>OX346228.1:4265376-6765376 GCA_947049295.1 Ligdia adustata
GAACTACGAGACCATTTTAAAAGAATGTCACCTGGGAAGCAGGTAGTGTATTTATTCAAACCAAAGAAGAGTTTTCCAAACCGATTCCTTAGTCACTGATAAATTAAAGAAATGTAAAAAAGATTCCGGCGTATGAAGGATCACCTCTTTTTTTAGAGTCATAAAAACATATTTTTTTTCAATCTCACGAATCGTGGCAGTCGTGTAAAATACGAGTGATAAAGTTTTCGCTGTATATTTTTGACGTATTACTTCTAAAACTTGCGGTCCTAATACGAGTAGGTATAAACAAAGAAGAAACAAAGTAAGTTTAGTATCATAGCGTCAATTTATTAAATCGTTGCATCAATGAAATTACAATCAGTCAGACACTAGATTTTAACTCAGAATATACGATTGAGACAAGTGAGTTAGCCTAATTCATTTGCTCCAAGTAATTCTTATTATTGGCTCTAATTCAATTATGGCCAATGAGAGAAACGTTGAATCGTTTATGCTACTTTTTACTCTTTTTGTATGCCAGATCTAACCAACGACTTACGGTTCCTATAACGATCTCAATCCATTTTTACCTATCTTAGATAGGGGTTTCGACTAGTTTCGAAAGTTGAGAAAAACCATTCCAATAACCGATCTACTGGCAGTTTTATATCTAAGACGCAACCAATCGGCTGGAGGGATCAATCTGGTTTTTGACCATTTTCAAGTTTAGAAGTTTCGAAGGCATTCGTAATATTTTTTCGCAAACCTAGATATTCGGGGGATTACGTGGAAATCTGTAAGTTATTTGGTATTTTACATAGTTTATCAATCAATCATAGTGTATCAATGTTGAAAAAAAAAAAAAATATTTTGATACAGATTTGTCTCATGTATGAATTATTGCGCCCGATATAGATGATATGGGTGCATAGTTTTAAATATGAATTTTATACATATGTATATTATATAGATTGCAATCAACTCTAAAAAAGGTGAGTAAAATTCAATTGAATTAAAATGCTACCGAAAATAAATCTTTAAATGCGTATATAAATCTTTATCCTCATGATTATCCTTGAACGTAATATAGTGACGTTCACGTTTTGTGGTTACATATATATTATGTCATGTAAACGGAAGTTTATAGCATATTTATCAGGTAGGTTTTATGTATTTTTTTTCCTGCCTATCATATAAAATACAATAAAGCTATTCGAAATGACGTTAGTTTTATTAATTTAATCAGCATTTCTGGTTGGGAATGACGCGCAAGATAAGATTTTCGTTCTCCTGATATTCTCTCCATTGAACTATATAGGATCAAAGAACACGTAAACTTGATCAAGAAAGATTGATTGTTCCGATTAATTGTGTGCCGAGTGGTAACACAAATTAAATAATTTAAGGAAATCTCGCCAAGGTATACACAGTTAAGTAATATAAAAATGATCTGAAATTTGGAGAAGAGTATTCCCAAAAAGATATGAGCAAATATTTTCTAACTATTAAATTATATAATATAATATACCTATGTTGAGTCATTCAAATGTGGCGCCATGTCATATCAAAGCCATATCACCTGGTTTCTTATCATTAATACTAATTTGTAACAGTTCACATAGTTACAGTCAATCGATTATAACTTGGCTAACTTATTATAACTTAAGAAAAGCGAAATAAAAATTTAGTTTATTTAAATGGAATATTACGCCCTAATACCAGTTTTAAGCTACAAAGCACCAGATATAGCATAAGATCACTGATTAGAACACCGAAGAGACCAAAAAATTTTTTCTTATTGATGCATAAGATGCTATTACAACCGAGAGAAAAACATTTAACTTGACATCCGACTCACAGTTATGCTCAGTTGTAAAGTGGTTGTAAATGTCGCCGCTCCATCGTCACCCAATCAAAACCTGACTGTCATTAAGCGAACAATTAGGAACACGTGACCTAATTTTTTTGTACTACATGCGCTACATAATTTAACAAAAAATAATAATTAGATAATACAATTGAATTAATCAGATATCCATACTTGGAATTTTGTAACGATTTTCCTTCCATGCGTGTTAAGCAGTGAACAAGAAGTGAAGATTCATTTTCTCTTTCAAATGTTGCAGAACAATTTCCGGAGATGGATAGTTTTTCTGGGGTTTCATCGTCAAAGGTTTTGCCGCGCACCCATAAAATGTCCCGTTTTACAAAACAAAGAACGCCTAACGATTAGAGGACCGTAAAATAATTACTTTTATTGTTTTGAAAATAGATACTTATTAACCACGCATTGAGGCGGCGGGCGTTTTGAAATAAGTGAAAGAAACACGGTGCCGAGAGTTTTTTATAAAGATGTACTGTTATGGAGCAGCTAGGCTGAATGTCTGCAAATATTTTCTGACAAAAGGTTACTTAGGTTTTAGGGTTCCTGTATTGTTCAAAGTAAACCTATAAACATTGGATTTGGGGTAGCTTCGTTGTATCTCAATTATATGGAAATTAGTAGGTATAATACATAATCAAGTTCTGTGAGTGTGGGCGTTGTTTGAGAAGTTATATCTCCCATAATAATTTAATCTAAATCGGTAGACAGTATTTAAAAATATGACAGGTGTTGTAAAGTAATCTTCATGTTAGTGTTAATAAAGAAGTGCGTTAAGAAAATTGTAAGCCCAACTTCTCGGATAAGTTTGTCAAAAATTATGTAGAAAACATACTTTAAAGAAAACCGTATCATTTTTAGTCATTTAATAGTTATTTGTTATACAAGAGTGCAAAGTTGTTTTAACCGCGTGCTCACTTTTGATGACCGATCAGACGAAGAATTCTAAAATTAAAACGAGCGCAGCGAGCCATTCAAAAATTAGAATCCTGTGCGTTAGCGAGGGAATTAAAAAAGCACAAGGCGAAAAATCTTTGCACTAAAGTGCAACATGTAACTTTTCGTCGCACCTCAGCGAGGAAATGACTACGTACGACTAATAAAAATACAGCAAAAAGGTTCCGAGCCTGAGTTTTTAATTAAATAAAAAAGGTTGTATGATGAAGTCGGCACCATAGAGGTAGAAGTAAATAGGTTGAATGAGGTTTTTAATTCACAAACTTAGTGCACACGATATTCTAAATTCAAATTTACTTTATCCTCTAGCAGATAAATACGGCTTTTGCACTCAGATATCGAATAGCAAAAATACTCTTCCCGAGATGGTGGGATAAAAAATAAATATACACAATAATCATATACTTATACCTGCAGAAATATTTAATGACACCTGTGTTATTCGCTTTCCAAAGCTTATATTATCTTTAGGTTTATAGAACTTTTATATGGCTATTCAAATACCTACTTAATAATTCTATAGCTCTATTCATAACATGGAAAGCCATAAGCCAATTAAGCCATAGAGGATAATAACCATCGACATAGCCGTGAGAACTTCTTGTAACCAACAGCCTTATCCTATCTAGTAGTCATAAACCGTATCGTAATACGATCTTCATGAATGTTTCATATTTTTATAAATACATAATAAGCCAATGACTTTTTGATGATTATCATGGGACAATACTATCTCAGCAGTGACGGATGGTCATCATTATTTTCACAGCTAAAAGAATTCGTTTTTCGGGGTGTGCCGTGGTCAAAATACGATAATTTGGTCAAATTGAACACAACAAAAACACAGGCGTGTTTATTTTCCGCGAAACGAAGTTCACTCCATATTTCACCATCTTTCCGTGGTACACCAGTGTCGATAAGCAACCATCTTGAGCTTTTAGGAGTTCAATTATCTCCTAACCTATTCATATATTGAGGCCAAGGCTAAAACCGCCGTTTCCGAATAAATACAACCCCGTGTTTTTAAGCGCTAGGTGAATAGGTTCTTACTAGGTAAACGTGCTACATCTTCACTTACCATCAGGTGAGATCGTGGTAAAACGTTGCCAAGTTAGTTGTAAAAAAGCTAGGTTAATAAAATGTCATCACTTGATGCAGTGAAGATATGTTGTACGATGTACAAATTTATATATATCTGATAATGCTGTAATTGTAATTAAATAGAAATTGATGAAGAGGTTGAATATAAATTTATGAGGTTATTGACTTATGAGGATTCACTGGAGGAAATAAAATTGTATTCTATATTTTTATACTTCAAATTTAGTAACATATTTTCTTTTATTTCAAACTACCTGCTATCATTTCATTTGTTACTGCAATGTCAAGAATTTAATGTTATAAAAATATCTCGTACTTTGCTAGTTAGGTATAAGTATTTCAATGTTGTTTTCCTCATTAATGCTGGTGTTAAATCAAAACAAGGTTTATTATAATCAAATGCTTTTTATTTTAACATCTTTAACCTCATCTTCTAAAATCCTACTAATTCTAATCAACTATTGCGAAATACCTATCAGTAACTCATCCAACCTTACATAACATATCACAGTGAAAAACTTAATTGCTACAGCTACTCTACAAGCGCTAATATAAATGCTACCGCCGTGGAAGACGTTGAGCTTAGGCATATAAAATAATAAGTAACTAATTAGAACAAAACCTTACTTTATTAAATTAGAGACAAAAAACAAACATCAACAAGCAAAGCTAGCTGGAACAACCGTACATCAGCAATCGTCAACAGTTTAAACTAACACACATCGGTTCTAGGAACGTTAATAGAAAAACAACAAAACGTTTACAATTATCACACAGGGTCACACGGTCCTTGAGCGTACGAGATCACGAGGAGCTGAGGCATCGGTGGGTCACCAGGGACGCCACATCGACTGGGCGGAGTCGGCCTCAGAGGCGGGGCTGTGTGGCGGGGAAGGCGGCGCGTACGCACGCTTCGCTAAGACCGCTTCCACGTCGATAGGTCCCTCCGCCGGCCTCTTCATAGCCCTCTCTTGGAGAACTGTTCGCTGTGGCACCGGCCCTTGCACTGGAGTACCCTGAACAGGCACCGCCTGCAATGGCGTAGGCCTCGCCACGCCACCCGGAGCAATCGGCTGCGGCTGAACGACTTGAGGAGCTTCCAATCTTCGAATGCAATTACTCAAGTGCTGCAGCAATCTCGCTCCAGCTTGAGGATCCACAGGTCCTTGACGCTGCATAGCGTTAGCTGCTAGAGTAGCGTTGGCGATGAACTGAGACACTTCTGTAGCACACTGAGTAAATCCAGCGCGAAAGCGCTCAGCGTAAGACATTTCAGGCTTCAGGACCAACTGGCCTCTTCTTTTCAAACTATGGAGATGTCTGACAGTGAGTTCCAGGATGTCTGCTTTTTCCAGTTTAGAGACGTTTTCGCCTTCTGCTTGAAGTGCGGTCACCATCAGGTCTTTGAGTTCATCGAGGCAGCGATTGATGCGGGCACGTCTTTTTCTTTCGAGCATTGGCTTCATGACTTTCCTGTATTGGTAAGTTCTAGAGACGGGTTCTTCGTCTGGATGAGCGTGCGCCGGCGGGTGGAAGGCACCGTGCGATGGCGACATGGCTCTCGCGGGGAGGATCATGGTATGAGTGTGAGCGTGTGACGCGCGCGACGTTCTGAAAGCGAATGGCGCGCGCGCCGCCCGCCGCGCGGCTTTTATGCGCCCTACACCGATTGTGGCAGAACGTCCGTGATAAAACTTAGGGGTGCCGCTAACGGATTTGGGGTTTTTATTAGTTTAAATTTAAAGATTTGATGTGCTTTTTCCACGTATTTGAGACTAGATATAATTTAAGTTAAGTTGTTAAGTAAATTATATTTATAAACAATTTAAAATTTAAAAAAATCTATATCTTATAAATTTTTTATTGAATTATAAAAAACACCACAAAATACATTAAAATGAATGCTAAAAAAATGTAAATAGAATTTTTAAACATATTACAAAAATAGTTTTTATATCGCTACAGTTTTGAAAATAATAATAAGAGGTTGATTTGGTCATAAATTTCCAAGCACACTCGCGCGAAACAGCTGTATCGCAAGACACAAAGGTAAAGAGTCAGCTGACGTCACCTGGTCGCACGCGTTCCCACGCGGACCCTACGAAACGGCTCCCTAGCTCCCTACATCTACGTACAAACTCTCCCTAAGATTTTAGATCACCCTATAGACAGGATAATGGACAATCACGTCATTACTATTATTTCTTAAGACTCGTGGCGATATATTAAAAGAGCGTTGAAGGTTGAGAGAGACGCACTTTTTATTATTACATATTTTGTAGCCCTTAATTTTTTACTTCTTTTCGTCGTATTAATTTAAAACATATACCTACCTATTTAATGAATTGACATGAAGAAACCCAATATTTACAGGTATCTTGGAATTTTAAAAACTATTGTTGTAGATAATACGAGATAAGGCCGCCATTAGAAAGCTAGCATGTTTTATGTATTGTTTGTTTTAAAATAGTGTTATAAGCTGGTTTTTAATAAAGAGTTGTCTTATCTTATAATAACATTTTATTTTTAAATGACGTGTAGGCTTTAATATTCATCGCGTAATTTATTGAATTTTGAAACATAATAAATACTGTATAATTTGTTGTAATTGTACATAATAACATTTTATACTTACAAAATAAAATTGGGCTTACATTATAATGAAGGTGGCAACCCTGGGCCGGCGGGCGGTACAGCGCTATGACACGAGGCGTGTTATCGCCGTCGACGCAGGCGAATAGAAATAACTATTGCACTCGTTTTTTTTTTAAACCAAGTGCGTTATTAATTATCATTATTGACCCACATACTACTCACAATCGTAAACGTCGCAAAATAATTCGCTCGAACGATAAAACCACGCCACTTACGATACCTACTCTAATCGCCATCATAATCCTGTTTGTAATACAAACAAAACACGATTAATTCCAGTTAATTTTTCAAGTGTCATAATCATTAAAGCCTTACACTTATAACAACGTTCATCCTAATTAGTCAGTCAAAAACAATAACATCGGGTATCACCTTGCAGAGGTGTGAGTTTGTTCCCAGGACCGCTACTCGAGTCGACACCGTCTCATTGTGCGAACGAAGCCGCCGTGACGCTACTTACTCCAATTCTGTCTTATACCATCAGACGATAAAACGTCATAAGCACCAAAAACATTCGTAAGACAACCCTAACACAGAGCGGCGCGCGACCGGCGCGCGTCTTACGACGTTATGCCAATAAAAGACGCGACCCGCTCAGAAGAAGAAACACGTATGTGCTAGCTTTACCGTTGCAGTTACGACGTTCTACTCCGAGAAGTGTAGTCGTGGGAAAGCCCGTGCCGCGCGCGTTCCCACACACTCGACCGGCACAAGCCAACCGATAAATTATCATAATTCCATTGTGACTGAGACGGTACTAAGAAATTTTATACTTCATCAATCGCTGCGTTGAATACATTAGCGCGTGGGCACGACTCTTTGTTGACGGTGACGTAAGGAACAAGGACATTCCATGTCCGTAGTTCGTGTTATTATTTATATCATGTACATATTTTACTACAATGACTATACATCCCTTAGCACCTTATGTCGGGCTTATTGGGTTTTGTGAAAACATGATTATCCCACTAAAAGATACGATAGTCATGAATATCGAGCTCCTGCATTGGATAAGATATTATTAATTATATTACTGACGTCGATACAACTACCTAAACGCAGGGTGTAGACAAATGAACTTTTAAAAAATCCTTTTAGTTTTTGGTTTACTAGATCTAAAGAGGTGCAAAGGCCTACTTTACCCACTATGATGAGGCTTGTGCACTAGATATAATGACATTCCTATATTACATTTCAGTTAATAAGCCTTGTTATTAATCCAATAAAAATTCATCACAGCTCTCAGAAACACAGTTTAAAAAAACTCAAACAAAGTTAAATAACAATAAAACTTTTGATATCTCATTACGTACTTATTTCCTCTCACACAATAACGGCAAAGTCAACGTAGTGTCGTTTTTTTTTTCTCACAGGCAGTCTCACAACTCTCGCCCACATAACATTTTAAACAGTCAATAAAATATGTTCAGCTCAATAACACTCAATATGTGCATGTACAATAAAATCTGAGCACTTTTATAAACATCAACTCAATCTAAAAGTCTACAGAAAAGCAACAGTTATAGCTGACGCGCGGTAAAATATATTAGAATTGCTAACAAACACCTCATAGATTGTTATCAAACAACTTAAAAAAATGAGGAGGATCTGAATCGGACTGTATTTTGTTTTGTGTGTTACTCGTTACCTTAGGAACGCCTGCACCGATTTCAAAGGAAATCTTTTGATTTGAAAATAAAGTCGTCGTAAATGTCCCGTAGGTAGGTACTTAGGACAAGTATCAACTTGTCCTGCATTACCCAGAATAACTTTCATTACAAACCTGACCATCGACTTCAATTTAGTAGAAGCCTATATGTCCATATATAATTTTTTCAGCCATATTGATTTGTAATCCAAACTACTTATTTTAATATTATTTATTTAGAACCATCTGTAAAAAATTCAAACAAAAGGAGGATTTTCATAATGAGTCACCTGGACCGATTGTGAAAATTCTTATGCATTTTCGTCTTTAAGTGATCGAGGAAGAATACATAAAAAATATTTGGAGGAATCGCGAACCTTCCTTTTTTGGAAGCCAGTTAAAAATCAAGTAAATTTCTACATACAGTTTTTACTGTTATGTACTGTACGAAGAGTCACGAGTATACGAAACTTAAAGATCTTGTTTTATTATTATTTATAAATCCGAAGACTAAAATCCAAAAGCTAAGTAACAATAATATCCATTTCCAGTAATCGATAATTGATACCAAATATTTAACCGAAGTTTTGGGTCTAACGACCTCCTAACTCGACTTATAGCGTACGACTTATTGACTTAACTTTACAATATCTCGGTACAATCTATAAAAAAATCAACATTAGACTTGGTTAATATTTACTTTGCGCACTTGATATGGAAAAATACTTTATCGGCTGTTGGTAGTGAGGCATTGGATGTTAAAATAAACAGGTGTGATATATTTACTGGCACTAAATGTCACATGACGATCTGATAAAGGAATGGAAGCAGTCATGAAGCTATTTGTCATTCATTGGGGCTCGTAGGTAGAGTCTGAGTTGAATTGGCTAAGAAATACTATTATTTAAATATTTATATTTCAGGATATCTAAACGAATTTTAACCAGTTTGAAAAAGAAAAAATACATACAGTCCATTAGAGCACATATAGGTTTACAACACTATATAGAGTAACTGTACAGAGTATGGACACAAATAGTACAATCATTAAGTAGATTGAAGTAATCAAAAACACAATAAAGTAAGTAAAATGTACCGAAATAATATATGTACAGCAATTTTCATTCTGATCCTAAATTCTAGTCGACAGCAGATAACTATTATGATTTACACCGAATTAGTCAGTGTCTGCAAAATAGTTCTAAATTTATACGCTTGTTAGTCTTGTTGAAGAGTTTACTTCCTCGATAAAAATACATACTCGTATATACAACGTATAACAAAAAGGTGTGACAATATTTAAGGGTGTTATTTTCAGTTTCATGCAAAAGTCGTCCATACTTGACCGATCACTAGACCGATTTTTGTATAGCGAACCTATTTTTTTTAACTTTGTAAACACTCTTAAGTATTGTCACACCTTTCTGTTACACGTTGTATAAAGGGTTTTACCATTCTCACTTTACTTTCATCCTCTTCACACAAACTGATGACGACTTCTGTATCTTGTGTTTTAGAATACATCGTAGATTAAGGTGCTCATTAAAGTGGAAGAATATAAAACTTTGTGGATAGTTGCAGGTGGAGAGATCCAAGTCAAGGCAACTCGTTGTTTACCGCAAGGACCACCTTTGTTAAGAGCCTCACTTAAATAATGCCAAATCTGAATGTACTCCTTAATATACTTTACAATACAAACGTAATAGCAGAATTTATTTTTCTATGTCTATATGAGAAATTATTGCAATTATTTAGTAATAAACTTAATAAAATTTCAAGAGACTTTTGTCACGTGAGTTTTTATTTTATTTCATACATATCTTATATAATGCCTATAATATGTATCTGCAAATTATCTGTTTTATTTAATAGGTATTATAGTTTCGCTTTCTTAGAAGCTTACGAGAGGTATATTGCAGAATTCAACGCATGAACCAAGCTTCTGTATGATTCAGAAGTTTTCTAACTCTATGGCAGCCCTTAGTGCTAACTGCAAATTATTTTACCAAGTTCTCAGAAAACGTGTAGGTACCTACTCAATTTGATAGATATGTTTTTGTTACCTAATTTCTCGGAGACGGCTGGACAGATTAGACAGATTCTTTTTTTAACTCCCGTCCAAAAACGACGGGGTGTTATAAGTTTGACTTGTCTATGTGTAAGTGTCTGTCTGTCTGTGACATCGTAGCTCCCAAACGGATGGGTAAATTTTGATTTTTTTGTGTGAAAGGTGTATTTGTCAGAAGTGTTTTTAGCTATATTTAATGTAATTCGGTCTAAGAAGGCCGTTACCACAAAATGGCGAAGTAAATTTTTTTTCTTAACCTCCTCACTATGGGTTTCAAATGAAAGAGCATGTCTTTTAGTTTTTATGATAATTTCAAATCCTAGATAAATTAAAGGGTATACTTGTCGAGTGACATCAAAATTTTGTCAAAATCGGTCCAGAGGAAATCAAAATAACTGAAAAAGTTTTATCGGCGCCTGTGCCGCAATAGGCAATAATAATGCCTGTGCTTTGGACTCGTTTTAATAAAATTTAAATGAAACCACTCCAGAAGCGATTTACCTTGAATACCCATTTAAACAAAAGAATAACTTTTCAAACCGTTTCAGCCGTCCCCGAGAAATCGAGTACCTAACAAACATAAAAAAGAAACAGTTGAATTGAGTGCCTCCCTTTTTTTGAAAGTTAGTAGAAAATGGAGCCCATTGCTTCCTTCATCTATAAGATCCAGCTATATGGTGCCGCCTACCGCCACGCCTGTGTCCAAACATCACTAAGTTGTTCAAACAACGGACGTCTGTCGCGAATGTTTACTGAACGACTGCGATTGTCAGGAGTAATAATATTCTTTGATTGTCAGCCAGCGGAATGTTTTTCATACATACATTTCAATTATTATGGTAGTGGGTTAAAGCATTGGACTATCTGTAGGTCTTATATGGTCTATAGGTAATCTTATCTGTTATATTTATTGTTGTTGTTGTAGTTAGTAATTTCAATTGATTCTGAAGGCTCTAGATGTGACATTTTGTATGAATCGCGCAGGAAGTAATGTTTTTGTGGTGTTTATTGATCTCACCAGCGACTTTTTTTCCCAACTCTGGCATTATTACTTTTTTTTATCGATATGTATGGCTAGATGTTAATATTAAAATAAAAGTCGTATTCTTCAACGTGCATTTATGAAACTGTGATTAAAGTGAATTTAGCTGTTGGAGATATTCGATTAAATGGAATACCTATTTACCCGTATACAACGAAAAGTTTGCTTCGAAGCCATTTTCTGTCCACATTCAACAAAAATAGCATATTAGAAACATCTGTTTATATTATGTAGAGCAGTAAGGTCGCAAAAAGAACCTGCGTAAAAAAGTACCTGATGTCAATTGCTCAGAGAATTACTAGGATTCAGAGATTACTAAAAGCAGTCTTGACGCACCCTTGTGACACGCCCTACATAGTCAAATAATGTTTATTCAGAACACAATTAAATATACTTACTGCACTAGGCCAAAGATAAATTTAATGACGTTAACAATCATTTTAAGCATAAAATTATTTTTTGCTGCAATTGCAAACGTACTTTACGTATAATCGGTTTTAAATAAACGCAGTCACGAGACAGAGTCATGTGCATAATGAGATAGGTATTCATAAAACGCTTACTGAACTATTACTTATTATGCCGTTGACTTGACTTTGGACTTCACACCGCACTTTGTTTACATTTATTGTTCTTAACATTCCTGTTTATACGAAAAATGTTGAAATCTATATACATATATTAAAGAGTAAGTCCCGACTGACTGCTTGACAGGTTACAATAACGGAGAACCTAAACCGCTGAAGCTAGAGACGTATAATTTGGGTGTATATTTATAGATGTATGTAGATTTATGGAATTGTTACCTCTAAGGTGGTCAAATGAGGGTTCACAGTGTTAGATATATAGCGTGCAACGCTGTGGGTGACAGTTATTTCGTTCATACATACTCGTATACCTGTAGAATAACTCCTAACTGCGGACCCATAAACCAGTTTATAAATGAAAAGAGAACTATTGAAATTTGTATCTGTAACTTTAAGTAACTAAAATATACGTCATGAAATAAATATGTGTCTGGGTGTTTATTATATATATAAGTATGTATATATGTATTTCTAAGTATGTATATCAGTCATCAGGTTACCATAGCACAGGCTTTGCCTAGTTTGAGACCTGAAGACCTTTGTGTGGATGTTGCTGCCATTTTCATTGCTAGACTTCACATTTTCAAATTGTTTCAGCGAGCAAAACGTCCTTAGAGTCTGATGGCAAAAAGTTCTTTCGTCACTCAGTTTATGTTGAATGTTTGTATATCTGTCTAGAATATAGAACTCGCGTGCAGGTCTCAGTTTCTTATTAAACTTGACAAAATTATTATACAGGTTCTTCGAAATTCGTAATTTTCTTTGTAGAGAATTTTTCATTCCTATATTTCCTCTATTAATGGCGTAAGTTTGCTGCAATACGATTTACGAGCGATTATAGCAGTTAAAATATGCAAACCGCGACTTTAAATAAGAGTTCTGAATACTCGTACATATAATATTATAAAATTGGTCAATAGGCTGTCTTGTTGTAAGTTAGTGACATTAATGAGGTCGCGTATGAACAAAACTACAAGTTAAAAAATATAATTAAATTCACACTTAATTAATTAGTCTGTGTTTTAGTCGCTCAAATTCTCACATCCGAGCCTGGCCGGGCGAGGTGCGCAATTTCAAGCGTGAATAACCCGTGCGTTCTCACCCTGTAACTTGAAACTAATTACCTATTCCCGCACTCTCGGCCGAATTTGCTCTTGCACCTCGTGAATGATTGTATATTACTACTGATTCTCGAAGAGATGTTATTATAATTAATTATTTTTTTAACAAATCTACAACCCACTTTCATTTCTTATAATTGGAATGAATCATTTTGACTTTTTAACAAAAGATTATAACAAAAAAAGAAAATATAATAGGTAATTTGACTTTACGGACTGAGCATGACTTACGCGTTGGCAATTTATTAATATTATAGTATTATATCTTACCAGGTTTTGTTTTCTTTTACCCGTGGAAAATGTTGCCTATGGCAGTTTCCGAACCTCCAACTATCCAAATGCAAGAAAACCAAGTCAATCTGTCCCTCAGTTGCTGAGGAGAAGACGAACAAGAAACCAAACACACTTTCGCATTTATAATACTTACTTATGTGTGGATTTGCTACAATTAACTATTGCTACCTTGACGATACATTACCTTTACGGTAATTGATGTAATATGAAATTAAATTAATTTGCAAATGAAAAGCAATCAAGCTGATGATCGACACTTGTTCGATGAACCTTTATTAATAAAAGTAATTATAGCGGATATAGTAGTGAGCTGTTCTGATAAATTACTGAACAGATAATAGTAATCATTCTTGATTGAAGTACATCAGTAGATAATTTTATACTATTTAACTATCAATATTGAATCACGCGCGTGGGCAATGAATTTGGATTATAAGGCATATGTACCTACTTTTACGATACTATTATACATTGATTTATATTAAGACTCATATGACAAATACGAATAATCCATCCATGGTAACGGATAGTATTTATGTATTTATATATGCAAAATATTGTCGGATTCCAAGGGGATCTACTTCCACATTTTTATCAGAGTTTCGTTGTAATACTGGAAATCCTTACAATACTGTAATTGATTCTGTGCCGATAGGTCGTTGTTTTCATGAAGAAGTTAGGCCGACAATACCAGACTCGACAATTTAAAACAAGACAATTTTAAGTATACTTGTCCATTTACGACTCAACGATTGATACCACTGGACATTTCCGGAATTGGACCATTAGATACACCACGGTTTAGGTGACTGGACGAAATAAGAATTTACAAAGTTGAAATAAAGACTGTTTGACACACTTGACACTGTCAAAATCTATGCATACTTGCAGATGAAAGCAAATTTTGCCATACTCAAAACAAAGTAAGTACCTCTACTAACTTCTAGTTCCACTAGTACCCTCACAGGATATTCTTTCACACGCGCCACTGGTTAGCAGTGACCATTTTGACGGGAAAGTGCGAAACTGGACCCGTTAGAAAAAAACCGGTTAAGACCAATAGGGTGTCGAATTCGCTACTCGTCTCAATATGTTAGATGTCAATGACCACGAAGTTGTATCAAATTCTAGTGTAAAATTTTAATAATGATTAGGGTTCCGCTTTGTACTTAGTAAATAGTGTTTCGTTTGATTTCAACTGATATTGTGAAAAGGTATAATGTAGTCTAAGATTGGAGATGACAGTAGACTCGGAAGCTTTCAATTCGCTTGGGCAAAAATCAAAAAGTTATATTCTTATCCAGTTCTCTACACCTACTCAATCTAAGGGAAAACTTTCACTATATTACCAACTTTATGTTTAAAAATAATCAACTGTTTCATACATTTGTTCGACGACCGATTAACTTTTTATAAATAAAGAACTGTAGATGTTTTTTTCGAATTCAAAGTTGATCGAATTATGAGATTCCGTAATGATAAGTATAGTGATCCCCTTTTGGCTTATTATAATCCTGTAGACCTGCAGAACGTAAGTACTATGAATTTGTAAAATATAATCCATTTTAAGTTACCTATATGGCTGATATTTGGACTAAAACTACCTATTATATTTATTGTTACCAACCCAAAAACAAATATTAAAATTGTCACAAATGTATTTTCTAGTATAATGGTAAGTAGTATATAAAAACCATAAACATTGAACTCTGACCAATTCTTGGAGCCACACAGAGACTACATGGATACAAGGTAAAGCTTACACGGACTCGTATGAGATGCATTACTTACAATGTGCGAAAGGACAGATTTTGAGACTCATGGCCGGCTTCTCTTTGTATAGATTTCCATTCCATAGATTAGCATCTAGATCTTTTCCAGCTGCGAGTGAATCGATTTCTTCTGGGCAAGCGTGCTCCATCCTAGTGTGCATATCGTCGCTTCACATAAGGCGAGTTGCAGTCAATCGCAAACCTATTTTCTATAAAAAAGAAACTCGAGTCGAGCTTATTTGCAATTCGACACTTGCATTAATAAATTGTACAATAAAATAAAGACCTAAGGAATAAACTGTAATGATCCGCGACGAACCGCCATTTGCACATTAACATGTGTACTATACTATCAGGTAATCTGTTATGTACAAATTGGCTGGACGGAGTACCAGCAATAATATTTAAATCAGATTTAATATAGCATTCATATTATCTCAAGCAAGTAAATATACACAGAGCCCGTATTCTCTTACAAATAAAGAGACTTTTGCTGTGTTTAACGTTATGTTACCACAATCAGAGGACGCAATAATTCTATAAAAATATTCTGATGATGCAAAAGGAGCGGGTTCCGTGCCAGGGCACGATATAAAATTGATATTAGCTAAATAAAAACAGTTACAGAAGAATTCTACGCTTTGAACATAACGCGGTCGCAGTTACTTGTCGTATTGAAATGTTAATAGGGAATAAAAGCCCAGATTTATCGGTTAGAGAAGTAGATAAGTACTAAGCCGAAGAAAGGCGCATCACTTATATTAATTTATAATCTTACAGCTATGTTAGAAAAAAAAATTTTGGCATTTTCTATTTACTTGGTGTAAGCTATTTTACTAAGTTGGAAAAAGACCCAAAATTTATGGCCACTATTCAAAAAGACCTTGTACTCCCAGTAGGCTTGTCTATAAAACTGTCACGTATTAGCATTGAACAAGTTTCTTCTATCTTTTGAAAGTCGGTAACCAAAAATGCTAAGATTTTACGCCAGAAGATCCACAGACCCGCCTCTGGTCAGCTAACCAGGATGTTTGAACACAAATATTTGGTGTGTTTTAAGTAAATGTATGCTCACCGTTGAAGTACGTGATTCAAATAAAATGGCCGCTCGGAGTTGCACTCAGGCATATTAATTTGCAGCTTCACGCCTAATATAATGTCATGTAATGGTGTCTATTTATCGCTGCTATACGTGGGATAAATCAATCACATGAATAATTGTCATTAATGCGAAAGTCGGCTTACTTCTCATGCTTATATGACTGAACGAGTGATTTCGGTGATTTTGATTTTATTTTAGATATCTATTGTATACATGAATTACACATTGGCTACTTCAAATCTCGGAAATAGTTTCTCCTTGTGATAGATAATATATATGCAAATAACAATGCGAGGCTCAACTAGTTCAAATTATTAACTATAGAAAACTATAATATATACGCGTGAATAAAACAGCGAGCGAGCGCTTGTACCTAACTGCAGGAAGTCCTATAAAAAAAACTATATATACAGACGAGAAGAGGCACTTCACATATTTTTAACAACAAAAAACAACTTTAGTTTCAACAAATACCAGTTAAAAGGTACCTATTTTATTATTATTTCTCCTGTAAAAAATTAAAACAAGATAATCAATTAAAAAAATTCAGTGATATATGAGCGTGAATTTGGCGTAGGTGTTGTTATGTTTTGTCAATAAATTTTGTTAATATTAGCAATAAGTATTTATATTTGTCTAGGTATGTCCTGTAAAATAAGAGATAATCAACACTTCATATACCTTTCCACGCTAAATAACCTCAGCAGATTTCCATAGGTCTTCAAATCCATGCGTAGGTAAATTTGCAACAGGCATCAATCCATTTCTTCACATTTGCACCCGCTACATTAACATTCGCGATTGAGTTATCAACGTAATGTGATTTAAATTGGCCCTCTGACATCTGCGACCTATGAGAACATCCATATTCCACGAGTACTCCGTCCGTATAGATTGACCACGATGAACATCTGTATGAAACACTGGTAAGAAGACTCATATTTATAATTACATTAGCTGACCCGCCAAACGGCGTACCGCCTAACAGTTATGTATGTTTCTCACCTTTTAAACCTTCCTGGAGTACGACAATAATTTCAAGACTAAAATCAGCTATATCGGCCCAGTTGTTCTCGAGTTTTAGTGAAACAAACGGTATCTTTTTATGTTATATATATATATAACAAATAAATATAATATATATATATATATATATACTATAATATATAATATAAATATATATATATATATATACTATAATATATAATATATAATATATATATTATATATTATATTTTTTTGTTTTTAATTAGAACCTTAACCTGAAAATAACCAACACAACAAAGATGGCGTGACCAAGGGATATAGGGATTCATTTATATATATATATATATATATATACTCTGTCAAGCGACAAAATATTTTTCCAAATAGGTCCAGGCAGGTTCCAAGGTGTCGGGTAATAGATATATTCCCTGTTGAATGGGAAAACATTATTTAGACGAATTGTGATTACTTACTTCGATTCGATTAATTCGAAACCGACCACTTTTCTCGACAAAAAAGAATTAAACGATTGTTATTAGAAATAGTCAGAATCATATAACTAGCTATAAAGCTGAATTACAAAACTATTAACATCAGTATCATTGGATAAAAAATAAAATAAAAATTATAGTAATTTTTAATACAAACTTTTTACAGCACATATAACGTTCAAGATATTCCATAACATATGTAAGAATAATCCTGGTATGTAACTGTTGTAAATTAGCGTCTGCAGTAGAAATCCTTACATATTTGCCATGAATATTAGGTAAGTATACGTTTCATGACCACATTAGTCTGTTACTTCTGCAGGTAGAAATTAGAGCGTAATATCACTATATAATTAGACTTTTTTGTAACCTAACTTTCAAACAAATTAATCATTAATTTCATAAATTTTAAAGATACTCGTATGTACGCATGGTATCAACATATCTTTAGAAGTAGAATTCTCAAGTATTATATCAAGACAGTCACACTGTTTTCGTGAATTACCGTCTACCAATACGCATGTCCGTAACCAATGTTCTGTATGCAACCAGATTAAGTTTTTGTACATTTGTCTACATACGCTTTATTTGTCGCGGTCGCAATATTTTTTATACAAATTAGTAGACATTACAGTCAGCGTAGCTAATAGCTAGAGGTTAACATTAAATGACTTGAAATATCAAAAGGTGAATTTCTTAAACTTTTAATGAATTCATGAGCATCCTCAATTCAGAAAAGATAAGATAACCTAGAGAGCCAGAGACAATAAGCCTAAGATGGAGCCGAGCGGTAAGTATCGTGAAAGGCTTATGTCCAGCTGTGGAATAGATTACGCTAATGATGATTATAAGGATTTGCGTATAAACCTATAGCGTCCCACTGCTGGGCACAGTTCTTCCTTACGATAAGGCTGTAGACCAGAGTCCACCAAGCTGGCCAAATATCTGAATACTTAGAGGGTTTTCCTTCACCTTGGGAACTTGGGATTGAATCCGCGCTCTTTCGCTTATATGCCAAGGATTAGGTTAGGTAAGGGTCTTAGCCTAGACAAAAATAATTAAAACTTTATTTTTTAAAAGGATAAAATAAACAAGTCGGTACATGTAATGCATCAGTTACTATATTGATTGTCTTTTGTCAGGTACAGTGACGTTAATTTCATTTTGAGCTCGGTTGCTCCAAAAAATTTTACCAATTTACTACGTAACTCAAATTCATAAATGTAGCTGTACGTTCTAAGAATACAGAAGAAGAAATTGATAAAAAAATATACTATAATAGGTTTTTCGAAAAACAATTCCGGTATTTTTGCTATCTTAAGAAACTTATTAACAATCCCAGACGGTAGGTAACTCAAACATTAATATTCTGCGAAATACATTCACCAAATGAGATATTCTGCACCTTGCTTAACATTTATCAAAAGCAAATAAACGCCAATCATATTTTCTCTGATTGCATGGATATTACAGTAAATAGGGATGAGAATCTCCCCCTAATCCCGGTTTACTGCTCGCTAAACGATCGGTTATTGCGTTTAACGATCTTATAACTGCTTATTTTACGAGGATTCATTTATTTCAATGCAGACGGTTGCAGTGATTGCAGGATGGCGAATAAACGAATCGTTCTCTGTGATTTGTTTAATATTAAAGGATATGACGTAATTTTATACACTCGTAAGCAATTATTTTCTGTACTAATTTTAATAATACAAGAACTCTACCGCGGGTTTTGTTGTTCGAGATTCGATGTGGTATTTTATGAGATTCTTAAAATATGAAGCAGGTCCTGTGTCAGGTATATTTGCTTTTTTACTATTGAAAATTACTGTAGCTAAAGTTTATGCTAGTAATAAGTGTAACTTTACAAGTACGTTTTTACTAGTCTGTCGATATTAATTATATACTTTTATATAAAATTTGAAATATAAATAAAATTTTAATTATTGGAATAAGATTTATGTCATAAATAATTAGAAAGTAGGTACCATTAAACATGGTTAACTCTGATCAGAAAGTTTGGTATGGCAAATCTTTGTGCTTCAGATTACTTATGTAAATCATCGGTACTTAAAGTTTTATGCATACAAAATATTCTGACACTAACAATCAGGTTATAGATTTAAAAGACACTTTATGGGTATTTATATCAAGAAATACCACACAAAGTTATTACGGGAATACATATTTGATTTGCCGTAAGTTAATTGGCACTAAAGCAATATTCAGATAATTATGATATCACTTTGTTTATGACTTATAAGTTGGCACAGGATGGTAAGAAATTAAAAATCAAGTTTCGGCGGATGTGCGCGGGTTGAACCACTGAGATTATTTAAAACTGTACATATAAGTTAAAATTAAAAGGAAAACCTCGGCAATGGAATTTCGCCGAATGGACATATCATAGACACATAATACTTATATGTACTGAAAAATCAAAAGTTGGTATGTACTGCTTATTTATAGTTTGTTACTTCTACACGATTAAATGGCCGAACGGTTTATTATTAACAAAAAGGCTTCTTTTGATCCTAGAAAAGTAGCTCCACTTTCCCGTGGAGTCATAATATATAAGTTAAATATTTTACGCTCCGGACTCCGCAGTTAAGTTAGTACCTATACAGGGTCAATTGTAATCAAGAATCATCTTCTTAAGGGTGGCTCCTGTTTACCATAAGCAACAATTTTTGTTCAATAAATTTAGAAAATTCGCAACAAATACGTTACTTTTCTTAAGCAAAAGTTATTGACGCGCGGGCAAATGTTTGCAGACATCTGTTTATTATATTTTTAACTTTTAAAAGTTTTAAAACAAAAGTTGTCGATTGACTTATGATCATCAGAACCCTTAAGAGGATAGATAGTTAGATGAACGCTTTATTGTAGAGACGCAAAACATAATAAACAAAAAAAAAAAAAATTACATGTAGTGCCACAAGTGGCGGCCTTATCTCTAAAAGCGGTCATGCAAAGAGGATGCTAGTTGATTACCAGTGTACATGGGTTTCTGTTTTTTTGGTTATTATTACAAAAAACAAATGACAATTTGAACTCGACTTACTAAAACCTACAAATAATTTTATTTCATATTGCAATGTGTGTAATCATCATTGATATTTTTAATGGCAATTGAAATAAAATATTTTAGTTTGTCGTAAAACTTGTTTGCGTTAATAACACGCCTAAATTAAAGTGTCGCAAGTATTTATATCATTAAACAGTTTCATAGTTTATTCAACAGATGTTGTATTAATTTACATATTTATGTAGTTTTAAAAAGATATCAGGGGCGCTTTGCCACTAAATTATTTGGTTCCAATTTTTTAATTTGAGGATATGCTAAGCAAAACTGTCGAAAGTAATGTAGGGTTAAAATCAACTGATCAAAGCCAGAGAGCAGGCAGGTCAAATATGTTAACACACATCATTCACCAAATCGGTAGTGAAAAAAAGGAAAAAAAGTTATGCTTTAAAAAGTGACAAACTGAATGTAAACCAATTTTATCGTTATGTAAACCAAAGTAATATATCAATTTTAATTAAACTTGAACATATTTTAACTATTTTAATTTAAAAAAAATATTTGATCTAAGATAAAATCTAGCTAACACTTGGATATAGCGAAATATATCCTCATAAAACACTCTCTACTTTAGTCGTATTTTGCCTTGATTTATCCGATAGAGATCATCACGCGCCAGTTACACAACATGACTAAATAAACTAAAAAATAAATCACATTTATTATCAAAGCAGTGAGATTTATATAGAACATATTGAACAGTGCATTAGGCATAATATGTATCTACGTATACGGATATTTACCTGAATAGTGATATGATTATTAATAATCGACCAAATAAACTGATCTATTGGACGTGAACCTCCAAAAGCCTTAAAGCTATACCATTATAGTGCAAAGAGCTACTGTAATGATTTATACCATTCGGTCCCTTTGGGTGGTCTTATTTCACAATCTACCAGATAACTTTTCGAAACCTATATAATTAATTAAAATAAAGAAACACCTGTTGTTTACTGAATTGTTATTGATGATCTTTGTTTAATTGTTTTAAAATAAAAGTGCTATGATAGGAAGCTGCTTTCGAAATTGCTTTGGCTAAGTTGTTTATAATTTGTTCTGGATACTTCATTGTTGTAGTTATATATTATTATTATTGTTTAATTACTAACTTATTTTTTTTTTGTAATACTACACATTTGACGAAGAAGTATCTTAAATATAAGTCTAGCGTATGTTGGTTCAGGTATACCTACCGTACGTTTCTATAGGAATGTTTATTCCGTATTGCCGTTATATGGCTTCTCTATATTTTTAAGGGCTAATAATGTAGGTCATTTCAAATTTATGATAGTAAATCGGCTTTGTCTAAGTAAGCGTGTTGCTTCACTATCAATGGCTCTAAAGAACTATATTTACAAGAACACCAGCATATATATTTAATAGTTTAATTGACCATTTAAATCTTCTCATATAAGTTTGAACTTAAGGCGATCGTATAGTGCTCCCTACTATATAGTTATGGGGACAAAGAGGAAAAAAATCCTGACAGTCACCTCAAGACTAAAAAGAGCACAGACTGGATTTTTATTGTGACTAACAGGTATAAACCGTATACTTACCAGTTGAGAATTGGAAAAAACATAGGCAGGTAAACATATTATTTTCGGCGAAAGAAACCGTACATATACATTCGGAATATGATATCGAAACCGACTCTTACCTCAGCCTTGAAATCTGTCTAAAGCTCGCAAGTTCACACTAGTATTGAGTTACGTAAAGCCTCATAAATGTTTTATATCCTGTAATTTTACTTCATTTAGGATTTTTGAAAGATGTAATTAAGAAAACTGACGTGTTTGATTAATTTTATCATATAATTATTAAATTTATTTTCTCTTTGGATAGGTCATGAAGAGGAGAGTTTGAAGACTATTAAAATGTTTATCAGGGTAAAAATATTGAAACGATTGTGTCTCCGACGATATCACGTCTCGTACTGCTTTTTCCGCTCGCTTGATGATACTAAAGTGAACGAATTATATTAATATTTTTCAATAATTGTAATAGGTATGTCAAAAACCGTAATAAAGTAGAATAAAAATATGAGCATCATTCGTTGGTACACTGCCGTAGTTGCAATGCTCTAATTCAGGTGTTTGAAAGTCAAAGGAGATTACAACCTTAGCGCGAAAGAGAATCCCTTTACTTAGTTACTTACACCCAAATTTCAAATAGAGTAATAAAACCAGCTACATCGTAGGATACATAGTCGCTTTGTATTAGGCAAGATGTAGTCACTTGGGCGACGGCTCAAGCCGTCTTAGGCGCTCCTATAAACTCTGGGCCCACACGAGCCTATTTCCTATATATAAAAAGTATTGTATAACTAATTACGAGTCCATAACATACTTATTAGTTACATCTTCCAAACCTTAAAACTCTCCAAGAAGCGAGCGGCCAAAAGGAACAATACACTCGAAGCTTGTAGGTATTAGCCTCGTGTATAGGTATTTATTTGGCGGCCACGTGTGGGGAGACCGTGGGAACACGGTTCCCTCTTCTACTAACACGGTAGGTATATTGTTTCTTGAGCACATGCCAGCAATACATTAGGAATGATGTGGATATGACGACAAGAAATTTTCCTAAACGCAGCTTTTTTGTAAGTTTATTTAGATTCATTTATAAAAATTTTAGTAGAAAGAGTGAAATAGCATTAAATGGGCTCCAAGTTTGGCCATATTTATGAATGGTAGTAATTAATATTATGTGAACTCTAACTGATCCTTATAAGTACATATCTACTAGTAAGTACAGTTTCAATTTATACTGGAGTCAAAAATGGTAGACATGCAAAGGGACAAGTATCTCTTAATAGTTTATTATTCATTTCAAATCTTTCCTAATAAAAATGTGTTATGAGTAGGTATTTTTGTATGACTTAATCCTAGAAAAGTACCTACCTACAGCTCAATCAAACGTCAAGTTTTTTAATTTTTTAGTTGTTTTTTATACAGGTTTAAACACGCATTAAGGGTTTTTAGAACATTCTTTATCTAAGAGATCCAAAGTTACATAACAGTAATATTTGTGCTTTTAAGTGATCGAAGAATTGAACATATTAAGCATTCTAAACCAATAATAGAACCAATGTATATATGTATTAATGATATATGCTAGAGCTCCAGCTCTTTCTATTTAATTTCTATTCATTCTAATCAAAACGGGTAAAAAATCTAGCATTGTCTATACTTACGGCATAATTATGTTTTTAACGGCTAGGTTATTTCTAGTTCAAGTAGTATTACTTTATTAATATATATCTAATAAAATAATCAGCATATCCATATTATTCTTTCCCTGCTCCCGTTCTCCACAGTGCACGTCCCGCATATAAAGGAAGATTCGCCATCTGCCGTCTTCCCTTTGAAAACCCATACACTCATCTACCAATTTACACTCCTCTTGCCATTCTAATATCATCTTTATTCCGTAGATTTGGGAGCTAGCTAATCTTTAACTGTGTTTATTATGACAGTTTTCCTCTATAAAGGGTTCCACAACCGTCTATACGAGCATTTTCAAGAATGATATCAGTGAGTTTTTTATGTCATTATTGTTTATGAATGAATATGACCTGTAGTTGAGATAGAGTCGTTGTATTTTGCGACGAATAAAAACCTTTCCTTACCAGCCAAACACGATTTTAGGATGGACTAGTTTCTCCTAGGCCAAATATGTTCTCCCTATATGTTACCGGTCAAACGCATTTTTAGGATGGACTAGTTTCTCATAGGCCAAATATGTTTTCCCTATATGTTACCGGCCAAACGCGATTTTAGGATGGACTAGTTTCTCCTAGGCCAAATATGTTCTCCCTATATGTTACCGGTCAAACGCATTTTTAGGATGGACTAGTTTCTCATAGGCCAAATATGTTTTCCCTATATGTTACCGGCCAAACGCGATTTTAGGATGGACTAGTTTCTCCTAGGCCAAATATGTTCTCCCTATATGTTACTGACCATACGCGATTTTGGGATGGTCTAGTTTCTCCTAAGCCAAATCAGTTCTCCCTACTCGCGCTAGGACAAAGTACTACAAAACCTACTAACAAAACCAAAAGTTCGATTAGCCAAAGTAAAGAAACAAGGCATCTGGATTAAGATATGTATGTTCAATAAATTACCTCGTCCTGTAGCATGGCAATGATTTTAGGTGTAAATTAAAAAAATTCTTCGAATCCACTGCTTTTTACTCAGTAAAAGAATTCTTACAAACTGATCTGACTGAATATTCATTCTCGAATTATTAATTAAAATGGATATTGACATTAAACAATACTTGACTTGTAATGTTACCAGACTGATACATAACTAAGTATTATGTATATAGTAATCAGACATCAATATTAAATTTAACATTATTATCTAGACACAAATTTATTCTTTCTAATTTTTCTTTAAATTTTAACTCTTGTTTCGTCATAATATTATAATTCATTATTGTACGTATTGACTTGCCTAGTGTAACAAACGCAGTTATAAGGCCAATAAATGATTTGACTTTGACTTTGACTACCTATAGCCTCTTTATTTTTTAAGACAATCCGTACTCTTTCGGCGTTAAGGTCAACTGTAGGTTGAGGTAATTTTTTTATGACAATTCTGAACGAATCCAGTGAATCTTTTACCGTCAGGTTTTTGGCTTAAGTACCTAAAACTAGTTTATCCTAAAATCGGGTTTGCACAAATAGTTAAATTTAAATGATGAAACTAATACTTACATAGGTAGGCACTTCTCCGTTACAAATAACTCCTACTATCGCTAACTATACATTTTAAGTACATTTAAAAAAATATATTAAATTTGAATAGACAGAGTATATTTTTGTAATAAATCGTCCCATAAAATACAAACTATTTATTAATTACTCCAGATTTCCAGGTCCTTCAGACAAGTTAGGTGTATATTTTTGAAATAATCAAAAATATTTTCTATCGTAAAATCAGATAATATTAATTGGAAATGAGATATAATTAACAGTAGGCAATAACATAGTTATCATTATGAAACTATGCCATGTTATTATTTTACAATATTCAGAGTTTTCAATGCAATTATATGCTGAAATACATATATTAAATCTAAAACTTATTGAAATTAAATTAAAATAAAATTAAGAGATAACTAGAGCTAAGGAGAAAAATGTCGCTCGTGTTTCTAATGAAATATACTGTTCTAACTAATTACAGCCATTACCAAAACAACTAAAGCAGAGCTAAAAGGTGGAGTGCTACGAAACGCTACGCCTGTCTACGATATCGTAGACCCACATTTAACGAAACTATTACCTACCGAAGACTCCTTACACATCATCAATGCAAACTCCTAATCCCTATCAAGACTTTCAAAACCCTAGATCTGTAGTATCTGTAATAACACATCGTTACCTCAAACAAGTCCGAGTGACCACGCCACGTGCCGTATAAAGAGCTATTATTACCGAGTAGGTAGCCGGTAATTGTATTAATCGCCGAGCGCGACCGGCAGACGTCGATTTTCTTCAACAAAGTGCTCTTGTTTGTTTTTTTTCTTAAGGAAGTCGGCCGAAGGTGAACCGTGGGAACGTCGGGCGGGTGCACTTCCCAAAACATCGACGCACGGCAGCGAGAACGACATGCGCCGAACGAAACGAGACAAACGTATCACTAGCTAAGTGAAAGAAAGAGAGGGAGAGTATGACGTGTGCGCGCCAAGCGACAGCTCACAATCGCGTGATCATCTACAAGAAATAATAAAACGGCAATAAAAGAAACACGAGACAGCGGTAACGAAACGCGTGCGAGAGGGATAGACGCAGTGGCCGAAGAAGGCTCCGCGCGCGCTCGGCCCGCGTTCGAATTTCAAAGATCAATGATCGACGCGAGCGCGCGCGCTGATAGCGACGCTTTTGAAAGAAAGAGAAGGTAGATTTGAATAGGAGGAAAGATAGAGAGGTGGATAGGCTCGTGGCAGTTTCAGCACGGGCCGAGGTGTTTGAGAGAGTGACGATAGAGGGCGCCGATTGCTTTCGAGATAAGAAAATGAATATAAAACGATTATGTTTTTGGTTTCAATTCAATTACATATATTTTAAAAACCTTTATAAAAATATCTCAATATCTTTTAGTACATTCCGAAAAAAAATAATCCCTAATGCTAAATGCTTGAACCACAATAAAACTAAGATTGTCTTTAAAATTAAGTTTAATAATAAGGTCAAAGATTATCAATTTTGTTTTTTTACCTTTTTATCAAATATTTTTGGCATCAAAGCTATGCTTAGGCTATTTGGTTATGGTGCTGAAAACTGATAAGAGCGCCACTGTGGTCGTAGCGGTAAACATATAAGTTCAACAAACATAAACTAGATGGCAGCACACACATTAAAGTCATAGTGCCTGCATCAATTCGATGCTATAACGCATCGAATTGATGCAGGCACGATTACAACTTGTCGATTTTATAAAAAAAGTCAGCAACATTGTATTATTCAAATAAAATAAACTTCTCTTGTCTGACCTATATCGTATACAGCATGTAATTATACTATTCATTTTATTGGACAATAAGAAAATAGTAAATGATTTATCGAACATTAAATGGGAGTGTATATTTTTACATACAGTAGGTATACATTAGGTATTTATTATTCTAAATTCAGCATTAATGCGCGAACTGCCTGTATGGTGCTGCCTGATCATAAAATAATATTACTTATTTTATTGATGATAAGATTTTTAAGCGATTATGCCGCCATTCAAAAACCAGTAGTTGTAAGTAGTTTTTTTTTTATTGTGGCTTATTTATTATAAAGCTTGTTTTTTATAAAAAGGTGTATTATGTTGTGTCTTATCTTAAACGATATAGACTTAAGTCAATTCTTCTAAGTGTGGAAGTATTATTACTTATATGTTATCTGGTCTGGGGTGGATCTTCATTCTTATCACAGATTGCATAATTATCTTAATTTTAATCGCTATAAGTACCTATATGGCAATTAGCACTCGTAGCACATTTAGCTGAGGTGTATTTAACCGATCCCTGATGTTGACCAGATTTCTGCCCGACAAAAAAAACTATTATTATTATTATATTATTATTATATTATTATTATTATATTATTATTATTATATTATTATTATTATATTATTATTATTATTATTATATTATTATTATTATATTATTATTATTATTTTGTAGTTGTACTATTATTGAAATTAATTTTTTGAGCTTAATAGATAGAAAAAAAATAGGTTTTCCTTAACAATCTGAATCTTAACAGAATGTTTAGAAAGTTCCGATAGTAGGTATATCTTCGAATAACAGTCGTATGTCATGTCCAAGATATAAGTATTTGTGGGCGGGTTAGATTCTCTGACACCAAGGCGAGCCACTACACGACAAAGAAGAGTAAGTATAATGAGAATCTTTCGTGTAAAAAAAAATAATAGTTATACGTTATTCATTTCATTAAAACGATGAACTCAAATAAGCACTAACTTTTTTGGATTTATTTTAGGGAACAATTATAAAATAATTTACCTACGTAGGTACCTAAAACAAGAACATCGCCATAGCAAGACGTATGACTATTACTAGTATATAACTTAAGCTAAAGCCCATACAAACATAAGAGTAGGTACACATATGTAACTTAAAGTACCTATGTAGATACTTAACCTATACCACTTAAGTAGGTATATGTTATCAGATTGACTATCAAATCGATAACATGATACGTCGTCGAATGAAGTTCGTTTCCGCCGTTAAATGTCATCATGACTACTGATTAATTTCGTATTTCCTTTTCAACGTCTACGAGACTTAATCAATTCAGAAATTAACATTGGATCGGAATTATTAATGAAGCTGCTACAGTTTCGTATACGAGATATGAGATGAGGAGATACCTATAAGGAGGTAGATAAAAAAGCTTTTGGTACAACTGGATTTTGCTTTACTTCAGTATGTATTTCGATATGTGTGTCTACTATAAAACAATGTTCGGTCTATCTATCACTGTACACTACTCAGGTATAATATCGTAGTTGTTTACTTTTAGTACCTAGTTTAAAAAAACTGACCCCGTTTATAACTGTCTTATATAAAAAGACGTGTGTGGCGCAAAACATCTAAACTGGTGGTGTCATTATATTCAAACATAGAACATAATCAAAAACAAAGGCGCATTGACATAACGGTCGCCAATTAGAGCGGTCGTGATTCATCTATTCAAATTCAAAGTTAGAACGTTAGGAAGGCGTGGTGTGATTGGCGTCCGTGGGCCGGAACTACGCCGGCATTGGCCGACCGGTCGCCAATCACGATCGGAGGCTGACCTAGGCGTGATACACTTTCCCTGCGTTTCGGGAAATCTATAATGATGCACGGCACAGAAAAACAGTTTTCCTTCGGGAATTATAGTTGTATTATTGCTATTAGGTATGTTCCTATACAGAATAAACATACCTGAACGTTTTCTATACATGTTGATAACGACCTACTTATTCGCCACCTTCATTACTTAATAATATGTTGTTTGGGATTCAAAGTGTAAACTATTTATATTTTTGTACGCGACGAAAACTTATTTCGAGAAATTCTTATATTACAATTATAAACTTATGGATATTTTAATCATGTTAAATAAAATAATTATAATTTATGTATTGACGATTAATTATAATGTACCTATATAACAAAACTAAAAAAAAAAAAACGATATATTTTAGCAAAATGAAAACGTGGAAAATATTTAAAATAAGTTTAAAATAAACCTATTTATAAAATATTTTTTATAAAAAGATATTTGAGTATTATTAGTTTCGTTTCGATAAGAAATCTCTATCTTGCGGTTTGAGAAATATATACATACCTCATCAACAGAATAAGATTTAACAAATAATCAAACATGACAATCATTACTAGGCTTGATATTTACCATTGTAAAATTGTATTCTTTGCACGATGGGTGTCTACCGTAATGAGACTATATGTACCTATCTAGAATCGTTCAAAACTCAAAAATATACCTAATCTGATAATACGAGTTCATTTTCTACTTGAATTACTATAAGATGATTCCCATGAATGGGTTTGTGCAATTATATCTTGATCTTAAAAAGTAGATTAACGTCAAGATGCATTTAATTAAGTTAATTAAGTTCTAGTTTTATCAATATGATACGGACACTTATGATAAAGGACTTTAGACGGATTATATTTTACCAAGCAAATTATACCATTTAAGTAGGTATTCATTATAAGCTTAAAACCATTTATTGGTAATGATGGACTATGAAAAATTAGTGCCCATTAAAGTAATTGTTTTTTGTAAGTCCGTTAATTTAGTAATAATGATTGTATTAATTCGTAAACGATTATCCGGTTTCAGATTCATTTATTGGTATGCATAAGTCTATACGTCAAATATTACTCAAGTAGAGACGTACACAAAAAATTATGGTAGTAAAAAAATCAAAAATTATGCCTCGTATTATCTTTGCAGACTAGGTATGAAAGGTTATACTATTTTATTTATTTTACGATTTTTGCCCTTTTTATGTCTATTCTTATTTAACATTAAAAAACAATTGTTTTTTTTTAAATAACTGAATATTACATTTTGAAGAAATTGTTTGAGTACTAATACAGCATAAAATAAAAAATTAACGAGTTCGTAAAAAAAGGTAGATAAGTCAACTTATCTAACTTAAGAAAAAAATTAACCCAAATCGGGCAAATCTTTACCCAAGTCTGCCCTAATACTCCACTCACAACACAATGGGGTACAAAATTTGAAACGTGCATGCATATTTGAAAAATAACAATAGCGCACCTGTTGCAATATATTTTTGGATCACATTTAGTTTTTTTGTGTGACACAAGTGTATATTTCAATAGCAGGTAGCAATAAGAAAGCTTTTGTTTTATCTTTTAACTTGGGAGTTATCGAAAATCCCGATGACAATAAAATTTAACTACACATTCGTAAAATTCAAAGTTGTGTGTAGGTATGCCATGTGACCTGATTTATGTACGGTGTTAGTAACCGAGTCCTACTCACATTACACAAAATAGAATATAGTTAAATAAAACGAGCATGATCTAATCATTATTTAATATTTTTATTTTTAGACTTAAAATTAAGGTAACATTTACAATGAAGCACTTTATTTAGCATTTTTATTAATTCTTATCCATTGCTCTTTCGCATTAACGAACGAAGCCTACCTAAATTTTTGTTGTTTATCATCAACATTTTCATATAAATGGCAGGCGATAAAATAAAATACATTGTAGCCAACCTAATAAATAAAACCATTACAGTCAAAACCGTAGGAGTGTATCTCGCGATCTGGCGTAATAAAATGAGGAACGAGGTGTTTGGCATTCGATCTTTTTAAAGGAATATCAAGGACATTGGACAAATAGTATCTACTGTTCAAATATCTACTGGTAAATGTTTCAAGGATTTTGATATACTTAGCTGCTAGTCTAAACTGGTTTCTAATAGCTTAAAGTAAAAAGCTTAAATTTATCATACATTAAAATATAGCTCTTAAATTGCAGACGCAAATTAGCTTAGCTTGCAATAAATTTTTGCACAATTTTTCCATATATATTATTATATTATGCAATATATACAATTTAATTTTTTATGCATTTACAGTTGCTGAATCTATAAAATATCAGATTATATTTATAATAATATGGGACAATCTCTGAAGAACCCAATCTAATAAATAAGAATCATCAATATTGATTTAGTTAATTATTGATGGAGTAATTGCGAAAGAGACATTAATCATACAGTAAAATTACATGTCAACTTATACTTAATGTCGAATACTCGAAAATGCACTTAATTAGTGAAATCAATGATTAACAAACAAAATATTTAGCTAGTTTTCCAATGACGCGTCTTAATTTTACTACTCAAATCTTCCGAAACACAAAAACCTATGTCCGGCGAAAGCATCGCACGCCCGTCTCTTCCACCCGTCCGAAAATTACAAAATTGGAAGGAAAGTTTAACGTTAAAATGCAAAAGTGGTGAATAAAACGTGTAAAAAACTTGAATAAGTGTAAAAAAGGATAAGTTACGTCGTGGGAGAATCGCGCAGGTGTGCCCGAGTCGCGCTCGTGAACACGATATGACGAGAGGGGGGACTTTTTGCGATCTTGTTATTGATTTTTAATTGGTACCGTGATATTAGTAATGTATTTTTATGAACGAAACGTCAGTGTTCATTTTACGACTGAATAGACGGGTCTGACTCCAGCTAGATTACTTTTAAATTGCCTGTTTAGTTTGACTAGTTTTGGCGTTGAAATTCAAAAAAAGAAAGGTTAAATTTATGCAATTTAATAAGTTAAAAATAATTAAATTTATATTTAGATTGTTTTAGAGAACATAGTAATATGTGCATCTTTTAACAGATATAGGTACTAGAGTATAATTACTTTATTGTAGAAAAACAATGTTACAAAGTCATAAAATCGAAATAGACCACTTTTATAATTAATATTAATTGCAAACAGTCAATTTATAGGCTTCTCGTTGAATACTTTAGCACTAAAACTGTACTTAATCAATTAAGTGTTGTCATGTTTTTATTTTGTACGGCTGGTTCGCGAACGCTTACTATTTATCACAACATTGTGCAGTGAGCCACCACCGGTTCGTAACGGTGTTGCCAGTTTACTTCTATTTGTTTGTTTCACTCGCTAGCCCATTTACTGTACGAGTCCGCTAACTAACAGGTCTGGGACAAACATCTACTTAGTCTTATTGCCACTACCATAAGTGTACGCACTATTTTTACACCTTAACCGTGCGTAAGCGTAGCCTTTTTTATAGACTCATTATAACGGAGCCTTTTAAAATATCGCATTACGTTTTCGTTTTTTTGCACCCGTCCTTTTATGGCGCACGGCTAGCCAGGCCCCATACCGGTTGATGTTTGTTTTGTATTCGATATAATTTGTATGCTAGCTATCTATTTTACCGCGATAAAAATTTTACTATGCATCAGTATCGACTTAGAAAATGTGCATTAGATTTCAATCACGACTAATTTTGAATAACAAATGTTCATAGATAAAGGAATTATCATGCCGAGCTTTGCTCAGGCACGCACTTAAAAAGCGTTAGGGTCGTGCCACACTGATTTTGACGCGTGACGGTCGAGACCACGCTACATGCACGCTCATCCCTATCACTTCGCATGTGTACGCCGAGCACCCGAGCGCGCCCGAACGCAGCCGAAGACGGCCGAACGGCGCCGTGGGAAAACTCGGCAGGTGTTACGGATCCAAAGCACTTCTTACTGAGTAAACACTCACCGTATACAAAATTATAACCGCCTTGAAGCGTCTGTGTAAATGGAAAACATATTTTGTGTGCTTAATGATACTGCTTACTTTTTTGGTGTGGCTCGGTTATCAGACGACGACGTTTTTTGCGACGTTTTTGAGGGACTCGTATATGGTTCTCGTTTTATTTTAGTTAAATTTATTGAGTCAACCTTAATTGGTACTGTTAAATGAAGTGTAGTCGTTAAGTCGACGTGACCTTATCCTCGCAGTTAAATGGAGAGGCGACGTTTAATGAACATATATAAATGATTCGTACCATTTCGAGAGAGTCTTATCAATTTGTATCCTACTTACTTTACATTAGCATGAATGTTGCGTTAAATGAACGCTTTTTCTGCGAAGTAAAGATAAACCCATCGGAAATGAAATCGTGTAAGCGTAGTTTTATGAGGCTAAGAATGATAATAAATGTCGTATCTTAATCTTTTGATAAGTTTTTAGTAACCTATACATGATAATTTCTTAGTATGTATTACGTATGCATGAACATGAACTTGCTGTGATGCAATCAAGATGTATGAATACTTTTGTCCTCCTCATTTAAAATATGTTGTATTAAGTCTTATTTCAACAAAATTGACTTTTTTTAAATTACACATAATTATAGCAACTATAATCATTAGCCGAAATAATTAGCAGTGTGTTTTAAGAGGAACTGTTTTAACATACCTATAGAGAAACTTAATATGTTGAGTTTTTATTCATCGTAGTATTTGTTTGACTAATTACTAGTCAAATGCATTAAAATCTGATTACAATAAAATTGCTCCACTCATACTCTATCCCACTCAATGGATTGGATCTATGGATTGGGATAGATAATGACTGGAGAATTTTTTTTGTTTTGATTGTTCATGTTTTCTACGAATTTATTTATTTAGTATTTCACTAAGTAATAAACTACATTATCAACTAAATGAATGAAACATCTCTATTTCTACAATTGTTTTACCCCTTCAATGAGACGACGCCACACGCTGCACCTGTCTCACCTCGTGTGTACTGTGTACGTGCCCTAATTAGGACAATTGCGCTATCCAGACATTGTATCTGAACGTGATTAATTTCGTAATTGGAATCCGTATCTGGATTGCGGACTTGTTATTAGCTATCGTAATTTCCTGTAAAAAGGAAGGTACTTATGCATTTTATTCTCCGGGGACTTAGCAAGATCGGTACATACTCAGCTAGTTATTGAGAATAAATATAATATAATTAATAAATGATTATTAAACCAAGTGGTTAAAAGATACTTCAAAAAACCCGGCTGCAAGAACTTTAGAGCCGTTTAGGCTCTAGGGCGTGCCAAAGAAACATACATACTTCTAAAAGTTATGTTTTTCGAGTGTAACCCTACACTCGAAAAACATAACTTTCTTTCTTAAGTAGTCGTGTAATAAACTAATCAATGTTAATGAATTGATTAGGAATTTATTTAGTCAATAAATAGCACCTAAATTAGTAACTGATATTAAAATTTGTTAAGAAATAATGGGAAAGTATAATATTTTTAGTAAACATAAATAACAGAAAAGCAGTTTTCCAGGTATTAATTGATATTATACTTAGATGTTATGTTTTTATATTTTTAGATGTATTTATATTTGGCTAACTCGAATGTCCTTGATGTTTTTCTTTCGATTTATATGCCAGTCATGGCCTCTTTAACATTTCATAAAAACTATATCATAATAAATTTAGCTATCTCGTCTTTTACAAATAATAAATAAGCAAAGAAAACAGAATTTAGTGATTTCTTGCCTATATTAGTATCGTCCAAGCAGGTAAGACAAAGAATTAGTGTAATACCACAGAAGACAAGTCACATTTGCTTCGTTGTAATAACGAAAATGCTCAATATTTTGTATCATATCGGCATATAGACTTCCTTACATTGTATCATCGTTGAAAATAAATTAAAACACTTCGAAATACGTGCGATGGCAAAAACTTTAAACTTCCAAGAAAAGTATGTAATGAATTACTATAAAAATACTCCTCAATAATAACTTGCAAGTACTAGAATGTAGTTGGTACTTATTCGTAAATACCAGTGTCGTGAGAGAGGTGTGCGAGTGTTCAAAATTATAGTCCAGACTCAGTAAATAGTCTGAAAAATATACCAGAGTATCTTATTTCTTGAACAGATATTCTTTTAAAAAATAAATGTAATTGGAACTCATTTCACGTATTGAATTGGTACATTCCGTGACCAAATAAGAACAAACACTCTAAAAATAGAGTTTGCTAAATTCAGATTTTTATGTTTAATTAATCTGAGTATTTATATTTTTTGGACGACGAGTCGACTAGCGATTAGCCTGTCTATTAACGATTACGTTATGTGAATAGATAACGCTTATTTTTACCTGATTAAAAATAGGTTGTCAATTCGTCGGAGCTAATTTTTATGTATGGTATCTTCAGAGAAGGCTGTAGAGATTTAAAAAATCTTTTTTTTAAATCGAAAAGTTATTTTCTATTACTCGTAGTACCATCATATAAATTTTATTAACATCTATCTAGATTTTTTTTGAATCAAATTAAAGAAAGATTGAGTATCTATATATTTAAACTGCCAGATTTGTGTCTTTAGGCCAGATACAGACTTGTAAGCAGAAACACTTTTTCTACAAGCACATGTATAATTCTATCTCCAGCTTATATGTATCCAAGATTTAGATGGCTCTATAAATTCGGAGCCAAGCGAATCTAATCGAGGTTAATATTAAAAAAGTACCTATTACTTGTATATCATAAATTAACAATGTAATGAGAGTAATAGAAAACACTCCTAAATTCACTGGCGACTTGAAAATACTGATTATAGATCGAGGAATAGAGAAGCCAGTAGTAGTTCTATATAAAGTATAGAAGTTCGTACAAATTTAGGTTTTCATCTATTATATTTAATTCGTTAATTTCGTTCGCATCTCAAAAATAATAATCATAAAAGTCTTAATATAAAAATCTATTTTTGTCAGAACAGTAGTAACAATCGATCAGATACCCAAAATGAGTAAATTACCCGGTTGCGTTTTATCATAGATCGCGAAACGTGTCGGTACATATTCTTGCCAATATAGTCCTATCTGCCTCTGACATCTTAAACATACGAGAAAAACTTGTGTCTTTAGGCCACATACAGACTTGTAAACAGAAATACTTGTTCTACAAGCACATGTGTAAATTATCTCCAGTTTATATGTATCCATGATTTAGATGGCTCTATAAATTTGGTGCCTAGCGAATCCAACCGAGGTTAATATGAATTTGATATGCAATAAGATTAATCGTGTGAGTATAAAATCTTATAGGAATCATACAGGCAAGCATTATAAACTAGACTATTGTTAGAAAATAAGTTACTATGACCGAAAGGCTATTTAATGCTCCATCTAGGGCTACAGTATTGTAAACATAACATACTTTTTGATGTCATTACTAAGTAGTTGCAGCTTAGTAATTGATAAAAATGATGTTTAATTAGGTCGACGGCCTAACTCAAGAAATAAAGAAAACACAATTCTAATTATTTTTTTCTAATATGCGTCATACTCGTAGGTAACTAAAAAAATTGTATCACCATTTAGTAAGTTACTGATTGATTTGAATAAAAAAGTTAACTTTGGGTCGAATCTCCAAAACTCCTTTCTTTGATACACCTACTGGATTCCATGTCAGCGGCCTAAGTTATGTGTTAATTCCTAGAGAAAATCAGTCAGTCCCTCAGTAAGGACTTACTCCTATTACAATTTAGTTTAGGAAGCTTCTGAACGATTTCAAACTATCTTTTAGTTAGTTACTTCTGACCACACATAAACCACCGAGACAGTCAGCGAGTCTGAATATAGCCTAACATTTTATTCAAAATCCAGTAGTATGCGATAAGTATGACAGGTAACTGATGATTGCAGCCCTCCAGGCGATGGCCCTTTACACAACGACGCCCAGATAATTACTTACCTACGGGTAAATTACCTACAAAGAGAACAAGTTCGCGTAATTATGCAGGTATCCAGGGAAAATGTCATTCTGCCGCGGGCCAAGCCGGTCCTGCCGATGGGTGTAATTGCGTATCGACTAGGTTCCTGATTTTCTCGATAACTCCTATGATTTAATCGTGGACGGGAATAGACTGTTGTTTGTGTGAAGATGCATTGGAATGAATTAAATATTTTTTATGTTGTTGCATACCTATTACTCTTTAAGAAACATATTTTTTAGAATATAGCAGAGTTAGGTAAGTGATTCTCTATTTAATAGTGATTTAATTACTTTAGTTACCTAGCTGATAGATACTAAATTTTTTAATGGTTTGAAAGAAGTAACCTACTGGAAATTAGGTTTATATTTTAAATTTTAATCTACCATATAGTGATAATGATATTGTGGAACAACATAATTCAAAGCCAGGTAAAGTATTACCGTTTTTTACTTTTAATTCAATATGTTAACGTCGTATTCCTAAAATGATGCTTGAAACTTTTTAAAATAAATTGAAACACTAAAATTTTACGACGTCAAGCTCCAATATTAATTAAAACTATAGTTTTTTTATAGTTTTATTTTAGTAAATTGTAGCAAGTCATTGGGGCTCCGTAGTCTCGTTAGATTAATAGGTCGGTTTTGTAACAAGTTCAATTAATGAATAAGTTGACTTGATTGAGTGTGTCCAATCAAGGAGACTGAAGTGGGATGCGACTTTTTACTGCTCAGTAGTAGACAGCCCGTCTACTCATACACGCGATGAGCGCAACGCAATGCAATGCAATGCGAAATAAAACCAAAGCCACAGAATGAAGTTAGCGATCATAAATTAATCGACTTTAGGCAGATTCGCAGTTGCGGCTATTGTAAATAGCCTGACTTCATTACACAAAACCACTTACAAGCAAAAAAATAATTCTCATGACTATCCCAAAAAATCACACACGACAATTTATTTTGTGATATGTGACGTCATACAATGTTCAATCATGACCAGCTACGTTTCAGTTCTCGTATGGACAGATAAAAAAACTTAAATATATTTTACAACAAGAAACATTGACAATTTTTATGCAATAAAGTAATTGTGTAACTAATGTTAACCTAAAAACTACGATATTAAACACATTTAATATTGTACAACTGTCAAATAGCTAATTGTCATAATCAAGATTAAACGTAAAGCTGACGCAATATTTATAACATGTTAGTCAAAAGCTTATTTTTAGCTACGATCGCTTCGCATCATAATACTATATGAGTAGGTATACCTACCCATAAACAGTAGGTGACTGTTATTTAAACTGTGGTTTTGGTACTTCTTGCGTAATAAAAGGCTTCTTTGGTTAATTAATTGTGATTGAAGAGAAAGATTAAAAAATAATTCGGTCGTTGGTATTTATGTATGGTAAGGGTTAGAGATGACTAAAAAACTTCAAACATAGAACTAAGCAAAGTTTAATGTTGTCTTCATTATTCAGAACAACCAGGTTTAAACTCATTAAAAAGAGTTAAAATTATGAACTAGTCCATGGCATAATGATACTATTGGATAAATAAAAAGTTACATTAGTAACTGTTTAATAAAAGTATCTTATGTCTATTTTATTTTGTAGATATATTAACGACGAGGGTCAAACGGCTTTAATAGAATTTGCGGAAGCTTTTATGTTTGATTTCACATTTCCGTTTTTAAGTGCTTCTACACTTATCTTTGTAGAGTGCACTTTTATGTAACGCTCATAAATACAACAGAATAGTCACCTTAGTATTCAGTATGTTATGCTCATACAATAATTAATGATTTACTACTATCCATAGTAGACTCAACGGTCATAGTGCATAAACCGGAACAAGCACGATACAACTTTTTTTTTAAAACTTAACCAAAATATGAAAAAAAAAACATTTATCAAATAACGAAGTTGAATAGCGAAACAAGTGTTCCTCCTTAAATTTTAGTTCATACTTACTTTTTTTAACATGTACTCGTAAGGCTCCGTGATCTCTAATTTTGCATTACCTTTAAACCTTTAAATTGAAAGTGCATTAAGTGACCAATACATATTTGTTAATTATAGATCGGTACGAATGTTGTACATTTAAAAACTAGTATATGTATAGGTATGTATTAACTATGTATATTGATTAATTTTAAAATATATTTTTTCTTGTTGTTTTTTTTTGCGGTACAATATTTGTACTTGTATTTTTTTTCTGTTTTTTCTATTGATGCATCACCGACGTGACTATTCTCACTTAGTCCGATCCATCCCAAGGTTGCCTGGAAGAAATTGCTTTAGGCGATAAGGCCGCCCAATGTACTACCGATGTTTTGTTCATGCCTTTATCTTATTGTTTACTTTGTTTTTGGTGTGCAATAAAGAAATATTGTATTGTATTGTATTGTATATGTGTAAAAAAAATTCTATGTTATAGTTTCTTATTGTTAAGCTGGTTTTTGAATAAAGAGTCGTCTATCTATCTGTCTATCTAATGTACTACCATTAAATATTTATTATGTTAATGTACATACTACCTATATATAGAATTTTCTTGCTGTATATTTTGTTTGGTGTGCAATAAAGTTTTATTCATTTATTAATTTGTAAAAATTATATTTTTCCTGACTTAACACCTTTTTCACACATATTTAAAAAAGTACCTCTGGTTGAATTACAAATTAATATACTTAGTTATGATATGTTATTATTATACTTCCTTTCGATATTTTTTATAAAATTCAGCTCAATCGTTTTAATTTAAAACGGAGGTTATAATAATCAATGTTATTGTTGTCACAACCATCCATTTACAATAAAACACTGATCGTTACATCGTTAACCGTCATAATGCACGAACCGGAACTTAGAATGCATAACAAGTGCAGGCCATACGTTACTATGACCCCGACCGGAACGTACCGCTTACGTCAAAGGTCACACATCAAACGTAAGCGTGCGTCGATTGTTCACGAACAATGCCGACCGTTGCAGTTTGTCGCATCGTACTAATGCCATGTTCGGAGGGCGTAGGGTGAAATATTTGCAAAGTTAATTGCTTTATTGTTGATGTTCATTTTAATAGAGGACTCGATACTTTTATAAGTGATGATTTTTGAACCGGTTCTAAGTTGTAAGGCTGGTGATGCAATATGTTAAAAATGCATGCATTGCTAAACGATCGGTGTGGAGAGACTATTTTTTTAATATTTCTATATCGGTTGCAAATTTCATACTATTTAGTTTTTAAAACTCAAAAGTAAATGTTATTACATCATTTTAAAAGCTGATATTTAAAACATTTAATGGATATTATTTTACGTTTTATTATTAACTATAGTTATATAAATACATTACTTGGTATAAGTCAAATTATGCAATTTAAAAGGTAATGTAAGATAAAGTAGGTATTAAATAAACCTACCTACTTTACAAAACCGAAAACTCAACAAGATCTGTGAAATATTATATAATAGCTTAGATAGAAAGCAAATTCTTTATTTTTCAAAACTTATTATAACTTCGTTAGAAAAAATGTCAGTAGAGAGTCTTCTTTCTGCAACAGTCCAGGAACTTGACTTCCTCTTTAACTAAATTGGCTTAATTGATGTGCTTGTCCATCTCCGGTCGTAAAACAATATTACTGATTCATTGCTTTTTAATGCACGGAATTCGTTCCATACATGTTTCGAAACGTCTATTCGGAAATATTTATTACAATCGAACACGATGTTGTTGTAAAATTGAGTTATATTATAAAAAACAGATTTATGATTACAGCTCCCCACTAGGATTGCTACTGTGTCAGTGATATTGGAACATGCAACCTACGCATTACATTGCTTTTTCTTTATGCAATAGGAATTAGTAGTTAGTACTCAAAGGCGACAGTTAATTAAATGAGCCATTGAAGCGACATGTGACCAGAATGCTGAAACTTATTTTGGTCAGAAAATTAGCATTGCCATTCAACGTGGCAATGCAGCCAGCATTCTTAGAACTCTCCCTTCTACTGTGGGTCTATAATTAGATAGTAGTAGTTTTTATAGCTGTGAATGTTTTTTTTCCTTTTTCTTACATGCTAATACTGTGTACTTAATGAACCATTCGAATTAACTTTCTGTCGGAATTTTATTGAAAAACAACACTTTTACAACTAGAGCTCTCCGCTAGCTTGCTCCTGTGTCTGTGTCGGGGACGAAAAAACATTATACAAAAAAGTAGATGCGTTTATAGCAACCTGCGGAAATTTTAATATCCCTTAGTAACACTGTATTTTTCCGGACTAAAAATTAGTCTATGTGTGAATCCTGGACATAGACCACAGTGCCAAAATTGATCATAAATCCGTTCAGCTGATTGATCGTGAAAGAGTAACAGACATACATTAAAACTTTTGCGTTTATAATATAATTAGAAATGATCAAAATTGCCATTACAAGTAACATTACGCCTCCTCATCTTAAGACAAGTACAACTACGCCTCTGGGGCTGTCAGATAATATTGACGGAAAAAATTAAGGGGGCGAGCACACGTGGTCACTACCGTTCATATACGGACGCGAATTATGCGTAGTACGGCAGGTGGCAGGTGGTAGAGCTTGGGAACCCGGGGTTGGAGTGAGTTCCCACGATAGCGTCATTCACCACGCCACACCTGTCTTGCCCGCTATAGGGTGCAACACACGCCCGCCACGCGAAGGAAAGCGTCGATTAGAAGCAACGCGTGTGCGCGTGCGTTTGTACACCGATGTGTGAGTGTATAGCCTAAGTCGTGTGTACTCTTCCTTATTGATGTCTATTAATGTTTTGGAAGAGTTGTGCTGATTCGCGCAAAAGCTGCAACTAGATATATGTGTGCGTTTGAAACTTTGAACACGCGTGGTCGTGTATATATAGCTTAAGTCGTACTTTCCTTTATAGCTCTAGATCAATATTTTGAATCGGTAATTAATTTAATTTTCGTTTTTTAATCTGTGTGATCTTCTATAAAAGAAGGTCACGTACTTCTTACGCAAAAACTATATAAACAGAGAAAATTTCAGCTAAAATTAATAATTCTACTAATCCTATCCATGACCGTCTAGACGTACTAATCATATTCTTTTACGTATACCTTTTTTCCAATAACTAGGTTTGATCTTATAAACGCTCATGGTTCTGTCTAATCTTGTAAAGGGGGCGTTAACGTAATATACGAGAAAAGGATGCGCGCACCCATGTGTGGGTAGAATAGGTACTTGATTATTCTGTTTATTAGTTTTACGATTACATCGACTATGTTACATTTTTAATGCTACAAAGTACAGTTAGATTTAAGAAAAAAAAATGTCTAATATTATAATAAATTTTTATGCAGAATTTAAGTCAGCAAGCTAATTGAATGAAAAGTGAATTGCATTTTTTTAAATCCTTACTATATTATTTTAAGCACAAGTGCAAGTTTTCTACAAATCTACGAATAATTACAGGATAATTACTTTAAAAATTAGTCTTTGTTAGTTCGGAAGATTATTCTTTCGAGACTTATGGAATTCTAAAATTATGCAAATAAACATTAAATTCTGTAAAGTTTCATATACCTACAATAAATATCTTTATGCGTATTAACTAATAATAAAGAAATGATTATTATTAATCGTCTTCTAGTATTAATATCAACTAGTTATCTAACCTAATATTAAATAAACGCGCTCATTTAATACCAGCTCACGCATGATGCGCAATCATTTATTTTGCCGATCGGTTAAATGATATCCATTTATTTTTATGTCTCAGTGATCTATATGATAAGTACCCGCACTGTATTTCAAAAAAGTCTATATGAATGTATTTTATGTTAGTGTCATGGAATGGTCAGGGTATATGTGAATTTATATAGACAATAAATGTAAATGTAGGAAGATCGGGGTTGGTTTGATTGCTATCGTTTATTTCTTTAGTTTATTTTGGTAACTTTTTATAGCAAGGTACCCGTAGTTTTATAAGTAGCCATAATGTATTGATTTATACTTTACACTTTGCCATTTATTATGTCTTAAGTATTATACCTACGTGTAATTTTGAAATCTTCTATCTTTGGTAAAAGTGTTTAGAATCCTTGCACATTAAATGTTTAAGTATATCTAATAATGAACTTAGTTACTGGTAGTATTGAAGATTGTATAGAGCAATTAGCCATAGTAAATAAATAGATTTAAATGAAGGAATCATTGCATGGTGATAGGGTGTTTTCTAACGCTCTCCTGGCTAGCTATACCCTTAAGTTTATAAACCTGTCGCCATGCATATAATGGTGTTTTTCGGCAGCCTTCATTGAGAGCCATTGTATTCCAGACTAAGCATGCCCCATCCAGGGCCACAGTATCGCTGACTTCCGTGGTCCTGCGAGCTGGTGGTCAAATGGTAGCCTAGTTGCCTTGGAATTAAAAAAAAATGCTGCTTGTTGTAAAACTAAATGCGGTAGCTAGTCAATCATACACAAAACCACTTCTGATTATAAGTAGTATATATTATCATAAGGAGGTATCAAATAACGAGCTCAACTAACGCTTAATATTATATTTTATGTAAATACAAATAAACGTAATGTATTCTCATATTTTATTAAATCATAACATATTCAAACAGTGTATAGCTTATGATATTTCTTCCAGGAAGCAAGTATTAAATGATCAAACACATTACTTTGCTGGCCATAGCGTATTATTAATTTATAGGTAACTTACTAGCTGCGATCGAAGGTTTCGTCTGCTTGATGTACGTATGTAAATGTTTCAATGAAAGTAGTCTCTTCGAGGTTTTTTTTTATCCTAGGTTGAGTATGTTTCTAAGCTTTAAATTGTAATTGTTACGCCTTTCTTATGTGTCGCAAATAATTAAATATATAAAATAATATGACTTACTCGCTAATATCATTATACATTTTATCTTAGTTACAATAAAACTAAAACTACATATTAAACTTACAAGTTTTCAAATAATGTTCAGGTCCATTTTTATTATTTGATCGAATTGTATTACTTTGGCAATACCACCATTTAGATGATAGACCACCATATCTATGTACATACCACTAACGGGGGCCTAGAAATCTACGTGATCTAGTGCTACTACAGTCACTCATTTACGACTAACAATGATAAAATCGAACTCGGAAATAAACTTTCTAACTAACTTAATACAAACTAACTCTCATATTAATAATAGTTAGTGTGATAAATAACCAATATAGATTCCAAGCTTATCAAATAAAGGTTATGCATACAAATGACTCTTCACTCTTCATTGTAAACAATAGAATATTATCAATGTAATCTAAATGAGTGTCATGTGCCTCTAAGCTTTGACACGTGTGCAGTAGCCCCTACAATAAATATTTGAAACAATTTAGTGTAGTATTATTGAGTGAGACCTTCTATTTGTTGATTATGAACTTAAAATATAACAGTAGAGTTTTAAAGCCTCGTTAGATTGGTCAGCATACATAGTTAATTTTGCAGTAATTTGTAAAATATCAAAGCATTATGTGTAAATGAATCTAATCTAATGCACAGCATTGGTCTTGAAATAACAGCTGAAATAGAGTAACGTTTTTTCAGCAGCTTCATTTACAGTTTTTTTTTTCAATTATAACCCGACCTATTAACCCCTTTTATCCCGCATATTGCCCATTGGAATTTAAGTATGTACTTTCAAGCTTACTTTTGTATTAGTTCTTACTGTCTATTGCTATTACGTAGGCAGAGTTTGTGACGTGTGCAGGTCACGTGGCGTATATATAGCTATCGAATTATAAATCTATTGTTGTGAGAAAATGTTTCACTATCATTGTCACTTATGACCCTAACGTTTTGTTTGTATTTAATATTAATTTGATAGACATTTGAGTGGGAGTGTGCCAGAAAGCGTGCGGCGTGCGTGCTTATTAGAATCTTGCTGTTACATTTGTGGTAGTAAGTATATCATAAAATACCTATGGGTACTGAATGGAGCGAATTAAATAAAGTACTATAGATATGCTGAAATAAGTTATATATTTAAGGTCATACGTAGTACTGTTATACATATTTCAAACATAAAATATTAATGATATTTCGTGGATAAAACATTAAATAGCTGCTATGAACTAAAATACTATTTTGACTGAGACTAATAAACATATAACTATAGTTTATGCTTTAGCATTTCTTAACTTTTCTTATCCAACAGTAATAATATCTTTAAAAGGCAAGAGTTTTTTTTTATATAGTTTTATTTTAAGCACTCCCTCAAAATTATGGAGAAAAAACTCAACAACACTTTCCTCTCCCAAAGTGACAAAGAGGCCATACAAAATGTCATAATTGACGGAACACAATCCCCTAAAGCTATGTCAACAACAAAGCTTTCCAGACGTGTGTGTCGCACGCTTCACACACACAAACAAACACACACATGAGTATAACAGGCCCTTTACATATTCACGAGTGGCCATAAAGCAGAGTTTGATACGTTAGGGTAATACAAAGTTCCAATTGTAACCCTACCCTTGTGGAGAAGGGACAAAAAACGTTAAGATTTTATGTTCTTTTTTCAAAAGCGAAGGTTGCACGTGGTAGGGTTGTGGTCGAGCGTTTCTTTTTTTCTTTTAACGAAAGTATAATGTGTAAAATTCTTCAGCAGAGAGCTGAGGTATCAGTTACGCTTACCTTACGTTTATATGGCCACTGTATTCAGATACCATTTAGATATTTATGTACTTTATCATACTTGATTTGGCTTCAAATATTACAATATTACATAAATAATATTACAGAAAAATAAATATAGCTATAGCTTATCGATAGCTTATAACGTATTTGAAAAAAGTGCAGTGCAAGTACGGTTCTCTCAATCGTTAGTTTTGAAATTTGAGGCGGCATAAACGCTCATTCCGATCATTATCGAGGGGTATGAATATCAAACGCAAGGACTAGAATACCTATAAACTAACGTTTAATGTCAAATGAATTAAATAGATTTTATTCGTAGATTTATAATCAAATTAACATCAATTAATTATCGATGGCAAGAACCATACTTGCAAAAACGTTATACTCGTAGCATAACGTTTTATATCGGCCGTAATAAATAGACCTATAGAACCATACTTGCACTGCTATGTAGATACATGCATAGATTAATTGCTACTTATTAATCTTCAAATATTTCAAAAACTTTTCTTATTAGAATCTTATACAAGGTAAAATAAAAAACACATGCAGTCAAACCACACAGAATTCCAATAAGTCTGACCTAAAGTTTAGCTTTTGCTATTGTATCTGACTGAAACTCCAGACGTTATAAAACTGATTCTATACTACGAGTAAACGTACTTCTAATTTGATTTATTTAGATTAAATTGGATTAATTTAATTAAATGATTCTTAGAAAACAAATGTTTAAACCAGACTTTCATAGTCATTAATAGTATTTCTGTAACTATGTATTTTAAAAGACACAGAAAATCATTGCTATTACTAATACACCACAAGGAAATTACATTGATGTATCTAAAATCTATATTTATAATCGGACGAAAATAAACCAGAAAAATTAAATAAACAAGAATTGGTCATGCATGATCTTCGCGTAGACGGAGTGCTTTCTAGAGTTCAAAGCCACCCGAAGCACTATGACATGTCCTAAGATAACTGTGACAATATCAGAATGAATTTCTATATAAATTAATGAATTTTACTTTTAATGAGTCATTTATTTATTGCAAATTGGACCTAATCTTACATCTTCTTGACACACATAAAACATTATGACATCCGAGTGCAATATCCTCGATATAAAACTGAATTTTTATTGCAATTAGGATTATATTGCGCGACTTCAAATTTAACAGTTTCGTATAAATAACCAGTTTTACTGAATCATAATTAGTGAATAAATTTGTTTTTTTTTGGTACAAAAATTATACAAGTCATTTTGGTTTGTTTCGGTTTCTTCTAGACAAGCGTAATTTTTTAAGGCTATTCTTAGAACCCAAAAGAAACATGTTCACCAAACTTACTGCAGGTACTTATATGTAACAAATATCTACCTATCTACCTTCAAATTCGTGAAATTATAAATGGTCAAAGCAAAATACATAATGCAAGCTCCAAGAGCTTGTATTTTGTTTTGCGATTCTAACCGACCAATTAATTCTTAATATGAATAAAAATAATGATAGCCTAGCGACTGGTCTAATTAACCAACTCAAATGACATTTTCGATCAAAAACTACACTTTACTACGCAATGAAACCAATTATGTACCTAAAATATCAATCATTTTAACAACTTTAGCATTGTTTTGTCCACTATGGTATGATTTTGGTTTTATTAACCAAATTACGAATAATTTGATTTGCATTTTTACAACTAGTATTTTTCGGTAATAAAAACGCACAATGACAAAAACTGGTGTAAGTTTAAGTGCTGTGGCTTTAAAATAGTGTTTAAAAGTGAATTATATCACCTTTATATCATATATTTTACTGTGACCAGTTTTAAGACGAAATGTTCGCAGTAAACTGGGTTATTCTCTATCTATAAAAGGGATTAAGGGCGTCGTAAGGGATATATAAAATTTTATTGTAATTACTGATAATTTCTTACACATCCGAGGCTGGGTTTATTGATTTTTCATCGCTACTAAAGGTGACGATTTGATGATAAAAAACTTAATTAAAAAGTCGTTTCGCCGCCAACATCTCTTCAACTTCGTGTTTGTTTGTTACCTTTAAATGAAGTACTATTTATATTTAAAAATCAGTTAATTGTATTTTTTTCGTATAGTTTGCAAAGATATTATAGATTTACTGCTATAAACATGCTACGAAAGCCCGTAGCACTTTTTGGGATTTGAAAAAGTGCTACTTGTAGGTTCTTGATTCCCATTAAAAAGTAGCACCTGAACTTTTTCTTAGTTTGCTAAATCTGTACAAAATATTCATTTTACTTTTAGGTATATGAGCCAAAATAACAAATAAATATATTATAAATTTCTTGATAGTAATTCGATTAAAGTAGCGGTTTACTTATCAATATTTACTCAATCATTTACATCAAAGAGATTCGTATATAGATCGTTGAGATTCGCATATTTTTGTTGATATTATAGTAAGACACATAACAAGAAAATGTATGGTCTTTACATGATTTAGTAACAAAAAATTATCATCATATAAATAAAAGATACTGTAGTAAAATATAAACTTTCCTATTCATATTCTTAACGAAAGGAAATGATTTATCAGTGCCTGTACTCGTGATTTGCGAGCGGCGCACACTGGGCGATTTAATCGCAGGAAACGAAACACCGAGCTGCTATTGCTAGTGTACGCCGGAACTTATCTATCCGAGGCCAGGTGCAACTGTGATTCATAGGTACCTTGTACTTAGCTATCTAGGAAGACTAGAGTTAGCGCATAGCCCCCAGTGACGGGCACAATGAACGGCGCTATGGAAATTGTTCTGCAGTATAGTTGCGAGAAGCCTGGCTTTTATGTTGTGACTAAGAGACTTTCTTTACATTGTTGTATTCTCAATAAATTAAGCGTAGTTTATGGTTGTGAAATTAACCGTAAACTAATGCACTCGTGCTAAATTTAACTCGTAAGTTTTCAAAGAACACGATTCGCCGATAAGACAATTTCATTGGCTATTATACTTCCTGCCTAAAATGATGTATACCAAATAATTGGTAGAGAAATTCAATCGATCTTATCGTTAATGCCTAGATTAGTCAGCATCAATCAAAACACAAGAAAACTTCAGATAAACAAAATACAAAACTCAATTATTTTCAATTACGTCCGGCTATCATCCAGCCTCATCAATAAGGCTTTACAGGAGCAATCTCAGCGCGGCACGTCAGTTTTAAACCGTCTATTCGTAGAAATTGTACTGAAGAAAAACCAGTTTCTGAGCGCGCGCTACCGATAATAACGATACAAGAACGCGTGCTGTGCCACAGAATACGCGATAGCTGGTTGCGCGCGCGCCCCTCACTCCCGGCACGCGAGCGCGCGTTCCCGTTCCATATATAAACCCCCCGTCCCTTCCCATTCAATCATTCCCGACTCACGCTTCGTGCGCGCATGTCGTTCTCCTCTCTTATCACTTTGTAAATACGTAGTCGTACGTTACGTTTAGCTTAGACTTACTTCGCTGTAAATAAATATACTATAATGTGTTTGGCTAAGGATGATACGCAATCGCCGCAGAAAGAGGTGGCGTCACCTCGGTCGCCGTGGGCTAAGCTTCTGAACCGACAGGTAAGATCCTTCTTTATACGCTTAGCTTACAAAAAAATGTGTTCTTATTTCAATGTTTCTTACTTTTTGTACCGTTTGAGAGTCAGTGTCTTATCGTTTTCTCTTATCTTTACAGAACTCAAAGCCAAGGCTTCCCCGAAAGGTGACCGCCTCCGCGCGGGTTAATCTTAACAAGTGTTGGTCTAAGTTGGGAGAACTTATTTCTAACTCTGGACCCCGCACCGACCTGCCATCGAACAAGACTGCTTACGAAGAACCTCTTCTGGTACCCTTCTCTGACTTCTTCTACCCTGTGGAGCCGGTGAAACCGGTGCCTATCGAAGACAACGAAAACGCTGAGAATCAAAATATCTTAAATAACCGTTTTGAGCTCATCGAAGAAGCCGAAATCAATGACAACCTGGCCAATGAAGTCCGCGAGATCTGCTACACCGCCAACAACCACAGCTGTTTCGTATGTAAACATTGTTTCTAAGCTACAGTTTTGAATTCTAAATCTTCCATTGTTCTTAAATTTCGGTTCTAAAGATGCAGTGAAAACAAAATCTTGTCTTCCAACAGTAGATTTAGTGCGCCAGAAATTGTCTGGTATACACGCCACGTCTTCCATTTAGACTTAGTGATGTGACTTGTCGATTCGTTGCCTCGATCTCGTTTATTGTGATTTAGTTGTTTATATTTTGTGACCAGTAGCGTTAAAGTGTGACGAGGTGCTATCGACATGTCATGTATAGTTTTAATGTCACAAAGTTTTGGTAGACAGCTTTAAATAACTGCACTGTAATTACAACGCACCAACTTTTGGCTATCTTTCAAAACTTCTTCCGTAGTTTAAACACTTACTTTTCAATGTTTTTCAATCCAATGTCTTCCATTAGTTTGTAAGAGAGATTTATATTGACTGTGATATCAGAGTATATTATTAATAATTCAAGCTTTAACTAACTTTTAAGTAAATGTTTAATGAGCTCTCTAAAAGAATTGTATAGATTTATAGGTATAGTTTTGTAGTTAAATACATTTGACTAGATTTCGGACAAATTCTTGTTTGATTACTAGCAACGTTTACTTTAGATATACATATGTTCAAGACATATCGTGAATGAAGCTTTAATAGAATATAAGATTTTTTGTAATTTGTATTAATATGATGTCTCTTATGTTTTGCTTAGTTTTGTCATCTTCCAATAAATTGTCTAAATTTTAAGTATCGTGTAGTTTCGATAATGTAGGCCGAACGTGCCAATCTCGTTAAGGTTGTAAGTTTCTTTGTATTTTATTTTTTAACTTTAGTAATATTTAGTTGTTAACTAGTATCTGCCTTATCAATAATAATTAAGATTATCTTTGATGAATTCTTCCAGTGTGTCAATTTAGCAAATTTGTTTATGTAAACTTAATCTTAGGTTATTTTACATTGTAGTATTGTAGACTGATCTTTTAAGAATATTCAAGACTTTCGTTTGATCTCTTACATTGATCGTTTTTAAATAAATGAACTAATAAGATAAATAATATGGTTATTTTCTTCCACACAACACCTCAAGTTACAATTTTATAATTACTTGAATAATTACACATTCTTAGGTTCCAAAAATGAATATATAGGAAGATGCATACTTAACTTATTGAAATTATAGAATCCATTGCAAATCAATCAAACGCCTTCAGTTTCACGTAATACTTAACCTTTATATGAATCTGTATACATAGATTGTATGAGCTCTATATATAAAAAAGTTTATTGTTGTCTCTATTTGCTTTTTTCATTTATTTTTTACATTTACATTTTTTCGTTGATTTTGATAACTAGACTTTTCTTTAACCAATATCAGTGTTGTTGTATTAGCAGTGCGTACAGTTAGCTGCCTTTCAAATATTTAAAAAAAGAGTTGATCGGCAAGATTCGAACCTTCAAATTTTGGCTTAGCTACGCTTTGGCATTATAGAAGTGAAAATAGTTTGTTCCTACTCACCCTTCTAGTATAATTGATCTATACAGCACATTTGTAGATCAATCATGTTTTTGCACTTCTAACCCTTTAGAAAACTGTGTTCTAAGTATATTAGCAGTATATTAGAAAACAGAAATTTAGTTACTAGGTAGGTACAAAAGATAGAAGGTAGGGGTAAAAACGAGAAGCCCAAACTCGGACCCAGTGGCGTGCCTTGAGGGAGGCTTATCGGACGACCCGATGATAATGATGATGTAAAGAAAACTTCGTCAAAACCTACAAACAAAACTTGCTTGTGAAAGTAGATTAGAGCATTTAAAAATAGTTGACTTGTCGTAATTTGGCCAGAGCGAGGTGAAGTATGGCCTGTCTCTCCCTTAAGGTTAGGCGCTTGCCTATCAGATGGAAGTTTTTACGTTATTACGAGACCGATAACGATTGTATAAAGAAAAATATAAATAATTCTGATTGTTTTCGCTTTGATAGCCTTTTTAGTAACTTTTAATTTTGTAAGTATATTAATTGCGTGTACATATATATAGTACCTACATAATATATCAAGTTTACCCGCGGAAATTTGGTCAGCCCACATAAAAACTGTATTTTTTCGGAATATTGCCTTTTTGTTAATCCAGGACATAAGATATCCTGGAGCTCCAAATCCGTTCAGCAGTTTTAGCGTGGAGGAACAACAAACATACACATACAAACTTTCGCCTATATTGTATGATTCGTGATGTATGTATCTAATTGATCAGTAATGTTCGGTCTGGTCAGGTCTTGGATTGGTGACCGTTTACACTTGACTTACATCAAAGCGTTACCACCGCGCCGGTTGGATAACACGACAAATAGTACGTTTATGTATGTTTTGAAATAATCGTAGGTTATGTTGGATATCTTCCCCGGCGGATTAGAAACTCTAGAAGACTATTGGTGAAAGATTTTATGATTACATATATTATTTCTTAGTTCTATCTCTAAAATAAGTAAAATGTGAAAGGTACGAGGTTTGGTCCCATGAAAGAGGCAAAAAGAGCCTGAGCTACCGGTGAAAGAATACTATATCATTAGGAATCCATACATACAGCGTTCACGAACATCATAGGTATATGATGTTCGTGAACACTGGTGATAGTTCAAATTCTGTCAGAAAAAAAAATTAAGTTATAAAGCAGCGTGGTACACTCCCAGTATAGGTGAGATCTGCAATGAGACCGGTTCCAAAAATACTCCTACTATTGTTTTCAAAAGACAAAAATCGACGTTCACACGTATTATACTACTCATTCGATTTCTTTTTTATCTCTCATTAAATTTTTATCAGCAATTATCATTTTTGTAGTTAACATATGGTAATTCATATACCTAAATAGGTGAAATTGTTAGTGTTTAAAGAATTAACTGCAGGGTAGAATTTACGGTTGAGCATACATATACATAACATTTAGGAAACGGTTATTTAAGTTAAAAAAGTAGATATGTAAACTTTGACAGCGCAAAACCTTTATTCGGAACTCACACATGTCTGTACATACATTATAGGTACAAATATATATTAATTTATTTGAAAAAATTAGTCGTAAAATAGATACGAAATGAGCTATTTGTAGTTTATATCACTAATAATCATTCTTGCGACTTCCAAAACTATAGCTGCAGTTTATTTTTGCCTAAAAATGCAGTTTTAAAGGTTTAACCACCCACGCAACACAAGAGCTCTAACGGCCATATCCAATAGTCAATCCCTGCATGTCAGACAATCGTAAATACGTGACATTTTATCAGATTCAGGGATGTCCATTCAAGACATCCTACAAGAGCTACAAAGAGACGCAGGCTAACGTTTAAGAATGATAAATCGATCTTATTTTAAGTCCGATTCGTTCCGTTCCCGTGATATTCGGAGACATAAAGGTAGGAAACCGTCGCAACACCCACCTCTGCTCTATCGAAGGATCTAGTAATAGGGACCCGTGAAATCGCCGCGCCGTATCGAATCGCAGAAAAATTTCGGTTTTTCGGTTATTTCTTAGGGATTTGTACGGCCTTTCTTCGACGATTCGTTGCGCTGAACGGGTGTCAGTATTACAAACACATGTCTTTTGATTTAACGTTGTTACTGCATTCAGGATCCGAGACGGCTTTTAGATTTCGCGAGCGATTTCACGCCGGAGACGCGTTACATTGATGTTGACTTACCTTCCGTCACAGCTGCCTGAAAATTATACTTGGTCCTATGGATAACACGAAATGTCATTTATTGCAAATCTTAGAAATGTGTTAACAATGGATGGATATTGTGCGATGGCTAAGCTACCATTCATCTTGCTTCAAATAGGTGTCATGTAAAATTTTAGATAGCTACCAAACAGCATATAGGAATAACGCATTATGTTAATTTATCCTTTCATCCACGAGGTCTGAAACGGAGATTTCTTCGTTTGTATAAAGGTGAATAATAAAATTCAAATGAAATTATGCTTTCTTCTTCCACTAAAGTGAAAGCTAAAACAATTAATTGTAACTACGAAAAAGATCAAAAGTCAAGCTTTCACAGGGATTTAAACCCAGATTTTTTTCTTATGCCTAGCATTTCAGTTTAATGTTCGCTTCTACTATTTTAAAAAACATCCCATTTCACCAATATACACTATTTAAGTACTAACCTAGTGCGTAAGTCGGCATGTTATTGAAAATAGGCCAGAGACACGTGGTCTATTCTAATATGTTTTCAATTCTTAATCTCTATTTTTATACAGATAGTGCTAAACCCAAAGGTGCGTTGTATAACAGGGTAGTGGCCAATATAACACTATTTTCTTTGACATACCGCCACAGTGATTTAGCATAAATAGCGCAAGGCGGCGCGATTGTTGTCATATCGGCTCCTTTGATTTGTATAATATTACAGTCCAGTAAAACACAATAAGCAAAATTCCAGTTCTTTTATTGGAACACCTTGTTTTTGGTATTGTTATAAATATATCAGCTAAAAAACGAAATCTTTGTGATTTAATTTTAATTAATTAATCTGACGTTACCCTTAAGTTTTTAATTTTTTTTAACATATTTTTATTTTTAATGCCTTATTTGGGTTTCGTGTTGATGAAATGATCGTTTTACTAAGTCATTGCCTCGCGACTCGGCCTGTAATAAACTCGACCTACAGTCCCAGTTACCGAATTTACATGTTATTGCTGTAAGACAATCAAAATGCCAAACAAAACCGTACTATTTAAAATAACCTATATAAAAAAACAAACCATCATCAGCAATACCTTAATAATACAAAAAATACTTATATGTATTTATAACTTAATTCTTTACAATACCTCTGGCGCAGTTTAAATGCAACTTTTAATCTCTACTTATCTACTACCTCACTAACAAAACGACAAAATAAGGCGTTTGTAGGACTCTATACAATCACTCCACTTGCCTTATATAATAAAATCCATACACAATTAATACATTCTAAGTTCTTAACGCTTTGTGCAAAACCTACAGCCGTAAAACAAATAATTCTTGAGTAAAATTCAGAAAACGTTGGTGGCTAAAATGTGAACACAAACTAATTTTCAAAACAAAATATTGTTACCTATTTTGGTGTTTATTGCTTCGTAATAGAGTTTATTGTTTTGTATTACAAAATTTGATAGCACCGAAGAGCTGAAGGTCCCAAAGAGTTTCACGCTTCGGCGTTCCTTTGAAAAGCTTCCTAAAGCTAAAAGTGGCGCGATTAACAAGTTTCTAAGTAATAAAAGCTTTTGAGGGTGCGAATGTTCACGCTTTGTTTGTTTGTTTGTATGCTAACGTGTAAGCTTTAAATTTGGCGAGTTTAGTGTGAATTTTGGTGAAGGAAGTAAATAATTTAAAGACGATGAAGAGATTAGGCAAAACGTGGAAGAAACAGCTGGACGTTTTAATTTATGTTTATCAAGTCTTTACCTTTATCGGTACTTTTACAAAAAAGTTAAAAGTCTATCAAAAAATAATTTAACGTATGTATTTGATCAGTAAACATTACCCGATTGAGTGTGTAAATTTGTAGAAATATACTATTGTAAAAGTTGCATTTTATATTACGCTGTCACCCGCAGCATTGCCTGTGACATAAAATTAAATACAAAAGTATAAAACTTTGAATCCCCATTTGATCCCCGTCCCCATCTTAGGGGTTGAGTTTCAAAAATCCTTGCTCATTACAGGCTTACACACCCTATAATGAAAACACCCTCTTAATTTCAATTCTCTAAGTTCAGTGATTTAGGTTTTACGATGAATCTTAGCTGATATTAATCATTAAACCAATTTTAAATGGCTTGTGTTTAAATACAAACCAGAAAATTTGAAATATCTACCAAGATCTTTAAATGCTCAGTCACTTCTAATTCGAAAAGTACTGTAATAATTACCCGAAAGTTGTTGCTAATCATATCAGTTTGTCGCGAAATGATCTACAGATTGTTATAAAAAAATAACCTAAGTACTGCCAAATCGGAAAAAGGATTTCCGGATGTAAGATAACAAAATATCGATAATTTGCAAAAGAAAAACTGATAGGTAATGTAATAAATAAAGCAAAAATATCAAAAAGACAAATCTATAAAGATTAAGTACTATTTACAATAACCAACATTCAACATTTAATGTTTGTCAAAAAAATCTTGCAATACACAGCTAAAACTAAAGACAATTTTTATTTTTAGCCTCGGCTAAAAGCTGTTTCAGCAAATCATGAATGTTCCTATCTCTCAACGCGTCAGTATTCTCACAGTTAAAGCTTAAACAGTGTTAGTTTTTACAGGTTACATCCTCTAAACTAATTTCCAAGTGACCATTCTTTGTCTAACACGAAACTCGCATTTGCAAAGTGCCACTTGCGAAATAGTAAATGGCACCTTGTATCACTTTACACAAATGCCACTTGTTGTTTGCAAGCTCAGGTTAAGTGACAGGAAGTGATTATTGCGAACCGTAATTAGGTGATGGTGTAACACTTAGCCGTTTCCGATTTGGTATAGGGTGTCTGTAGTATTGGTCAGTTTTAGGACTGATTCGAATAAAATAATAATATTTATCATGACCTTATTTAACCAACATATTAAGGCATTTGTCCACACGACCACGGAAGTCAGCGATACTGTAGCCCTAGATGGAGCATGCCTAGTCAGGAAACTAAATTATACCACTAGTATCTCGGTGCACGTCAGATTTTACAAGATTGTGCCTACACGTCACAGGTTTTGTTGTTCTAGATCTTTGAGTATTGATCACGATTAGTGAAATATAGTGAACTTTATAACGTTGGTGATAGATTATTCATACTATGGCATACAAGACAGAAATGTACAAGAAACAGGTAAATAAAATTCAGAAGTTAGGAAAACAAAAAAGAACCTTTCTTTCCTAAATTTAACGTGTGGACACATAGAGTCCTTGATTTCTACCACCGACTTACCCGGAGTCAATTTTTAATTGGCAAATGTGAAAGACTATAGATTCTGAGACCGTATCTTACTAGCTCGGGTTGCAGCAGAACTTACTATTTCAATTCATCACTGGGTCGTTCTTCTTTTTATCTACAAATAGGTGTCACACTAGTCTAAAACTATATTATTTTAACTGGAAATAACTATATTATTTTTATTACAAAAGCAAATTCAGATTCAGATTCATTTATTGTTCTTCTAAATAATTAAGTTCTTAATAATATTGCGGTCTCAACAGTCAGGTCCATATAGAACATACAATAATCATTCCTTACATCTAGTTAAATTAATTAAATTGATTGAATTAATGAATAATATATAATAATTATTCGTGTTATAGGCAGCTTATGTTATATAAGCAAACTGAAAAGAACCGCAAAATATCAATATTTTAAAGAATCTTAGAACAGTTTCTCGAGATATTTCGTAGATATGGTCACCAACCTACGAGTGGGCGCCTAGCTGCAATATTTAACGCAATCAACGGGAGGAAATGTGGCGATAACACGCGCCTTCTTAAACCCGCCACAAATCAGAAACACGTGACACAAAATACGAGAAAAAAACAACACCAAATATGTTTCAGTTTTGTAAAAACTTGAAGTATATTTCTCTCTGAGTTTATATTTTACAAGCTACATGTGTGTAACGGCGGCAAGTTTGAGCGGTATAAAATTACGGTGCATTCTGGTTTTTTACCGGAAACCGCGGATTTTTGGGCGACGATTGAAAGAACCGGCGAATTTTTGGCTGACAGTTATCTGGCTGCAGTTCTTTGTGGTCTACATTTACTTGTCTAATTTAGGAACTGGGTCTTTGGTTTGGGCTTGCTACTTTGTAAGGTGTGCTTTGGAGATAATTTTACCGCTCAATTTCGGTTAAGGTGTAACCGCAGTAGTTACTTAAAAGTTTTAAGCAGCATGTACAAATTATTATTGTGCTGATTGTTTAAGAGTAAAATGCACGTGCGAATGCGGAACCGAAAGCTACTTATTATGTTCGCCAATGCGGCTTTATCATAAAAACCATGAAAAAATAAACAAAAAAAGAAACCCAAATATTTCGCATAGGTTTTTATCTATCCTTAAAAAATAAAGCTGTCTTTGAGAAGCCGGTAACATAATACGTACCCGCTGACCGAAAAGTAAAAAATCTGGTCAAAAAATTTAATTGTGTCTCGCAAAAATGTAGGCGAAATCTATGCTCCGGGCACAGGAAATGAACGAGCGGCAAAAAGCCCAATAACAGCTTACAAAATGTCTACGATTGATGGATTGCTGTAACACAATCGAGAAAACTTAGAAGAGCCTTTAAAGTGCCTCTTAAAAATCGAGTGATATTCTTCACTTTTACGGCAATCATGGGCAAGCTTTTATTGTAACTATTGTCACGGTAAATACGACCATAACTTTAAGTTATAAAGATACCAAACCTTTTATCGTGTCATATGTACATAAAACTTTTCTAATTTTGACCTTAGGTTGTATTAGATATCAAAAAACGCTAAAACGTTTCTTATAATCTGAGGCATAGAGACGAAATTTTTTTTTGCGGTATGCGACTTTTATGGCATTTCATGGTAAAATTTGTGTAATAATAGGGTTCGAACACGTGTTAGATGGCCACTAGAGGGGCATTTGAGCTTGTTTACGGATATCAACGATAATGGCCTTATCGCGACTTTGTGGTGATTTCTACCTGCTAAATATTAGGGTTCCCTACAAGTACAATGTCGAGAACCTATATTTTTCTTGAATACTACTGGCCGCCACTAGTGGCACTAGATCTAAGGATAATTTTGATTAAAATATTTTATTTTGTATTTAATGTTTACGTGTCATTAATTCATACTAATTAAAACATGAAATAAAACTTACCTTCAATATTACTAATATAAATTGCACATCGCGAATATTGTAAACAAGATATACATATAGGTAGTATACATAACAAATACTAGTGAAGTATTTGTGGTGTTACATTATACGATTTATAATCTTTAAAGAAATTTTGTATATTAATAGTGGTAAGTTAGATATAGGTATAAGTTCTTTTTGCATTTAAGCTTTAAGCTCTATTTCAAACATATTGTTAAAATATGCATTATTATGCTCATATTATTTTTCTATTTTATTAATTCCTGCGTAATACTTGCTATATTACAATATTATTCTCATTTAATACATATGCAATGCTCAACAAAAACGCCCAGAAACTTAAATCTATTTTGTAATTCTAAAAATTTTTAAACGCGTTCACAATAGCATTTTAAAAAAGTGGGCGTTGCTCTAACTGTCAGTTTTATAGAACATAATGGCCGGAGAGTCTACGTACGCGCCGTTCTATTATATTTTCTGAAAAAAGTAAAGGCATACATAACCTTTGCGAATCTGGGCAATAAATTTCTATTCATCGAAACTCGGACCCATGCTGCGCTATACGGGCTCATTATACTTCCAATAATTTTCTATTTTTTTACAAAGAATACCGTCTCTGGCGCAACTTTGTGCTGTAATTATATTTTTTGCATTATTTATTGGAAAAGGTATTCCAAAATGAGTTAGTGCGCGTTCATATCTTTTGTTTGATAAAAAAATATTAAAAAATTATCGATGTACTTTTAAAATAGTTTTATGTATGACAATTAACAGCTTGTAATTACTTTATGATTTATTAGTTACCGATATAGCAGTTACCAATTAAACATTCGAGAATTACAGTAAAGATATATAAAGATATATGCGAGTATTATTTTCGAGAGCTACGTCTGCAGGGGGACCCTTTTAGGATGCTTGAAACTACATATTAAAGGATATGCTCGGAACTCTTTCTGGTTCAAGGCTTCACAGCCTAAAATACTATCACAATGACGTCAGACTGATCATATTCCATCTACAAAATCTATTATGGAGACTATGCTGATAGTTTGGCCTTAGTCTTCCGTTAATTGTAAAGATAACTAGATCTCAGTCTTTTCATGTAAAATCTAGGTTCCTTCAATGAAAAGTTCCAATATTCTGTGGTAGTGTTCAGAATATCGATGCCTTTCAGACATAATGTATTGTCAGATGTGTTTCAATTACACTTAACTAGTAACTTAGTCGGCGAGATGGTTTTATTATGTGAAAAAATATCGTGTGCTAATCCAATATCAAGTTACAGAAACCTTGACCAATCTTGGCCTAGACAGTGGTATAAAGCGTTTAAGCAAATAAAAATCAAAATGTTTTTTTTTACCATGCGGTAAAACTTCAACACATTTACAGGACAACATTTTATAAAATTATGCCTTCGTTGACTTATGTTCCACAAAAATGCAATTACAGCATGCACACGCAAATAACTTAACGTTCTTTGAACGAAACAGAGGCATTTAACCTAAATCACTCCCATTCAATATCAAAGAACCGGATGCATATTTTCAAGATACTCATTCATTGATACTTCAAGTCAAGGATCTTTGCTTGGACGAGTTTATGAATGGGCGGCGCACGCGCAACTGATTCACCAACGGTCAGTGAAAGAATGGCGGACGCCTTGAAAGGCTTCTCTAGCTTGCATGCCATGGAAAATCCACGTTAAATAGCTTTTTCGTAAGATATAGGGTGTTGACTTTAGAATAGAAATTAAATAGAGCTCGTAAAATGAGGCTAGCAAGATCAGCTTTTAATACATTAAATTTATTTCGGTCTAAAGTCTTACGAAATAAACATAGCTTATTTATACACTTATACAGTGTATCTTAAACTTAGTTCCAAAAGACACACATACACATTTAAAGTAAACTATTTAAACTATAGTCGTTAATGATTTCTTTGATTTGAATACGTAGCCGAAGCTGAAAACACCTAAACAGTATCGCGAAAAATATTTGAATATGATTTAAATAACCCGAGCGGAGACATCATCTTACCTGCAATATAGCAAATAATTTAATCACCCCATAGTAACCTTTTGCTACAGTACACTTTTAAAGCGTAAAATTCACGTTTCCTTATTATCTCCACTGATATTATTGTGTGAGTAATATTCTAAAGCTAGAGTACAATGTAATGCGCTTTACTCAATAAAACTTATCGGTGCTTAGTGATTAGACACGCGCACGTTTTGAGTAACTTTCAAGTGAATTCTTATAACTTTTAAGGTATAAAAGAATATTTTTCCGTGAATTGTGAGAATAAAATATAAGAGACTACTAGGTATATCACAAAAGAAAAGTTTAAAATCAATTTACGTTTGGGTTAAAGGTTGTCACATTTTCAAACGAAACATAATTATATGCGTCTTGAACATTTCAATATTTCTGTATTTTTTTTAATTTTAAGTGTTATGTTAGAAAAATTCCTATTACCTACTCGAATTTTACTGACCATTATCTTTCACAAACAAAAATCCAATAATTACTTTCCTTTCTTTTGTATACATAGTAGCTTGTCTTTACTCAGTCAGCTGTTAGATAAGTGCCTTCGAGTGTCAATTTAGATTTTCAATTTACTTGAATATTATCGTGGCAGATTAAACTCCACGTCAATGTAATTTAATCGCTAGTGATCTATAGCCATGCCAACTACTCGACTTCAATATTGCGGATAAAATTCCTAAATAAATAGTGTGTAGTCATTAATCAATATACCATTTATTATTCAACGTCAAATAAAAAATTGCGTTCATAAGCTCCTTATACCACTATAAACATCTCGAAGGCCCTACAAAAATACCTGTCTACGGTATTTCACGCACCCCACCCGCGTTGTTTGCAATGATAACAAGAAGTCAATCCCTAAAGCTCCAGCCAAAACAAATATGTGCACAACTCTCAAGGACGATGGCACAGTGTTTGGTTTATCAGGAATGGATGATATTTTAAATTTGGAATGTTTTTTTAAATATATTCCGATAAAAAAATTAAGCAATGAGGTTTTTCCGAATTCCAAGCAATCATACGGTAACGCTAAAGAAAAATGCTGATTCGAGGGTATGAGTAATAGTTATGATATTTTAGGATCCTGTGGTTTTACCGGTGAAAATACCTCAGTTTCCCTAGATCAAAAGTAGCCTATGAATAAATAATATTTGTGCCAAATTTTATCCAACTCTATTCAGCCGTTAGAGCGAGACGGAGTAACAAATACGCACACATACAAACTTTCGCCTTTATAATATTGCCGAGAATGTGATAGCCATTTACACATTAAAGTGAATAATACATAAAATACATATGAAAAATAACAATTACCATTTTTTTTACATTTACTTATTCATAATAAAAAAGATAATTAATAATTTACATAATATATGTCTCAAATAATTCAAATAATTACGTCACAATTAATAACCTCTAATCAAATAACCCACCCCTGACCGTTCCTGGTGCAAAAGTACCCATTACACTTGCAGCATTGCCACGTTGAATAGCAATAGCCATCCTCTGCACCAGGAACGAACCGGAGCGGGAGTCACCAGTCTTAACTTTGAGCCTATGCCCTACTAACAACAATTACCATTACCATTACTACAATCTACTTGTAAATAAAAGCAATCAGCATAACGTTGAATAGGATTGAACGTTGGTGAAAATTATTATTTCTGCTGAAAATTACAAGTAATATTTCTATGTTTTTGATAATGATATCGAGCAAGTCACGTGCATTATATAATAATCACAGCTCATAAATTCCTAACCACCCCAAAACACGATGTTAATCAACCAAATCAGCTCAACCCTCATAAGGGCGCGCACTAATTCAATTAAGCGTCTTCCATAAATAGGGTTGTCAAATTCAAGAAACCTAAGGGTCTATTGAAAGCGCACGTGTTCCAACAATACCCAAGCCGACATTGCTCTGCGGGTCGCCGCGGACCCAAAGTGAGAAATTTCACAATACTGTCAAACTATTGAATCCCGGTCTTTGATACTAGGTGTGATGGTCGCAAGACATGGATAATAGCCCAGTATGAGGTTATTGGCTGTCTTTTGCCCGCTTTGTCATCGCTGAACCCATTTGTAGGACAAAGGTATGAGGTTCGTTGAATGCGGGTGAGTGTGATTAGATACATACACTTGAATAGATAGATGCTTGCGTGCAACATACTTATTAAAATTAATCTGTTTAAAACCCCCACTACTTTGGGAATTATTTTAGCTCCACATTTATAGCATACACATGTTATACATAAAGTTATTAGAATTATAATATATTAGGCGTAAGTGAACTATACATATACCGTTATTAAAAAAGGCATGAATTAATTACTGTAATTACTTTAGATACGAATATAAATATTTTTGAGACAAATGAGACAAACTTCTTTTTCGTTGAGCAACTTGATATTTATTATACGTCTCCGAATAAGTATAATGGTAATGTCAACATTCTGAAATCTCTATGGCTAATTTTTAGAATATTACTCTCATATTTTAAATATCTCGAAAATATTTTTTTTACATATATATAAAGAAATATACAAAAGAGTAAGTTCTGACTGACTGACAGTCACAATCAACGCAGGGGCTTAACCGCTGAATCTAGAGACATGAAATTTGGATCGTGTATTCATTACACGGTGTAGAGTTGTACTAGGAAATTAGTTTTTGATGTTCAACCCCTAAGGGTGTCAAACCGGGTTCAAAGTTTAATACTTCTTTATATTGAGGTACCATCTCCTAGTTTTAAATAAACTTTTAAAAGAGTTGTCAATGGTAACAGTACCAATCATAATTTACAAGTTACAGTAACAATGTAACACACAAATCAGTAAACATGTCGCTTAACATTTCCGCTTTCCGCGCAACAATATTGAACCTACATGCGACAACGCTAAAACAAAGCACCCTCTAATGGGTTAACTACCACTACCTTAAAAATAAGTCTTTATCTTCGAAGAAATAGAATTGAATTTTCTGTAGCTAAAAGAGTTGAGCGTTAATGATATTCCTTACCTAACGCAACCGCTTAAAGCACTATTTATTGTCATCAAAATCGACATTCTTTTTTCGACTCTATGGTCTTTAAAATAGAGTATATTTGAATATGAGTTGTAGTTAAATATTGAAATGACATTCCTAACCTAAGACAAGTATTAGTAAAGTAAACCACGTCGGTATCTACACAGGATGCGAGGCTGTTACCTGGTTTTATCGCTTCCTTCTTAGCATTGAAATTGACTGTTTTCATATCATGATAATATTATAAACAATAGTTTTGTCGTGAGGCATTCTACGTGAAGGTATGCTTCTTTATGTTAATTGTATTTTAGTGATGCCAACGTTCAGTGGCTAATTAATATCATTGATTTCCGAATTACTGGCTTTTAAATATCGGAACTAGCGATTTTGCAAAACCCGACTGTTAAATCTTCAAGCCTGTAAAACTTAGCATTGTGTGTTTAAAACTTAGCATTTTCTATTCCAAACTCCAATAAAACATATAAGATATTTATATATTCATAATCACCGTTAAAAATTCTTTATTTTGATACCACACTCGATGTATTTTGTAATATTTTTTTTTTAGCTAGGTAGCTTTTGGGCGCCAAAAATAATATATTTTTTAATCTTGATATTATGTACCCAGTGACACTCCCACGGCTAAGACTAATCTTGATAAAATTGACACTACTCAACAATTGAAATCTTAACAAAACATGTTTTAACAGTATATAGAGATCAAATGACTATTATTAATATTATCTGACAAACTTCTTTAAATTTTACCAAAAAGTTTTCGATAACACCTGTTGTATGTGTTATCGATAAAATTTTAGCTCTGCAACTGCTAATCGCGAATCTATATATTACGAAGCTAAAACTATATTTGAAAAAAGCCTAAAAATATGATATTTTACTGTTTTTATCCCATAATACGAGGTCCCTAATAAAAAAATAACTTAAGAATATTAATTATTCTGTTGTGACAACCTCTTGAATCTCGTTTTTATCTCTTTAGAAAAATGCTTACAGAAATGAATACTAACTATTCATATATATTACTCTTAAGACGTATAACTAAACATACCTGCTCTATTCCTGCTTATCGACCCATAGCGTCCCACTGCTGGGCACGGATCTCCCCATGTAGGGGGTGTAGGCCCTAGTCCACCACGCTAGCCAAATTGTGGGTTGGAGACTTCACTTATCTTTGAAAGTTAGTATTTTTCCGACAAGTAGGTTTACTCACGATCTTTTCCTTCACCATTTAAGCATTTGATAATTAATTCTAATATGCAAATGAGTGAAAAACACAGAGGTGCATGCCTGAACCTGAATTTGAATCCACACACTTTCGCTTGTGAAGCAAGGGGTTTACCGACTGGGCTACCACTAACTTGCACTACCTAACTACCTGCTCGATAATTCCTAACAAACATGTTAACAGATGACACTTCATCCATTTCCAAATAAAATCGACTTTCAGTTCAACTTATTTATTATTCGAAATAAAACGTCGCCCGTGCTGTGATTATTTTGTTAAGGATTATAAATAGAGTAAATTGAATAAATAAGGCACAATAAGGTGGCGGTGGTCCATGGTAACCGCCCGTGGCGACGTCGTGGACGTGGTAACATACTCGCCAATAATACGTGCGGTCTTGCTGCGACGATTTCATTTGATACCAATATCACTATACTCTAGCATAGGGAACCGTTATATTCAGTTTTAAGGTCACTTCATCCGTGTAAAATGTAGATACATAAATGACCTTAAAGTTCATTAGGTTTCCGTCGTGTTGGCAATTGAGTTTTGCAACTGGTTGCGATAGAGAAGCTTTCCATCTCAATTGGCAACTATTTTTCCTACATGTCATATGATCCACAATATCAAATGAATTAACTTATACCATAATAAGATTTGATATAGGTATTACATAACTTTTCTTAGTTAGACAGCTATATTAAACGAAGTTTCGTAAAACTAAGAAATAATTTTCGTACCCTGTACTTTTATATCGTCTAGCTTTAAAATAGTTAACGAAAGAGGTTCATTTAATTTACATATAAACTTAATTATTTATATTCAGCATATAAAAATGCCATACTTTCAAATATTTCACGATTAAATTGCAAATTACTGTGGTATTAACACTGAATAACAAATCAAAGTGTGAAATGAACTGCAACTTAAAAAACCAAGCTAAATTCGTAACAGCAAGCCCGCACGCCAACATTGTTCCAATTCACAAGAAACCTCTAACTGTCCCAACGGAGGCATTGTTTCGTTCATTCGAAAGCCAAATATTAGGGCAGGCTTATTCAGGACGTTTGCAAACACAACCTCTCTGGGTGGCAGCCAACAATGTACTTCTCAGAACCACTAAGAAACTCCGTAACTTCGTGACAACACTTGAAATACGCTGATTATACTAAAATATAGTGTAATTGTCTACGCACCTGCGGTATTATTTAGTTGGCGACGTGGACATGTATTTTAAGGAGCTGTCACTCTAATTGATGGCGTTTGGCGACTCATTGTAGGTGTTGGAACAAGATGTGAACATGGCTTGCAGATGTTTTGGGTATATTGATACGATATATTCATATTAGATGTAAAAAAGAACCATTGGGACCAAAGAACCAAAGTACTGAAATCCGTTAGGCTGGTACAAAAGCTTTACCCGACAAGTTAAGGCCTCTTCTATATCCTGCCACGGCCTATTGAAACTGGCCATTTTTAGGGAAATGCAAATAATGTACCTAATAGAGAAATGTAATAAATACGACCGCATCTCAGGCTTCATACTCGTAGTATGCGTTTGTTGGCTATTGGCTAAGTAAAAATCGTCTGCATGACTTCGAGTAAAATAATTCATTCCTTTTTAAAACATTAATAATACCATACAAACTACTTCCTAACCCGACATTATTGCATGATGCATTAAAAATATTTTATTTATTTATTTTTATCTCAGCGATAACATAAATACATAATATTTGTCGCTCTACGTAGCACAACAAACCTTCTCAGTCATCATCTTAAATGTAGCACGAAATATACTATTTTTTTATTCTCAACAATGACAACGGACGATCCTTTCTGGCCAATGTTTGGTTAGCTGCGCGCACGCATTGTGAACTCGAAAATCAATTTACGATAATTGTCATTTATTATGAAATAAATATGATGCTTTATCCTGTCTCCTTTTCAGCAAAAGACGACTTAGATGCCCATTCAATTTAGTATAGGGCGTATTCAATTTTTATATTTTGCGCACAAATTCGTTGGAGCGCGAGCAATATATGGCATTTGACAATAATTATGAAAGGAGTTCATTCCTTGGAGGATATTAAGCGGAACGAAGACGTGACGTCGGGAAATGTTATCTCAGCTTCTAAGCAGATGTTTATGCTTTGATATTAAATGAAGTGTGCTGGTTGCTTGATGAGGTGAATGAATTAGATTGAGAGGCACTAAAATAGCAGCATTTTATATAAATATGTGCCTACTTATATTCGGTATATATGTCCTATCTCAATATTGAATGTATATGTCACTTTATTTTGGATTTTTGGCCATACACAATTACCACGGCGCTGGTTGATTTCAACGCCGTCCAGGGCATTTGCATTTTGCATTTGGGATACATAATGTTCAAAGCCAGTATATTTTTTTAACAGCTTCTATTTCTAACATATTTCCTGTGGTTCATTTATTCAAGAAAGCTTTAAAAATTTATTAGTGTTGTGTAGCTTTATTCAGTTTTTTATGACTTTTACTATAGTCATACGAGGAAAAATCAAAATAAAGGAATAAACTTGTAGCTGTTTTCTTTAGTGAAGCTATTACATAAACTTAACTTATGTGTATCATCAGTTCACATTGAAATCTTCAAATTTTTTGCTCATATAAAATATTCACTCGATTCATTGTTCAAATTGGATTCACAAACGTTCTGAATGGGCTTTTAAAGTGAATTTGTCTCGTTTATAACTGCTAAGAGGTCCATTATATTGCCTTTTGTTGGCTATTGATTTGTAGTTGACTGCGATGTGGATCTTGTTATATAAACTACAGGCTGTTTTATAAATGATGTATTCTTCGTATTCTTAAGTATTCGTTATAGTATATACATATGATAGATCTGTAAATGTAAAATTTTTCTTACAATGTAAAAATTAGCTAAAAACTGAGTCCGGGAGATGTAAGCAGTGAAACAGAACTAATTATATCTGTCTGTATAGGCTAATCTCCAAAACAACAAGACTAATTTAAATGAAATTTTGTGTGAAATTGTGTGGTAGAAGCTTATACTCGTACCTGTGGTGTTAACCAGGTAAAAGTATATTAATGTTGATAAAGGATACTTTTGATCCCGGTAAATTAAATTAAAAGAATAATAAATACCAAACGGACGTAGTTGCGGGCATGAGCTAGCTAGTAATAACATTAGACTAATTTTACAGCGCACATACCTACGTGGTCTCAGGTCAAGAATTAAAATGATTTACCTACATTAAACTTGATATATCGTGTCAAACCATTTCTGTAAGTAAATAAAAAATTTTTTTTTACTCCTAAAAAAAAACTAGAGAATTCGCTACACATTAACATTACGTAATTATACTCGTCAATTGCATTACGTCACTTACATGTTCTGTTTACAATTAAACTCTTCTTTATAAAATGCCTTTTAAGTATGTATTCACATATATAATTCTGTTACATATAAATTACTCGGATATTTTTAACACCCTCTACATTAACAACCGTTTAGAAAAGCATCTAGCAACAAAATATGACAATAGTTCTTACTTTCAAGATGACTGAATGATTTCGCTTCACTGAATCCTTTACCTTTGCCATATTCAGCGTAAATTTATCATTATTATAACTCCTATTAAGAAATGATGTCATTTTAGAACACCTTTAAAAGCGAACAAAGATTTGAAGGTACTTGTAGTTATGCAGCACAAGAATTGTGACACCATTCAATATAATGATTCCAATTGATAATACTTTTGCAACAGCAGCAAGATGTATCCTTTCCATTCCACTCATATATATATAAATAGTTCCATCAATTACCAAGCAGAAGTTTGTCTTATTAACGTTTTTCTTATTCATAAACAATAATAGCGAAAATACGAATCACTAATAAATTAATATCGAACCATAGTTATCTTCAATCCTCTTACACTTAAATTACATACATTTATAATATAAACAAAAAAACATTTGAAAATTACATTTCATGAGCTCACTATTGCTAAAACGTTACATTTCTTGAATAAGATATTTTGACACGTGACGCCTTATCACAATTACATATTCTAGCTTAATACAGTATTATACCAGAAAACTCAAACTATACAACCAATTTGTCCTCAGAGAATAGCAGTCCACGTGTCATGACGAACCCTATTGTCTGGTCCCATATCAGGATTATCAGACCTCGAGACTCAAGATCTGAGCACGATAACCGGGCTCTATTGTACTCAAGAAAAGATCGAACCAGATAAGAACTCTGAGCATTATTTGAAAATAGAATACGGGAAAATTGAGACGATAAAATACGCCACTGATGTGCTTGGAAATCATGCTGTCATTCTTTTTTTATACTAACGGTATATGATGGACAGTTAGTGGTCCTGCTGTTAAGGCCACTATACGTGCTAGTGTTATTTTAAAGAAAAAGTATTTATTCCATGTTACGTAAAAGTTAGAATAGAATAGATCTGTAACAGAAAACAGTATACACAACATAATGTATATTTAACCTTAATTACTGCTTTCTGCCACTTAAATACTTAATTAACTTACCCACAAGGGTAAATTAATTAAGTACGACTAGTTAGTGAAGTTAGTGCTACCAGATAATATATATCCTTGTATGACTTAAAACGCTTACAAAAAAGAATCTTAATGGATAGTCGTTGAGTATTTCAACTTTATTTTACATTGTGCAGCAATAAAAAAAATAACGATCCAATTTCACAACTCAACTTTTAACTAGAATTGCTCCTGTGCTGGTTATAGCATACCATACACAAAGCTAGTTAATCAAATTTGCCTTTTAATATCCTCAGTCGAGAATCGTGCCTGGGTTTTATAATGTTGATGCCTTAACAATGGAAAATTTCACTTGCCATAAAATTTACAAAACATAAAAACTACGAATTGAAATAAAGAAATTATCTTTACTTTTTGTACATTGCTGGCTTTAAGGGTGGCCTAAGCAATTGGCCTTCTCTTCATAGTTTTATTTCTAAAATATCTGAAAACTTTAATAATCTATCTAAAAAAAGGTTAAAAACTAACCACTCATGTACATGCATTGATGATCCGATACCGACAAGAAGAAACCAATCTTGACCAAACAATTTACATGTCAAGCTCTTCAATAGCGTTGCCGCCCTAAAATATTACTCGGCGAGAATTCTCGCGCACCGGGCGTGATAGGGCGGGGCGCTCGAAACCTAGGGCGGGGCGCGTTTCACCCAGGGCGGGGAACAGAAAGTTTACTATTTGAGCTTATAACAAGTTCTTAGAAACGTGCCAATTTGTTTTGATTAATTTCAGCGGTTTGATGTGCCGACGAAAGGAGCAAACCTGGTTGTCGAAACCTGGATGGCGAATTGTAATTTTTGTCTAGTCATTGTGGGTAGGACATAAAAATGCCTTTTAGTTATTAACTTGAAATTTCTTAGTAAGCAAATCTGATCACACTTTTATTTAATTGAAACGTTTGTCGAACCTTGAAATGTGATAGACAAACAGCAAAAATTTTATAATATAACGTAAAATTAATATCACTGAAAACGACTTAAGCTTAAGCTTACTATGCATCAACTTTTTTCTAATAATCATAATAAACCAATTTATTCATTTAGACAGGATTTTTGATCGCCTGGACAATTGAAGCGCCTACCAAGCTGTTACAGATATTATTACCACATCGCGTGACACGAAAAAAAACTTACAATTACTTCTTATATAACACATACAGACGCAATTTATCTCAATGCAATATATCGTACACTTGCTTACAAAACCTAATATTATAATTATAATATATAATAAATCTAGTAGCTGTCCCGCACCGTTGCCAGGGGCATTAAATGGAATATAAAGATATTTTAATCTTTGAATCCCTTAGGCGTTGAATTCCCAAATTTATTTTTTTATTATACCCCTACAGCCTACACCTGATGAATACACCGTCCAAATTTCATGTCTCTAGGTTCAGAAGTTTAAGCTTTGCGTTAATTCCTAGGTCAGTCAGTCAGTCAGTCAAGAGTAACTTTTTTATATATATAGTTAGATAACTGTACAAAAAAATAACAATAAACGCTATTACGTTGCAGCAAACTGTTGATCGTTACGTGAACGTTTTCAAGGCGGGGAACTTAACTATGGGCGGAGATTTCTGAATGACCTACTTTACGATAACAAAAAAAAAACAAATGAAGGGCAGATGACGTGTCTAATTTAGTATAATTAATTTCAAAAGGGCGTGGTCAGCAGCTGAATCATATAATTATCGATTTTATTTTCTTTTCTTTTACCAAAGTTACGCCCTTTGCATCTATGATTGATAAAAATATTTACTTTGACTCAAATAGATCAGAAATTGAAAAATAATGATTAAGAATCCGTATCATGATCGTGGACCAGATAAAAAAGTTAATGGTATTATTACTATTTTTTACGTAGGTTTAACTATACGAGTAAACAAGAAATCTAACAACTATAGTCATCTTGTGGCTGTAATAAAAATCAGAATGCCATGATGAAGTCAGGCGATAAAGTAATGATATACGTGGGTGATAAAACTGATAAGTTTTTGTTTAACTTTAAAACTTTATTATTACAGTTTCTTTCACATTAGCAATCCATGTTCACATTTTATAAAAAGGTTTACAACCTAATCTAAATATGGAAATAGTATTAGATGCATTAATTTCATACAATATATTTGATACAAAATCGAAACTCGAATCACAATAGCTCCTATTTACCGTAACTCATATTATAAATGTGTAAAACCATTTAAATAGTAGAGTATCAATAGACGAATGTTTCTTTGTGTTGGCAAACCAAGTTGGCCGTGATGTTTCACGCACATTTTGTTCTGAAACCGAATTTATGACATACGTATCTGTTTGGTATTGAAAAATCTACCCTAGTAACATGCATCATAAAACTCATAGCAGTATGAAAGACTGAAAGCTTTGCTTCTAAAACTTGACGAAGAAATCTCTGCTTTATGTTTAATAAAATAAAGGTTGAAGTGGTTTGCTGTAAAATTTACAACAATATTACTTTATACCAAAATCACAAGGATGCTTTCATAGGCAGCTAAAGGTATCTGCATTGTTGTTAATCATTGAAGCAAACACTTGTTATTTTAAGAGATCATCCAAGCTTAAAGCTTCGTATTGAGTTTGTTAACAATGAGGTGTATAATGTATTATTTATAGGACACACTTGGTAGGCATATTCTGGGCCAATGAATGGCTGTTGTAGAAGTATAATTGTATTGGAGACGGTGTATCATCAATCAGATGTATTTCTTGACAATTGAACTGCAATATTGTTTGGTGTGTACGGTTTTGCTGTAAGGAATTGTGATTTCCCGGCCATTCTTATGGCGACACTTCACGAAAATCCTTAATGGAATCTGGTTTCTAAATACCTGAATAAGTGTTTTGTCCTGGTCATAATGCCGATGTTTCTTCTTCAGCTTGTGCATAGTTTACTTTCATGTGTCTCTAGGTAGGTAAGTATGTTGGTATTCGCGTGAAGGTCGTAGTTTTCAACGAATACTGACAAGAGTGTAGGTTAATGTTTTTACTACTGTTTTGAATAATAAGAAAATTATAACAAATAGTTGTATGAGCAATTCAAAAATAAATATGCTACAGTTATTCTGAACAGGAAATAAGAAACATAAACTTTGCATGTAAATGGTCTATATTTGAATCCATTAAAAATCTGAGGAAGCAATTTTTCAATTCAATAATCAATTCCAATAACCGTACAAAAAAGCTGTTCTGATTGAAAATTTAAATTAATATCCACGGGAGAAGTTTTTCCATAACATAAGCACTATTTGTTATTTATTAACGTCGTTGTCACGAACTCTACAAAAACGCCTCCGCGGGGCTCCAAAAAATGTCCGACAATACACACGCTAATCTTTTTTGGGCCACGAATATACCTTGTCAAACGAAAAAGGGTCCAAACTTAGTAACCATTAAATAAATTCAGGTCGCGTCCCAAAAAAGAAGTCGAAAAAAATATCCGTAGGCAAACCACTATTCAATATTTGTGCACATATGGCTTCCGGCTATTCGAGTGGGTTAGGCTAAAAAATTGGAGAAAAACGGACTCGTTTTTTGTCATACAAATAACAATGCATATGTGCATTATGATTTATATGTTTTTGTGATTTGAAAAGATCTCTGGTGTAGATTAGTGACGGTCCAGATGAAATGGGAACTATAATCTGGATATATGACTGACACGTCCAGTGCTGGGACAAGGCTTTTTGGACATCCTAATGCGATTGTGGAAGTTTCTTTTGTCAAGTCAAAAGCAATTTTAAACTGCCATAAACTTAAGATTTCTGTACCCCGCGTTTTTATACGTTAACTTTTCTAGGCGTTTCTTTAACAAAACCGTGTTAAAAAAAATAGAATTAAAATTTTAACATGAAGTACCATCTCAAGATTTGTTAGGAGACAAAATCTTTATGCTCTTTGAAAATCTTTAAAAAGTATGAATTAACGTCGCTTGCATATAAACTATCAAACAAACAAGAAAAAGCACTAGCCTATGCAGTAGCTATTAAAAACATGGTAGCCTTCTCGACCTAGTGCGAAATGCTATCGATGGGTAATAATATTCCTTCACTGAAATCGTAACACAGTGAAATATATCACATATACCTGCCTGCATAACACTAGTATGCTAATTATTCAAGACGTTAATTATTTCACAGTAGCCAAAATATTTAAGAGGCATTAAGTCAAAAACATTTTACCAAATAAAATAAAATTAACTACGTCTTGGTTATAAAGTATTTATATATTTATATTTTAGCAAATACATACTATGTATAAAAAACCTACTTCTTTAAGCTTTTATGTCAAAATCACGCAAGGATTTAGAAGTACTATTCATTTATATTTTTTTGAAGAGAAAATAATTTCAATTCCTCTTTATTTAACAGCTCATTTATGTTTTTACTTTTTAAGTCAATTGAATTTTAAATTAACTGCTCTAGATAAGAGAATAATTTCACAAATGGGCAGTGTCTTCGAGAACCATCATTTTAAGTCGGTTAGTACAATGTCATCATGTTTAAAGGTCAGATTTTACCATACTTGGATCCAAGTTGAAGTTGATACCTTATAGCCCCAAAGTACCGAACACTTTAAATTTTGCAAGAATATTTAGAAGCCGTTCTACGTAAGACCAGCCTGAATGAGTTGCGCCACTACAATGGAGATTTCAGCAGAACGTATTAAAAGACGGCAATGTGTACTTTCCGTCCTATTGAAGGCTAAAAGCATGAAACAGAAACAAGTCTATTCAGCATCACGTATAGGTCGGAGCCAAAGGATGCGAGCGCCCATTCAAGAGCCGTATAATAGGCGCACATATTAAAAGCCTACTACATTATGACACGGCCAAAATGCATTATGTTATTTCCCGATTCGCCGCAATTCGTTATAACCGACAAAGGGTTCTGTAAGCTGTAAAAACAATCCAAAAAAGAAGCTAAAGGGCTGCCTCGGAATCCGAACTTAATCCTACTCAAAGTGTGCCGACGCGGTGCAATTTTTATTTTCAAAACAGTAGAAAATCCTTTTCGATATCAATTTGCCGCTTGAGTTACTCCTTTTGGATTCTTTTTTAAGAATTGCATCGTGTTTTACAACATTTTTTATGTTTCCTTGTGCTTTACGATCGTGAAAGAGTGATTCGATAAGGTGTTGTTTGATGAATTTTGTTAATAACAATAGTACAATATTTTGCAAGGCATTACTAATGTATAGGTGGATTTTTGATTTAGCAATAAGCTCTTGCACGTATTATTTAAGTATAAGTTGTAGTTTTTTACAAACTGCAACTTCAAGTGCGAAATTTAAGTAAGTTTTGAATTAAACTGATAAAAGAAAATCAACATTTATAGTTATTGGATGCCTAAAGACTTCACTAGTGACCTATAAGTGCATCGGGAACTGTCCAATCAAATTCAATGTGTTCGTGACATGTGCTGTAAATATGATATATAACAAATAGTCAGCCATCCAGTGATCACGGAACTTACGAACTATCTGAATTGTCAGTAGGTAATTAAAATTAACTCATGCGATCGATACGGTAACAATTGGTTAAAAGTGACTTCAAAAATCCCGACTGCAAAAACTTTAGACCCACGTATCTTAAGGGAAATCACGGACCATCTACAGGTGAAGACGCCTGTAGACGCTATTGACACCACTCACATAAAAATAAGGCAAGCCGTTTAGGCTTTAGGTCGTGCCAAAGAACATATATACTCGTATGTACATGCATAGATACGAACACTTGTAAACATAACAGATATAACTCTCCTTCTTTCGCAGTCGTCTTCTTTCGCAATCCAAATTCTTAACGCAAGCATGACTTGATTTGGTTTTCATTAGGGATATGAAAGGAGTCATTTTAAAATCAGGAGACCCGCGACCCAACAGTGGGCCGCTTTGAGTAGAAACGATGTGAAGTGCTAATATATTATATACTAGCTGTCCCGGCGAACTTCGTACCGCCAAAAGTTATTTATGTTTTTACCTTTTAAACCTTCCCTGGAGTACGACAAACATTCCAAGACCAAGATCAGCTAAATCGGCCCAGCCGTTCTCGAATTTTAGCGAGACTAACGAACAGCAATTGATTTTTATATATAAGATAATATAGATTTTCATAAAGATTCAACAAACCCGGATAAAATCCACTATTAAATAGTTTTTCTTACGGAAACTCAATGGTAACTCTAGACTCGCATCAACAATGAGCTATTTAACTGTCTGGCACAATTTTTTCACGTAACGTTAGACCTAAATCATCCTAAATTCGGAATGCAATCCAACCACGTCCACACAAGTGCAGAGCTCTTTGAACATTTGAACCGTTGTTCCTATAGAAAAGTGGAAAGAATTTCGCATCTGGTGGTCACAAAGAGCTTCCTGTACGGATTACACTAGATAGGATCTCATATCGCCTCGGGACATACGATGTTTTATTGAATTTGCGTTATCTGTCGATGGATCGCGATTTTATTCGAGCTATTGATTGATGGTGCTGAATTTAAAGCCTATTGATGAAGGATGTTACGGATTTAACGCACTTTTTGCACAGCGGCATATAAAGCGTAACAAACTGTTGTCTATAGTTATTAATTGTAGTTATGGTCCTTTACGTAGAACCATTTTTTTATGAGTTATCTGTATACTTATTATTGTAATACATAAATACATCTTATGATAAGTTATTTATATTCATGAGTAGGTACTAGAATGATTCCAGCCATCATTATCAAATATGAAATCGTATGAAAAAATCCAAACCTTTAAAATGTTTATCTTTACGCTATTTAATTTTATTATGTTGTCTTCTTCCTAATGCACAAAATGATTGTGTTATAATTTCAAGATACACACCCACCTAAAGATAGCATAGCATAGCATGAAACTATAATCATAAGATAAACTATTGCCATAAGATAAACAGCTGAGATCTACAATTCTAATAACTTTTAATCCAACTCCCAGTAGCACATGCCATTACGGATACCTTTCCAGAATTGATCAAGCCAAAGCTTCCGCAGTTATTATCGCTAGTTATCGGTTAATCTATTAACTCCACAGCACAAGTCATGATATCCTTAACCTCTGAAGCCCTACTTCCTATTAATTCCTGAATTCCATCACATAAAGACCACACTCAATTAATCCACTTCCAAAGAGCCAACTTCCACGGAACTTCACGGTCTAATTACGAAAAATAAGACATACTTTACAGTCCACATATTCTCGGCTAAACACGTGCGAGGTACCTTTTTCTTTTTTGGAATTCTTCAGAAAATTAATTTCGAACGAAATGGTGACGCAAAAAATACTAATTGCTTTTTGTGGATCAGTTCGTAGCATTGGTTTTTGCGTGTCGGTGTGTAGGTCTGTCTGTGACGAGCAAATGTGGGCTTTGTCAGAGGAAAGTGTCAAATTACGTGGCACGAGATGTGAGATAAGGCCAGGGCTGACACATGGCGTTACATAATAATATTTATAAAGTTTTTACAGAAATATATTAATATATTTAGATTCGTGGTAGCGCAATTATTCTATATTGTTGGTCTCCCCCTCTCGCTAATGTCTTAATATTTACTTAAGTATTTATATTATATACCACATTCACAGACTCGCCAAGGCATGTAGCGAGTTATATAGGTACAAAATATTACTACAGCCCCGCACTCTATTATCCGAAAAAATAGTTCGGAAAACAGACGCTCTCTCTACCTTATTTATTTTTCTTGAATTGCAAAAACCTAATATTCCTAGTATTAGGTGTAGCAAAATTAATAAACATTTTTAGCCCTGCCAACCCTGATTCAGACAGACATCATTGCGTTTTTGCGCGCATCCATTTTAAGTTTTTCAGAAAGATTTTGTTGTTAGATAATAATTTGCTTCTTCGTTATACACAATGATACGACCTACAACTTTGGGTTAAAAATCAAACTTATCACTAATGAAATAGAGCTTAAAATAGGACACTGGTATGGATAATTTAAGTCGTTTTAATTTAGAGAGGTAGTCAATACGCAATAACCATCTAAACGGAAAGCGGTAGATAAAACGCCGACAAGTTGGAGAAATATTTCCAAAATATTTGTAAGTAATGCCGAGGGGCGCAGGGCGGGCGGGAACTCTGAGTCGGGGGGCGGAGGTGGAATTCGCGAACTAAGGAATGAGCTAACGTGAACGGTATGAATTTGAGACGACATTCTTGGCTAACTCGGGATGTATTTTTTCAAGATAAGTTTTAAATGAATTAAGGGAAGCTTCGTTAGCTTTGATGTTAACTATACGTATATCTCTAAATTGCAAGTTAATGTGGTATTTGAAATTAATAATGTTTAATTTATAACACTTCTAACTTAGGAGATTTATGCTTTGATGCACACTGAATATCATGCGACATCAAATATTGGTCAACAAAATGTTGGCTTCACCTTTGTAATTGTTATTCGATCCATAAAACTAAAGACGTTATGAAGATATTGACATTGTCTAACTAATGTTACTCTTAGTAAAAATAATATATGTTTATAGCAAAATTCTAAAAGATTTAAAATCTGAGTTATTATCTATAGACAAGCCACATGTTATGTATAACACACAGAGCACACAGTTTTTACTATTATACAAGGTAACATTTTCATTATAAATAAATCTTTATAATAGTTGGGCGTAAATCTCCACACAAGACGCAGCTCTAAATCCTTTCTTATCTGGTAGACACCATCTATAATATACAATAAGACATTTTGCAAACTGCCGACAAAATCCAGACAATACAGAATAGATCTATTTGACCCGTGTGCGAAATTCACGCATGAATTAATTTCGTAAACTTCCCTTCTTCGGTTGCAGTTTTTTCAATGGGGCTTTTAAGGATGAATTTTGGTAACGTTTCATAAAACTGCAATATATCCGCATAAAAATTGACATAGAAGTAACCCGCTTCTTAAGCAAGGAAATAAATTGGAACTCCTATTTATCTCGAATTTAAAAAATCTATCGAATTAACAAGGCGAAATTTTATTGAGACTTTTAAATTACTACTGAGAAGTCATTTAGTGTCTAGTTATAGTTATAGTTGTAAGACGTAAGGTCTGGAAGTTGGAGACTTCATGTTCAATTATTAACCAGTGTTAAATTGTTTTGTTTAAAATTTGTTTTTTATTTTATTTTTCATAGTAATATGCTTTCTAACCATCCTTTCGATTAATTTATCTTTGAATTTGAATACTATTTAAGACAGAAAGTATGGAGATGTCAGAAAATATGATACATGGAACGACACCGAAAAATGCAAATACGAAACTTGTACACTCATTCTCTTCTATTTGTCTAGTATATTTTCTATATAAGCACGTCATTTTTACTTTTTTGAACATATATATGTATGTATTAAACAATCTTTACATTGGTCATCTGTACCTAAACCAAAAACGCTCGCATAACCAAACTACCAACAAAACAAACATCTTCTCGCATGAGTTCCCATCATCCTGCACATATTTGCACAATACCTTAATCTCACACGCTACACTTGACACCAATATAAGGCTGCATTCATCAAGGATTACCACCAAAGAGATGTTTATCAATATTTCCTATACACACGAACATCTTTGCGACAATAACGACATAATATTTGTATAAGTTGGACCAATAGAAGGATATTTTAATCTGAGTATTGTTACGTTTTTAGCGCAAAATTTTGCATGACATTCATATTTGGTAGCATTGTGTTGTTTGCAGATGGTTCATAAAGTTATGTGGATGGTATCTGATCGTTGTCTCCTCCAGTTTGTGTTTAAATCTAATCATCCATCTTCCTTATAATCATATTATTTTGCGGTCTTCCAGCCTAATTTATTCGAAAATCAAATTTGAATACTTTTACTTTTTCTGTTTCGCTAAATTCAATTGGCTTGCCGTCGTGTCTACATTTCTAAGCTGACAAGATAAGTGACTGCTTTATACATTATTTTCTATATCAGAAAAATAAAAGATTAAAGTGTCAATTAATATCCACATTAAATAGCATTATATTAAAACGATTCTCAAAACCTCAACCTACACACATTATTAAAAAGATAGCATTCACTCAATTAAAAAGTTTCTAATTTATAAAGTATCCTAAAAAACCATAATGACGGCATATTAACCGTAGGTAACTTAATACTACCCCAATCGAAATCTTTAAAACCATCTCTAACCGTGCCACAAAAGGAACAAATAATGTAATCATACCGAGACTTACCGTGCCACACTTGTTCAGCCCAGTGGTCCAGAAACTGGTACCGACATCAAGATAGTCCTCCGATACGTACACGACGAATCGGCACAAGATCTGATAAAATAATAAGATATCCGCAGTTAATTCCAAGACGGTTATAAAAATATATTTCGAGTTATTGCGAACAAAATCGACGGATAGGACTATTATTTATATCCTGTAGAGTTATTCGAAATATCAAGTGCCTAGATAGAAGTTTTTAAAGTATTACCGCATCTATAGTATAATTGTACATATTCATTTTGCTTATTCATATTATGTAATCGAAAGAAATTTTCTTCGTCAGACTACATTCTTATTCTATGTATGTAGGCGAGGCGTTATGTCCTGCACTGTAAATAATGATCAAAAAGTAGTGATTGGTATAAAAAATACTAGATAACTATAGATACTATATTATAGGTAGCAGGTTAAAAACAACAGGTGCTTATTGTAGCAGTTGGCAATTGAGTTGATGTTAAAATTGTGCTGGTTATTAACAGATTAAAGCTACCAAAGCAAACCAAAATTGACAGGTTACTTTATTTAACCATCACTTTATTGTTAGTGAAGCCTGTCTCATTCCTTAACCCTCAACTCATCACGGTAAACATCACACCATGTGACAGAGATTTTAGATAATTGTAGTTCCGTGGGGGTCCCATTTGTTTTTATTTTTTGTAATTAAGGACCTGTTTTGTCCGTGTGAATGAGGCAGACAATAAATAAGAGTAATCCTGGACGCTTTATCGTTGTAAAGTTTAGAATTTAAAAACTGGAAAGGGTTGGTTGATGATCCGTAGCTATTGAGATAAACTTATAGCTATCGTATTTTCAGTTTGTCTGGATTATTTTTTTACTACCGTTGGTTTTATTTTGGTATATTTAAAAAAAAATTTAGTGTAGACTCTAAATATCAAAAAAATAAGTTGATTTTAATATTTAAAAAAATGTTTCTGACACTTTTGACAGTAATCCGCACTACTCGTGTGTCAATATTGAAAATTCCAATAGCGAGATTGACATTACTTAGAGTAGTGAGAGCGTCAAAGCTCAACATATAACCGAGGTCACAAGTTATAATTTAATTGATCAGAAAATATATTTGTATCGTCATAGATTAAATTAGAAAAAATGGTGTGTCTACCAAAGAGAACTGTCTCCTAAAAAAGTTTCTTCTAAAAGAAGACCAACGATTTTTGTGAATCGTTGACTTTGAAACAACACAACTCCGCCTCTACTTAATCATAATCAAATACTCATTTCACAATACCACCGGCGTTAATTAATCAGAAAATACTAACGATCATTTATCACTCCAAATAAGATGTGCCGTGACAGTATCCAGAAACTAAACAAAAACCCACCGTCAGGGGACTTCAAATCAAATTAAAGCTAAGACTATCTGTCATCGGGGACTGGCAAGCATGTTTGCTTGTCTGAAACACTGTCATTTGCGTCTCGGAGATGAGGATGACAAGAAAAAAACAAATAACGCAGTATTTAGTTCACATTTAACTGACGTAAAAAATTGGGTTAGTCTCAATATTTTTTCATGTATTTTTTTTTTTTATATTTCAATATTTTTTATATCCGATAATACAGCGACAATTGGATTGGTTTAGAAAATAATACTTTGTTCAAAGGAGTATTTATTTAATAGATATACTTTCTAAGTTGTAGCAGAATATAAATTTGATTGATGTCAGTTATTTTTTACTTCTTTACTTGACTGCAGAAGAAAGAGGGTTATGTCTTTCAAGTGTATGTATTTTTGGCATGTTCTTGAGAGGAATCGGCTAGTCGTAATTTTATGTGAGCGGTGTCAATAGATTCGTCATGACCTGTAGATATTTATTGGCTATACTAGCTGCATCCCACGATTTCATTTGTTAAGATACGTGGGTCTAAAATTCTTACAGTCAGGTTTTTTGAAGTCACCTTAACATTAGTTAATCACTAAAATTTTCAGCGAGGTAAATAATTCTTTAGTGCTGATATTGATTTTGGACAGTAATGGCTAATTAAAGATTTAACCTTGTTGCAGGTATCACCCTTAACAGTTTAATTGGATTCACACCCATCATACATGTTTTGAATTATAAAGTTACTTTCACTGTACCTGTCATCTAATTCCTAAAAGCGACCGTTTCTAAGCATTATTTTAATACTTACAGACCTCAGGTACTACGTATAAATTTATGACGACAAAAATCCAGCCTTATTTCTTTTTACACCATTTACGTGAAAATGACAAAGTTTAGACTTTAGTTTAGTTTAGTCAAGTCAACATTATAAAGGCATTGATTCGGTAACATAACAGAAACCTCTAATATTACTACACCATCAAATAACAAAAAGCGCTGGTTTTGACATCATGCTATTATGTCTCCTATCTACCATTTATGCTAAGCCCATTGTTTCTTCAAGGGGTACTTCAAAGAACAATATCTTTTTTTTTGAACGATCTTTTGAAAAGTAAGCAACAAAAGAATTCATAAACAAAAACAAATGATTATCATTATGTTAGGGGCACGTGTTGATGGCGCCGTGATAACATTGTTGTGTGCAGGAATGTAACATTGTTCTATTTCTAAAGAGTTATTTTATGAGTTAAATAATAATAAAGCCTTTCTCAATCGCTTGTATTCCTTTTTTGACTCAGTTGATACAACTTTTAATTGTTATTACATTTTGAACATATGATTTAGTCTAATTAAGTACGTTTATTTCCTGATAGCTATAATCTGTAATGTATATGGTATACACAATATCCAGCACGTCTGTTTTTCTTTGTAAAAGAAGCATCCCTTTCTCTAAATTAATTGTAGAGTTAGTATTTGATATCAATCTTAAACTCACCTACCACAAACCAACAATGTAGTAAATAATTAACGATCATTCTTAACAACACTGAAATCAAACCCTCTAACACGGTATATCTAAAAGCGGAATATCACGATTCGTTTGAAAAAATCCCGGTAAAAAATGGTGGTGAACCCAGGGCTTCGGCTATTATCTCTGAACACCGAAGTCATTTTAGCTATAATAAGATAACATTAAGGGAAGGCGGGCGACTGCGGTGCTTAAACTTTTTCTGTATGAAATAAAGTTTATATTCGTGAAAACATTCGAGTTAGAGAGTTAAAGTATTGAAAAATATTATAGTTTAGAAAATTTGTTACAGTTAACTTAGATTCGAGAACTTTATGCTCTAACTACAGTTATCAAGGTATAATTCAAGTTATTGTTACAAAGCTGAAAACATTCTAAGCTGAGTTTTCCTTAAACTACAAATTGACTTCTTATTATGGCTTCGGTGACGCTTACGCTATCATTTTAATTTAGTTCTTAATTTAGCAGTCGAGTTTTTTTTTACTTTTGTTTTTTCCATATCACCTATAAAACAACCGAGTAAAAAATAACTGAGGCGTAAAGTTTGAGCATACCGGACCCCTGAAGAGCGTGTCAGCGGACCTGTCGCTGGAACAGGTATAAGTTTTTATTTTCCGTTTTTGCGTGGGCGCACGTGTGCAACCTCCCCTTAATTACTGACGCATACCATAAACAGATCTTTACGGAGCCTTAAATAAATCTTCGGGAACTCGGCGGGAACTGACGGATTTTTTTGTTTTTCTTGGCCCAAATTGAACGGTACCCTAATTTGAATTACTCAGGAGCTTAATTTTTGAGGTGGTTGAAGTTGTATTTAGGATTGTTTTGTCAAATTACCTATGTAATATGTTTTTTAGTCTATTTATTTTATACATAGTTATTTTGTTTACTGTTTTTCAATATATTGATAGTTGTAATTGTAATCCATAACTTACAATTAGGCTAAGCTAAACACTTACATAATATAAAATTATATTATGAAATCTATAAGTTGTATATAATAGAATGTAACAACTAATACTCCTAATGTATGTCCACTTCGCAACACAAACTAACTTTTATATATGAAGAAGGTAATTTGATTTACACCATTCTGTACCATACACACTGTACAATAGCAACATGGTGTTTATCTACGTGGAAAGGGAAAGACGGACATGCCTAAATTAAAATCTCTCAACGATGCTTGTTTAGAGGTGCTATAAACGACGTTTTAAATTAGAACTATTTTAATTTTGTGACTTGAAACTTGATAAAACCTGTTATTGACTGCCCATGCCCCGCTAGCCCCACTGGAACCTAATTTATTTAGTTTGTCCCTAATTTATTTAAAATACGGGCATTTTTTATTATTTTCTTAAGCAGTTCCAAAGCACGTCATCAAAGTTCTCGGTTTTATGAAACCCCCAGCGGTCCTTACCGATGATCGATGGGTCGCCTTGTTTTTACGGGTTTATCGAATACGTTTCGGTATTTTTGAACCTGAGATTTGTTTTCTAAGAATGTTATATTTTGATAGTTTGTTAGTTTATGAGTATAAAGCTTACTTTAAAGCATTTATTTTCAGCGTAGATACAATTTTTTTTTTAATATTTGTATGTTATCTAATGATTAACCTACATATTTAACCGAACAAGCGAAACAAGTGATACATCTCTGTTTAGATTCTGGCGAAATATTAAGTCTATGTTAGTCATAATCTTTACGGGACTTGATGGTGGATATGTTCCAGGATAGGTAAAAGTTTTTAGACATATTTTTCAATCTTCACGATTTATATCATAAGTATATTTATAATTTAATTCTCCAACTTTATTTGTTTTAATATAATCAAAGTGATGCTTCTGAAGTGTAGATAGACTGGATTTCATGCCCTCATTATGAAAATCTTGTCTGTCACAAGTCTCAACGCTATCCGGTTCTTGATAAGGGTACATTTTGTAGCCCCACTGATGGGAGATAACTGATAACCCACTCCTTTGCCTTCAAAAATTTTATTGTGGTGCTAAGCGATACTTTATTAAACGTCTGATAAAATTCTTCTCCCCGTTTATCTCCAGAAATCTCTTTTATTTGCCACTTTATCATTATTATTTAGGAGCGTGATAAAATGACGAAGTTTTTGGGACCAGAAAATAATTCATTTGGTTTTGGGTCTTGTACGAGTTGTTAACTGTTGTAAATTGCGTTTGTTAGAGATTTTTAATTTAATTTTAACGACAGCAATTTCGTTGATTTAAATGGCTGCTAACCAGCATGTTTTCTCGATTAGGCATTTGAAAAAGTTCATTTAGCGCCGCTCTTAACAACCCCCAAACGGTCGGCGTCTGAAGAGCAAACTCATCAGAGACACCATAAACATTAATAAATAGTAAAACTAATGATCGTCAATAAGTAAAATTCTCTGTAAATGGTTCTCGGATGTAATTGCGGAGGACCGCACGGGCCGCCTGCATTTACAGCTGTAATTTACCATCATTAGGGCAAATCAAGTCGATGGACACCAATCATCGATAATTAGGTGTTCCGGGCTTTATTTAACGCAAAAAGGTGTTATACTCCAGAGTTTTACTTGAAAATGTTGAACGTAAAATCTTGGGAGAGAGTTAAGTGTATCATTTGCGCTCAAAAAATCGTTTAGACGCGGTGATTACATGGTCTTGTAACGAGTTGCCTCATTTGTACCGAAATTTGACAGTTCAACTTTTAACTGGTTTTTCTTTAGAAGGAACTTGTTAATGGCGCTGCCAAGTATCATGTCTTGTATAAATCGTTTCCGCTAATAATTGAGGCAATTACGAAAAGCAATTTCGATTGAACGCTTGATGATTGCAAACATTTTGAGATCACAAATTGGCATCATAACATGATTTTGTAAAATTGAGTTAAAATTGACAGAACTAACGGAATATAGGAAAAATCTAATATCTGCGTTATATGTGATAAACGGCAAATACGTTATTATTAGATATGTCAATTTTCCTCATTGCAAATAATGAAATTAAGCCACAACAGCTAATTCGTAGTAGGTAGATCTACCTATTTAAATCGTTTTTTAAAATAATTATAGACAAAAAAATCCTATATTTTATGAACATACCAAGACGTAATAAAATTCCAAGCTGCAGCTCCTACAAATAAAAAGCTTCCCTAAAGCCAAAGCCAAACCCAAAACCCAAATTACCTTGTAATTACTACTCGCTACTGATATTTTCAAACTTTCAAGTCCCGAATTAAAATCTGTGTTGTGTTTGACAGCACATAATTATTTTCACAGCCTCCGGAAAAAAAAACATTAACTTTTTTATCGCTCATTACAGGGTTTTTTCACAATATGATAAATTAAAGCTCCTACATCATTTTTCTGTCGGATTTAATGTGGATTACACAAGTGTACGTGAATCCAGTTATATCTAAACATTCGACGTGGATTACATTAGATTCAAATATTTTATGCTACGAGTGTGGTCTTGATATCCAATTAATTTCTCTGGTTATGCCTCTATTAGAGTGCATTTTGAATGAATTAATGAAAGTTTATTTCGTCGAACACATACTAAAACAACATATACACTACAGTTTAACAGATAAAGTACAATGTTATAATGTGTTTGTCGGAACCCGACCCCAACTCAGCATCAATGCTAGCTGCAGCTGGTGCAGCAGCTAGCGCAGATTCTTCTTTAAACTCTTCGATCACCAAATTTCAACCCTTAAAGTAGTAAAGTATCATCCATACCATTTCCTCTTAGATAGATATAAAATTTAATTTAATAGATGTTTTTTGTGATGCAATTGAAAGCTTTTCAGTTAGTCTTTTTGGTCCATTACAAAATAAGTATCTACGCAACAAACGCGTATATTTAAGAAAGACGATTTTTTTTCTATTTTGTTAGAGTATGTAGGTAATCTTGGCTTTAAAATTTACTTATTTTTACATAAAAAAACATGTACTAATTGCAGTAATTATCTACCTCAAAATTTGTCTGTTTGATCATTATCGTTAACCGATTGATAGCCATTTAACCTATCCAAGGGTTGAAGTGGTCGTTCATAACAAAGGGTTAATTTCTAGCAAATCACGTTTCAACCCTTCACTGACGTGTTAATTCTGTGATAAATAACTATGCAGGGGTTAGAGGCTTTTGTTAGAGTAAACTGATTTATGAGGCTCCGATTTCACTGTTGTTAAAGAAAATTAAGTTTAAAGTAGGTTTTGTGTGATTATTATGCTATTTTGTTTTTGTATAGAATGAAGAATATAATATGATTTTCAATAGAAAAATACCGAATGATAGACTTTTTTATAAAACTAAGAATTGGTTATTAATAATATTAAGATACATGATGACAGATCGTCGGTAACATGTTTCATATTATTAACTTCTCATTAGGGTGAAATGGATGATATAGAAATGAAGTTGATACTTAGCAAGGGGTTGACTTAGGGTTCAAATGATAATAATGAGTTTAAAAAACACCTACAAGAAACAAATCTGAATTCAGTATACCCAGTATAAAAATCAGCTATAGCACAGTACTAACATATTTAATACTACAATATACGCCATCTAAATAAAAAAAAACTAAGTACTCAAGTAAAAAGAAATCGCCGACGTTTGTAGCCATTACACGTAATGAAAAGCAGAATCTGACGATTGGATTAAACTGAAAGCAAGCAAGAAATTGTAGGTAATTATTATATTTTAAAAAAAACAATTGCCTTTCGATGAAGTGAACCTATATTATTGTCCAGTGATTATTTTATGGATGTTGAAAAGTCCGTGTGTGACGTTAATTTACTTCATTCTTTTGTTATATTTAGTAAATTCTTTCAAGTATATTTTCATTTAGCTATCTCTGAACTATTTTATCGAGACGCTGAATGAAAAGGTTCAATAACTTTATGCAAATGGTATACCTGTACGTAAGTTTAATAGTTTACCTAGATATGAGTAAGGGCAATAATCAAACAAGCTTGTCTTTTATAATGTCTTGAATTTTTCAAACTATTTGACGTGCAAATACAAGCATATATGCAAACCTCGTCGTCTTCTAAGCACATATCATAAGTTATAGTAATCTAATCCCATAAAAAGTCGGCGCATTCCAGCTATTAGAAGACATCAAGTTATGTATTTGCTATCAATAATTTTACAGAATGCATAAAAGTACGTAGTTGTTAGAAGTAATTTTTTTTATACGGTAGAAAGGCTAGCTAGATTGAACTTTATGTAATAAGATATTCGCTGACTTATACCAATGTAACTAATAGTTAAATATAAACATGTTTAATGTTGGTGGCGTTTTAGTTAGGTCGTAATATATAAGATTATACATCATACACTAAAAAGCTTTAAAAATATACGGGAGTAGGTAGTTCTGCTGAAGCAGTAACCGCTTCAATGAGCCAGGCTCTAAAGTTAAAATTTCTAACTTACGTCCATGAATCCGCTTAATTATACGCAGAAAAAGAAACAGCATGAACAATTTAATTTTCAATTGCATTTCTTCCACTCTAACAATAATTGGAGAAGCAATACAGTAGCTTCGGCAGCACGCAGCATAAACTATGGTTAAACAAATTGCTCTTTATTAAAGTGGCTAGTGCACTAATTGCCAGTGAGTCATTACTGCGTGTTAATGTTTGTGTCGGCTCCGCGGCGTAATGACCGGCTCGCGACAACTATTACGGCAATATTGCGCTACGTATACGCATCGTATGTAAGTGAAAAGAAATTACCGGTTATTTTGTTTTACTTTTAATTATTTCAGAGAAGTGTTTTATTTTTAATATATGTTAGGCCGCTCCAGTCGCTTTACTCAGGCGAATTGTGGTTAAACGCAAGCACTATTGCAAATAAAAGGCGTCTGTTATATAAATTTTATCTTAGTAAATTTATGAGGGCTTTCGCCGAATAAATGACGTGCTATTTTTTTTATAATTCTTGCTATAGGTACTTGTAATTTATTAAGTAAATATCATGGTTTTCTGAGCTCATAGGAATTAAAGTAAAATGTAGGTACCGCCATTGATTTTAGAATGCAAACCATTCTAATATCAATGGTACCGCCAAGTCTAGGACTAACACACGAGAACCCTTAAATTTATATTAGAATTAAATTTAATTATTCTATAACATAAGGGATTTAAACTGCACTTATGTTAAAATATAACGATGCCGAATTCAATAATTGATATTAAAATTCAGTATTATTAGCTATATTGTAGTAAAAATATTCAGATTGTACCGCTTAAGCTTTTTTGAAACCTTATTTTATTTATAATCATCATCATCATCAGCGTTTTTTATACCATTGTTTATCCCTCTCTCATTTCATACCATCTGCCATTCCATTTCATATTATTAATATTATGAAGGCTACTCGTATGTTTAGACATATTTCCATAGATTATTAAAAGTTTATATATTGCCGCTTTTTGCCGTTACTTGGACCACAATACATGGAACCACCCACCAATTGCTCGAATTAGTCGTCCAATGCACTTTGTTTATTTATTCGCTGTACCATCGCTTGTTGCCGCTAACCAACCACGTAAGTTTCTATTTAGCGTTGTTAATTCTACTGCTGAAACTACGAAGTTCTTTAAAGGTAACATGTACAATAAATAAGAGTGACTGTTCAAGGAGCAGCTTTTGTATTTCACAGTAAGGTGTTAAGATCTTATTCTAAACTATTCTTTTCCTCAGTGTACTTAAACAACGGTTATTCCTCAGATAATTCGTAATCTCTAAAGAATAAGTATAATTAATTATCGTACTTTTAACTAATCTGTCTTATTAGGAAACATTACGAAAAAAGATATAGAGTTTTTTGACTCAAATATTGTCTAATTTTATTTTACAATTAATTGCATTTTTTGTAAATATATAAATTAATTGCAACACAAGGTAGAGTCGTAATTAAATTAATTTCAATATCTTAAACAAAGTACTGCAGAGTCAAATTTATAGCTTGTATACCTACATAGTTAGTTATATAACAATTACTTAAATGAAACACAAGACTACAAATTAATATAATACTTTATTATAACCAACTTAATTATTCAACAACAAGATTTCTTAACTATAATCAGGTACAGACGTTCATAAACACAAAAATATAAATCTTTAATTACAACATAAATAAGTCATTCATAGTCGGTTACGACCCAAATCTGTATCAAAAAGAAAAACATCTTAGTTTTATATCTCAATGTTTTTCTTTTTGGGAGGAATATGATGCTATTATTTTAGATAATAATAGCGTCATATTTATAATGGAGCAAAGCTCAACTCTAGATTAAAACTTCAAAGAACGGCTCCTTTAATCACTAGTAGTTATTAAGGTTGATATGCTACTCCATACATGGATAATAGGCAAGGAACACTCTTGGTTTCATCATTTCAATGATATTCAAAATAAAACATGATAAACGACTTGGGTTACCTTCAGACCATTAGCGATTAGCGAGTTAAGTAAAGCTAAAAATAATACTTTCGTTAATTATCGAACAAATACATAAACAACAAGTATGTCGATATATCGACATGATTTCGGTCAAAATACTCGCACATATAATTTAAAATTATTCGCAATATTAAAAGTAAACATTCTTTTTCCCCCTTTCCAGCTATCAAAAAGTCTCATGACAATAGTAATCAAATCATCATCGGGGAAAAAAGAGAAAAACATCTTCGAAATAGGTTAATTTCTTACATAAAAACTAAAAACTACAGTTTACAGTTACTAAAATTTTAAATATAATTTTTTATCAATCAATGAGTTTATGTTATTTCAGGGCTACACAAAACAATTATTGCTATTAAAGTTAGAACATTTATATATAATACCTCTTAATTATTAAAAGAGCAATATGATGACAAAAATATTAAAGGTAAACCCCAAAATAGAAACTCCTTAAATATAAAGCAATTTTCACCACCGTTTTTAACTTCTATAAAAACAGAAATGTTACACAAGTAGAAGTTATTCTAATTTTTACATTTCTTACCAACTTCAACTGCTCACTGAAAGTCTAACTTAGAACTAAATTACAATCAACAACAATATTTATTTCCCACTTCTTCACCCTTATCATGCAAATTACGTCGATCTCATTTTTTATTAATTTATCTGAAATCACGATGCAAAAACGTAATTTTTACCAATTCAAAATTATTTTACCTGTTATTTGGTTAATTGTTCAGCAACCCCTAAAATTCTACACCCTCGAGTTCTTATTAGATACGCACATTAACTTAAATCTCATAAACAACAACGTTAACATTTTAAACCTTATACATATGCATATAGAGTACAGGTTATCGTTTCGCTTAAATTATAAGTGAAAATATAAAATGGGATAAGCTCATATAAGGTTGGGTGATGCAACAAGTGTACAAGCTAACAAAAGCAGCGATTAGGGGTGATTTATACATTCTATTATTTTCCACCCCCGTATTTTGTTCAAACAATCTTGTAACTGAAATTCCCACACTTTTCAATAGCGGAGGATAGTCTAGGGAGAGTTGAATTTTTTTAATTTTTGAAGACTCTGCACCTGTGTAGCCGCAATGAAACCATTGTCCGTGCTTTTGGTTAATCAGTTAAAAATCAGATTAGTTGTTAATCTGATTAGTTACTAACGTAGCGTTGATGCAGCTTATATTTGCAATCTAATTCAAATATCATCTGTAAAATAACTATAAAATAAATTCATCTGTAGAGATTAGAGATGAAAAAAGAATAGATTTTAGTTCTTTAGTACTTAAAATAAATATTATAAAAAATTACAACTGACACGTAAATACGTTGACGAGCTCAAAATTCTTATTTGAGCCAAGTATCACGGCGTTACTAGTGAAATATACATATAGATTGCAAAAATCATAACCCTTGCTTTTGATTTCGTTGTAATGTGACAAAAACAGGTTGACCTCATACACCGTAACGTAAACTCTAACAAGTGCGATCTCACACAAACACAATAGGCCACGTTTATTATGCACCCTAGAAACGCTACCCTTGAAAAAAATAACCCTCGCTATAAAGGCAAATTTATCTCACACTATCCCACGCACTTGTCACTCCATGGGGGCATTTTATCCTACTTTCAAAAGCTTATAAATATGACGCAAAGTGTCTTCTCCTTTATCTATTCTTTAGAGCATCTTTTGTTAAAGGTTTTTGCATCTTCAGGACGTGGGAAACCAAACTGGATGTTGTGCAATCCTGAAAAAAAATGTATAGATAAAGATGGACGAAGCTTACAAAGGGCATAAAAGGACTGATTAAGGCCTGACTGACGGTTTGGCTGACATAAAAAGTTATCTATGGAGGTCAACGTTAGTTCTTTATCTGCGTTTATTTTGAAGCAAACTTGGGCCTTATTAAGCACACAGATAAACGATAATCTCTCATCTACAAAAAAGAGTAAACTCAAGTAGTCATTTTAATAAATTACAACCTCAAACCAAAATTACACCAATAATCTTACAACCAAAATCATCCAACTCAATCCTTCGTTGCAATTATCTAAAAATCAAAATTCAACCCTTAACAATACCTCCTAATAATCCTAAAATGGCTCTAATAGACATTTAATTATAGACCCGGGCCGAGTTCCAGTGACCCCTTTTACACTTGTTTACATCTTCATCCCCACCCGCGCGCGATGAACCATCAAAATGGTATGTGTAATTCCGATACCCCATACGATTCATTATAACCAAGCAGAACGGGAACGTTCGCTTGCCATCTGTCGTCGTTCCGAATCTCGCCGAAAAAAACTCAATGTGCGAGCAACCCTGGGAACCTAGGAACGATCCGCGTTCCCACGAACCACCCCTCAATTTTCAATAACCAAATTAGCCTTTGCGTTACCCTATTTCGGATATGAGGGAGTCGTGAATCTATTCATGTGGATAAAAAATGTCTTGCGTCTCACTCGTGTGAGGGGACCATGTGTAGTTTCATCCCCTTCGAATGCACGTGTTCAGAGATCGTATATTTGTGATGCGCGTGAGTGTGCGTAGCGTCTCCGGACCGCAGCACCTGCCGCCGCGCGCGCTCCCTATTGGCCGAACGCCGCTATCACCGCTACACTGATTTCTTTTAACTTTAATTTTTTTGTAATACTCTTCACGGACATGTAAGAAAAAATCCTACATGTTTGGACCGGTACGAGTCGGATATTTTGTGTGTAGGTGGCATTGAAATTTTATTTGTTGCTTTTTTGTGAACGTAATTCTAATGAATTTTGGTGATACAAACGCGGGATTACGAGATTGGGTTGAGTATAAGCCACCAAAAAGATATAATGACTACAAATGCTTAGCCCACGCAGTTCTCACTAATCTTTATAATTATCGGAAGCCACATCTCTAACACGGTATGTGTACGTCCTTTAAAAAATCTGGACACCAAATACCTTTACATTACTTTTATCTACATCAATAAACTAAGTCAAGTGGCCAATACTCGACCTCACTCTCGGCACGGGGTAACGACTGACCCCTATGCAGACCCAAAGAGCGATAACAATCATATTGTCAGGGGTCATTCTACTAGGGGTAATGAATGAACAGAAGGGCTAATGTAGGGTCTGTGGGGTAATGTTTGGCCACAGAGAGGCGTGTGGACGGCACGTGGACTTAGTTCTCATGACCCTTCGATACACTTGTTTTATTTCTATTGTTAATCACAAATTTGATGGGGTTGGTTATAATAGGGTGAAAATGAAGTCATATTATTAATTCATGGCAAAATTACTTTGGAGTGTAAGTATCTAAATAGATTTTACTTTATGATTTTACCAATTATGTAGGTACTTAACTAAATGTAAAACTATGTTTATAGGATAAAATATTACAACAACATTATAGTATAATCATATAAATGTAATAGATTCATTTTAATGAAAAAAACAAACAACATCACCAATCATATCATAAACCAAACCAAACAAATACAAAAATCCTATTTGAAAGCAATCAGATATCGTTCCGACCTCCACAACTCCTCAGCCGGCAGCAATTAGTTTTACTTTACCCTGAAATTTTATTGAGTGTAGTAATTAGATACAAATGCATCATAAACTATCTGATCCTCTATGAACCTGTATACATTAAATTCCAAGTTACACGAGTAAGTTTATAGGGGTATCGAATAAACCACTCGCTCTCACCCACACATGCGAGGGAGCTTTTCACACACACGGGGCTTTTATGCCGGGGGCTGGTCGACCGCTATATAAACCGGCCCGGCCCGATCACCCCACATTCCTGCCTGTGATCTCACTAGCGACACACGCACTCCACTCTCTCACAAACCTTTCCAACATGTCTTACTACGCCAACAACGAATACATCGTCGCGAATAACAACTCTATCAACGAGAACAAATACAACACGGAAAAGATGAAGAACAGCGGCTTCAAGGCGCTACTGAAGCCTCTAATGAAGATCATTAAGAAGACGACGAAACGCGTTCCTGCCAAAACTGTCGATACGCAGTTTGAGGACGAACAGAATGCAAGCAACGAAGAGCTCGAGCGCAAGATTGTCGAAGACTCGTGCCGCGCTGGAGCCGCATTCCTGGTCTACAACGAAGATGACACGTGCGACATCGTTCCAGTGACGCCTGAAAACTTCTACATACCGGTTCACTTTGCCAGGACGGAAGCCGGAACTTTCTTCTGGACCGCCACCTCTAAACAAGACGACTTCGCAGCGGCGCATTGCTACACCGAGTGCCAGACCCCGGAGCAGCAGTACCCCATCTTCCAAGATCGCTGGGTTCAAGCCTAAATCTGAAACGCACTTCAATCAGTGTCTTCCGTGAAACCAGTGCTCGCTCCGTTGGTTTCTGCAACCGTCTGTGATGTTAGCTTTAATTTATTTAGGTAGTTCCGAGGTGCCATAAGTTAGGGATAAGTTAGGTGTACTGCTCAATCACTCGTGATAACTCCTCAAAAGCTTTAATTTTTTTTGCGTTTGCAATGTGATATTTTGTATTGTATAAACTTAGGGGTATTTTAGTGAGCTTCGAATTGTGATCTTCCACAAGCTTTAATTGTTATAGGGATAATAATTTATTTGATGTTTGAAAAGAAAAATGAGATAGGAAAATAAAATATGAAATGAAATATACTTTGCTCTCTTTCCTTTACAATCCCAACATAATCATAATAGGCAGGCAATACAAAAAATAAGCGGGTACACTGAACACAAACAGATAATTAGCAAACAAACAAACAGTATCTCAACAGCATTAACGAGTAAAGGTTAGTTTTTGTAAGGTTTTAAATCAAAAGGCTTGATTCCAAAAAGCGGTCTGACAAGATCGTTGTTGGCGCGAGCCGCTACCTTGTACCTATGTAGTCGGACCAGCCCAAGCCCGGTATTACGAGGCCATATTATGGACCTGGTATCTGTATTATGGTTCTGGCCATATACGGGGAGCTCGGGCCAGAGCACGTGCATGGCCCGAGGCAAACTCGCTTCGCTACCGGAGTTTTAATGGCCTTTTTACTTACCGCGCGCTCTTTCTCTTGTTTTAGAATTATTTATGTGATATAATTAGGCAGGGTATTAACTAATAGCTCAATAAAAACTACCTAGTAGGTACTTGCAATGATACATTGAATTTTTATTACACCTACTCAGAAAAAAGCTTATTCGACGTTATTATGTTCAGCCTTTTTTGACCAGTTTTTCTCAGTTTGTTAGAAGCAAAATTAACAAACATTAACAAAACACCTTGCATTCATTGGATCAAATGCAAAAAAATGAATATACAATTATAAAGAGTTAGGCGAGAAGACAATTATTATCAAAAAAAATATTAGGTATTGTAAATGTCTGTGATAATTTATAATGAGAAACATCAATTTAAAATGATATCTTAACATTGCTAAAAGCGTAACCGCTTTGAAGTATCTATAAATATATCCTTAAATTTGTTAAAATAATATATTGTAAATCCTACATATTTTAATAATGAGAAATTCATGTTTCGTCAACATGAATTTATCATTATTAAAATATGTCCAGGTTTTTCAAATCAATCACACTTATTTAAGGTAGCTATCAAAGTGCTACTAGTAATTTTTAATAACTTCATTAAATTTTTAGACATCAAGCAGAAATATAGATAATATATTAAAATATTTCAAATGTATTTTTTTATTGCATCGGATCAATAAAATGGTAAAAATCTCACAAATAATGGACTCATATTTTTTATGGTAACAACAAAAATTATTGGCTGTAATTTTACGTTTTTATTCAACTCTTATTTTATTCTAATTAAACCAATTACAATACATATTATTGAGAACTTTGATACGAAAAACATCTTTAATTAAAGAATTACAACAGCTAAGCTACTCATTATTTTTTCTGCAATAACAAACTCATATATTGTAAGCTAATAGCCACAGGAGCTCTACAAAATTATCATAAAAACCATATCAAAATTGCGATTAAAAAATTGCATTGCATTAAAAATTAAACCCCACCCTGGACGAGACAAGTTGCAACCTGTTCTTTAGATGCAGATCTCAAACATGTCGAAACATGCTCCCAACTCCCGCGAAGCCTTCTTTCATGAAGAAAAAAGCATTGTGCAAAATAATAACGCAGTATTCTTTATTGAAGAATTAACAATCGGTTCTTTTCTACTGTACTGTATGGTGATTCGCTATTTATGTAGATTGCACGCACGTGTTACATGCAAAAGCTTTTGGTCATTGTGAATGAAGTTTCAATAGATGTGTCATTGTAATTCGTAGTTTAGTTACTTAAACGTTTTGAGATGATGAAATAAACCAAGCAACTAAAAAACATGTATAAAAATGCATCAATTATTGTAAAATACACAGCAACAAAAAAACGCGTGCGGTAACATTGGTGTATACGATATTAGTGTGAGATTAGAAAATAAATTTACGTATCGGTATTTATTCGGTAGCTAAATGGAAAATATTAACGGCTGCATAATTTATCAACTCAACATAGTGTAATATATTTGAGCCATTTGGAGTCGAGACTTGGGGGACCGTGGGGACCGGGAGCTCATCTTATTTTCCAAAGTTTATCGGAGCGTTTGCATTCTGGGCACGCTGCCCTGTTGTGGTAGGTTGGAGCATTTGGATTATCTGTAGATCTTAAATGGTCTAAAGGTAATCTTTCTGCTATAAATTTTTGTTGTCGTAGTTAGTCATTTTGTTAATGTTAATAAAGGCACTTGCCCGTTTAGTACATAGTATAAGCGTTACCTTTTAAGAGTACCTTATTAGAGTTCATGCGTATATTCATATCAATTCAAAAAGTATTTACAACATAATGGAATTAATAAAATCAAATGTCTTGATTGAGAAGACAATGCTAAATCGTATTATCCGCATCGAGCGATTTTGCGACTTTGCATAATATAATCCGTGTCGCGCCGGACGACGCGGCGACGCCAGATATGCAAATCGCTACTACTGATTAAAAGTCACCGTCGAGAGATACCGCTAGGTGACCACTCGTCATAATTACCGTACAACAGATCTATAATAAGCGAGATAGTGAAGCGGTCCGGTGTAATAATACCATACGCGGCGCTCAGCCCCGACGCGGACGGATCCGTGAGAAATTTCGGCAGATGTACAATTCTTGACGCGGTACGACGAGTGAGCGCTTATCTTTTTTTTCTCGTTTCGAGTTTAATAATGCGAGGCCGGTCCGATACCGAGGTGAGGTGAGTCACTCGTTATTGTTACCCGATGCACGTGTACCTCGGACGTTTCGGGTTAGAAAGGATTTTTTGCAACCCTTATTTCGGATTCCGCAACTCTTGCAAAATTTGGCTTAAAATTCTATTCAGCTTCCAATTTCAAAATATTCGAACGGACACGTGCAATTGAAATACTTGGGAAATTAGAATTCTTTTCTTTTGATTGCACGTGTTAGGAGAAAAGAAAGGATTTTTGGAGGTCGCAACTACTCTGGTTTTAGAATGGGTTATTAACGTTCCGTAGTAATTATTTTATAATCTATAACTAATTGAAGATTGTGCTCAGTGTTCTAGTTAATTATTTTTCAATTATGATTAAATTAAGGTTCAAGAGATCTGTGGAAGCGCGATAAGAGCAATTAATAATGGTGCAGCTCACGCATGTCGGGCGATTTCACACGACTTCTTTTATTACATTTATTATATTTTACTATGGATACCTTTTATAACGTGTAATGTTCATAAATTAGAGCAAAAGAACTTCGACCCGAGCAATTGTCTGACAACATCGCAGATATAGGTTTTTCATATGTTCGTAAGGATTTTTGAAAGTTATAGTATCAAAGGAGAATGACTGTTTGGTAATTACGGAGGATATGTTTATAAAGTATTGAAAGTTTGAATCAATTTTACGCAAAATGCCCTATCAATATGCACGGCATATAAAGGGCAATTTCATAGTAGGTATTCTTTACACCACGTTCGCTTGTGTTTTATTACCTTACTAATACTACAACTCCTAATACTCTTAATTATTAAATATTTTAGTTAAAAAGACAAATAAAAGCATAAAGATAAGATTGAAGCATCACTAAACTTATTAGAATACCATTACCGTTAAATAACACAAAAATATTGCAAGTCAACAAACCTTTACCCTTCAATCGGAACCTAGCATTATCTACACCCATTCAAACCTTATCCTCACACATCCATATTCAATGCTATTGATTAATTAACGACACAAACAACCGTAGCACCTGTATAATCGAGCAAAGCATGTTTAACGGTAGATGATATCATCTACTGTTTACACAGTTGACGGCAAGCGTGTCAGCAGCGGGCACACTTGCGTCAACTTGAGCTGACTCAGCGACTTAATATTCCAAATGAATATTTTTTAGACTCTACATTATATTGCACGATAGTAACAATCTCTTAGTAAATTATTGATACAAATAAGCTTAATATCTTTATCATGGCTGATAAAACCTATATGCTAACTATGTCAGCGGTGGGCGTCTTTTGTGTCAGCTATAATCTGACTCAGTAAATCATTAATTTTTCGAGTCAACTCGTAGATAACTTCTAAAGTGTACTTTCTAAGTTGCATGTCGTACTCAAGTGAGCTGGACCGTTGGGTTTCACAAAAGTATCGCGATCCCGAAAACAATTTTTCGCATATTTTCTTAAAAAATAAATATTCTTCAATATATCAAAATATCATCATCTCTATTTTATAAAACTTTGCTGCATACTGTATTCAAATTTAACACGCTTATTGATCAAAATTGAAGTCCTAAAAATGAAAATTTTTGGTGCGCGTTGATATCTTTTGTACGAGAAATAAAAAACCCAAACACTCGTCGGCAGATTTTTGTTGTGTTTATAAAATCAGTATCTAACATAATCTAGAATATAGTAACATATTACAAATACAGAAACTATATATATAAATACAAAAAATCTCCAATTGACCTGAACCGAACACTAATAAAATAATATAACATTATGGTCGATGTCATCAATGATTTCTGATGTTTCTTAATAACACTACAAAATCAATCAACTAAGTTATTATACGATCATCATCGATATAAGACTAAATTATATTTTCTTGTCGATAATGGTCACGCTGGAAAAAACTTAAGACGCCAAAGTTATACAACTGTCATTGGAAACCTTCAGAATCCATCTAATAAAATTACATGACGCACGTTTTAAAGAAAAAGTATTTAAAGAAAGATATAATCCCCTTAACCAGTCATCAAATAAAAATATGAGTCACTTCATCGTTGGCTTACGGCGACAAGTACGTAACAACTGATAAAATTCCACATAATACATACATTCCATATGTATGAAATGTATGTATTACACACATATTTAAGTTGTATGATTTGATGGCTCAAATTTTAATAGAATTGCTTGTGGATGAGTCGGAGTTAAAGTCAATGTTATAATTTCGTCAATTTGCATTTTGTTTTTTTTAATCTCTGACAACTGGTTTCTGGAAAATAATTGAATTCATTAAGTGTTGTAATACTTAGCGAAAAAAATGTTTTTGCCATCAGCATATTATTATAATTAACGTAATTTAAAAACCAGTAGTTGACTGATACTTTGAGATACACAAAATTAATACTTAGGACCTTTCAACCACCACACAAATTATATAGTAGTATTGTTAGAGTTTTACTAATATACACATATAAATAGATTGTTATTTCAACTGTTCTTATGCACTTATGTTGTATGAAACTTCACTTTCAAGAATAATTTCACTATATCTGACTTTAGAAACTTACGGAAGCACATTTTCTGATCACTCACACCTTTTGGGACTATAAAAAAGGGTACTATCACTAGGTATCTGAAAAACGACCTTCGTATAAGCACGAGCTTGATCTAATATATCATAACAACTCTTTCCTTACTATTGTACTACTTAAAAAAAATTAAGATTCTCAGACGCTAAAATTGCACAACACAAGGTCCCGTTACTTCCTGTTCGAAATTAGAAAAATAACTGCACTGGAATCTACAGTTATCCAAAATATATACCATCATCACCCTTCGCTTATTGCAATGTCCTACCTTAACAATGCCTTTCCCAGGCTTACCTTTGACCTAATATTGTATAGGTATCTATTGTATTGCAAATACTTCCGCACTCCCCTATCTAACGCAGTTTGACAGATTTTTTCTTGTTTCTAGTTCACACGTTGCTGGATAGATGGCGTTGATAGTACACCGAAAATACACAATGAAATAAAACCTATGTAAGTATATTTAGTGCTTATTTAACCAAGATACTCGTAAGTAAGCACTCGTAGGTATTAACTGGTTTATCTTTTTACTTTTAAAGTTCGCCAGTTAATAAACATTTCAGAAATATCTATTTGTCGAATTTCTAACTGAACCTATTTTTCATTATAACACAATTTTCTATACAGTTATCTACGACGAACAACTATTTATGTCATGAATTAAAATAAACATTTTTAAGTTACTTGTGAAACAATTTGAAAATTAATCAACATTAAAATTAATAAAAAATAATAATCAATCACAAATAAATATGATTTTCCTTTTACTTAGATACATAAATACCTAGAATTGTCATGACAACTTAATGTAGGTAACTCTAATCCAGAAAATTCGTTCAACTCTTTCCACTGAGTATGCAGATAACTTCCATTTCGTGTCGAAATATAGTATGCGTGATAATGAATAATAAAACCAATATTTATTGAACGATGATATCACTGTGTGTTTATGTGGAGAACATAAGGAAATTACAATACTTTGGTATTTGTATGTACATACGTTACTTATGTTTTCGAACGATATTAGTAGGTACTTCGCACGTGACAATAAATACGTTAACAATAGATATTACAGTATGTATAAATATATGGGCAAATATATAATATATAACTAGTTACTTAAGTTAGGGATAGCCTAGTCGGTAAAACCCGTTGTATCACAATCGATAGAGCGGGGATTTAATCCCATGCTCTGTCATCGACCTCTGACTGTTTCATTCATGTGCAAATTATAATTAATTACCACAAGCTCAAACGGTTAAGGAAAATTGCTTGTCGAATAAGGTTAAGCTTTCGAAGATTAGTGAAGTCCCCACCCCGCAGTTTGAGCCAGCTAGGTGAACTATGGCCTACGACCCCCTACGACGACTGAAAAGTATACCTAGTCAGATATACTTTCCTAAAATAAAACATGCCTTAGGTGTTAACCAAATTAAGTTTTACTACGAAATTCACTAAGCTGGAAATAAATATAAATCGAAATCTATCTATTTATCATGACGAGGAAAACCTAGTACCGAAAGAATAAATAGTACCCTATATACGTCGCAACTTTCCTGCCAAATCGCATCTACTGAAAAAACTAAATTAACACAGACAAGAAAAAAACAGACTCGAAAAAAAACATCAATTTTGTTAATTGGCAATCATGACACGGTCTCACATAGCAATGTATATCGAGGCCCGGTGCTCGAGCCGAGCCGTGGGAACGGCGACAGTTGCGCGCACGCCACCTGCCCCCCGCGCTAAAAAACATCCATTCGAAATTCGAAAATTCAAATTCGGGACGATTCGCCCGACCTTGGTATTTAGCTTTTTTATGACAGTTCGTTATTCGATTTTTGTATCATGTCGGGTTTGTGATGATGGCTGGTTGAAGAAAATAAATGGACGTTGAAAAATGGTCAGTGCGTAATTATGATTCGAGCTTGAGCTTCCATATATGTATAATTATTATAGAGAATTTGAGAAGTTTTTAGAATGATAGATACTATGTGATAGAGTTTAGAACCTTGAACCTTCATACGATATTACTCAGTGTTTATGCCAGAACTGTACAAAACAAACTTGTTATTGTTCATACTGACTTAATTTGCACATACATAATGATATATTGAAATAAATCTCATTAAATTAAAAAAGTATTTAGTTACTATGAAAACATATGTACCTACTATAAATCCATATATACTTCCTGTACTGAACTCCATGCTTCAAACCTGAGATCGCCGCTACCAACCTACCGGTTTCTTATCTCCGTTCCGTCAGCCATAGATCCGCTAAGTCCGAGAGTATTTTTTGTGCACGCGTCACCGTTGATTACGGGTAAGTGCTCCCGCGCGCGCCATATGTCGCTTCAACCGTGGGAAACGATCCGCGCTCGACGCAATGTGTGCCCTCTCAACTGTCAACGCGTAGCCAATTCAAACACGTTCGAAATTCAAACTTTACACACCAACCTAAAGCTCCATTTCCAATCTTCACTTTTTAAATTTACAGACGTGGAATACTGAGTCTTATGTTCGAGAGGCTAGTTTGAAATTCGAAGCGTAGTGTTTTGTTTTTATGCACATGCCCCATGATTGAGTGTGTATTATGATTACTCAGAGTCCAAGTACGCGTGAAAACGTTGTTTATGTGATGTAGGTACTGTTTGTTTTTAATTAGTCTGGTCTGGGATTGTAGTCTTGGGTACAAATATCTACTTACGTTCTCATAATAAAGATTATGAAAGCAAAAATGATTGTAAAAAAACATTTTATGTTTATTATTCAATTAAGTAATTACAGAAAAATAGTGTTTCTAGAACTGAAATAAAATAATGCAAAAAAAGCTTTTTGTCAATATAGCATAAACTTTGCTGTGATGAGCTTATCATGTTTTTTCAAGCGTGTATAAATAGGATCCGTTCTAAAGTCGTTCCTTCTCGCTTGTCACACAAATATCACCTTGATAATGGCAACAAAGAAATAAAACCGAAGGGGAAGACGCGCAACTGGCGCGAGCGATCGTGGGAACGCGACCAGTTTTCAAATATAGAACGCCTTAGAAAAGGTGCAATTCTTTTTTTGTGTCGATAAGTTTTTATATCTGTAATAGTGGCCATGCGTGCAGCGAATGGATTTTGAAATTAGAACCTCTTACATTATAATGTTTCAATGGTAATTTTTGGGATAAAAACGCCTATTGGCCAACGGATGAGCTGTTGGCGTTTTTATTTAATGTTGAAAAAGGTTTGCGAAAACATTTATGAAATCAGTGACTTGACTGATGATCCCGTTTTTAAGACTTCTAAATTATTCTTGGTTGTATAAGATTCTTAAGCACAAACTTAAGACAAAAATAAACGGATAAAAATATCGAAAAGAATACTTTTGATTAAAAATTTGTGGGTATTTTCCCTTAGTTATGAGTAAAATTCCATATTGATATAATTATGACATCATTTTGAAATAAAATAGGGATGTTACATAAAACAATCGACAAAAATTAAAAACGTCCACATCGTTGGTCGCAAGCGAGTGACGTCAACCGATTCACTTTTCATAATCGATGCCATGCTTAACCCTAGACTACACATCTGCCTCTACAAGAAACCCCGACATTATGACGGCACGTATTTTTTCTTGACCTCGTTCGCCTTTATACCGAGGGGCGAACCGTGGGAACGATCTTGCACAAACCACGCTCCTTGGCCATATGCGACAGAAAAAAGTGCAATTATTTATTCCCCCTCGAAGAAAAGGGGACTTGTGAGAACGTGACCTAACAATGCGCTTCCTGGCTTACGATACACAATCTTTTACAAACCATTCTCATCTCTATTTTAAATGTAAAGAAACTATATTGCTTCGACGTAAAGTTCAAATTTAAAATTTTTACTAAATAGTTACATAGACGTGTTACGTTTGAATTTGGACTTTACGTTCTTTATTTTTAAATCGATTATGTTTTTCTTTTTTTGTGATAAATGTAAGAAGTTTTTTATATGAATAATGCTCGCTGTTCAATGGCATTGCGCGTGACCTTTAGATGCGCGATTGTATGAAAATGATAATCGATCGCGCTCCGTTAGCGATTCTTTTGAGAAATTCACGCGGTATTCGCTTCCTACGACCGTTGTTGGCTATAACGCTACTTTTTATGGTAGCTATTGTTTATTTTTTGCTGTTTTTACGATGTGAAACCGCAGAAGACTAGAAGTTTGCAATTAAAAGGAATTCCTGATGAAGGTGATAAAATAATTAATTACAACTGCTGTTATTTACTATGGTTGACAATACTGTTGACCTTATATGACCTCAAAGGCATCGCCGGAGCAAATTAAGCAAAGAAAAAAAAGATTACCGACGAGATTCTATTCGAACGGCACTGACTGGCCCGAAAAACAGATGATTTAAAAAAAAGTATTTTTCAAATCGCTCCGGCCGTTTCTGATAAAACAACGAACAAATGCAGAAAAGTGGCCGAATTAAATACCTCTCCCTTTGTGGAAAGTCTGTAAATAAAATAATAGTAAATAAAAATATTCCAGAATAATGCTTCCGCATTCTTCGTGGACACGACTAGAGTCAATAATTAAAGCCAGATTTCTTGATTTAACTTGCTTACTAACTAGCTGATAAAATACTGCTAGGCGTTGGTCACACTATCACGATGTTAGATGACATTATCGAGCCGCATTAGCATCGGACAGTGTAAACCTTACTATTAGACTTTGTAAAATCTGCAAATGAGCCACGTGCCTCAGATCGAATCAACAGGGTGTGTAAATCGTTGTTGTATCTGTTACTTTGTTACGAAGGTCGTTGTATTGTAGGTAAATGATATAATACCGGAAAAAAATGATGGAATTTGTTGACACTTGTTTCAATAGCTATGAAGATTCTTTTTTTTTGTATTTGCTACGTATAGCTTAACTAGTTTAGTTCTTTTCAGAATTAAGGCTGTCTTTTAATTTAAAGTTTTTTTTTTTGTAAATATGGCTGTGTATACACGTAATTGTATTCATATATCTATATTTACCTACAAAAGAGATTTATAAAGTCTTTTCTGACTGACAGGTGACAATCAACGCAGAACCTTAACCGTTGATCCTTGACTCCTAGATACATGAAATTTTCCTTTCGAACATAGCACCTATGACATAAGTAAGTATCGTGTATATTGTATTGTATTTTAAGTGTTACACATAAGATAAGATAAGACAACTCTTTATTAAAAAACCAGCTTAATTATAAAAAATTATAACAAAAAAAAACTTACAATATATACTAGGTTTCTCACATTAATCCTATATAGAAATAAAACCTTTACATGAAGACCCACGACCATCAACGATCGACATACTCGGAAGTATACCTATTGTTTGCGGATGTTTGACATTATGCATCGCATGTGCATCTTACCGGAGCAAAGTCATTAACCACACGATCTACTACGTGCAAGAGATGTCAGAGTTCAACAGATTTATGGGAATTCTGGATCAATTAGAATTTTTACACAAAAAGAATCTGAGCTACCGGTTAAAACCATAGCATGGTGGTAGGACTTTTTCTAACGCTTGCCTGGGTAGCTATCACTTCAAGTGGAAAAATATGTCGCCAAACACCTTCAAGTCCTGCAATTCATCGAAGTTTTTTGTATGGTTATGATCATTACTACTCATACCTCTTCATTTCTCAATATCTGTTTATTTGATTATTAAGTAATATTATTGTCGTTAGAGTGCAATCGATATTGATGTCTTACTTAACGATCTCGTGACTAATTTGACATAAACCTTCTTTTGAGTATATTGAACCGCATCCTCTTTTAATTTAAACCATCACCGCAAAGTGACGCATGCGCGGATTCAACAAGGTCGCACGCGCGACGTGACGGCTACCATCAGGTATGATCGTTATTTACCTACACAGAATTAGATTAAAGTTCAGTAAAATATATTTTGAAATGGAAAATTACCAATATTAATTAATAATGAGGCTTTGTTTATAGGCGTAAATAAGCGCGGAACTAAAGAAAGTATTATGGCGATTATAATTTTCCCTAAACCGCTTTCTTTTAATAATTTAGGCCACGTACGTGATATAAATAAAGCTATACCATCACTAACAATGTGTATTGTAATTTAATGAAGTCAGAGTTCAGGAAATTTACATTGCAGACTGATCAGAGTTCATATTGCATGCTTTAATCACGTGTGCCTTAAGAGTTGGGACACTGCATACCTATATTATATTTAAATATGCATATTATACTATGCTTCGAAAATATAGATATTTGTGATGTAGGCACATGTAATTTTTTTTTATTGACAAAGATAAATATAACTGAGATATTTGCATTTGTGAAAATCTCATTCTAACGTCAATTTCTCTTCTTTTCCCTTGCCATCTATTCGTCTCTATATGTCCATTATACGGCTACCATGTTTGTTTTACAAATAATTAAATTTTCAGATTTACTAGGTAGGTACATAACATTACATAGGAGTGCCATTTGTCTCATGGGACAAAATAATCTCATTTGTACCATCATGACAAAACTCAATGGGACTAGTAGGACAGACTCGTAATTATATTAACGTGAATGAATGAATGAATTATTTTTTTATTGCAGACACACAAACATCAAATAAACAGGAAAAATCTCACATCTAGTGTCAGGCGGTCGCTAAAAGCCATCTCTTCTGGATAACCTTAGGATGGAGACAACTTACAAAATAAATACAGTAACCGCAGTACAGAACGTGTTATAGGCAAATGCAATTTTTTTACGCTTTTGCTTATAACATAGGCCACGCTATCACAAGCACGCGCGGCGCGTAGTGGTCGGGGTCGCGCGCGCAACAATGCCGTCTGTAATGCTGGCCCGGGTCGCGCGTGCGCACGCTCGTGTGTCGAGCGCGTTACTTGCACCAACAGAACGATCGCTTCCGGAAAATTAAAATAGAATAGAATACCATTTATTTGGAACAGAAAACAGTAACACAAGAGAAATTAAACAGAAATTTGAACTAAATCATTAAAATAACTTTAAGTTTTAAAGTTATTCTACTACTTCTTACTTATCGTACTGTTTCGCCTTCTTAGGCCTTCGTCGAAACGCTCATATTCTTTATCTCCTTTACAATATATTGTTCAACCCTACCACCCCCTGCTATATCAAAGAACATTTTCAGTATGTACGCTCCACTCATTTTCTTTCATTATGTAAGGTCTTCAGACACATATGCTCTTTCCATAGCAAAGCATTCTTCTTCCTTTTATGCTGATTAGTTCACTGCTCAAGCTACCATTTTATGGAGTTCTCTACCTGTCTCGATCAGAAAATCAAAGTCCCTAGCAATTTCCAAAAATCAAGACATTTTAATTTTCACAGCTCTCACTACCACTTCAATAAACTGCTTAACCAGCCATCTCTGATCATCATAATGAACTAAATATCTATACATATTTCAATTTAGTTCAGTCTTGAACAATTTAGTTTATTGTATATCGCTGTTGTTTTAGCGATAAGGACGCCGCTTGTTGAATGTAATTATGAGTTTTATTAAGTTTATTGTATTATTTATATGTGCATACAATAAAGAGTCTTCTATCTATCTATCTAGTTAAATAAAAGGATAACCCATAGATTATCCTACTAATATTACAAAGTCAAAAGTTTTCATACCTGATTTGGATGATAGGCACCAAGATAGCCTTCCCTCTGCTATCGCACCTAAACAATATTGAATGTTTTTAATTAATATTCATTAGGATTTATTAGATTAGCATAAGGATTACAGTCATTTGAAAGCTAGGCTGCAGGAGAAAGCAGATCTCAACACGACCGACTAGATACGTAGATATATTGGTATTACACATAATATGTCCTTGTTTTAACACCTTGTCAAATAATAATAAAAAAATACTGTGACTATTACGTACCTATATGTGTTCAAAGATAATTTAAGCTACAGGGAGTTATTGTTTTCAGAAGAACTTTTGAGTAAGTTAATTTTTTCTATGCTTTTTTGCATTTTTTCTCTTTGTAATGAAGGACTTACCTATGTACGCATATTTCTTTAAAACATCAATATATTAATTACTAACTTACTATCTTTTAGTACTTATGCTTTGCTTGATATTTACAATTATTGTTGACTCTAAAATAGTCAAAGAATGACAGAATGAATTTTTTTTCAATATAAGCAGAACAGAGTTGAGATTATAAACAAGGCATAGTAAATTTTTGTATAACTTTGAACAGTTGCATAAAATATGCAATGACGCTAGCTAGCATGAGTTCAGTTTCCGGCTGGGGCAGATTTCCGAACGATGAATTTGAATATCTGGCTTTAGATCTGAGTGCGTTTGTGCTTGTAAATGTTACATAGCATCCCCGACACATGGAGAAATCCTAGTGGGGACACTAGGATTTTTCCTATGAGTGTGAAACGTTGTTTATTTATGTCTGACCGTTTCGATTTTTTCGTGATAGTGCTGGTGTTTCTTTTCAAATTTAAACCTAATTTTATTGTCATATCTTTCTCACACTAATAACTGCAGACGTGTGTGCAAACCTCTTTGTGCCAAGTTGCACAATCACTTGTTTTAATTATATTTGAGCTGACGAGTTATCTACAGTCAGGAGCTAGTTTAGTAATCCTGTTTCAGTAGTTAGTACTTCTGTTACGTAAACTTGATCACCTTTCAATGTTTCGATCACCTCTCAATTGATTTCGGATCGCAAAACCTTTAGCGCCCTTTCACTTTAATGGTACAGATTTTAGTATGCGCGCGTAGATAGTATTGCGCGCATTTTATATGAGTGTAGATTTTGTATAAAACTGCGTTATAATTTTGATGTTAACAATTTAGTGATTGTTCCATCTAGCATACGTGATATCGGAGCCCAGAATGAGATGATAAACTTTTTGTTAGTTGAGGATCTTTATTTTGTAATTAAGTGTGGCCATACTGAATATTTTTAGTATTACAAAGACAAAGACGCATACGCATTTTCTAAAGAACTATGTACCTAAAATAGTACAAGTCTCGTTACTTTTAGGAGAAAGTCAATAGAATCAAATTCTTAAATCTTCTCAAGATTTTAATCTCACGAAAACCTTTTGAATTCTATCTAAATCCAACCATTATCAAAAACAACAGTGGGTGCAACACCGTTTCCGCCACTTTCATTGCTCGTTCAAATAGCGTTTTGCAATTGGAACGTGCTGTGCGGGCACTTTATTCATCGGCACGAGGTCCGCAGTCGAATCACGCGCGCGCGGGGCCAGAGGGGGACAGCGGGGAGAGGACCGGCTCGAGCCGACCGTGGGAACGATCTGCCTTTAACGTGTCGCACGTGCGCACGCTATCACGCCACACGAGAGCGAGCGAGACGCAACATCATTCCACAACACAAATGACCAAGACAGCGCTCAAAAAACACAATAAAACGAGAACCCAACAATAATTTGTGAGCGTTCGAATTTCGAAGCGTGAAAGGGACACGGCCAGTATTATTTATTTGAAAGTAAGAATAAGATCGTAATGGAGATGTTGATTTATCGCGAGGCGTCGCCGTCGCTACTGTATTTAAGAGCCGTTTGTTATTTTGCAATTGCGTCGGTTCGGGCCAAGATTACAATGGAATAAAGATCTAAGAGAATAAATTGGAGGCGAGATTGTTTATTAGCATAATCTGGAGGCTTAGAGATAAGTGGCGGTTACGAAATTGTTATACTCGTACCTACAGTAGCAGTCGCTTGTACAACGAACATTTCTAGCTAAACTTCCACATACAATAAACAATTGTTTCTCTAAATTTGGAGGAGAGATTAGATTTTTCTAAACTAGGCCAATGATTGTCTGTCAAAAGTTTTGAACACTCGTAAATGTCCATTTTGACTGTAATAATTTTGCATAAGAGGATTTGCGAACGCGGAAGAGCATAAAAACTACTTCTTGGGTGACCTTTGTCTCGCCATGTGTCGTAGCATGTGGCAGAATCTCGGCAAAAGGTCTTAAGGCTAAAAGGGTCGGGTTACATGCAAATGGCACATTTGGTGGCCACACTCTAGGGCTGGCCACATGTCGGATAGTATTCATTGAAGGGTCAGTCAGTCAGGCGTAAAACCTTACGCAGATTTATTTTCTTACAAAAAAAAACTCTTTCTAATTGATTTGGCGCCAATAACAATGTTGCTATGTTGGTGGCACTGTTTGTTTTAGGGTTATGGTATTTGAAAATTGAACTCTCTGGAACATATAAAGGTAATATTATGTAGAGTGTTCGTTGACGTGACTTATTCAAACTTGAAATTTAATTTGAGGTCTTTACTTTGTTCTGTCTTAGTACGAAACTTTCGTTTTCGCTTGTTGAGCTTTTGAATAGCCTCATTCTTTTCTTTTACCGGAGGTAGTTAAACAAAAAAATAAGTATTCTCACATTTCAGGTTCATACCAACCGATTCCGACAGATCAATAGAGATATCAGAATTTAAATTGGCGTACTCGACCGTGCTTACTCTGTCAATGACGTAACAAAATCAAAAATGATTAAATTACAGCACATGGCATATTGCTGCACTTTCAAACTAAACCCGTCTCTTGCATCAAGTGCCGTTATAGCAGAGAAGCAACAAAACCTCCCTCGTCGTAAACAAAGCCATACCGTGACGTAACTTAAGCTGTTTTTGTCAAAATCAGTGAAACACGAGTCCATCCGGTGACCAACCGATTTAATAGACTGACCTACACGTTCGATAATCCTTACAACTTGAAACACCACATCAAAAACAATCTAAAATGAACTCTACTTTTGAACAATTAGGGTGGTGAATAGGTTTGTGTAAAGTGTTAAATCAGTTGAAGATACGGGATGAACAATATTCATTGTGAATCCAACTATAGACGCGTTCATTGGCTTGAACGAAACTAAATTGCGAACATCCGGGGTGTCTATTGAAGCGGTGGCTATTCTACAATGTTATTATCTCTATTGATATGGTATAACAGGAAAATTACATCGTCTTTTCGGTTACGAAGAGTTCTTTAGAAAGACAAAATGAGGAAGTTCGCCGCACTTGACGGTGTAAATTGATATTTTACTATCTTGGTTTTGTTTGTTATAAAGAAATATATATTGTCTCATTTCAATTGCTATTTTATGTATTAACTCCACCAAAAATAATATTGCAAAAAATTTACAGTAAGTATAACGTTGAATTAACAACAAATAGTTTAACTTGAACCTATGACTTAAGACACCGACGACCGCTTATTTATCTACCTCCATGTCAACTCGTCCCATTTTAGGCAGCATCGTCACTTTACATCAGGTAAGTTGTGATCCAATTTAAATCTCTTGCCTATAAAGGAACTATTCCACCACCAAGAACAACCCTAGAGGGTTGGCGTTAGGAAACCGGCCGGATCTTAAAATCCAGGCGTATATTCTAGATAATAACCGACTTACGGTTATGTTCATGTTCGCTATCTTCCGTTCCCAATGGGATATGGTCAGCTAGAACTCTAAATATCGGTTGTTATTGATAGTTTAACACTGTCCTATTGATTCGTTGCCTAACATTAATTATTATCTATCACACTACCACGCTCTCTTTCTGTCATTCGTCTACTGTTTCAATGTAACGAATAAAATAAACTATTTAATACCTCATAATTTCATTGTTAATGGTACAATATGTACGTTTAGAGAATCTTACACAGATAAGATTGCCCTTTACCCAAATATGTCCACAGAGGTGATGTCTTCATATAAAATCTCTACAGAAAGAGGAAGCTTCCATTTACAGACAATATAATTTTCGATAGAATCAATTACACTTTCTGCTAAGGCGTTAAATCACTTTCTAAGTATATCTGTGCTTTACTCAAGTACCTACTAGTGGATTTTTGATCTGATTGAAGTTAAATCACGCAAATCACGTTAGCAATATTTTTCTTCAAATTCAATAGCTTATACAATATTTTTATCAGTTTGGTATCAAAGCCGAGAGAAAATATAGTTATATGACAATAATTATAATTATTGGAATTGGAGTAGAAAAAATTCGATAAATAACGTTTTAGAAATGAACCGTTACGTTTTTAAAGTACGCTATTTTTATTATATTATATATACAAATTCCCAATAAACATATTTTTAAATAATATTTATTTTATGTATTTATTTGTGTGCCAACATATTAAAATAAATTAATAAATAAATATGGGGCAACAATAATACACATAATATATGTTATACATATATTATACACAACAACACATGGGACGGACAAGAGCTGAATGTTAATAAAATTATAGGCACTGACAGCGAGCTGGTGTGACACTAGCGGTACTTTTTAATTTTTAAACTACCAATCTTAAATTTTAAATTTATTAAAAAATAATAATAATTACATTTACACTTAAAATTACGTTATATTGCATTACAAGAAATAATAATGATACAAAAATAAATCAATTTTATTAAATTACATTAAAAAACATCAAATTATTAAGTCAACTTACTGAAATGAATAATTAAATAAAAACAAGCTTAATCACAGTCGATATGGCGGATAGCTTGCTTAAAAAACCGATATTAGTAGCAAAGAGGTCTAAAGCATTCTTATTGTTAAAGCTATCAAATTCGTTAACAAGTATATTGAGAGGTGCATTCATTCCAAGGTTAGTATAGTATTTAAATAGTTTCAAAGCGTTTCGCCTTGAAGCCCTCGTGCAAATTTGTGGTACAGGGAAGTTTAGAAGAGATAGCAGTTCAGGGGCGTCAAGCATTCTCTTAACAAGTTTATACAAAAACGTTAAATCGAGCAACAGTCTGCGGTCAGCTAAGGACTCCATATCAAAATGTCTGATTCTTGCTCTGTAACTCCTAATAGTCTTAGCAAGATTGCAAGAGTAAGTGAGGTGCCACACAAAGCGTTTCTGTATGATTTCTAATAATCTTATTGTACTCATCGTAGAAAGGATTCCAAGTTTTTGTTTGATTCACTAAATTACTCCAAACTATTTCGAACGTAACAGTTATAAAGTAATATTTTAGTTTTAGGATTCTTAAAGTGTTTGCAGTTGCGCAATATAAAGCCTAGGGATTTAGAAGCCCTTAAAACAAATATAGACAATATGAACATTAAATCATAATTCGCTATCCATTTCCACAACGAGGTCCCTAATACTGTCAACTTCTTTTAATATAGTGTTATTTATTCTGTACTCATATATTGAAGAATAGCAAAATACATTTATTAAAAATGTAACAGTCAGCAATTGTACCCGAAGATGTTATTTACTGTACAATACCTATGTAGGTAGTACATTCATATTTGTTCTGGCAAGGCCGTGTGTAAAGGACATATCTACACCTGTGTCTATAACTACCATAAAGTATGGTATTAACTTCTGTACATTATGACAAATATGTCACGTATTTTGACACACTTTGATTTAACTAGACTAATAGTGTAAAAAAAATGCTAATGTGCATGTAAGTGTCCAAGTGCAGATACTTTTTACAATGTGACTTCGTCATGTCTTGTCCAGAGTTAGTCTATAAACCGGTAACCTCAGAACTACTAAATATAACTAACTAACGTAAGAAAGAATTCGCATAAGTATACAAAAACATGACCTGGTAGACAGTTAACAAATTGTTAGAAACGACTCCAAAAAACCCGACTGTTAAATCTTTAAACTGCATCTTAACAAGCAAAACATCAGGATGGAACTAGTATAGCGAAATGGACACGATTAATCCAATATCACCTTCGCTAAAAATCGGTCTACCGTACATAGGTACAAACATACAATCGTAGAAATTGCCGTCTTTAAGACAGTCGAGATAAAACATTATCCATATTTTTGACTCTGCCAAAAGCAAGTAAAATAACAAACAGATAAATACTAATAAATTCACTCGACCTCTTTTAAAACGTAAGTAAGTATACGTGGTCAATTTTATGCGCGTGACAAATATACCAGCCTCATAACTTCAAGTAATGCTTTGAATATTTACGGACCCAAAAACCAACACGCGATTTACCAGCAGGAGTCCAGATACAGTTAAAGTCGTTTCCATATACTTAAGAAACTTCATTTAAATTTAAAACTCTCTATAATATAAAATTACAACAAAAAATATACCAAAAAAGGACGTCATTATGGCGTCCCTTTAAAACTTCGCGTCGCTTAATCATCGCAAATTAAGCAATCTTATATTTAAGCTACATTTAAGTTGCCTTAAGAACCTTTCACTGCCGTAGGCTCAGCTTCATTATTGAACAGTAATTTTTACTTTAGCGATAAATGGCAATATATTAAGAATTAAGATTAAATTTCTGAACTTTAATTTTAATTAATATGTAACTCGGAGAATAATCTAATAAACGTTTCATCACTGTATATTTGACCTTTCCTCATAACACGTGCTGTATTCTATAATAGTATCCATTTATATTAATGACATTTCCATTTTTAAGATGTCAAAGAACATAAATACTTATATGAATAGATCTCTTTGAGGTGTTAAACTAAAAATGTATCATAAACCACATAACAATATTCCGGTGTCAATTTAATCAACATATAAATAAGGTAGTAGATTACCATAACTTAAGAGATACCATCATATTAAGAACTATTTATAAGTCAATACGGTATTACAAAGTTAATTTACGTTCTATCTATTGAACTCTATGATCTTTGTTTTCTATTTAATGAAAATGAGACACACATTAACATACTAACTACAAATGACTATGGCGTTGCCACTCGTATTACAAACTAGCTGCGACCTGCGGTGTTACCTGCGTTAATACAGGATAAAAGTAGCATATATGTTAATCCGGGGTCTAAGCTATTTCCGTACCAAATTTCATCCAAATCACACACAGTACAGCATTACGTAATTTAATTCCCCCATCTCCTTTCTACAATCGAAATACATAGTATTGATACTGCAAGACGCTACCGGTACATGGTAGAGATTTCAAGGACTCGCATTGAACGCTTTGCATCGACTTTACTGTGCGAACAGCCAGGTTGTAGATTTCGCTGACGAGTTCCCTATTTCTCGATGGTTATGATTTTGATTTTTCCTAAGCCGCATCGTCGCTTTACTTCAGGCAAGCTGCGGTCAAGCGCCGGTGATTGAAAAAGAGATTTTATAAAAGAAATATAAACCGTTTCTCTCAGTATGAATCTCTTATAATGCGGGCAAAGCCGTAGGAAAATGCTAGTTTTTTTTAGCTACATAATCTATATTCTACACAAACAACAAAATTTTCACTGCTACGCAGCTACGGACTACGGCGTAGCTCTCTCCCATACTTCGTCCTATTCTAACTTGCGTCCGTCCTTGTCTCGCGCGTGCTTGTCGCGCGTCCCGCTCGCACCCGCCACACTTCCTGCCCGCGCCCAGCCCGCGCCCGACTGTGGGAAAACTCGGCAGGTGTTATGCGGGATCGTGAACAACCACGCATTACCATTCACATTATTCAACGATAAATAATAAGAAGCCGTGGAGCGAGTGGCTAGCACGCGCAACGTCTTTCTACATACTAATGGGTGGCGTGCGCTAGTGTGCGTGAGTTTGTTTCTTATGTGTGAGTGCATATTATGTTGCCTTGTCTGATGTATTGAGTACTCCAGGTATTCTATGGCGTCGGTATTTTTTGGTTAGTTTTCGTGTGGGCGGGCGTATGTCACGTTAGCATAATCGTTTTGGTATTTTTACATGATAGGTCTAATAAGTTTTATGAGCTGGTATCATGTGGCTGTTGGAGACATTGGTGACGTATATGATGTTAATGGTAAGAGGTAGATGTTCTTAGATGATTTTTTAGACTGAATGCTACGTTTACTATTATTATTTAGAAGATAATTTCGTAATATAGGTACCTACTTACATAAATACATACTATGTACATTTTATGATATGTGAACTTATATGGTTTCATAGATTTCTACTAATGTGATTTCATGTGCACGGTGATCAACTACATGGAAACGAAAATAAAAAAACTGCCTTATAAAACATATTATACATAATTATATATATCAAATAACATACATTAACCCGGAAAATTTTAAATCGACCTTATCGTCTAAACCTTTTCTTAATAAAAATTTCCATTCACACTAATGACCGTTTCATTCATACTCCGCGTAGATATTGGTTCTCAGAGGTTCTATATAATTGCTTACCTCGTTGCACACGTCTGACGTCACATCGCGCGTGAATACACGAATACTTAGTAGTGCAGGATAGCTTCGCCATTCATATAAGCACCATAATGCATTTACGCACATAACTTAGTTTTTACTAAGGATACTCATTTTGTTTTTATGTAGACAACAGTAGCGTTTAATTGAATATTTAATTAAAACAAAACAGACAAACTTTGGACCCTCTTGACCCCGTTCTTTTCTTCTGAACTGGTGTAGTATGTATAAAGAAAAGAACGGGGTCAAGTGGGCCTATATCGCAAGTCACAAGGCCTACTTATACTGTACACACCCTCCAAATTTCATATTTCTAGGTTCAGCGGCTTATAGGATTGTAACCTGTCAGTCAGTCAGGACTGACTCTCTTATATACTATACGTTATATAGATTGAAGATGACAGATTTTCCCTTTTTTTATCAACTCCAACAAGAGAACATTCTCAATTTTGTATTTATATTATAATATTCGTGTATGTTATGGCAAAAAACACTAAAATTACTAAACTAAAAAGGTTGAATTTTCAACAAATTTCACGTGTCTAGGATTAGCGGTTTTAGCGGATTAGCGGACTCTACGGTGATGAATATCAGTCAGTAAAGACTTACTCTTTTAAATAAATAAATTACTTAAGAAGCCTAAATATGTTATTCCGATTCACTCTATTTTTGGTTAATATATCTACATTTATCTTATTATAAATAATTAATAATGTATTTTATTTATAAAAAAGCAAAGGAAATAAAAAACATATTATACCTTTATCAATTATTCATAAATATTTTTACTGTAAATTATAGGGTGCGCCTGCGTCAGCTTTAGTAAAATTACTTCACGATCGCGGCGCGACAATATGCACGCCATTACGGTAAAATGTCAACTATTCTCATTAAATTTTCGCAATGAAATCGACATCGAAAGTTTTTATGGCAAAAATCTTCGGCTTCGCTCCATCGAGGGAAGATACACAGTTATAACGATGTAAAAATATCGAGTTTTAATGAATTATAGCCTATTCATTCGCAAGCCATTTTTCATTTTTAAGACCATCGTACATTACGGAGATAAACAGCATGAGAACAAAGTATATGATGACCCTTAATCACTAGTGAGTGAACCATCGGTATTCTTAAAATTAATTAAAAGATTTGCAGTGGATTTGTAAATTTGTAATTGATGACGCAACTAAAAAAAACCGCTAGATTACTTCACCTGACTGATATCTGTATTGATTTAAAACTTTGCGCATCGAGGGTTAACGACGGGATGTCAAAAGTTTGACATATGTGTCCGTCTGAACAGAAGAACCGATTTTGATTTCGGTATTGTTTTTGTTAGTAGGGAATGTTTTAGCTATGTTTGATGAAATTCGGTCCAAGATGGCTGCCGCTCAAAATGGCAGATTACATATTTTTTCACAATGCATGCGTATTTTATTAATTTTATTACTATAATTTAATAACGATAAGCTCGATTTATTTATTGATACGTTTATTTAATTACCTTAGTAATTAGGCTTTGCAATTACTTGTACGAGCGTACGTACTTGTAATTTGCAATTACTTTTTAAATTTATTTTTAATAGTTAATAAATAATGTATTCAAAATTAACTATATATTTAAACAAATTCTTTTTTATTCAGTCACCCAGAATGTTTGTGTTTATGTCACCTAAAAATTCGTACTCGCGCAGGTCTTACTTTGATGAAACTTGGTGGAAGGTTTTATAATTTTTCAAACCTCGGGGATTTTTGATTGGAGAACGTTTCTCCCAAAAAATACACAGAACTACAGTAAGACATACAAAAGTTATAAAGTTGCAAAAAATATCGTGGATTCGTAGTCCACAGTTAGCGGAGTTACTATTAAGTTTAGATACTTACAAACCTATGCTAAGGGTAATTATAAAAGATAATGATATTTTTATGATTTAAGATATAAAATACCGGTATTCTTAGAAGATTATTTAATAAAACTATAAATAAACCTAGAACATAATTCTTATGGGCAATAAAACTAAAATTAGTTTCTCTTTTTACAACTTGAACGGCGTAGAACATGACAACGCTTGACAATTTCAATAAATGTTTCGTGATATATTATTTCAATTAAACCTAGTAGATTATTTGGCTATTAATATTATTTATTACAGGTTATATATTATTGAGAAGTTTTATTTATTTATTGTAAGTACGGGTAACAAATCAACGGTATTTGTTATAACATTATCAAATGATTCAAGAAGCACAGGAGAAAAAATATTGTGTGATATAATTATGTTTACTTACAATCACGATAGCTGAGTTTGGTTAAGTGTAGGTGTCATAATCTATTCGAAGTGTAGATTATGTCACGGATATAATCCGGAGGAATGGTAAACGACTTTCACGGAACTAACCCGGAGTACGAATCAGCGAATAACGTCCCACTGCTGGGCTCGGGTCTACCCCTGTGAAAGATTACATCTTGAAAAAAGAAAAGTCTTGGACATATAGTCCACCGCGCTAGTCAAAATGCGAGGTGGGGGCATCACCTTATCTTCAAAAGCTATTTAAACTTCGTGGACTAATAGATTTCCTTGCGATGTTTCCTTTGTCGTATAGGGAAGTGGCAGTTGATTTTAATACTTATACAAATACAAATAAGTGAAATTACCTATAATTTAACAAATCATGAAATGATTACAACTAACTAAAAGCGGGTAGGTACGCAAAACAGACTAATAATAATCGTTAAAAAAAAGTATCTATTAGGCATTTTTAAGTAGGAGTCGAGATGATTGAATCGTTAAAAAACTTCATGAAAATATTCTAAGGTGAAGCAACTGACAAGGTGAAGCTCAACCCACCTTTCTGCTAGCTTGATGCATTAGAGTGCAGTCTAGACTATTCATCCTCTTTTGTTTAAAGACTAGGTTTGTTATGCATTATTCGTTAAATACAGCTTATTTAAGTTACAAAAAGGCTAATAATCCGTACTAATGCTACGTCATGATTTCTCATCATCAAAGGATGAACGATAAGTAATCTATAGTTCGGCGAATCAACAAAAGATCTCGGTAGCGTAAAAAGCGCTGACCGGTAGTCATTAAAGAGATTACATAGATAGATGGACTGTCTCAGATATCAGAAGAAGTTTTGGGTAGGGCTATCAAACCAAGGTATCTAAAGAAAAATAATCAGTAAATAGGCTTATAGAATTTATTATTCAGTGAATTTTCTAATTAAATGTTTGCTTTAGATAATATGTTTAGTACACATATTGCTTTAAATGTGTGATTAATATTAAAGAAAAATAGTAAACGAATCAAAATGTTACTGCCAGTATTCACGGTCATGGAAAAAGACAGGATTCACTCAAAAATAATTAATGTTGATATAATCAATAATTTTTTCATGATAATTATCGTCTTAATAATTACTACGAAGTACTAAAAAACTATAGTGCCAATGTGCAATATTTACTTGGTGTGTAAGCTATAGAGAATCAATTTGATCTTTTACTCTGACGAGCATAGACGGTACACGTATGGGACAAATACATAACAAAACGAAATAAATTTCAGTCTTATGACTCTAATTAATCTTATTCTATCTAAAAGGATTGATTCAGATTAGGTACTGATGGAAAAATACCTTATGACGTTGGTAGCCCTAGTGTTTGGTTACGCCGCCGCGAGCGCTGGTAGCGGTCGTGTCCGAATGATTATACGGAATTAATATCTCAGTCGTAAATACGTCAGGGCGTAAGATAAACTGGCCGCGAGGCGCTGATATTAATCACAAATACACGAACTGAATGTCTTGTAAGGATTGCTCTCCAGCTAAATGGAGAGGAGAGATCATGGGCCCTTAAAAATGTCTATACCTACCTAAAGGATTGGATTTCCTTACTTATGGCGACCTCTCGATAAGAATTAAGGCACTATTTTTTAGTACCTATCTTCTGGCCCAGACCTCACCTTATTTTTTTCTTAAAGCTGAACGAAGCTCCTACTATTCTACTAACAACGTAGTCGAATGAAAAGTTCAGTTTCTTTCAGTAAATTAGAATATAATAACTAGAAAGTAATAGGTTTCTTGTTTAGGATTAGTTAGTACTTAAATAGACTACATATATATTCCTAACATTGTTTAGCAATTCTAAAGTCTTTCTCCTTTCTTTAGTAATTACTAAATCGATCTTTTTTCTTACCTCTGTCTATCTACTGTTTAATGGAGATCAGACCTAACACCATCTACGCTATACCCGATGGTAAGTAATACAAGAACTATCGCCGGACGCGTCACTCTTTGTTGTGCGTTGTTTTGTTTTGTGTATGCTTGCTACGACTCACTATTCAGAAGCCTATGATAAGTATCAAATCAATTGTTTTTTATTGAATGAAATATGCGATTATGCAAGAAAGAGTTGTGAACGTAATAGGTTGTAGGTAAGTAATCGATATTATCTATTTATGTATGTATATGCTTGAAGATAGATAGATAGCATTTTAATGACTGAACTTCAAATCCTTAAAGTTTATTTAATTATATATTAAAATGTTTAGATAGGACGTCTGACTGATACTATCGGAAAGTGCTCGGCTATACTGTCGTGAATCCAATACACTGAAACTTGAGGTCGAGTTTTTGCCTTAACAACGGTCAAACGCTTTTATTTTACCTCCTCTATACACCTATAGTACAAACTTCTTTCTACATTTAATACTAAGCTAGCTTTTGACTTACAAATAACTTACAAATAAAATTGGATATTTGTTTGTAATTCTAATTATATTATGTAATGGTAATTTGTTTAGTTGCAATTTTTTTATGTAATTTAATTTTATATTGACTGACTTGTAGCGTATGTCCTATAAATAAATAATTTGTATTTGTATTTGTACTGTATCTCTATAACTTTAAACTTAAAATGACATATGTCATTTTAAGTTCACTGTAATTGAAGTTACAGTATTTTTTTGGTTTAATAATAATCGCGTGCGTTATATCTTGTCGAGATACAGTGTTTTAATATACCAAAGTATTTAGGCTTCCACTCTCTTTACTTGTGTAGTGCGCGGAAAGCTCAACTAGCGTTGGACAGAATGATGCACTCAACGTGATGACTGGGTGCGCGGGAGGCAGAATAATGTCGAATTTTGAATTTCTGAAATTTGGATTTGGAAACCACCTATGTATATTTTCTTCGAAAATATTGCAGGGATCAGAAGAGCATTTATTTTTCCTCGACAATTGTTTCGCACAAAACAAGAATTGTAAATAAATACAGTTTTTGAAAAACAAAAAAACTAACACGAAAAAATACATAAAAAATAAAAAGCACGGCTTTTTTACAAAATTCCCAAGGAAAATGGCCCTAATGGCATCCTCAAAAATTAAAATCAATACTTTGTACTTATAGATACAGTGTTTTGCTGTTACAAACGTCACAGTTCTTGATGAGATGCGAGTACGTTGTGAAAATACACGTATTAGCGTTTATTTTTCTTAATTTATAATATAGATGAACGTAATAAACATGGCTACACAGATATAAAAAAAACCTTTACACCGATACCAGACACATAATATTTATTAAAATAATTTCATACAAAATCATACGAAATCCAAAAAAAACTTAAATACTCGTTTTCTCGAAACAGCATTTCTTCAGATGCAGTGTTTTGGCTTTATAAGACAGTATAGAAATTAAGTCATTCACAGTGACACATACCCTATCATAGGATTATGTAGATACCTAAGTATAATAAGATGCCACGAGTCCACGTTACGTAAGTTCTTACGCAGCTAAGTACAATTATCTATTGACAATGACGTACAATTCTTAACGACTCTTGACAAGAAAATTGTACTTTATTTCAACCCGGAACTGTACCGCATCCTGAATGAAAAAACCCTGTGGCTAGATAATTACGACTTGATTTATCTCTCGCACTCTAGAACATAAAAACACATTTTCTCACTCGATATATCAAAGGCATAATACAGAAGCCGGTGGTTAAGAGATACCATCGTAAAAATCGATGTAAAGACACGGCTACCGAATGCTGGAAGGCTGACTTCGTAATTATATACCCTTGCTCTGTAAATTCGAGGTCTGATCATCAATGACAGACGAGAACACTACACATTAATTAATCTGAATACTCTGTAATTTAACCCTTTTTATTCTTACCTGCCGATTATAAACGATACTCAGATCGACTATAAATATCAAACTAAACACGCTAAAAGCATATTTAAAGTTATTAAAGTCGTATCTCTCCGTGATAATTACTATTATGCCGACCGTAAAATCGCGGTGACACTACAAAGCGAACGATTGTAAAACTACGTAAAAGAATATAAAATTCATAATGGGCTGTAAAATTTGGGTGTATTTTTAAACATATGACTTTTGAAATTTTGAGTATCATTGTCTATTCAAATAAGCTGGATAGCGGTGTTGGCAAAGGCTTGACTTTGGAGTATTTTATTACTTATTCTTAAACGTCCTTCTTAAGAACCAGAAGTGGGTTTCAATCAGTCCATTGTCTGTTTGTCGGACGCGCCTGGCACGTGATATTTTGCGAAAGGGTTTTACAAAATTCTAGGAATTTGTATAGCGCCCATTATACTTCAAAAGGTTATGGTTATAACCGATGTTGCTAACGTTTATCTCAGTATACATTGAAGCCTTTTAAAACCACTTTGTACTGTAACATTGAGAAATAATAAAAGCAAGTAATTCGCCTTTCTTTGATAACCAGTCTGTATTTTACATTGTATAAGTTAACATAACATGCTCCCGTGAATTACAATGCCTGCAATTATTGATACGAAATAAACCCGGTAGTGTGTTTCCATTCAAGTAAATCCATTTTGAATAGAATGAAAGGTAAGTTAATTTTATGGAGAAAATCGAACGAATTACAATTATATTTACATACAATAAACACAATAGATTTAAGGTATCTTCAAAGAAATCGTACTACATTGTGTTGTAAGATTGAAATTAAACGAGCTTTCGAATTTGTATAGCTATTAAAAGTGTTACACGTGCTAAAATTATACACAACATTAAAAAGAATAAATACGGCTTTCCTTATGTTATACAAGGCCAATTATTAAGCAAAAAAATCTGTTGGCGCTATAAAAAAGGGAAATACATATTTTTTTGTCATATTTTTTAACTTAGGTATGTACTTATGTTTGTGATCTATTACATTCACTTGTTCTTTGTCGCCGGCTCTATCATCCTTTTGCCGCCCATATTCAGCTGCAAACGATTCAAGCGTCTCCTTCGTGACACTTGAGAACATTTAAGTACAAAAGCCAGACATTTCACGTCGTTTGTTCAACACCTCCACAACTGTCTCTAATCTCTGAAACAAAAAATTGGCGCCGTCCGACCCCCGCCGCTCACTAACTGTCAATTCCACCCCCCTGGCTTTTGTTTACCGAGTTTTTTCTATTACACTTGCCTCTGTACCTGTTTTACAAGGCATTGTCGGTTGATTCTGGGAAAAATTAGCCGCAAACACGTGGACAAGTGCGGACGTTACTTTTGTCTCACTGATAAGCCATTGTCACTATCGAGAGCCTCTTCAGTCCAACCGAAGAAGACGGCACTTGCTTTTATGGTTTTACAATCTAACCTCCGTTAAAATTATACAGACACTTCAATAGCTTGCTTTTTTTTGCCCGAGTCTGAGGTACGAAATTGACGTCCGAATGTGGTTTTTGCTCATATCACGTTTTCGACCGAGTGCGTCAAGGATTAAGGAATGCTATCTGAACATCGGTGTAGGTACTTTTTTTCCTCGTCTTGAGAGGCAAACGTATGCGTCAACTTATCGGTCTCGAAGAGATAATAACGAGAAAAAAACGTGCACATGTAAGTCATTAGTTGGGGCGTTCAAATATTTGCGAAGGCTGCAGATCTGGGCGCCACCGAGTCGCTTTGAGGCACCGCTTTACTGTCTTTAAACTCATTTGCACGGTCTTTTGGTTACTTTCAAACGTTCCGAAACTTTCCAATTTCAACCTTATTTCGACGTAATAGCTAAGTTTACGATAAACAGGACTCGGTGTAATCCATTCTGATTTCAAAGAACGGCAGCTACAATAATATTTGCGGAGACGGCAAATGAACACAAATGACCGTGGGATTAGGTGGCAGGCTGGCAGCTAATGCTAAAATCCACATGTTGTACACGTTTTGGTGAAGATTTCCAGCATTAGCACGCTACCTGACTGCGGGCAAAGTCAACACGGCAAAGTAAATACGTTAAAGGTGGAGAGTACAAAAAACTAACTAAATCGCTTATAAACTTCGAAACAGAAGCTATTACGTCAAGTCATCCCTCTTGTACCTATTCCGCGGGCTGACTTTCTATGAATTTGCATTGCATATCGAGTATCATAAAACAATAACAAAAAACTAGATTGTCAATGTGATTTATCAAATAATAAAATATGACAATACATAAAATCATCTAATCAATTAATGACACTTTCATCATAAACAGTATACCTAAACTGACGGAAAACAGCAACATGGTATTTTACCTATTTACAAGCAAATACGTCATCAATAAGATATGTCCCAATGACTAATAACAAGAAAGTATTTCCTCTAATCAATGACGCCAAGCAAGTGACCACTGACCGACTTATGACGTCACGGTCATTCCATCACGGATACATAACGTCATAGTTACCACCACTGACCAACCGGTTTGCAACTCCATAATTCCTTAACACTATAGAACGTTGTCACTCTCATTGTAGGTCTAGTTTATTATATATCCAATGTAAACAGTAGGAAATTTAAATGCGATAAAGTTCCAAATAGCTTTTTCGATATCTATGTTTTTCCTTAGTCATTTGATATCCGATTCACCGTCATAGCTAATCGAGATCGTTAACTCCGTCATAAAGTGAATCCCAGGAGCCTCAGATAAGTTCGTAGAAAATTTGGTTGAATCAGAAAAATAACCTCGGCCAGCGAGAAATTTAATGAAACGGCATGGGAAATGCAATTTGGGGAATAACGCTTAAGGTGGAATTTAGAGTACAAATAGGTTATGTTTGCGATAGAGCTGCCCTGGGAAAACTGACAGAACCGGGGGTTTTGGTGAGTCGCTTTCATTTAGTTAAATTCTGATTAATAGGCGCTGTTTTTTATACGTTTGTGAATACCCAAAGAAATGTATTAATGTTTTGAGTTAGGTAATAATGTATCGGGATATTTGTGAGACATAAGTACCTGATTGGGCGGCTTCTTGCGACTCGAAACTGTATATCTTCCCCTGTGGAAATGCAACGTACCTACGTTTTACAGCAATTGAAAATTAAAGTACAATCACACTAAAGAAACACTAAAAATAAGTCTGTCTATTACGTAAAACTAATAAATGTCCAAATAATGTAATATATCTTTAATATCTGTTGCGCCAGGAACTGTCAGGACAGGAAGATGATTGCTTTTATGTAATTTTTTGTTATAAACTAATTAGCATATATGTCAGTTTGCGTAACCTACTGCTTTAATAAATGCTGCTGAGATAAGCAATTCGATCAACATCCTGATCAAGCTCATTGACCATTCTTAGTCGTAGGGTTTCCTAGTAAGAATATATATTATTCACATTTAGTAAGTTGGTTATTCGAATACCGAGAATATTACCCATCAAAGAAATTAAAAGAATGTAGTTCTCTACAGCCTTTCCGCTGACTCACACAATCCGAAGGTTAATATTAAAACTGCAAACAAAATAAACAAACACTTACAAAGTATTTCGACGAATTTGTTTACCTCGCAAGCACGAGGCATGTGACGCATAGATTAGGTAACAGTTACTACAGGTTGCTTTATGAAAACTCACAGATTAACAAGCAGTTTGTACTGTTGGTATGACGCATGCATTACGCAGAATATCTAGCAGTAACTTCGTTAAAGCCTTATACACAGTTTAGTTAGTAGTGTTAATCTCGTGCTTGTGTTGACACAGTTTAGGTTAGCAGTGAGTTTTCGTGACGGTCGCAAGTCGCGTGCGTCATAGCTGAACCGGAGGTAGTAATTACTCAAGAACTAAACACCATCGAAGACACGTACGCTTCTATACACTACCTAACTAGTCCAAAACAAGGCAAAAATGTACTCAACATGAATTTAAGTCGGCGTACGTGACCAATTCTGCATACACTTCTCCTGACGCGATGGAATATTGTGATGAATTTGGACAGCTCGATATGTCCCAATGAACTTCGATCTCTTGTATTGTTTGGTAAACGTTAAACACGTGAAACGTAACGTGTTAGTTCTAGAGACTGGGCGTTTGAGTTGCATGGTGTTAAGAAAATATGCAAGTTTACGTCTCATTATTATACAGCTTGAAATGGAAAAATACTAAGATGATCGTAAACTATATTGGGGTCGTAATCTTAATACAGTATATATATGTACTTACATACAGTACTTAGAGCATAATATCAACATTATGATGCTATAGCTGGACTAAAATAAGAAATTCTAGCTTAAATCTTAAAAATTAATCTAGTCTCAACTCAATTTACTTGAAATTATAGATTTGATAAGTGTATGTAACAAGTAGAGTTGATATGAAATATGAAATTTAAAAATTACATGTTTTGTTGTTGTTTGTAGACTAAAATGTCACATTGCTGGGCAAAGGTCTCAGGGCATGTCTGCTACATGGAAAAATTGGGAGGTTTTTGTGTACTGTCGCCCATAGTAAAGTTATTTATGCATATTATCGTAGAGTAGGTATATTAATGGTTCATTAGTGCAGAGACACATTAAACTATCTTAATGCACCGTAAACAGCATTCTTGTTACATATTTAACAATGACAATCGCGAAAATTTAAATTAACAGCCCGTATAAGACTATAAGATAATTACACAATATTTTTGTCGTTCGCTTATCAGATGAATAAGCTTAGGTATATATATATACTCCTACTTAGGTACATAAGCGTGTATTAATAAATTACGCACTCGTGCTAACTGCGATAAACAAAGAGCGTTTATAAATAGGAAAATTCCTATTATTTAACCGTTGTAAGATAAGAAAACTGAACATGACTTGTGTAGTTAACCCAAATAATTTATAGACACGTTAATATTGCAAATGACTATTAAATAGGATTATCAATTAGAAGTAATAAGAAAAGGAAAATTTAGCAATAGTTTCTGGTGATACGTTAATTGTAAATATTCCTTCGACCTTTGTGCATGGAACAGGAAAAATCTATACAGCGGTTTATAAGCTAGCCAAATTGTATTTAAAGACAAACGTAGTGAGGGGCTAGCCAGTTAAATACTGAATGATTTCCAGTTAATTTTTTTAGGATACTTTAATTAATTTTGAGTGTTAGTATGCGAACTATTGGTAGACAAACGAGCAGTTACTGGTCAGTTTTTAACAGTTCACGCTAAATAATTATATAACATTTAACTGTTAAAAAATTTTGATCGCCTTACAAAATATTCATTTAAATACGCCATACGTAATATAAATGCGAATGTGTGTTTGTTAATTTTTTTTTGTCATTCTCGTCCTCAGCAGCTGAGTGGGGGATTGATTTCATTTTTAGATTACCTTACTCATAAAACCCCGGTTACCAAAACGCGTGTAATTAATAGATAGTAAAAATGATTGAAAATTAAAAGAACTGACTCTAAAGTTATTGAGGATTGTTCCCACTTATTATTTAAAAGCAGGTCCGTGGTTACTATTTAATAAAGTTTAGATCAACTTAGTTCCGTGTGTTAGTTTACAAACCGCATCCTTCGGCATCAGGCAAAACAAAAATACACACTGCGGTTAGTATCACAATCTTATTAGTACGAATGGTCATTTTTGTTCTCATTTAACATTATAATTTGAATTAAAATACTCGAAACTAGATATCGTTTGATTACAAAGTAAAACAGTTTTTGCTTAAGTAAAACAAAGATGTTAAATGTGTAGATAAACTGAATATTAAACTAAAAACTGCATTTTAGAATCCTCAAATACTCCTAACGTGTATTCCATTTTCAACTAATTTCTAAAAAAAGAAGAAATTAAAAAAAAAACAAAATTAGCATTAACAAGGCACGCTGGATAACAATCAACTTAAGATGTAACTTTAAAATTTGTTTTTATAATAAATAATAGCTTAAAACTTAACAAACCTGTCGCGAAGTGTCGAGTATGTAAATGCTAATGTGAGGAGCCATTAGCGCGTGCCTCGTCGTGTTACCGATACATAATGACAGACAAATTGTCATTTTTCCGCTGGACAGTGGAAAATCACCGCTGATTTATCACTCGATTGCTCTACAATGATTCTGTTGTATAAACAGTGACAAGTTCTAGATCGAGAAACGTTTTCCGCTTATGATATGTCATTCTTGCGCAAGATACAGTTTTAAAACGTATTTTTGACGAGTCCTTAAATTCTTTTTAGAAAGTGGCAGCAGATTTCATATAAACAAATTAATCAGTTATTGAAACTTTTACCAACCAATATACCTACTGGACCGATTCAAATAAATTAGTTTGCCTATAGGTATAGCCAATCCCAACGTATAAGCATTGCCATACAACGTGCTAATGCTTGCATTCAGGGTTAGCTCTCCTACGTTAGTGGGTTTTATCTGTATATCGAGATCTTACTGAACAACTTTAGTTAGATACATAAAGCCAACATAAGAAATCAATACTATCTTTCTTCTATACTAATAATATAACGAGGAAAGATTTGTATAAAGGAATAAACTTAAAAACTATTGGAACGATTTCAAAAATTCTTTCGCCGTTAGAAAGTTGCATAATCACTGAGTAATAAAGGCTATTAAAAATTGAGAATCGTGTGCAACACCGCGGAGCGCAGCTCGTATTTAATATGTAGGTGCAGCTAACATCTATAATGTGTTGAGCTGTATGGAAAGAAATCGAGAATCTGAAATATTACGAGTTATAAGTTTTAACACTTGTTTCTCCAAAAGTTACGGAAATGAACTCAATCAACAATGAAGGTGCTGTGTAGGTGTGGCACGTTTATTTTATTACAAAAATACGGCAATACATTTGTTTATCTGCCCGTCGGTGTGAGTGGGTACTCTATGGGAGTTGAGGAGAAAGCCTACCGTATGGTAACAAACTAGGTACATACGCCATATATGTATGGCAATTAATCTCATACGTATGCATAGGTATATCACATTTTTTACCGACTTCAAAAATGGTGGAGGTTCCCAGTTCAACGTTTTTTGTTTGTTTAGTGTATATGTATAGAAAACACTTAATTGTGTACATACAAAATAAATATTAACAGAATAATATTTATGTTTGCCTATTTAGATTTCTTTTGGTTTTACGAATATAAGGTGTAAAAAGTACTTTCAAGATTAGTTAACTTATTTTGCAATGATATCCAAATTTGGACTTTAACATATTTACTCTTCAAGATAAAATAGCGTAACCGATTTTAATTAACGCAAGTATAATTCAGACACCGTAAACATTGTCTTAAACTGCGAGTTAAAATTTAATTTATGTAATATATACTCGCATAAGTATACAAGTATATATTACATTATTAAATTTTATTTAATTCAAGTAAACTTTGATCGCAAACGATTAAAAGATGTAAAAAATATATATTTATTTTTATAAAATCTTACTCGTAGGCATCCGGTTTATGGACTCTTGCGTGACTCACACGAGCGCACGCGGCGGTATTAGTTCCGGCGCCTACTTAAAGCAATCTGGATCTATCGATTCTTTTTATTTGATATATATCAACAGATGAGATCAATTATCCGTCTACCTACTACTTAAGTTATCGATTCAAATAATACAATATTACTAGTATTACGTGCTTTACATAATTCACAAAATTTATTTAATGACATCGATATAATTTTAATAAGTCACTTATGTTTCTTTTTATTTCTTGCAACCAGTCCGTTTTGCTGGCTGCGTAGAACCGCTTGATCTATCTTATAACTGACTCAATAATCTTGAAGCCCTTTACGTCGTCATTGAACATATATAAATATTAGATTTGCAGTGTACAGATATACTTTTAATAACATAAGTCTAATAGTCCAAGAACAGATTTTAAAAAATTTAGGTACCTACTTTACGATATAAGCTATTTTGAATCTAGTCTTACAAACATTGTATTTACATAAGAGTTTCTTTCTGCAAACAAACTTCAGTTTAACTCATTGCTCGATCACAAGCGCCTAGATAATCGTATCATAATTATTGTGTTGGGAAGTGGATATAAATGTTACACTCTAGCAGCCCTATTATTAAACGCGTCGCAACTTACACCATCTTTTGTCTTGTTTTATAAAGTTAAAGTTTCGACGCGTTTATTAATAAGGCTGTACAGATTGTATTGGCTTTTGGTGTCATTGCCAGATTCAAAATGTGTTATAAATATAAATTCATCAAGACCCCAACACAGTAGATCGGTGGATGGCGCGAGGTGCGTGGGCGGCCTGACGCTGCACGCGCCGCGCGCACCTTACAGCTACGGTGGTGCCAGCCGCAACTTACTTACGCATAATTAGTTTCAAAATCGGTACTGATTAATCATACATAACATATTCCTTACATTTCTTCCCATATTTTAACACTATAGTTAAAAAAAACATGTTGACTTAAAAAATAAGGAGATTATCGTGGAACTTTATCAATTCGTATTTCTATTGTAAAAAATAAAACGAAAAATCGGAAGCCGAAGTGAGAAGTCGTAGAAGAGAGACCCGAACGTTTCAGAGACGCCTGGAAAAGCCTTCCCATTTGGTCCTCTTTAAATGTTATAAAAATCGGTCTTGTAGTTTATTTGTTTCTTCTGTAATTTAACATAATTAAAAAAAAATTATAGGTTAAAGTATATCGATAGTGGATGCCGAACTAAAGTCGGTTGTCGATTTTTTTTAAGTAAAGATAAATACACGTTAGTGTTGTAGGTATGGTTTCTTTATTGTATTGTACCTATGCTTATAACCAATCAATAGTGTTGGAGAAGCCTAAGAGTTATTAATAGCTTTTTAGAATGTTTGATTATGAAAGACTACTCCGTTTTAGACGCTCTCGAGGTAGGAAAGTCGCCTATTCTATCTTATATATCATTAATTATCTCGGTCGGTAATCCGTGATTGATGGCAAACAGTAGCCGAGAATTATTAATTCTGTTGCTGAAACGCATGCGCAGTAATTGACGAGCCATTGTGTCTGAGCCGCTTACAATTTACTTATTGCTTCAAACTTAGGACACACTAAATAAAAAATATGATTACTTTCAGAGTGCTACGAGTATAAAAACGAGCATGCATTTACTTTTTTTACATCTCTCATATTCGGTAAGTAGGTCCTTATTACCCCCAAATGGGGCTTGTAGGTGACCAATTAGCGCTCTAGGGTAATAATGTAGCTAGAAAAGCCCTAGGGCGGTAAGTAATTAAAAAAAACTTCACTCTTTCAAAAAGTTCGCGTACATCTAACCATCATACTGGCAATAGACATCATGCATTCAGCCCAATGACAAAAGAGGTCGCTTTGCTATTCAGCCTTGTCTTTGTATGAGTATAATAGTTATCAATTTTAAATATCGAACGGCGAAGAATTTTGTTCTCAATTTCGTTCTTGAATAAAATAATTTAAAAATAAGATGAATAAAGGCGGGAATAGAAAACTATTACTTTAAATATTGTTTGTTTTTGGTTTTTTTTTATAATTACGTGCTAATTAGGGAAAAAAAATATGAGTTCTGCAAGTGATGAAGATATAAGCTTCACTCCAGATTCAAAGAAAATGGAAGCTGAAGCAGCAATTAAAATGTTTTATTATTGTAATGCCGGTTTTTTTCTACTTATCTCACAATCGAGATGTAAAGCAGAGTAGTTAGCTCGGGTGAAAGCTTCAATTGCACCCTCGAACTATAGGCGCCCTCGCTGCGCTCGTGCTCCAAAATATCTCGGGCTGCAATTGATGCCTTACAGCCCTTGGCTACTAATCTACTATTTTAAACTTAGGTATGAAAAGATAAACATAAAAAATGATAACAATGTACTTAATAAAAACCGTAACATTTTCATTAAATACAAAAAAGTGTGAGACTCTACTAGATCTTTAATGACGGCTTTACCGCATAAAGCGACCTTATATAAACAAACTTAAAATCAAAATGTTGCCAAGGTATCGCCTTATTCGCGTAATATATTTGCCTAAAATGTTACTCGTGTATGCTAAGCTTAACATTACTGTGTCGAAACTTACCATACATATGTGAGTACCAGTTCCTAATTAGACGCAGCTATAATTAAATGTGTATCATGTCGATATAGAAGCTCTGTTTGATCAGAAATAACACTGATTGATTGTACGACGCAACTATTGATCCGAAACAAATTATGACAAAATACTCTCGCTTGTATGTACATAGCGGTACGTGCTGCCATACGGAGCTACGATAACAGGATAATTCAACAATAAAGATACCTAAGTCGTATCAATTTTACTATTAGATGTACTGACATCTTATTGTGATTTAAATATACATAAATATATTCCTCAGTTTTGATTTTAGGCATATAATATGTAAGTGCCCAGCAATCGGACGCGTAGGTTTATCCTAGATCATAGGCCATAGGCGCTAGAATAGCCGGTAGCGCGGCTTAGTGACGCAGAATCAGTTCCGCGCAGTTCAGTGGTATCAACGCAGGCGTCGCGCCTCGGCGATGGTGACGCGGCGTGCGCGGATTGTTTACGGCGCGCACGCGCGGCGGCGGCGCGTGACCCCCCGCGCCCCGCCGGCAGCTGCTCAGCACAGGTGGCGCGTGTGGGAACTCAGCGGCTCCGACCGTTCCCACGGCTAGCGCGCCCGGACCTCCCTATATAAGCCGCCGTCGCGGCCGCCACGCCGCATTCCGCGTTCAACGCTCGGCGCTAACGCACGCTTATACACACACATACACAATCGCACCATGTCTTACGAGATCGCGTATTCGCTCGACGACGGCCCGCAGCCGGTCTCGCGCACTTATCAATACCGCAAAGTGATGAAGCCGATGCTCGAGCGCAAAAGACGCGCTCGCATCAACCGCTGCCTCGACGAGCTCAAGGAGTTGATGGTCAGCGCTCTCCAGTCGGAGGGCGAGAACGTCGCCAAGCTGGAGAAAGCCGATATTTTGGAGCTGACAGTTCGTCATCTTCACAAGCTGAGGCGTCAACGCCGCCTGTCTCTGAACCCTTCGGTGGACGCCGATCGTTTCCGCGCTGGATTCACTCACGCCGCAAACGAAGTGTCACGTTGTTTGGCTTCCATTCCTGGTGTGGATGTGAGGCTGGGTACTCAACTGATGACGCACCTCGGGCACCGGTTGAACGACATGCAGCGCGCAGCGGGCGGGCCCGACAGCCCTCCAGCCAGTCCGCCGAGCCCAGCGCTCTCTACGGCGTCCTCGTCCTCCGGTTACGTGTCTCCGTCTCCGCCCGCATCTCCAGTGCCACACACCGCCACCCCGCTGCCGCTGGACTGCTCCACCACCGGCACGTTCCACAAGTGCCCGACCGTGTGGCGACCCTGGTAGGCACCACGCTGCAGGCGCGGCGGGCCCGGCTCCGGGGTCACATCTGTTCCAGCACCGCTGGAGTCGCACGCTCCACAAGTGTCCGCCAGCTCCCGAACTACAAGTGATTTTGTGAAGTTGAATCCCAGATCTCAAGATTGACGTAGGTTTAGTTCTAGCCGTAAGTTTAAACTTGAAAGCTTTAATCGAAAATAGGTTCTAAGTCTATTGTGATATTAAAGAGTAAAAATATTATTGTATAAGAAATAAGAGATGTTGTATCGAACGCCACTCGAGTTCGTTTTGTTATAAAATGTTTATCGTTGAAAAGATTTCACACGAGATGTGAACCAATGCAAAAGAACAAGTTAATAAAAAATAATATGATGATTTATATATCTGCATTTCATTCCTCACATCCCAATACATAGACATACTTTTGAGCAAACAGATATTTTAGGTATAGCAGTAACCAATACAAGTAGTCGAACATTAAAATAAAGAAACTGGTAAGTTATTCAGAAGCCTTTAAACACAATTAAGTTACACTCTGTGCCGTCCTGACAAACAGAATCAGTTCATGCAAAATCTTTAAAACATTGTACACGACAGGAAAAATCTTTCAAGGAAAATATAATTTGTGACATACTTATCAGCAAACAACTGAGTACAAAAATACTCAGTTCTAGCGCATCCATAAATAAAACATGAGATAAATGTGAATTGAAAGGGGTTAACGCGGTTAAGGGCACCGTCGGCGCCCTGGCCCCGTGACCTGACGCGTGGTAACTTTCCTGTTTACCACTTTACTACGTAAATAATTTAATGTATAAAACTATAGATATACTCGCGAGCTTCTTTCTAAATGTTTATTAGGCAAGCGTCAGCAAAGGTCTCTGGTTTCATCTAGAGCAAAAATTCTATTTCATTTAGGTTTTGACTTTGGCAAATAAAACAAATGTGGTCCTAACAAATAAGTCAAGTAATTTTCTTTTTTTAAATCGAAAAAGCTGTATCGTCACATGCCGTATTGGAGCCGGTAATCACTTTATCCAAAAAACGTGTTATTAACTAAAGAATTCTCGCAGTTTCGTTGTTGACTACAGATGTGCCAATTTTAAAGGTCACGTCATACGACAAAAATGTACTGATAAATGTAGGTACTTATGAGTAGTTTTATGCTTAATAATAATTATTATGATTACTAGAATACATATACACATATATTTAATATGAGTAGGTATACAATAACAGGTATGAAGCTATAAACTTCCCATATGATTGTAGATTAAGTAAATATTAAAAGTTTACATTTTCATCAAATTGCACGTAGCAAAAAATATAAATATATTTAAAATCTCTGCATTTTCATAGTTGAGTTAACGTTGAATTTAAAGTTACAGTTAAGTTAGTTGATATTTTATAAAATTTTACATTGTTACTTAAGTAAGCATTGTAACTAAGAGACAATTTAAAACAAAATCTTTGCCAACAAAACACAATTGCTAACATAATGCTTTATATGTAGTCTTTTAAGTACAAAACGTGTTGCAATATTGACCCCGTTGCAAAGTATAAATGTTCGTACATATTTTGTACATAATTTAGAATTCTATTAAGTATACCAACCCGATTAGTACCAGGTACTACTACGGGTTTGTTTTTATTACCCATTGTTTAAATTCCCCTTTTTAGTTTATAGTTAAATACTCATAATGAAAGAACCTGTTACTTAAAAATATGTAGATAATAAGTCAAGGTTTGCCGCCAAAACACTTACAAAATTTCCTTGTTCACAAGCTGTTGATACAAAAAATCGTATATCTAGAAAAAAAATAACAATATATTCAAGGCGCGATGTCTCATAATTGTAGGCAATCGTGCTTCATATAATGTCTATCCAGATTAATTCTTAGGTATTAAGACGTCCAATACCCCGAATTGAAGGTCAAACTTGTTTATAAGTTTCAACTGATATTATCGCTTTATTTTTAGATCATTTAAAGTACTAGGTAAGTACGATGAAATAGTTATTTTCGAAGCACACTTCTATCCATAAATTTAAACAAATTACCCGCTTTACTATACTAATTACTAAAATATTTATCAAGACAATTTTAAGGTTGAAATGGAATAACTACCGCCATCTTTGGAGGATCTACGGCTTTAATGGATTTGAACTTTCATAATGCCATCTAGAACATAGCTTTGGAACTATTTAAAGTTCGTGGGTGCTTCACTACCGCAAAGTGAAGACATCAACGCGCACTCCATAACCTGCGACTTAAAATATATGGTTTCGATTTTTGTGATGCATTGTTCTTCTTCCGTAGCCACAAAATAAAATGTTAGCCATATGTGAAAGTAAAGTTTTATCAAAATGAATTAATAATTCAAATATTGTAAGTAATAATAAAATTAGGTATAATCTCGATCTTTCCAAATCTCGAGTGAATCGGTTTCTTCTTTAGGCATAGTCTCGTAGTTTTAATATTATCAGCTATAAAAACTCTCATTCTTTTTGGTGTAAAATGTAGAAAAATTATATTCACCGGCATTTACTATATTATCGTAATAGAGTAGTTATTGAAATTTCTAGTACTTTCTAATGACACCCGTAGGTTAATTTTTAAATGACCAAATCGATTATATTATCGTTTTGCTTAATTAATTTCAACGAATGACATTGAAATTGAAATAATGTCAAATTGTGAGCATGCACGCGTGGAAAACGTGAAACTAGCGTGTAGTCTAACAAGGAATTGTATTTGCATTCATGAGGGGATATAGCTGGAGTTATAGGCTGACACAAAAGATAAAGTTTGTTTCCGATAAGAACTGTTAAATTGCTTCTTCTATTATAGGCAGAAAGTAACATAAAATAAAGTATAACGAAATGAGTTCTCTTTGTTTCCACTAGAGGTTCATCAAAAGTTTTCTTGCTTTAGGCTACTTATCGTTTAGATAGAATATTTTTGTTCATTGCTTATGGTAATAGAAGAAAACCCTTAAATTGTATAAATAAATTTCATCGAACTATAATTTTTACGCACCGACTCGAATTGAATCTATATTAAATAATACATAAGTATGTATATATATATATATATACATATACTTATGTACAATAGATACATATATATATATATATATATGTATCTATTGTCAAATTATTATTTATAATATTTTTTAAATTATATTTATCTAATATTAATATAGAATAGAACCGAAACCCTAGCTAGCGTTAGAGAAAAATTCCAGCTAGGTCACTTGCAGTGTATTATCAATCTTTTGACCCAACATCATTTCCTCATTTGGTTATTTACATGCGATGCTATCTTTCAGCTCACAATCACGCATATTGCTTAGGTCAGGGCTCGGTGTAAACAAGATTCCATCTGATATGCAGCAGATTCTGACACATAATAAATATGAACGTGTGTTTGTTGGTTTGTCTGTCCTTCTTCTACTCAGCAACTGAATGATGGATCGAGTTGTTATTTTTTTCACGGTAATAATTCGAAGTTCAAAGAGTGTAACGAAATTCTTTTTACCCGAAAAAAACAGCATGATTTAATATTGTATGAACGTAATTTTCGTCATAGAGTAATTTTCATCCGATCGGATTTCCCATTGTTATTTCCCGTATTTCTTTGCCTACGGGCTTTGTTTACAATAAAATTATATCAGTGAGAAAAATTCAATGGCATTAAATATCAAACATTGCAGAAATAAATTTGACATCAATACACTTAGTAGACAAACACGTAGAGTTTGATTTATACACAAAGAATTTTGCAGGACTCAGTTGCCTAGATGTAAAAAAGAAAATTAAAAATTATATTATTAAATTGCTTATAAATATTTCTTTCAATATTCAGAGCCATTGGTTAACGTTACTGATCGGATTTGAATATTGTGTACATTGAATTCTGAAAATATTAATTACAATAACCATTTTTACTATTATTTATTTACTATTAAATACTATACTATTAAATAAATTATTACTTTTAAAAAAAAGCCACTACTAACTTCTATTACGATAAGCATGGCGGAACTTATTCAGTTTCGATGAGTTTTAAAGAAATTACAATGGGACCACATTTCCAAACAAAAATCATTTTTCGAATGGGTTATATTTTTTACTGATTTCTTGGACACGGGTCCAAGAAATCAGTAATATATATATATATATATATATATATATATATACAGTATGTAATAATTATTTTTAAATATAATATGAAATAAAAAACGTATATATAATTATAATATACGAATTGATACACTCCTCTTGTTGGAAGTACTCGTATGTGGGTAGAAAAATAAATAAAATAACATTGCGAATTATTTGATTTCGATCTGTAACGCTTCCAAATAAATAGCATATGCGATATTGCGGCGTAATTGGCAATGTTTCGGCTAAACCACAGAGTTCATAAACAATGTAGAACAGCTTGACAATGATAGAATTATCAGATCCTCAAAAATTCGAATGGTTCCCAAATAATCCCAAAGCAAGCCATGCAGGGTAAAGGAGTTCGTACCTATGTACTAACCACTGACCGCCGTAGTTAAATATTTCCGGAGCGTGTCATGCAGCGTGCCTGTTATCTGATGATAAGGGTGTTTACACACACGCAGAATTTCTTCCTATTGCATCATCATCAGCACATGGCGGACCGCGGCTCGTGACGCCTGCCTTATAATTACTGATAACACATAAGTAGGTAGGTATATGTGAAATAAATAATTGTTTGTTTAAAATTAGCTGTCACCATGTCGGCGCGGTACAGATACCTACTATCATTGTGCAACTGAATGGAAATAGACGCAAGTGGGTTATTTGTGATATTAATGATATTCCTTATAAATTTACGGTTCTGAATTTGAGATAGTAGTAAATAGATAAACTTTGTTGCATACACATAAAATAGGAGAGATGCGAGAATTTTACATGTATACTGCTGCAATGAAGTCATAATCGCTATAAGCAATCTCATCTACTACATTATTATCTAATTAGACAATATCATTTTTGTGGCATTACCGTGACAACATCTGATTTTTGAATGAGGGGAACTAAGATCCGACGCCGAACAGACGGATTAAATATGGAGAGTGCCCTAGGCAAGCACCTCAAAAGCGCTCATCTAACAGAGCCATATCATATTTTACACTAAGAAATAACGAGGAATCATCACATAGCATAGCTGGTGATGTGTGTTTTAATAAAATTAAACCAATCTACCTGATATAGTTAAATTATATATCTCTTCGTAACCTCGCCCTTAGGTACGTGCCTAGTTTCCCTTAGGGATAATCAGCTCTGACCCCGGGAGTTCTGGCCCCCGGGGTACTCTCTCCATTACCAAGGAGTAAAACACTCATGCATGGTAAGGCTACTCATTCATAAAATGGCTATTCATAAAATAACTTGAAAATCAAAGGCACTTATAGCAAAACTGTACTTTTATGTGCTTTTATGATATAAGGGTTACTGGTAATAAACTATCATCATTCTAAGCGTAGCTTCTGGAGACCATAACTAAGTACTTCTGTTCTAAGACTGTTAAAAATTCGCAATAAAAACAGCACCATGTACCTTTACTGTTTATCATTATGTGTAATTGACCTAGGTAAATAAAAGTGGTGTGACTGATAAAGGGGAAAATCCTTTATCGGTATCTACCTTTTTTAATTGCCTACTTTAATAGTACAGCGACTGAATTCTATACAGTATGACGTCATAGGTAGGTACGTACTACTTACTTAGGAACTACGTAGGGAGTATGTATTTAGGGCGCTGATGGTCATCATTGTAACTCAATCGCAATACCTCAAATTACAAGCTTCGGTAGGGTATCGGCTAAAGATAGGCTTGAGAGCGATGAAAACGAGAGCAAGCAATCTTGGTTTTATTTAGACATCGTAGAAGCGTCGAACTGTCAAAACTAAACTAAGTTTGTATGCTCTTGTTTTCACCTCACTCACGCCTAACTCTAGCCGATAGCTTTTCTGTTTTAATTACTAGTTTTACTAAATGAGAATCTAGTATTTAATAAAGTCTTGGATAATTGCGAATGATGCATTTTGCCAATAAGAGTCAATATAGATATTATGTAATACTATCTGTGCCCTACGGATACGCCCTACCCGCGTTAATACAGGATAAGAAGAAGCCTATGTCTAAGTACAGGGTCTAAACAATCTCCGTATCAAATTTTATACAGATACATACATTCATAAATATTTAATAACTTCGTTTTTATAATCTTATGAATGAATATACATAGCTTTATTGCACACCAAACAAAATAAAATGAACAGCAAGACAAATCAATACAGTGGTAATACACTGGGCCTATCAATTTCTTCCAGACAACCTTCGGATGGAGAGATCAAATGGTATAAACAAACGATTGGTGCAACCAAACAAATACTAATAAAAAAAGTACACATACATAACACAAAACTAACTAACACGATTAAATTAAAATATATTTAAACTCGAAAATAGGCTATAAGATTGTATACCTGTTCAATTTATTATTTATTAGAAGGGTTCTAAGCTATAGCCACATTCGTTAGACACCTAAATATATTTCAGTTATGTGGTAAGTATTAATTATCAATCGATATGTATGTTTACCTAACATACATAAAATTATATTGTCTATTTATAGGACGTTGTAAATCATTGCTCGCTCACAATCACTAGAATTCGCTAACTTTCCACTTCTCACGAGTGGAAAGTTTACTGAGTCAGGAATCCGAGATAGTGGCTGTCCTAGTCAATTGTAATAACAAAACGTTATGGCACTTGTGTCTTACTGATAATAAGTTAAATTATATGTTTTATTGGAACAGACGCGGTGTAGGGATTCTTTAATTATCCACAGTATTCATTACTACAAATGAGACGTGTACAGCTAAAAGTCGCGGTCTCTTTAACACTTACCTAAGAAGTATGAAAAAGTATTTTGTTAATTTCCACGGTTTTTTTTCTACTAATATTGTAAACGCGAAAGTTTGTAAGTTTGTATGTTTGTTACTCTTTTATGCAAAAACGATCTGTATGAAATTTGGTACGAAGAAAGCTTAGACCCTGGATTTAGACATAGACTACTTTTTATCCAGTATTAACGCAGGTAACACCGCAGGGCGCAGCTTGTTTCTTATAAAATATAATACAAGATTTATAAGACATTAGATATAACTTGTGCACTTGTATTTTTTTGACAATCTGATATGCACCAATTTACAATAAGTAGAATACTTAATAATAGACTCAATATTTATATTTTCCTATAGAAAAACCAATGGTATTTAGGATTCATTTTGATAATACAAACCCTTATACCTACATATTTCATAATTGAGTAATAATCAAATCGAACAAACGATGTTTCCCAAAATCTGATCTGACTACAGTTACAGCTAAAAACAATATTTCCTACTTTACAAAAATTAATTCCTTTTTCTCAATAATTAATTAAATGTAGTGACACATTCTTATCGCCGCATCACCGGCATTAGATTACCTAAATACACAATCTTAGTGGTAACGTCATTTCTAGAAATAGCACATGCATGCCAGAAACACGTAAAGATCTATTTTATTATTATCAAGCAGGCAGGTATTATCTAGGGTTGGCAACAGTTTTGCAAAAGAAACAGAACAGCATTTTTAATGTCGTGTAGTATACAGGTACAGCACTCTAACAATTTTTTATAGACATGGTACGTAACGTAAAGTGGTAACGAATAGAAAAGTCGAATGTAAGTGAAATCCACGCAAGAACAGCGTGGTGGACTACTATGACTATGACCTACCCTTCACAGGCGAGCCCCGTGTCAAGCAATGGGTGCTATGGGTTGATATTTGTACGTCAACGTAATCAACGCATGTTAACGTCTTTGTGGGATATATTTGGTTAGCAGCCCTAGCGTTATCGTTATCAATGGAGTTATTCACGTTAATAGTTGTATCTGGAACGTGCCACACCACTCTTGCGCCTTTCGTGTCGTGTTTTTGTCTCGCAAAATATTTATCAGCCGATTAAGACCTCGTTAAGCTTATTACGAAACAATCACGCCATTTCGATGCATCCCCTGATAATTGATACCGAATATTTTTCACTTAATTGACACGTTTTGTTCGTAAATGTTTTGGACTTTGGTATAGGTATTTACAGAAAAGACGGAGTATGAACTTTGTCTCTTTTGGAAAAGTTATGTCAAAATGTATATAGGTGTACATTTAAAAGGACTAGGTAGAGAAAAACTAAACGACTTAACTGAAATGTATAGAGAAATTTCAGCACATCTTGACGAAATTGGTAGGTTCAACGAATAAAAAATAGGTGTTGCATATTTTTAATTAGGGGAGTATTTACCTCCAAAAATGGGAAAAGTTTCCAGCAGTATCATTGACCGGCTGATTTTAATAATATCTGGATGGAACATTCGAAAGGTTAACAGTTCGCAGAACTACTGACATAGTCATAGTAGCTCAGTAGTTACATATAAGATGGGATGTATAAAATCGATCATCGCACGCGTCGCCGTCTTTAATACGAGTATATCTATGTGAGGGACAAAACTGTCTGAAATATGTCGTACTTACTCGTACTTGTTTACCTAATCTTAATCTGCTTGCGTTCGACCGTATCTCGCCTGATGTAAAACGGCGATGCGACCTAAGATGTAGCACTCGATTTCACTTGCGACTACCCATAAATACCCAGATTATAGCTATCGAGAAATAGAGAAGTCGGTATAGTCAGTTACGTAGCTACTTAGTATTTTCCAAAACTTATCGGAACGTTTGATAGATGCGACATTCAGCGTGGTAATGAGGCATTCTGGGCACACTGCCTTCTGGTGGTGGTTTGGAACATTCGGATTGTTTGTAGATCTTAAGTGGTCTATAAATACTTAAAATACATCTGCAATTTTTCTGTTGTACTTAGTCTTTTTACCCGATTAGGAAAGTAGGAGGGTTATGTTTTTCGAGTATACGTATGTAAATGTGTTTGTATGAATGTATTTCTGTGGCACGCCCTAGAACCTAAACGGCTTGTCGTATTTTTATGTGAGTGGTGTCAATAGATTCGCCTTAACTGTGACAGTAATGACCGGGGTACGTGCCTGAGTAACTCAAAATAAGTAAAGAAAATTAAGAGTGATACATAGGATTAAATATTTAGCACTCGGGTTTTTTTTGGAATCGCTTCTAATTACTTTCAGATTTCTAAAGGCACAAGGGTAAAGAAACTTAAGTAACTGATTCTTACAATGTTGCCAACTCAGGTCATTGACTAAGTAAGTAGAATAATAACTTAATCTAAGTAATACAGCAGCTATTTATAAAAACGTAATTACAATTATTCATCATGAATTATTAACAGCAGTTTAATTAAAATAACAAATGCAGTATCATTTACTGTGTTACTACACAAAAAAAATACCTCTTTAGCTTCGTTATTGTTTTTACACGTGAACTCGATTCATACACGTGACATTTGTTATTTTTTACTCCCCAATTGTCACGTTAAAAACATACGTGACCTTAAGATAAATTGTAGAGAATTGTTTTAAAGTTATTTTTCTCAGTGTTTTTCTCATCAGTACGAACGTTTGCAATTCGGTTGTTATGTAAAAGGAGATGTGTATATTGTAGGGTTCCGTAGTTTTATATTACCCGAATTTGTTTATTTTACGTACTTAAGTCTTATTGGCACATTTATAGCAGGACACGAAATTTGAATTTTGCCGTTTGCCTTATACTTAATTAGGAGATCCAACTAATACTCTATAAAAATATGTATACAACCTTTCCTTGTTCCAGAGTGTTCCAGAATCTTCCGGTGTATAGCTAGAATGCTTTACAAATATGTCTATGACTTGCCTATTGGAAATTAGATCATACATTTTTGCAAATGTATATACCCTATGGGGCGCTGACATGATCTTTTTTTGATTGCAAGTCACTAATTACATACTGATTCAAAAAAAACCATTCCTTGAAAATCATTTTTGGACTTAAGATATACGTTACTACGTATCATGTATTTCTGATGAAGTTCCAATGTCGCCTTAAAACCCTGCACAGCAACAACTTGACGACTTATGTACGTCATTGAAACTATAAACAAAAACAAACGTTAATTAAATACGTAGCTCTTGATTATTCGTTCGCTAAATGCCTAAATATGTATCATAAAGATCAGAGGTGGCATGGTCAAAGGTGACGTAGAAACAAGGCTCGACAAGTATACTGCGTGGAAAAAACCCTCTTATCGGACTGTTATCTTTACTATTACATATTTTTATATATGTTAAACAGAGATATAACTTTTATCAAATAAAAGGCTTTGTATTAATTGACTGACACATGGTACGTAGGTATCTACAGCCAAAACCGTTGGAGTACCCACGCATTTAAAAAAAATGTGACTTGTACATAAGCTATTTTGCTTTTTGTAGTTCCGTACTAGTTAATAAACAATATTAAAATAATGTAACTTTATCATCCACATAATAAAAATGTTTGTTGGTTTTTGGATTGTTTGTTTGTTGGTTTTGTGATTGTGAGAGATTGTTCGAGGTCCGTAGAGTCCTATAGGCTACTTTAAACAAACAACGCGGGTGAATCCGCAGGCAAAAGCTATCAGTTATAACTGTATGTAGGTACTTTTATAATGAGTTTAGTGTGTATTGCAAGTTGCAATGACATATGATGAAAACAATGTTTTCACGAGACATGCCTCGTATGTAAAGTTTGTATGGACAAGTAATTAAATTTATTTAATTAAATTAAAATTATAATTAAATGAAATATATTTAAATTTTTGTTGTAACAAAAATTTGTATATTTTGCTATGATATAAAGAAATATCGAACTTGAATTATGTGGGTACATATATGTTCTATCCTCCTTATCATCATAAGCCAGAAGACGTCCACTACTGAACGTAGGCCTCCTCCTTAGAGCGGCATTCCGGACGACAATCTGCCAATTACATCCACTAGTTATTTGTGACTTTTACTAAGTCGTTGATCCACCTAGTGGGAGGTCTGCGCTGAGTCTAGCGGTTTATGGTCGTCACTCAAGAACATTTCTCCTCCATAGGTTATCAGGTCTCCGAGCCATGTGGCCAGCCCAGTGCCACTTTAGCTTATAAATTCTACGAGCAATGTGTACTTTCCTATCCGTACTAATTCATGAAGAATATTTAAATAATGCCAAGTCATCCGAGAACATTCGGTAGATAAAAATGTATATGTACTTACATACTTAATTGTATACAAAGATTTGAGGTTCATATCTTGTCCGCGTGTTTTTTTGGTTTATTTCATTGTTATTGAAAACAACTAGAACCTTTATCATAGTAGATAAATTAGTAAGAAAAATATTTTTAGGGGAATACACGTCAGATTAAAATACTTTTTTTGATTTATTTTTTACAAGATAGGTAGATATTATTATATCCTTTAGACACAAAAAACATTAAAAACAAAAGATTTTTTTTTAAATTTATTTGATAAAGTCAGTACATTTGAACACAAATTTAGTCAAACAAACCGACTCGATTCGAACCTGGCGCAAAGATGCCCATGACGCTACGTTACCGCGCTGGATGGTGATGGCTAACTTTTGCGCCAGAAACGAGCCGGAGCGAGAGTCGCCACACCTTTCACTAATTTTAAGTCCTAACTCCCTAATATATTTTTTTATTAATTATTAATTTAACTCCTTATTTAACTAACTTATTAATTTAACTCCCAACTGCCCATAGTCTCTACTGCAATGGGAACAAACAGATAATTCGGTTCCATTGCCGTGTATTTCAGGTGCTTTTTAATAGCCGCATCCTCAGCACCCGTTGCTGGAGACCGAATCGAGCGACTCAGGTGACAAGCACAGACAACGCTGACGCAAGTTGCATCCCATATCAAGCACTTGCCATTCTTCCACGGCGCCAGAGTCAGCCCATTCGGTCTCTTACCGTCAGATCTACTTAGACCTGGCGGTTCCAGCATGCATGGGACATTAGCCGAGATTAAAGCCCTACGAAATATGTCGTTGAGGGCATGGTGACGCGAAAACCTCCCTACGCAGCGACGACAACTCAGTGCGTGATGACCATTGGCCTCAACCATGGAACCGCAGATGCATTTATGAGGTTCACACACCTCGCAGCCCAGGCGGAGAGCCACCGCCACACGCAGAGAATCATCGTCGCGTAAGGTGCCCAGGTGAGGGGAAAGGAGAGCGTTCAACCATGCCCCAGATTGTGACTGCGACACAGTTTGCAATCTCGCTAAATCCACTCCCATGGCAGAATTCAGTAAGTGCTTTTGGACACGTTTTGCACCAACATCGTCCCATGCGCGTTGTACATGGGGGGTAACTGGGTTTGGCACGCCGAGAATAATTAGTACATAATAATATAGTGGCATCAGTGGAAGGAAAGTTGCTAAGTTTCTACACTATCCCTACTATAGGTAGGTACTTAACTAATAGTTACAATACCTTAATTTTCTGCGTGTTTCTCATTCCGTGCCCACTAAAAGTAGATAGTAAACAGGAAACTAGTAATACTTTTAACAAGTGGTTTAAAGTGCCTTCAAAAAACCCGACTGCAAGAACTTAAAACCCAAGTCGCGTATCTTAGCAAGTGAGATCGCGGGATGCAGCTAGTATAGCCTATGATCATCTGCAGGTGAAGAGAAATCTATTGACACCACTCACATAAAAATACGACAAGCCGTTTATTCTCTAGGGCGTACCAAAGGAATTTACATACATACCTATATATATATATTCACTCGAAAAACATAACAATCCTTCTTTCGCAGTCGGGTAAAAAATTAAAAACCGACTATCAAAAAAAACGATAAAGAAAATCAAAAAAAAACAAATAAACCAATTCTCATGAAAAGTGGTAAGGGACCAATCAGAATGTAGGTATATCAATTAAAAACTAAAAAAGATAATAAGCAAAAAATTACAAACAGACGAACATAGATCTTCTTTTCAGAAGTCGGTTAAAAAGGCCTTGCCGCTCACATATACGGATATTCCAATTTCAGCCATTCACTTGTAAGGTTTTCACTCATGTGCAAATTAGAATCAATAGCATTAAGGAAGACACCTGCTTGTTGGAGAACGTTATATTATAGCTTTCAAAGGTAAGTGACCATCAGTGTAGACTATACCTATGTTAGTGGTAGCCTAGTCGGTAAACCCCTTGCCTCACACAAGTGAAAGGGCGCGTGTTCAAATCCAGGTTCAGGAATGCACCTTTGAGGTTTTCACTCATACTTATGCATTTTTTAATTATAATACCACATATTTAAGCTGTAAAGGAAAACATCGTGAGGAAACCTGCTTGTCGGAGAAGGTTAATGACTTTCAAAGATAAGTGTAGTCCCTAACCAGCAATTTGGCCTGCGTGGTGGACTATGGCCTATACCCCTATGCATATCGGAGACCCGTGCCCAGTAGTAGGACGCTATGTGTTGATACGTGGATTATACCCCCTTCATAGAAACGTATAAAAAAGAATTCCAATAACTTACCAATAAGTTACTATTAGCTGAGATCAGGAATACAAATCAGGTAAAGTTAATATGTATTAGGTCCTTACATATGAAATTGGCGTTTTGTCGTACTGGCCACTTTGATCTCAAATTTCTCTTCTTTGGTTAGGGATTCCAATTTCAAATTTATACAGCTATTTATTCATAAATTTGTATTTCGATAACCGTAATTCATTTGTTTTGTCCTCGTTTGGTTTTTTCTTTACGTCACGCAGTTTAGAAAATGGAAAACTTGAAATATCCGAAAGATCCGATTTAAAATCCCTTCATTATTGTACCTACCAATTAGTTAGTGGCTTTCGGTAGAGTTGTTTTTATACCGAGCCATATTATATTATATTGTCTATTTATAGGACGTTGTAAATCATTGCTCGCTCACAATCACTAGAATTCGCTAACTTTCCACTTCTCACGAGTGGAAAGTTTACTGAGTCAGGAATCCGAGATAGTGGCTGTCCTAGTCAATTGTAATAACAAAACGTTATGGCACTTGTGTCTTACTGATAATAAGTTAAATTATATGTTTTATTGGAACAGACGCGGTGTAGGGATTCTTTAATTATCCACAGTATTCATTACTACAAATGAGACGTGTACAGCTAAAAGTCGCGGTCTCTTTAACACTTACCTAAGAAGTATGAAAAAGTATTTTGTTAATTTCCACGGTTTTTTTTCTACTAATATTGTAAACGCGAAAGTTTGTAAGTTTGTATGTTTGTTACTCTTTTATGCAAAAACGATCTGTATGAAATTTGGTACGAAGAAAGCTTAGACCCTGGATTTAGACATAGACTACTTTTTATCCAGTATTAACGCAGGTAACACCGCAGGGCGCAGCTTGTTTCTTATAAAATATAATACAAGATTTATAAGACATTAGATATAACTTGTGCACTTGTATTTTTTTGACAATCTGATATGCACCAATTTACAATAAGTAGAATACTTAATAATAGACTCAATATTTATATTTTCCTATAGAAAAACCAATGGTATTTAGGATTCATTTTGATAATACAAACCCTTATACCTACATATTTCATAATTGAGTAATAATCAAATCGAACAAACGATGTTTCCCAAAATCTGATCTGACTACAGTTACAGCTAAAAACAATATTTCCTACTTTACAAAAATTAATTCCTTTTTCTCAATAATTAATTAAATGTAGTGACACATTCTTATCGCCGCATCACCGGCATTAGATTACCTAAATACACAATCTTAGTGGTAACGTCATTTCTAGAAATAGCACATGCATGCCAGAAACACGTAAAGATCTATTTTATTATTATCAAGCAGGCAGGTATTATCTAGGGTTGGCAACAGTTTTGCAAAAGAAACAGAACAGCATTTTTAATGTCGTGTAGTATACAGGTACAGCACTCTAACAATTTTTTATAGACATGGTACGTAACGTAAAGTGGTAACGAATAGAAAAGTCGAATGTAAGTGAAATCCACGCAAGAACAGCGTGGTGGACTACTATGACTATGACCTACCCTTCACAGGCGAGCCCCGTGTCAAGCAATGGGTGCTATGGGTTGATATTTGTACGTCAACGTAATCAACGCATGTTAACGTCTTTGTGGGATATATTTGGTTAGCAGCCCTAGCGTTATCGTTATCAATGGAGTTATTCACGTTAATAGTTGTATCTGGAACGTGCCACACCACTCTTGCGCCTTTCGTGTCGTGTTTTTGTCTCGCAAAATATTTATCAGCCGATTAAGACCTCGTTAAGCTTATTACGAAACAATCACGCCATTTCGATGCATCCCCTGATAATTGATACCGAATATTTTTCACTTAATTGACACGTTTTGTTCGTAAATGTTTTGGACTTTGGTATAGGTATTTACAGAAAAGACGGAGTATGAACTTTGTCTCTTTTGGAAAAGTTATGTCAAAATGTATATAGGTGTACATTTAAAAGGACTAGGTAGAGAAAAACTAAACGACTTAACTGAAATGTATAGAGAAATTTCAGCACATCTTGACGAAATTGGTAGGTTCAACGAATAAAAAATAGGTGTTGCATATTTTTAATTAGGGGAGTATTTACCTCCAAAAATGGGAAAAGTTTCCAGCAGTATCATTGACCGGCTGATTTTAATAATATCTGGATGGAACATTCGAAAGGTTAACAGTTCGCAGAACTACTGACATAGTCATAGTAGCTCAGTAGTTACATATAAGATGGGATGTATAAAATCGATCATCGCACGCGTCGCCGTCTTTAATACGAGTATATCTATGTGAGGGACAAAACTGTCTGAAATATGTCGTACTTACTCGTACTTGTTTACCTAATCTTAATCTGCTTGCGTTCGACCGTATCTCGCCTGATGTAAAACGGCGATGCGACCTAAGATGTAGCACTCGATTTCACTTGCGACTACCCATAAATACCCAGATTATAGCTATCGAGAAATAGAGAAGTCGGTATAGTCAGTTACGTAGCTACTTAGTATTTTCCAAAACTTATCGGAACGTTTGATAGATGCGACATTCAGCGTGGTAATGAGGCATTCTGGGCACACTGCCTTCTGGTGGTGGTTTGGAACATTCGGATTGTTTGTAGATCTTAAGTGGTCTATAAATACTTAAAATACATCTGCAATTTTTCTGTTGTACTTAGTCTTTTTACCCGATTAGGAAAGTAGGAGGGTTATGTTTTTCGAGTATACGTATGTAAATGTGTTTGTATGAATGTATTTCTGTGGCACGCCCTAGAACCTAAACGGCTTGTCGTATTTTTATGTGAGTGGTGTCAATAGATTCGCCTTAACTGTGACAGTAATGACCGGGGTACGTGCCTGAGTAACTCAAAATAAGTAAAGAAAATTAAGAGTGATACATAGGATTAAATATTTAGCACTCGGGTTTTTTTTGGAATCGCTTCTAATTACTTTCAGATTTCTAAAGGCACAAGGGTAAAGAAACTTAAGTAACTGATTCTTACAATGTTGCCAACTCAGGTCATTGACTAAGTAAGTAGAATAATAACTTAATCTAAGTAATACAGCAGCTATTTATAAAAACGTAATTACAATTATTCATCATGAATTATTAACAGCAGTTTAATTAAAATAACAAATGCAGTATCATTTACTGTGTTACTACACAAAAAAAATACCTCTTTAGCTTCGTTATTGTTTTTACACGTGAACTCGATTCATACACGTGACATTTGTTATTTTTTACTCCCCAATTGTCACGTTAAAAACATACGTGACCTTAAGATAAATTGTAGAGAATTGTTTTAAAGTTATTTTTCTCAGTGTTTTTCTCATCAGTACGAACGTTTGCAATTCGGTTGTTATGTAAAAGGAGATGTGTATATTGTAGGGTTCCGTAGTTTTATATTACCCGAATTTGTTTATTTTACGTACTTAAGTCTTATTGGCACATTTATAGCAGGACACGAAATTTGAATTTTGCCGTTTGCCTTATACTTAATTAGGAGATCCAACTAATACTCTATAAAAATATGTATACAACCTTTCCTTGTTCCAGAGTGTTCCAGAATCTTCCGGTGTATAGCTAGAATGCTTTACAAATATGTCTATGACTTGCCTATTGGAAATTAGATCATACATTTTTGCAAATGTATATACCCTATGGGGCGCTGACATGATCTTTTTTTGATTGCAAGTCACTAATTACATACTGATTCAAAAAAAACCATTCCTTGAAAATCATTTTTGGACTTAAGATATACGTTACTACGTATCATGTATTTCTGATGAAGTTCCAATGTCGCCTTAAAACCCTGCACAGCAACAACTTGACGACTTATGTACGTCATTGAAACTATAAACAAAAACAAACGTTAATTAAATACGTAGCTCTTGATTATTCGTTCGCTAAATGCCTAAATATGTATCATAAAGATCAGAGGTGGCATGGTCAAAGGTGACGTAGAAACAAGGCTCGACAAGTATACTGCGTGGAAAAAACCCTCTTATCGGACTGTTATCTTTACTATTACATATTTTTATATATGTTAAACAGAGATATAACTTTTATCAAATAAAAGGCTTTGTATTAATTGACTGACACATGGTACGTAGGTATCTACAGCCAAAACCGTTGGAGTACCCACGCATTTAAAAAAAATGTGACTTGTACATAAGCTATTTTGCTTTTTGTAGTTCCGTACTAGTTAATAAACAATATTAAAATAATGTAACTTTATCATCCACATAATAAAAATGTTTGTTGGTTTTTGGATTGTTTGTTTGTTGGTTTTGTGATTGTGAGAGATTGTTCGAGGTCCGTAGAGTCCTATAGGCTACTTTAAACAAACAACGCGGGTGAATCCGCAGGCAAAAGCTATCAGTTATAACTGTATGTAGGTACTTTTATAATGAGTTTAGTGTGTATTGCAAGTTGCAATGACATATGATGAAAACAATGTTTTCACGAGACATGCCTCGTATGTAAAGTTTGTATGGACAAGTAATTAAATTTATTTAATTAAATTAAAATTATAATTAAATGAAATATATTTAAATTTTTGTTGTAACAAAAATTTGTATATTTTGCTATGATATAAAGAAATATCGAACTTGAATTATGTGGGTACATATATGTTCTATCCTCCTTATCATCATAAGCCAGAAGACGTCCACTACTGAACGTAGGCCTCCTCCTTAGAGCGGCATTCCGGACGACAATCTGCCAATTACATCCACTAGTTATTTGTGACTTTTACTAAGTCGTTGATCCACCTAGTGGGAGGTCTGCGCTGAGTCTAGCGGTTTATGGTCGTCACTCAAGAACATTTCTCCTCCATAGGTTATCAGGTCTCCGAGCCATGTGGCCAGCCCAGTGCCACTTTAGCTTATAAATTCTACGAGCAATGTGTACTTTCCTATCCGTACTAATTCATGAAGAATATTTAAATAATGCCAAGTCATCCGAGAACATTCGGTAGATAAAAATGTATATGTACTTACATACTTAATTGTATACAAAGATTTGAGGTTCATATCTTGTCCGCGTGTTTTTTTGGTTTATTTCATTGTTATTGAAAACAACTAGAACCTTTATCATAGTAGATAAATTAGTAAGAAAAATATTTTTAGGGGAATACACGTCAGATTAAAATACTTTTTTTGATTTATTTTTTACAAGATAGGTAGATATTATTATATCCTTTAGACACAAAAAACATTAAAAACAAAAGATTTTTTTTTAAATTTATTTGATAAAGTCAGTACATTTGAACACAAATTTAGTCAAACAAACCGACTCGATTCGAACCTGGCGCAAAGATGCCCATGACGCTACGTTACCGCGCTGGATGGTGATGGCTAACTTTTGCGCCAGAAACGAGCCGGAGCGAGAGTCGCCACACCTTTCACTAATTTTAAGTCCTAACTCCCTAATATATTTTTTTATTAATTATTAATTTAACTCCTTATTTAACTAACTTATTAATTTAACTCCCAACTGCCCATAGTCTCTACTGCAATGGGAACAAACAGATAATTCGGTTCCATTGCCGTGTATTTCAGGTGCTTTTTAATAGCCGCATCCTCAGCACCCGTTGCTGGAGACCGAATCGAGCGACTCAGGTGACAAGCACAGACAACGCTGACGCAAGTTGCATCCCATATCAAGCACTTGCCATTCTTCCACGGCGCCAGAGTCAGCCCATTCGGTCTCTTACCGTCAGATCTACTTAGACCTGGCGGTTCCAGCATGCATGGGACATTAGCCGAGATTAAAGCCCTACGAAATATGTCGTTGAGGGCATGGTGACGCGAAAACCTCCCTACGCAGCGACGACAACTCAGTGCGTGATGACCATTGGCCTCAACCATGGAACCGCAGATGCATTTATGAGGTTCACACACCTCGCAGCCCAGGCGGAGAGCCACCGCCACACGCAGAGAATCATCGTCGCGTAAGGTGCCCAGGTGAGGGGAAAGGAGAGCGTTCAACCATGCCCCAGATTGTGACTGCGACACAGTTTGCAATCTCGCTAAATCCACTCCCATGGCAGAATTCAGTAAGTGCTTTTGGACACGTTTTGCACCAACATCGTCCCATGCGCGTTGTACATGGGGGGTAACTGGGTTTGGCACGCCGAGAATAATTAGTACATAATAATATAGTGGCATCAGTGGAAGGAAAGTTGCTAAGTTTCTACACTATCCCTACTATAGGTAGGTACTTAACTAATAGTTACAATACCTTAATTTTCTGCGTGTTTCTCATTCCGTGCCCACTAAAAGTAGATAGTAAACAGGAAACTAGTAATACTTTTAACAAGTGGTTTAAAGTGCCTTCAAAAAACCCGACTGCAAGAACTTAAAACCCAAGTCGCGTATCTTAGCAAGTGAGATCGCGGGATGCAGCTAGTATAGCCTATGATCATCTGCAGGTGAAGAGAAATCTATTGACACCACTCACATAAAAATACGACAAGCCGTTTATTCTCTAGGGCGTACCAAAGGAATTTACATACATACCTATATATATATATTCACTCGAAAAACATAACAATCCTTCTTTCGCAGTCGGGTAAAAAATTAAAAACCGACTATCAAAAAAAACGATAAAGAAAATCAAAAAAAAACAAATAAACCAATTCTCATGAAAAGTGGTAAGGGACCAATCAGAATGTAGGTATATCAATTAAAAACTAAAAAAGATAATAAGCAAAAAATTACAAACAGACGAACATAGATCTTCTTTTCAGAAGTCGGTTAAAAAGGCCTTGCCGCTCACATATACGGATATTCCAATTTCAGCCATTCACTTGTAAGGTTTTCACTCATGTGCAAATTAGAATCAATAGCATTAAGGAAGACACCTGCTTGTTGGAGAACGTTATATTATAGCTTTCAAAGGTAAGTGACCATCAGTGTAGACTATACCTATGTTAGTGGTAGCCTAGTCGGTAAACCCCTTGCCTCACACAAGTGAAAGGGCGCGTGTTCAAATCCAGGTTCAGGAATGCACCTTTGAGGTTTTCACTCATACTTATGCATTTTTTAATTATAATACCACATATTTAAGCTGTAAAGGAAAACATCGTGAGGAAACCTGCTTGTCGGAGAAGGTTAATGACTTTCAAAGATAAGTGTAGTCCCTAACCAGCAATTTGGCCTGCGTGGTGGACTATGGCCTATACCCCTATGCATATCGGAGACCCGTGCCCAGTAGTAGGACGCTATGTGTTGATACGTGGATTATACCCCCTTCATAGAAACGTATAAAAAAGAATTCCAATAACTTACCAATAAGTTACTATTAGCTGAGATCAGGAATACAAATCAGGTAAAGTTAATATGTATTAGGTCCTTACATATGAAATTGGCGTTTTGTCGTACTGGCCACTTTGATCTCAAATTTCTCTTCTTTGGTTAGGGATTCCAATTTCAAATTTATACAGCTATTTATTCATAAATTTGTATTTCGATAACCGTAATTCATTTGTTTTGTCCTCGTTTGGTTTTTTCTTTACGTCACGCAGTTTAGAAAATGGAAAACTTGAAATATCCGAAAGATCCGATTTAAAATCCCTTCATTATTGTACCTACCAATTAGTTAGTGGCTTTCGGTAGAGTTGTTTTTATACCGAGCCATATTATACATTTATAATACGAGTATGTATGCCCGCAATATAAAATGGAACATAAAGTGGCTTCAAACTTTAATCTCTTATTTGACCCCCCGTAGGGGTAAAAGTTACAAAATCTTTTGAATACCTACACCCTCCAAATTTCAAGTCTCTAGGTTCAGCAGTTTAGGCTCTGCGTTGATTCCTAGCGAATATTAGTAAGTCAGTGACTTACTCATATAAGTTATATATATATATATATATATATAACTGTATACCTGTATACAGTTTTAAATATATATATATATATATATATATATAACTGTATATGTAGGTATGAGCCTACTTCAGGTATAAGTAGTAAATATTAAGTAATGACATGGCTCATGGAGTTACCGATAAACTATTTGCATTTGTATAAACTATAATAACATTTGAAACTTTCCACGCGATGTCATCAGAGTAATTAGCCGTGGTGATACTCGTAGGTACTCGTCTGTTGTTGCGGTTGTTTGCCGCGGAAACTTCCCGCGCGATAACCTCTTATCAGTGGCACGAGACCGCGTCCGACCGCTGTTATTTATATATCACGTACTCTTAGCGATAGAAACATTTGTTGTTTTAGTTACTAGTTGAATATTATTTTTTGGGTTGCATGGTGGTAAGGTGTTTTCTAGCGCTGCGGCAACACACAAGCAGGCGACTTGCTAAGCGCCCAGAGGCTTGCATTGCTAGGAAACAAGGTAGCTAAGCGCCTAGCTCGCAGTGCGGCCGGCCGCGAACATTGTAAGAACGTTACTAAAGAGCCTCGCTAGGCTCTTTTCGCTCAGCAAGCCGTCTGTGCGCACGTGACTTTTTTTTACGTGGTAAAATGCTGCATGCATACCGCTCCACCAAGGGGAGGCAGAGCGGTTATATGGGACTCTTACCCACCAATACTCCACGGTGTCACTCCCTGTCGATGACTGGCGGGACACGGAACCGATATGGCACTCATTCGCGACCCGCCACGGCCGTCCGTCACCGGACTCATCCCTCGGGGTAGCCCCCCTTGCGGTACGCATGACGCACCGCAACCAGCTCGAAGACATTACCACCATGTAGGCGTCAGACGATTAAGCGCCCGAGGGCCTCTTGCGACGGGTCAACACTACTACGGCCACAGCCCTTTCACCAATATGCGGTGGTGTCTCCGCTGTGGCCGCGGAAGGTAGGGAAAGCGGCGCACCTCGATACCGGCAGTCCTCTCTCTCCCTCCTCGGCTGCGGCGGCTTGCGACATTGCAGCCCGCCTCAGTTGCGGTGTCTCCATAACACACCGCAACCTACCTCTTATAGCCGCTTCGACACAAGCTTAGAGGTCAAAACCTGGTGGAGCGGCCCTCTTCACCGTGGGTGGCAAGGCCACGGCTACTGATCCCCCCCACCCCGACAATGTGGGCACTTAGGGGGATGCGCCTAACGCTCGTTTGGTAGCTAAGCTACCGCCCTGAAGTTCATAAAATCTAACATCATGCACCTAACGGTGAATTGAGCGCTAGTGTATTCCAGACTAAGCATGCTCCTTCTTAATTTAACAGTGTCACTGACTTAGCCATGGTAGTGCAATTTGGTAACACAATACCTAAGTGGTTCTTTAAACTATTACCTATCATAGGATGAGGCCATTATTAATTCCAGAATTCAGATTCATATTTACAAAATGAAAGCAATTTTGCCAGAATTGAAGCGGAGACGCTTCGCTCGCTTGATCAATAAAAGTAACATAAAAATCATCAATTCTCTGCGCTACTGTACGTAGCTACAATCGGTGAACGAAGCTACAATGGCCATCTATTGGCACAATTGACTCTCAGAGCGCCGGTCACTGGCGCAATGCGTGTATTACTAAAATAGCATAGAGCTAAATTGACCAACAGATCTTAGTTTTGTATGAAAATAAAAATTCCGAAAAAATCTTCTGTATAGAGTTCAGCACCAGCCCGATTCACATTCCGTTTCCGAATTTCACATCGAATTCGAATACTTTGCAACACAATGTACCCAAAGTACAAAATCTCAAACGATCAAATTATAACAATCGACTTTAAATGTCATACCTAATTCAGGATATTCTAACAAGCTTTACGTAATCCACGTTGCAAGGTAAAATCCGAAAGAATTCATGAATATCATTTTAATTAATTTATTGCAAAACACATAGTTGAAAATTAGATAGTAAGAACTAAATAAGAAAAAAAGAAAAGAATTTGACATGTACCTACCCTGCTTAATTAGGGCGTAGCAATAACAATTTCATTTTAGTAAATAATTAAATTAAAACTCAATTTTTGATATGATTAATTAATATTTACCAATTATTTAATTTAAAAGAATTCGTTTATATAATGTACGTTTATGTAATAAGAAATTGTCTTAGGTTTTTCAATTATTGGATACAGTTGGAAATGTTTTACTTCATTCGAATAACAATGATTAAAATGTATGTTGGTAGGTATTACCGCAAATCTGCGGTAGCTGTTCCATTTCACAAGAATACAAAGAAAAATAATATAATTAAGTCATAGGTCATACCTACAGCCTAGTCTTGTCGCGGAATTAATAAATATGTACATAAATAAAGCAAAGAATTATCTCAAGGAAAAATATTCACAATAAGAGGCTCAGTGATAAGCTATAAATAACTTAACTATGTGTTTCTATATTTGACAATGTGAAATTACTCCAGAAATATGGCCGATGAACACCGATCTTATCCGATATGTACATATAGTAACTACTATTAGGTATATCTTCAATGCCGATATCACTAATTAATGGTCTCTTATCGATGGTCAAATTAGTGTAATGGGTAGCTTATGTTATACGAGTAGGCAGGGTAACTTCTAGTTGGTGGGCGTATCATATTATCCAAGTATCATAAATAACATTGAAAATCCGAAGTAACGAACGAAGAAAGCAAAGAAGACAACGTATCCTTAGGAACTGGATCATCAAACGCCTGGAAAAAACTTCGTAACTGAACAAGAATTATTGTGCACGCGTTTCAAACCAAAAGAATGGCATCTAAAGTAGTCCATACCACACAGATACACAAGTCAAACGTATAACACGTTTTAATTCAAATTCTAAATTTCTTTATTTCGGACAACTGTAGATCTATGTACATATAGCTACAAATAAACTTTAAACCTAGTAGTGTACTTAATAAAATTAGATAACCATTTGCGTGGCATGTCCTCAAAAACCATTGTTTTCACAACATGCCGTCGCAATGGTAAGTAAAAATCACCAGCTCAGCTATACTTTCAAACAGAGGTGTGTTATAACCACTAAAAGTTTGGGGATAGAAAATTAGAGGCGAGGAACATCATAAGGCGTAACAAGGATTATGGACCACAGCCGCTCTGTCGAGAGCATAGCGACCTATGAAGATATAGATTAAGTACATATCTACTATCTTATCTTCTTATTTTATGTTTAGAAGCTTTTGTTCCGTGGATAAAGAACATTCAAAATGGACCCTTATGTTTCAATCATCAGCATCATCCACAGCCTTCTGCTTGTCACATTAGATTTAGGACACATTCGGTAGATTTTTATTATTATGTTTCCTCATATTTGACCAAAGCTGCGTCTTAGCCTTATTCATTAGCAGCTCTTATTCCTAAGTTGATAACTGTAACGCCTGCAGAGCATAGCATTGCTTTTTTGTCGATTTCTATAAAATGCATCAGTGTTATTTTGATACCCCAACCGTCCTATTTTTGACATCGATTTATACCATGAAAAAGGTGTAGACTAATAATTCAACACGCCTGGACAAATCCGGTTGGCCTATTTTGAAACCCCCTTCTTCTAAACCTAAACCATACACAATAGGATTTGACTTTATAGTTCAGTAATGAACATTTTAACACGTAACGCGGTCACATTCATTTAAGGTCGTATAATTCTAGTGAAACGGTATTCACTAAGCCAATGTCAAATTTTATATAGTGATGTGTCAAAGAATGCTTTTGTTTTGCATCGTCAGAATAACGTTAAACTTGCACGCGTTTTCCGCAAGAAATCTTGCCCTGTGGCCAAAACTTAAATTTAGTTTCAGACTTGAAGTTAGTGACAGCGAGTTCTTCCGAGTACTTTACGGCGCGGTGGTTACCTATAGCTGCTGGCCATATTGCCTTGGCTTATATTTACGATGACACGTCAGTGCAAGACGTGTCATCGCTGAAGACACGAACGACTCATTTCATCCGTGATGAAGTTCACCGAATGTGAACGAAACTTTATTTGTGCCTTTCCAACAATCAGGTACGCGTGAAAACCCGTCTTCTTAAACAATATGAATTAAACGCGTTAGTTTTCTAAATAAAATTGCCTTGGCTTATTCTGAAACTCCAAGAACTAAACGAAAACCATAGACAATCAAATTTGACATGATCTGTGACCCAAACAACCAAATAAAACAACAAACAGTGTAATATTATATTATGTATATTCATAAATCACACATAATTTATAAAACTTTATATCTAGCTTTGTTGACCATGTGGTGCGATGAGGTCTGTAGCTTCAGTAGTTCTTCTTTGATGAGGCGCGTTATTTCAGACTTGGCTTTGGCGACGGCGAGTTCTTGGGAGCTCTCTATGGCGAGGTATAGTTTTCTCTCGCCCTCTGGCGGGTTCTTCCCGGTGGGGACGTACGTGCCGCGGACGGTGATGCCTGCCTCTGAATACTCGCTGATTAGAGCCAGCGCCTCCTGGGAATTGGGAAAGAGTGAAGTAAGTATTGTTTATTGACAAGTATATTATGCGGCAAAAAAATTGATCTAAAAGCCGTCGAAGCGTCCGTCGCGTCGCTTTTAGTTCAAGTTTACCGGCCACCGGTTTAGCAGAGGAAAACTAAAGTATTTGCCCGTTTTTTATGTACTTAAATAGGGCAACCAAGAAGGAAACCACCCTTTCATACAAATAAAAAATAATTAGTCAAGTGATCGGTCTAGGCGAGCAATTTTGGTAACAAACATTAGAAAAGATAAGGACGAATTAATAACTTCCTTTTCTAAAATTGCGTGAATCAAAAGTTGGTTATACAAGTATTAGATTTTGTACATTGGTTAGGATTCTGCTAACTCGAAAGGGGTTTATGAAACTTCAAATATCTGACACCCGAGCTTGATAGGCTAATAAACATTCTACTATTATTCTATCAACCAAATTAAAAAAACGTAATTTATCGCAGCGTACGAAATAAATTTCGAATCAAGATATATCTACGTTTCTATATTTTTGTACACAATGATGTAGTCTTTATTAACACAGAATATTAAACACATCTTCAGAAGTATGTCTACCTTTAGATAGATAGATCAATTCTTTATTGCAGACACACAAAAAAAAAACACAAGAAAAAAATTCTTACTAAATATAGTGCTTCAAGTGGCGGCCTTATCGCTAAAAAGCGACCTTTCTCTATGTTATAGTTAGTTCATTACTAGGATTTTGCCTGTGCACATATGATACGGAAGACAAAGAAACAATTTCGAGACTCGACTGGTTTCGTAAACAATCTTTAGACACATATCACGACCAAGAACCGAACCCCTAAGACTGCCAGCTGCCAAGCTAACAACAAAAATCAATGTTACCTTTTCACGATGTTTCTAGGAATAGTGGTGGTGACATTTGCTCGCATTATTACGCCGTAACATTTTAATGCAAAGGAACACAAAAGCTCCTATCAAGGCTAGTTTCAGCAGCATTTTGATGCGTTTGAATTACAATTATTTCACCAAAGTTATCACGACAGCCGCTAGGAATGCACTGGCCGTATGCGAGATGCATCGAATATAAAATGCACAAGCATTCGTCACAACACCGGGTTATCTTAGGGTTAATAATGCTGAGGTTTTCGTAAACAAAGTTAAAAGTGGCAGAGAATTAGGTCGTTCGCATTCAATAAAAAAATTATTGAGAAATGTAAATAAGGTCCTATTAAGAACGGTATTATCTTTATTACTGACACTTAAATATTTGACTCAGTTGATATCGCATTTTGCTTTGTTAATAACTAGTTTTTCTCAGATTTAAAGTCAACAACATTTAATAAGTAAAAAAATACATATGATGCAATGTTCAGAAATTTCGCGTAACATTATTCTCGAAAAATAAATCGTAGAACGCGAATCCACGTTAAGATCAATAAAAATTAATTGTTTTTATTATGTAAGCGACTTATTAATTTATTAATTAGGCTGACCTTAACTGGATACGAGAGGGTTAATTGGTAAGATATCAGATAGGTTTTTGTAAGTAACGTATTATATATAATGTTAAATTATAATATGCTTAATTTCAAGTAATGCCTATACTTGAGCAGTTGTTGGTAGTATTTCTCAGAAGCTGGTATGCTCACATGGTGCATAGAAACTAGTGTAAAATACTAGATAAAATGTTGTAATTTTTTTCGTTAATTTCTCACAGTTCACCTACATTGCTCAACTAGTTGATAATAAGAAATGTTATTCTTGTGATTCTGTTTGATAGGAAACTTTTCTCTCGTTTTGTATTTTTGGAATCATGCCTATTTTATTTGAATATGATTTATCATTTCAAAAAGCAATCGTTTAAAATTTTTATAAATTATAACCCAAAGTACTGGATCAATTGTGATAAAATGTATGTGGGACAACTGTTCGATAAAAAAAATTATTTTCACATCGGACGCGGAAAATTCGAGAGATATACATAAAAAAATTAAGAAGTTACTGTTTTTTGAAGACCTTTATAAGCAATTTGCTTAAGGCGACGGGTATAGACAAGCGCAATTGAGAATAAATAATAGTATGTACTGATACTTACCTATGCCATGCCATCTGTTTGATTCTGGGCGAAACAAATGAGCGGGCATTGGCCTGCCGTTTATAATTTTGTCAACTGTATTGATAGATGGTGTCTCATGCACAGTTTAGATATTGACATAGAGTAATGTAAGTTCAGAGAAATAACATCGTACTTTTCTGAAAGTTAGGTCAAAAAAACTCTTGTACAGAAGGTGAAGTATGTAGTAATTACTCAATTCAAATATAACTTTACTCATTATAGAATAATAACAACTCGATTTCATTAAACTTTTATAAAAATGATTTCTCGTACCTCGTAAAATCATTAAAAAAAATTGAGAAAATTTCGTAGAAACTATCATTCGAGTTCGTTCGTTGAATATCGTGCGAGTTGCATCCTTCAAAATTCCGCTATCGTGAGCAGTTGGCAGCTCATATCATTGATGACATTATTTATCAACAACGAGGTTCGCTGGGTTAGGTAAAACTTACTTAAAAAATTGTAATAAATAAAAAAAAAATTGCATATTTTATTAAGAAATTAACTATTTTGACCGATTTTTATCAAACTTATATGAATAAATTTTTAGTAAATTTTAGCGCCTCTAAGAAAACAGAAAAATACTTTAAAAAAACAATAACTGAAATAAAAGGTAAACATTTTATTTCAGTTATTGTTTTTTTAAAGTATTTTTCTGTTTTTTTAGAGACGCTAAAATTAACTAAAAATTCATATTTACATAATCAATCGAAAAATTAATAGTTACATATTTTATTATGGCAGCTGCTCCTGACAGTGTAGAATATTTTTATTATAAGATCTCTTTCCGTATCAACCATCAGCTATAACATCTATGATGGCAATGCCGTTCGAATTCACCCTTCCGATTCAGATAAAAACAATTTTCTTTTTTAGTACCTACACTGTAAACTGTAAAAAAAATGCTTTAAATGTTGATTAATATTAGTGAGTGGTAATATTAGAGTAAGTGGTAATATTCCACCGGTGCGTTCTACGGAGATCCCGGTGCCCTCCGTCAAGCATTGAGTCAGACTACCGGGGGGGTTTTAGTAGATATAATCCTACATAACCCGGTTGTACCCCAACAGAACAGAACAAAAAATAACAAAAAAGTGGTAACATTAGTGAGTGTTACCTTGCTGGTGACCCTCCAGCGCGCCTGCTGCGGGAAGTCGTTGATCTCCAGCTCTGTCTCGTACTTGCGGAACACCTCCTCAGCTGGCTCGTTGGCTGACTCGTCGCGCGGCTGATAATTCAGTCGCGTGTTCAGCTTTGCGGCTAGTTGCTCTGCTACGGTCTTAGCCTGCGATGGAAATTGAACTTGAAAAGTTGTTTTTTTTAACAAGATGATCCTTTTATTTATTTTTAGTTTTAAACCAGTTATTTTTAATATTTGGCGGTCACTCGGAATGCTTACGGACTCCGTACAAAATAACTAAGATAAAAACTCATCAAAAAAAATATAATAATTTTTAGGGATATACATGAACGGTTTTACACTCATTTCTCCACTAAGTTTCAAAAATATGCACAACATTTTCAATTACAAAAAAAAGATATCGAAGAAAAAGAAGTACCTACATACATAAAATGTACTTACTTTCTTCCATTAATATTTTGCAAAGAAAGCTACACGAGGTATTTACTTCCTAGATTTTTAAACCTACAGGCATCAAAGGAGTGAGTGCTTTAATGTTGAACTTTCAAATCATCTGTTTTTCCAACTGCGCATGTTGTGCATGTGTATTATTCTCTTAATTAATGAAATTAATTGGAATTTAATGATTGAGCTTATGTAAGCCCAGTGTACAGAACAGCTGTATGTTTATTTGGATGATATCGAGCGTATCTCTAAGAGTACGGAGCGCATAAATAAGCCAGCACAGTTAAATTAAGGTTATCTCTATCTTTAATTCAATCATCGGAAGCTATTAAATAACTCGTCTAAGCGTTTAATTAAACTAAACAATCAATAATATTGCGCAGTGCATCATATCAACGTAACATCATATCAGAAGTAAGGGAACATACCTACGTGACTCATTCAGGAGAGGGAGCTCTTGAAATACCAAGCTTGGTAACAAGGACGGGTTAGGTGTTCGTCAAATAGTAAACTAATAATTAATTGACGTTTAAATGACGTTCGTTACAGGCAAGTCTTATTATATTGTTTAACTAAACATAGTTTCGTTCACATTCGGTGTACTTCATCAGGGATGAAAAGTTAGTGTCTTCAACGACGACACGTCTCGCAGGTACGCGTGAAAACCCGTTTAGGTTAAACAAAATGAATCAAACACGCTTTAGTTTTCTAAATAAAGTCTTATGATATTTGAATTAATAATTACTTAAAAAATTTAACTTATAAATCTCATTCATATACGATTACTTAATATTAGTTCCTTAAATACCGTGTAGTTAATATTAGTTCCTAGTTTAATAGTTCTCATGACATATATTCACATTATGATTGCTTTGTTTAATTGTTACTAATATTTTATTATGGTTGTTTGTTACACAAGAAAGATGATTCCACGAGCTGCATTGACGTATATTCTTCGCGTTTATAAAAAGGATTGCTTTAAAAAAAAACTAAAGTTTTTGTTTGAATGGATTAATTTTTGTATTTACAGGGGTAGGCACTCGAAGTGTTACCAACTTTAAGTTGCTATAGCAACCAAACTGTTTACAATATGGCGCCCATTTTTTCACAGTCGTAAGTCTATTGTATTGTTCCTAAACATACAGAAGCTCATTGTTTTTCGTCGCTGCTAAAAAAAGTTATCCAGATGGAATTCAAACGCCACAGTGTCATTACTTTGTATTTAGCTGGAAAATCGCAACCAGCCATTGTTAATGCGCTACGACATTTACATCTGAATAAAATGTTTGTGTATCGGACCATCACGCGTTACAATGATACGGGTAGCATCAAGAAACGCCATGGAGGTGGACATCCAACAACAGCAACATCATCAGAAATGGTTCGAAAGGTAAAGGCTAGAATTGAACGAAATCCACGACAAAGCGCAGTTAAATTGGCGAAAAGTCTTAATGTATCTACCCGGAGCATAGGACGCATATTAAAAAATAAACTACAACTGAAGCCTTACAAAATACAAAAGGTGCAAGACTTGACACTTGCACAAAAGGCAGTTCGCCTAGAAAGAGCTAAGGAGTTAAAGCAGTTGCACGTTAATAGCAAGCTTGAAAATTTGGTATTTTCCGATGAAAAATTTTTTACGGTTCAGCAATATCTGAACAAACAAAATGTTCGCGTATGGTTACAGTCTAAATCAAACTACAATTTAGACCAACGAATTGCTCTGCGAAAGCAAGCACCAGCATCAGTGATGGTTTGGGCCGCGGTAACTGCTACGGGACGTTCACCTCTCGTTTTTATTGAGCAGGGTGCAAAGATAAACCAGCAAATCTACCGTGAAAAGATTTTAAACGATGCTTTGTTACCTTGGGCACGTAAGAAATTCGGTAGAAACCATTGGACGTTTCAGCAAGACTCGGCACCATCCCACAAAGCCCGTGAAACCCAAATTTTTTTGCAAGAAAAAGTTCCGAGCTTCATTTCTTCGCAACAATGGCCACCATATTCGCCGGAATTAAACCCAATGGATTTTTCCATATGGTCAATTCTAGAGACCAAAGTGTCAGCAAGAAAATATGAAACAGTCGACGCCTTAAAGATTGCTTTTCGCCGAGAATGGAACAAAATATCAGCAGACCACATTCGTGCAGCGTGTGAAGCCTTCTCGGACAGACTCGATGCTGTTATCCGCGCTAAAGGAGGCCACATCGAACAATATTTTTTTCTTTTTAATTTTAAATGTTTTTTTTTCTATATATTGAAGTTTATAAATAAAAGAAACAAAATTGTCAAAATTACAGCATTTTGAATTGGTAACACTTCGAGTGCCGACCCCTGTATATCAATATCTTTTAAGTAAATTCGCGCTTGTTCAGCTGTATTCATATATGGTGCCCATCGCTTAGCGCTTTTTAAAACTCACAGGTCTTTTCGTATACTATGGCTGTTCACCAATGGGGAGAAGGTAGTCAACTGAAGAAAATGCGTTACGTGGTTTTGGTTCACTAAGGAGTAACTTCACATCAGGTACAAAAGACGATATGACTAAAACTAACATCATAACAACGTGTAAAAACTCGTGTTTACTCACCGTAATAAGCGTGTGCGCGTTGGTATTTCCCTTCAGTATAGCCTCGGCCGCTTGCTGAGTGGCTCCCTTCTGTTCGGAGCCCAGTCCTTTAGCTATATTGATGCGCGATGCGAGTCGTTTAGCGAGCTCTAACTTGCCGTCCGTGCCGGCGGGAGCGGCCGGCGTGGGAGGCATGCCGGCCGTCGCTACTCCGGGCTACAATAAATAACAAATTGTTAAAACCGAATTGAAAATACCCGACTGCTAAATCGTTAAATCTGTGTATCATCCTTGAATTTTTTATTAATTTTATTTACCCAGTGTTACTCTCAAGACCTAAGACGAATCTATTGACACCGCTCACATAAAAATACGACCAGCCGTTTAGTTAGTAGTAGCACGTTGGCGTGCCAAAGAAATATACGTACATACACTCAAAAAACATAACCTTCCTTCTTTCACAGTCGGTTAAAAAATAGTTATAATAATAAACAAGATCGGGTACGTATTGAATGAATTAGTTAATAAGATTGATGGATTGAATGTTTCATTTGTAGTAAACAGATACACCAACAAAAATATGAGCAAATACTGTTAAAATAAACACTGTTTAATAACTTTTAAAAACGTGTTTGTGAAAACCACGAACCCAACTAGGCAAAATGTTGGTAGCTAAAGAGATACAACGTTACAGCGCTGGTCGACCGTGAAGTGAACTCACTCTCATATAAATATGAAAAAAGGTAAATTTAGCGAACTATATTTGGTAAGTCTAGAAAATAAATTCGGGTTTACGAGTATATCGTGAAAATGTAAACGATACCGGTTAAGGATTCGGTAAATAAATAAATGAGACTGGGTAAATCTAGTAAACAAGACTGCATAAAACCTGAAAACAAAATTGGTTATTGGAATAAATTATTGTTAACATAATAAGGTTCAAAGTAAACAACATTGGGTGAAAATAGTGAAGATGATAAGGTGAATTATGGCTCAAATTATGGAACAAAAGATTGTGCCTTTGAGTATAAACTCAAAGGCACAATATTTTCCATTAAATACGAAAAACTCCAAATACGAAAATAAGAATTCTGATCATTATATTAAGATGTACCTTGATTTCCTTGATGATCTTCTTAGCAGCGAACATGGTCTCTATCTGCTGGTCGAGGTCTCCCTCCACGTCCTCGTCATCAGAGTCTTGAAGACCCAGCGCTGCCTTCTGATACTTTTTCTTTTCGGTCGCAGCTTGCGCTTCTGACTCGTCGAATTTGAAACCTGCAACACAAACATTATGATATGTATCGTAACAACCCGTATGCTTCCCCTTGCTGTTTACTGATTCCACTAAAGTTAGACTGAACTCAGCTAGATATCATTAACAACGTCATATTTTCTATTAGTCTACTATTGGATGCAGGCTTCTTATAAAGAGCATGGGAGAATGTGATCTAGCACTTTGATCTAATTGGCAGGTTGGCCTCATACGTCAACTGTAGCCGCTTAAACCAGCGGTGGCCAGTTATTCTAAAAATATGAGCTCATACGAAGGCAGATACGACTCACTTTTCCCACTGAATTCTTCCCCCAAATTAAGCTTTGTCTGTAATGTGCCTCCTGCTAGTGGAAACAGCCACAATGGGTCGCCCAATTACAATCCTTGCCGGGGTGTAAGGCAAGTCGAAACGAAGCCAAATCTCACTTGATTGGAGTTGGATTTAGACAATCATACTTCCAAAACACCTTTCCTGGCTTGACTTAGAGAAGTCGCACATAATTTAGCCAGCACTTGGACCTAGACACATATTGCTCATGCTCACCTTTCCCACTGAAACCACCTCCCAAATGCACCTTCTTCCCGTCCTTCTCTTGAGCTTCCTTGTAAGTTTCCCACAGTTGCCTGAGCTCGGGGGGTGGCGTGGCTCCCGCCAGTTCGAAAGCCCGCAGCAGGTCACCTGCGTACCGTCCCTGCTCGGGTGTGAGGAACGTCCAGGCGAAGCCTTTGTTACCGGCTCTACCTGTGCGGCCGCATCTGTCAAGATAAATAGGTGATGTAATTGCATTAAAAAGCAAAAGCTACTTCGAGCGTAAAGCTGATCCTACCCAGAACATTAAAAACGAGCATTTAATTGGCTTACAATAAAACGTTTTAAAAACGGAAGGTTAGTGTGCCTTGGTAGATTAAACTAATGATAATCATCTGTAGAATAAGTCAGTGCATATTTAAGGAAAAGAAGTATTCATTATAGGTGTAGGGATGTACTAAAAATTAAACCCCTGAGGGGATCTATGAAGGTTCAAAATTGGAAACTTCATTAAATACTTACCATTGCGGCTCTCGAGCTACGCTATGGGTGACAGCAACTAATTTTAGTATTTTTTTTATTCCATACAGCTAGGCATTTGACCACAGAAGTCAGCGATACTGTAGTCCTAGATGGAGCATGCCTAGTCTGGAACACACTGAATCTCAAGGAAGACTGATGGAACACACCGTTAGGTGCCTGGCGACAGATTCTACAACTTGAACTAGCCAGGCGAGCGATAGGAAATGCCCTACCACCATGCTATGGTTTCCTCACGATGTTTTCCTACACCGGTAGCTCAGGCTCTTTTTGCATGTTTCGTGAGATCGAGCCTCGAACCTTTTGCACGGTATTCAACTCATCATCGCTACAAAATGTATGTATTGTATTTGGCGGACTAGTCTCTTGTGCAACGAGACAGACTCGTACAAACCTATGAACGTAGTCCTCGTAATGGTTGGGACAGTCGTAGTTGACGACGAGCACCAGTTGCTTCACGTCGAGGCCGCGCGCGGCGACGCTGGTCGCGACTAGCAGACGCACCTTGCCGTTCTTGAAGTCAACGATCGTCGAGTCCCTGTCGAATTGATCAATACCTGTAACAGGCCATTAATATAATGATTTGACGACAACGGTCGGGTGACGTCGACGGGTGTATTCATACTGTCATATTAAATTAATTGTAATTTTAATATATTAACTTCAAAAAAAAACACTTTGGGGGAACATACACGAAAGAAAGATGGCGACGATTCGAAATCGACGTCCTTTTTTTAATTTAGTTAATGAAAGTAATTGGAGTGTAAATATGTACGAAAACGGAAGAATGACAACAATAGCAAGAAACATAGCAAGGATAAATCACTAGAATGGGCAACACCGAATAAAAACTTAGTCAATTTAGTCATGATAATGATTCTTAACATAAATAAAAGTATAATATATATAATATGTTATAATAGCTTGTTATTTTTCTAATTGTAGTTCCGAGTTGTATTCATATTGTATAAAGGAATTTAAGTTTGACAATACGCATACACCCGACAACCTAATTAAATAAAACAATGTCGAAGTCACGCCGTCTACATCTCGATTCGGTCGCTGAAATCAAACTGTGTGATTAGTAGATTTTTACAATGTAGCCTAATTAAAATAGAACGTAATAAATAATATTATTCAATTATTTATATATACTTTTCTGATATTACTCCCAAAGTTAACATGAATGTTAGCGGAGAGACTATTTAACTAAAGTAATACGATGTGTGCCAACCTGAAAAAGAAATTATAGAACCTGTAACTTTAGGGAGTTCTTTTGCTTAAAAGTAAGACTTGCTTAACTGGTTAATTTCAAAGATTATGATTTCTAAGAAAAACGTATTTATGACGGCGCTAGATCTTGTTATTATTTTTAGTTATCCGAGTGAAGCGCTGCTTAAAGTTCACATAAAAAAATAGAATAACATGATTTTTTTTTAAATATAGTCAAGTGGCAATCGATGCATTCATCCCCTACAAAAAAGGTGACCCGTGCCCAGCCAGTGGAACGCTACGAGTTGACAACTATATCGTATGGTGAGACTGACCTCCATGCAGACTCATGCACTGGTACGATGCCTTCATGAGGTCTTTGAGCAGGCTGTCAGCGTTCTCCTGCTTGTCAACAAACACGATGATGCTGCCGAGGTGGCTGTAGAGCCCTAGCAGCTCCAGCAGCTTGAAGAACTTGGCTTCGTCTTCTAATATCGCCACGTGCTGTTCCACCTCCTTGCACACTACGCTGCGACCTCCCACCTACAGAATAACCTCTTGTTTATGCCTGCTTTGTCCCAACAGCGCAGCTGATCAGCCTCCTAATCGGCTTAAGTTAGGCATGAAGGAGGTGAAAACAAGAGCAAGCAATCTTTGTTTCATTTTGACACAGCGTTGAAGACTTAATTTTGATGAATATGAACCTACGCGTTTAAAAATTACCTCCAAAAAAGCTTATTTTCTGATACAAAAAACAAAATTAAATCTTATTTTAGGTGATAGATTTAAGTCCGAGGAGTAAATAACCAAATTGATCATGATCGAATATACGAGCACCTGTATTTCAATAGGTTTCTGCAGAATTCTCCTCGCCAGCGCTTCCATCTGTCGGGGGAACGTAGCGCTGAACATCACCGTCTGCCGGTCCGGCCTCACGTTGTCGATTATCTTCATCACCTACACATTATTGTATAGATATTACACGAACAACAAAAAGATGACAATTGATCAGAAAAAGACTACAAGTTCTTTAAAAAAAAATAATTACCGAATGCATAAAAATTTAAAAAAATGTTAATGTAATAAAAAATGATTATGGCAGGCATTGATATAACTTTTTACTTATTTCGATTTAAATATGAAATCAAATATTGAGTGTATATTTATTAGTGTATATTTATTAGTGTACATATGTTACCGGACAAACCCAATTTTAGGATGAATTAGTTTCTCCTAGGCCTAAGACTTAAGAAACTTAGACTCAGGCGAAAGAGTCACCGGATTGTCATTAATAAAAGGACCCAAACCTACTGTTGACTTTGACGGCGTAAGTCTCCGCATTGTCTAAAAAAATAAAAAAGCTGTACTGATTTACTCAATCGCGTTAAGTGAGATCTGATTTGGCGTAGGAGAAACACGTTCATCCTAAAATCGGGCTTTACCGGTAACATATACGGGGTTATTGGCTAGAGGTGTACTGAGCCGAATGCGGGTCACTATACCCATTCTAATGAACAAATTTCACTATGAGACCAACTCGGAATTCGAGAAAAAAAATCAGCTGTTCCATAAAAAAAGTTATCGGTCGTCGACAAAATGTTTGAAACAGCTAAAACAGCAGTTTTAGGATGGGTACAGTGACCCCTTTTCGGCTTAGTACACCCCTAGCCGATAACCCTGTATGTATATATACCTGCGGTTCGAACCCCATGTCGAACATTCGGTCTGCCTCGTCCAGCACTATGTAGGTGACTCGCCTCAGGTTGGTCACTCGGCCCGAGTTGGCCGCTAGCATGTCTATCATACGTCCTGGCGTGCATACTATCATTTCTGCACCGCGTTTTAATTCTGCTATCTGAACATACAAAAATAATAGTAAAACATTTTTAACGAACTTCAATAATTGTAAAGTGGAGACAGAGAGTAATTCTAAAATTATTTGTTATTTTGAATAGTTCGACATTTAAGGCAGACCACGATATTGTGGTTCACACAATTCTCTATAGCGCACTCCAGAAACTGCGGCAAAACGTCCTCATCATCATCATAAGCCAGAAGACGTCCACTGCTGAACACAGTCCTCCCTCTTAGAACGCCTTTCCGAACGACAAGCTGCCAATAGCATCCACTGGTCACTCGTGACTTATACTAAGTCGTCGGTCCACCTAGTGGGTGGCCTACCTGCACATTGCCTTCCAGTTTGTGGTTGCCACTGTAGAACCTTTCTTCCCCATCGGTTATCGGTTCTTCAAGCGATGTGACTAGCCCATTGCCACTTCAGCTTGCAAATCCTATGAACTATCAGCAAAACGTCGAAAAAAATACCCAAAAAAACATACCTGCTCAGAAATACCAGTCCCCCCATACACGCACACCGTCCTCAGACCGAGCGATTTGCCAAACTTTTTGATATCCTTTCCAATCTGCATGCAAAGTTCTCTGGTGGGAGTCATGATTAATGCTATGGGGCCGTCAGTGTCTTCTAATGGAGGTTGGTCCAAAACGTGGCGGAACATTGGCAGGATGAAAGCAAGCGTTTTCCCGGAACCAGTCTTGGCTATACCGATTAGATCTCTGAAAAAATAAACAAATTATTGAACGATAGATGAAACTGTGAAGGAAAACTCATATGTTCCCATTCACACTATTAGACATGTTATGAGATCTATTTGAAGATTTACAAAATACACATTTTAATATATATATATATATATGATTTCTAAACCCCACAACTTTTCACCAGTGTCGGTATATACGATGGGACTGTCATGTTTAGAAGAAAAGTAACAAAAATAAATTGGATTAAAAAAAACCTCAACTTTTTATCTGAAAATCATGGCTTTGTTTTTCTTTACTCATATGTTTTTAAATGACTAAATTATAATACCTTCCCGACATGATAGCAGGTATGGCCTGAGCTTGTATGGGGGTAGGCTTCTCAAAGTTGAGTTTCTTCAATATATCCATTTCCTTTTTACTAATGCCGCAATGAGCCCACGACCTTATAGGTTTAGGGCAACCTTTGCCTTTCACTCGAATGCCTTCCAGTTCAGTTCTGTACGCTTCAACCTCTTCAGGTGTCATTCTTGCTAACTCACTGACCTGCAAAAACAAAAAATTAGTGCATATCTGCAATAAGAGGTATAGTGTTGCTTTTTCGAAAAACTGACCTACCGCGAATCTTAGAGAGCTATAGTATATTCGAAAATAGCGGCTTTATTACAAAAGGCCTTGTTTTAATCTCTGGTCATTACATAATAAATACGCCAGAGCTTACTAATAGCATACTTGCTAACTAAATTCCAAATAACGTACTCAATTATTGCGTTCCAAACCCGCGTTCTGTACTAGCACATAACAACGACTTAGCTCAACAAGTTGTTAGAAGCGAGTTCGAAGAAACCCGACTGCTAAGTCGTTAAACCTGTGTATCATCCTTAATTTCTTTTTTTTATTATTTTGATGTACCCAGTGTCACTCTCGTGACTTAAACGAATCTATTGACATCACTCACATAAAAATATGACAAGCCGTTTAAGCTCTAGTGCGAGCCAAAGAAATATACATGCATACACTCGAAAAACATAACTTTTCTTCTTTCGCAGTCGGGTAATAATGAGCACATTACATCACATGTTAGAATAATAGTAGAAGGGCTGTAAGGCATCAATGGCAGCCCGAGATATTTTGGCGCACGAGCGCAGCGATGGCGCCTATAGTTCGAGGGTGCAATTGAAGCTTACACCCGAGGTAACTACTCTGCTTTACATCTCGATTGTGAGGTAAGTAAAAAATAACCGGCATTACAATAATAAAACATTGTAATTGCTGCTTCAGCTTCCATTTTCATTTAATCGGGAGTGCAGCTTATATCTTCATCACTTGCAGAACTCATGTTTTTTCCTAATTAGCACGTAATTATAAAAAAATCCCAGAAACAAACAATATTTAAAGTAAAAGTTTTCTATTCCCGCCTTTTTCAACTTTTTTTAAAATTATTTTTTTCAAGATCGAAATTGAGTTCGCCGTTAGATATTTAAAATTGATGACTATTATACTCATACGAAGACAAGGCTGAATAGCAAAGCAACCTCTTTTGTCATTGGGCTGAATGCATGATGTCTATTGCCAGTATGATGGTTAGATGTACGCGAACTTTTTGAAAGAGTGAAGTTTTTTTTTAATTACTTACCGCCCTAGGGCTTTTCTAGCTACATTATTACCCTAGAGCGCTAATTGGTCACCTACAAGCCCCATTTGGGGGTAATAAGGACCTACTTACCGAATATGAGAGATGTAAAGAGTATTTATTACCTCTGTGTAAAAAGCTTTCCTGAAGGGCTGGTACTCGAGGCTGGTGTGGTCTACTTTAGCGAGGTCCTTCCTCTGCTTGGAAGCTAGGTTCGCGGCTGCATCCTTGATGTCTTCCGTCTCTTCCTCGGACGAATACTCCAGCCCATCTTGGTTTTGTTCTATCAATTCACCTAAACAATAACAATAAAAGGTATAGAGTTTATATTGACTGTAAAAGAACAGGTTTCAATTATTTTTTATCTGACTGCGAAAGAAGGTAGGTTATGTTTTTCTAATGTATGTATGTAGAGCAAGTAAATATATTACGTACGTACGTATCAACCCATAGCGTCCCACTGCTGGGCATGGGTCTCCCCTATGAGTTAATCTCCCCTATGGGGTGTAGGCCATAATCCACCACATTGGCCAAATTGTATATTTATGTCAGTGGTGTTAAATTGCTACTTTTAATTTTAAAGCTGATATATAAATTAGCGATTAGGTATGCCAGACTATGTTTTGATTTAGATGGGTAACTTCAAAAAATATTTAATTTAAATTGACCTTTATTTTTCTGCTCCACGACTTTTTTCTTGGCCGTTCCCGTGAGTATGACCACACCGGTGCCGCCCGCCGTCGGCACGCTCATAAGTCCCCGCTGCTGGTCTATTTGATTCACTTTACGAACCTCCTAAAACATTACAAGAATATCAATGAATTACTAATAATGTTCCCATTGTGTTGTATTTATAAACAAACATTTTAATACACTATTTAATGAACCTGACCTTTTTGTAATTTATTGGCAAATTTTTATGTAAGATAACTTATACCGCAGGTTTATTGAAGTCGTCAGGGAAAGGGAAATATAAAAAGTAATTAAACCATATTAAAGTAATAAAAAAATAAATTTACTTTGCTATGAAAAACAATTAATTGTGTTGAGAGCCAAGAAAGCCACACAGAAAAAAAAATGTATCTTAATAAACTTAGTAAATTGAAAAGCTGCCAAGATAGCCACTAAATTATAATCTACGACTTACTTGAACAAAGAATGTATGTAACTTTGATAATGCAAACAAGAGACATAAGTAAAATTAATAACAAAACTAATGGTCTTGTCGAGAAACTGATTATTTCCAGGCAACCTTTGTATGGATTAGATTGAGAAATATCCAAAAACAATTTACTAACTTGTTGTACTTCTTGCATGTAAGCATCCAAAGGATCAATTTCATCTTCTGCTTCTTGTTTCGCCTTCTCTTCAGCCGCCGCTTTTTCCTTAGCAGCTTCTGAATCTGGATCTCCTAGAAAGTAAAAAATCCTAATTTTGTTTTTTAAAACACATTATTGTTTTAGATAATCCAATCATGATTTATGTTAATAGTGAGATCAATAAATCGGCTCCCAGTTGAGAGATCCTGGTAGAAATACTGGCCTGCATCACTGAGGCTTTCAATACAACTGAAAATTATTATTACTTTTTCACAGAAAATTATTGGATTATAAAATTTGACAAATTTTACATCAGGTAGGTGGACAGTCTTAAAATTCACACTCTAGACCACTTGAATCTCACTAGTCTCAATGTCACTAATATTCCGATCTATATCACAACTGATAATATCTGTTGCTAAGCATCTAACGGTGATCCGGCAGCTTTTCTTGGGAGCCAGTGTTTTCTAAAGCATGTTCCATCAGTGTTGCTGATTAACTGGTGGTCAAATGCCCATCTGTCTTGATTATTAAAAAAAAATACTTTAAATCATGAAAAATTCAGTAAGTATAGTTCTAACCTTCATCCCCCGAGTCGTCTTCCAGTGACCATTTCTTAGGCACCTGTATATTAGAAACAAGGCTTCCTTGCTTCACTTCCTTCTTAGTAGACTCGAGTTCTTTCCGCTTGCGATCGGCGCGCCATCTCTCTATGCGATCTCGACGCTTCTGCATCTCAGCTTCGAGACGAATTTGTTCCTCTTCCTGAAAATCATAAGTTTATTTTTGAAATATATAAGAATTAATTTATTTAAATTTATCTATATCTGATTTAATATAGATATATGAACGCTTTATTGTAGACAAACAAAACATAAAAATACAATTTTACTAGTAGTGGCACAAAGTATTTAAGGACTTTATTTGGGAAGGCCCCAACACAATTTAATGAGCTATTTGTATTTAACACCAAAGTATTAGACCAATTACGATCCAATTTAAATGGTGCTATTCCTAAGGGATACTTACAAACGAAAAAACAATTCTTTCAAATAGGTCACTGAGCAATCAGTTAAAAAACATGTAAAAAAAATATGCAGTTGAATTGAGTAGGTACTTCCTCCTTTTTAGGTTGTTAAAAATTACAAATATGAAAATATATTATGTTATATATTATCACAAACTCCAAAAACATCCTTTTTACCTTATCAACTGAACCTGGATTATACTCTCCCGAATCAGATTTTAAGGTTTTTTCCTTCGATTTAGACCTCTCACGATCTTTATCTGGAGACTTCTTTCTTGATGATTTACTTGTACCGGAACCATTCCTCTTATCATCTCGTTTGTCACTGAAATATAGGGATTACTATAAAATAACCAACTATATATGGGTTAGCATATACATAAGGCTCAGTCTCATTAAATATCATATTAATGGACATTTTTTTAAATTGTTTTGTTGATTAATAAATGTTTATCGTAGAAATGAAATACTATAGTATATTATTACGTAATATAGTGCCACATGTGGTGGCTTTATCACTAAAAGCAATCTCTTCCAGGCAACTTCAGTATGTAGGTGTACCACAAAGTACAGTATATTTATTTGCAACACTATAGGTACTATGTAGCCACTTGCGCTAACTTTAAAAAGATATACAACACATATGAAACATCAATAATTCCACAATAAAGGACCAAGAGACAATGCTAATTCACTTTGGCAGCTCAGAAACAACATTCCCCATTGAAACATATGAGTAAAAAAAGGTTGAACAGGTATAATAAATTATGTTGAAGCTCAACAAAACCACCTTTATCATAATGAGGATGACGAGGCTGTCCAGCTCCTCAGCCACACTGACATCGCTAAAAAACTTAAAATAACTAGTGTGGGAGTTGTTGTATGTGAAATGTTTTGTTTTTAAGACTATTAGACTTGCACTTGACCACAACTCACCACAAAGTGTTGATAGACAAATGTATAGATTTATTTTGTAAAAGTTTAAGTTACTATTATATACCTTATTAGCCTTAGACTAGATCATAATATAGTTATGGAAAGCCTTTGATGGGCTTCAATAAATAAGAAAAAAATTGTAGAGAATAAGACCACTAAATGTAACCAGTAATTATTTGCCTTAGCACTGAAAAGTTAAAGTTATACTCAGTTATTTAAGGATTCTGGCACTCTGGCTGACCTTTTACGATCCCTGTCCCTTTCGCGTTCGCGGCTACGATCCCTCTTGGAGTCACGCTCTCTGCTGCGACTCCGCTTTCTTTTCGATGACTTAGAAGCTCTGTCGCGGCTTCTTGAGCGAGAGCGTCTTCGCTTACGGTCAGGGGACGCAGACCTACTGTGTGACCTTCTCCTTTCGCGATCCCTGTCGCGGTCTCGCCTTATAACAACAAAGATTCATCAGAAAACAGCTATTTTGAGGATACCAAGTATATAGTGACTTTAATCATACACTTACCCGCTTCGTACCATTATACAAATTTAGGAGTTCATTTATCTTATCTACAGAACTAAATTAAATTCACAACATTACATTCGCACCAATTTAGAACAAAAAATAGTGACACGCGCTGTTGTGTGTTGACCGTAGAGTCGATAATGCCCAACCAGATATTGTACGACCAATAAACCGCATGACAACTAATGGACGTGCTTTTCCTAGCAGGTAATAGTATCTGGATGCACGGTAGTGCCCAGTGCCCCGCGAAGTTGAGCAAACAAAGGCACGGCCGTACCATCCTTTTCTCGAAGCAGTTCAAATCATTTTCGACCCCATGCATTTTCTCTCGAGTCAACAAGATTTTATAGCTATGATATCATTAACTCAAACAAACAAGATCAATATACAGTAGGTACAGGCATACATCTGTAGATACATTTCCAAATTACATGAAATTGAGACCATTACTTCACGAATTATATCAAAGTTTTTTAATTTTGTTACTGTTTCACTGACTTACTAAATACTTCTAGAAAACCTACAAGTTATAAACTTTGAACACAATTATTGTTAAGACTATTAAGCAAGGAAAAATCTGACATTCCAAATTGTTTAAACTGTTTCCGAGGCATGCAATCTGTATAATTGGTAATTCTATATAACTCCTATTAGATTGTATGTAATTACAAAGGTATTGTTATAGTTGAGAGGAAAATTATGGATAAATATCTAGTAAAAAAAAGCTTTAAGATAATCGTAAACAGTTAAGTATAATACATAGAGATGAGGTGGAATAGCGAAAGCGATTGTTATACAACTCAAGTAGGCGAGTACAACCCGAGTACTACTCGAGTTCTACTCAAGTACTACTAGAAGAGAATATATCTTTTCGTAACATACCAAAACGAAGTAGGATTTTCTACACCAATGAATAAATAAACTTACTAAAATTCACTGACCTGCCGGCGCGGTAGCATCCAGTTAGCCGTTGTCAGCTTAGAGGAACTGTCACTACGTTAAGTTGGTAGCATACATTTAAAATCAGCATATAAATAAAAAATACATTTTTTTCTGAGCCTTATTCATTGACGTAGAAGTCCATTACTAAGGTACACGACATGACTAGACATAACTACGAGGTTTGCTCAAAAACGGACTAAGGAAAAACCACGCTGGCAAACACACAAATCGTATCATGCCATATATGAAAAGAAAAAGAAAAACGGCTATCCCCTGATGCTAACCCTAAGCAGAACCAAACAGAAAAAATAACGTTAACGTCGTTAACCTCAAAAAATACTGGAATTTTATCGGTGTCTCTTAAACAAACAAACCCCACCACCAAACTTACATTAACCCTTTGCACCAAACAGTTCAAAATCGAGAAGCTGTTGTATAGACTTCAGATAATATAAAATAATTTAAATCCATATTAACTGTTTTGCATACTACATAATGGCTGATGATGGCGAAAATGTAAGTCGTAAACAAAACAATCTTTGTTAAGCGTTGTGGCTGTTTTTTTAATGTATTAAAACCTTGTTTACAATCGAGCTAGTGACAAAGACGAGACTAAAATTGTCGTAACAAAATCTAGAGAAAACTATAAACGGTGATTATTTAGGTAGGTACTTTATAAAAAAATATTCATCTTAATTTTCAGGTTTCTGTGATGACAGTTAAAGAGCCACTGGATCTAATTCGTCTTAGTTTGGATGAGAGGATATATGTAAAAATGCGCAATGAACGAGAACTTCGGGGAAAATTACATGTAAGTTGTGAAATAAAACATTCAGGTTAGATGTGGTCAATCGCATGTCTACAAAAAGACTGAATAACGTGCTTTTCGTGTTCACGAGAAATCTCCATCAAAAGTCTAGTAAAGTCTTCATCGCTTTAACAGTGTTCATGACATGATAACTTGATCATGAGGCATTGAAAAAACTTAAGAAAAAAATTCTTAGTGAGTTAGTTAATGATACAGAAATTCATAAATCTTGGAAAATGATTTTGATATCAAATTCTTTTAATTATTTTAGTTATATTATAAATATAAATAAAAAAAAAACTTAAATGTACAACAGCATTTGGGTCGTACCCTGCCAGTAGTAGAGTAAGGCCCAAGCTACTGATGGTAGAGTATAGATTACAGAGAGAGGAACCTCCTGACAATACATGCCATAATGAGGATCAGCACTCTGTATCCACTATCTAGTGAGAGTATTTTAAGATGTTGGATAGAGTTTCTTGCTATCATGCTGTTAGCCAAAACAAAATCATAATTATTGCTAAGATGCATCTGGCAGTATGGCATTTTTTACTCAATAAACCTGTACTCAAGAGCATGTTGCGTGTGGATGATCCTTGCCATTAGGTTACTTGCCAGTGGAAATACCTTTAGCAAGATGGGTACAACAGGAAATAATATACCTGAAAGGCTCTATAGGACAACAGCATGCCCAACAGATAATCTTTATTTAATATTAAAATCATAATATTACTAGCTGGCCATTCAGAGCAAGAATAGCTAGAAACAGAGATGAAGCCTATGTGTTGCCAGAAACACTGAAAATTACAATTATATTCAATAGTTAGGTTGATACAAAACATTCAGGCAGGGTCCTACCTGTAAATAGATTAACTAATGTACAATAAATTACCAGGGTCTAAATTTTAATGTATTCAAACAAAAATGTGTTTATTTTTATAGTAAATAGTAAAAACTGAATTACTCACCCTTGTGAAACAGCAAATATTATGTCAATGTAGCTTATGGATTTATCATTTTTGTGTACAAGTAGGTACCTACAATAAAATATTATTTAAGGATACTATTACAAGATATAACAAGACTTGCCTGCAAAAGTGTTAATTAGAAGTTAATCAATATCTTTTATTTATCAGGAATAAGTACATAATAGAATTCAGCATTTGGAATAAAATAGGTTAAGAACATATACATATTTACTCAGGTTGATAATTATGAGACTACTTTCAACTAACAACTCCTTAATTCTTTGCAGGCATATGACCAGCATTTAAACATGGTTCTTGGTGATGCTGAAGAAACAATAACAACAGTTGAAATTGATGAAGAGACTTATGAAGAAGTTTACAGAACAACTAAAAGAAATATTCCTATGCTATTTGTAAGAGGTGATGGAGTTATTCTTGTCTCTCCACCAGTGCGTGTTGGTGTTTAGAATAAACTTAATTTATAGGAATAAAACTAAGGTTTAATAATTATGATATTTATTTCTTTCCCAAAATTTTTAAAACTTTCTCATTCATAAAGTTTCTATTCTTTTTAACTAATAACTCTTCTTCATCCATAGGTTCGATGATTGCACCAGCCTTAGTAATAACACTGGGACGAATTAGTTTCTTATGAGCTTTCTCAGGAATAAATGTGTTGCCAAGTGGTGCTCGAATGGAAGCTTCATAATCTTTGATACTTGTGAACGGAAAAGGTATTTCCTTCACTTTATGAGCTGCAAGTTTTGGGTCACTGTATTCTTTGATGATAATATCTCCCTTGTTTTCGTCACGGCGTGGCATTTTAGGTGCAGCTTTCAGTATAAACCTATTTTTCTTCCGCTTTGGAGCTTTTACACCTTTGCCTCCCCAGCTTCCCCATCCAGGTAGAGTTAGATCAATGTCTTCTGGTTTATCCTTGTTCATTTCATCTTCTTTTTCTTGTCTAAAACTGGCCACAACATCATCCTCTTCAAAAACTTCTTCAATGTTGACTCTTGGAACAACTTGTTCATCATCATCCAGCAAATCTACTTCACCTTCTTCTTTCGATAGAGAAGTATTCAAGTATTTGGGTTTAACTTCGATAAACCTGTTAGGATCTATATCAGATACTCCAGTTTCTGTTGGATTCGCCAAAGGAGCTTCATTAAGTATTTTTGTTTGCAGAGCAATGTCATTGCCATGTGACTCATCTACTTCTTTTGATCCAGTCTCTATCAGTTTTTCATCTATTACAGCTTTCTGCTTAGTGTTCCTAAGCTTTAAGTAATCCAAATTATCTACTTCTGGTTCTTTAAGTTTCTTTTGCTTCTTCCTACTATTATTTTTCTCATTCTTTTCAATAATTTTGAGATGTTTTCTAAATGCTGCCAACTTTTTCTCAACCTTCACAGCAACTTTGTCTTCTAGAGACTCAAATGCTTGGGATATATCCACAGTAAGTTTAGTTTTTTCTTTCCCTGCGCTAATCCCAACTTCTTCTACAACCCAACCTGAAGTAGCTACTGGTTTACTTAAAGTAGTAACCTTATTTTTAGAGTTCTGTTCAAAATTATTCACCATATCATTTTTAGGTAATAGTTTTTTATTAGCAGATTCTTTAACATTAATTCTACTTAATTTTACTTTATTTAGTTCAGTGTCATTGAAGTCACCTGGTAATTTATCTTTAGTTTGTGATCTGCGTTTATCTATGCTCTCAGTACTAAATTCTTTTGCCTTTTTAGCCAGATTTTTAATACCTTCTTTCAAGATCAATAGTTCTGTTGACGACATATTTTGATCTTGAGAGGCGATTTCAGTAACATCATCATCTGGATCACTCTCACTATCATTTTTTGGTTTGTTTATTTTGTCTTTCAAATACTTTTTGTAACCAAAATCAAATTCTGCATCAACATTTGATTTGCCAGATTCTTTCAGCATCCATGGATTCATGGGATCTTGCGTTAAACTTGCGTCTTTATTTACTTCCATATCTTCAGCTTCATCATCCGTACTCTCAACTCCTTTAGTTTTTTTAGTTAATCCTCTACTTACTGCCAGTTGATCTGCTAATTGTTGCCGAACCTGCAATAAAAATAAATCAAATTAATACAAAAATATACTAAGTAAAATTTTCAGGTTAAATATATTTAATGCAGGGATTTGGTCAAGTTAAGTAAAGACTAGCTGCACTATCTCTAAGCTCTATTTTTTTTATAGCTTATGTTACTCAGTGATAATGAAGCTTTCTACTAGCGACATAATTTTTTAAATCAGTCTAGTAGTTTTTGAGTTTATTCATTACATACAAAAACACAAATCAGAGAGATTTGTATTATTCTTTAAAATATTAGTGTGAAGTACAGATAACATCAAGTTTTTACATCTTTATCGTATTTGGCTCTTATCATTTTGTTTTTAGCCCATTTTCCAGTATTCTTGTGCCGTAAGGTGTGCCTTTCTAGAGCTCTTGCTTTTTCAATAGCTTCAAGTTTTTTTAAAGCTTCCTCTGGATTGGTTTTCTGAAGCTCTTCAAATTCTTTCAGCTGCAGTTTCAATCTTTCTTTCTTCAATACCCTGCAAATTAAAAATATTTACAACAATAATGTGATATTCTAAACTAGTGCAGGTAGCTTTCAAAAGTAAAGTAATATCTGTTGATTAAACAAAGAAAATATTAAACAATGAACAATTGAATTCTAGTAAATTAATATATTATATAAAAAAAATACTGACCTATGAAACTTCTTGCTTTTAATTTTACTTTGCCTTTTAGCCTTAACTTCTTTGTAAGACTGTTGTGCTCTCAACCTAGCTAGATGTTGTCTGTGCTCTACCATTTCTTCATAAGACATGGGATATATTTTTTCCTCTTCTTCTTCTTCAACAACCATAGGAGGGTCGACCTCTTCCAATTCTCGTTCCAAATCAGATTTTAACTCAAACCGTGCCAGAAACTCATTTGTTGGCTGCAGTTTTGTTTCAACATGTTTGATTGGAAAAGAAGTGTATTCTGCTGTACGACTCCTGGCTACAACAGGGTCCCAACGCCCTACCTTTTTTTTAGTTTCTTCGTAACCTGTAGCACGTTTAATTCGCTGCGCTTGAGGTTTTTCCAGCGGTTTGGGTAAAATCTTGGAGCTGTCGAGACTTTTTTTAAGCTTTTTACTTATCTTTTTCAGATCAGAATTATCTTCCAATACTTTGACGACATCACTTAGGTTTAATTTATTTGATCTTTTAATCAAATTGAATTCCGAGTTAGTTATAGTAGGTTCGTTTCGTGTTGGTTCAGTGATGTGCTGAGTTTTATCTAACTTGGTTATAGCGTTTACAAGGGTATCGTGCTCTGAAGCCACGAATTCAGTATCATCTACGTCGTCCATGGCTAGAAGTATTTTTAAAGCCACGTATCAATGTAAAATCCACGAACTTTAAACTTTTTTCACTTTTATCTCAGAATACGTGATATAACCTCAAAAACATCAGCAAACTACAGACAGATATGACTGACTGACATACAATGACAGAACGGTTTTTTTTTATTCTTTCTTGATTGGCCACCACACTCTGTATATTGTGCCAGTTCTCAAGTTCTTCGACAGAACAGAATGAATATGTGGAATGGAATGTCACCCATATAAAAATTATGAAACTTTTTTTTTCTTTAGTATTTTTAATTTATTTTAGTACGTCTTACGATTTGTATGCTGGAGCCTGCAGGCTCATAGCAGACCCAGTTTTGTTTGTTTGTTTATTATTTCTCATAATAATAAAAATATCAAGTTATTGAATATTGGTTATATGAAAACAGACAATACTGTTAAAAAAGGGTCATAGCAAACTAAGTATGTAGTCAATTTACGTAACCTAGTGGTGAAAACTTTACTTGAGTTACAAATATGATTTCCCGCAAACGCAAAAATCACTTCGGTCTCCCATTAATTGTTAATGCCTGTAAAACCTGCTCAAAAGTCTCAAATCAACAAATGTTGTACAACTTAGTTGATTTGAGACTATAGATAGTAGGTTTCCACTACCGTCTACTAATGCTCGTTCGCTATATATTTATGGCTGCATGAAGAAATTATAAAATTCATGCGTAAGGCAAGACGGTGGAGCCTTAGCAGTTTTAGTCTCGTTATAAACAATTAAAACAACTAGCAGGGATTAACTAACTTTGTTAGTCAATTTGTTAATGTTAATAAAGGCACTTGCCACATTAAAACTTCTACAATGGACTTAAAATGGACTTGATATTTATAAAATATTATTAATAGTATAGATTTTTTTATTAGTTATGGTTTTATAGCGTCAAGTCTAAGATTTGGCAAGTTCACAGACTTGCAAACTTTATCAGATAAAAGTCGTTATAATAACAAAAGATTTCTATTTTTTTCTAAGGCATAACCTAGTAAAGCAATTGGGACAAGAGTGTTAGTCAGTAATACAGTTTTGCTGGCCATTATTTCATTCTTTACTAGCAGGGATGTGCTACATAATAAAAAAAGTATCGATTAATTTTGATATCTGCAAAATAAGTTTGATGGATTTGCTTGCCAAAATTTGTTATTTTTATGATGCATGTTACAAGAGTTTCAAATGAAACAAGTTTCGGTTACAGGATTGGGGTCATGACCTCAACTTGGCGTGTTACACTATCTCAACTAGCAGTTATTAAAATTACATCTTTCTTTATTAATAAAAGCGGAGGCGTTGTGATGTTCATAAGGAACTGCTGGTCAGTATCCGTGGAGGAGCCTGACCTCAAAGACGCTAACTGTCTTTTAGCAATAATAAGTAATCGTTTGGAAGTTGTCGGCATTTATAGGTCGCCTGGTGTTGGTGATCTTGAAAGATTCAATGACTCACTCGAAAGTCTATTAGAGAGCAATAAAGATAAAACTAACGTCATAGTCACTGGTGATATAAACATAAACCTCCTTGAAGTAACTCCAACTGCAGACAACGCGGCTTACCAGTGTATTATGGCAGGTCAAGGTTTCCTCCCGACAATCACTGAACCCACGCGACTTAAGGCTTGTCTCGATCACGCTTTCATCAAATCTAAAAATAAAGCCTTAGGAATAATATGCAAAAGCTCTGTAACTGATCATGATATTCTGATAGTAGGAGTAAGCGTCAACTTAAATAGCAAGAGGCAGATCCACCGCATCCAAACAAAAACACACTTTCATAAGATTGCTAATGAACTAGAGTCTACGGATTGGCAACAAGTCTTGACTAGAGATAAGGTGAATGAGGCTGCTGATGTTTTTAAAGAAATAGTTGTGAATTGTATAAAAAACATACGCATACATCTAAAATTAGTCGTGAAAAAGTTAATATCAACAAACTTCATTTGCAATTAAGACAAGATCCACAAAACGAAAACTTGAAGACTGTTTATCACCGTTATAGAAATTTCTGTAATAACGTACTCCGTAAAATAAAAATTGAATACGATAACACTCAGTTGACTAAACACGAGGGTGATCCTAAAAATTTATGGAAAGCTATAAAAACTGTCTGCGACATTCCTATCACTAAAAAAGACAGTCAGGAGCTCTTAAATTGTGCAACAAGTAAGAAAGAGGCGCTTGATAAGTGTAACAGACACTTTGTGAATGCCGGGGCCCAGTTAGCCTCAAATATTTTAGATAATCAGTGTACTACCCAAGAAATCTTGTGCAGACAAGTTTCATTTGGTAGTCGAACCCCGGACTCACTGTTCTTAGCTCCTACTGATAATAAAGAAATTGATGGCATTATTCAAGGACTGAAATCTCATAGCGCACCAGGTATGGATGCCATAAGTTCCCTTATTCTAAAATATTCAAAAAAGTCTCTATTGGCTCCGATATCTCACATCTGTAATCTCAGCATGGAATCGGGAATCTTCCCGGACTGCTGGAAGACAGCACTAGTTGTGCCTATTCACAAAAGCGGCTCAAAGTCTAGTTTAGATAATTACAGACCGATATCGCTCTTAAGTATAGTTTCCAAAATTCTTGAAAAACTAGTCAATAAAAGACTTGTAGACTTTTTAACCAAATACGAGTTGCTTCATAACCGTCAGTTTGGTTTCAGGCGAGGCAAATCGACAGAGGACGCCGTCCAATTACTTACGGAAATCGTATCGTCTCGTCTCGATAATAGACAAAGATGTATAGGAATCTTCCTCGATCTTGCCAAAGCGTTTGATACCGTGTTTACGGCATTGTTGCTCGAAAAACTGAAACGCTTTGGCATTAGAGGAAGTGCTTTTAATTGGTTTACTACTTATGAAAGCCGTATGAAAGCCGAAAACAGTATGGCAGCTCTTTCTCGTTGGCTTAACTTAAACTTGTTAACCCTAAATATTAAAAAAACACATTTTATTGCGTTTCACATTACAGAAGCTACCGGAACAGAACTATCACAACTTAAGTTTCACAATTATTACGCTACGGATTGTACGTCGATAACAAGAGTCAATTCTACTAAATATTTAGGAGTAAAAATAGACCAACATTTAAAGTTTACGGAACATATTGCCTATATAGCTAATAAAGTACGTTAGATTATTTATGTAATGAAAATACTTACAGCTGCTGCAAAAAAACGAGGTAAAATTGTTTGTATATAAATCGTTATGTCAATCTATTATACAGTACTGCATTGGAGTTTGGGGCGGTGTAGCAAAAACCGATATGATACATGTCGAGCGCGCCCAAAGAGCAGGTCTTAAGGTCATGCTTGGTAAACCTAGGCGATATGCTACTGACAGGTTGTACAAAACAGCTTCAGTTCTTACAGTCAGACAATTGTTCATAATGAGAGCGGTATCAAAAAGGATCATAGTCTCAATCACGGATAGTCAAAAACAAAAACGACCAATTGGACAATCTCTGCCAATGATAAAGACGGTATTTGCTGCGCGACTTCCGAGCTATGTGCATATATTTACTTATAATTACAGAATTATAAGTAAATATATGCACACAGATACATACAGATGTAAACATGTAGATATACAAAATTTTGACTTAGCTAAGAGTAAAGACTTGGTTAAAAAATGGCTATAGACCCTATCCTATTCACAAATAGAGAGGCTTGTCATTTTTAACGAAATGAGAATCAGGGAGGTATTCCCACCCCAGTAAACCTTATTGTAGGTACCTAATTCAAGCAGGTATCATATGAGCATATAGTGACTGGTACAGCTTGTATCCCCACCTACTTTCAGCAGTCTATGAACTGTAAAATGCGCTTAACGCTTAGGTCCACTCTTCGATCTTTCCATATTAACACATCTTTCATACGCATACACCCTCGCATTCATATACATCCTTATACAGACAAACACACACTCAACATACAAAGTTTGCATATTATCATTAGTATCTCATATCATTTATTTTTATTTATTTTTTATCCTTTAATCCATATGTACTTACATGTTCAACGTTTATGTCATTAGTCATTTAAAATTTTAGTATTGTAAATAATAACATTTAGATATGCTAATGTGTACAACAGGCTAGCGTCTGTAAAGTCTGTTATTTATCAACTGTGTCCTGCCAGGGTGCCCAAGATACAGGCTTTGCCTAGTTTGGGGCCCGCTGCTAAGTCATGCTCAATTGCAGATGTTACTTACTCTGTTTGTGTTAATCTCGATTTAGTTTTAAGTTTTCTTCCTTTGGCAATAAATCATCATCATCATCATCATCATCTTTAAAGAAACAAAATGATAGGCGGCGTATTTAGAACTGTCAAAATTTAGTTGAATGAGTCTGGTCGGCCCTGAACAATTACTTATGATCTAAACTACTTTAGGTTTGTTTTTAAATATACGACCGATTATGGTACCAGCGCTCACAGAAGTACCGGACTGGAAATGCCTTAACTAGCTGTTGCTTATGTAAAAAGTCTGTCATTTTTGGAGTAAACACGGAGCATACTAGCGAAAAAAATCAAGCGTCTGTACAAACGCACACATATGCTCAAGGAGCTCACAGATTGTAACTCGCACATGAACATAAGAATTACTGTAGCTACGGCCCGACTTGTTGCACACAGAGCGTGAACTAGGAACACAAAGTACGAATATAAATAATGAATTCCGAATGTTCGTAATTATCTTCTCCAAATGTACTGATTTATTTAAATATTCCAAAAGCCTAAATGCGCATTTATGTGTGATTCATTATTTATATCAGAGTTTAGTTTAGTTATAAATATATGAATATGTGATGTTGATGATGTTTTTTCCTGTCCACAAGAGTCAACGAACTTTATTTAAAATTGTAAATCATCCCTACTATAATAGAATCTCTAGTACTAGAGTTATTAATAAAATAAAATGTACGAGTCAAACAGAAGTTAATTTAATATTTTTTTAATTTTTAAGGAGCTGTTGAAAATACGACCTACAGTCTGAAACTCGAATACTATATGTAAATTACTCTTTGTAATGCAATGAATCGTCAGAAGAATGAGTACCGAATGATGCAACATTTTGAACGTTTTGTTTCTTCTGTTGACGCGAAAACTGGTAGCGCTGGCGGTTACGATATAGCTTTGCTTCATCTGCGCACTTCACCGTTACACTGTTTCTGAAAACAACAGTTTAATATCAAAATATAACATAATAAAACTAATTGACAGTCGGAAAACAATTACCAGACTACGAGCAGAGATGCTTTGCTCGGTTTTATGTAAGATGTAACTTAATGTTTATAAATTGTATCGTAAGAATTTCTTAAGGTACGCACCTCACTAAATTTTTTGGTACTCCACTTTTGCTTGAAACTGCAATAACGATATCTTCTACCAAATTAGGATCCAAAAGCTTCTTTGGAGGTTTATTCAAATGAGCTGGAGATTGCTTTCCAGTTAAAGAATGGGTTGCTAATACTCTAAAATTAACAAACACGAACTGAATCAGTTATTATATTACAAGTCTAAGATGGCAAATTCAAACTTTATTATATATTGAGAATTAACTGAATTGCCTAAAATACCGTATGATTAAATTAATCTTACTTTCGAGGAAATATAGCTTGCAGAAGCTGTCTTGTAGCAGTGGTATAAGACGTCCAGTCAATGTCGTTTAACAGTCGTGCGGGAACCATGGCTCGACCGTTTCCTATAGGTATCTGAAATAATTTATTCAAATATTTTGATGTTTTTTAATATATTTAAATGTTGATAATTATAACAACTCATCATATCTAAATTTAACAGATTTTAAAATGTATTCAGCTGCGCTCTCGTTATATAGAAAAATTTATATGATTACTAATTCAAAAACAGATAACCAGTATAGTAAAGTTAAATAATTACCATTTCATTTGAATATGTAGTTTGGGCTGACATTCTTCTTACCCGCATACTTTCATTAGAGTTTTTATTGACAGTTTCAGTTTTTACAGAGTTCGGAAGTACAAGTAAGTTCTGATTCTCAGTTTCTACTTCTTGTTCGGCGCCAATTTCATTCACTGTAGCATTATTTTCTTCAACGATACAACCAGTCGCCGCATTTTCTGCTACATTATTATGAGTTGCCCAAGATTCGTTCGGTTCTGCATATGAAATGTCGCCATTATGTTCAGACTCTGATATCCCAATGGTTTCATTAGTTACTGTGACACTATTTACTCTCATTACCAAAGACTGGAAACGACCATACAAGTGCTTAAGTACGAGCTCTATTTCTTCAATTTTAGATATAGGTGGCTGCATCCAGTCTCCACTGGTTTGGGTTCCCTGATCAAAACATAGTTTAATATTTTCATGACTACATCTCTCTGGCAGGGGTGTACTATTCATAACCGAGTGTCTTCTTTGATTCATAGCAGTGACTAATGTTCCTTTTCTTGAATTGATTGCATCATATCGTACATTTTGATGAGTTTGATTAATAAACTTAGTTGTTTTATTATTATGTGTAATCCTTTGTGGTATCTAAAACACAAGATACGTTTAGCATGAATATTACCAAGTATGTCAATTACTTGTTTTATAGTAATGTGTATAGAATGTAGATATGGTTTGCTAATACATACACTTACATCTGTATCGCTGTCATTATCGCTGTTTTCATTGTTAGCCATTATAACGTGTGGTATGACTCCGTGTTGGCCATTATTCATTATTTGATGCCCGTTTTCTATAGAGTTAGCATACTGAAAAATATATCATTGTAATAATATTATTTTAAGTAACTTCATTGTCAGTTCTCGCAGATAACTACAACCATTATTATAGTGACTTACTTGGTCCGATTTCATTTCTTTGATAGTACGCATGCAGAGCTGCAACACATTTTTAACTTGTTGGTCTTGTCTTTCTAAAAAATCCTTGTGTTCTTTAACTTGACGTTTGATGTCTGTAAGATTTTTAAAATTTGAACGAGTTAGATGAAAAGTAATCACTGAGCGTTATGGAAATAGTATCATACAAACCAGATAATCTGATGACTTTCGCACGCCGAGGATCACTGTTCTTCAAACTAATAAAAATCTGTTTTCCTGGCAGTAGATCATTGTCTTGATAAGCATATTTATCAATATTCACTACCTCGTATGAAGGAAACACGTTAATTTCATCTACCCATTCTACTAAAATCCATATGCGATCCATCTCTGAATTAAGACACTGTTCTACACTTAACGGCAAACTGACGGTTACTAAACTGAAATGTGCGCAAAGCTTTTACTAATGCAAGACCCAGGTAAAAATTTAACAATGCATCTTGAAATTACGGCTCCCCAACCTTAGCCGACGACCCAACAAATAGAAACTAATCCGCACAAAAAATTCTATTGTCTGTTTCAATAACTCTTTTTGTTTATATTTATGAACAAGAGATAAGAAATTTGTTTATTTTAAACTTTATTGCTAGAGCTTATTAAAAACAAGTATGAGAAACAAGGTCATCTGGGGGTTTAATCAAGTTATAAGTTTAATGTACTCGTAACTAACAGGAATCACATTTTTTCATATAATACACGAGTACATACTTCAAAACCGATTACTGCAAGCCAAATGTTGTTTCTTTTAATTCTATATTTAGTTACCATATTGTTAAACAGTGAAAGAAAACATCGTGAGGAATCTTGCTTGTCGGAGGAGCTTTTAATAGTTTTTATAATAGAGTGAAGTCCCAACCCGCAATATAGCAAGCGTGGTGGACTATGGTCTACACCCTTCGACATGGGTTGAACAAACGGTAAAAATGGGACCCTATTACTAAGACTTCAGTGGCCGTACGTCTGACTGTCACTAAGACGTCTCTCATGAACCGTGCTAGCTGGACAGTGGAAGTTTTTACAGATAATGTATTTCTATTACCACTGTAACAACACTTAATAAAACTGAAAACGAGAAAAATTTGAGGTAATTAATGACAAACAGGTAGATGTCTGAAATATTCACAGAATATTTATTTGTATATTTACTTTTAATTTATAAATATAAAATATAATATAATCGGCAAATTTATATTTAAGTAATAAAAATAATAAAATTAATTATATATATTTAAGTAATAAAAATAATAAAATAAATTATATATATTTAAGTATATATTTATTCAATTAAAATAATATTATTAATATCCCATACTAAACAATTTATTTTATTCTGAATGATTAATAATAACAAAAGGTACTTGAACTAATGATAATGGTACGGAACCCTTTGTCTACACGACCGACTCGCACTTGGTCTATTTCTCAACTATGAAAAGATTTTAAATTTACTCATAAAAATATTTTAACCGTCTTCATAAAGGAGAAGGGTCTCAATTCATATGAATCTATTTTAATGTTCGAAAAAGTTACTTTCTAATTGGTCCCATATACCTACGTTTAATCAAAATAAGTTTTAATAATTATATTCTTAGTATACTGAAATTGTTAAGATGATATTCTGTTTTTACCGACTTCTCAAAATGGAGGAATCACTAAAATTGGTGCATTGTTCGAGTTTTAAATAGAAATAACTGAATGAATTGAACCGGGCGTATGCTGAATTGAAGTTGGCAATCACTTATTTTAAGTAGGTGTTCCTCGTTTAAACTGGCTGTTAATATAAAATTAAACAGCCAATCAACAGGCTGTTGTTTTTATATGAGTTAATATTAAGAACATTCTAAGTGTTGAGTTATTAACACATTGTATTATGAATCAAATTTGTATTTTAACTGAATTTACTAAAATTGTTCAACAGTGACAGATTATTTCTTAGTAAACATAGGTATAATTTGAACGTTATGCGTGAACTACATCCAGGTGTGATTTTTGCATTGTTGTTACGTCGAACTTAAATTGGAGTGAAGAAATGTTCCATTATGCCACTTGTTTATCGACTTGATGGACGAAAAACTTTATCAATGTTCCTCGGCCAGTACATAGCGCTGTAGTAAACTAGCCCCCTTTTCAGAAAAAATACCCCCCAATCAAAAATTCTCGATAACTAAAAATATATAATATCATGTTATATCATACACCAAACTTCTAAATTTTGATTTCTCAATTAGTTGGATACTACGACCTGTACCTACGCGAGTACGATATTTTAGGACACACAAACATCCGAACTAACAGACGAGAGCAAAAAGTGCCAGATCAACAGCGAGACGCTTTGTTCGCCGGTCAATAATCAGCGCTAAACAATATTATAGTGTATAGATAGATGGATGTAATTCATTAACCAAGAGTTTGATTTTAGATCTGATGTTACAGGAAGGTGTGCCTACAGGTAAGTACCAAGATTATTCATATGTAACCATATTAGTGTATTATCAATAATTATGACTATTAATGATATAAAATATTTAACAAGTACATATGATAAGTGTTTTATGGATATTCTCGAATTCATTGATACCTATAGGTGTAATTATAAATTGTACTCCAGTAACTTAGATCTCCTATTGTCAGTGGCTTAAAATATTTCCAAAAATTTTGGCATCTCATTTGTTTCTTACTAAAACGTAGTAAGACTTCTATTGTTCTTGATTATAACAATACAAATAATTCAAAGAAACTTCGGACTGCGGGTAATAAGAAGTAAATTGGCCTCAGAAAATTCTATGGGATTTATTTTTCTACCTGACTTCTAAGTCTGTAAGTAACGTGGTGTTTTATTTTATGGTCGTCAAGAAAGTACATAAAGTAAAAGACATCCTACTTATTGTTTAGTTTAGTAGAGGTTGTCGTTGAGTGAGTGTATCTAAAAGATTTGTTAAAAATTCAAAAATAAGTGATTTTTCCCTTTGCTTGATTGTGTGTTCTATTGATTATTAACGTGAGTATGAAATCTGTTTAAAATGATAGCACAGCTTTTCATAGGTAAATCAAGTTTTCTAATCATTTATATTTTGTCTAGAATGAATGCACCAAATACAGATTATGATGCAGCTCAAGCGTTGTTGGATCTTCAAGGCACTATAAAACATGAGAGCTCCAGGCCATGTAAGTGTTAGCGTAACTTATGTGGTATTTTTTTTAAGTTGTAGAAGCACTTGTTATGCATGTTTATTTTTTCAGACCTGTGGCGTGCGTGTGATCCTAGAGAAGATATGGAAAACACAGCTGCATTATTTTGGAACTGTTTCGTGTCTCCCACTCTTCCGGTAAGTACTCAATAGTTTATTATTTTTTATATTTATAATAAACAATTTATTAACCTGTTTAAGTCAAAAGATGACAATATAATTTATTATGAAAAATATTTTTTGTCAAGTACTGTATCGTTATTTATGTCTATTTTGTTATTATGGACCCAGTTACCGGCCTTACCGAATAATTATTATATTGGGGAAATATCCTAAAAATTAATTTTGATTATGAGTTGTAGTCGAGATTCAAATAATGCATATTTATTTCTTTTATAGCGATATATATGTACTAATGATTATTATTATTATTAGATTAGTTACTTTTTTATGCACATATTATAGGTTTAACATAGGGCAAAAAAGATTTTTGTTCAACTGTTAGAAGATCTAATAGTTTGTATTTAAATGTTTTATTTTCCAGGTGCGACAAGCGTTAAATCAAAGAGAATCTATTACAAAAATTGAACAAAAGTCTAACACAGAATATACCAAAGTTTTGAGAACATTTGAAAATTACACTAATATCAAATATAAAAATAGATTAGTCCCTACTAAAAATGTGACAAAATGTCACACACAATCAGACCACAAAAACGCTCAAAACGTTGACACTTCTAACATGACTCTATTACGGAATGTTACGTTATTGGAATCTGATACACGTAATAATTGTTATGATACCATTCAAAATACAAAAAACGTAGCAACACAAACGTGTGAACGTTATCTAAATCCTAGTGTTGAATACATGGAAAAAACTATTAAAAATTTATGTGATAGAATACAGACTCTAGAGGCTCAATTGAAACAATCAAATAAATCATCTCAAAATTCAGGCTGTGACTCTTCGGAAAATGAAGATAATATTGATACGCAGTCACATATTAGCCAGCGAAGTGTAGACAGCAATAAGGTACAAGTTTATTTTAAGTCTTCCCTTAATTGCACTTATTAATAAAAATGTTTGTTGTAAATGGTATTTTTTCATTACAGAGTCTAAACACCTTCATTGAAGATGAACCAATTCAATACATAAATTATTCCAAAAGAATCCAGCTTGCTGATTCTGATTTTGACAGTTCAAGAATTAAAAACAATGTTTTAAATCGCAATCCTTATGCAAAAGCCAGTGATTTGGTATATGTTTACTTTCAATTTTTATTATTTTATTATAATTATTCGTCATATATTCACAATCATAATTATAACACTTATTTTTACCAGGTTCCAATTGGTGATGGCAATGCAGCGGTACCTGCGAGGCTATTAAAACATATTAATTGGAATTCGTATACAAGCGCCACTCGGAAATTACTTACAGCAGTATTTTCACGAAGGTAATAACAACGAAATATAAGTAAATTAATTAAATGTACGTCATTAATTTGAATTAACAATCAGTTACTCTATACTATGTTTTTAATCTTTTACAGAGTTTTAGCGACACATTCTCTAACTGGAAAACCTTCTCCTGCTTTTCCTAATAAACCAGCAAAGAAGAGATTAGATCCAGTTCTTGTTAATGATATAGTACAGACAGTAGTCGAACGCTGTTCTGTCCCAGAAAATGTGGTTAGGTCAGTATTATGGCATAAAAATTGTCTTTATAGCTTATATATACTTAATTCAAAATATCCTCATAAATAAGTGTCTGAATGTTAAACGTATTTTACCTATTTCTGATGTATTTGCCATAGTTTTAATCATTTAATAAATCAAGTTATATTGTCGAGTTTTTTTCGGTGCATTACGTTCTTTGTCAGGTAAAATAAAATAACGCTCAAGTTGAAAAATTTGGAGATAAATTCACACGTTTCAATACGTGTAATTTTATTGTTAAATAATATGTCTATTGTATATGTTAATTCTGAACAAGCAAAAATCTTTTTTTTGTCCTAATAACATTTATTTGCGAACTAAAATAGATATTCTTGCAGAACGAGTATAACAACGAAATGTGCTGATGAAAGCAAAATGTTCAAAACTCGTCAGAGCAATAAAAAGAAGCGAACTAATAAGAAAAATCAAGAAAATATTCATCCTTCAACATCTGAATCTGAATCAGGAGATTACTAACCTAACCACCGATATTTACCATTAGTTAAGTACTCACTCAATGTAACATAAATTTTGTAATTGGGAAATTTTATACCTTTTAACCTTCGATCAACAATACCAACTAGATAAAGGATCACGTACAAAACCAAAGCTAAATACTGTCCGCGTGAACTTATACCTACATAGCTACATTTGTTTACGAGCGAAGCAAGACAAGATTTAAAATATTTTTCAGTGCGACCAAATTGCAACTATACTACCAAGTAATAAAGTCGCAAATATTCAAAATGTACCGTATTTACGACCATTTGTCACAAAAAATTAGCAAAGCACATCTATCATCTAGAGATAAAAAGACGTATGTCAAAACATGTATTGTAAAATCAACCTTCCGCCGCTACTGTTAAAGTGCTTTTTGTCAGTTATTACCTTGCGAGTTACATCGTCTTGTTTCGGTGCCTTACGAGTCGTCGAGTTTTATTACAGGAGGTATGGAGTCGCATTGAACTTTAAAAATAATGTAAGTATGTACGTGAAAGTTTAGTTCTTTAGTTAAGATTATTTATGATGTGGGCAAATATGTTTGTTAGTTTAAAGGATTATTAACATTATGATTTTATGTACATAATATTTATTTATTTTATAATTATAAAAATTAAATAATATCAAAAATGAATAAATTCGTAGGTATCTATGATGATGATTGAATGAATAAAACAAAGAACGCACTTACAACTTTTTTTTTATTGACTTAAAAAAATGGTACACAATTGCACATGCACACAGTAGTCAAACATTTTATGAAAAAAAAAAAGATTGCTCTAGAGGAAGAAAACAAGGGACTACGTTTGTATGCAGCGAACGTTGATGGCCTTACCTCTTAATTTTACATGATATCCACAAAAATTCCAGCAACCACGGAATTAATTTCCTTTGAATAAATTGAGTTTATTGTATAATTGTCGTTTAGATTTGTCTTTAATATCTCCTGTTTCTTTTTTACATATGTAATGTAACCTTACGTCAGTAAACTTTTCAATTACTGATTTGAGTAAAGTAATTTCGTGGTTGTGTGCATCGCCTTCAGGAAATATATTCTTGTTGATATATAATTTTAAAACTATAGTACATATAAAGTTCTTATCATACTTTTTTTGTAAAGATTTACCTCCACTTACGCGAACAAAATGTCTTATCACGCTTTCAGTTTTCATGCCAATATTAAATACATCCTCAGAGGCATAGAATAACCCTCCCATGTCTCTTAAGTCTATCAATTTATGAAATAATCGTTTCTCTGTTGCACACAAGTTATTTATACACTGGTTACATTTTAGTTTCTTTACCAATTTACTAACAACAAATCCGGAAATATATCCTACTATTTGCGATATAACACTACAAGTTGGACTTTCATCCAATGTAGAAGAAAGGAAACCTAAAACATACATATCTAATGACAATCCAACAAACATGACACAAAAGTAGAACCATAACTGTTTTTGTAAATTCTGGTAATAATTATATCAATAATAGAAATTCTTACAATTAAACATCTACTCCATGCATCTACTGTTCTGTTGAACACAAGATGACACGTGTTTGGCCCAACATTGGCCAAACACGCGCTGACGTTTAATAAAATACGTTTAAAATAGGAAATTTGATATTATTGTTAGTTTAAAGCTTAAAATATAAGTTATTCTACATTTACCTACCGAAAGTAAGACACTCCGACCGATAAATTGCTTTTTCGGTAGTTATTTTTGCAATTTTTGAATGCACACTGCGGCATTGTGAAACGTGTTTACGTTGGCTGTGGTTGGACCGAACTAAACAAAAATAAGACCCCACGCCACAAGTGAGGCGTTATTTACCGAGACGTTTTTTTTGCGCCGACCTGATATCTAGTTGGTATTGTTGATCGAAGCTTTTAACACATTTTGATGCCTAAGATTTGCTATTTAATCTATATGTATATTACAATATTGACTGTCCTACAATTTAGTAGGTTTAGTGAATTAATGTGTGCAATGCTATGAAAATCATTTTTTAATTTTATATTTTATTTGATATAATATGTAAAAATAGTAAATAGTCCTAGGAACGCAATAATATTATATTTTTTTGTGTGAAATAAATGCTTTGAACTTCAACTAGTTACCATTTTAGATTTAACCACCAACTAAGAGCCTTAAAATGACTTATAATTTTTATATTTTTTTATAATTATAATTAATTTTTTTTATATCGATTACGTCTCATGTTTTAATTAATTTTTATAATTAGGTACAATACAATAACTAATTGGCACCATTTCATTTTTGGAAAGCGATAAAAATTCGAATATAATTTTGAGATAATGTAATGAAAAGTTCATTAAAAATACCAAATAATGTGGTACTGAAGGCGAAAAACACAGACGAGTTGGCCAATGATAAATTGTTCAGACAGGAGTGGTACAAAAGCAGATGATGTTTATGCTCAAAGTGCATTAACTTATCTAATGACTAAATTTTTTTTTTGATTGTCCATCACACTATGTATTGTGCCAGTTTTCAAGTTCTTAAATAAAACAATTAGTGTTCAGAAATACATATTTTTATATTAGTTTCTTAAATAATCAATAGAAATACAACTTACATAAATAGGTAAGCATGTTAACTAAATGACCCGTTCTGACTCAGTCCCGGAGCAAAGGTGCCCATAACACTCGCATTACTCGCATTACCGCACTGTATGGCTATGGCCAACCTTTGAACCAAGAAAGAGCCAGAACGGGAGTCACCACATCTTTCTCTGATTCTACGGCCTATATCTTGTACCAACTGCTTAGCCTCAGTACCCCAACTGCCCAAGGTCTCAACCGCAATAGGCACAAAGTGATACTGTTCTTTCATGACCGCATATTTCATATGTTTTTTAGCTGCAGCGTCTTCTGCGGCAGCCGCTGGTGAAAGTGTTGAGCGGCCCAGATGGCTAAGAGCCACAGTATTGACGCATGTTGCGTCCCAGACGAGGCACTTGCCATTTTTCTATGGGACCAACTTTAGCCCCTCCGGCCTTTTGCCATCGGACCTGATCAAACCTGGCGGCTCCAACATGCAGGGGACATTGGCTGAAATTAGGGCTCTGCGGACTATTTCGTTGAGAGCATGGTGTCGCGGAAACCTCCCTGCGCAGCGACGACAACTCAAAGCGTGATGCCCATTTGCTTCCACCATGGAACCGCAGATGCAAATATGAGGTTCGCACACCTTACATCCCAGACGGAAAGCCACCGCCACCATAAATTTAGAGAGGACCTAAGTTCCAAAATGACATTATGGATGGCTAGGCTAAAGACGAGCGGCCCCAGCGGATCCCCCTGCTGGGCTCCCACTTGCGAAAGAATAAGTTCGTTGTTGTAGAAAATATTTGAAGGAAAATGGTAAACCTGATGAAGAAACGGAAAAAGGGAAGGGATTTTATCCTTGACTGCGCTCAAAATAACGTCCCTCTCGAGAGTGTTAAACGCGTTCCGTATATCAAGCTTCAGCACCACACAGTTAGAGTTCTCTGGAGCCATTACGAAAGCAGGCACGGCATGAATGGCTGCTTCACACCCCCGACGCGTACCAAAGCCTAGTTGGTGCGGTTGCAAGTACGCGGACATCTCCTCCCTAACGGCTTTACATGCTAACTTTGCAGTTAATCGACGAAATACACTGCCAATGGCGATGGGTCTGACCCCGCCATCTTTTTTTGACAAAGCACAAAGAGAGGCACCATACAGATATGGACATACCTCACAATTGAGCTGACCACTCAGCAGGAAATTTGAAAGTCTGGTTAGAGATTCCAAAAGACGGTGTCCATTCTCGCCAGTTGACCCTGATGTGAGCTCTTTTAAATGTCCCGGGACATTGATCCCCGATCCCGTCCAAACCCGCTGCAGAGCCACTATAAAAAGAGCTAAGCGCCAGCATCACATCCTCAACTCAAATATGATATGTCTGGTGCTGGCGGAAAGCTAAGTGGACGCGACGGATCCGGGCGCTTAACTTTAAGAGCAGCGAGAGTGTCAGGACCCTGCTCCGCAAATGTATCATTACTAACCAGTAACCGAACAGCCCCCCTTAAGTCCCCTTCGAAAACCTTTGACTCGATTCTTTGATGCACCGATCTCAGCCTAGTTGAAGTCACTCTACTTTCACCTAACTCGTCATCGGGCTGGAGTTTCATTAGTTTCTTAGAGAGAATATTTATAAAAACACGTAGGTAGGCAAAAAATTTCACTAAAAAATTTGTCAGTCAGTTTTCCCATTGTTTTCATGTCTACATCATATATTTTTATGGTATCTGCCGGTCTTAGCATAAATATTAAAATTGTAATATTTAATCGTTTTTGTTCCTTACATTATTTCGAATGGTTTTCCATTTACCATCACATTTAAAAAATTAAATGTTATCAATTGCAAACGTATGTCGTAAAATCGCGTAATGTTTAACGAGAAATCGGTAAAGTTGAGATATTGTTTTAACTATACTAGCGCTTGGATTGCACCAATAGATTTTATTGGATTTACAATATTTTAAAATATTCAAAATTGGAATCGATAAAATTTTAAGGAATTTATTATCGGGCATCACTATTTATAACGTGCGTGACGTCAGATGGACTGACGTTTGTCATAGAGTTACGGTTGTCAATTCATTTGCTCGTATTATCGTTTTATATTATATGAGATTCGCAGATATCAGGAAATGGTTCATTGAAAAAGTTGTTTTGATGCGAATTATGCAATTAGATTTGCGAAGTGGTGTCGTGTATTGTACTTAGACTGAGACGTTTAAAATGTCTCAAGGGGCGGATCTGACAATATCCGTGCCTCGGTCGTGTGCAAAAGAGTTCTATTCAAGATATTTTAATTTGGTCGAAACTTTTTACTATGTCACGCTTACTGAGAATAAATCAAGTGTTGCGACAGAAAAAACTGATTATGTGATATTCAACGTCAACTTTAACCTGAATCCAGCGGATGGAAGTTTCAATCCTCGTGAATTAGTGGACCGTATACAGGTAATAGAACATTTGCCATCTCTATATCCATTAACAAAGAAAATGACAAGAATTATGAATCTTCGCTGGCTTAGAAAGCTTTGCTTATTGCCTTAACCTCCAAGGTTGTATGTATCACTGATCTGACTAGTTTTAGTTTTGGCTTCATTATAAATATGCCTACAAAGCAGTTTTAGTATATCTTATTGTTGCTGTCATTAAAAAGATAAGGAGTCAGATTATGCGTTTTAAAACTTATCAGTGCAGTATATGACCTTTTAAAAGTTGTAATATCTTTAACAACTCAGTGAAATATAATTTCTTCTTGGAAATCTACCAATTAAGCTGTTACTTTTTGAAAAGTTGGATATATTACAATTAAAATAAGCTACAGAGACATGACAGGTAACATACATGTTTAAAATCATGAGCACAAGCAAACCTGACTTTAGTTTTCATTATGATAAAAATGTTAAAAAACACTTCCAGCATGTCATATTATATCTATAGGAAATCCGGTGACAGAGACCAATTTGTAAACTTTTTATAGGACTAGTAACATAAAATGTTATATGTAATAAATAATAATAATGTTATGAGAAACATTGCCATGATTTATACAGATCGATCTTGTGATAACCTACAAGAAAGGACTGGGTAGAGAAACAGAAATTAATTTCCTGAAAATAACAAAATAGTAGCTGTTTTGATAAGTTTATTAAACTTTAGAAGTATGAGGAACAACTGACTTCTTATCGCAAATCAGGTTGGGTTTTGTCTGAAGTTTTGAAAGTTCATGAATGACCACATAAAACTTCTCTCTTTCTATTTATGTTTATTATTCCTTGGAGCTGTGAAAAAATAATACTTCTAAGCCAAAGCAATCAAAAGATACAGCCTATGCTGCAAATTTTTGACACTCGCAAGGGAACCAAAACACACAGGGTTCCCGTGAACTTAGAATACTGAAGTTTTGTATGAAGCAATATGTTATAGCACAGATGAAGGAAAAATTACGAATCTTACAATAAAAAAATATTTTTAGTAATTTTAAACTTACTACCCCTTTCCTACAGGTTTGTATAGAACCCTCAGATGTAGGAGCCTGACCTGCACTTGGTATTTTTTTCCTATTTGTCACATTGTTTTAGTCCAAATAAGTGTGAAAGAAAAATGTCTGTCAATGAGTCAAAAAGAGTACAATAAAATCTAAAAAAGCTACATTTACACATATATCTTCTTGTCTTGCTTAATGTTTGTAGGGTATACAATTTGGATAATCTATTCATGTATAAACAAGTAATACCTGACCAAAAGTGTTGGACTCCTGTAAAAGGAACTCCTTAAACTTCTGAAAAATATTTATTCTTCTTGTGTACATTAACCACTTGCCAGATTTCTCTGATTGAAAACTCAAACATATCTAATTTATTTCTCATGTACCCAAATTAATAAGATATATACTTTTAGAAAGATAAGAACTTTAAAAAAAGATGAAATATTGGCATGTTAATATGAAGGTGGTGGCAGGTGACAATGTCATTATCATTAGGAGCGACAAATTGAAAATAATATCAGTGTTAGTGAGGTCGCGGTGTTTGGGGGCCGGCGGCACGGCGGCGCGGACGCAGTGGGCGCGCAAGCCGGATCTCTCTGTGCCCCGCTTGCCCGCTTCCCCTTCACTCGGCGGGCGCGCGTGGAGGTGTACGCAGCAGTTAGCCAGCGACAACTCGACGAGCTCGTTCGCTAGTCTCGCGAAGCACCCGCGCCGCTCGCACGCGTCTTTGCCATGCGGCTACACGATTCTCGTACGCACTAACACGATATTATGTACGCGGTCGACAACTCTGACAGCCAGGTGAGCGCGACGTCCCACACTCCCATCACCTGTCGCAGGCGCATCCGATGTGACCTCAGCCACGCGGATGTTGCCGAGTTTCACGCTGCGGCTTTGCGTACATCGCATTGTAATGATGTTCATTCATCGCGGCCGATATAGCGATCCCGGAAGTAGAGCCGGTTCGTTAACGTCATGTCGGTATGATAATTAATGTGGATAGTGCTTGAACGTTTATATACGAAACGTGTAAATCTCTTGTATCGAGTGATAATTCATCGTATCGTTCGAAACCTGTCGTTAATCTTCTGCGAGACGGATCGTCATTTAATCTTCAGAAAAGTTGCATGTAATGCATCGTCGTATAAGATATACAGTATATAGCATCTGAATTGATATTGTGGTCGGTTTTGTCATGAGATACCATTCAGGCTCATCATATTACTGTTTTTTATAGTTTAGTGAAAGTAGTGAAGTTTAATTATTGCGTCTTCATGAGTTTATATGCAGTGTCGCAGTTGCAGCAGTGCTTGGCTATAGAAACTTTCACCGTTTATTAGATTATTAGATCTTAGTTTGTTATTTATATTATTCCGTTCATGCAATAGTACGACACCTCCGTCCGCGCCTCCTGCTCCCGCTCCGGCATTTAGTTCCATTCGTGGAACCGTTTCACCTGACTTAATTCAATCATCGGGAAAAGCTATGAGCTGCAATTAATGAATGAATAATGAATGCTTCATTACAATAAACAGAATGACAGGAATGGATCTCACTTAAGATAATTTATCTTTGTAAAATGCTTGATGTTTATTACTATTCTTCTTTCATACAGTAATTCGAACATTCCAATAAATCGGCATCTGTGAGATTCTACGAATTATTTGTAAAGTAAATAATAGATAAAAAATATAAGTAGTGATATACGTAGACACAACGTAGGCTGTACATAACACGAAAGCCTTCACGGATGTTTTGCAAGTAAACAAATAGAATACGACGAGTGACGTCGCTTTCCATTTATATAAACAACAAGTTGCAACACTGAATACCATGTCGTTGTCGTTAGAAGGACATCTTACACCTCAAAGCGGGAATTCCTCATTTTAACGACCTCAATTACTTTTTGTCTTTCTTCAACTCACGTTTTTGTTCGATTGTATTCTGTAACCCTGTAACAGACGTTTGTGAATAATGATCTAAAGTGCAGGCGTGTCATAGCTACAGAGTCAAGTTAGGTTCGCGATCAAAGTCTAAACAATCGATTTACATTATTTTTTTTTCGATTTTTCTTGCCACCTTCTAACACTAAAAAGCGTACTCGCATTAATTGTATCCGGTACGACTTTGATTATGTTTTATGCAATGGATAACAATTCAACAATAATCGATATGGAGCGAGAGTGAAAAGTTATGTGTTACACTTCTATTATTTCTCCTATGCTTTTATGTCTGTCAGTCTGTGAGGGTGTTATGGAGACATGGAATAGTTCAGTGAATAAAAACTTGTTATGTATCGATAACAACACAATTACGTCAATAATGCAAATTTTTCTAACGGCGATGGATGTTAGGCTATATAAATATTGTGTACTAATTGCGCCCTGCGGTGTTACCTGCGTTAATACACGATAAAAAATAGCCTTTGTGTTAATCCAGACTATAAGCTATTTCTTTACCAAATTTCATCCAAATCGCTTTTGCGTGAAAGAGTAATAACTAACATACATCCATACATTCTTACTACAGTCTCAGTAAAGTAATCTATATATATATATATATATATATAAATGAGTACAATATGTCCTGACTGACTAATATTTGCTAGGAATCAACTCAGAGCCTAGACCGCTGAACCTAGAAACATGAAATTTAGAGTGTATTTATTATAGATTTTATTAAGAAAAGATTTTTGGAAATTCAACCCCTGAGGGTGTCAAATGGATGCACAAAAAGATTGAAACATCTATAAATACCATTTTATGTCGTGGGTGACAGCTACGAGTACTAGTCAAAACATATATTAGGGAGCCTATAAAACCAATATCATACCGCCTTTACTTTTATTACTCTAAACATACGAAATATTTCCTTTGCAACAATTATTTATAATTAAATATTTGCCCCAAAAATATCTTATGTAATTTTTTTTTTAATATGATACTCGTATATACTTTGTTATATGTATTTTTAGATTTGGTAATAAATTTAAACCAGTAAAGTTTTTACCTTGAAAAATAATTTTATTATTGGGCGAAATAGAACTGTATTTGTAGTTATAATAACCGAGCGCTTTTTTTGCTTACAATTTAATTTAGTATAGATATGGGTTATAGTTTTTCCGCAAACTCCAAAAATACTGACTCCACGAAAATGAAACAATTCTTTACATTCTAAAATTAGTGAGCGCGAAGTGTCTCCGTTTCAATCAGGGGTGGATCCCTGGAGAATTAATTAATTATATGAAATTCTTTTGACGATTTGGTTTATGGTAATTGGCGGAGAAGGTGACGTAAATATTCTTTTTATTTCGAACTCGCTACCTGAGCATGTTTTTATGCCGCATTAATTTTTTTTGTAAATGACTGCCTGTGGTTGAGTTTTTTTATTACAATACAACACCCTAAAATTGTGACCTCCATCAAACACCTCCATAATCAAGTTTATTTTTTTAACTACAAATAATAAATGTCTTCTCATACACAAAATGTGTAATATTTATTCACCAACTTTGATTATAATTCTTCATTGTTAATTGCACTAATATTGATCTTGTTTGTTCAAGTTTATGATATCATTGCTATAAATTCTTGTAGACTCGAGAGAAAATGCGTCAGTCTACGTAAGCGTAGTCACGCAATATATAAAAGAGGTGTTTCTAAAATGTATGGAACTCCGGTCAGGATAGTTTACATGATACCATAAATACGTTAGTGACTATTAATCTTTAATCTATCAACCAAATTCAAAATAACGTAACTTATCGCAGTGTACAAAATTAATATCGAATCAAAGTATTGGCACGTTATTTACGTAAAAAAGTGATTTACGCATTTTAATTATGCCAATTTTGTGACGGGCGGTACAATTCATAGACCAATTTTACTATTGGAGTCAACCAAGGACTTTTCCAGGGATGCCATAATTTCTCTACAATATACAGAATTGATATTTTGTACGTAATGAAGGGGCCGACTGATGCATTTTTCATGAATACACAATATTAACCACATCTTTACGCATTTTTTGGTAGAGGTGCACCGTTCTGGCCGAAAATGAAACAATTCCTTTGAATAAAACTAGAACATAAACTATCACCTCGTCATATATTGTAAAAAGTATACCAATCGTAGCTGTCGTATCGTCATTTTTTAAAGACTTCCATTTCTATGTTCAACTGTCTGTATGTTTTTTTGTGTATGTTCATCGATAGTAAGAGAACCGAATAATAAATCATTTTTTAGTTCAAAGAGATTTCCGATTCCGAATTGATAAAATTCATATGCCTGCTAAAATGCTGCCTAAAGAAAGAGGAAATTATTATACCAGATACTAGCATCTAGTGTAATAATTGTAAGCACGTGAAGGCATACATTATCGGAAGTTTATTATAGATATGCATTGATTGTTTGTGTGATATACATATGGTAAATGAGTGTAGGTATGCCTATGCTCGTAAATTATGTCGTGGTCCGCATCCTGGTAGTCTAGTGACGTTGTACATCGGACGAGGTGGCGTGGTGCGACGTCTCTCATATACTGCTACCCTATTGGTTGCTCTTATCACTTTACGAACCAGTACCGATAGAATTTCTCCATGATAAACTAATTTTAGTGCTCGATGTTGCTTTATCACAAATGTATCGTATCGTGGTATTCGCTACAATCTGTAGAGAAATTTTTAGTATTATCACCAATTTTTTGTGTGGGATTTTAAATTTACTTACAGAATATCCTATTCGCGGCAGTTTCAGTCTTCGTTTTGGTATAAACTGAGTAGCTCGCCATAGTGAGTTTCTAAGCCGTCCAAAGCTATCGCTATATACGCTACAAACGCTTTAATTTCACTTTTAAGGCATGATTGTGAGCAGAATGCAAGTTAATCGGAAACTTTTCTATGCAGCTAGTTTTTATTAGTACAAAAAAGGCGTTTATTGTCAAACTAGAGTGAATTACAATGTCTTTCGACCTACAATGCTCACTATAACTAGCAGGTACTACGAGCCCCAAACTAGGCGAAGTATTTACCATATTTCTAATGTCGGTAAATTTTACCAGATATTTTATTTTATATGTCATATCTGAAGTTTTGATTAATATATATATGTTTTATCTTTATTTTGTACACTTGATTATCAGAGTATGAAAAGTTTTAGGGTCACATAATTAAGTTTTGCAAGATGACGCATGAACAGATAACCCGATGGCGTTTTGATCCATAAACGGTCAAAACATAGTTTATTACTTGCCCTCTGTTTCCGTCTGTCCCATAAATTAGATAAGATATATCGTTTACTGACGTCATTATTATCAACGTTTCTAATCAGTGCAGGTTAGATTTAATTACCACTTTATTTTACGATGAAGGAAAGCATCGTGGTGGACCTGCTTGTCGGTAGGGTCGCGAAGGTCAGAACCCTTCGAAGACAAGTGAATTTGGCCAGTGTAATTTAGCTTTATATGAAGACCCGTGCAGAACATTGAAACTTATATTGGCTGATGATACAAAATCTACAATACAAATAAAGAACTTTTTCTAGTCATGTTCGAAGTCTTCACGAATAAGATGCAGAAACAAAAAGTTTGGGCGACGACCAGGTTTAATGGTGACGTAAATAATTTTCAAGCACAAAATCCGCCACATCCGACGACCTGTATTCTGCTAGTTAAGCCATTTCATTTGATACCCATACCGATGGAGCTGTCAAATAGAAATTACTTCAATAAAAAACAATACCGGTGGATCCGTTCGGAAGCTACGATACCACAGACAGACGGGTGTGTCTTTCGCACATCAGCAGTATCACACATCAAAATAATTACACTCCGTCGTTTTTGCGTCGGGGGTTAAAATAGTAAACCAGTAACAAGTTCGAATTAAAGAGCACATTAATACACTTATAGTGTAGGTAGACTGTTAATATTCGTAATACGATTGCATTTTGTAGTTACTAACTTTATTGCCAACCAAGTGTGTTGACGATCTAGACCTAGGCTAAGTTAGTTTAGCTTAGCTACGGTAACTTATAAAGTTCATAGTCGGCACATGCATGTATGGGAATTAACCGACCTTGTAGCTTTCCTTAGCTTTTTGTTGGACGGACAACAGGCTTATTACGGTAAATAACATATCTATCATAGTGCGTACGTACCTCTTACGTACCTACTAAGATTTGCGGCTGGAAAGCAGAACTTCGCAAATATCGCTCTAAGTCTGCCGCTAAGGTAACTGATGCAATATGGCCTTCTAATTTCTTTGAATGGGTTAATCTATTAATCTCAATGGAATGACGTATCTATTATAATGATCTTTGGAGCAAAAAAGCCCGGCCTGATTCATTAATTATAATAAAGTGCTTTATTGAAGGCGCTGTAATTATTTACAGTTGTTTAAGTGGACTGTTGGTGTTGAGTCAATGCGTAATACAACAATGGGTCTGACTGGTAGATCTATATGTTCAACAATCCACCACGGTGGCATTGTAAAAGAATGGATACTTCACTTATTCTATACAGTGGATTTCCTCACGATGATATTAACCCATTTGATGCTATCGTTATTTTAAACAATCAAGACAATTAAAAAAATATGTCACACATATGATTGATATATTTTATCACTTTTAGATTATAGGTGAATATTGTGTCCTGCGCTGTGTGTCATTTAAAATAAACGTGTTTTGTGATACTTTTGGATAAACTGGGACTATTTTTGACATGGACTTTTATATAGATATTTTTTTTTATATTTTGAGCTAATTTTGTTTTTGCATCCATAAGATAACATGTGTATATTTGACTAACCCAAAATATTATTTTAATTTTTTAGGTAATACCTACTTTTTAAAACGTTCCTAAATTAGTGATCTTTATAAAGAACGCTACTCGTAGCAATATGGGGCACTATGGCGTTGTGTTTTTATTGTCATAGACCAAAGTTAGACCATATAGACCAAAGCCTTACTATCAATAGTATTATTGAGAAATTGAAGAAGAAGGACTATATCAATCAAATATTCGCTCATTGAATTCATATTTTACCGCCGGACATGTGTACATTGCTCACGGAAAAAATATCATCAAAATTCTGGACTTTTCCTGTCGGACTACTAAGAATTACAGCAGAAGTGTTTTAGGAGGCTGCAGCATCTTAATAAGACAGACGTGACGACAAAACAATCTTGTCTGCATTCGCTAAAACACGACGGATTGATGATACATTTTCTAAAGTCGAGTGACGACCGATTCGCCGCTATTTCTTCTTAGCAGCATGGTATGTGGTTTGCTGATGCGTTCTGAAGAGTCAATGAACAAAATTTTCCACCTCTAGTTTCACATATGATCGTCGTATAGATAAACTCCAGAAAAAAGGCTTGAAAGCTTCAGGTTTTATACGGGGAAACAGATCGATTTGATATTTAGGGTACAATTAAGACTTGCAATACAAAGCTGATTGTGGTACCAGAAACAGCAAACTTCATTACATAAATGTGATTAAGGCTCTAATTCAAGCATTTTTATTTAACATTTATCGTAAAAACATATTTAAAAAAAACTAACAAAAATAAAACATAAATATTCATAAAAGGCTAGAAAAAAATATTCTACTTTTTAGATATCATAGTACTGGATTTTGCTATCGTTCTGTATAAAAATTACCATTTTTGGAGTTTTCCAATGAAGTAGGATTTTTTATAACTATTTTTTTCTAATATTAGTACCCAACCTAATATAGGTCGTCTAGTAAATTTCAAAATGTTGGAAGCAATTTAGAGGTTTCAGTAACAAGTGGGTTAATAACTAGTGCCAATTATTGTTCTTATATAAACACGAGGAAAACTCAAATATAAGAAAGGGGCTCAATATACTCATCATTACGAAGAACTTTCACAATGAAACCAACTAGTAACTCGAGAAAAAATATCACCTGTTTCACACATTTTGTCTACAACTGATAATCTTTTTCTAAGGAATAGCTGACTTTTTTTCTCGAATACAGAGTCGGTCCTATAGTGAACGTTGTTCTTAATGATGAGTAAAGTGATCTCCTTTCCGCTTAGTACACCTTTAACCGATATTCCTGTAAAAATTAGTGTGTAATATGTAATTTGAATTTGTCACATGCAGCACAATCATATTAGTCTTTCCTATAACTACATTTTCAGTTCAGTGTACTTATGAAGTATATATAGTCCTACCTATATACCTACGAATTGGTTTAACATGCCAATTTTGAATGGGAAAACTTCACCCCAACAAAAAATTTAAACAAATAGATCAACGCGATCATCCATAGTATAAGAGCGTGCTTAATGAGAGTGGGATAATCCAATGGGTTTTTTGTTTGAAACATTTGTTGCTACTGGTTATAAGGAAATTGTTAGATTGTATATTTTCATGTAAATTAGCTTACAATCTAATTTGTTTTCTACTATTAGGAACTGATTAACATCAGCGAACTCGCTTAGAATACTATATAATAGTTTAACGATCAAACACATTAAACGTAACATATTAAGATAATTATTATTTAGATAACAATATTTTTGTACCAAAATATTTGGAGTTGTTATTTGAACGAGGTTCACAAGTAGCTTCATGTAATATATTTGATCAAATATATAGAGTAGGTAGGTACTAGGTACCTACTCATTGTAGTTACCAATGAATATGTATGATGTCTTATTACTGGTGCCACATCATAGATTAGCTTCAGGAGAAAATAATTTTGCACCCGCAGCTATATATTGGCTCTCAAATTTGATACGCATTTGCTCTTCCATGTTGCGAATGCCCCGGGTCCCATGTTTTGAGCCTACTGGAAATAGCTCCAAACAACTATACATTACTTAAATCAATCGATACATATTTGGGCGATAGACGCAAAGACAATAACATTGTTTACCAGTATAAAAGAATAAAAAAATTACTATTTTTAATGCCAATTAACTTTTTGTACACACGACTACACCTTGAAAAAACAATCTTGGTGTCAATGTTTGCGTATCATTCATTTAAACTTTGAAGAAAAGCATAACGTATGACGTACGTGTATTATAAGAACCGGATGTAGATATCATAAAAAAGATTTAGATTTGTTCGAGGTCTTGTGTTGTTTTCAGAAAATAATGTGATTCTGAATTGATAAGCAAATCTACGCTACGGTTATCATGATATTGCGCGTTCATGATTGCCAGTTTTTTATTGATATTGATTTTGATATAAGGTCTTATTATAATAGTCTCAATTTCTACGGGCACAATTTGATTTTGTATATTCTTGGTCTACGGTAACTGTAGTACTGTTTGCTGCTCGCCACGAAATTATTCAAGCAAGTAATTTTGTAAAGGTACTGATATGAATGAAATTGTCCAAGAGCAAGACATCGCGAGGTCCAGATGGCAAATTACTACTTTTGATACATTGGATAGATGGTTCTCTATCGGATGGTACGAACAGTGTTTGCTGTGCGCACCATCTTTTTTAGAAAGTTGCATCCGGCTTGCAGGTAGGCGGGCCGCTTCCGCGCGCCCGGATCTTGGCTCCCGAGACCTACTGAACTTTATTAACTGATACATAAGTTTTGTCCAATAAGATTTTAAAGAAAATGTTTCTTGGCATTAGAACTGCGTGCTTCATCTTCGGCAACCTCGTCGTTTACTTCTAGACGAAAAGGTTGACACGCACCGTAATCGATAAAAAATACTAGCTTCAATCAAACAAGCCTATGGACAGAGCCGTACTCTTATATTCAGTTTGAGTAGTTCTTCGACTTTGCAAACCATGCGAAAATTTGCAGTTATCAACCTGAATCAAATTATTTTTACATCGTTTCTAATAAAGCCGGTAGACTGCACAGTTTTACTTTACGAGGCGGCATCTCTTAGAGATCAACCTGATTTAAAATGTATAGGATGCAATTAGTATTTGATTGCGTGTACAAGCGGACTTGTTCCGTAAAGGTTCATTTTAATCTGAAACTAATCTGGATGCAGTTTCTCAGGCGGCCTACCAACCGCCAACTGGGTCTCAACGCGGATCTCGCGCTATGACTAACCAGTATTTTGTGGATATTATTCACTTCTGTAACTGTTGGTTTGGGAGAGTATGCGGTTAAGGAGCTGAAACTTGTTGAGAGATATTTTCGAGGATTTTTGTAGAATAATGAATTACAACCGGTATGCTCGAAGTTGCGCACACGCTAAAGGTCAATGATCATCTGTAGATCCGCTTCGGCGCCCTCGTGACCCTGTCCTGAGCCGGCTTCGGTTGTACTCGGTATAAAATTTGCTTATTGATCGATAATCGTCAGTGTAAAACGCTTTATTCGTAATTTTTTACGCTCTATCAAAACCGGAGATATCACAGAGCGTGGGCGTTACATTGATGTTTTTTTTTATATATTTTTTTCAAATTTTATTGTGTTTTGCCTATTTGTTCTTCTACTAAAACTACATGGTATTAATTACATTTATGTGTATGTCTTTATGACATGTTTTTTTAAACTTACTATCCAATTTTTGTTGATAAGTATGTAAAAATTCATTTATTTGTAAAGGTAATGAATGAATTTTTCGATAAACATTGTCACTACTTTAATGAAACTTAACGGCAATCTATTTGATATTCTACAAACAGTGTGTTTGCGTCATTTGCTAATATAAGATGCGACGAGGCCAGCCCAAACTTTTGCACGTTTACACTTCCTTTACCCATTGACTGTATCTTGATAAGCAATATAAAGTTATTTTCGACATGTTATCGGCTTTAATGAAGCTTTTATTGGTTTTCATACGTGATTATAGTTGATATTTATGAGTAGGTACTTACTTATATTTTTTTTGTTAATGATTATAATTTGACACGAAAATTATAGGGGCAAGTTCACATGAACCTGTGGTAGTATCGTGTAACGTTAGCGGTGAATAAAGTGATTGAATTAGTGATATATAGGTGGATGAAATGAAACCAATCAAACCATGAAACCAAGAGAAACCAACCAAGTAATTTGTTTTACTTCTTTTGGTGCTAACATTACGCAATACCTGGTGGTTTATGTTTTGTAATTACTTCAATGTCATTACTTGGTTATTAGGTAATGCTTCATATGCTATGTACGAGTACTATTCGAAAAGTAGAAGGTACGTAAATGTATGAAGATACTAGGTATACATAAATATCATAGTTAGAAACTGGAAATACACTACAATATTTTAAGTGTCTTTGTAATTAAATAGCTATTAATATTAGGTTGAGTGCCTCCCACAAACATTCTGACACAACCAGCGAGGCCAAGTCTCATAAAATTTGTCTACCGCATTGCTTGTTATGTCAAGTCATTTCACTAAGGGATGTCTTCATGAAGTGAAGTGACTTTACATGAAGAGAACACCGGTAGACATAACTTTATAATTTCACATTAGTTTAGTAAAAAAGCGTGGTAAATTCAATGGTACCTAAATGTATGAGTAAGGATTTTTCGAGGCAAACGCGCTACATCGCAGCACATAGGAAAAAAGAATACTACGATCTAAGGCCGCATCCTAGCTTAATAAGGCGACACAAGCCTATAAAATTACCAATGATTCCGTTCCCTGTTGCTAAAAGTAGTTTATTGTTGTTGCAGAAATATGTGGAGTCATCAGTGGGTTGGAGCGGGGAGCGAGGCGAGGATTCCAGCTACGACTCGGAGTGCGAAGACGAGGGCTCGCATAGGGCTGCATCTCGCACGCCTTCTGATACCCTCGCTGCGGAGTTTGCCGAATATGTCACCCTCGCGCCATCTTCTAACCAACCCAATCAGGTAAGGAGTCAATTTTTTTCTTGAATTTGGGACTAGGAATTTCTAATTGGATATTAATCTTTGTTGGCTACCTCCATGTAGTAATCCATTAGATAATCGTTGAACATAATCAATTTATAGGAATGTGTAGTTTGGTTTATGAAGGCTGATACCATTAATACCCTAGAAATCCTTAAATATTACTATTGAAGTAACTTACTGATCGAAGCGCAGCTTTTTTCATTGGTTTTCGATTTTCATGGAAGGAGACCTTAAGACCGAGATGTAGTGTGCAAGTTAGTGCTAAGGTAGCAATAATGTATATTAGGTTTTATTTTAGAATAAATGTAGCCTTTAGCAAACATACACGTTTACTTTATTTAATCAATTACTCATATATAGCAACTCCACAGAGACGTGACAATGGGACTAGTTGAGGAAAACAAAAGTTCCTGGTTGTCCAAAAGAAACTGCTTAGACGATATAAGGCGACCTTATGGCTCGTACTTTTTATCATATTATTTTGTTTGGTGTGTTATGTCTCCATTTGAATAATTTTAGATCGAACGAGTCGACAAATCTTCACACGCTCTCATTTCTAAAGGTAAACCAATGTTCTCAGACAAAGATCGAGTTCGCATTAAAGCTGGGCTACTCGGAGCGGTTGGCTCGTCAAGCCCTCTCTCGGCTGGGCGCCGACCCGCCACGCAATGAGCTCCTAGCCGAGCTGATAAAGCTGGCGGCGCAGCACCCGGCGCGAGCGCTGTCCCCGCCGCCGCCACCGGAGCCCGAGCTAGCGCCAGACAGGGCACCTCTCAGGCATATTGTTATAGATGGTAGCAATGTTGCTATGAGGTTAGTAAACTACTAATATCTCTAAACCGATTAAAATTGTTAGTAGGTCTTACAGTAATATCAAATATTGTCATTGCAAACAATGTTTCTTCAAATTATGTTATTAGCCTATTACAATCAATATCAATATAGCGGTTTTGCTTTCTATGAGTAATATTTAATATATATTTGTCATGCTCATCGTATCCCACGTTAATTGATTATCTAACGTGACCCCTCTTGTCTCCAGCCATGGCAACAAAGAAGTATTCTCGTGTAGAGGCATCGAGATCTGCGTAGCGTGGTTTCGTGCACGAGGACACACAGAGATCACAGCCTTCGTACCAAAATGGCGGAAAGAAGCATCACGACCCGACAACCCCGTAGCAGACAGAGACGCATTAGACCGACTCGAGCGAGACCGTGTACTCGTCTACACACCCAGTCGATTGCTCGGCGGCAAGAGATACGTCTGCTACGATGACCGATATGTCCTACGACTGGCCGCCGAAACTGACGGCGTCGTCGTCTCCAATGACAACTACCGCGATCTTGCAGCAGAATCTCCGGAATTCCGCAAAGTTGTCGAAGAGCGTCTCCTTATGTACTCGTTCGTTAATGATAGGTTCATGCCGCCAGATGATCCGCTAGGGCGATCCGGACCCACGTTAGACGCTTTCTTAAGAGCGCCGCCGTCGCGCGCCGATCCACCGCCCGCCTGTCCGTACGGTCGAAAGTGTACATACGGCAATAAATGCAAGTTCCATCATCCAGAACGCGCGGGTCGACCGCACAAATCCGTCGCGGAACGTCTGTCCGAACGGGCGGCGAAACAGCTACGTGCGAGAGATTTACACACTGTCAGTTTACCACCCGGTGGTCGGCCGCCTGTCACCGATAAACGACCGCTTGCGAGAGCGCATTCCGCCGCTCCGCGTTTACCGGACGTGGCGTTGGCGAATCATTTCGATCGCGCTCAAGTGCAAGTGCCGGCGGGTCCGTCGCTCGCGCCACCCGATGCGAATCCTCATCGGAAGCTAGCTCGTCAGCTCACGTTAAATCCCGCGTGCGATCCTCGCCTTCCGCCGCATGCTTTGGGTCATGCGGCGGCGTCTCGTGTGGGTAGCGCTCCGGTGGGTGCCGCGGCGGCCGCGGGCGGGGCTCGCGCCGCAGCTCTGTCACCGGCCGCATCCGACACGGCGCTTCAGCACTGGGACGCGCGTCGCCGCATGCACTACCACCTTGCGGGTATATTCCCCGAAGCTCAAGTGGCCGAGGCGATGGCTCTGTACCCCGAAGAAACGGATGCTCAAACCATGTGTGCGGTGATACTGGCCCGCTACCGGCCCAGCGAGCCGCCACCGCACTGACCGCCACCCGACGATAGAGTTGCTGCCGATTTTTGTTGAAAATCACGCAGATATATTCAACGTCGGTAGTCTTTCCGATTCGCAAAGACATGACCCTCCTCTTAGAATGTGTTTGTTAACAAGTAGTACCTTTTATAAAAAAACATGAATGCTCAAATAATATAGCCATGAACAACCCTGGAAATTTGTACATGGAATATATTTTTGACACTCTTGTAAAGAGCAGATGGTTATATCTTTGTGAATTATTCTTAAGTCATTTCTTTTTGGCGTTTGGTAGCAAATACTGACGCAATAGCAAGTTCGACAAGGATGCGTGTAAAACTTCACAAACGCCAAATAGGTTGTCAATTGACTTGATGACTATTATTATGCAAGTGCAAATTGCTTTTTCGGTTTTATAAATCGATTTGAGCACTTGCTACACTAACATCTACTTTTGGTAGACATTTTATATTTTATTTTTATATCTTCTGTTCTGTTATATACGATATGCTTCTGAGAAGTGTATTACATAAGCTAATAATTATGTATTAACTTCAAATTTGCAATTTATATTTAGTTAATTTTGTAAAATTTTGATGTTACTTGTACCAATATGATGGTACCATTTTACCAGTAACTGCCAACTTTCAAACTATGAAAGTTGGCCGTTACTGTAACTTTAAATAACAAAGTGACAAAATAATATCTAATGAATGTCACAAAGACCAGTGATTTGTTAACATGTTAGCAAAAAATATCTGCAAATTATTTATAGTTCAAGATATCATATTTAATATTATAATGATCATAGTTACATGTAGGTAGGTATATTATGTATTGATATTAAGCACTCTGGATTTTTATTGTTATTATATTCTTCATGTTCAATATTAAGGATAGTTCCAATGTCCAACATTAGAAATTTATTTAGCTTGGGAGGCATTCAGAGACCTCCTAGAGCATTACTTTACTAAATACTGTAAGCATAAGATATTTGTTCTAATCTTAATAACAAAGCAAAAAGGTTATTGCAGGCAATGCTTAGTAATTCACAGCTTTCTAGTGCTGGAGCTATTGCCAAAGATCAAATGCTGAATCATGCGCAGGCAAAAGGTGCAGCCAATACTTTGCATGCCTGCAATAATCTTTACACATCACAATATCTATTCTCGCTCTAATTGACTAACAGTATATTAGTCCAACTAACACTCTTGTTTATTCCTCTTGCTTGTTTCGTTAGATTTCAATATATTCAAAGGAAATCTTTATATTATAATTATATTTAGGTGCAAAGGGCCAGCTATTTTTAATGACATGTAGTCATTATTGTTATAGATATTACACAGAAATTTGTTGTTTGATTTTTATTAAATTGAACTGATTAAAAAACTTAAATGCAATGCATCAATTGAAAATGTAAGATAAATGTATCTACCTTCATGCTTTGCTCCATACATTAATTGTTTATTATTATTTGTATAGGTAATGGAATGGAGTAGAGCATGAATTGTTTAGTGTAATTGCTAAATCAAATTTTACCATAATCTTGAAGAAATTCATGGTAAAGTTTGGTTTAAAACAATCAGAAATATGAAGGGAGTGCTCTTTATTTGCTGTAACAAATTGACATCCTGAAGTACGTCTGATTGATTAAATTACATTCCTTTAGGAATGCTTAACATAATTCATGTCTTTTTTTGACATTATAGCATTAATATTTTGTAAACATTATTACAATTATAATAAAGTTTATCTCTTTACAAAATGTTTATTTTCTTTTTGGTCGGTTTTGGTTGTTAGTTATCCTTTTCAAAATCATACTCTTGTAATCCCTGTTATCAGAATCTGTGTGTTGCTGTTTAGTTTTATCAGAAAATACAATGAAATCTTGCCCAACAAATTCTTTCTTCACCTTGGATTCATGTTGAGAAGGATTGAACACTCTCATATCTTTGCTAGTTCTGTATAAGTACTTAAATGTTGTAGGCACATTAGTAATATTCTCATCCACATCCATTCTGGGTAGATCACTTTCAATGTTCAGCTTTACTTCTGCAGTGTCTTTATCAATTAGCGGCTTTGGAACTTGATGCAATTTAGCTATTTCTTCAATTTGCTTGCTTAGTTCATGTAAGAAACCAGATTTTATTGCAAGGCAACTTGTTGGGATGCCAAAGTTAACTGATGTTATCTTTTTGAGACATGCTAAGCATACAATTGGGACTTCATTACAAATACAAGCTTCTATTAGAGGCTGTACTATAGTCCTAGGGTTCACTGTGGACTCTATGATGACTGCTGAGCATTGTTTAACTTTTATAGCTTCAGTACATTCCATTAAGCCAAATATTAGGCCTTCTACTCTTCTGAAAATTTGAAGTTTGTATTACAATCTAGTCATAAATTTTAGACTACATTAATGTTTGTAAATACAAGTGTAGACATCTTGTAACTCATTTATATGCAGATTAAATACTAACAGCATTAATGAGAAACATTAAATAAAACTTTTGTATATAGATGGCTTACACCTATTATAAGTCATGTGCAAAATTGATATTAAATATTTGCAAAGCTTTTGATCTTTAGGACAAGTGTAAACCATGTGTCATGAGGGTCAGGATAATAAAGCTAAAGTTATGGAAAAGTTACTTACTGTATTTTAGGTTGTTTCGGTCTTTGTTTCTTGGGAATAGATTTTAGTATTTTCCAGTGTGGTTTATTGAATTCCGGAATTTCAACCCTATGCCTTGTTAAAGCTGCTTCTAATAACTTGCCATGATCTTCTGAAACGTTGGGCCTATAAGAATATGTAATGAACATTAAATAAACGTAGCCAAAGGCTCTAATTAGACGGAATTTGTCTTGATTAAGATTCATTTTCGTAATTTTAAACCACAAGTCTCTCACTTACCAAAATACTCGATCGGGCCGACACAGAGTATTCTTGATTGTTTTCTTGATTTTGGCTTTATTTATAGTAGTTTTCTTCCTTTTCAATGTCGTAGCTTCAGCGCGTTTTTTATCCATTACAATTAGTAGTAATATTATTCAGAAATCTATAATGAAGCAGAAATAAATCAACAATAACATAACCTACAAATTCAAAATGAATGTTGACATTGACATGCATGGTCATACTAAATGTCAAATAATTTTAAAGTTTGACGCTACACAGTTATCATATTTATCACGCATTAAAACCATGACCGTCAAGTTATTAATCCCTATTTATTATTAAAAATGCCAAAGTAACTCTGTCTGTCTCCTATCCTTTCACGCCTTAACGGGTTTTGAGAAAATCTGATATTAGTCCACGCCAGTTATAAAATCCGAAAATGTGTACTTTATCTTTCATGGTGTAACGACTGAACTCATTTTGATGACATTTGGTTGCGATTTATTATATAAATGGATTAACACATTTAGGCTACTTTTATCAACGAAGAATACCGCGGAGCGCAACGATGACTAAGTCAGAGTTTTCTTCTCAGAGTAGGCATTGAACAACTACTACTGACGTCCCTTGTAAGAATATAAAAATAACGATTCCCACTAAAAATATAGGTGTTGGTACATTCCACAACCACACTAACGGCTCCGCACAATTACTAAGATTGCTAGTGTTGGTGTTTTCGAAAAACATACAAGGTCACTTGGACCTAAACCGAATTGACAGGTAACCAATTCAGTCCAAAATCAAACTCGAGCCCCCGTGATCATAAGGCAAGCATACAACTGCTACGCTACGAATGTCGATTAAAGTTTTTTATATAGGCATCTAAGTATTTAGATGGTCACTCATTGGAGGTTCTTACAGTGCAATTGCATCCCAACACCAATTCAAGCAAGCGTAGGGCAGGTATTACTATATATTTTCATAAGGTAGTCCATATGAAAATTTAAAGGATACCTACCATTTCATTACGTACGCATCTGACTTATACATTTCAATCCAAAAAAAACTTGTTACTAACGCTTTGGCTGACGACTTGTGGTACCACTTGGGTAAAAACCGTTGCGGATTTTCCGAATTACATTTCTAAGCCATTTAGTCTAGGTTTGACCCTGATAATAATTCCTGTCGCTAAAATTTTGTAGCCTGATAGAATAATAATAGGTCACGGTTTACGAAGAACTATTATTTTCTGTTATTTTGTATTGGTTCCCATAGGTACATTAAAACCATGATTCGTTCATTGTGATCTATTAACGTTATTCCATCAGACTGCAAGGTTTCAGCGACTAATAATTATTATCAGTGTGTCCAAAAAAAAACACAATAAACTGGGCTATAATTATATTCCTTCTACACCTACATACGACTACGTAAAAAATATATGGATGTTATACAGGGTTATCGGCCTGGGGTGGACTAAGCTGAAAGGGATCACCCCTTTCGGCTTAGTACAGCCCTAGCCGAAAACCCTGTATAGTATGTTTTATATCTGCTGTTGTATAGTTGATAATATAGTGAATCGAGTATCGCATATCCGATTATAGAACAAGTCAGTGCATTTTGTCTAAGATTTTGAACCTAACGAGTTTTGCAGTCCTCCGAATCCGATTGGATCCGTTTTTCTACCAACGTCCAAATATGAGGAGGTATATACTCAACTCGACTGTTTTTTATGTTTGTACTTAATAAATTATGTTATCATCTCGCCTTCAGATTTTTCTAATATCTGGGATGGTACTTTTCTAATACATTCATAATATTATGTAACTCTTTAAAAACCCCTAAAATAATAATATGGGATGTATGCTATATTTTTATATTTCTAATATACTAGACTAGGTACCTAATAAGTCCAAAATTACTTACTAGAAGATACCTAGAGTTAATTTACACATGATCCTCTACGCTAGACAATTATATTGGTGTAGGTATGTTTTCCTTCCTGCCTGTATTTTACAACCGGGTATTTCCAAATGCCAATTGTCTCAAACTTTATAACGAGCGGCAAGACAAACGTGGGGTGTACCACAAAAGAATATAAATCTCCGCTTAGAAACTTACTAGGAAGTCGCTCGCAAAAAGGATGATTTTTTTGGACCGATCCGTTGGCGAAATGCATTGTTGGGCCACAGGGGCGGGGGTAGCGGTAATCACTGCAGTGAGGGTTGTAATGAAACTTTTACCTGGCTCTATGCAATGCGACCTACGAGGGTCTAATAGCAGAATAGGATAGACGTTGAACTAGTTAGTAGTCCCTTTGTGAGAGCCGTGGTAACATGTCGCGTAGAAACGAGAACTGCTGGCTTCTCGTGGAATGGAGTTCCGGCGGTCGTGAAGTGGTGCATATCAAGTCACTCTTGAACCCCAAGGAGAAAGATTTGAAAATTGGAGGAGTGACGACTCTGCGTAGAAGAGGAGATCCACAGACCGCCACGCTAATCTCTTTAGCCAGTAAGTCATAGTAACAAAGCTAACTAGAATAAAGCAATAGGTAATTTAATTCGCTCCAATTAGCAAATCGCATCAGCTTTTTCTATCAAAGTTTCCGTTTCGTGCACGTGTTAATATTTCAATAAATTGCAGTTACCTGCGCGTATTGAGCAAATGCTTGCGCCTGGTATGGAAAGGTACACACCATAAAGTTGAACATAACGGTTTCCCATCCCCTCTGTGTATTGTCTTTCTTTTTTATCCATTGTAGGTATTCGTGTTACTTTAGTCATTCATAAACTCATATCAGTTTAACGTAAGAAGTTATAGCGAGTGCCGATTTTTGAAGTGTCTATATTTTTAATTTACCTAGTGATGGCATTACCTCTGTTGAAGAACTATAAGATTTTATTTGGTATCTACCTACCTATTGTTATAAAAATAATAAGTTATAAAATTTTCTGTTAATATATATTATAATTATTTAATCATAAAAAATATGCAATAGTTTCGTATTTCAATAAGTACCAATACCTAATGTCTATCTATCCCAGTTGATTTTGTGAGCCAGCTAAACAAATAATAACTACCTAAAACTATTTTGCTGAATTATTTCTGAGAATTTTTACAATAAACTTCGTTTAAATTTATAGAAGATCGCGATCAATTGTTAACGAAAATAAGCTTAGAAACAGCTGGCCCAAGTCCTAAACCTGATGACGATGAACCAGAAGACTACTCACCGAGTGGATCATCCTGGGCACCGAGTGGCGAAGAAAATGACTCTGAAAACTCCGATCATGTTAGTAATCACAACTATTTATATTGTTTATATGATTCTTAATTAATATGTACAGGTCCTAGGGTAAAATAAATAGGGTAGGGTCGTAGGCATAAAGACTGATCGTATAATAAAAAGGGCTTCCCCTTTTTATAGAAGTCGCTGATTTCTACACAAAATTCGGAAAAAACTTGTATAAATTCTAATTATATTTTACAGGAATCGCGCAAAAAGATCAAACTAGAACACTGTAAACGCCAATACATAAACCGAAGAAGCAGTAAGAAAATAATCACACCCTCACACCGAGTCCCAGCGGTCATCCCAAAAATAATGCAGGATGCCCTTTCCAGGAACAAAATAAGCCGTAAAAGAGCGCACAACGACAGCCGGAACGAATCATTTAATAAATCACTTCCAGATTCCACAAAACTAAACAATACAAGCGAAATAAGCGGTCAAACGGTGACAATCGATGTTCGTGAGTTGGCAGACATTAGTAACAGTTTCCGCGTATTGTTCAGAATGATTGAGGAATTAAAAAAACCCATGAGTCAAACAACACAAACTTTTGATTCAACTCATCAACCAGTCTATCAAAACACGATAGACAACAATTCACAGCTAGTCATGACTGCATATCAGAATACAATCGACGATATTATCCAACCTAATGAAACTATAGTACACGCAGTTGCAGAATGTCAAGAAACTGAGGAATACGAAAACGAGGAATTCAATAGATCCGACGACAATGTTTTGATCACGAACAAATATGACAATCAGTATAATGCTTCAGTGACTAACACAGACAATACTCAATGCAGTCCTCAAGTGAAGACGCCAGCAAGGAATGAACCTATGCTACAAAAACAAATAAAAGGCACGGATACAGGAAATTCAGAATGGGTAAGTAGATTATATCCCGTAAGAGGAACTATAAGCACTACTAATTGAAATGTAGGTAAACCATACAGTATAAATTAATTTGCATTGTAACATATTTAGATTGTAATTAAAGTTTCACATAGTAAATAAAACTCTTATTATTTTCATCGTTTATACTGGTAATATGTTGATATAGGTTTTTCGTTTCAGGTGCCAATTGGAAGTGGAAAGACATTGATTCATGTGGATCAATGGAGAAAAGTAAACTGGAAGTCTTACACGGTGGCCACTAGAACGTTGTTGTTAGCTGTGTTCCCTAGAAGGTGAAACTTCTTATAATTTTTGCTCTCTTATTGTGGTAGGACTGACTAGTTCCCACCCTAAAGCTGATAAAATGTCATAAAGCACCTAACGGTGTGTTCCGGCAGCTTTACTTAAAAGCCAGTGCATACTAGACTAAGCATGATCAGGTGGCTCTCAGTTTCGCTGACATTCACTGTCGTGCCAATCGGTCTAATGCCTAGCAGCTTTGAAGAAAAAAAACATTATTTTAAATCTACAATAAGCCGCTTTGTTATGAATACGAAATGGATTTATTACGACCAAGTTAGAATAATTAATTTTTTTATGGAGTGATTATCTATAGGCACTCTGGTCACCGATCTTAACTCTATTTAAAAAAGTCTAGTACGGCACCTAATTGGAATTGCAAAGATTGCAATATTTATGAAACTTAATTCTCTGAAATTGTGTAATGACAATAATAATCTTTGTTTAATTTAAAAAATATATAATTATGTGAACATGACATTGATGTAGGCATCGGTTTATTTGACACAATACTTTCAAAACTGTTTGTTGTAGCCGGTGGTTTTTTTGGCATAGTCTAGGTAAGCTTTTGTTAAACTTGTTTTAATTTTCCCATCGTACTCGTACATAATATTTGCATGCCATACTAGGCCAGGACACGAATGATCTAAAGCAAAACTCTGTAAGATCTGTACACCGTGTTTCCAGCAAATAAATATTTGATTTGATTTGAAAAAAAATAGTTTTGAAACTGTAATTTTTCTGAAGTTTCACAATAACGTTGCTCTTAATTTTTTTTATTCATACTTTTATAAATGTGTTTCAGAATACTAGCAACACATTGCCTGACTGGCAAGAGATCGCCAGCATTTATGAACAAGCCGGCAAAAATGTGCCTCGACCCCAAGATTATATCAGACGTCATTATGGAAATCATGGACAGATTCGACGTTAAAGAAAATCTTGTTAGGTAAGAATATTTGCTATATGTTTACTTTCAGAATAATAAACTAGGTAATTTTCTGTCTAATAGCGCCCAAACCCTAAGTCATGATTCATATTTTGAAACCTTCTTCTTTTTGGAAAGGTTTACCAACATAATATCGATTCTATTTTTGTAGTTTATTTTTTTATCAAACCTTAACATACCGTGGACATACCCACAGTAGCCGATCCAGATTAAACTTATTCATATTCGAACACTAGTCTTTGCAACACATGCAGTTTAGGTGGAAAATAAAAACAACTTACAGCTTATTTCTTTAATACGCGACGAAAACCGCGAACTCTACAAAATTACGCTCGTTAATACATCCTAGGTTCAATATTATTCTAGCTTCAACTCCAAATTTAGTTAATTAATTAAGCCCCTCTCTTTTCGCTTTTTCAGAGGTATCATCACTACAAAATGCGCAGACGAGTGCAAAATGTGGAAACAGCGAGCTGCTAATAAAAAGAAGAATCAGTCTAGATCATCGAGCAAATCCAGCAATCAAGAGAATGAGCCGCCAGCTAAAGCGCGTTTTGAATCAGCCAATCATGTGGCGGCCCAGTAGATATACGGAAATAAATCTAATAAACGTGCATCGTTTCTACTATTTTAAAACATTGTGTACTTTCTACAATACAGGTTAGATTAGGGGCGCACCCTTAACCGACAACCCTGTATAGATTATCTGTCATTTAACAACTACTGTATTCTATGATTCTTGAGAAGTAGCAAAAATTAATAAAAGGTGTCCCAAATGGAATACTCCTTGACATGCGGCCATATAATTGTTATGAACGGATTTTGCGACGTAGAATAAATGCTGTGGTTTAGAATCTACCAGTAACCAGAAACTCAAAAACCATACAGAGATAGATATGCGTTATTGACTGGAGTGTCCTAATCCGAAATTGGTTACACTCAAATTTTAGTAATATACGTTTTTAATTGTTTAAAATGTACTCACGCTTCATGTCCTAGTTAAATGTTTTTTGTTGTTTTCTAACTAAAGTATTTAAGGTATTATGTGAATTTATTCTTGTCTGATTTGGGCTGTGAAATGTTTATGGTCGGTATTTGATTTAAAATCGTAGTTTAAAATAAAGTTTACGACAAGCAATACAAGATGTTTATTTGCGGTCTGTACCGTTAATACGTTAAATTCAGTTATAAAATGATATACACAATTTGAGGCAAGGTTGACTAGAATAGTTAGATATTTTATTTACATATATAGTATTAAAGACAACAGTCACTTGGATACTAATAGCGTAATGCATTCGTATCATTAATCAACAGTTCAAACTGCCCTAATTTCATTTACATATAAGAAATAATTTAAAAATGTGAGATTTCCCTGACACAAATCCTGGTTCTAAGTTCCCCTAGAAACTTTATTTTTCTAAATAGTACGAACCCGTGCCAATAGGATTAGCTTCCTTGTTGGAATATGCCTGGAGGAGACAGTATTATATCCAAGTTGGTGCTAGCTATGATCGCTCGCATCAGCATCATTTCATCCGGAGTAAACCGCCAGCCACTGAGGTTTCCAAGGCTCTGCAGTTTGGGAAGGCATTCCATGAGGAGTTCTACCGTCTCGCAGGAGAGACGAGGCGCGTTTGGGAACCAAATGGCTTCTAGGTTCTCGAACTTGTATCGGCGAACCATTCTGGAAGTTGATGGAAAACGGTGAACAATGTGTGTTAGGCATTTAATTAGTGCTAAGGATTTGTATGGAGAAAACTAAAACTAACGCGTGTTTGATTTTTTTTCCTTAATAATATGGGGTTTCACGCGTACCTGATCATTGTAATGATTCAACTATAGTTTCGTCCACATTCACACATAGGTAAACTACATCGGGGTTGAATTGAGACGTTCGTGTCTACAACTATGGCACCTCTCGCATTGAATGAAAACGAAACTTTGGTGGTACTTTCCAACGTACAGGTACGCGTGGTCACACGTAATGAAAAAAAATACAATCCAAAATTAACATTTTCCCATAAACTTAAATGAGTGATCAATAGATACAAATAATAACTATAGAAGAATCAAATTGATTAATATGGTAAAACAATCCAATTGACCTACGTATGAAAAATTATGGCAAAACAAGATGTTCAAGAAATTCTGATGAGAATGACTGTTTACTAGTAGTATCTATTTATAGGAATAGAATAATACTGCGATTCAATAACTATATCCAATAAATATGCAGTGTTTGGTTGGGATATAATACTCGTAGTATAAGCACATATCAAGGCAAGATAAAGTTAAAGTAGTGAAGTAACCAAAAACGTGACATGAGTGCTAATGGTACGTTTATACAAAAGGAAAGTGAAATTGCTTGAATACAACAACGTTAGAAACCGTAACTTACCGAGCCATATCTTGATCATCCAATTTGATTTCATCGCCTATAATCAATTTTTTCAGCTTAGGACTTCCCGTCATCAAATATTTCAGACATGAAGTTGACAAATTTCCCTGTATTATCTCGATGTGTTCCAACTTGTTAAAAGGAATCTCTTCTTCGTGCGTCGGCGTTTGAATCTGATAAAACTCTAAACTCTCCAAATTCCTACAAGTCTCTGCTATTCTTGTAAAGTTGAAAGACCCTGACGACCCAGACAGCATCAATGTCAAAATTCTATATCCAACTTTATCGAGCAGCTGGTGCAATTCGTGGCATTGGAATTTGTTCAGCTTAATCTTAGTTAGACTGGACAACTCTTTTAAATGCTGCAATACTCCAGAATCGGGCTCTTCTAAGTAGATCGTTTCAATCATAGGACATAAGGAAACGATTGCTTTGATCGTTCTCAAATTAGTTTGCACATCGTGAACGTATTGTAATTTCGTTTTGAAGTCTGGAGGGCAGTCTGTAGATATGTGGTAAATTGATTTGCCGACGAACGAGTAACTGCCGAGGTTCGTCAGGTTGGGCAAGGCACGTATTAATAGGGCCACATCTGTGTGATCGATATTCTCCTCTCCGTACATTCCAATGTTTACAACGGTCAGACTTTGTGTCAGCTGCGGGTTACCTTTCAACATCAAATCTATTCCGATCTCTGTGATGTCGGTTTCGCCCGATATATCCAGCAGTTTTAACACCGTATTGTGTTGACCGATGCACTTCAGTACTTCGTCATTAGCTATATATGGGATATTCAAAACAGTCAAATTCTTTAAATTCTTAATCAACTGGTACATTAGCGGTAAATGCTCGTCTTTGACCCAGACTCCTTTCAAATTGAGCGATGTCAAATGCTGCCCTTGTTCAACGATTACCTCGACTATTTTTCTATAATATGGAACGGGAAAAATTCCCGTCGCTAGACTCTTGACATTTTCTTTGAGCAGTAACTTCATAGTGTAGTATCGTATCGAAGGGTCGAGATACTCCGAGGTCAAGATGAGGTTCATAAGATCTTGGAATATGTCGTTGGTCGCGCCCATGCTTTCGTAGTAAGAGGACACCATCGCGAATTCGAAAGCGACGTCCTCTTCCGACGTGACTCGAGACAGGGCGTGGATGAGTTGTCTAGCTACGAGAGATAGCGTCATCTCTTGAAGAGGCGGCACTGGCATCCTAGGCGCCATTTTCACTAACTAAATAATCACTTGCACTAATATTTCACTAAAAAGTCATTGAGCATCGCAGTCCGCTGCGAGTGTCGGTTTGTGTGGAGAAAGAGGTAAAAAATCCGTGGTTATTTAGGCGCACGCGCATCGCTGCCCTGGCAAGACGCCAGCGCGCGTTTATAACAACACAAACTCGCGTATTTTTAGAAGATTTATAAAAGGCGTTTATCGTTCACTGGATATGCAATTGTTATTATAATTCTCGCAAGAAAATAGGTGCGACGAATAGATAATTTAATTTGAAGCGATAATTACCTACTAAATACTGTCTTGATTTGATTTACTTTAGAAGTACGGATGAAAATATGTACGTTATACAGAATTAAAGAAGTAAGAGCAAGTATAAGGCCGATTAGAAATGTTCCACTACAGGCCACTATACACTTTTTGAAGCTATCTGTAAGCAATAACTTGGGAGTATCTTTGCGTGGTAGAATTTCCGGACACTGCAGTTTTTTTTCCTATTTTTTATTTGATTTTGTATCCTTACTTAAAATCTTGAATTGAAGATAGACATAAGACATAAAATACTTACACTTATCAAAACTAAATTGATAGATTAGCTAGCCTATAACGATACTTTGATTTATAGAAATAGCTTTTAATCGCATCTTCATACGCGTTATGTTTATTTTTTCGAGTAAAAAATAGCCCTCAGTATTTTCTGGTCTTCTACCTCTGTGCAGAAAATAAAGTTAAGTGATTCAGTTGCTAAGGAGGAGAAGGACAAATAAAGCAATAAACCAACAAAAACTCTTCCGCATTTACAATATGGTTTTTTTTGTAATAAAATCTAAAAGTAGATAAGACCATTTTATTAAATGTATAAAAGGCTTTTCTAGAACTCTACAAACTAATTATTACTATTCATATTAATTTATTGGTAAATGGGAAAAATAACACGTAAAAAAATATACACAATTGTCAGATAACATTTACTCCGCACATTCACTTCTTAATATTACAAACAATCCTATACAATTAAAATTAACCTAATGTATTTTTATAAAGAAATTTAATGAATAATTTACGTGTATGTGTTTGTCTTACGTTTACGTCGGTATGGCCAAGTTTTTCGCTAACTGAAGAAGGACTTGTTCGGTGCTGAAACACCAGTTCGCGATGTCTTTGGACACCTGTTGACAAATTCAATTAAACTAATTTTATTACATATATAAAAATAAAATCTAATATGTATAAATTAAAATGTAGCCGAAAGGGGTAAATTCTTAACGTCATGAAAACCTTTTCCTGTGAGAACATGTCAACGAGGATTTCAAGAGTAAAAAACGTATAGACTTCTCACAAAATAAGTTCACTTTACTGCAAATATTGTTCCTCTTCGGTTATGTTGCTCTGAGGCCTTGCAGCGATTCTTTTTTTGTAGCTCCTAATGAAGACTCTAGGTCGTACAAAATAATGCTCACTATCTGACACCGCTATTCGCCGTGATATGTCGTCCTTATTATTGATTATTGATTAATAATTACGACTATATCCTAGAAAATAAGGTTAATTTTCACCGGACACCGTTCCCCATAAACCGCTTTCCTTATCATTGAGCCTAATTTAGACTTTATATCCTTCAAAATAAGGTTAATTTTCACCGGACACCGTTCCCCATAAACAGCTTTCCTTATCATTGAGCCTAATTTAGACTTTATACCCTACAAAATAAGGTTAATTTTCAACGGACACCGTTCCCCATAAACAGCTTTCCTTATCATTGAGCCTAATTTAGACTTTATACCCTACAAAATAAGGTTAATTTTCACCGGACACCGTTCCTCATAAACAGCTTTCCTTATCATTGAGCCTAATTTAGACTTTATACCCTACAAAATAAGGTTAATTTTTACCGGACACCGTTCCTCATAAACAGCTTTCCTTATCATTGAGCCTAATTTAGACTTTATACCCTACAAAATAAGTTTCACTTTACCTGACACCAGTGTTCCCCGTGATGTGGTTCAGCGGCTTTACAGCGTGATTTGACATCTTCCTGTTGTTGCTCGTTCCCGTGCAACAACTCGAACTTGTAGAAGTAACCCCACGCGTCGCCGAGGTCTGGATCGATCTTTACCTAGGAAGAAATACATCGTGCGTGAGGCAATTACAATTAATAATATTAATATTTGTTTTTTTTTTCTATAGTTGTTTATTTCTCAGCAAATGAGTATTTTTTATAGATTTCTAACGCTCTTTGGATTGTGTTTTATTTATTTTTGATAACCGTGCGTAGCCTACGTGTTAATCCAGTCCATTCCCCTTTCTCCGAGCAGGGACATATGGGAATGCGCGTGTAATTTGTCTCCGAATTGTGAAATCGGGACGGTTTAGAATAAAAACATCTGTCCCCGACCGGTTTAGTTACATTAGTTTTCTTAGTAGGTCTATTAAAACTGAATAAGGCTAATCAAAGTTAACCTTATACTAATTTCATCTCAGATCGTACAGCTGAATAATGAACATAGACAAAGTCGCGTTCCGGTCCCGACGGAACATCAACAACGCTGGTTGTTTTAGCCGGCGCTGTGTGTCTTCTTCTTTCTGTCATAAACCAGCCCTAACTTAGGGCTGGTTTATGACAGAAAACATTTAATTGTAGTAAATTAATTTTTTAATTTTGATTGAAGACAATCATTAATTTGCTATTTTATATTATTTCGAAGATTATAATCCTATAAAAGTTGTTAATAATAAATAAATCTCCAGTAAATATCATAATTTGTGTAGGAGTTGTTTTGTGTTAAAAATTAATATTCACAGTTCTATTATATTTCTAGATACATCCACTGTTTTTTTTTTCGTAACGTTTTAATAGAATTGTGTAGCGCAAAATGTAACTTACAGTGCGGTTGAACCACTCGCGACACTTGTTCAGTTTCCTCTCGGTCCAGAAGAGTTGCGACACTGCGAGCAGCACGTGAGCGTCGTGCTCGCATTTCTTTAACGCGTCCACCTGCACAAAAAAATATTAATCTATTGACTGGCCGGTCAGCGCAGTTAGTAGCACCCTGCCTTCTGCGCCGCTGGTCCCGGGTTCGATCCCCGGACATGTCAAACATTTGTGTGTGTGAAAATGTCTGCTTGACCTGCATCTGGGTGTTTATTATGTATATAAGTATATTACTATAAAGCATATTACTCCATAAAATATTTAGAGGACAAATATTGTAACTGAAATCAAGATTGTTAAGGTGATGGTTCCCAAATAGATGCGTTTTTGTTTCCATTTTCTAGCATTACTGTATACTGTGCCATGTTGGAAGTTAATACATCATGTAATACATATACTCAATTAAAGCATGATGTTTCAAAATGCTTTGCTTAGTTTACCGAACCTTTATAATATGTTTTTGAAGAACTCATTATCTCATTATTTTGAACATGTTTCTTTCGGTATACGTGCAATGTCTACTTTGTAATGTTGAGGTAGATTAATCGAAATATTGGCACCTTCAGGCTAATGTATTGTTTTTGTCTTAGAGTGATAGGTAAGTGAAGTTTTAAAGATAAATGTTATAAGAGCCTACTAAAAAGTATTCATTTAGAAAAGCACGTTGCTAATATATTTAACTAGGCACTTAGCACATATTTTAATTAGGCACTTTGGCTTAGCTAGCGGGTAGCGTTCGTTTTATGCGAAGTTGCATGCGTGCCCGCCTCATCCCTGCCACGCGTTTACAGTGTAGGTACTAAAAAAGAAAATTATTTTTATCTGAATCGGAAGGGTGAATTCGAACGGCATTGCCATCATAGATGTTATAGCTGATGGTTGCTACGGAAAGAGACCTTATAAAAAAATATTCTTCGCTGTCAGGAGCAGTTGCCATAATAAAAATATGTAACTATGAATTTTTCTATTGATTATGTAAATATGAATTTTTCGTTAATTTTAGCGTCTCTAAGAAAACAGAAAAATACTTTAAAAAAACAATAACTGAAATAAAAAGTAAACATTTTATTTCAGTTTTTGTTTTTTTAAAGTATATTTCTGTTTTCTTAGAGACGCTAAAATTAACGAAAAATTCATTCATATTAGTTTGATAAAGATCGGTCAAAATATTTAGATTTCTAAATAAAATATGCAAATTTTTTATTTTATTTATTACAATTTTTTTAAGTAAGTTTTACCTATACCAGCGAACCTCGTTGTTGATAAATAATGTCATCAATGATATGAGCTGCCAACTGCTCACGATAGCGGAATTTTGAAGGGTGCAACTCGCACGATATTCAACGAACGAACTCGAATGATAGTTTCTACGACATTTTCTCAATATTTTTTAATGATTTTACGAGGTACGAGAAATAATTTTTTAAAAGTTTAATGAAATCGAGTTGTTATTATTCTATAATGAGTAAAGTTATATTGAATTGAGTAATTACTACATACTACTACATTCACCTTCTGTACAATAGTTTCTTTGACCTAACTTTCAGAAAAGTACGATGTTATTTCTCTGAACTTACATTACTCTATGTCAATATCCAAACCGTGCATAAGACACCATCTATCTATACAGTTGACAAAATTATAGACGGATATATTTATTCCGTGGCTCAATTCTCAATTGCGTCTGTCTATACCCGTCGCCTTAACTATTTATATGTATAACCTAGTGACATTTGTTGTAATTTATGACTTATTTTAAAATATTAATAATTATCTGATTTTAAATGTACTATTATGTCTAGTTTATTGTATTGTAATTTTGCGCGCCCTCCAAGAGCTAAGTATATAGGACAATTTTATTAATTTATAATTATGACTAAGATCTGTAACAGCTACTTATACTCTGCAAATAAATAATTTGATTGATTGATTAATAAGTATGTATATCATGCCTGACCTGATGACTGGTCACCATAGCAGGCTTTGCCTAGTTTGGGACCTGAAGACTTTGTGTGGATGTTGTCCCATATTATATATATATATATATATATGTGGTCTAGCCTGTCTGACTGACTGAGAAGTCAAAAAAGGACGTTCTAAATTCATCGATATGTAATTTTGGCAACCTCGATTAATATGGTTTATAAAATGAAAATAACATTTTTTAATCCTTCCGAAATTAAGTTAGTTTTAACTTTTTCAAAGTATTACATCGTACGCATCTTAAGATTTCCACACCAAGTATTAAAATGGACATGCCAAGGATTTGTGAAAGCAAATTGTGCTTTTTCGAGCGATTCACGTCTCCTGGTTTGGCAAATGTCCCAAACTTTCAAATTGCATTACAAAGTACCTGCAAAATTAGAGAGATTGCGCACTTGACGTCTATATAAAGTGCTAAAATGATATGCATGTAAGTAGTTTTATAACTTAAGGCAATTTAAAACTTTTTCCAAGCACTGGTTAAGTATTTTCTTGCAAATACTATTGAAATCAGCTAATACTTTTCAACTTTTAAAGTTTTTGGGTTAACTACGTGAGCACACAGGATCAATACATCATCATCATCATCAGCCAGAAGACGTCTACTGCTGAACATAGGCCTCCCTCTTAGATTGCAATTCCGAATTAGGATCAATACACTTTATAATTATTTTTGATAGCTTACGCTAGCGGTCTAATATTTCTTATACAAAATATAAAGTTGACCTCACGTCTTTTTCTGCTGGCGCAATACCATGATTATACGCCTCTGAGCCTTAGCTTTTTACTGAGTAAGTAAGCAATATCATCGCTATTATTCTGATTGTCTTCTATATACATAAAATAAAGTCGTGTTAGTTACATTATTTTTTACTCAAGAACGGCTGAACCTATTTCGCTGAAAATTGGTGAGGAGGTAGCTTAGAACCAGGAGACGGACATAGGATACTTTTAATGTTCCTGTGGGATAATTAAGTTACAGTGGGTAATATCGCGCGGCACAGCTAGTTTATTAAAAAATATTGATGGGTTAAGCTTTTTACGAGAAAATCTATTAAGTACAACTTACGCTTTTAGTCTTTCTTTGCGGTCGCGATTCCATGAATATAGCCTCGGCCCACAGTCGTCCAGCGGTGGGGCACTCCTGCAGCGCTTTAGCCATCACAGAGTTAGCGATGTCAGCGCTGCCGTTCCGCCTCTCCAGTCTTACGCTTTCTAACCTGTGATAAAGTGTTTTGTTTTATTAGTAGTTCTGTAAACAGTACACCTTTTTTTATCCTACACAGCTAGGCATTTGACCGCAAGTTCGCACGACCACGGAAGTCAGCGATAATGTAGCCCTAGATAGAGCATGCCTAGTCTGGAATACATTGGCTCTCAAGGAAGGCTGCCGGAACACACCGTTAGGTGCTTGGCGACAGATTTTGAAACTTACCATAATTCCGGATCTTTTGGATTTCTAAGTCTCGCTTTTTCCAACACAGATCTGGCTTTAGTGATGTGTTTCATTTTCTCCTCAAGACGCGACAGCAATATCCACATTGGGATGCTTGTTGCGCATTTCTTGAGCTAAAAACGATACAAAACATTAGAAGTAGTAAATGTAGCTGTTACATCACCATTCCTCTTGTCGTCATTACGACAGAACTATGAGGAGCACTATTTCTCGCGGTAAGGAATAAAATTATAATAAATCAATTTTGTACATACTTTTTTCAATACAATAAAGAAATAATATAGATAAAAGAATATATATTTTACATTTACCCTAAAAATAATGTATCAAAAGTATATTTCTTTACATAGAATATATAAAAACACAATAATAAAACAAAAGATTAAGCAGGAAGTAACAAACCACAAAACGGTCACCACACAAAAAATAAACTCGTTACAAAATATTATCACGAATTCAAAGGCAACTACTTATTTCTGTTTGTTGTGACGTCACGACCAATCCCACGATCGAATCTTTGATTAGAAAGAAATTGATTAATCTTAAAGAAATTTAAGCTAAAATTCATCAACAACACCACTTTTCACTGTCCATACGGTAAATGAAGTTTTATTCATAAAAAAATTTAGCAATAATAAGCCTTACCCCCTGGGTATACGTGTTATGTGCGTCGTCATTTTTTCCCATGTATTCTTCTATTTGTCCCTTCATCATGTGAAGCTTGGCATAGTCGGCGAACACTTTGATTGCCTCTTCTAGAAGTTTAAGCGCCACATCTAAGTTGTTCAGAGCCCATTCCAGTTTAGCTGATTTTATCATAACCTGTGGAGTAGATAAAGTTTTCATATGAAAGTAATTTAATTTCAAAATGTAACTGTAACAATAAATAAAGCTATTTACTGTAAAATTTATAACTTAGCAATTACAATAGTTGACAATATCAAGTAAATAATAAAATAAAAAATCTATAACAAAAAAACTGAGTCCGGACTGACTGACTGACAGGTCACAATCAACGCCTGCCTAAACTGATGAACCTAGAGACATGAAATTTGGGTGTAACCCTTATAGGGCGTACTAAGCAAGCATTTTTGGAAATTAAATCCCTAAAGGGATTAAATGGGGGTTCAAAGTTTGAACCGTCTTTATACTCCATATTATGTTGCAACGCTGCGGGTGACAACTACTAGTTAGTTATACTTAGAATTCTGAACATTATATGGGTAACAACATTTTTCTCAGCTCCCTCTTGAGCGGCATCATCGTTTTACATCGTGCATGTTTCAGCCAAACTCAATACAATGTATTATCTTTGAATATGGTCATAATATATATTTTTCATGAGTAATATATTAAGCCTACATACCCTAGGTGTGGGAGCGGAGGCTCTCGCTTTAGCCAGCAGTCGTCTCGCTCTGTCGTACTCTTTGTTCTCACTCTCCAATTTGACGGCCGCCAACCAAATCTCCTCAGAGTTGGGATTAGCTTGGAAAGCGAGAGATAGAATGCCTCTAGCTGCCGGGACGTCGCCTACAAATATGTAAAAACAGTGAAAAATACAGAAAGAATAACAATTCGCACCTTTAGCTTTCTAGAAGGATTTCTCTAGCAATGCAACATTCAAAAACACGCGCACAATACAACAGACTAAGATCCTAAAGCTCATTATAATTCGTATTCGTGCACCGGCCGGAATTCTAACAAGAAACCGTTAGTTTTCGCAGCGCGTATGCTAACCACTAAGGCCACAGTTGTCGCCATAAAAATCTGGTCTAAATTGTTCGCTTACTATCAATCCATCTAGACTTAACCCACATAAGCCAAAGAACCTTTGATTTGAAACTCACATTACATTGACCCACAACTCAACGACTCAGTAGTAACTGTCCAAACTAGCATGGGCACCGTTCTTTAATATACAATTATTTGTAATTACATTAAAAATCACTTAACAATTTAGTTTTATAAAAGCTATTTACACTTGGCCCCCAAGAACCAAAGCCCCTCAGCCTTAGGACAATGGGCCAGAGCTTTATGTAGAAAAGTCTCTAAAGTAGCGAGAGTGCAGCTCGTAAATACATCATATCTATAGTTATATACAGGGTAATCGGTTAGGGGTATACTAAGCTGAAAGAGATTCACTACACTGTTACTAAGGAACAAGTATCACTATGGGACCAACTCTGAATTCAAGAAAAAAAAACGCGGGGCCATACATATTGTTGACGACCGAACAGCTGTTTTTTTTTCTCATATTCAGAGTTGGTCCCATAGTGAAATTTGTTCCTAAGGCTGAGTATAGTGACCCCCTTTCGGCTTAGTACACCCCTAGCAGATAACCCCGTATACATTTTAAAGTTAGTTTCTTACCAGCAAGCCATTTAGACTTAGCCCCCATGAGCCAAAGCACTTCAGACTTGGGACAATGAGCCACAGCCCTTTGTAGTAAAGCCTCCAAACTAGCGCGGGTGCCATGTTGTTTTTCTAAATAGGCTGCCCGTAGCCAGATCGACTTCTTCGAAGGGAACACGGAGAGAGCATAGCCGTAGATTGCGCGCGCGCATTCGTATGCACCTTCGTTTGCACACTGAAAAATATTATGTGCTATGGTTTTTTCATATTTTAAATTTAAATAAAAGCAACTAAAACTAAATTCCATTAAATACCATACACAGCGCAAACATTATATGGCTAAAGCGATTATAACAAATCTTCATATAGTTACGCGGCAATGTAAAAAAACTGGGTATCACATCCTTACGTCAATGTCAGAATCATTTTAAATAGACTAGATTAAATATTGGATGATAGTTGATATCGTTCAGGCTAGATAATTCGATATATAAAAATGTAAGACCTGACTTACTGATTTTACCTAGGAATTAACGCAGAGGCTAAATCACTTAACCTGGCGACATGAAATTTGGAGGGTGTATTCATTATAGGGTGTAGGGGTGAACTATGAAAGGATTTTGGAAAACTCAACCCCTAAGATGGTCAAATTCAGGTTCAAAGTTTGAATTTTTTATATTTTATGTGTCGCGGCAACGCAGCGGCTGAAAGCTAGTTACATCATATTTAACCCTTTATAAGGCAGAGGGAACTGACATATTTATAAAAATAAAAATACTTGTACGTAAATCAGATATTTATTTGAAAATTTTTGGACAACTTTTTTTTTTTTTTCTTTAAAAAAAAACATGGTGTCCAATATATAGACAGCACCATCTAGGAGCCTCTCCATATAGTGTACACCATAAATTAGGTAGTTCCAAGTTTCATGTAGTTTTCATACGTCCTAGCCTAGGCCATATGAAAACCCATGAAACATGGAACTACACACAGTGGAACTTCGCATCGAATGCACTGCACCTTCGACTTTTTGCTGTTACTGGCCGTGCTGCACAGCCGGCATCGCCTGTAAGTTGGAAGAGGTCCAGGCAAATGTGCTCCGACATCATGTAGTCTAAGTTCGTCTGGTATTCCGTACTTTGTTTTTTGTCGGCTGTTTATTTTTGGCTTTTTTATGACGAAATTGGGCAAGTTTGAGAGCCTTCGTTTTCTCGATGAGAAATTGTTGACTAAATTTCTGCCTAAAGTTGTTCTGAACTGCAGATTGGTCAAAGGCATATGTACCCTGGGATTTTTCATGTGCAAGATATGTGCATTTGTGATTGCAGCATCAACCAGGAAGTAAAATATTCTGGTCCACCAACGGCGGCTTCTTCTTGCAACTGGGTATACTCCACGCTTCTGGTCAAATCGGTCGACACCACCCATTCTTTTTGTGTATTGCAATACTGCAGTGGGGCAAGCTATTTCTTTTTTTGTTCCATCTTTCTGTGTTCTTTTGCAAACGGAAGTGTCACTAGGACAATAAGCAGTGCTCAGTATGTACACCAACTTGGTGTCCATCCAGACAAAACTACCCACAGCGCCATTTACAAGCCATTTGTGTTTTCCTTTCTCCAGTTTATTTTTTTTGTTTTTCATAATCTTGGGTAAGTTTTTTCTGTTCGAGCGAACTGTAGATGTAGCATATATTTTATGTTCGTATAAAAAACTTAGCAGTTCTGTTGATGAGAAGAAGTTATCGAATGCTACATGTATATTCTGCACATTTTGTTCAATCAAAGTTTTACATAAGCCTTTGACTACTGCAGCCCCTAGTCCTACTTCTGTAGCATTTTCCTTCTTTCCTGTATAAACTTCAAATTCGTACAAATATCCTGTTTCGCTGTCGCACCTCGCCCACACCTTGAAACCCCTTTTTGTCGGCTTATTTGGCATATATTGTTTTAGGGAACTCCTTCCTTTGAATTTTATCATACATTCGTCAATGCTCTGCGAATTAGTAGTTACAGCAGCTTCTTGGAACAATATATTCATACGATCAAGCAGAGGTCGAATTTTATACAGTTTATCATAGTTAGGTTCACCTTTTTTTGGCATTTTAGTGTTGTCATTCAAGTGCAAACATTTCATTATCTGTTTGAATCTCTTGATAGTCATGATGTCCGCAATTTCAGTGACTCTAAATAAAGGATCTGATGACCAGTACAAGTCAAGGTTTGGTAGCGGATGGACGCCCATAAGGATAAGCATCCCTATGAATGCCTGTATTTCAGGCTGGGTTACAGGCTCCCAGTCTTTGGTTTTCTCCTGTGTAGCATACAAATTTGTTTGCTCTAATATGTGCAGCATGATTTCGTCAGAAAACACAGTTTTGAAGTAAACTAATGGAGTACTTCTATTTGATATAAAATTAGCAGATGTTATAGACTTTGTGTCAAAGTTATCTATCGGTACTTCGTGAGAAAAGGGTACTCTCTTCCATACATCGTCATCGTCAACAGTATCATAATCAGTGTCAGATGTGTCTGAAACATTCTGAGCTTGCAATGCACTCAATAAAATATCTGAGTCATCAGAATCATTAGGTCGGTCCTCTAAGTCTTCAATAACAACGTTTGTTCCTTCACCTTCCGAAAGCTCTGGGTCTCTGGGTGTTGGCTCTGGCTCTGGTGGCGAGTTGGAAACTGTCTCACCTGTGGATAACTGTGAATTTGTATGTGGTGATGTAACATTTTCCAGCAGGTCCAATCCAAACTCTTGATTCGGTAGTGGGTTGAAAGCATCGTCGTTTTCATCGCTTTCATTATCATCTTCTGAATTTTCGCCTTCCATTATGCCGTACATATCTTCCAGAATGTTTTCGAGCTCTTGCTCAGACAACGGGACTCTCTGAAAATATTAATAATAAACAGCTAGGACGAATAATAAAATAAAATCAATGTAAAACATTCCAAATAAAAATCAAACGTAACAGTCTCTGTCCAATATATGGACATCAACAAATCTACCGAAACAGTCTCTGTCCAATATATGGACATCATAACTTTTTGCCGATTGTGTAAATAAAATGGATCTAAATAGCAAAATAATAGCTTCTACGTGATAATTGAAATATTTCTAACCAATTCTAATTCAAATCTTACCTTTTTTTTCATTATTTTTGATGATGTACATAGATTTAGAACGCACAACAAAAAATCACCAAATTTTGACACTCAAGTGACAGCTGTTCGAAATCGACGCCATATTCCTTTCTTTTTTTTTTACGTTTCGTTGCACTGATTTGTGACTTGCCAGCTTTGAAAAATGGCAATCCGTGTGCTTGAATATTTTTGGAGAAAAAAAACGTAATTTATGGTGGGCAATATATGGACAGAGCCGTATAAAGGGTTAAGGCTATTATGTAAGTAATACTGTGCTAGAACACATAAATATCAAACCTTGATATTTTTACACAATTCAGTGAAGTCCATTACAAAAAATATTGCAGTTAATACAATAACAACCCGGTTTAAAGTTGCATTTTTTACTTACAGCATCGGCGTCTTCCATCCAAGTATGTTTCTGATCTTCCGCGTCAATACCAGTGCCGATAACTGACCGAATTATTGCCTGTAATCAGATAATAATGTTATCACACAAACATAAACCTTTTACGGATACTAATAGAGACTAAATTTATCTGTTTACCTGGCAAGTATGCACTGCGCCTGATTTTTCAGCCTCCATGGCTTCTTTAAACCAATGCTCTCTATTGATTTCTACTCCGTTAGCGCTGAGAGATGTGATAGCTCGGTCTATGATCTTCTCTACCATATGAGTGTTACCTATAAACGTTACTCGTATTAGGATATAGGAAGAAAATATCTATAAACCATAGCTTTTGACTAGACCTATTGCTTCACTTCAAAAACCATGTGCCCCCAGCCAGCTCAACGTAAGAGCCGCAATTAGGTTATTTCGATTTTAGTTGTACAAACACGAGACATGGCTACGATGATAAATTGTACTAATATATTTTTAAGTAATTAAGGAGTCAAGAAAATTTGCACTCGGCATACTATTTCTGCAATAAACCATTATTTCTTCATTAAAGATTTTTCTTTAAATGACAGCGCTTCAACAATAGCTATGATTTTATTTAGATGTTTTGAATGCAAGAATACTCTGCTAATAGGTCATCAACCTAGGATAGAGGGATTCTAGCAACTGCCCTCCGTCCCGGGGTACCCTCATCAAACTGCTAATTTCATAAGTATGTTAATACTTACCATGAGCTTCCTCAAGTTTAGCAGCAGTCACCCAGATTTGTCGATCAGTCGGTATATTTTCTCTCGCTTTATTCAGTACTTTTCTTGCATTTTCATATGTTTCAAGCCTGGCCAATGCAAGCCAGAGCTCCACACTCGTCGGGCAGCACTCCACGGCACGGGATAACAGTATTCTTGCGTCTTCTGGGTTCTCTAATTCTACGGCTGCTTTCCAAAGGCGAACGGAGTTAGGTATGTGTTCGAGTGCTTTACGGTACACGCGACGTTTAGCCTGGGGATAAATAAAAAGTTACATTATGTGTAATTTTTGTTTGAATTTGAGTTCTATAATGCTATCTGGTCATTTATTGTAAACTAGCTGACCCGGCGAACTTCGTACCGCAGTTATATATGTTTAATCATTTCAAAACCAAAATCAGCTAACCAGACCAGCCACTCTCGAGTTTTTGCGAGACAAACAAACAGCAATCGATTTTTATATATAAGAAGAAGAAAGAAGATTAATATTTTGGTGTTAAGTCCATGTTTCTTACGGCAGGCGCCAACAGACCTTTTTACAGTAAAGTCGATTTAAAAACCAAAACTCTTGACTGATTGTGATTAAGTTTAAATGGACCACAAGGGAAAAAATACAGTTGAATTAATAATGTAGAAAGAATGTAGTAAACTATGAATGGATGTTACCCATAGAATAATATTTAATATACCTTGACTTCTTGTTCCAATTCAGCCGCCTTCACCCATATTCTGACACTGTGAGGCAGGTTCCTCGCCGCGTGTGCTATGACAGCTCGAGCAGTGTCGGGCGGTTGTAATCGCGCAGCCTCCAGCCATAACTCTTCACTGCGAGGATTCACTTCGCAGCCTTTCATTATCAAGTTACGAGCTGATTGCACTTTGCCTGAGAAGAAGAAATATTTGTTAACTGAAATTTTGATCTTTAAAAAGGAAAAGATTCACAATTCATCCGAGTAGAAACACCAGCTATTTGATATATTAGGTCATTACATATGAAATTGGCGTTTTGTAAGGGAGGAACATAAAGTTTTTTTTTTTTAATAATAATATATTTATTTAATCAAAGTATGTACCATTGCTATCTATGCACTTTTGCCATCTCATAGGTAGTTTATTGATCCCTTTACTAAAAAAAACCATTAGGACGAGAATCAATGAAATCTTTGAAGGCGCTTTGGACTGCCCCATCGGAGTTGAATTTTTTCCCTTGCAAGAAGTTATCCAAATTTCGAAAAAAATGGTAATCTGTTGGAGCCAGGACCGGGAGTACGGTGGATGTCTTAGACATTCCAATTGAAGCTCCTCTAATTTGGCTGCCGTCTGTTGTGCCGTGTGTGGTCTAGCGTTGTCCTGAAGCAGCAGTGGCCTAGAGCGATTGACCAACCTCGATTGTTTAGCAGCTAGCTTTTCCATCATGGTTTGCAGTTGCTGACAATAGATATCTGCTGTAATCGTCTGGCCAGATTTAAGAAAGCTGTAGTGAACGACACCGGCACTAGTCCACCAAACGCTCACAAGTAACTTTTTTTGAGTCAATTTTTGCTTGGGGCAGGGTTTGGCTGGTTCGCCAGGAATTAGCCATTGTGATGAGCGTTTCCGATTATTGTACAGGATCCACTTTTCATCACAGGTAATGATCCGATTTAAAATCCCTTCATTTGTGCATATTGTGCCGGTTGAGTAATGTAACGCAGCAGTTGACGCGCGTTTGTCGGTTTGCTGCACTCAATTCATGAGGTACCCACCTTTCAAGCTTTTTCACCTTTCCAATTTGCTTCAAGTAGATTAAACAGTTTTATCACTAACACCGCAGCCTGCAGCTAACTCAGACGTGGTTTGCGATGGATCTGCTTCCACAATAGCTTTCAATTCTTCATTAGCAACTTTAGTCTCCAGCCGTCCACGGGGCTTGTTCTGCAGGTCGAAATTTCCAGAACGTGTTTTCTTTTGCGACACCGCCGCCATACACATCACTAATCCTTGGAGCCGTTTCTGCAGCACTGGTACCACGGTGAAACTCGTACTCGTAAATAACGCGATATTTCAAGTTTTCCATTTTTTAAACTGCGTGACGCAAAGAAAAAACCAAACGAGGACAAAACAAATGAATTACGGTTTTCGAAATACAAATGTATGAATAAATAGCTGTTTAAATTTGAAATTGGAATCCCTAACCAAAGAAGAGATATTTGAGATCAAAGTGGCCAGTACGACAAAACGCCAATTTCATATGTGAGGACCTAATATTTTGTTTTTTATGTTTTCATTTAAAGAAGTATTCCAGTAGCCATACAAGTTATATCAAAATCGGTGGTTTTTAAATCAATGACTAAATTATTTCAATTCGGTATAAAAAAAATCAGTACTAAATTAAATCAATGACAAAAAATGACTAAATTATTGAAATTTATAAAGTTACACAAATATTTCAATGTAGGCTTTAATTTACATCTTAATTAGGATCTTAGGTTTTCTTCTACATAAAACAAGATTTCTTAACTAAAACAGATCATTCCTGTAAAGTAAGATGAAGCAGATAGGGTTAATTAATTTCGTAAAAAAAATTGACTTCTAAAACACTAATAAAGCTTAAAGTTTTGATTCTACAGTTTATGTATCTAACTTAAAGTAAAGTAATATAAAATGTAAATTTACTTATACTAATATGACAACTTACCAGTAACTTCCTCCAACCTAGCACTAGCAATCCAAGCAGGCGGATGATTGGGGTTAGTCTCTCTCACAGATTTCAGCAGCAATCTCGCTTTCTTGATATCATTGATATCTCCTCCATAAGTAGGTATCATAGACTGCAGATCTGTGAGGTAGCCTTTAGGATCAACTACAGTTTGGCCAGTCACCGAGTCCGATACTTGGGATAATTTGACTGTCATGAGAGTGTTTCTTGCTTGACCAATCTTACGTAAATCCAAATCACCTGCAATATTATAAAATGAATTAGGTATGTTAAGTTTTTCCTACATCCTAAATCACTCAATCATAAAAATAACAAAAATTATTTACTGTTCCAAACATTGTAAAAAAATTTGGTACTAACACATAAATATGTGAAAGATCTAAAATGTTATGTTGTAACATTGGTGAATACCCATTGTCGTATAGAAATTATCAACTTGCCATAACCTACTTCGCACTTACCAGAAGGCGTCAACATTCCCGGCGTCATAACCCCAGGCATCATAGACGCCAGCCCCGATGCTGGGTCAATAGATGACGAAGACTCTCCCCCCAAATTCCTCGACAGCACACTATCTGGGAGAGGAGTAAATTTCTCAGCACGAGGATTCCTTTGCTTTCTGTTGCGAGCATCGCCCACCTCAGGGATGGCAGACCATTCATCTTCAGATACTGTTTTTAATTCACGTTTCAGGTCAGAAAATTGCTGCTGAATTTTAGGTCTGAAAGTATTTTGGTTAATTAGTTGAGTGCCTATGGAACGATGGAAAGCTTCTTGTTAATTAAGTTGTTATAAGGAAAATGATACATTATTTCACCACATTAAAAACTGTCACGACTAGGCTGTACCTTTTTTATTTATTTTTATGACAAATCCATCATTAATTAATAAACTTCAAATATGTTATATTATGAAAATGTATCTGTGGTGATCTTCATCAAAATCAGTGAAATAATAATGATTCACAAACCAATGTAACTGGACACCCTGACTCACCTTTCTTGCCGATATCTTTCCAAATCTTCTTTTAGCCTTTTCTCTCTGTACTCTTTTCTTTTCTCATCCATTCTTTTATCAATTGACTCATAAATAGCATCAGCTTCAGCATCATCTTTGTCATAGGGATCCTAAAATAATCAAGTATAAATTAATTGCTAACCAACAATAAAAACTTAAACTATTTTGCCTTTAAGTGAGTGATATTGAAAGCCGCTATTTCTCTTTCTCTTGATAAAAATACTGGGACTAATTCTTCCACTATTTTCATTGATCACTATTCGACTGACCGGTTGGCGCAGTTGGTAGCAATGCTGCTTTCTGCGTCACTGGTCCCGGGTTCGATCCCCGGGCAGGTCAAACATTTGTGTGCATGAACATGTCTGTTTGACCTGTGTCTGGGTGTTTATTATATGTATAAGTATGTATATCAGACATCATGTTACCATAGCACAGGCTTTGCCTAGTTTGGGACCTGAAGACCTTTGTGTGGATGTTGTCCCATATATTATTATATATTGCCTGTGGCGACGACAGCTGCGTTTTTTGCTGCGATATAATATGGAAAAAAACACAAATCCCACTTTTCCACTTGTATTTTCATGGAAATAGTGGGATGCACCCAAATTGAATGATTATTTTGGGGCTTTAAATATTATAGTGCAAATCCAGAAGGCTTTAATGACAGTTCTACCCAAACTAAAGTGTCTTAGAGCTATTCCATCTCTTTTTAACTTGCCTTGTGAGCTAACAGAGCCTTGTGATTTTATGAAATATGAAATAGAAAATATTAGCTACTCTTTATAAGACAACAGTAGCAATCAATGCCTTTTACCCAGGTTGGTTTTTTACAAGATAGTATGAACATTCTTTGCAGCACAAATGTCTTATATGTTTTTCACACACATACAATACTGGACAGATTTATGTGTTTGTAGTTGTATCAAGAGATGTACCGCTGATTACCTTTGAGAAAAGTGAACCACTGTATCCAGAGAATTCATCGTAGTTGGAGTCATTAAGGTCTTCATCATCATCTTCTTCCTCTGTTTTCTTTCGCTTTGTCGCAGGAGGAGCATGACGATCATCACTGAAAATATATATAATTCCTTCAAGCAACAAATCAAGATATTAGAGGTATAGCTTAGGTTACACAAAGAACTTCTAGCAGTAGCATTGCAGTTATTCCACCATTATACTGAATTTTACACTTTGGCTATGTTTAGCAAAGTTTAGCAAAGTATGGAATTCTTCGGCTTTTATGGATATTCAAGTACATATGACAGACACCAAGTAGTATGTACGTCTACTCACGATACGTCGTTGGCATCTCTTGCAGGTCCAATATCAGACCGAGTTGTAAATCCAGTGGCACTGAAAAGAAACGAGCAATTAGTTACTGAAATTATTTAGATGTAAGTCGGGGACATTTCACGAAATATAAACAAACAACTTACCCTCTGCCTACACCAGCAACATAACCTAATGGAGCTGGGATACCAAGAAAATGCTTTTTGTTCTTATTCACGAAAGCCTGTGGAGGCACAGACATGGTTATTTACTATTTTATGTAGTTATATACTATGAAAAAATACAAGAAATCAGGAAATCTTTCAGAAATAAACGCAATATACTAAGACACTGACAGATATTTTGTTAATTTATTGTTTTTTTTTCTTTTGGTGTATGATTATGTATGATTTGTATATTTGCCAGCATCAAGTTATAAAGTACCCTAGTAGAGTGGAGACTAAGGTTTCTGTAGAGATTTCCCGTGAACACAACAACTACGTTATTCCACTTGTCCACACTTGTGCACATAAACAAGACTTACTTCTAATTTTATTTGATCGGTTCGACGCGTGACAGGAATGCCGGTTTCTATCTTGCCCAACGTAAAAGCATTGCCATTCAGCGTGGTAATGCGGCTAGCACACTAGGCACGCTGCCTTCTGGTGGTGGGTTGGAGCATTTGGATTGTCTGTAGATCTGAAATGGTCTATAGGTAATCTTTCTGCTATCATTTTTTTTGTTGTCGTAGTTAGTCATTTTGTTAATGTTAATAAAGGCACTTGCTTCTAATTACTAGTGAACTCGCGTTGACTCATAAAATGGCGTATTAATCTCTTGCGTGTCTAACTAAGTAATTTCATAAAACTTTATTTTCTTGATTAGCTTTTATTAACACCCTGTGTATTTTGCCAGTTTTCTCGAGTTCTTACTTATTTAATGATGCTCAGTATTTTTTTACATAGCGCGAAACACACCATTTGTTCAAAAATAACATAAATCTTCTAAATTTTTACCAATGGAATGAATTTATGACGCTTGTCTAATGACGCATTTATCCGTTTTTTTCCAAAGAAATTATTTGTACACAATTAACATATGTACATATCCCAGGTTTTGACCAAAGGAACTTTATATCACGAGCTTTATTTTATAAAAGTAACATTAATATACCAAATCCAGATTTCCGAATAAAGCGTAAAAACGTCGGTTTTGAACTTAACACACAAAAACTTACGCCTCCATCACTAGTTACTTCAATTAACTTATGATGTCAATGTCAGTCAGTGTATGCTGTCTGTTCTGTTGCCTGGCAACGGAAATTAAAGTTTGATTGATATGAAAGAAAACTGAAAGCCGAATTTTGTAATGAGACTGTATATATATGTAGTTCTCACTCATTTATCAAGTAAGCCAGAAGTTCACAAAAGCGAAACTTAGTTAAGCCAAGATATGGCACAAAGCTTAGTGATGAATCTCCAAGATCAGGGTTCTAATGAAAACAGCGTTTCAACGAAGGAGTTCCTCAGTTTTGAGAAGGCCTGCGAAACCTACAAAGACAGCGACGAAGAAATTAAATTGATATTTAGCGAAATAAACAAGTTGTCTGCTGCGAATAACAAGGATAAGGTGTTATGTGAAGAAATAGATGATGTGGAGTTGATTTTAAAGACAGCTGAAGACATATCTCTTGAAACAGAGAACTTGCTTAAGAATAGTCCTGTAGCTGCATCTCGAAATGTATCTTCTCCGGCTTTATACGATTCCGGTATTCCTCAGATAAAAGTTACAAAACCAGAAGTTGAACACGAGGAGAAAAATACAGGCAAGGGAAACAAGGTAAGTTATGAGTAAAACATGGAAATAACTTAGTTGAGACTATTTATCCAAATTTAGTTCACACTCTTTTATTAATCTATGAACACAAAGCAGAGTATGCATATGTAAATCTCTTTAACAAAATATGACTGCCAAGTTTAATGGCATGAGTTTACACTGCATGCACCTTATTTTTGTCTGGTCAATAGGCTTGCGTTTGACCGCATCTCACCTGATACATAAAATAAAGCACACAATCTTAGATGAAACCGATTGCTCCAACAGTATTATTGTAGCGATGATGGTGGAATAGTTAGTGGGGTCAAATGCCGTGCAAAAGGTACGAGGTTCGATCCCACGAAACATACAAAAAGAGCCTGAGCTACCGGTGAAGGAAAACATTGTGAGGAAACCATAGCATGGTGGTAGGGCGTCTCCTATCGCTCGTCTAGCTAGGTACCACCCTCAAGTTGTAAAAACTGTCACCATGCACCTAACGGTGTGTTCCGGCAGCCTTCCTGGAGAGCCAGCGTATTCCAGATTAGGCTTCCATGGCCGTGCGAACTTGTGGTCAAATGTCTAGCTGTACAGGATAAAAAAAATATATACTTATCATATATATTTTACAATCTATCCAATCCTTTGTGATTCATAAGTATTTTGTTTATATATTATATGTATGCTTATAGCCTGTTTTATCCCTTGAGTTTAAAAAGAAAACAATAAAATTATTTTTGTATACACTATATTTTATTTTCATCATGACACAAAAATATATTATTTGTTCATGGTAGCTCACACTGGGCAACATTAAATAGTCTTATTAATTACATTTTAAACACTAAATCACTCTAAATGTACTTGTTTGGCTAAAACTCTTAGTCCGGCTAAAGACTCCTTTGCAACAGGCTCAATGTAGCTAGTTGGTAGAATGAAGCCGTAGCGGCCAGTATCACTAAGTTCTGCAGTGTATGTGTATTTGATGCCTTGGGATTTGGCCCAGTCGTCAGAACCACCAGCTGCAGGGTACAGGAGACCACTTGAGGATCCCACACTGTATTTGGAACCCCCAGATTGTTGTATTGCCTGAAATATAAACATGTTTATTTTAAACCTGCTGACCTAAATGAACAATATTGAAGGTTGAAAAGAAGAATTTTTGTCAGCTTTGGATGTAGGTTTATTCATTCTTGCTGTAATTTCTTTGATTAATTTTGCCTAATGTTATTCTTCCCACTCATTCTTTGTCTCTTAATGGCTGGAAAATAGTGGTAATGAAAGAAAATCAAAACTTAAATGACAAAATCAGAGGAACTAAGTACATTATCATTTAGTCCATCCACGGGGCATATTAACTAGAATTTTATAATCTAATATTAATATTTAGAAAAAATATATCTTACTTCTAGTCAAAAAGCATGTTCCATTTGTTCTTTAACTGTATGAATCTATTACTTTTTTCAAAATGTGGTTTATATAGTAGTATTTTGAAGATGGATGGACTAATAATATTTTTTTGATTTTTCCAAATAAGTGCTATATCTGTTTAAAACTCGGAAAATTTTTAAATGCAAAACTATTAAATTATCTGTACCTAAATATAATGTAGGTTCTTTCACAATAATTATGGTGCTAAAATGAATAACCCATACCTGTGCCATCCTCTTGCCAACATTCTCTAAGTCTTGGTGATCTGGCGGCAGCACATTATCATATCCCCATGGGTACAGCAAATATTGGCCATAGCTATGATATGTCACATATGCAGAGAAATTTGCTGCACTGGTCTTGATGAAGTCCTAGAAAAATTAAGGCAATGTTTATTTAAATGGTTAATATCTAAATTCAAAGCTAGACATTTCCTCAAATGCATAGAGACAATACCTCAAATACATACAAACATTTCTATGCACTTCTTTCAAGGTGTTATAATAAATGAAATAACTAGTGCATAGGTAAATTGTCTGTTCAATGACAGACAATTTCTGTTATCAGATTTTAAATGAGAAGGTAAAAGGAGAGTGTCTGTATCAGTATTTTCCAATCCATACAAAAAAAATATTAGTGTATACCAATACTAACAGAAAAAGTGATAATTTGACTCAGTAATGTTGCACTTGCATTCTACTTACCGATAGAGCTTTGGTCTCAGGTTCAGAAAATGCATTGGCGCCTCTGTAAATTTCGCTGCAAGGGCTGCTTGACGCTCCTTTTCCGCCCCATCGATATCTGTTATAAAATTCAGCTTGTTTAATATTACAAAGCTTTTAAAGATCTACGAAGCTAACTAGCTACGTAACTTGCTTCATAGCATAGCTGACTAAAATGTTTACTGACTAAGATATTTAGGCTAAAATAATTACTCCCTAACTGACATGGACTCTAGCAGTATCCCATTGCTTCCCCTAAGGAGATTTTTTTGCATTGACTTTTCAGCATTCACTAATTAAGATCTTTATATCTTGGTTTCGAGGTATTAGACCTTCTCCATCAGGACAGTTAAAGTTGCAACACTAACCTCATCTCTAACAAAAAAAAAACGTGATAATGCCTGATGAAGTGAACACCTTCGAAATGTAGTGAATATTGTAGTTTTTTGTTACAGATAAGTAAAAACAAGATTTACTTGATTATCATAATATTGCAGTATATTAACATTAGCTAGATTTAGATATGCTGCTTACCCAAAGTTTCTATTCAGGTCAGTTCCTGAGCATCTGGCAGGCCACCCAGGTTTCCTATTCTTTCGCCAGAGACGATCAGTTTGATGTGTATACTCGTAACCATCAGGATTTACCACTGGCAGGAAATACCTAAAAACAATTGCGATATATTCAAATCTCATCTTAGTTTGGTAAACAAATTGTGCACGCGTTTTTCGTTAACTTTGTAACTAACCAGTCAATGTTTTTGACGTCATCCGATTCTATGTCGAAGTTTTCAGCAAACTGGTTGATAAAGAAAGTAACTGTAGCAGGACTGATCCACTCACGCGCATGGATGCCTCCGTCAACAAAAATAGCTTTGTTCTTCGGCTGACCGTTTGATATTCTCAAGACCTGAACAGAAGAAATAGCGCTTAAACAATATTACAAATGTTTATGTCTTGATATAGTAACGGAAAGGCTTGCCAACCTTTAAGTCTCTCCCTTCAAAAGACTTTCCAATAGTCTTTACGCTGATTATGGATGGATATGTTTTGGCAAGATAATCCAGAAATCCGTAAATGTCTTCAACTCTGTGATACTGCTTCCATGTCATACGATGTCCTGAAAAAAGATGACACTTATATTTATTTCGTGATATCTTTCCCTAATTTGTTTCAAAGATTGTTATATTTCTTTGGTATGTACTCGTACTTTAGTGACAAAACTGCTAACCTGCCGAAATTACAATTATATACAAAAGCAATCAATATTCAAGGGAGAAAATCAACATTATTCGAGGTTTGGAGTTAGTTTGGTTACGATGTGAATCACAAAATGCTCATGTTAATTAGATTTATTTTATCATTCCTTATGTTAAAAACACGTAAAACTTGTTTAAATGCATCAGCACCCGTATAGGCTAACAGTAAAAGAAGTCACCATTGCTGAAACCTGCGTAAAACAACAGTGTTAAACATAATTAAATAACACTTTATACAGGACACCGTAAATCTTTTTAAACCGTTAAATGTTAGAACAGGTGCAAGTTAAAGATTCGGTGCTGGATTTCAACAACGAACCCCAATTTGCACTGGGCCAATACTCCTTGGGTAAATCGAGGGTATTGTATCCCATGTAGGCGCCTATCAAACCTATTCGGCGGTGGGAAGCCCTGTAACGCCAAAAATTGTAAGCTCTAGCTGTAACAAAACCATAATAACCCTTGGAATATTGTTGGACAATAGTAGCATGTTTAGAGACTTATTAGCTCATATACAAACCTCTTCTATCTTGAAGTTCCAGCTCATTCTCGTCAAGTGGTGGGTTTTCTTCATTGATTCGTTTCTGCAGGTCATCTATAATAACGTCGTATGCAATATTGTCTCTTCGGAAAACACGAGTAACATTCTGTATGGCATCGGGCTTGACCAGTATGTCAACTGAAGATTGGTTTCCTCCCCATGTAGAAATGACTGAAATTAATTTTTTTCCTAAGTATTGAAGAAAATAAAAAATTGTCATTGCACTAAAAAAAAGTTGAACTTACGGTTCCTACGTCTCAATCTTCCAAGGGTTGCTCTAACACCTGTTTTGTTTGTTGCTACTTTCCATAATTGGGACCCGGAATAGTCAACTTTAGCTGGTTCTTCTTCTTTTGCTAATGCAGCTGATCTGTAAACAGACGTGCCTTCTGTTTCTACCGGGTCATCAGTGGATATTTCTGCTTCTTCGTTTGGTTGTGTTGATGATTCGTCTTTCACTACTCCTATCTTAGTATTATCCTCATGATATGGTTGTTTTACTGATTGTCTCGTAGGCCATTCTGGAAACAGATTGCGTAACTCATTACATGTGATATTACTCGGTCCTTTTATTAAGGCTTCATTATTATTTCTGTACTTATATTTGGCGCGTTCGTGACTCATTATGTGTGATCATGGCTGTATGGTTTCTATTATATTCACTTACGCATGTATTTAAATTACGCAGTTTCCCTTTTATTCATATTAAAAATTTACGTGTTCAGTGAGTTTTTAATAATAAACTTTAATAATGATCTTTGTTCCACATTTTGCTATGCACATTTTATTGTAGCGCGTACGCATTGTTGGAATGTGCATCGATAATCTAGTGTTCAGATGTAGCCTACAGTACTACATGTGAACGCATGTTAGAGCATGTGTCATTAGAATGCGGGTTATTAAAAAACAATCGATTAAGGTCTCTTTCAAACCATCTCTCGAATTTTCCTTATTACTCACGTTTTTGATATTATTTTTCACAGAGAAGACCATTTCCATTGATGTATTGAAAAACGTACGAAGATAACAAATTCGCGTTTACTCTAAGCTCGATTAAGTCGGCCTAAGATGAAGTAGATACATATGTGGCTGTGCGTTTATTTTTAAAATTAAATAAGTGTTCTGATTGTCATAGATCTCACAGCCTTCGCTTGCTTTCTAGTCCTGATTACATACAACTCTCGTACTTCTGCTAACTAACCGTTGCATTCATAAATATTTGAGAAACCACATGATTTACGACGCGACACACCTCCGCCATTGTTTTCAACATACGTGTCGCTAAGCAAATCGCTGATTGAAATGCTAAACTCGTGCGCACCGTCACATGTTTAATGACTTTCTCTGGCCGTGGCTTTTCGCTCGCCTTTCGTCCTAACTTATTTATGAAAAAATCATTACTTAATACATAACAATAACACGAAATTCTTTTAAAACCTCAGATTATTTGCTTGCATAGTTAATCCATCCAATATTAATGAATTAAAAATGATTCAAAGACAATACTATACAATGACTATATTTTAATTCTCTATTATTATTATATTAAAAAAAAAAACAATGAATTTGATCACGATTTAATAGTAGATTTTGTTAGTTCACTCTAGTACTGAGCCAGATAACGTTTCCGACCAAATTCGTCGTAAAATAAAACTTTACATCATGAATTACTTAAAGCTCAGTACAAAATCCGTAAAAAACTAATGAATGCGATTATTTTTCTTATATAATTAATTTTCACTGTTATAATTTAGGATAATCTAACGAGCTTTGCGTAATTTGAGTTGGAAAGTTTTCGGATCGTATCGAAACGGTACCTGAATCAGGCTGCCGGTGTCTTCTCCACTTTTTTTGTTTCACTTTCAGTTAATCATTTATTGTGTGATAAATCTAGCGAAGTAGCAAGTAGGTATATCCTAGTAGTATTATCCCTTGATCATAATATTTATTGACGAACATGAAGGACTAACGAAATGTCTTCTTGGGCAAAAAATTCCTGCTAGTGGATGTCCGACTATTCTACAGGTGCATTTCTCATATCGATTCATGTGAATATTCGGTGTCATTATATTTTTTTGTCCGTTCGGGTTTAAGATTTTTCAAAATCACGAAACCATAAGGGTTGAAAACGTTAAAAATATCATATTTCAGCAACCACTATTATATTATTAGTTATTATTAGTATTATATAGATGCGAAAGTTTGTCTATTAGTAACTCGTATAAACTGTTAATATTGCTGGACAGACTAGGTACTTTTTATCCGCGGGTGGCAGCTAGTATGCAAAATATATGCATTGTTTTCCCCAAGTTTGTATTTCTATTTTAATTCGCGTCGCGTAGTAATGTAGAGTCAAGGTAACTGTTTGTAAAGAATCTCAATTAATTTGAAAACGGTAGTTGATTTGTGCGCTTGATAGTTTTGTTTCCGGTTTCCGTTAGTTTTTGTTTAGCGAGTTTTTGTGTGTTGATCAGAGGTGATAGTTAATAAATCTCTATACTGTACTGTAAATCCCTGTACATTAAAATTTAACTTGATAAAGTTCGTTAAGCATGTAGTACTCGTATAGTTACTAAATTTTAATAAATTGCAATGCCTTGAAATTAAAGTTTCATAAAATTTCGAAGTCATTTGTTAGATTAAGCGAAAAGGCTAGCGAAAAAATTATTAATAATAATTATTGTTTTAAATGGTATCTTGGGCATATCGTTACTAGCCATTGGGTTAGACTGTCATATAATGTTATTATAGTCTTCGATGCAGAAAATAGATAGGCCTTACCTTGCCCCGGCTGCAGCTCGTTGATAAGCGGAGTGCTGATGGTAGATCCTACCAGCACCAATAGAACGACCGCTCCCGTCAATGACCCCATGGCGACTGGCGCTTCTGCCTTGCTAGCGGCTACTCCAACCGCAATGATGCGCTTGCGCACGATTGCTCCTTTTAAGCTCCGGTTCTACAACTTATCGCAGCCTAACCAGTGCAGTGGCTGTACACTCGATGTTAGTTCGATTTTCTTATCATAGGTAGATTTGTGGTCCAACATAGGAACAACTTATTATGTCTATCGATTATATGGTTTTATATGTACTTATCTGTGAATGATTTATGTTTTAATATTTGTTCTAAAACATCTAGTTAACTAAAACAACTTGTCAAAAATACTGTATAACTGAATATATACATTTACAATTTAATATACGAGTGTATGAATTCAATACATATATTTAAAAATACACTGGTTAAATACGAATAGCTATATCAAGAGGTACATAGACTCATAAATACTAAGTAATTACCTTAAATCATGGATAATTTCAATGTTGAATAGTACCTATTTACTTACCTCAAACATGATGCCACAGTATTAATTTACACTAAGCCTGAAATGCTCGCCTTTAGGTACAAGTGTGTTTAGTTAAATAGCTAGACTCTTTCTTAAAATTATGATTAACAGTCTAATTTATTTTTTTCCTAAACGTTGTCCATTAAAATATATTAACGTTGAATATAAATTATTATCTATTAATGGGACCCAATGTAAGAATGTTGTAATTATTGAAGAGAGCAGTCAGGTGTAATTTTTGATTGGCTATACAAAAGCTCAGGGAGGATTTACTGGTAAAGCTAAGATTAGGATTATTTATTAAAGGTCGAGGTGAATCACTTTCCTGTTTTTATTATTCCAATACGCTCTCAGAGCCACATGCAGGTTTTGCGATCGCTAAAATAAATATCGTCGGTTCTAATCGATTCTTGGTAAGTCGTGTTGATTTGCAAAGAAATCACCCAAATCAGGCTTGTCGTTGTCGATTTGCGTTTGTTTTGGAACCAGAATAACAACCTGCCGTGATTCTCGGCCCGGGCGCCACGCCCGGTCATTGCCACCAATTGCAGTTATTTAACGTCCATGACAAACACTGTTTACAGTAAACACGTTTTTAACGGCCCGTTTATCTAATAGCTGATGACTTTTTTCTGTCTAAATCGATAGATTAGGCTTTTTTGTCATTAGCCAGTATAAACTAAATGGAAATGTACCTTACGCTGTTACATTTATTTATATGTAAGTACTTGTGTTGCAAGTGATGTATCGAGCATTGTTTAACGAAGAAAGTTTTTGCAACTACGAGTATAACACATTCATAGACTTTAGATCTAAGTTTAACAAAACTATTTTTCTAGGTTAACCAGTATGCAAAGCAGAATGGCAAAGAAAACTATGAAATACGTCGAAAGCCCAAGACAAGACCTTTCTCCGCTGGTGTCATCGATTCAAAGAAAAGAGAGTCGAGTAAACTCGCAAAATTTACGACCAATACTCCTAAGAAGACTGCTAGTTGTAAACATGACAATCTTATTGAAGAGCTAAAAGATACAAACGAAAGAGCCAAGAGTCTCGAATTGCAAAACGTGCAGTTAACCGAAGACAATAAAGCTTTACGTAAAAAACTGGATCAGGTCAACGAAGAAAAACAAGTGACTGATTTGAAGCTTGTAGAGTGCGAAAAGTTTATTGGGAAGCTTGGTAAAGAATATGAAAACCGAAATACAGAATTGAAGGGCATAAAAGAACATGAAAACAAGCTTTTGTCAGAGGTGACTCGAGAACGAAATGATAGAATAAATCTGACGATACAACGTGAGAAGGATCTTATCACGATTCAAGACCTTCAAAGACAAGTCAAAGAAATGGAGATGATATTGAAAAGAAAACATCCAGATTCGGTTTCTGCATTAATTGGTAAAAACATAATATATTACATTAAAATTAAAAATTAGCTTTACTAATTAATATGTGCAGTGATGAGTTCGTTTGGTTTCAGTGGCGTCAAAGTCGTCGACTGTTGAAGATAATAAAAAGAAGTTGTTAGAGGAGCGTATAGCCCGATTAGAAAGAGAGTTGAAAGACAAAGAAGATCATTTTCAGGGTATATTATTGACTCTACAGGAAAAGTTTGGAGATATGAAGCAGAAATATGAAAATCATATTATTGATGTTGAAAGACAATTGATGGAAGACCGTAAAGTGAACACAGAATTAAAAAACAAAATAAGTAGGACAAATTTGGTAGATTCAGCCGTCCAAACAGTGCTCAAGCCTCAACACACTGTAGCTTGTCAGACGTTTATAAAGCCTGATAGGGCATCGTCTGCTGTGAGCAGACTGTCACAGAATTCTGCATTATTATTGAACAAACTCAAAGAAGATAGTTATTTGGTTGCGACTATTAAAGGTTTACAGTCAGAGTTAACTGTGAAGCAGAGAACGATCTCTAAAATTAATAGAGAGACCGAAGAATTACGAAAAAATTTGCGGAACTTGCAAAAAGAAAAAGAAGGTAAGTTCACGTGTGATTCAATTGTATAATCTATCGTACTGGTTCTAAATTTATGTGTTTATTAAATATATAAATTTTTATTTACGGGTGTTTTTTTATATTTGCAGTGTTGCTCAACTTGAATCCTCACAAGAAAATAGGAGGAAACAAAAACAAATCAACTGAAAACATTTTAGCTAGAATGAATATGGAAATGGAATCAGAACTGACAGAAGTCAAGCAACAGAAAGAGTGCCTCGTTCAGGAAAGAAACAGTCTCCTGGATTCACTAAAAAGAACGAACGAAGAGTTTATATTGCTGAAGAAGAAAAGAATTCAAGATGTGAGCATTTTGTATTCAACTTTTATTAATTATGTAAATATATATTTTTATTAGGCAAGCCATTACTTCTTCTAGACTCTTTTGTGCGCCAGGCAACCCTAAGTGTTGCCGAATTTTACTTTGCATGTTTGTTTGTTATGTTAACTACTTATGTAAAAACATAAAATTGACCAATATTAAGCATGCGCTTATTGCGATGACTTTTTTGTCAACCTTAACTTAGAGGCTCACTGCATTACAGTTACACACACTCCAACTTGCTCACGAGAAAGAACTGATGCAGATGAATATGCAAGTCTATCCACTCCAGGAAGAGATTAAAAACCTGAATAGAACTGTCGAGTTTCTACAAGATCGCGTTCACAATCAAGACGACAAGCTGATGAGAAGCCATGGAGGCGTTAGAGATGTGGATATTCACGCAGGAGGTGACAATAATGCTACAAGGATGGGAAAACGTGAAGTGCGTTAAATTATCGAGCCTTTAAGTTTGTTGTGAAGATAGACACTTGTGCTCAAAGTTCTATATAATATTTATTTTACTCTGGGGATCTTTTCCTTTTACAAAATTATCTGTCTTTAAGCACGAGAGTATTCTGTCAAACCTTTTTCCTTCGATATATTTTTCCTCATTATTTATTGTATTAATCTGTAGTAGACAAACAAAAGACATTTGAAATATTCCGTGCGGAATGGAATCTACCCATAAATAGTACATCGCGTGCCGAATAAAATGTTTTTCTAGTTTTGACTATTAGAATTGGTGGAATACCTGACGAATTTACTGTTGACCTAATTATGTTGCCTATTTGTTTACACTTTATAAGCATGAACTGTTTATAAAGAAAATCTACCCGAGAAAAGATTTCCGTTTTATCTATAAGGGTTTGGGACCATGCCTTATCAATTATGGAAAATAAATTATAGGTAAATGATAATATATGTACTTAGCTGTACGGTTTTAAGTGTTCTCGAGTGCCTAGTGAAGTAGGTGCCTGTTGTGATTGTCGGTTGTTATAAATTACTGGCATTATAAATTTAGCATAATGCGCACAAATTAATAATAGGTACCTATATTTAGTTATTTTTCTATACTCACATTTACCTAATGAAGAAGGTAATAAGAAATTAGCTTATTTTACCTAATATATGGACTGCATAGGTATGATATACGAGGTAATCATACAATATGGCCTTAAGTATTTGACAATAGCAACTAATGTTTCGGTAATATTCCTATAGTGTGAAATGTCTGTCTAGTCAAAATATATTTTTTGTGAGTGTTACAGCTTTAGAGTGAAGCCCACCGATGTCATGTAATGTGGTGCCTTGTTGGCTTTAAATAAAGTTATTTCTGTAAAATCTGCTTTTTTATTATAATAAACACGTTGCGATATTGTCGTTCTAATAAAGTTTTTACATCACGAGTGTGCCTACACTCGTGATTCGCGAGCAGATAAAATAAAATACTAAAGTTATTTGACCTACGGTTCGCGGGATGTTTTGTCTTCTTTCGATTTGAACCGATCCGAGCAGACTTTTTGCCACCGAAAAAACGTTCTACAGCGAATTCTATTTCATTTAAGGCGAAACAAAGCCGTTGGCGTCAACGTCTTAATTACTTACACTCTAAATGTCTGGACAAGTCCTGAGTAGATAGTAGGTACGTAGTACTACGTTCAGTCTCTGACAACCCTTAAGGACAGGCAAATAATGTGGAAAGTCGTGCTATATTTCTTGTTCGGCATCGTTTTCTATCGAGTCATCGGTCAGGAGTGTACTAAGTGAAACGGGGTCACTATAGTCATCTTAAATAACTCTGCTGTTTTATACATTTTATTGATCAATTAACTTTTTTTATGCAACACCGGTTTTTTTTTAAATTTAATTCTGAGTTTGTCCTATTGTAAAAGTTGTTTTTTATGATTAGTATGGTGACCTTTTTTCGACTTAGTACACTCCTAACCGCTCGTGACTATAAAATATATAGTAGTACTAATGTGACGTACCTAAAGGTGAAGTAAGTTTTGTAGACAATTTTAATAGCAATATTATCCCATTATGGGCTAGCTATGCCGTACGGCATCGCCACAACATAGATCTAGTAAGAAATTGAGAGCAAATATTAACATTTGCTCTCAATTTGTTACTAGATCTATGTAGATATCAAACCAATCTGTGTACTTTTGTAGTGATGATGATCGAGTGGTTAGTGGTGTCGATTGCAAAAGGTACGAGGTGCGATCCCACGAAACATGCAACAAGAGCCTGAGTTACCGGTGAAGGAAAACATCGTGAGGAAACCATAGCATGGCGGTAGGGCGTTTCTTATCGCTTGCCTGGCTAGCTACCACCCTCAAGCTGTAAAATCTGTCGCCAAGCCCCTAATGGTGTGTTCCGGCAGCCTTCCTTGAGAGCCAGTGTATTCCAAACTAGACATGCTCCATCTAGGGCTACAGTATCGCTGTCTTCCGTGGTTGTACAAACTCGTAGTCAACTGCCTAGCTGTGTATGATAAAAAGACTTTTGATTACAAGTAAAGATAGTTAGTTACGTTACTTAGGCTGATTATTCATGATAATAAATAAAATTTCACAATGAAAAAGGTTTTCTAAAATGGACGTGCGCTTCAAGAAAAGATCGTATATATATTTATTGTTTTATAATATGCACATATGCCAACAGCAATTAAGAAAATTGAGAATATAGTTGCTTTTAAAATAAAGAAAAAAACTAATTAAGAGGTAGCGTTACCTACGCTACCTCTGGCTAGCGGTGTGCTATATGGCATAATCCATATTACAATAACATTATAATATGTAAACCTCACAAAAAAGTGAGACCATAATTTAATTCAGCCCATAATGGGTTAAATACGTACTACATTACTAATTCTAGTGGATTCTTTATCACCTACTGGCCTAGTTGGTACTTACCGAAATGGAAAAATTCTATTTCACCTATGCGCATGTGTTTTTAATGAGCATGGCCCGTATCGTGAAGTATACCTATATTCTGTTTTAATTTTTTTACCAGCGCGAAGGTAGCACAATCTAGGTCTAGGTATCTATGACAAGGTTGTAAAGTTAGGTACGGATAGGTAGTGCTTAAAATATGCCTAGCGTCAAAGGAAAAATCAAATATTTATTTCAAAAGATATTTTATACCAACATATATACTACGAGTATAGGTAACTACTCATATACTGGATATTTGAGCAAGCAAACGAAAATCCCGCTATTTTCTCCGTTATTTTTAAAATTGCTTTGTCCATGAATTAATAGAATTATCAAATACATTTGTCATGTGAGTGTCGAATCATGCTCCTCGTAGGGTTCCTTAGCATTATTACTCTAGCTTTCTTTCGTACAATGTTGACTTTAAATCACTGATATTTTTTAGTCTGGTTACTATCACAGGTAGGAAAGAAGTATTTGGTACTAAGGTATATCTATATAAATCTAGATTAAATACCTGTATATCCTATGGTTGAGCAACAAGTCTTCTTATTTCTTCAGATATGTCTAAGAATTTACGACCATTATTATTGATTGGTTCTCATTTTATCTCACAAATTTTCATCATACATAAAAAATTGCATTTCGTTCCTCTTTGTACTCCTGATCTGGCCCATATTGTATTTTTTTAATGTATTGTAAGAATTTTCACTATAGAGTCAAATTTTTGCATACGTTTTTACAAAAAATAACCCGTTGAGTGACATATGACAGTTATATAGGTATATATAGTTAAATTAAATACATTGGTTTCGTCACGCATACGCGACAAGTAACGTACATTGTGTTATAGGTATGTAGGAATATTACGATTATCAACGCTATTTTATTTTTAGAAACAAACAGTTTCACTAAGATTATAGCTCGTATTTTACAAGACACTTTGAAAATAACCTAAAACAAAAAGGACCGTGGAAGGAACAATATCTACCTAAACGTTTTTTTTTCGTAAATCCATCATATTCCTTCGAGTTGATCTTAAAATGTACATGTTAGTTCAGGGGGTAATAAATAAACTTGTATGATATTAATGTGTTCTACTAATTATATTAGGTGTAGATAGATCATATGTTCATAATAGTGATTCCTATAGCAATTTTATCCTTTACGCGTTCAATCTTTTGTTGTACCGTTGCTTTTTCCTTGCTTGCCATCTCTACAACATCTTCCGCTAGTGTCTGCATAGCAGCTACTACGTCAATTCCGGTAGGTTCAATATACTGCGGTGGCAATAGGAATCCCCATCTGTGCCAATTTTGATACTCGTGCAAATTATTCTCCCCGTAATAACTATCCCTCAATTCAAAAGTAAAGGTAAAATTGACCCCAACAGAGTGGAACCAGTCCATTTGTATGCCAGTCGCCTGATATACAAGATTGTGGGTGTCTCCAAACATGTATTTTCTTCTACTAGCTTTTATGATAGCCTGTGGAAAATTTAATAGAATACTTATTTTATGGCGGCAAACTGATAGCAGTTTAACATAGGAATATGAACCGTTCCTTCCACTCAGTTGGTCTAATCTGAAGGTAAGTTAAACGTCGCCGTTTTACGAGTAGGTATATCAGCTTTACCCTTCAAGGTGATAACACTGCAATCAGTCTTATCACCTTGTCCTATCAACCCGTCACTTTTGGTCTAGGGTGGTTTTGTAGTTTAAGGCCACCATGTTCATTTGTTCTCGTAGAATAGTTGTAAGTATATGTGCTTTGCTTGCTCCACGTAAAAATAGGGATATAAAATGACATAACTAGCAGTAATCTAATTTACCTGTGACATTTTGGAAGCAATTTTGTCTAATACTCGATGATATTTGGAATGCTTTGACGTCCACGCCCAGGGGTACATAATAAGTTGACCATAGGAATGCAAGTCGACGAATGCTTCTGGTAGTTTTCCAGATTTGCTTATGTAGTCCTAAAAGAGAAAACCAAAGACTCGAACTAAGAGCAAGCATTTTTAATGATGGTGTAGAAATCAGATTATGGCACAAAAAAGATGTTGAGTAAATTTTATTATTAATTTAATTTACTTCCAGTTCCATAGTAAAGGTTTTCACAGATCAGCATGGTTTGTTCAAACTAATATTTTTATCATAAGCTTGCTATTACTCTAAGAGATTCGTAGTTCTTTTAATATATTTTGGAGGTGGTAAAATTTAACTAGTCGTGTTATTTTGCAAAAATAATACGTACCCTTATCGCTATTGTTTCCGGTTCGGAAAACGGAGCTTTTCCTGGGAAATCAATAGCGCACATGCAACAGTTTTGTGTTACACCATAAATGTACCACTGAAAGCTAAAATTTATTTAGAAGTTTGCTATGTCATTTCTAGAGCTCTTTTGGACCAATCATTAGAAGAATACGCGTCGCAAACATGTTGTTTATTTTTGTATTTTGTTAGTAGAACCGAGTAGTTTATTCCCAAGTTTGCAAATCTGAAAACCTTGTGTCCACATTATGCATTTTTTTGATAATTGGGAAGTAGCACTAAGGTTTCATGGTCGGATATTAGGGAATAAACTACTCTTCAAAAATTTCCTTTCCAATTAAGATCCACGAGTTCTTACTCAAAGATCTGATTAGGATCCATCTCTACACCATACGTTTTAGTTTATACTCCGCTTTAAAAATCCACACGCTCCTACCCTAGTTTCGATCCGCTCCCACACCATACTAGTTTAGTTTCCTTTCCAATCAAAATCCACGTGCTCTTGCTTAAACTTTCGGTTAAGATCAACACTTCCTTATTTAAAATTATGATTTCCCATATCCCTAAAGACGTTAAAATTCCCGGACACTCACTCAAAGTTTCGATTAAGGTCCACCCCCACACATTTTTGGTTCACTCTCCGGCGATTTTTTCTCCACAGTCTATCGTAAGTGTGGGTATATTCATATCCATTAGGATTCAGAACTGGTATGATTCTCCTACGATTAGAAGATGATAAACTTATCAGATAAGTAGGTATTTAGTGAGGCGAAAGCATTCATTACAGAATTGGGCAATAGAATTAGAAAAAAGACGGCTGACTTGCTACGGCTCGTATTTGGTGCAAAGGTTAGCCATTGCAATTCAGCGTGGTAATGCGGCCAGCATAATAGGCACCTTTGCACCAAATAGAGTCCAGGGTGGGTTATTTGACTAAAGTATTTGTGACGTATATTTAATCATTAAAATGTTATAAAATTAAATAAAACAGTACTTAATTTTATAAAGTAGTACTCGTATATAACCTGAACTGCCTATGTCCGGTTCACTTAGTTCCAAGTACATATAAATGAGGTCTAGCTACATGGGTTTTTAACACTCCATGGACATTTGTAGACGGTGCTTTTAGGCGCACATTATGAGACAATTATTGAGAAGTATATCGGCGACCGGTATACACATCTAACAACCAACCAGGAGAATAAGTTAAATATAGTAAAAATATAAAAATGAGATTTAAATAACTATTTGAGAAGGAACCACTTTAACTTGTAGTATAGCAGAGTATACTGTTATTGCTTACCATTTAATAGCTTTCATACTTTTTGGCAAGTCGTTGTAAGTAGTGACAAGAGTAGTTATGAGGTACAAAGCTGAAGTGATAGAAATCCATTCCCGAGCGTGTATCCCACTCGTTATCATTATATTCTTGTTATTAGGGTCGTTGGATACAGTTACCATCTATACAGCGGAAATATAGCATTTAAGTACCTACACTTTTTAATTAACTTAAATATGAGGAAGTTCTCAATTCCGAAGAATCTTTATTAATGTGCTATCTGCGCCCTGCGGTGTTACACGCGTTAATACAAGATAAAAAGTAGCCTATGTCTTAATCCAGGGTCCAAGCTACTCGTATCCCCGTACCAAATTTCATCCAAGTCGGCTTGAGAGTCCAGGCAGAGCTTTTGGATAAATTGACAAACATACATCCACACATTCTTACAAACTTGCGTTTATAATATTAGCAGAAGTAGGAAGAAGGACAATAGGATAATTCTCCCCCGATTTCTTAGCGACACCTGGATTTAGAAATTTCTTTTTTGGTTTCAAAAAGTAGACACATTTTTTTATGTAGGTAGTCCCACAGAAGATTCAAATTGGCCCAGTAATATGGTTTATAATAAAAGTAACTGAAACATTTGTTTGTTTAATTCATGTAGGTTTTTTCACTTTTTTAAGTACTTTTTTGGTAGCTCTCCACAGGAACAAACATGACAGCAACCCAAGGTGACATATGAGTACCTATCTACTTTAGGAGGCAGGAAAGGGAGCTCAATTTCAGGAATCACATACCTGTATTGGCCTCCTTTCTACTGAATAACCAATAGTAGATACAATACACAGAGACGGGTAAGTTTTCCTCAGATATTCTAAATATTCATTGATTATTTCTAGAGTGGGATAGCTCTGCCAACTGAGCCTGTGTCCTGGAACAATGAAATGTCACACTTTTATCGGCAGAGAAAAGATAGAAAAACTATGAAATAATAGGTACACAAGCGCGAGCTCTGAAAAAGAAAATATGATCCGGAAGCCGACACCTGGAAGTGGGTCGACGACAACTTCATTAAAAAAGACGTCTATATTTTTTTCAGTTATTTTATTTGAAAACTTAACTACTGGAACGATATTGGTAAAATTTATTCAGGAAGGACTCTTCCTAATAAAAAATAATAATTTTCATAATTAGTCCTGAAGCCTGTTTTCCAACCTGGTCCTAATTATAACTGATTTAGGCAACAGTAGTCACAACGTAGTATTTTATCATTCGAGTAAACATTTTTCGAATCCGGTCAGAAACGGTATGCATCACTCTGAGAAATCGAGTAGGTACCAAAATCATTGATGACTCTCTCTCTCTCTCTTCTGTAGACTAAACCATAAATATTTTTGTTTTAAAATGATTTCAACAATATTTTAAAAGTCAATTAAAATCTTTAGAAAAAATAATTGGTCTTCTTGAAATATATACCTTACCAATTCTCAGCGTATGTTCATTCCAATTTCTTGGTTCTTCTTTCATCTCGTCTAAAGTCCTTTGCAAGTCGTTGACGACAGTGGAATGTTCTAGTTCATGGTCTTCTAGGACGCGGACTACCTTCCGCTGATCTGCTGCATGGACCAGGTAATCTACGGCTTGGCGGCTCAGGAACCATATGGAAATTGCTGCAAATATGATTCGGGTTTTGGTACCTACTTGATCGTTGTAAAAGTCCAACTTTGATTCGTGTTTTAAATAGGTACCGAGTAAATATAGAGAAATTTATACTGCTATTCCTGGTTCTACCTAAAGCAGCCAATTCAGACGAAGCCTGTATCTTGTGGTCCAACTTAAAAGATTGCCAGAGATATGGTGATACTGAGCTTACAAACTAATGTACACATTTACTTACATTCTATTGAAGTTAACAAAACTAAATTTTAGAACTTAATACTAGTAGAATCTAACAGATAGAGTAGTCATAGGTAAGATGGTATGAATTATTACATATTAAACTTAATGAGATAAAAACTGTGTCAAATAAAGTGGAGAGAGTACCTAAACAATTTTTTTACGAGGATACTTCCCTCTCAAAATGGACGGATACAAACACAATTTAAAGAATTATATAGGTACTTGGATAACAGATAACATTTCCTAAATTATGATAAAAGCTAAATTATAACTAGTTAAATATTGTTATTGCTATATTAAATTACATTGCCTTGTCTCTAAATTGAAGTAGCACTAAATAAGAATCATGGTATATCTAGGTAACGTATTTTTTTTGTTAATAAAGTAATGATTGAAATTCTTATGTTGACAGTCGTAAGTGTAGTGTATGTGTGTGTGCATGTGAGAGGTGTGTGTAAGAAGGTGTGTCAGTGTGTGTTTGCATGTGTGAGGTGTGTGCGTGTGTATGTAATACGAGTAATATCGTGAAGTCTAGTTTAGTTAAAGGTTCGATCTGACATCATGGGTGAAAAAATAACGTGTTTCGGAATGGCGTTAGGTATATCCTCTAGAAACTAGGCGTCTCCTATAAGAGACCACTTAGGAATCCGTGCATAAAAGGTAAAAATGTGACCTTATTACTAACTTCGCTGTCCGTGTGTCTGTCACCAGGATTATTTTCACAGATGATGTAACAACAAATACTAAAAACTCAATAAAATTCTCATTTTCAACCTGATAACGGTAACAGGTAGACGCTTGAAATATTTACATGATATTTACTTTAAAAATAAATACTTATTGAACTAATCAAAGAAAACTAATATTTCGGGGGGCTTCCCCATACACCAAACGTGTTTTTTTTGCTCAATATTACCATAAAACAAACTTATGTTGTACGGAACTCTTATTGGAGTCAGACTCGCACTTTTTCACTTATTTATAGTAGCGCCATCATACCTACTTATTTAGAATCCCCATCAATCAACGTTCAAAGTTAAACTCAAATGTAAATATAAATGTACGTATCTCGGGTCTGAGGAGGATTAACCCATTTTTCACGACTATCGAATACCTCTCTAAATTGCCGAGCCTTGATAACAATGCAGATTTAAGTGTATGTAATAAACAACTGACCTCCTTTTTCAGAGAGTTCTTGTATGACTTGTACTTCTTCAGAGCTACGGAGATTGGTTCGCCACACTTGCGCTCCTTCGTAAGTTACTACTTTTGCTTTTGCAATGATATAGCCTACTAGAAATAAGATATTGGTAATGTTATTCGTTAAGTCTGTTTTTATACAAAATTGTGATGCTTTATTTTTGTGGTGTCAATAGTTTTGTAATTGTTAATACTTGTTTGCGAAATAGTAACTAGCCCAATGAAGAACATATCGTATTTTCTTTACATATTATATTGAAATAACCAGCATTGCCCTGCGGTGTTACCCGTTAATACAGAATAAAAAGTAGCCTATGTCTTAATCCAGGGTGTATAATCTCCGTATTAAATTCCATCCAAATCGGTTCTGCAGTTTTTGCGTGAAACAGATATAGATGCTGCAATTAACGAATGCATGAAAACTATTAAAACCACACGTCACTTATTCTTTTTTTCTTGTGACCAAGAATGATTTTGAGGTCTATAAAATGTAGGAATGTTAAATTGAATTACTAAAAAATTGTGGCCTATGAGATCTATGGAGAAACTTAAAGATCCTAATTGGGCTTAGTCACTGTAGTAATCTTTTTCTAACAGTTCTGACAATCTCCGTAGTAGTGTTAATTAATGCTAGTGCATCAGTTTTGTGTTCGTTTATTCCCAACAAGTAACACTACCAACTGTCACGCTGTGACTGGATGGGATCAAATTTTTTTTGCCATCTGACCGTATACCTACTAAGTTTTCTTATTAATTGAAGTAGGGAACCCAAATGGTAGGTGACTTCAAAAAAAACCCCGACTGCATGAACTGTAAACCTAAAATCAAGTGAAATCGCGGGATGCAGCTAGTATAGCCGGATCATTCTTATAAGATCCATAGTGACTAGTGAATTTATTTTTTTGACCGATCCTATAATGGATCTACTGAGATTGATCCATATAGCCTATGACCATCTGCAGGTGACGAAGAATCAATTGACACCACTCACATAAAAACACGTCTAGCCGTTTAGGGCTCTAGGGCATGCCAAAGAAATATACATACATACACTCGAAAAACATAAGCGTCCTTTTTGGATGGGTTGCGTAGATCTCAGAATGGCATTCTTCAATGTCTGCGAAACTGTTTTGACAGTCCTATTTTTAAACCTTCTTAACGATACACCAGAGTGCGAACCGAAAATGACTTATACGACTGTGATATTTTCGTGTATTTTTAGTGTTTGTCTGTAATGATTAGTTATTATTTTTTTAATTGTACAATTGTATGGGTTTTCTGCCTGAAATAAAGACATTTATTATTATTATTATAACCACCTCCTTTCGCAGTTGGGTAAAAACAAGAAAGCTGTTTTTTGTTTATTTCTTACCAAAGTAAATTATAAAACAGCAAATCGTCAAATAATGCATTGAAATTGCAAATATGTTACAAAATTTTTTATGTTGATAGCAAAAACGTGTATTTTAAACTGCATTATTTTTTCACTACTTTTATGGTATTTTTATGACTTTCATACTTACATAACTATATCAGATTTTAGTGGAGTTTTGAAATTACAAACTACAGTTTGATGCTCGTAATATGTTTAATAACATAATAATTCTATTTACAATCATAGTAATTTCAATATAGAAACATGTAGTCCCGCATAAATTTTATATCAAATGAGAACATTTAACCATTTATATTTAGGCTTGGTAATTATTGCTTTTATTTATCAAAACCAGATTCTAATTAGTTTGATCATCTAATTTCTGGCACGAAATAACGAACACCACAAACGATAAAGTGCGGCAACTAAAGCCAGTTTAATCATCGGATTTCTCTAATATATCACAATTAATTCACTTATCATAAATAAATTATAAAGTTGTCAACTGAGTGTCTCGTCCTATTAACGTTACTTCAAATATAAAAAAAAACAATGTCGAAAACGATTCACTATTAAATCCGATCACACGGTCCACTGTTGTGCATAAAACGCAAACAATATTCTTACCAAACACATAGGTTTAGTCTCACATGTGCCACAATCATCACCGATCGTCAATATGGAAATGAAAGAAATCTATAATGTTTGTCTTCTAATGAAAGTACATAGATCTCTTACACTTTATAATACATAAGCACATTTCTTTCATAGAGAGTGAGATTTACACCGAAACACCTTAGCGTACCTCGCAAAATAGATATTGTGGATCACTCACAATGACAGAATAATTTCAACAGATAACATTCACGTATCACTAGTTCGTGTGTGTTCTGTGTAAACGCACGGTTGCGCGAGGTTAGTCGCCGTCTCCGTTGGCGATGGTGAGAGGTTCCTCTTCTTCGTTGTAGTCTAGGGAGAGTACGGAGGCACGCCGCCGCTTGCCAGGCGCGGGCGGGTCGCTGCATTCGCTTCCAGAATAAGCGCGCTTGCCCGGCGGTGGTGAGGTTGCGCGCGCTCCGTTTACCGTCGCGTGACTGGCTCGCAGCTCCTGCTGCAGGAACAGCACCGTACTCTGCATGCCCTCTACATCCTCGTCCAGCTCTTGCAGGATCTCGTCCAGTTCTGGAATGTTATAATATTGTATTAGAGTTTACAGATTAGGGATAAATTCTGTGCAAACAACATTATGGGCTTAGGACCTTCGCTAAACCAATTAATGGTATGAACTAGATATTTTAACATTAAGACAAATTTTATAGACACATCCAATCGTATTGGCTACACCTATGTAATATTGTGATCCTCGAAAATCCTTGCGGTATTTACAGTGTTTGAGAAATATTCAATGAGTCAACTAGCATCCACTACATTTATTGAATTCGTTTTTTTGATTAGCATAAACAGGGAATATAGGCAACGTAAATCTGTATTACACGGTATTAAATATAGCCAGCGATATTATTATTTTTTTTAAATAAGGCGACAAGTTTTAAAAAGAAACCATGGAAATAAAGCAATCCACGAATAGAACCAAAAAAGATAGTAAATACGTTTTAACGGTGTTTGTTGTCCATCAACTTGATACAAGCGAAGTGCGAAATTGTAGGCGAAAAATGAAAATTTTGGTAAAATTTGGAGACTGTCATTATCATGGCCAGCTCTTTGGTGTTCAAGTTTGTTATTTGAATTGTCTCAGAATTTCAATTGGATTGTGCCAAAATGGCCGTTTCGACATAGAATAGATCAGAGTTAGTATGAAAAACTATGTTTCGTTTATTACTAACTGTGGCCTATTCTACATCGAAACGGCCATTTTGGCACAATCCAATTGAAATTCTGAGACAATTCAAATGAGTTGACCACCTGAACTGATGCAAACTTTTACAGCCAGTGGGACTTACACAGTAGATAGTTGATTATGGTTGCTCAAAGCCACTCTCCAACTTATTATCCAAACAATTAGTTCAGATAATCGACATTCTACATACAGTTTGATAAGCTGAATAAATCGGTTTTGCGGACACGCATGTTCGCACGCACGCTATTGGTTCGCATAAACTGCGCTCTTTTCTATTTCACCTCTACAATATGTTTCATTAATCCAAATATTAACGGCTCACCAGATTGTGATTTCTTGACCTCCTCGCTAAAGCTCTTCTGTAACGCAAGATCACCTTCTAACTTAGCTATTCGTCCGCTAGAAGTCATTCGCCCTAAGTCTTCATTCTCCTGATGCAACAGTCGACATTTTGCCATAAGTTTCTTCCCTGTATTTGAGTCTGGTGTAAACTTCCACGCAGAAAGTTCGTTTTGCGTTTCTTCTAACCTGGCTTTTGTAGATGTCAATTCTTGCTTTAACCGTTGTATTAGAACATTCACTGCTGGGTCTAGAAGTGTCGGCCGACCATTTAAACTTGCGTGTGATGATTTTAGTTCCGTTATCTGACTCTGAAATAGATACAGTTTACTAGTTTAGTACAGATCTAGTGTTATGCATCCTATAACAACTTTAACTTGATATTGTTTGTCCTGGCTGGACCAGACCAAAACATTCCCTTTTTTAATAATGAATTCTTCTGCTTCTGATTGTTGTCATTGGTACATCTACCTATTTCTTTTTATGATTCTTACAAAGTTTCTGTTTACAATTGATGTTTACTACATTCTGAGTTCATAATTTTCTAAATACAGTGGTGAGCTGAACATTCATGGCCGCTTGGACTTGATAAAATTAACAACTTATATTATACACTGATATATTGCATATTTAAGATTATATTATACTTACAACATAATCTTGTATTTCCTGCTCCTTAGCGGCCAGCCGCCTAACTAACACTTTCTCCCTGTGTTGTGACTCTCCATATTGCTGTTTGATCCTATCCTCTACCTCTTTCGCCTTTTCCAAGCTTCCTGCACATATTAAACTTTGTTTAGTTCTTATGTTACGAAATTAACATTTACCAAAGATCTTTAAACATTTAAAGTACTTTTATTATATAGGAGAGAAATTATTTTTTATTTACTTCATTCATCTTCAGTTATGAATATTAATTCTCAAGGATTCTTACTACAATGTTTAAAGTCTCTCTTCAGGTTTAAGAACAATAATACATAAAGTAAATCATTATTACAGAAATATTTTCTAACAGCAAATCGACAACACCTTAACTAAAACCTATGATTTATAATTTTTTTATCAATTTATCTCAGGCATGTAAAATTGAAATAGCTAGTTTGCATGCTAAATTAGTGCTAATGGTAAACAACATATGAAAATAAATTGAAATTTATTATTGTAGTTTTGAAACAAACTTTATAGATTATTCAATTTACAAGATTGGTTGCCTAAAATTTATTTTGATATTACGGCTATATACTTGAATGCATTGGGTAGATCTATCAATAAAAATAAATCTCCTCAGTAAAAGCAGGATATACAGGATTTGACCAAAAAAATAGCTTTATATATCTGAATATTATTCATACGAGTTAAGCATGAATTTAATAATCTAGTTATCTATATTTAAAATTTAATATTCCAGTGTAGTAGGATACTGAATCATAAAATTGTTTAAAAGTATGTACTTTATAAGTGTAACTATTTCCTTGGTTGAACATCATTAATATATCTATATATATAATACAATAGTGTGCATTCAGCTACAAAGATGCAATGTGCCCTCTAAATTCTTTTAACTATATCTGAAATGAGATGTATTACAATCTCACAAGGTTAAGTGGCAATAAAATATTTCAACTTTATTGAGATTGCCCTAAACTGAAACATAGGTATGATAACATATCCCTATATGTATAACAGACCACTATTACACTGTTAAACCAGTTTCTGTCCGACTTTGTGGATCTGTACACCCAAAGTAGCCACCAATGCAACCACCACATGGATGGAGAAAGTGGAGGGAGTTGACAGAAAGCTTGCAGACAGTGTGATATTGGCTTAACTACTCTCTAAATCAAAGTCATCATCATCATCAATATATTCCTTGGCATTTAACATATACAGTGTAAACTCTATACAATACTCTGAAGGGACTGTGCATTTTATGGCATTATAGAGAGTTGTTGTTAAATGGAGAGAAGAAAAATCAGCATTACACTTACGACTTTTGCTTATTAGTTTATTAGTCATGGTCAACAATAAGTTTACACATGCAAGAAATCCCAATTTTGTAAACAAAAGAATATTTTTGGTATGCATATTGCCCATAGTAGAGTTAATACTAATTTTGGGAACTTAAAGGTATTTTTTACTATTAAGAGTGTATTGTTGTATGAAAGGCAAGCTAATCCAACAAAAGCCAAGTACTTTAGTGTTGGTTGTCATATCAAGTGATCTTACATGGAGTTTACACTGTATAATATTGAAGATACAGTAGTTTCAGGATTTCAAGCACTAAGTACTTCTATGTTAGATTTTACATAATAGATGACACCAACACCATTTAGAAATATAAATACAAAAGCCAAACATACATATTATAAGTAATTTTGAATACAATATTTGGGAGTGTTGAGTGTGGTCAATTCTAATAAAAATTAATATTTCGTAGTCATATTGATAAGTTTGATTAATAATTTGGGTCACATTTACTTGCATGGCTTTGCACAAATCCTCAGAATGATACCCTTTACTCTTATGCTTTAACTACTGACATAAGGTCCAAGTCAGGAGTTAAAGGTAAACATACACAAGATAAGGGTAACCATTTACCCTTATCTTGTTTCTTTTGTGAGTGGAAGACTTTCTTAATTATATAATACAATAAAAACAAGTTTAAGTCCAAGACTTGAAAAATCTTAAGATTTTAACAGAAAATTATAGAACTCACCATACTCAAGAATTTTTTTATATGAACGTTATAATACACAAAAGAACTGGTAATAATCTGGTAGCTCAAAGTTTGGGGGTCAGTTATCAAGGCTAAGAGTTGTATAAAAACTAAACACATCAAAGCCAAAAACTAAATATATCTGATGAGGAGTTTCAATTAATACACAATTTTTATACTAAGTTCATATTGCAAAAGTGTTGAGTGTGAAATAGTTGCGAGGTAATTTTAGGAAGTGGGCGAACCAAGTGCAGCTTAATTTTTATATTGCAATCATAATCTTATATATAATAATTTGATATATGATTATGCATGAAAATATAACAATATTAGAATCCCCACACATACCTCATATGGCTTTCTTAATTTTCTGTGAGCCAATTACAAATTGTATTTAAGAATAATTAAACAGTATGTTGTTTATTTAGTTCAAACAGTTACGATAAATTACTGGTAAGTCATGAAGCTTTTCTACTTTAAAGTTAGAAGAAATACCACCTAAACTTGCCTAGAAAATTGAATAGCTATTGAATGTTTTAAATATCCATTTTAACTAAAATGTTTTTACATGTTAAATAGTTTGTTATTATTATGGAACATTAATGAGAGTGTAGACCAGTGTTTATATTTATCTTATCAGAGGATATAGTAAAAATAATACAAGTAGGTACAATTGTTACAATAGTAAAGTATGGGTGGATCTCATAAGTATCAGATGATTTAATTCACTGATTTTATGTTCAAGGGCTTTTAACTCATGTTATTAATTACAGTATAGTATTGATTATCGTAACTAATTGGAGGAAATGTGTGTATATAAAACCAACTAATTAAAATGATCAGACAGTATATAGGGTGTCATCTGAACTAATCATTTGGATAATCAACTGGGAGGAAGTAGAAAGCCGAAGAGGGCCTTGAGCAAGCATTTTGATAAAGTGGTTATATAAGTTCAGATAATTGACTCTTTACTGTATTACCAAATATTCTTTGATTGTACTTAGTTAAATGATGAGTGTTATTATTTGACATTTAACTTTTTAAATTGGAATAAATAATATATCAACTCTGTTTTGTATACTCCATGATATATGTCAACCACACATAGGGTTGACATAAATTAATGTGTCAAGGGCACAATATTCTGACCTCATAGATACAGTACAAATTATTGAGTTTAGGTGGTTACGAATTTGCCTTTGTATAATTCAAGCTATGACTGTTGACCCATGAATCCTTGTGTACTAAGTTTTAGTTCACCTTACAAGATAGTATCCAATTAAAATTTAGATGTTATATGTCTAGTTCATTATAATATATTCCAATCGGTCTTTGAAATTCACCCATACATGAAGTAACAAGCAATAACAAAACAAAATCTTATGTTTATAGCAAAATAAGTGAAGAAAATATATTTACTTTTAGATAGTATAGACAGGAACTTGCAGAGGCCTCGGCAAACAGCGAGGCCTTGAACAAACACCACACCAACACAATCTCGGACCTTTGCAAAGGAATCACTGCACCTGGTACCAACATTATGCACTTCCACTGAACACTCCACTTGCACACCTGATTTCTTCACCTTTGTTTACTTGGAACACCTAAATACACCTCGTATCACAATCGTAAAACTAAACATTTTCAACATCACATCAGCAACATAACGGTAACAGTATCACTAGGTTTAGTTAAAGCATTGTCGATTTGATAGTGACGCATCACGCGGCGCGGCGCCCGCGGGGCACTACCGAGCCGATGAAACTGTCGTAAATACCTTCCAGCTGTTTGTTCAATGTTTCGAGATGGTCAATGTACAAGTCCTGGGACCTCCACGCGGAGCGCAGCGAGTCAGCCGAAGCGGCGTCGAGCTGGTGCGAGGTCAATAACACGCGCACAGCTTTGGCGACTCCGCCGCCCTCGCTCGCCGGATCGCCATGCCGCTCGCTCTCTTCGGACATTGCACTCTTACTAACAAGTAAAGAGCTCCTTCACGACTGCAAGCAAACAATCACTATTAATTCCAAATACCTACATATCATTTGCATTTTCTCCGCCGTTAGTGTAAACCTGCAATTCATAGCGAGATACTAAGTAAATACTAGCGATTATGAGGTACTTACGGTCTTCAATTTATGTTTAATAAGACTATGCTTCGCTTTATAAATAAATTACACTGAAAGTATATCTAAATCTACTGCAAAATAATTATTTCAAAAGGTCACTGTACAACACACGACAGACGCCATTTTATCACGTAGCACTATAAGGTTGCCATATGCAGAATTTATTTTGTACTGCATCTGCACCTGTCACTAGTATGTTGGCAATTTTATTTTGTTTGTAATCTTGATAATTATGTAATATGTACTTATGAATATATATATATATATCGTGAAAAAATAAAGTGTAATATGTTTCGCGATATCTATGAAAATATTGATTTTGAATTAATAGATGTAACAACCTGTATTAATAGAGATATTGATTCGTACCTACTGATTGAGTTATCCGTTAATTACCTTTATGTAGGAAAATTGATCAAGTGCTTTTTCCTAATCTGACTGATCTTCCATGTCTAAATTTATTACTGTTTTGAAATAAGAGTTAATCTAATTTAGTATTGATAAACGTAATTATTGTAGTTTTTATTGAAGTAAAGTAATATTAGGTCCTTATATATGAAATTGGCGTTTTGTCGTACTGGCCACTTTGATCTCAAATATCTCTTCTTTGGTTAGGGATTCCAATTTCAAATTTATTTACAATTTACAGCTATTTATTCATATATTTGTATTTCGAAAACCGTAATTCATTTGTTTTGTCCTCGTTTGGTTTTTTCTTTGCGTCACGCAGTTTACAAAATGGAAAACTTGAAATATCGCGTTATTTACGAGTACGAGTTCCACCGTGGTACCAGTGCTGCAGAAACGGCTCGAAGGATTAATGATGTGTATGGCGGCGGTGTCGCAAAAGAAAACACAGTGCGTTTTGGTTCCAACGTTTTTGTTCTGGAAATTTCGACCTGCAGTACAAGCCCCGTGGACGGCCGGAGGCTAAAGTTGCTAATGAAGAATTGAAAGCTATTGTGGAAGCAGATCCATCGCAAACCACGTCCGAGTTAGCTACAGGCTGCGGTGTTAGTGATAAAACTGTTTTAATCCACTTAAAGCAAATTGGAAAGGTGAAACAGCTTGAAAGGTGGGTACCTCATGAATTGAGTGCAGCAAACCGACAAACGCGCGTCAACTGCTGCGTTACATTACTCAACCGGAACAGTAATGAATGGATTTTAAATCGGATCATTACCTGTGATGAAAAGTTGATCCTGTACGATAATCGGAAACGTTCATCGCAATGGCTGAATCCTGGCGAACCAGCCAAACCCTGCCTCAAGCGAAAATTGACACAAAAAAAGTTACTTGTGAGCGTTTGGTGGACTAGTGCCGGTGTCATTCACTACAGCTTTCTTAAATCTGGCCAGACGATTACAGCAGATATCTATTGTCAGCAACTGCAAACCATGATGGAAAAGCTAGCTGCTAAACAACCGAGGTTGGTCAATCGCTCTAGGCCACTGCTGCTTCAGGACAACGCTAGACCACACACTGCACAACAGACGGCTGCCAAATTAAGCTTCAAGCTTATTAAAGAAGCTTCAATTGGAATGTCTAAGACATCCACCGTACTCCCCGGACCTGGCTCCAACAGATCACCAATTTTTTCGAAATTTGGATAACTCCTTGCAAGGGAAAAAATTCAAATCTGATGGGGCAGTCCAAAGCGCCTTCAAAGATTTCATTGATTCTCGTCCTAATGTTTTTTTAGTAGAGGGATCAATGAACTACCTATGAGATGGCAAAAGTGCATAGATAGCAATGGTACATACTTTGATTAAATAAATATATTATATTAAAAAAAGACTTTATGTTCCTCCCTTACAAAACGCCAATTTCAATGTAATGACCTAATATATTATAGTAGAAAATAAGCTTTGAATTAACAGGAGCGCCAAAAGCGTATAAGGTTTCGAAATTACTATGCTTGTTGCATGACGCGCACACTGACGCACTCTAAATCGTATATCTTACCAAATTAGTAAAGTTAGTCAACGACTGGTAATACAATTCAGAGCTGAGGTAATATCATTAAGACAACTAATAAATTTCCGATTACCGTATTTTATCGGTTAATTTTAATGATAAATAAAACTTTTTCAGTCATAGCAATTCCTGATTCTATGTTTTCAGCAACATTGATGTAGCAGCTCAATTTCGTAGCAAAGAGCGTTGAACAAAAAAGGTATAAAAAAACAAAGGTTAGAGGCATTAAATATCCCTATTTTACATGTACAGTACACATACACATTCACATATTACAAATACACATTGATTATTTCAATTATTGTTATTATATCTGTAACAATTAAGATAACTTCCCTGTGTTCAGTCTATCTATTTGTCTGTCTGAGTCTAAGTTTACAAATTATGATCTAAACAGCTTTAATCAGTCAGATATTTCTAAACATAACCGTTAAAAAATTTGTCACAGCTATAGTTTGCAAATAGAGAATAGATTGTTTGCGTGCCTCCTCGTGTGATCACTATTTTTCTTTAGTCGTTTACTCCCGAAGGTGTTTCAATTTTTATTATCAAAATCGGTTCATCACGTACCTACTTTGGTTCTTCAATCGAAATAACTGTTTTTTAATAGTTTGTTTGGAGGTAGGTATTTACGAAAACTGTGACTGTTCATGGCATACTCTTACCTATAACTATGAGTCGTATTTTTAGCTAGTACAACACGAGCCACATAAGTAATTCACCATGTGACTGGGGTGACGTACTTATTTTCTCATCATTTTTACGCGACTGCCTAGTGTAGTAAATTTTGTCTATATGTCGAACTATTTGTAAACCTCTGTATTTTTTTTATTTTTTAAGTATCTTGTTTATTATCTAGTTTATTTATAAAAAAATTGTAATGTAGTATGGGGAAGGAAACATATATAAGTACGTACTTTTTTTTGGATGCATACTCAGTTCAGGGGTTTTACGATATACGTTTATATAATATATGTAATATATACATATGAAAAATACAAAAATACATAACCAGATGTAAAAGAAACAAAATTCTACGTTACATTTTTTACAAATAAACTAGATAATAAACAAAATATATGAAAAATAAAAACAATTTCACCTCCAATTTGAGTAGGTATAAGTCCGAAAATATTGATCGTGGAGTAAAAAAAAGAGCGACAACCAAAGTTGAAGAAAATCCATCCAAAACGATTTTTTTGATAAACTTGATAGTATAACTCGGCAAATATTGATCCTAGCGTAAAATTATATTGACCAAAGTTATGAGAAATTAAATTTCCAACAACTATGGATACCATAATTTTCGCTCTAAAGTTGAAAATTAACGAGTTATTTCAACAAGATAGCGGCGAATCCTCTACCATGATTAGTTAGAAAAGAAAAAAAATCGCCCCCCGCTATCGCTATAAAGGGCTATCGCGCTTACACACATTGATATTCTCAGTTGATTTTTTATTAGACTTGCTCTCGACCTCTTCTTACCTGTTGTAAAGCGACGATGCGGCCTAGGATTAGCGCTATGTATGTATGATGTATCTACTTGGTTGAATGCATAATCTACGTAACCGGCGAATTCCCAACGAATTAGTTTCGCTTCTAGTAGATAGATCAATTCTTTATTGCAGACACACAAAAAATTAAACAGAAGAGAACAATTCTTACAATATGTAGTGCTACTAGTAGCGGCTACAAAGCGATCTCTTTAAACTAGTAAATTATCTCAAACTTTGAGGCTCCATTCAAACATTTTTGAACCCGCGACTACGGGATTTGCTTGCCGGTTTGCACATCTATAAGTTATTGGCCAGTCACACATGCTCTGAAATCTTCGATCATTGATTTTGAAGTTTGCTTCGCCGCTAGGCAGTTAAACAACTATGGTACTAGTGGGATATACTTACCCTGTATTTCTATGACTTAGTAAAAGTACGCAAAATCTTCATAATATTATATTCGTATTTTTATAATAACTTATATCTAGAATATTAACAATTAACACCTAATTAATGTTTAACATTGATTTTATTGCTAAATAATTACCTACCTAATTTAGCTTAATTATCAGTTATATCACAAAATGTTCATAGCTCAACGTGGTGAACTGGCAAAGTAAGGTCTCCATACTTCTTGACTGGTCCCGCCATAGAGTTTGACCTCATCGCTGGTGTCACAAGTCTGCATCCCACTCGTCTCCCCTGCACCCTGAAGCTCAGTCGTGATCGAAATACCGCCATCAATATCACTAATCTTTATATTATCCGTGAACTGTTCCAAATTATGTTTGTCTGCGGAACTGTGTAGATGAACATGTATTTGGTTCTGGTTGACTGTCGAGTATAGATTCGGCAGGATCATTTGAGGGTTAGGGTTGATGTACGGCGCATGGGATTGCAGACAGGCGGGGTTATTGTTTATGTTGTTATATTGGTAATTGTTGTAATTGTAGTTAGCGGGCCATGAGTTGTAGTAGTTAGGTTCGTATCGCTGCGCCGCGGCCGGGGTGCTGAGATCTGTGAGGGAGGTGCTAGCTCCGGGACTGCTTTTGGCGAAGCCCGGCGTGCTGGGCTGGTAGTTGTAGTCGCCGAGGGGTAACGGCTCGGCGAGCACTGAAAATAAACAATGGGCACATTAGTATTTCGGTTTTTTAAGTTCAAGTTAGTTCTATTATGCATACTTTGCACGTTTGTAAGTAGCTTGACGCGGGTGATATCAAGCGAATGATACCAATTTGAACCAATCTGTGTACATAAAGCTGGGCTAGTCGAAGAAAGACACAATCAGACATAAAGACATAAAAGAAAAAAACATATCTAGGTAATAATTTTCTAGTAAGTAGTGTATGATTTTAAGACAAAATATAATTTCAATGTTAAAACAGAGTGACACTACGTTTATTTTAATAAGCAATTATATTGTCCCTATCGTACAATTTGGTATCTATCCTGTGGTAAACCGCTCCATTACCGTGGTTATGGATATAAAACGAGGAAGTTTATTATCAAAATTATTGAGCAAATGCGACGCATTAATAATAATCAATTGCTAATAACTTGAATATAACTAATAAATGTATATTTTCTTAATATAATGGTAGTTAGAAGATAATTGTTTAAAAAGATCTAGATGGGATAAATTCTTTTTCATCCTACCATCTCGGAAAGAGTATTTTTGCTATTCGATATATCTGAGTGCAAAAGCCGAGAGTGTTTTTATCCGCTAGAGGATAAAGTAAATTTGAATTTAGAATATCGTGTGCAATAAGTTTGTGAAATAAAAACCTCATTCAACCTATTTATTTCTACCTCTATGGTGCCGAATTCATCATACAACCTTTTTTATTTTGTAAAAAACACAGACTCGGAACCTTTTTGCTGTTCTTTTTTTTAATTTGTTTGCGCTCGCTATTATCTTTCACGTCATATTGTTAAAACCTTATGTTAAAAATAAGTAAAAAAACTAAAATGAGTGATTCAATTTATTTATTTTTCGTATGTAGTCATTTCCTCGCTGAGGTGGGATGAAAATTTATATATGTATATGTTGCACTCGAGTGCAAAGATTTTTCACCTTGTGCCCTTTTAATTCCCTCGCTAACGCTCAGGATTCTAATTTTTGAATCACGAGCGCTGCTCGGTCATCAAGGTTGTATACTAAATTCGGCACTATAGAGGTAGAAGTAAATAGGTTGAATGAGGTTTTTAGTTCAGAAACTTAGTGCACACGATATTCTATATTCAAATTTACTTTATCCTCTAGCGGATATAAACACTTTCGGATTCTGCACTTAGATATCGTATAGCAAAAGTACTCTTCCCGAGATGGTGGGATGAAACATATATTATAGACGGAACAGCAGTCTGCTTTAGGTACCGTTTTCGCCCGGATTCAAAAACTTTGCACCACAAATTACGTAAAGCTCAGTGCAATTATTTTTTAGTGTAATTTTGAATCAATTTTCCGTATCATACTTTAGGATTTTCTAATATGCTTTGCGTAATTCAAGAAGCAAGGTAACTTTCCAATTCTGTCGAAAATGCTACCTGAATCAGACTGCAGCTGTTTTATTCCTCACGAATTTCAGGTTGTCCTCTCGTATAGTGAAAACTAGTTCGTCATGATAAGTAAGTGACCAACTTTACGCTATGTAGATCTCTATACACATAACCATGAATTTTTCTTATTAAAAAGCTCCCGCTTCGAAAAAAAATCATATAAGTAGATCTGGTACTAATTGCATATTATCTTTCGAGTTTCCCTGGATATACGAGTATGTCTGTATCTCTATAAGACAATCTGAAATTCGAGAGAAATAAAGCAGCTGCAGCCTGATTCCTAGCTACCTAGCTTTTGAATGACGCAAAGTTTGCTAAAAATGTTTAAGTATTATATGAAAAAGGATTCTACGAGTAGATTACACAAATAAGATAATCATAAACATCTGTACCGACCTATGCGTATATAATTCTTGGTGCAAAGTATCAACTTACCAGGAGGTATATGTAACGTGGGGTCAGGCTTGTAGTAGGGAGGTTGTAGGGGCGCATACGCAGGGTACATGGCGCTGGTAGATGAGTAGCCAGTGTTCCACTCCGTCGCGCCGAGGATGTTGCCACTTCCGTCTGGAACAATGGAGATAAATTGAACAATGGGGAATTTCATACGAATTTGTAGTTGGTTATGGAACAATGTTATGTACATAATAATAATAATAATATGGGACAACATCCACACAAAGGTCTTCAGGTCCCAAACTAGGCAAAGCCTGTGCTATGGTAACCTGATGACTGATATACATACTTATATACATAAATACATACTTATATATATAATAAACACCCAGACACAGGTCAAATAGACGTGTACATGCACACAAATAAAAATATAAAACAAAAATAAATAAAAAACATAGATTAAATATTTTATATAATTAGAATAGATGTAGTAAAATTCTATCCTATATAGTTTCGAAAAAAGTTATTTTAAATGGACCATGGGTAAACTTTTGGAGTTATAGCAACTAGGTAATAAAATATATAAGAAAAACACCCCATAGCATGATCTGTAAGAAACGAGTATTTTTATTTATGTTTTATAATTCCATAATATAGCTTAAAGTACTTAGTACATCAATTATCATAGTTTAGAACGTTTTATAGCAAATTACCTCAAAAAGATGGAAAAAACATTTTTTTTGTGAGCTACAAAGATCTGTGGTGATATCGTGTAACTTTAACGGGGAAGAAAGTGTAACAAGTGAAAGCAATCGAGATGAAATAAAAAAAGTATACTATTAAGTTTAACCCATACTGTTCCACTCCTGGGCTAAGGTCATCCCTAAAGCCTTCCACATTTTTCTGTTTTCTGCCACTTCCCTACCAATTGATTTTAAATCGACGCTGCTCTAATATCCTCTGAGTATATAAAACAACTAAGGTCTATCCTCCTATAGGTAGTCCTGAAGAGATGGGAGTCATGAAGAAAACCTAGATATCCAAACACCTGGTATACATGCGAAATTATGTTTTTTGTTTATTCGTCTGTTTGTTCTTCTTCTCCTCAGTAACTACTAATGAGGATCAACTTAGTTTTTCGATGTCTGGGTGCTATACGCTACTTTTTTTCCGAAAAACAACGTAGGAGATGCCGCGGGAAAAGCTAATAAGACATAAAACATAATTCAATATAAAAGTCTGCCAGCCAGTTGCTTGAAGTAAGTAACTTCTTTTTGGTATAGGAAACAGAAAAAATGCTACTTCCTGATTGCAGATTTAATAACCCTATTCTTGATTCTGGCTTTTAGATGGATGGAAACATATACACACATGTACATATTGATATATGTACATGGTTGAATATTATATAAGTTAGGCTTGACGCACTAAAAGTACGTGTAAATGCTTTAATTTTTCCGCAGCGAACAAAGCTGGTAGGTGACTAAATAAATACCAACATTATGTAGGTTAACCTTCCTCAATTTTTCTCAGTAAATACTTTAGCGTAAAATACTAAAACAAAATTGCTTTCGGGAATATACTATACAATTTCTTTACTGACGCATATTTCCCAGAGCTCATTTTCATTAAATATTCTAGGCAGATGTCATTAGATTTCTATCACATCACAGGACAGTCGCATAATCCACACACTTACGTAGTTATATCATATACCTATTTAGAAGTGTGTTAGACAGTTTGTGTTTTTTACATCTTCTCAGCAACCCCAGTTCTCGGTTAATTCGTAAGATTAGTTTCGAAATTTAAAATCATAATTATACATACCTATTTTTCTGCATACCATTCAAAGAAGCTCAAAATATAATTATTATGTGTTTTAAATATGTGAAGCGTCATGAACCGTTTATTGAAATTCAAGATTCTCAAAACACGGGTAGGTGTACAGATGACTTAGATTTAGTAAATGAGAATCGGATGTGGCTAGTTTTTGCTCCAGAAAATTAACAGGCGTTAGATATCTTTTACCAGCGTATAGCCACTTGTATTTCATTCATCATGTCTCTTTACTTACTGATGAGTAGATATATTTTCTCTCGCGCGGGCTTATAGGAGACTCAAACCTGACCTCTACTTTTTGTTTGATGACGTCAAACTAATGTTTATGTGTATAGGAAGGAACTAAGCAAAAGGCATGTGAGGCATTTTTTTTTCTTATGAAATATGGCACTATACGACACGCGAGCATTACTTATTAATGTATTATGTAAGAACAGTGTACTCATTGGTCGTCAAAAATTATGCTGTATGATAGATCAGTTAATCATTGTGTAGTTGTAAATCAGGTGTTTTGTATGAGAAGCACGCGCACGGAACTAGGTGCGGGTTTGCCAGTTGATTCATACGTTTATGGTCTTCAATAACCAAATGAAAGTCAGACTAGATTTAGATAAATTTGTTTTATTTATCAGAGTCGAGTATACAAGATATTTGGTCGAGGTCTGCTGTTAGTAAAGTGGTGAAATATTATTGTTTCAAAGAATGAATGATAAGGCAGACAGTGGTTGTAGTGATGGGACAGTAAATACATGTTTACAAAATTTTCATATCAAGCACCCGGCTTTCGCGAGTTGAACACATAAAATAGCTCCATGGCAGGGCGACAGTACCTATTTTTATAAACCGAGTTTGTCCGAGTCACTGTCACTCTTTGTTAGCAATACTTATTATGACTAATTTCATATAAATTCAGTGAAAGTCTTTTTAAATTGACAACAGCCTTGGCAGTACGCCAAATCTTTATGAATGCATGCCCACTGAATAAGTTTTATGCGGTACATTTTATGTAGAAACACGTTACCTTTACGATTTGAGTAATCATGACGCGAAATTCTCGAAAATTTATTTCCTTGTTTGTGTATTTTGTCCTGACTAAATTTGTGTTTTCCTGCAGTAGGTAGGTGCCCGTCATTGTTCCGTGGAAACATTTGTATCATAGATAGTTCTAACATCATGTTATCTAGGCCTAGTTTGAAATTACAGAATGTTATTTTCGTTCTCCGAGTCAGGTCTCAAATATCTACATTTTAGAAATAAAATAAGTTTTTTTCGGCTAGTCTGGTTTAAAAACCAAACTACTGGAGTAATTTTAATAAAATGTATATAGGAACACCTTGGTAGTATGTATACCCGTTCAAATAAGTAAAAAGAATGCTTACATATTTCCAAAATTGGTTCATACATCTCTGAGAAATCAGGGGAGGAGATCATTATACATATAAATATTGTAAATACCTAATCTTAGGCCATTCCCGAAAGGTCTTTGTGCGGCTTAAAAGCTGGTTATTCGGCACCCAAGAAACAAATATCTCTCCTGTTATTTGATGGTTCCGTAGTGTTCACTAACTAGTTAGTAAACAATATTTTTATCCGAAATAACCTAAACTACTTACTAAAAATCGAGTTTATAAATATCAATACAATATAATCTATACGAAGCTTTTACAAAACTCAACGCATAATAAAATTTAAAGGGTGTTCCCAAGACGTGTACCGATTACGATATCACTCTGAGTCAAGCTTGTAAATTTGAGTACCTACATGGTGCATGTATTTACGCACACAGTTTGACAATTTTATTGTTGCCGTATTGCTATGTACTCCTATTTATTCTATGACACCGTTGACCGCGAGACTTCTGTCACGTATACACTTGCTGTCAAATTAGGATGCCACTTGTAATATATTTTTTTGCCGAATTTAAAAAGAATATAGATTAAATATAGAAATATTTATTAAATGTCTCTGAAAGGTAAATCTCCAAAAATAACAAGAATAGGCAGACTTATTTTTTTTAACAGTTAAGTATTGTCTGTTAGATTAAGAAATGTCTTTAAATGGACTATTTATAACTAAGTATATCGCCTACTTGATTGCAAGTGACGCAACCTGTGACCCTGGTAAATACCCAGCGTGAGATAAACACAGGTCGTCCTTTCTACGACCACATCGTAGTCTATTTATGAGGTAACATACATCATAATCTTATGAAGTAGATGGAAAATATAAGGCTGTATAGGCAGGTGGCAAGACATTTATCAGATATTAAGGCTCTTGTTGATGATAATGATAAAGCCTTCTAATTCTGGATGATGTGCAAAACGTTTGAAATCTACGTAATGAACTCTTACGTAGATTTCAAACGTTTGCAAGAAATTTAAAAATATAGCCAAGAATTCGAATGTACAGAAAAGTAAATAAAAATATCATTCAAATATATTATTATTTACTTTTCTGTGTCTATATACTCTTAAAATCTTGGTTTATTGACGATTAAAAATAACCAACAATGTATAAAATTAACAGTCTCTTGTGCGTATAAATAAGTGTATGTGATTATTTTCTGACGTTATGAAACTACGTAAGTAAGTAGAATACCTACTTAAACGAATAAAAACGTCTTTGGAGAAGACGCAATGAAATAAAGACGTCATACTAGGGATATCAGACGAACAAAACAATAATAAGAGTGTCTACGTTAGTTCACTGATTCAGTTCAGTGTCACTCAGCTTCTGAGTCACAATGCCAACGGTTTACTTCTACTAATTAGTTCATTCAACAACTTCTGGGTTAATTATGTCCTGACAATTAACTGCTATGTAAGAACTATAAAACAATAGATAGTCTATCTTTCTTTACAAAGAGTGTGGTTGATAAGGGCAGGCTCGTGAGAAAAATATAAATGCGCAAAACAACAAAAAGCAAAACATACTATCCTTACGTTCCTAGTTTTTTTGTGTTGTTCCACCATTCATTCCTTCGACAAGAGTCGATATTAATATTGTTTTGGTCATTGATCATACTTTTTACTCTAGAATACATAAGTGCTTACAAAGTGAACTAGGCTTGTACTAAAATAAGCGAAAAATACGATCTCAGTAGGTAATATATCTGTGCAATTTTAGTATTTTTCAAGTTACAAAAGCTTCGTATGCAGCTTGAAATTTGTCAGTATTTAAACTGCCTAAATTGTTATTATTTAGTTTCATATTTAATGAACTATTTAATATTTTACTTAAAAAGCAAATGCATACGGTCCTCATCCCTAATCCTCAACCAAATCGCGAAATCGTTTCACCATCGAAACTGAAATCCCCCAAATCGTGCTTAAAGAGCTCGCAAATTAGTGGCGTAATTCGAATCAGTTTATGAACCAAAAGTGTTCGATAATGATTTTCAGTACGCATCCGTACATACACGTAGATAGACGTATATACGAATAGCAATACCTATAGGTAGGTCTGTACGAGTGCACGCCGCATCAACGAATCCACTTCATTCTGCGGTCCCACCGTTCACCGTTCCTAATTTTGCTCGCTCGCACATGAAATTAAAACCGGTTTTATGTTTAAATGAGATATGCAGTTAATAAATATTTAATTAGGTGTCTAAATAAAAGCTCGTTGTGGTTCGCGACATATCGTGTAACATCATTGCGAGCGGTGGGAATACCGCGTGATTTGTTTCAATGACGATTTGACGTCCAATTTGATGATAGACAATAGACTTGGATTGTGCCATATAAGCGACAAACTACCAGCAACGACTAAGACGTAGAAACAAAAAAATATATATTACGAAAATATCTAGAACAGATGTGATGACATTATATATAGGGTTGGAAAATTTAATAAATATAAAAAAGTTTCAAACTTCCTAATGGGTTGAATTTCCAGTAAAAATTACAACTTTCTTCGTGTATTCACTTTCCAATCACTTTACAATGATTATACCCTCCAAATTTTATGTCTTTAAGTTCAGCGGTTTAGGCTGTGCGTTGATTGTCTGTAAGTCAAGGCTTACTCTTTTTATAAGCTTTACAAAACAACGTTGAAGTCCAATAAAGTATTTTAAAGAGATTGTCCATACACACGGTGCATAAGCTATTAAAATAAAGCACAGTAAAAGTGTCTTACACATTTTCTTGTTCTTGAAAGTTTCTCATAGCAATGTAGGCGTCTAGTTAACACGTAGTAACGTAGTTATGTAGGTAGCGTAGGCCCGGACAGGGCGCCTAGGCCTGCCGGTGACACGGGATAATTACCAGCTACCTTCCGCTTTCCACCCCTACCGCCCCGGGCGATGGTAATGTCACATTAACACCCCCGCCCTTCGCACCTCGCGCGACTGTCAAAACATCGCGATATGTTTAACGAATATGAAACAAATGAAAATAGTTAAACGAATTTACGCGGAAACGTATCGCCGAATGCATAGCAACGGGTCGGGATTTACCGAGTATTTTACACATGTCTAATTTTAAACTGTTAAAGGTAATTGTTTTATTGATATATGTTACATTTATTAAGTTGACTTACGCCATTAAATTCCTTTATAAATTTGATTGGTAGTAACAACTAACAAGGAAATAGAAAAACCTTGCATTACCGTCCATTTACGAAATTGTTGAGTCCTAGTTAGATTTTTTTTTCGCTTTGTAAATGGCTAAATTTATAGCTTTCTTAATGTCTTTACTGCCTAATAGTGTTTGAATTTTGAATGCATACCTATATAAAACGTGTAACAGAAAGGTGTGACAATACTTAAGGTTGTTAGTCTGCCCATCAAATTGAGCCATTCGTTAAACAACATTTTCTAAAAATACAAAAAAAATATTGCGTCCTCCGTACAGTTTTGCCGTTCACGTGACCTATTTATGTATGTAGAATCTAAATATTTATTTTGAATTTTATGTATGTTGTATTATATGAAAATTGCTATGGGTTGACTTTGATGGAAAGACGAACACCCTTAAGTACTGTTACAAATTTCTGTTACACACTGTATATATAATAATAATGCACGCTTAATTAAAATTAATATTTCTATTTGTTAACACGTAATTGTCCCACGGTTAGGAAAAGATTTTTATGAATAAACGCGTCACAATGTTGAGCGTCTTTTGTCTTGTTATGGCGCATGACGTTTTCTGTTGGATAAATCCAGAAAGATGCTCAAAGTTTAATATTAATTTATTAATCGAGAAAGTACTCTTGAAATCTACTTAGGTACATAACTAGCCTCTATAAAATAACGAATTCAAGAGCGCAAGAAAAAAAAAAAACAAAAAAAGGAAACTAAGAAAACAGATCGATTAAGTAACAATATCGTCAAGAGTCAGGATTCTGCCTCCGAACACAGGATGTATCGAGTTACAAGGCTCACGAGGAAAGCGATCCCTCTAAAAACAAAACGACTGGGTGAGAATATTCTTATGGGATTTATAAAGCTTCCACTGAGAATTTTAACGTGATTTATGTTCATTTTTTCATTAACTTGTTGTATGTTGAAAAAAGAACTTAGGGATGCTCAGTAACCTCAAGTTTTCAAATATCTCTATGTGATTTTAAAATGCAGGTCCAATGTGGAACATAAGAACTAAATATATTGCACAGTATTACATTTAACATTAAACTTATTTAAAGCCTACAGCAGTTAAGTTTTTCTGTTGTGTTTCTTAGTTAAGTAGAGCTTTTGAATGGTATCTAGTACATATTGAAATAGGTAATATGAATGCGTATCGTATGCCGAGAGGTAAATTTCTAGGCAAATATCTAGTTTTCTCAGTTATTAAAAAGCTTATATGATTGATTATAAAATAATTATTATATTATTAATAGGCACAATATTTTAAGCTATAACGCTTTTCGAGATATCGTGAGGTTTATTTCTTGTAAACTGCAACTTAGTTTTATTAGACACCAAAAATTAAATTTAATTTAATTTCTAATAAAACTTACTTTTTGCACATTAAATATCTTACAGTGAGAAAGTTAACAATATTACATGGTGGCACATTTGGCGAGTTTATCGCATAAAGGCTTGACTATAATATGTCTCACTCACTATAAAGGTAAGTACATACAGCATCATTCAATCAAAGCGCGTTGATTAGCGCAGGTAATTAGCACCTTTGATCAAACACCTCGTTCTTGTTACAACATGTGGTAACAACACCGATACTAACTGCTGTTTAAACTGTGGTTGTGTTAGTAGTAACTGTGTGTTTATTCTATGGCTGTACTGAGTGAATGCTGTTGAAACTGTGGCCGTACTGTTTCTGTTTGTAATTAGCGTTATATTGTAATTGATTGGCTTATTGCAGGTTTGACGGTTACTTAGCAGTGTTGGGCTGATACAGTTGTAGCATTTACTACAAATCGAGAGATAGAAAAGAGTCAGACCTTGAAAGCACACATTTTTTGGTATAGCAAGAAAGTCTGCCGCAGTAAAGTTCGCCCGTTTTTTACCGATTTGGAGACTGCTGGACCGATATGAAATTTAAAAGAGTAGACTTCTAAAGAGGCTGTCCGAACCGATTTTGTTAACCTTTACATTCAAAGGTTAAAAGGAGGTTTTATTTTAAATCGCAATACCTGAAAATATTTATTGGCGCTGTAATGGAAGTCTGTAACCACTTTTCTCAATTTAAAAGATTTTTTTGCATTTACTCTACCTTATGTCTCGATAATATTTTCATCGATATTCATAGCTACTATCTGAGCAAAGATCGTCTGTTTTCTGCTGTCTGTATTTATTTATTTTTTGTTTTTTCTCTCTCTTCTGCTGTTAATTGTTTATTTTTAGTCTTACACATTTTTATATTCTTTATTGTTTACCCCGTCCTGTACTATATTTATTTTGCAAATGATCTCCATCTTAAGGTTGCCTGGAAGAGATCGCTTTTAGCGATAAGGCCGCCACTTGCGACACTAGATGTAAGAATTTTTCCTGTATATTTGATGTTTGTGTGTCTGCAATAAAGAGTTTATTCATTCATTTCATTCATCCATCCATTCATTCATTCATTCATATCTCAAATTGAGTATTGTATGTTTTTACCCGACTGCGAAAGAAGGAGGGTAATGTTTTTCTAGTGTTTGTATCTATGTACTTATGTATGTTTATTTGGCCAGCCCTATAGCCTAAACGGATTGTCTTATTTTTATGTGAGTTGTGACAATAGATTCGTCTTAGTCGTGAGATGATGTACCCAGTGTCCCACTGGGTATCTACATCAAAAATTAAGGATGATACACAGGTGTAACGATATAGCAATCGGGTTTGTACGAACTCGCTTCTAACCACTTGTTTCTAATTATTACCAAAATATGTACTGAAAAATAAAATCAGGTTTTGCCCGACTCGAAGCAGAAACTCTTCGCTGGCTACGTCTATTAATATGCTTGTCAAATTTTGCATTTCTGAGTTTCCATGCTGTTTTTAATGGGAAAATTCCTTGCTTTTATGGATAATCCATTAGTAAGTATGGACGTATACACAATTAATGATATTTTTAAGTTTTGCAGCACAATAAAAGGCCTTCCAAAAAGGAAATTATTTAACGTGTTTAAAGGAAATTATTATATGTGGGTTTATTTGACTTTGTCCCTGTAGGTATGTGGACTAAAAATAATATTATTATCAATTTTAGTTTCGTTTGTCCTCAATTTCTTTTCCTCACAGATCTCAAACAAGAGTAATAGGTACTAATATTTTCGATATGAAAGTAACATGAAATGATGAAAATGTCATATTTATGATGATTCAATACGGTCCAAATTAGGAAATTAGAAAATTATGAATAAAGCATTAAATTTTCAGTCCTTACATACTCGTATTTGTTTCCCTAAACAGTTAGCGGCTACAGATTGTTTTGCGTATTTCATATCTATAATTCTTTTTTTTTAAACTGACTATTTATTGACTTTTATTACGACAGAACCGCCGATAGAACTTATTCAGTAAATCGATTTAAAAATCCAAATCCTTCATTGATTTTCATTAAATTAAAATGGGACTACATCATAGGAGGGGAAGTATACCCTTTCAAACAAAAAACAGTCCACCCGTCTCCGAGAAATCATGTAACGAATATAATTAAAAATGCAGTTGAATTGAGTAGGTACCTCCTCTTTTTGTAAGTCTATAGAAAAAAAATACGATTACGGTGGCGAGCTCAAATAGTTTCAAAATAGCTGCCGCTTACAGAAATAATTTCTTAGTTTAGAGCATCATCTATGTATTGCATATATTTTTCGATATTTTAATGGTGTATGATGTTTGGCACACTGCAGCATTCGTGATCTTTTGGGAAAGTAGTGTGCACTATATCAAATGAACTATTGAAGAAACTTTTTTATTCTTCTCCTATAATCGGCTTGGCGATTCTATTCGGCAGGCACCTCTTTCAATTATTTTTATTTATAACAATAACTTCTTAATTGATTTCATTAAATGTGAAATATTTCTTTTGAAAAAAATATAATTTTTGAAAGGAACCTATTTGTGGTTCGAGCACTGAAAAACTCATATTATTAAAAATTCTTTCGAGTTTAGACCTCCTCCTATAGGAGTCACTTTTTAAAAAGTTTATTAATCAATATAATTATTTCTAATATAATATATAATCAATACTTACCTGCTATGTACGGTATGTGTGAGTACATAAATGTATAAATGCGGTACAAACGGTAACATTGTCCAGTTCAGTGCGTCAGATTCTTGAGACACGTTTACTGTGCGCAATGTAAGTCGTCGGGATTAGATGTGTGGCCATTAGATTAGGGAGTATTCTAACTAAGAGTACTTACTAGCAAAGTAGAGATAATCATACGACTCCTCTCTTTTGAGTCGTTTCAGGTGTAGGTATTTATTTTAAAGACAATAAATGGGTTTGCGTTTGACCGCAACTCATCTGATGTAAAACGATGATACGGCCTAGGATGTAGAGTGCTTGTCTAAAAGAAAGCAATTCATTTGCAACATGAAAATACATAGATAATACCTGTCTTATATATATTCGACTAAATACATTGTAAACTACCGGGCAAGTGAATATTACCAAAACCGAAATTACTAAACTACAACAAAAAAAGAATAATATATAGTACTAGAAAAATTATCTATAGACCATTTAAGATCTATGGATACTTAATCCAAATGATCCAATCTTGAATCTTGCAAAACGGCAGAGTTATCGGATAGAGTTAGACATGAAAGATGTAAAAACAAGAGCAAGCAAATTTATTAAGTCAGCGTTGAAACGACGAACTGTCGAAACGAAACCAAGCTTACTTGCTCTTTTTTTACATCATTCATGGCTAAACTCTAGCCGATAGCCTTGCAGGTTCGAATTGTTTGCTATAGTGCCTTACACAATAGGGGTGGAACTGTTATGCCAGCGGCCCAGTGCTGTGCTCCGTTATTTTAAAGGAGCTCGCTTGGTTGGGTTAAGCTGGCAGTGGAAAATACGCAATACACCCCAAGCCGGACGTCAGTGCAGGATATATCGCCCCCACTCAGAATAAGTCAGAATAAATGTAAATATATGTCATGAGAACTATTAAACTAAGAACTAATATTAACTAATCGTATAATATAAATGAGATTTATAAGTTAATTTTTTAAAGTAATTATTAATTCTAATGTAATAAGACTTGTCTGTAACGAACGTTATTTAAAGGTCAATAAATATTATTTTACTTTACTACTTTAAGATTAAGAACAGTGCAACTTTGGACCAAGCAGAAAGTTTTCTCATATAATCGCTAGCGCTTATACATCCGCTGATTAAACAGCCACACAGGAGGTATTGTTACAGCAATGGATCCGAGCGATTGACGCCGTTGATACGAGCGGGCGCGTATACGCGTAACTCTATACGCGGTACACGCGATACGCGCGGCTAGCGTTACGTTACCTATCACATCGGCGCGTACGCATGCCCGCTGCACCAGATATCACTACTTCTACATTTGTGTTGACACTTAAGATGTTTGTTGGATCGAAGATTATTGCTACGCATAGCAGTACTAGCAGTTCAAATTTTGTAGAACGAACTTTACGGATTTAAAGACTATCCGTCAGGACACAGTCTCAAGACATGATAACTAATAACATATCTTTTTTTTAATTAATAAAAAATATGGAAGTTTTGAGGTTTCGCTACTGAAACTTGCAAAATATCAACAAGCTCTTAGCAGTTTAAACTTAGCTATACTTATTAAATAACAAAATCTTAACGTCACGTGGAAGCGACGGATGTGTAAATATAATTTCTGGATCATACAAAATAATAACCTGGTGACAGCCAAACGAAGAAAGTTTTTAGTTTATAATTTTTTTTGGTTTATTTTTATTCGTAAATCGCATTAAAAACACAGCTACCCTGAGAACACTATACGAGTATGTAGAGGTATATGTATATGGCATAATTTATATTTTAATTAATAGAAACTACAGCGGTAAAAAGCTATTGGGTAAAAGTGTGAAAAGCCTAATACGAGTATATGTAACTCGTCTAAAAACCAATTACCTTTATTTCAGACTAGCTGATGCATGCGACTTCGTCAGCGTGGTATTTAATATTACTTCTCTTTAGTTTACCAGGATCTAAAGTATCCTATATGTTGACCATGCAGGGATATGAACTACCATCATATCAAATTTCATTTCAATCAGTCTAGTCGTTTCTGACATTAGCCGAACAAAAAAATTTGAAAAAGATTATAATTTACCTTTATTTTTTTTTACCTTTTTTTACTTTACTTTTTACACTCCCCTGACGCTGGTTTTAGCATTTTTTTTTTATTTTACAGATATTCGACATCTACAGTTTTATTATAAGTATGTATAGACAAGAAGCTGTAACCCGCGGCGTTGCACGCGACATAAAATAGAAAAAGGGGTTTCAAACATTTTGAATCCCTCTTTTGAGTCAGTCAAGACTTAATCTTTTTATAGATTATATGCTAACGTTGGCACAGCGTAACTAGTATTTACAAACACTAGTTACGTTATGCTAAGCAGAAAGTAAAATACTTTTATTTTTGAATTGGGTCCTAACATCGGTAGAACATACCGAGCAAGGTATTCACTTTGCTGCTTTGACCTGCGATCGTGCTCTCCCACCGGGGATAATCGAATCATTACCAGCTGACAGGACACCGTACTTATTTAGTTCTAAAACCTAAATAAAGCAAGAGATAGAACAAAGTTCCCTCGACACCGGATGAAATCTTTAACAAGAGCTCTTTGGGAAAGCGAGCGACTTACAAATTATACAGCCTCAAATTGGAACCCGGGATAAGTCGGAGTTTACGCAAATTACCGACACAATTTTTACGATGTTTTTTGTTACAAATGTTAAACATATTACCGACAGGAGGCAGCCGTAACACGTAGAACAATAATTGATTGTATTGAGCTCGACCGACACCTCGAAATTGTATCAAGGAGGAATATTAATTTTCCGTCTCGTTTATTCTCGAGGAGCGAGAAGAGAGGGCAGGAGCGCGGCTATCCGATACGCGTTTTCCTTCGAAGGATACGAGTACGTGATTCGGTGTGTTTTTTTCGTGGGTTGAATTATTTGTAGGGCTTCGTTATGTGTTGCTCATTACTGTACAAGCGGGTATCCTGCCGGCAGCGACCGCAAATGTGAGACATTACGAGAGCCACCTGACCCGGGATGGAGCGCCCGCGCCGACTTAATGCTTCATTCGTGCTACGTGCCCAAGATCAAACCAACTACAACATTGATTTTTGTAAAATAAAAGCGCATCTTAATGTGCTACTTCGATCTTGGCAGAAAATTGGGATAGAAAAGAAAGAGGTTTCGCGATGAAAGCAGAAATGTTTACGTATTAAGCTCCAGAGGTTCACATCGCTTGATTCTAGTTACTTATCTTATTACTTTACTGTTCTGATTCTAACATTATTCAATAGTATTGTATTTTAAATAGAGTAGAATAATATCCACCAAAACATGAAAAACTTAAAATAAATGGATGTTTAAACTTTTATGGACATCCCGACGCTGACTTGAGGTTTCGAGTTTATTTTAAAGCCGACTAAAATTCGTAAAACCACTGCGGTTTTCACATTTGACCATGCACTTACAGATCCATTTGGAATGCTAGAAAACGCAGACAATGGTAAAATAGTGGCAGTTGTAATGAGTTAGGGATAGGTGATGTGGTGAATAATAGAAACGATGTTTGGCGGGAAAAGTTTCCACGCATTTCGCTGTGGTTTTAGGACTTTTCAGTTGCTAATTCAACACGATATTGGAGTCTGCGAATTGGAAATGAAGAGTGAGCGTCAGTTACAATATACTCAGTATAAAATCGTAAACACATAGGAAGATATAGAACACAAGTTCTAAGTCTCAAAGTAAATTAAAGGACATTAGGAAGAAGTGCTTGAATTATCGCAAAGTATCGGTTAAAATGATCCAATTATAAAATGGACGTATCGATAATATTCCACATCAGCTAACTGTCCGGTCGATCCAGGAGTTGTGGTTTGCGGCGACTGAGCAGCGATCCGCAGAGGAACGCCCATCATACGTTTTAATAGTTATAATGGCCCTAGATACCATCTTCGGTAGCCAGAAGCTACTCGATTCTTGCAGCGGCCATAAACAATTTATTTTTTTCATAAGAATCCTTTATAAAGACGTTATTTTCATGTCGTAGACGTGCCTAATCAGAGGATTTCGATGGATGGGTTGTGATAAATTGTTCGGTTGTTTCCTTCTCTTGAAATAAGAAAAAACCAAATCATGGAACCTAAAGGTTATCAATATTTCTACTTAAAATCTATTTAAAAGCGTGCTAAGCTTAAGAAAGAGGCTTGTCAAATGTTTTATTTAACTTCTAATTGTTATAACATAGTGTGTGATTATTTGACCATTCGGCTGATTTAAAATCAAGGTCACCAAAACACAGGTGTGATTAAAGCCCGTGGCATGTAAGGACGCGTGCCGAGAGCGGGCGGCCGGCGGGGGCGGTAATCTCGTCGGTTATTACATCCCACAGTAGCGCACCGATTGAAACCACAGCCTCGGCCGCAGCCAGCAGATCCAGCGATCTATCGCCAGCTTTCCTTATCAAATTTTCACACGGACCCTCGCGCTTGCACCAAGATTGACTTTATTTGAGCAAGTGTAACCGCAGACCTACGCGACCATTAAAAACTTCTCTATACATAGCTGACTTAAATCCATCCGAGCTGCCGGACGCCGCGCATTATAGGCATTGTAATGTGAATCGATCGAAAGCATCGAAGGTAGCCGGCCGGTAGCCAATCACGATCCGAGATATTGATCATCGAAATTGATCAATCAAATCGAAAATGTACCGGAAATAAGGCGCTATAAGATCTGTAATGTAGCTCGTCGAATTGAATGTTTTAGAAAATTGAATCGGCGATAATTTTCAGTGGAGGTGTTAAGAAATGGGTTTTGTAAACTTGATTATTATCTAATATTTATAATTGTTTAAGTATTTCTGTTTTACAAGACTTTCCTAAATAGATACAAGCAATAGAGTCCATATGTATATTTGCGTGCATTTAGTTCTATATACGAGCAAGTACTTACGCTGCAACAATAGCAAATCCGCTGCCGTTGTAAACGGACAAACAACACTAGATTTCAGCGTCAAGCCCACGAGCCTGATTACTTTGGATTCAAATGGTGATAAGCAAGCACTTACGAAAACTGCAGAGGTGCCACATTAGTACAAAATTAAACGTAAACACATTTGTCATCAGAACGTGAATGCGTTTAACTTCCTCTACCTAATCTTAGCGGGGAAAAAAGTTTTAAATAGTCCATAAGTGGTCCTTAGAGCCAGTTACAGAGCATTACTACCGTTTCTGATATTAAATTAGTTGCCCATCAATGTCATTTGACTTTTGCTAAATATCTTTGAGGAGCACGAAATTATCCAAACTCTAACCAAACGTTGGGTCGATTAGAGCATTGGAGCAAGACAGTGGACAAAGGTAGTGAATGCTTAGGAAGTATGTGGATGACCTAGTATTGTTTGCAATATAATCTTTTAGTCTATAGAACAGTCATATCCAACCAGGTTTACTGAAGCTCCTAAAGGCATAGGAATATAAGTAGGAGTCAGACTCGCGCATTAACGATCCGTACTTTTATTTATACAACATTAATTCAAGTTTCTTACTGCTATTATAGTTAAAAATCGAGCAAAAAAAATACCGTTTGTTGTATGGAAGCCCCTTTAAATATATATTTTATTCTGTTTTTAGTATTTGTTGTTACAGAGCGGTACATCATCTGAGAAAATTCTTATTGATAGGGTCTCGTTTTTATCCTTTGGGTAAACAACCCCAAAATAGAGCTAGGTATAATTTATAAAAGTTTGAATTGAGCTTTAACATATTCTCAAACAAAAATCATAGTCATATCTTTTTTGTCCTGTCTACAACATTCTACGTCTGCACCTCACGAAGCTACGGACTCTGTAATGACATTCTGCCGTCGGTTTTTTCTCCAGAGATCGCGTTTGATGTTATTGTTATTATTTCTGTGGAGAACATCAGAACATCAGAGGTCAGTGGCCTACGGCTTCTCTCAATGGGTCCGGCCGACAGGCGGGCGCTGATTGTAGGTGAAGACGTTCAAGTCACTTTTGACGGCTGATGAAATTCGTGAATGAAATATGAGTATTGTTATGACTTTGTAATCTATACAGAACGCTTAGAACGAACACTTTATTTACGAATATACTTAGATAGTTCGAATGGTTTCTTCAAAGTATAAGTAGCAAGTCAAAGCAAGGAACTTTGAAATAGTAATCTTTGAAATTTACTCGTAAGTAATATCATGACTCTACAAAGTTGAGTTGAATGTCTACTTGAGTAAATTTTGTCCGTAAACATAGGTCTATATATTTAGGATCTATGGTTATGCCATATATACGCTTGCATTGCACCAATCTACCTAAATTATAGAGTTAACTGATGACTTGCCTAACATTACATATGTATATAAGGCCAACACATCATTTCTATTCTAGAAGCTAAATTGCCTCATTTGACCAAAGTGAATGAAGTTGAGAAAAACCAAATGGTTTGTCTGGAAACACGCATAATACATTTTAAAGTTTTTGGTCTAACAAAAGAAGTGGCTCTGAGGCGTAACTTATTCTTCAAATTTACATGTAAATCCCACGCTTCAACAAGCATCCATCCCTTGTTTGCCATCAACGGGGAGCGGCCAATTTCAGATACATGCGGGGACGAGGGTCGAGACAATCGGAACTGGTCAATTATCCGACTTGATGGCAGTGTTGCCAGCCCTGTCTTAGAGGAAAAATGTAGATACGCTTTGAAAAAGCTTACAGCTTTTGCGTATTACAGTTTCTTTAATGAACTGGTTCGCGCCGAGATTAGCATATGTTGATAAGCTTTTGCTCGACATAACTCATAGTTAAAATTAAATATGTTATATGTATGGTCTAACTTGACTGCAACATAATGATCTCATTTACTCATAAATTGTTAGTTGTGATTTGAAACTTCAATTATATTCACTTCAAATAAATGTATTTGAAGTCAATATAATTGGAGTTTCAAATGGAAATAGCCAAGAAAAAATGGCGGACGTAGCAAACATACAAATATCTCCACGCAACTCTAGATTTGAGAATATGTAATAATAAATCTTTCTACAGATCTACAGATGAAATTGTAGGGGTTGGCAACACTATTAATGGAACACCTTGCGACGTGCACACGTTCTATGACGCACTTCAATATGCCCTTATGATGTTTGTCTGTCATGCAAATTGTATGTAAACAGTGTTGAAACTACTATGTATTTGGTTTACTTGTTGTAGGTAAGCGGCATAGTATTTTATTAACTTGTTGAAATGTTGACTATTATCTCTGCTATTATAGTTCGATCGAAGAAATTTATCAGAGTTTTAATAAAGTAGAAATTAGCGATTTAATGTTTGGTTTATTTGTTATACCTATTGAGCAATGTAGGTTATACATATCATTACAATATAATTTATTGTCAAATTGTTCAAGCTAACAGTTAGCAATGAACTTGTTGATATGTCGTAAGATTCTGTTCAGTGGAAACTACTATTAAATCTATTTATCCAAAAAACCCAAAACTATAGTTAAGATTGTAACATTTGGTTTCAAAACCATTTTGGCTCTACTATGTTGATTTACGTAAATAGTTCTATAGCAGACGACTACTCTCTAATAACTGCGCGAGCGCAGATTTGCGCGTTGATGAAACTTGCGCGAAATTACCTTGTAAACGCTGCGCAGCTTATGATTACGACATCAACATTGTAATGTGTAGACAGTACGAGAAATTACAGAAAAAAATTACTAGTTTCGATTATAAGTTTCGATAGGTAAAACCTAAAATATTGGTCAATCAAGCGAGTAGGTCTTTGATATATACCTATGTTTTTTGCACACGTGAAAAACCTATAAATTGCTACATGAAATCAGATCTATCAGAAAAATAGCACGAAACTCAAATAGAGTACCTTATTTCTAAAAAAATGTCTACAACTTTCATAAGAGCGTAAACAGCAGCTCTTTGGCAAATAAGGCGGTAGTTAGAGGCTTCGTGATTGTGCTGAAAGGCCAGCACTAACTGCTAGTCAACCTGTAGCTCCCTCTGCAGTAATGAGCGCAGATTACCTACCAACTGTGAGCAAATCTGTGACGCGGATATTAATAATGTTAACGCCGCGGCACGGACACTTTACAGTTATTTAGGGCGTAATTGCGCGAATTAGTGAAGTAATCCTTCTCCGCTGTGAAGACATTTTTGTAATGTGAATAGTAATGGGAAAGTTGCAGCTTTAGAGATGAATATGTAAGGGGTAGAAAAGTTAAGTTGGTAAAAATTCTACAGGGCTTACACTTTTAAAGGGCAACAAGGACAGGTTTATAGTCTTCAGTTTAGTGTGTTTAGGATCAGAAATAAAATATTTAGATCTCTAATCTTGATTGAAAAACAGTGACAAAACTATTAGCAGCACAGGAATTAGAAAAAGTAAAAGTAAATTTTAGGTAAAAGTCAATGGCAATTGGAACTTCTTCATAACAAATGCGTTGATGAAGATGCCAAGCTTGGACAGTGGTAAATCATCAATTGGCTGCCTGCCTGAAAAGTTGGGTAGATTTAGCAAGAATTTTCTGGTAAGCCCGCAGTAAGGTATATCGTAAAAACTCACCTCCAGCCGGCAGCGGAGCATTAGTCTTGTACTCTCGCTCCTCATGCGACAAGGTTCGGATACACCGGGAAGGGCTGCCCTTGAACTCCATATCTCTGAGTCCCAGACCGGCGTCACAAGACAGGAACTGCCGCGAGAGCCCGAACCGCGGTATTTGGTGAGATTGAGCATTTGTACCTGCGGGAAATAAAACTGCTAAAATATAATGTCAGCACTCATCATCAACCCGTAACCTTACTGATCAAATTATTAAGTATATGTCTCTCTCAAGCTGCCTCTAATGTTATTTCCGTCATTTGTCTCATTGTTGATTATAAGAGTTGCTTAAACAATAATTATTCTGTTATTATTTACCTACATCAATTCTTAACTATTATATCTAACGGATTTGTCGATTAGAGTTAGGCATAAAAGAGGTGAAAGCAAGCGAACAGTCGGAACTAATCTAAGTTTGCTTCCTCTTGTTTTCATGAATAACTATAGCCGATAGCCCTGCTGATTTAACTTACAACCTTATATTTATGTATGACTATGACTTATGCTGGCGAACCAGGTGAACAATTTGTTGAAATGTGCTTTAGCTTATATAATAATGTAAATATACCTGGACTAGGCTGGACTGACTACGCACAGCTCAAACAGCTGGACTTAAAGAGTTAAGAGTAAGATAACTTTAGCTAGTGTGCTCAACAATACAAACATTCTTTACCCGGATATCGGGATAACATAAGTGGTTCACTATTTTCAGCTGCAAAAAATGCTAGTATTCAACTTCATATATACTAAGAGTTTAAATAAACTTAAAAAAACAGGTTTTATATTTCATATCATCAAATATTTTTAATTTAAAAGACTATTATGTCATGCATCTAAATCATCTGAGGATAAAACAGTTCCATTTACCTACCTATTTCACAACATGTATAATAAACAGAAAACTAAACTAACTATCCTAGTCTAATTTGTTCCAAAAAGAAACTTCCTGTTCAAAGTCTTCAATTACATCACAACGTGTCAATCATCCGATCGGAATAGGCGTTTTTTTTTTCATGCGAACCAAATTATCCGAAGAGACCACCTTTATTTAAAAAGGCACCGCCGCATTCGGCCTTCCTTTTCGAAAAAAACTCACTAAATTAGTTTATGAGTTTACACAATGCACGAAATATATCTTGCCGCAATTATATAGTGAAATAGACGCAAACAAATGCACTCTGTTAATTATTTGTTGTTATGCCTGCCTATTTTAATAGGCACTAGTGATGAGACATGGCTAACACCAATTAGTATTCGTATCGATAAATGATACGAATATATTTAAATATCATTATATGGCTGGATATTCCCACAACTGTTTAATATTTGACTTCGTATTAGACATCCTAAGTGATATTGTTTAGCAGGTCATCTCAAATTGTTAGATCAGGATTTTCCAAGGAAATGTTTGTTTTTGTTTAACTATATTATATTATACAAAAGTATAACAGCACTAACTGTTTTGCAGTAATATGAAATATACATGCACCTACTTTTTTCGGTTTCGAGACTTCTGGCTAGTCTCATATACTTTAAAATACATAATGTCAAAGAAAATGACTAAATTTAGTTGCGCACTATCTACGGGGCTCAGACCATATTGAGATTTATTTTTATTTTTGCAGCTGATTAGATAGCTGAATTATTTTACGATCATGTTCTTTAAAAAACATTTTATAGTGCCATTTAAACAAATATGATGGACGGTACTTAAAATTGTTTTTAATACAATCGTCGATAGTCGATATATTACGACGATATTCTCATTCCAAGCAAGGGTCACTCCGAAGCGGCTTACGCTGGGGCACCTACAAATTAAGTCTATTAACTCACAACTTTTAAGTCGCAGCGCACGCGAGATCTTCCTTTCTTGTCCCTCGGAGTTTGGGGCTTATTCGCTAAGTACTGCCTTTTGTTTGCCCTTTCGACTCTTTGTTTTGAATATCTGTTCTGTTTAATAAACGGGATTTTCGTTGTTATGCTTCGCTAAGAGCTCTGATGGACGCTCAAATTAGTGCGCGTATTTTGCAGTGAGAGTAAATGTTTTGACTAAAAAAGTTTATGTCAGAATTATAGCATACCTACCTGTATTGTACTGAAAAAATATCCTTAGTGAAATTATTATAATGAACATTATGATCGTCTTACACATATAACTACGATAGGTACTTAGCTGACTTCGGTTTGCATTAGACATACGAGTAAATCAACAAACATGCTATAGATTAACACCTGCACATAATTATAACTAAATTGGAGTCTTTTTCTGAATGGGCACATTTCTAAAAAAATCTTAAGATATCCATAAAATAATCATTGGGAAAAACTCTGAGTCACACCTTGTGCCTCAATCAAGAGTTTTGAGGCAAATAATTTACCCAAATAAACAGTATTTAATTATAATAATTCACAATCTACTAAGGTACTGAGAAATACACTAATCCAAAAAAATATCGCGCTACAGTAATGTGGTAAATACACCACATTATTGTAGCGCGATTTGTTTTAGATTTGATACCGTTTTTTGCAACGACTTTAAAAGAAGGGAGAAGGTTCTCGGATCTTGGGAATGTTTTATGTATGTTCCCCAATTTCTTAAAGACGTCTGGACTAATATTTATATCAAAAGAAAATACTTTTTTGAATAAATCTTTTTAGTAATAAATTTTATCAAAATAAATCTAGTAAATTTGTCCGTAAATTAAACAACTGATAAAATTTGCCTGCCAGATCGTAGTTGGGTTTTTTACTTATTTTCAAAGTACATATTACTTGTTTACCTCGCAAGTTTGGCATTGCGTTCCTTTGGCTCGTCAAAAGAAGAGACACAAAAGTGGTCCTTCCAGAGCAGTTGCAGTCGCGTGAGTGGGACTTATTACAGATATAATTTCACTATTGTTCGCTGCCGGCTTGCCACTCCATATGGCGTAACGTAACGTGTTTTTTTCGCCTGTCGGCCAATTTGGTCGATAGTTCGAAGTTTTCTTTGAATGAAGACTTATGCAGCCTGTATGTATAGGCCTCCAAAAGTTTCAATACATACACATTTGAACTCTTATTTATTAATTGCATGATTTAAACATATAGTTTGATGGGTAGGAGACCATGGAGTGAGATTTTAAAGTGAGCGCTAACGTGAGTCGGATGACTAGTTACATTAGTTCTAGAGAGTCAGAATTAGAATAGCAAATATTAGCATAATCATGCCCGAGGTGGCTTAGAAACTAATGTGGACTAAAACTGTCGGTAAGAGAATTGAATTTAAAGTTACCATGACCACCCACGCATAGATAACACAGATGTAGCTGCGAGTAACTAATAGTTAATGTTAGTAAATTATAATGGTTTCTCACATACGTCTACTGCTAAAATTGCTCCTGTGCCGCGGATTTCGGTGCATACACAAGAATAACCCGACACCACATACAATCAAATCGCTATTAAAATCATCTACCTCAGCCGGGAATCGATCTCCTAAACAAAAGTAAGCAAAAATAAGCAAACTTGGCAAACAACAAGAGCTAAACTTTCGCTTTAACAGCGTTGAAGCTAGGAATTGTCATAACGAAACCAAGCTTACTTGTTCTTGTTTCCACTTCATTCTCTTCTATTTAGCCGATAGCCCTGCTGGTCTTAAGACAGCTGTAGACCACCAACTTGTCCATACAATAAGATATAGCTCTTTTGTACCTTTTAATGTGGTCCGATTAAAGTGGTTTTCTTTTCACATAGCTAACACATTACGAGTATTTACTAGGCTTTACCGTTTTATTTTTTTCAAAATTTATATCACTCTATACGATGCCTATTAAAAACCTTTATTATGAAGAATTCAATAACTTTTTTCAAAATAATATAACGTGTAGGCTTAAAATACATCATAGTGAAGCGATTGATACCAATAACAAAAAAATACGTTACAATTTAGGGGGTGAAAAGAGGTAGGCCCCGGAACGAAAATTCTATCAGAAACACGAAAACAGTGGCGGTGATCCTCTTAAGGGACGCCATGGAAATCGTGGTTATCCTATAACTTAGGCCCAAGTTTTGCGTGCCAGCGCGGACATCGCGGTGCCGGAAGACGATATTTTATGATATTAATTATCTGTTTCGACTGGGGTTGAAAACGGTTCTCAGTATCGGAAGTTCACCCGAAATTTTATCGTTTCGGAAATTCTGAGTTGTTACAATAGTACCTATTTATTATTTGGCTTACCTACTCAATCAAACCGAATATAATTTGAAATACAAAATTTTCTTTATTTATTTGTATTGTATTTATTTACTTTTTTATATATATGGCACCATACGGTATACTTGCCATCGTCAAGTTTATGAATTTTCAAGTTATTAATCAATCAAGTTAAGTCGAAGTCACATCATGCATCCTCGTAATGTGTACTTTTGATGTACCACTAATTCTATTTTGAAAAAAACTATACTTAATATGAGACTTATACAAGCAGTAAGTATTAGCTGGCACCTGTGACGTTGCGCGAGAAGAAAAATTGAAAACAAAGAGAGTTCTAAAATTTTAAACCCCATTTGATTTTTTACATGTTGGTAGGGCGTTGGTCCTATCGCTCGCCTGTCTAGCTACCACCCTCAAGTTGTAAAATCTGCCGCCAAGCACCTAACGGTGTGTTCCGGCAGCCTTAATTGAGAGCCAGTGTATTACAGACTAGACATGCTAAATCTAAGGCTACAGTATCGCTGACTTCCGTGGTCGTGCGAACTTTGGGTCAAATGCCTAGCTGTGTGTAGGATAATTAAAAAAGACCTTACGGATTGGATTTTACAAATCCGAAAGGATTTCGCGGAATTCCTAAACTCTCCCTGATTTAAAATCAGTTATATAATAACTGGTTGACCTTTAGGTAAAGTCCCAGAATAAACAGTAGTAGGTATATCTTTCGCTATCAGTAGCAGGTCCCGTGGGAAGAAACACATATCGGCGCGGTATCGCGGTCGCGCTACATCGGAGTACGTACCTCGCATCACAATAATACACGATAATAATAGAATTGCCTACCGCTTTTGTTATGTTCTGATTGATAATAGAGTATATTATAATATATGAAACAACACATTGGTTATAATTTAAACAGTAGTACGTACAACATTTTTAAAATAATTATTTATTTACCAAAAATTATGCTTTTAGTTTTGAGGGCTCCGTAGTATATAAGGAAATCTCTTCGGACAGAAAGATGCTCTAATAACTTTAAAGTAATAGACTAAAATGCGTGAAATTTGGTTGTCACAAGAATAGCTTGCATTAGATAAATTTTCGCAATATTAAATAATAATATACTTATGATAGACATCTTTAAATATATTTTATAGTTGGATCTTATGCATGTGATGAGGAGATAAAAACAGTGTACCCACTTACTTAGGTATGTACATAGTTTCTAGAGGGTAAGAGCTTCTACTACAAGATACTAAAAAAGCTATCTATATCACTCTATCATGATAATCTTTCTTCACTTTTTTTTATTTTAAATTTATGTACCTATATTTAAAAAGAGAAAGTCCCACAGACCCGTGACAGTATGGCTACGTGAATAATAATAAATATTTTAATTGTCCACGTCCCTCATGCGGTTTGAGCCCGACGTCGAATAATAACAAATAGTGCTCGTGACGCGAGCGAATTACGTGTCACATTAGTTTTATAATTATTTCGGCTTGTTTTTCAATTTCATTAAACGGGAACGCTGTGTTTATTAGCGTTCAATGGAAATGTTATTACTATATATCGCTATGTGACAAAAAACTGTCGTGTCCCAATTAGGTTTTAAATATATATACCTCAGATTGTTGCTAAGCTGGGCCAATTATTGCTTATTATCTCAGCGGGACGAGCACGAGCTATCTATTGATAGCAAAAAGGAAAACTACTGCACTCGCACCGCGACCTCTTGAAGCTTAAAGCGAGTGAGCGAGTTTGATGGCGTCTTAACAAAACTTTTTATAAAAAACAAAGAACCACAGCAAATGTTAAAACAATTAAGTACTTGATCAGTCCCTAAGCAGTTATGCTTGTAAAGACTTCGTGCTCGCCCTGCTGTAGTTAGCTGATGTTAAGCAACGTAGGTACACCCTGTTCAGGGTTGGGTGTCTGTGGAGTAGCATTTACAACTGAGCGCTACGGTGAATTGAAGGACATGTGAAATTGAAGAAAATTTGTTTCAATTCTATGAGTGAATGTTTTTTTCACGACGGAAATACAATGAAATCGACTAATCACCACGTCGAACGAATGTAAAAACATAGATGCTATTACAGATAAAAAATAGTATATTATGTACTACTTCAAGTAGGTAACGTATATAAGATAAGAAAGTTTGGTAGCTTACTGGTTTTAGATCTAGGTTCTCTGGGTCCGTCCACAGTAACTTTGATGGCTTTCTGGTAGGTAGTCACTTGAGGCGGACTCGTTGATATCGTGATTGTAAGCGAGAAACTTTTCCCTGAAACAAAATATAGATATAATTACATTTTTGAGCAAGTGTTAAGAGTTGCGTTTTTGGTTTATTATTTAGTATTTAAGGTACATCTTACATAGAACAAGATCCCATACGACTTAGATTTCAATCAATTGTTTCTTTAATTTCTTTGTATTGATCAAGTCATGGCATTTGGGTGTGTTACCAAGAAGATACAGGTTGGAATCATGCCTGTTGTGAAACTTTTTTTTGTTCCATTATAAATATCTTAGAGCAAACTACCACTGCTTATAATGCTATAAGTGGTGGTAGTTGGCATGCATAACTCTCGTATTGATTTGAAAACTACATAGGTGAAATAGAGAATATTTCGATAAGTCCAAAACTCAGATTAGACAAAAGTACTGCATAGAAAGCTACACAAATCCGTAGTAAGGGCCGCTCATTGCGCCCTAACTGCCGGCTGCCGAATAACGGAAAATAGCGAGCTTTTTGGGCGCCGATTTGCGGTCGCCAATAATGAATGCACCGATAAATACCGAATAAAATTACAGTTAAAATGAGTGGATTAACATGTCTAATGCAGATAATTCGTGTGTAGCGCGCTCTCGATTCACTATAAATGACTGATTACGGTCAATTTTGATGATCGATTCGGACGATTTAGATATTCTGTTTAGATGTGAGCTATGTATGACACGCCGAAAGCACGACTAATAATGTGAATTAACTAAAACTACAATTATATAAGTCTTATAAATATAAATATAACATTAGATATTAAATACAACAGAAAACAGTCATAAAGACACTCTTATCACTAAGAAGCGATCTATTTCAAACTACTTTTGTAGGTATGGTAAATTATAATTAGAATGAGCGTAGACTGCAACTTAACTGGTAATAATTTAATTCTGCAAGCAAATTCTTTAGTTACTTTAACCTAGTGGCAGTTTTTATCTATCCCAACGTATAGGCATTGCCATTTAGCGTGGTAATGAGGCTAGCATGTTAGGCGCGCTGCCCTCTGGTCATTGTCCGGTTGGAGAGAAGCATTTGAATTATCTGTAGATCTTAAATGGTCTAGGTAATCCGTCTGCTATATCTTTTGTCGTAGTTAGTCATTTCGATTTTCTTGAAGAAACTTGCCCGGTACCTAACTTACACAACCACAAGACCTATTTTGATACAATTTATATCAGACCGATATAATAAAAAAAAAAACAAAACAAAAAACAGGCGAATTAAAAAGGAGCCCTCCTTCTTTTTTGAAGTCATTTACAGTCGGAAATCATTTATAAAATTTTATATAGCTATTATTATAGCATGAGTATATATAGAACAATTAGGTCAGTGAATACTTCCCGCGGCTTAGATAAATTTAATAATATTATGTTAATTCCCGCATTTTTACATTTTACGGCTTATCTTCACTATTGTTTCGTGTTTAGACTTTAGTTAAATGTGATCTCATATAGTATGTCACATTAGTTATTAATAGAAAATAATATATTTGGTTTGTTTAGCAATAAATTAGTTTTTTAACAAAGTATTAGGTCCTTACATATGAAATTGGCGTTCCATTTTGTAAACTGCGTGACGCAAAGAAAAAACCAAACGAGGACAAAACAAATGAATTACGGTTTTCGAAATACAAATGTATGAATAAATAGCTGTATAAATTTGAAATTGGAATCCCTAACCAAAGAAGAGATATTTGAGATCAAAGTGGCCAGTACGACAAAACGCCAGTTTCATATGTAAGGACCTAATATATTCAGCTGGCTTAACGTTAGACAACGTATGGCATCGTCATTAGCCATACCATTCGCGCTAACTCTTGGTATGTTATCGTTTGGTAATGCATATTATGTTTCTCTCAACATAGGAATGAGTACACAAATGGAACAGAATAAAATATTTTCTAAATGTTGTATTAAGTACTTAAAAGTATTGTACATAAAAAAACATGCAAGCCACAAATAATATATTAAGCTATATCGGTGTCCTTCTTGTCACAAAGAGAATTTAAAGTCGCACTTCAATACGGAAACAAATCATCATAAACGTTGGTCACTAAACGTTAAACGTTAAAGGCGTGTTTCGAACGATGTGAAATATTGCTTTTAAAATCGCTATTAAACTTAATGCATTTCACATGATCACTCATCAGCAGTTTAGGACCTAACACAATACCGAGAGCTGTAAAATATACATTGTAACCCGTGTTCGGGAGGTGTTGAGTGCGACGCGTGAAATATTCAATTATTGTGCGCCGGCGCAGCCGAAACCCACCAGGTTTCGGGAGGGGAAAGAGGACGGCCGCCATCTTGATTTACGATTGAACGTAAATCCTGAGTGACATTTGTGAGTGAAGACGAATCGCGGCCCGACTCTTACAACAACACGATTTTCAGGAAACTCGCTTGCGGTCACAGATATATTGCTGCGAAAGTATAGCGAGCTCGAAGTTTCGATGGTCCGGAGGTTCAGTGCAATGAAAACACCAGCTTTGAGTCGTTTTTAGAAGAATGAATCCGATCATGAGCTCTCAATATTGTATTGTTGGGGTACATAAAGTCGGTGATGTTATTAGCTTCATGATGTGCGAACGGGCACTTAGTTGCAAAGTCATTTTTCTTGTATCTTTGAAGAATCGGCTATACACATATCAGATATTTTGCAAAAATACATAAATGTTTTTTTGTCTTGCTAAAATTCGATTTAGCTTATTTTGGTTTTGAAATGTTTGTGAACATCCAGGAAAGGTTTAAACGGTGAGAAACATACATAACTGTTAGGCGGTGCTAAGTTCGTCGGGTCAGCTAGTACGTAAATAAATATTTTAAAAAATAAATTTTAAATGTAAGAAAAAAGCAATGCTGTAAGGGGTTCTCCAAGTTAGTTACCCTAACCGCAAGACCGTTCACCTTTCGTACGGGTTAACATCTCTAGCTGCGTAAGCTTAAAAGCTCAGTTGTAAGAGAAGCATAAGTTTGTTAACTTTCAACAGAAGGAAAATTGCTGGTTAGACTACATGCGGATGATAGTAACAAAAAAATTACAAAACAAGAAGGCGAATGACAGACAAGTTATTGACAAAAATATACTGTTAGCAATCAAAGTTAAATTCAAGGAATCTAGAATCCAATGACTCAATAAGAGCCGCCGCAGAAAATTTTGACATGATTTCGTAATAGTTCAGTTTTACAATAATAATTGTTTTGTATTATACACATAAGCGTTTAGTTTTTTTTTTTCAATTCTGATAAAATTTATTTCGGAGTACATAAAAAATATACCTACTCTTTCAAACAAAAAAAATTACAACAAATTCAGAAACTCCTTCCTTTTTTTGAAGTCTGTTTGAAAATGATTATTTTTCTTAGCTACTCTACTCCTACTACATATTTTTTTAATATTCTCAAGTCAAGCGATATGTTGCAGGTGTATCTTATTCAAAGGACTTCGTGAAGCCAAACAAGTGATCCAGTGAGCGTGAGATTGATACTGCAACGACGAAATAAAAGCAAATAAAGAGTCAAGAGCACGACGAGGCGAGCTTGGCTTATTAAAGCATTGCGTACGTTATGAAAATACTGAAAATTAATGGCAGTAGAACTGGATGAACAATTTTTCCCTATAAATAGGTATCCCGTTATGAAATGTTGAGTTATATTTTTATGATCTATAGACACTTCCATCTAAAGTTTTTTTTAATGCAACCTCGCTCTCTGTTGAAACATGTTATGGATATCTAACAACGTACTTAGTTACGTTTAGTTGCGACCAATAATAATAATGAACTTAAAATAAAAGTAAGTATCTCTGATGGACGCTTGCTTCGTGTAATCATTTGGTCACAGCACTCAAAAACCATGGTTGTTCCGTTTACGGACAAACAGCATTATGAATAAAGTTATAACTTAATTTGAACTCCTGCGGCCTGCTTCACGACTGTCAGATAAGTTTTATCTGGTAGAATAAAATATTTATGTCATCGAGGCACATCGTTCAAGATTTTAAGTAATTTGATTTTTTTGTTTGAATGTTGTTGTTTTTTTTACGTAAGCCGCTAATGTTGTTCAAAAATAAATAAACAGGCTCATTAATTTAACAAGACACGAGTATCTGATTCGTCGTAGCAATCTTTTGTTAATGCCACTGCACGGTAACTCACCAATTGGCAAACTGTTACTTTGCTCGGTTGGTTTGTTTAGGATCAGTTAAGCATATCAAATTATATTCAACCATAAAATACAGAAAAATAAACAAGACACCAACGCGTTACAAATTTAAATAAACTACGCAAGAAATAATTCCCAGATTTATATGAATACAAATATATAAGTAAGTATTTGTTAGAAGTTGCTAACGTATGTGCGAACTGGAATTTCCTGCGTCAGTTTACTATAATAATGATTATCACAAACTCTTTATTACTTCGTTAACTCGAATAATACTAGCTATTATTATTACAGAACTGGGATAAAACACATAAAATGTATGTCTTAATTAGTAGGTAAAAAGTAACATACTACTTTTACAGAAATTTAAAATAAATATATATCTCGTTTTCCACCTCGTTTTGTCAGCGGAGTAGGAATAACAACAAGAAGACGGGAAAATATTACAAAACTATTAAACAATACCTTATCTTAACCAAACCAGCTTCAAATAACCCTCCAGTGCCCTCCACGTAAGGATTTATGTGGAGGGTTATTTGAAGCTGGTTTAGGAACTTTTATAATTTTGAATGGTGCAACCGCCATCAAATCTCGCGGTAACTGTACTTTGTCCCTAATTATATGTTCAATTTGACGACAAGCTACGCTAGAGTCATCTTTCGACACTACTCGAGCAGATTATCGCGCTAGGGAACGTTAGTCACAGTCATTCACGAAACGTGAAGCCATCCGAAGATTACCATGTAAATTGACATTGGATTGGTAAAAGAACATCTGACGACTTTATTATGGTGACTGCTTTTTGCTTCTCAACTTGTGGCTGTGATAAGATAATATATCTATATCATTGAAGGTTTCTAAAAGTTTTATAAGTATTCATTAGTGTATTTACAATAAGCAGACAATTCAGACATCTTTCTATGCTATACATACATACTAAAATAAAAATAGATATTTTTCATATTTAATTATTTTCAGAGAAGATTATGACGTCAGTTTAATAAAATATGCAATAAGATTATTTACGCAATAAATAGCTGTAAAGATTAAGTAAAGATGCATTTAACGATACATTTATGACGCGTGCACAACAAAATATTATTATTGGAATGATTTGGTTTTAAGAATAGTAATCATAGCCATCAGATAAATATATAATTTATATAATAATATAATGAAAATAATAATTATTTGGCTCTCATTGTATGTGCAGTGACCGTGTACGAGTAGTCGAGTAATACGAGTATGATTCAGTTCTATCGCTCATTTTTATAGGTAGGTAAATTGCATAATGATACTAAAATTAAATGAAGTCGAAAATATCTTAGTAGATGGGCATGTCAGTACTGTTTAGTCCCCAATATTGAAAGCTCCTTGCTTCTCAATTACCGGTGTCACATTACGTACACGTATCCATTCTCATTCACTGATTTTATACAACTTTTTATCAGGTATTTTATTTAGAAGTAGGTCAGATATCAGTTTTTTTGTACTGCGTCGCATATCTTATTTGTTAACGAATCTGTCCAACGTACTTAGCCAGTTTTACCTAACATGTTGATCTTAGCCAGTTTTACTTAACATGTCAACTCTGGACACGCTGCTCTCTACTAGTCTAAGTGGTCTATAGGTAATCCATCTGCTTTTTTTTGTAGTTGGCCATTTCATTTTTCTTAATAAAGGCATTTCCCCTCTTTGTTTGTTGATTTGTCGTCAAACAAGATGTGAAAGTGTAATGATAAAGAAATAAAGAGAGTGAAGACAAGACGTTATAGACTGATAAAGCAATATAATGTAAAAGCTAACTCTACACCATGTGCGAATAATAGCCAGAGAGAGAAAAAGAGGAAAGGGCTGATAGGTTAGTACAGGAAACTATTCAAGGCGAGAATGCACCCAGCGTCAAATATATAATAATGTATCGTCTTTAATCTTTAAATATTTTTTTATTTTATTTTATTTCGATCGTTTTTCACAGGCCTGCGCTGCGCTTTTGTCTACGGCTTTCGTTAATATAGTAAATAGTTTATTTGCATCAAAAATCTTAGGTACTAAAAATTACAACGTTAGGTGAACAAACATTTTTAGTATAAAGTACCTATAGTAGAAGCTGGTGTACTCTGTACTCCACACTAGGCAAAGCCCGTGTCGTGGAGTAGTCTCTTCCACAAAGAAGCAAAAAGAAAAATATTTAAATAAAAACTATTCACATGAAACAAATACTGCTAACATATATACACATACGTAAAAAAGGTACGCAAGAAAGGTTGAAAGAAATACAATGCACAATAATAAGACAAAAAAGAAATAATACGTGCTATGATGATACATACCAGAATACAATAAACGATTTAAAGAGAACAGGATACTGATATTTCATAAATTTGGGCTACATTCAAAATAAAAGTCAACAGTTTATTGTTAACAATTTTTTACGTGATACAACATTTTAATTCATCTAGAAAGTGACTGTTTATGGAAGTCACGTTTAGCTAGATAACAAAAATGTAAAATATGCATTTGTTACTCACACGCGTTTTGGAATAACCTAACATAGATATCTGGATGAATCAAATGAGACTGTAATACAAATAGTAAATACACATAATATTATTGTTATTATATCGTTATTACATGACTGTTGTGTATTTTGTTTACGTCGTGTAAAATAGGCTCGGGATTCCCGAAGCAGGACTAATTTATCTTCCCACAATACGCATAAGACGAAAACACATTTTATTCATTTTGATATATAATGTAGGAATATATTTAATTGTCATCCTTGTTTTATTTATCCCTCTTCTGGATATATGCCCCTATCATATACTGCTAACTGCGTCGGTTCTGTCGTAATCTTGTCTAGGCTGTACTTATATTTATATATCTTATTCCAATGGAAAGTTTTCTATACTAATATTATAAAAAAGTAAAGATTTGATTTTTAGTTCGTTTGCATTGCATAGGCTCCGAAGATAGTGAATCGATTTCAAAAATTCTGTCGCCATTAGATAGCTTCATTATCATTTATCACTTAGTAATATAAGCTATGAAAGTTAGAAATTTGTAAGTAACAACTAGTGTTGAATAAAAATGATATACACGTAGAAGCCAATACGTATTCGATTGGTAAATGTGTTGAAAAAACTGCACCTCTAGCGGACGTGACAGAAACCTTTTCCTATATAACTAAACTATGTAGCCGTCAAATACTTCTAGATCAAATTGAATGGCTAATAGCTGTGCGAAATTTGTGCTTGCATCCAAAAAGTAGACCTTTTACGCTAAAAACATATGGTTAATTTTGTATATTATATTTAGACTATATCATATATGTTATACAAGTACATGTTTGCAGCGGAATTCTTCGATTTAACAGCATTTACACATGAGGGCCAGTAATGGCGGCCGAACAACAATGGAACAGTAAAGTGCGAGACGCGTTTATGCCGCGCTGCGGTTTGGAAATTAAAATCAAGTCTGCGTCGATACGATGATGTGTCGTGTCCATGTGAAAGCTAAGTTCTTGTAGAAAAATAGTTATGTATATTTTCTGTCTCTTTCGTATAAATTCAGTGACTCAACTTACGTTTAGAACTTTTAAACCACTCGAAGGCCTCTGTCACGAGCCTTGAAAGTTATTCAAAGTAGTTATAATTAATAATTTGGTAATAATATAATAATATAATTGTTTTATTGACATATTAAACTTAGCATAAAAATATATCGTGTTACAATATAGGTTGACTAAATGTAAGAATTAGGCATTCAGGCGTTAGCAGCGGGTTCCAAACTCGGCTCTTGGAAACCCATTTTAGGACTTACCAATTCTACGGTATACGGTAACAATATAAGAAAATCACTTGTATTACAATTATTATTTAACATTCAGAAACACTAGTGTAAACAAAATATACAGATCATCAAGAATGCAAAAGAAAAGGAAAGCAGGAATTGTTATGGTTATATTAATTAAGGACCTTATTAATTTATTAACATATAAACCTAAATTAAATTAATAAATTGAAGCAAATTACAGGAATTGACTAGTAAAGGCGTAGGGGGTGATGGAAGATGTGAGAATGTAGGGAGGTGTAGCTATGTCTTAGTGTGTGTATGTATGAGTGTGTACGAGTAGATAAGTGGGGGTCGACTGGACAATTTTTTTTATATTGCATGTGAAGATTTGTTTTTCAATGATTATGATTGAGTTTTTTTTTTCCGTTACCTACCATCTTTCAATAAGATAAGATTACGTGTAGAGTAAGTAGAATTTAAGAGCATGTAATTAAATGCATGGAATCACATCTTTTTATCCTAAGAATCGCAAATCCCAAACTATCAATCTATATCCAAATCAGAGGATCGTCTCGACAAGTTTAATAAAACTTTAACAATTCAAAATCAAGTAACATTATGAGAAACTAAATAATTAATAAAAAGCCAATCACAGACCACCAACATCGACACCGTTTAATTTTAAAAGCTATAAAACTTTCGCAAGGCAATATCATTGCAAAATCGGAAATACCTAAGCAAGAGCCAACGTGAATCATATATCTATTCATCTTGTTACTAAGAGTACATATAACTCTTAATTATGTAATTTTATACAGATAGGTGTCTATTTATATATGTATCGATAGTTAATCTATAAATAATCATCATGTAGCCAAACCTGTTTACATGCGTATAATATGACGTAGAAACAAGTAACCTTTCAAAGAAAAGAGACATTTGCATTTGTGACGTCAAAATATATAGCTGTGGGATTTTTTCTTGACTAATGGAAAATTAACAATGCGCTTTTTAACAGACATAAAAATAAGGAGGAGTTTCTGCTTTCGTTGATATAATACTTTTATGTGTGTTTTTCTCAATTATTTAAAGACGCGTCGACCAATCTAGAAAATTCTTTTGTTTGAAATGTTTACTCTTCCCAAGTAGTTCTTCAAAGGTTTACTTTCCCGTTCCCATTTTTTTAAGTTGGTCCTGTTTTACATTTTTTATTAGATTACAAAAGCCGCTATGAATTCGGGTGTCACTATTCAAAATTATTACTAATTTACCATGTATTTTTACTAGACAGCGAAAGAAGGACGGTTATGTTTTTCGAGTCTATGTATGTATGTATGTATATTTCTTTGGCACGCCCTAGAGACGAAACGGCTTGTCGTATTTTTACGTGAGTGGTGTCAATAGATTCGTCTTCTCCTGTTCACAGGCTGTATTATCTATATCCCGGGATTTTACTTGTGCAGACGGGTTTTTTGAAGACAATTATGAACCATTTGTTATATCCTTATCTTATTAAACACTTCAATTAGAACATGAATACCTTGCATCTACACTTTTAATTAAACACAATAAACATAGGTTATAGCACAATCGCTATAATGATAATGACCTTACGCATTAGGTTCGCGCGTTTAACACTTGTAGAATGTCAGTAGTTTCCGTTATTGACACAGGTCACGTTCTCTTTTATTTTTCCTTTACGGAGTTTGAAGAATTAATTTTGAGTTGCTTGTATAAATTAAGAAACTATGGATTTTTTTAGGTATACAATGTGTAACAGAAAGGTGTGTCAATACTTAAGGGTGTTAGTATAGCAATCAAGGTGTTGCGAATATAGAAGATAATTTTGCAAAATTAAAAATATATATATATATATTAGATTCTCCATACCAAAAATTGATGTGATCGGTCGAGTTGTATGGAGGACGCAATATTTTTTTTTCGAATTTTGCTAAAATTTTTTCAACAATGGGTTCATTTTGATGTGTAGACTAACACCCTTAAGTATTGTCACACCTTTCTGTCACACGTTGTAGATATTTGGTCCATAATGGGTAATAAGGGTTGCCATGTTAGCCCTTACCTAACTTACTGCCCTTAAAGAATGAAGTGTTTCTGTTTCAAGTCTGGCAAATGTTATTTCGTCTGTCCTTTGTATGTTTGTGTGGATGTTAGTACCCGCGCACAGGTCCGTAGTTCATAAACTATTTTACCGGAACTTCGTGCATAGTTTCAACGAATTTTCAGATATTTTACGTCGACGGGGAATTTTATTGGTGGAGTATTTCCTTCCAAAACTAAGGGAAATTAGTTATGGTACTATTTACCAGCTGATATCAATAATATTATGCGGGTATGGGCAAGGTACATACAACCTTAAACAAAAAATAACAATATATTAAATAAATCGGTCAAGAAGTGGTCTTATTAAAGTCATAAAATTATTGTCGACACGAGGTTAACAGCTCGCAGATCTACTTTAGTTTAAAGATAATGTTTAGATTCCTTTTTTCTTTGTAGTGTAAATTTCATAGAGTTTTCAATCAGCTAACAAATTGTCACTTAGCAACTCTGACACGACGCCGGCGTAACGGAGTGGCAAATGCATTTTCACATTCGTGATTTAGAAAATGCGCGTTTCCTCACCGCAAAACGATTATTTTGTTTATGAAGGGGACTCTGATGGAACGGGCCTTAATCGCGTGATCGCTTAGTTTTCTTTCTTTCATTCACTTATTTTAGTTCCGCGATGAAAGAAATTGCAGACACGGTTAGATAATTGTTTCAAATTGATTTAAGTAATCGGAGATTATTAGAAAACAGAAATATAAACAAGCTCAATTTAGCTTATTTGTTACCGGCTATAAAAAGGAATTCTAATTTTTTTGTTCGAAATTGATACTAAATAATACCAGATACATTTTATCAAAATCGATCCTATGATGCGTATTCATTAATATAACTTTAAATTTTGTTTGAGTATACATAGATGTCATATTTATCTAAAAAAATATTTTTTTCCTGTATCTCTATTTTGGGTCCGATGTTAACAGCTATTTGTCATTATGTGAAGGTACATCGACCTAGTTTCAGCCTTGTACATCCCCGTAGTTTTTCCCAAATATGGTTTAATAGATACCTACATATTAAAGTGGTAGTACTTTTGGTAATATAACGCGTCAGTCATCAGCGTAATCTAGCTCATATGTGTCACATTAATATTAAATATACATATAAGCAAAAGTTTGTGTGTGTTTGCTTGCTTGTTACTTCTTAACGATCAACCGGATGAACGGATTTGAATGAAATTTACCATCACGATGTCTTATGGGCTAACAATAAGGCAATTTTTTACCCCAAAAATGAAGTGATCCCGTGTGATTATCATATCACGGACATCATCGCAGCTAGTTTTATATAAGTATATTTTAGAAATCTGTATTTATTTTACGTACACATAATAAAAATAAATATTCTGGATTGAACTTCGTGACGTGAAACTTAACCGCTAGTAAATATGAACATTTACGACTTTCGCGGTAAACAAACAAGGAAAACAATATAATGAATGGAATAAACGTTTTCAGTTTATCAATTAACGACGTCACAACAGTCCCCCTCACGTCACTATTTTAATATAATAATAAAGCAATAGTCATGTTGGGAGCGCTACAAAAACTACTTGCCTTGTAGGAGTATGAATATTCAATGAAAGGCACCTGCTAGGTATTATACTGTGACAACACGAAAAACCGGTTCATGATCTAGAAATCCTCAAGAGATTAAACTCCGTCATCGAAGGCTGTATTCGTCACTGTTTCTACACATTTTCCACTTTTTTATGACGTACTCGTGGAATCGTGTATATCAAGGGTTTTTAGCGTTTCTTGCGATAGATTTTTTATTTAAGTTTTTTTTTATCAATATTTGAGAAATGGCGCTTACGCTAGCAGCAGACTTAATGTGTTTGACAGAGGTCAAGTAATTGGACAAAAAGTATCCACGCGTATCTTAACTAGGATGTGTACAAATGAGTACCTACTTACTTATAAATTATGCAAACAAAGTAAGAACAACGTTAGACGATAGTTTTCTAAACATATTTGTTTCCTACTATAATCATATTTTCGAGGATTGGATATCATTTTCAGCCTGTGTCGGCCCTGGACTGGGTATAGGCCACCTCCTAAGTATCATGCTTATTTTGTCCTGGTCCAATTCAATTCAAATTGTCTAATCATATATAACTACTATATATACATCATGCTACTCTTCTTTATGGTCCCTCTATTAGTCCACTACGCTAATAGCCAGCCAAATCTCTTCAAAAAGCAAACTTCATACAATGTCCACTTTAAGAACCATAAGCAAAAGTACTATGTATAAATGTTCTACTTTCTCCTCTAGGCTTTAATAAGATCAACATCTAATAAAATAAGTGTAGAGGTGTAGATACATGCAACTGAGGTACGTGGTTCGTATTCGAGATTTTTCCAAACTAAGACATCGCCATTTAGAGCACAAAATTTCTAAAGTACATAGTGTTCTTCCCATCAACGTAACTGTATTAGGCCGTAATGTCTTGTATTACTGTCAGGTCTGTATTACCGTGCTAGTGCTAGTTAGCCACTGTACAGTGCAGGACAATAATTGGCTAATCTGCCTCCGGCGGGTGTGATTTGTGAGCACACGGCGTAATCACTAGATTACCACTACATCACCTAAATACCTACTCGTACTGTTAGTGGCGGCGAAGTTTGAAGGAAAGTGCGTATGTAATATAAAGATATGTACGAATGGTTGTATAGTACAACGACTTTTAATACAGTTTGGTTACATACTAAATAAATAAAAAAAACTATTTTATATTTTTTTTGTTACAAGTTAGGATCTTTTCCACAAAATTGTTAGTTTCTCTTCCTAGTTAGTGATTATTAAAATTTATTTTAAAACATTCTTAAAAGTGTTAAATAATCTATATTATTTAGTACATCCCTGTATTTAGGATATAAACTACTTGATTTACGTATAATTTAAGTATACTTTACCACATGCATGCATTCGTATTTCTGCGTCAAAGTTTGAATTTGGACACAGCCCAAAGTTAACCGAAGAGCCAGATTAAAGTTTTATTACTTCCGGCAAAATTTTTCACCATAATTTGTCCGGCTTATTCCAGTAAAACAAATTAGTTTGGACCTCTTTGTTTCAAGTCGGCGCCACCAGACTGTTTATCTAAGGTTTTCAATTAGCCGCCCTGTAATATCTTGTGATTCCGCCTATGAGGCCGTAAATAGAGCCTGTCTGGATAATTGGCCGCCGGATTATCCTCGAGCGCGATTTGTGGGCGCGTGACCTAATGACAGAGCTGCCAATTTTATAGACCGTAGTGAACTGTGAGCATATTTTAAACAATTATACTTTTTACTAACTTACTCGTATATGAAGTAACATTTACTTTAAATTAACATAATAATACAATGTTTAAGAATGTAATAATGCAATGAGTAGCTTAGTTCTGCATATAAGTCTCGGTTTCTTTATATTTTTAATAGTTGAAATGTATAATACCAATCACATAATAACTTTACATCTCTCATATTCGGTAGGTAGGCCCTTATTACCCCCAAATGAGGCTTGTAATAGGCTAGGGTAATAATGTAGCTAGAAAAGCCCTATGGCGGTAAGTAATTTTAAAAAAAAACTTCACTCTTTCAAAAAGTTCGCGTACATCTAACCATCATACTGGCAATAGACATCATGCATTCAATGATGTCTATTGCCAGTATCCCAATGACAAAAGAGGTCGCTTCGCTATTCAGCCTTGTCTTCATATGACTATAATGAGTATGAACGGCGAAGCTCAATTTCGTTTTTTTTATTAATGGCACCATATGATTTGTATATTTGCCAGCGTCAAGTTTATATTCTCAATTTCGATCTTGAAAAAAATAATTTAAAAAGGCGGGAATTAAAAACTTTAACTTTAAATATTGTTTGTTTTTGTTTTTTTTTTATAATTATGTGCTAATTAGGAAAAAACAACACCAAACTGCACCCTCGAACTATAGGCGCCCACGCTGCGCTCGTGTGCCTAAATATCTCGGGCTGCAATTGATGCCTTACAGCCCTTGGCTACTAATCTACTATTGATTTCTAGTCTACGTTGTTTTCGAAATCCTGTTATAAATTTGTTATGAAATCCAGCTTGTTCTTATAAGGAGCACCAGTTCCAAAACAAAAAATCCCAGAATGAGTAGTTGAGTGACAAAACGTTTACTCCCACAAAAACCATGAGGTACTCGATCCGGGAATTCTGTACAGCATAAAACATATTTGATGTATTTTTCTATTCGTATCCACGTAATTTTAATATTATTTTGATTAATCACTTTTCTACTCGTCAGTCGCGGCAAAATGAATTTCTTAAAGCTTTTTTTGTTTAATACATAACGTTTATATGTACCTACTACTTTTAAGAAGCACTCTATATATCTCAGGTGTTGAGAGTTAAGTTGAGGGACCGTGTGTCTATCTGGATTACCATTGTACGGAGAATTAAAATGAGAAAAACAATATGTAAATTACTCTAAAATGTGTAAGACGAAAATATCATCACTTATGTTATTTTTTCTTACGCTAGTCTCATCACGCTACTTTTTATGAAGAAGGTTTAAGAAGAAGTCAACAGATTTACGTTAAAAGATTCGTGAGTTTTAGACATATTAATTATTTCATATTGTTTCAGTGTACATTAAAATGCAACATGATGAGCTTCGAGAAAGGCCGTCTTCTTTAGGTGAGAACACCCAACGCAGTTACTTGATTTGCCGTTACTTGTACGCCGAAAAAGGAAGATTCAATTATCAACTTTTATATCATACATAATTCAAACATCAGAAAATTTACTCACCTCTCCCACTCCTCCCGACGAACCTTAGGTCATTAAACTTGGCTACTCTATTCTTCATGATTGCGGAGTTATTCCTCAGCTCGGCTGAACAGTTCTCATCGTTTCCTGCTCGAACTGTCACCATGGTTCCGTCGACCACTTCTCCTAGGGCCACCACTTTGAACCCTCCGGGTAGGGTCTTGTTCGACCGCCAGTGCGCTGGGAGCATCGAACACATGTAGTCTGGACTGCCCGTTCGAACTGTTGATAAAAAATGTTGTAAAGTTACGTTTCTGTGATTATTCGATTTGAATAAGTAAAGCATTGTATTATGTATTCTCAATATTTATAAAAATAAAACTTTTTCTTTGTACTTATTGTACAGGTGCCCATAAATTTAATGTTATTTTTTCGCAAATAAATTTATTAATTCGCATTGTAATATATAATAACTAAGAAGCACGTAAAAGGAAGAAGAACAATGAACCAATTCCCAAAAACCATCAACACGGATAGCAATGGAAAACTATTTACAAACGTGGTTAAAATAGAAAAAAAAAACAACCTTTTTATCTGTCGTTAATTAATCAGTTATGAATAACATTTTGAAAAATTTAAATCCATTTAAATATACAAAAATAAAAATTCGTAAGTGTATAACTTTTACATATCGTTTTTATAGCCTTGCATTTCTTGAGTTCGTGAATTTCAATCAGAAACCCTACATGGAACCCGCCACAGTTATTTACTTTTATCAACATAACAAGCACTATCATGCTTGCCATCCATAGGCTAAAAACATCTCCGCCTTACTTAATATTCGTCAAAATTAACCAACCCTCAGTTTCTCAAATAAATACAAAGTAAGCTTATTTGGTCCGGCTGGTAATAATAGTCAATATATTATAGTTCTTGTAACTAAAATTGGCGAACAACGCAAATTTCAGCTTAAATACTGTCCACGCAGAAACTAATTTCCTTTCTAATTCTATACTTTTTTATAAAGAAAGCAAAACTGCGTGTTTTGCTTTCTTTATAAAGCGTGTAGCTTTGTATTGAGTATACTATGGCATCGAAAACGAAACAATCCAAGTGTAAATACCTAAATACTTCGCGCAATTAAAGATGCGGTCGCCCGATTTAACAGCGCGGGATTTAAGAACCGCGTAACGGTCGGCGAAATCGTAAAAAAAGTTAAATAGTGAGTGTGGTTTCTCTATTTACGGAAGTTGAGGCTAGGTTGTATCGCTGGGTACAGATTGTGGGGCGCGGTGCGGCCAGTGTGGTCGAGGTGCTGACTGACTGACCAAGATGGCGGTGGGACCGCTGACGTTTGTATTAAATACTTAGGATGGATGGTTTGGTTGGAGCCGGAAAATTTAAATCTATGGAGACGGTTAGATAAAATCAAATAGTTTTTTTTAGTGTCCGACTGAAAGTTTGGTTTCGGTTTCGGTTTCGGCCGAGTGTCGGCCAAAAATTAAAATTGGCCGAAACTTTTGCCGAAACCGAAACTGATTTCGGAAGTTGTCGTGCACGCTCGCCTAACTTCATTATTCGCGGCAACGCTTTGTCGGACGCTGGTAGCCCTGTTCGTTGTTGTCGTTATGTCGTTCGGATAGATCTGTAGCTACAAAACTTAGTCAGTACGTTATCGCTTAAGTTTGTTGAACAAACTCAATATACTGTGTTTTCATTTCAAGTCCCAATTCATGCAGATATTTTTTTATACTTGACCACGTGAGTTTCGGTTTCGGCCGGAAAACCAGTTTCAGTCGCACTCTAGTTTCTATCTTAAATAGTTATTTTAGGTAGGAGTGATTATGAGATTTTTTATGAGGTAGAACGAAATTCATTTAATGGCCGAAATAATATGTTAAAAAAGTATAAGACTAAAGGTAAAAATTATTGTTTTAATAAGCATCCTATTTTTTATTTGGGTAAACTAGTCAGTTGACATCTGCTATTTGACCCCCTTTTGGGGATGAATTTCCAAAAATCCTGTTTTAGTACACCCGTGCACTGTATAATAAATACACCTTTCTCATTTCATGTCTCTAGGCTCAGTGGTTTAGGCTCAAACGTTCCTAGGTAATATCAGTCAGTCAGTCAGGAATTACTTTTTTATGTACTCGTATATAAGATAAAGTACATATGTAATTAGACTTGACTAACAGGTCCTAATCAAAGCAGAGCCCAAACCGTTGCACCTAGAAACATGAAATTTGGAACGATATATTCCTTGCAGGGTACAAGGGTAGGTAACGAAGTGATTTTTGAAAAGTCATCACCTATAGGGCTTCAATTGAGAGTGAAACCGTAGGGCAACATGTAGTAAATAAAAATACGTTAAAAATTATTGAATAAAGAAACAAAAAAAAAACAACATTTATCACAATTATAGAAAAAATTACTATTGCAGTAACTGTATTAAGTATAAAAAATAAAGATACGAGGATACGTTAGTTTTGCGTTAATAATATATAATAAAATAATAATAAAATAAAATAATCAACAGAGACCGAGATTAATTAAACAAATAAACAGTAACTAGACCTTTTACACACTTCGGTGTTCCCCGTTTCCTAACACGCTATCAAGGCCTTATTAAACAAGATCTGAACGCGCCGACTTATGAAATGCGTGATTCACCACTTAACCAATTCGTACCGATGCGATGTTAAATATAATATTTGAACTTTGATGTACGCGGGACGGATCTTTCTTGCGGAACCATGCGTTTTTTACTTCTGGTATGAGTATATGTAAGTATGTATATGGGTTTCTTTGGGTCATATTTGTTTTTGATTCACACGTAATGATTGTGTTGTTGAAGCTAATACACTGGTGTTGTTTGGTTTTACTGACTACTAATACTGTTTGAATTTGGTTTTGTAAGAAAGTGACATAACCCAAAACAGCGTAATTTTGGCATCTATATGATCTGCCTTTGCTATGTTAAAACATCTATTCTAATTATAATCTAATAACAAGCATCTCAATGACCTTATCCCACTACGTGGGGTCGGCACAGCACGTTTTCAGCCGCCATCTCTTCATTCACTTCATTTTCACACATATCCTTTTCAGATATCATTCACGTGTTTTTAGGTTGCCTTAATTGTAATTCTTAAAAATCTCAATCAAATTACTTATACTTCATTTACACCAACTAGGCGTCAACCAGAAACCAGCCTTTAGAATTAATTTTGTCTTAAGGCTTTTAAATCTGTTAATCTATAAAACATTTTTTTTTACAGCAGTTTTGAAAATAATATTTTGTCCAAAATTGAAATACTTATTTTTAATATCCCAGTGGAAACATATGATGATTTTGAATTATTTGTGTTCTTGTAAACAATTAATAAATTGAAGCTATTTTAAGTTTGTTAAGCGATAATGTATTAAGCTTACTTGCAAAATCCAAAGAGCTATTAGTAATGAATCCAGTTAATCCAATTAAATGCAGAATTTTACATTGTTGGCACTGTGAAGTAAAACAACATTATAATGGGACAAGTTCCGTAATGAATGTGGTTGAGTCAATTAAAGAACAACTATTATTTGCAGTTATAATTTGTATTTAATTACAGACCTACTTACTGCATTCCTGAGTTGTGTCAAATAAATGAAATTAAGTATATATTACGAAGCCAGAGCTTATAGAAAATGATTTTTTGATTTCTACTTAGAAAATCAACATTTTCGTATGCGTTTATTTTCTCAGGTCTTAGTTATTTACAACATAAATATTATAAAAAACTTAAACTTAGAGTGCTACCAGCAGCGGGACTAGGCCCAAGCTCGTATAGCACTAGGAATCAAAAACTGGTTTAAACCATAGTAAAACACGGTACGGTACCTATGAAAAGCATATCTTTGGTTTGATAAAGAATCCTCCTTGCTTAAATTTAAACTTTTTCTTTTTATCTTATTAAGGAAGTGAACTCAATGACGAAAATCTGGTCGGAATTTTAATTCTGCCGTGATATATAGGTACGTCAAAATATATATTATATATATTTATAATACGGTCCCTTCATCAATTACGAATGATTTAAATAGAGTGTGTAAGACTGGGATACGCAGTGTTTATAAGATACGAGTAATAATTATATCAAGTACCTATGACTACTATAGATTTAGGGCTATCAGTTAGGGGTGTACTAAGTCGAAAAATGGTCACTATACTCATAATTTCGATCAATTTTTATTATGGGACTCACTTTGCATTAGAGAAAACTTTATACGTTTTCATGAAGTTTCATACGTTTTGTCATTGACCGATAAACTTTTTCTCTGGAACAACTGTCGATATTCTTAAATTCAGAGTTAATTTCATGTTAAAAGTTGTTGGTAATGATGAGTTTAGTGACCTCCTTTTGGCTTAATACACCTCTATTCATTTAATCCTGTATAAGGTTACTTTTTTCAGCACTGAATGTTGTGTACAACCTTTCAGTTCCAAACCCTCGCGTGACTTTCTCTACGCGCGTTGATGTCTTTATTAGGAAGATTTCTGTAAGCAGTTTTCTTTCTTCTTTTAGAATCACTATGTTTTTACAAGTATTAAGAGATTATATTTTAATTTTTTAAATATTTCAATTTGAAATTTATCGAATTGAAATACGTATCGTATGTATAAAGTTACCTCATTCAAATGTTTTTATGTTATATATTGACATTTAACGACTGATTTACATTTTTTTGTCATATATTATAAAATACCTGAAATATTGAGATAATAAAAACAGGAGTGTAAATAACGACGTCTTAAGTTTCGATATCAAAACCCAGCATGATATTATACTACTCTCATTAACTTTAGATGTATACTTTCTTATTAGAGTGGCACCTAAAAGCTGTTTTATTAGCTATAGAAATACGATAACTATTTGTACTCGTACTAGAATGCAATAAAAGTTAATTATACTACTCCTAATTGAAAACAGGTGCCTAAGTAAACTCTCAAAAGAATGTAATGTAAGTTTGTCTGCATACCAAGGTCCGGTCCGAACTCCTGCAAGGTTTCCTCTATGAGGGTCTGCTGCCACCACGGCTCCAACTCCGCCATCTCCCGTCGCCGTCGGCCCCGGGACTCGTACGGCAGATGCATCCTTCACACCATCACACGACGGCCCACACCGCACCTGCCCACCCAACGACCAACGAAACCTTCGATGGACACGTCACCCGATAAAATTGTCGATTGAACCTGTGTCAAGGTCAAGTGGATTCTTGTTTAAGGTGAAGAGTACTATAATTCGCGCCAAAGGAACAAAGTTGGCACAGTCCCAATCTTTGTAACTGTTTGTCGAATTTATATCGAGGTTTACTGAACCTTCTTGTTGTTAGCGCGAGTACGATAATTTGCTACTGATTAGGCGGTCTTTGGGTAATAGCACTATAGTGTTTAGTTCAGTCTTTTAGTTTTATTGATAGGACTTTCTTTGATAAGTTCCTTTTGAGTTCGTAAACAAAAACAAAACACAAATAATTAACTTCAAACTTCCTCTCGTGAGTGTCACAAAACGTGCATAAAACTAACTTTTTCCTTATTTAGAACATCACTCGCTGAGTTATAACTCGGTTAGGGACCTTGATGATTTCTTCAACTTCACTTTCGTCATTTTAGATGAGTCACGAGCGCTCCAGTCTAGTTTGTTTTAATTTTTAGCAATCATTTAAAGTTCCGGAGGATTTACGGAGACCGTGCCGGTTCGTAGGCGCGAACGGTGTGTCAACATCAGCTGACTTTAATTAAATAAGATGTTTTCCCGCGCGTCAGTCGATGACGGTGTCGGCGCGATTATGTAAAGCGTGATTTTTTGTTCTTCGTGTTTGTAGCGTAATGCCCCAAGTTTACGGACGCGCTGCGACTCTACAGCCGCGTGAGTCACCAGTGTAAGCCCGCGCGTGTTCACCGCTCGAGCGACTGTCTACTACTGAATCGCCGCCATTCTGTCACTCGCTGCCTCCATTCCCTGCGGTCAATCTGCGGTCTGGCCACGCTTCATTTGTTGGGAAAATGCGCGATATTCTGCTCTCGTTCCCTCTCGTATCTCGCTTTGGTAGTGCGAGCGAGACTCGCTCAAGTTTTTTGTCATTTAAAACACTTTTGAATTTTTAGCGCATCTCTCTCAGTGCCTTATAGTTCATTCGTAAGTGATGTCAACAATACAAGTCACACGAAAATATTTTATTAAACTTTTTATATAAATCAAACTATACTTTTACAGTTACTTTCACACGAACTTTTTTAACGTGTATACCTATGTACCTACACCAAACCGCAAAAGTAATTTACATGTTACATAATATTGTTTGACAGCTGTGGTTAATGTCCGTGCAAATTAGTGTTGCTAATGAGATTTGATTGCCACCGAAATAGTGAATGATATTTCATACCTGCATTAAAATCAAACCAGTTCATTAGTGTAAAATAAGTTTTGCATATAATCATTGTGATAAGATAATTCTTAAGTAGTGAGGAGTAGAGTGTATCTCAAGAAGCGGCGATGGGCGTGCGCTGAGCTGGGCGGGGCGTCCCGCCTACTGTCGCGAAGACGCAATCGCGCTCGGAAAAATGTCGCTTCGAATCGCACCGTGCCGCAACCGCTCCGCAAAGGTTCCGCAGTCTCGCCGTAACACGCTCGTAGGTACTTGTTGCGCTACGTCGCTTCTGAAAGTCTCCGAAATCTACGTAGTTCCGTAACAACCTGGATAAAGTTCGTCTTATAATATGATATGACACTTGCGTTGTGTTAAATAAGATTTTCGTTAGATTTATTGCATGTATTATTTCTAATATCGTCTTCAATTACGATGCATCAGTAAAAAGGCCTCAAAAAAAATGTGCTGCATATAGATGTAAATTGTATTTCATTAACAAGTTTTATCCTGTGATTACCAGTTAGAACGTCTTGCAGATTAGGTACTAGCGTAACTACTTAGAAGAGGAAAAGAGTGCGGTTAACCAACTATTTGACGATAAAAAAATAGAACAAATAATTGTACTTAATTAACAATTACTTGACTTGACCTAATGTTAACCCCATTTTGTTATCTTATAGAAATAAAAAAGACGTGACGTAATTATACGAGTGGCGTGTCATGGTTGTGGCCGATAACCGCAACCCACCCGCAACCGAAACTGCCGTGGAACATAGAACTTTTTAGAATGGCTCAGAGACAAATTTATGAATGAGAAAGCTCTTGCTCGTACCAAATATACAAACGATTGTTTTTTAACAGTGACAGTTAATAACAACCACTAACTTCAATAGGCCAACTTAACTATTAGTTCTGCGAGCAACCTCACTAAAGTTAATCTCGAACTACTCGAAGCATGCACTTTTTTCTCTTCCAAACCCTGATAATTTCGAGGCCATTTTAAGTACCTCTTAAGAGCACCTTTTAAGAATGTTATTAAAATCAACCGGTACATGACATAATTGTAGCAAATTTCTCTTTTTGGTGAAAATACCCCTGAATTAAAAATATCTAACTTACAAAAAAAATATTATCTTACATCCAAACAAACTTACATATCTTAGATATTGACAGATATAAACAATGACATTCTATTTTATAATTAGACTTGTGCTTTACCGTAACTCGTCTGATGTAAAGCAATGTGCCCTAAGATATGGAAATAAATAAATATAAATATAATAATAAATATCACGCGTCATGAAGAAACTGATTCACAAGCGATTTGAAATGAACTTGGCAGCAAACTCCACAAGCTGGGCGTTTATTGTCTAACGAAAAACGAGATTCCTTGTCTGTTATTTGGTTGATGCAAAACAAGCGCGATCCGTGGCATGGCATAATATACAATTCCAAATATGTTCCACGTTAATTCTACGCGTTTAAAATAACGCGGCCGCGTTACGTGTTGAAGTGTTCATAGTAAATAAGGGCTCTGAGCCCAGGCCGTTTGCGCAATAAAACTCGACGCAAAGCGTCTTGCAGTACCTCTTCTATAGTCCGATTGTGTAGAGGTTGTAAGTGGGAGAATTAAGTTATGTTATTCAAAGGCAAAAGTAACCGATAAAACCGCACTTGATTTGAAATCACGACCACTAGGACCACTAGAATAGAAAAAACCGCAATTTTCAGATATCATTTTGAAGCTATACCTTTGTAAAAGCCATCGAATATTCTTTGATGGCTGCCTGCGCTGGTCTCAAGTTGGTTTTCTCCAATATTTTCAATTAATAGACATAATTATGATGAAAAAACATTTTTTACTGACCTGAAATCGAGACAAGAGTCTCCTTCTCTCTCTCCTCGATTTTTTCCGTCAATAAATAAACCAAATTGGCATTTTTTTAAGTCTTCGAAACCACCACAACCGTCGATTTTTGCGGGTAACCAGCAGGGGTGAGCAAGTGACCGCAGGGCGGGCCTCCGATCAATTAGCAACTAGACCAAGTTTACCGCTACGCTATAAATACCTGGGACCGATTATTTGAAATTGAATGAAAGAAGGTATGTCGATTGGTTGACAAGGGTTGCTATCATTAGGGTCATGTTATACTTGAGGATGTTATATTAAGTTAGTGGTAGCCTAGTCGATAAACCAATCAAAAATCCAGGTTCAGGCATACACCTCTGTGTTTCTGTATGTGCATATTAGAATTAATTATTACATGCTGAAACGATCAAGGAAAACATCGTCAAGAAACTTGCTTGTCGGAGAAGGTTAATAGATTTCAATGATAAATAAAGTCCCCAAACCGCAACTTGGCCAGCGTGGTGGACTATGGCCTACACCTCCTTCATGATTAGAACTGTGCCCAGCAGTAGTATGCTATGGGTTGATACGATGATGACGAGTTATACAGTGTTATCGGCTAGGGGTGCACTAAGCCGAAAGGGGGTCTCCGTACTAAGATGGGTACGGTGACCAACTTTCAGTAGGAACAACTTTCAGTATGGGACCAACTCTTAATTCGAGAAAAAATAATGAGCTGTTCAACAAAATGTATGAAACAGCTGATTATTTTTTCTCGAATTAAGAGTTGGTCTTTTCACTTGCACAACTTTCACTAAGGGACCTAGTGAAAGTTGTTCCTTAGGATGGGTACAATGATCCCTTTTCGGCTTAGTAGGTACACCCCTAGACGATAACCCTGTATAAGAAAGCTACATAGTTTCGTTCTGTTCGATCGCTCATCAGTAGACCGACTGATTTTATTACGATTTATCTGAACTTAGTCCGGTTTGCTATTTTTATGGTCTTTCCGTCCTGAATCTCACTTTTTTAGTTACAAATACAAATGTGTGTAATTTGGCACACATAGACATATACTTCATAATTTTATTTTTTAGTAGATAATTAAATGCCTAACTGTCTTGGATAAGAAAAAGATCGAAATACTTGTTCTCATTAAGTATTTCTTTCAATTTCATTTAATAACAGGAAATCTGGCTTATTCGGATGAAACAAACTTTGATTTCAAGCAGAATAGTTTCGCTCGCTACGTTCGGTTGCTCAAATCAACTTCAAAGATACAAACCAGTACTCCATACTCAGTGTTATTGTTAATTTATTGTATTAAGTATGGAGTAAATTCACAAATAAGTCGGAAAACTAAATCATCATAATACCTACTATGTATACGCGAGAGTGCTAACGTTTACGTAGAATTGTACGTAAAATGGTGTGATTCAATACGTCACAGTGGTCTGTTAGCATGAGTCTAGACCAGCAGAATGAACTGTACCTAGTATGATGTCAGTAGGTATAAAAATCGTGTTGAGTTTGCTGCAATAGAACAAATAGGTACCTAATTACCTACAATGATCAACAGCAACCTGATTCAGCAAGCTTTTCATTGACGTTAAGCTTCGAAAAGTCCGTCTTCCGTCTTCGTAATAAAAGTTAGTCGAATCAGGCTGCTGGATATTTAATACTAAAACGCATTCTATATACACTATAAGTAAATCTTCTAACTGTTGATCTTATAGGTACGATTTTTTTAAATTTTTTTATTCTTTACGGTTGCTGTTAAAATCCAAAGTTGTTTAATTTTTAGGCACAGACATAGAGTTAATCTATTAGGTATACTTAATTAGCGGCGTTGCATAACTTTGCTGCAACGATGTTTATTCATAATTATTTCTTTATAAGGGAACTTGAAGGAAATACACCAGATAAATCTAATCAAACATTGCCGACGATTTAAAAAAATAAAATTCGTTGGCTTGTATGCCAAGTTACGTTAACATTACATGTTAACATACGCCTTGTACACGAGTGCCAACAGTGAGACAGACATACATATGTACCTTCACATGGAATAAAATTTGCTGGCTGCAAAAAGAAATAATAAAACTAAAAACTAAAACTAGTAAAGAAAATAAAAAAAACAAATTCTAAAGACGTAAGACATGTTTACTTATGTTTACTACTTTGGTTAAATTTCGGGTTGAGGAATTAACATACCCATCATTGAGTTTATCTTATAAGCCAGGTGTCCTGATAATGTTTTTTGCATAGACTATTTTCAACCCTCGACGCAAAAATGGCGAGGTGTCGTAAGTTTGACGTGTCTTTATGTGTGTGTGTGTGTGTGTGAGAGAGGGAAAGTGAGAGGGTGTGTCAGTCTTTGGCCTAGTAGCTCCCGAACGAATAAATCGATTTTAATTATTTAGCATTTGGGTGAATTAGTCGGGAGTTTTCTTAGCTATGTTTGATGAAAATCGGTCTAATATAGCCGTCGCTACAAAATTACAGATTACTTATTGTATAAGAGGGTGCTACATTTTTTGGTGTCGCTGTCGTGCTACAGACATACACGAGCGTAGTCTGCGACCTGTCTCAAATGCGGTTGTTCAAGGTTACCTAATATGTAGGTAGGTACGTATGGTTATTGACTCCTTATTATTTCTGTCACAAACGCTAACATCAAAGACACGATGCCCAAGATCCCTAAGCTGGGCGTCATGTTCAGTTTAGACATGCATTGTATGGCTACACAAATACTGTCCAAAATATGACAACGACCACTCGGTCTAGAGTCAACGAAACGAACTCCTCGTGGCAAACCAGTCCAGTTTTAATCAATTGGTTACTTACAACGAAGTTTTATTAAAATAAAGCCGTTAGAATATCGAACTAAACATTCTGCTAACCGGCAAACAATTAATTAAAATGATGATTCATAGACTTCCCTAAAAGGCTTGGACGTTGACAACTTTAGGTATTCCTCCTTATTGTGTACTAATGATTCATTTAATGCCTACTAAGTACTTTATTGTAATATAAAGGATGGGTTTACCAGTATTTGTCTTCATTACGTTAGGAATATCAAATCCTTAGTAGGTATCCACACATAAAGTCTTACGGAAAAGAGTTTGTTAGGCAAGCTATTTATTAAAAAAAAGACGGATGTAATTAATTCTAATTAAAAAGGTTTACGATTAATTTAAAATATACCTAGTATATTTGAGCCGATATGATTCAAAGCATACACAAATACATAGAATACATAAAAAAATACCAACAAATATTTTGTTATTTACACACCTATTTACGAAACTTAAAAATGATAAAAAATTTAGGCTATGAGAAAAACAATTAAAAACTCAGATATACAGTTTCAGAGAGCTTTTATCTTTTATTCGCAAAATGGTTTGCAACGCCATCTATTCATGTTTATTCCAACTACATCCATGTACCCTTGGAGTTGCAAACAATGCATTTCAACACAATAATTTGGTTCAGTTTTGTACTGCAGTACCAGCAAGATTGGAAGCTTGCTGTTTAGTACGTATAGCGTTAGATGGCGCTCCGCTTGCCAGTTCTACCGTTATATAATAGGTGGCGCTAGATGTGCGGTTACAAAAGTTTATAGGTTTGTTAAATTATTGTTATTCGTGTTCAAGGCTCTTAAACTGGAAAAATTAGACAAAAACTTGCTTATCATAGCAATAAAAAATGACAGTATATATATGACAGTATATATATATTTGTACTTGAGATAATATTAAAACCTAAAAAAAATATGTTTTTTTTTAATCCTGATCAGCTAGGCATTTCACCACAAGTTTGCACGACCACGGAAGTCATCGACACCGTAGCCCTAGATGGAGCATGCCTAGTCTGGAATACACTGGCTCTCAAGGAAGGCTGCCGGAACACACCGTTAGGTGCTTGGCGACAAATTTTACAACTTGAGGGTGGTTGCTAGCCAGGCGAGCGATAGGAAACACCCTACCACCATGCACCATGCATGCATGTTATTAGAGGTGTCACTAATATATTTATAGATAGAAATCTATAGCTGTTGAAATAAAATCAAGCTTCTCAATTAGCTATTACTTAAACAAAACTCAACATAGCTTAACATTTAAATGCCTAATAGTCAGTATTATTACCTAATAAATTACCTATTATTATTAATAGCATATATTTTAATAAAATTTTCTAGAAATAAATATCTCATTGTTGCTGCACCACACGGAATCTGTACTAAACATGGCTAATAAACGAAATAAAGGCAATTATATCGTTAATCTGTAATACGATAATTTCAAGACGTTTTGCCGATAACTAAAAAAGTTAGACCCACTGCGGACAGACGGACGAACGAAGCAAAAAGTTATACATATCTATCTGTTAGGTACTAGTAAAGTTTATTACTGTAAGGGTTAGGTTTTGGATACTATTATAATTTAAAACATGTATAAAGTCAGCTATCCTGTCCACACCACAAAAAATAATTTCTTTTGAACCAATATCCTAAAAGAAGGTACCTACTTCATTTTTTAAATGGTTCCTGACGGCTGAACGATTTGAAGTGTCATTTTTTTGTTTTAAATGATATCCTCCCCATACAGTCCTACATAAAGTGTTATCATAATCTGTCTAGTAGATTGGTTTTGATATTAAAATTGTAAATTGTATCACCGCCTACGGAATTGAATTCGGTAATCACTTTTACACAAAACGATTGTTGACAGAGTAATCGCGCAACAAACATGCAAATAAATATGCGATCTTATTGAGATCCTATTAATTTTTTGAAGTCCCGATTATAATACTACACGCATATTTCACACCCGTAAGGGGCAATTTTCCTGAACTACCTAGTGGCTATATTTTTTAGGATTATTACTTTTGTTCGGAAAACCCTGTATTTCGAATAATAGTTTAAACCAACGGCCTACAATAAATAAAAAGATTTAGCCCAAGTAAATATTTGGATAGCTCGCTCACAATATTTTTGAATACATTTTTTCTGTCAGCGGTCACGCCCTCTATATCACACAATGTAAACCTTGGAACATCACCAGAACTGCAAATTGTTATTTCCACGCCATAAACTTTTCTAAAAGTTTCTCTTTAATAATAAAAGGAAGGCAATGGTTTGCTCCACGACTATTAATCTTGCCTCTATGAATGAGTTTTTACTTTTATTGCCGATGGCAAAAAGTTGATGTCTTTTTCGGTATTTCATGCTTATATATATATGACAACTTTGTTTATTTTACATTTTATACCAGATATAGCAGACAGACTGTCGTCTAAGAACTCCTGTCATGTACAGGGTTATTGATTAGGGAGGTACTAAGCCGGAAGGGGGTCAATATACACATTCTAACGCACAAGTTTCACTATGGGATAGCTACTTTACTTTTCTCGATATCAGGGTAAGTTTCATAATGAAATTTGCTCGTAATTTTAGTATACCGATCTCTTTTCGGAATAGTACAACCCTTTATACGCTATAAGTATAATTATAATATTTTAATCATAGCAATAAAAAATCAAGTTTATACAGGTATACTGAGTAATTGATGAACACATCTTTGCAGTTTTATATATCTGTATGTGACGAAGAGGACCATGAAAATGATAGTACTTAGATGATAGCGCGCCGGGAGAGGGCGACCTAAGAAGACGTGATGAGTTGTGTGAAAGGGGAAGAAATTAGTACATTGGGTGGCCCTATCGCCTAAAGCAATTTCTTCCAGGCAACCTATAGAGGGATAGAACTTATTCAAAAAAAAAAAAATTGGTGCAACCAAAGTAATATTAATAAAAAATAAAATTCATGAAACAAAACGAACAAATAAGAAATAAGCTGAAAGCTGAGATGAGGGCTGATAGGGTAGAATGGAAGAGGAAAACATGCTGTGCCGACTTTATGTAGTGAGATATGGTCAGGAAAATGATGGTATGTATCTGTATGCAACAACATTGCATCAGCGCACCTCACGTATAGATTTTGATACCTTTTTTACATAAAACAAAGGAATAATATCGTCGATTTAAGTTCATAGCGCCAGTTAGATAGTTGACAGTAGGGTAAAGATATAGATAATAGACAGCTATCAGTTGTGATTTGCTAGATTAGTAAGCCTTATAATAACGAAATAAGTGAACTCTTTATTTTGACAAAATCTGTCGAGAGATTTGATTTTTCAATTAGAATAAATGAAAAAGTTCTATCGGCGCCTGCCATAATGAAAGTCGGTAGGGACTTTTTGAAAAAGAATTATTTTAGAATAATTATCCACATTATATTCCCGTCTACGTAGAAAATATTGAAAAATTCTGTATTTGTCTTGTACGTAATTCACACCTCTATACCTACATATGAATTTGAAGAATAATATCAGCACGACGCCTGCCTGAACGCTTTCATTGTAGATATAATCTACCGACCGGCTTTTCTACCAACATTCGCCATTTATTATCTCCTATCAATGGCTTGTCGTATCGCGCCCAAACAAAGCTTTCTGAGGTATCTGCCACCACCACACTGAGACCTCTTCATTTCTATTAGCGTCATAGTTAAAAGTTGACGTGATGAGCAGGAGATAGCTCTCCTCTCGCTGGTCAGTGGATTATAATGCATTAAATGGCGTGTAATGAATGGTATAACATCCATAAAGCGACAATACGGCCACTCGAACATGCCCTTTTATAATAATACTTGATTTATAGAGGCCGCAGGGAAATGTGTTTGTTTTGCACGTGTTTTGCTAGGAACGCCTCCGATGGGCTCGATGTGGAAGACAGAAGGTGAATGTGGAATCATGAATCAAGTCGGGGGTGAATGAATCGAAGTTCGGTTTACCTTAGCGTCTTTGATAATGCGAAAAGTGATATATTTTTTGAGGATATTTTTATGGTATTATCAATCATCAGTTATTTACAGGGTTATTGGATAGATGTGTCCTACGAAAAGAGCTTGGTATAATAATTATAATACAAACTTTCTATATAAGACTTACCTAGGGGAAAATAAACTATGGCAACACACCTTTTCAACACCTTTTTATAGATAACAACTGCTGATTTATTTTCGCAAAATTCGGGTTACTACTACATACTAACAGAGGAAAAAACATTTTGGCTGAATTGAAGAGTCACAACCTGCTTCGCTTTTCGTTAACAAGTAATATTTTATGTACTTTGAAAATAGTGAAAACCTACTTCAATTAGGCACGCAAACTTACGTTACAAAATGTCATCTAAGTATTTATAGTAAATAAAAAAACTAAATGTTATACATATATAAACTACTGGATCGATTTTGACAATATTTATATAGAACTAATTGAAAAGTACCTACATCTTTTTGAAGAAAAACATATATTTTCGGATTGGTCCAGAACATACGCAATTGAGATATACCTATTGAGAACCTCTTGTACGAAATCGTTTGGAATAATAGTACGTCAGCGAGTAGTAATCGAGTAGTAAAATATTGCGAAAGAGTATTGTCACTGGTAAAAAATTATGGTACCTACTACTACATACAATAAAGCATTCCTACATTTACATGCTTGGCTCAATTTTCGGATAATCGAATGAGAGTCGAAGGCTTTAAAATTGAAAAACAAATGCGGTATATTCGGGTAAGCTTAGTTTGAATTGCCCGTTGACCAACGCTTGTAATTTCTCACAAGACTCGATTTATGATAGGTACGAATTAATTTATCCAGCATAGATTTGTACTTAAAAATAGTCACTGTATCTATATACATACCTACCTACTTAACGTACAAAAACTCTGCTCCGTTTACGTCTATTGAGAGATAACGATCCTTTCAGCCGCGGATTCCACAAACAACGACAGATGTCCGAAATCTTAATCTCGCTTTTTTAAAAGCTTCTTACGATAAAAAACTTTAAACTATTCATTGCTAACAACACCTACGTAACGACGCATTGTAGGCAATATAAGGATAAATGTGACGTGAAATCACTTCTATGCGACGGCAAGGTATAATCCACTTAAGGGCATGTCGCGTCTCTTTGTCAAAATAGGAATAAAAAGTAGATGTTAAGGTTCATTGATTTGTAAAAAATAACGCTGCGGGGTGTCTTGTGTGCAAACATTGTGCAGAGGGAGTGAGATTCTACAAAGCTTAATGTTTAAGGTAGCTACAGATGGCGATGGCGGCGGTGTTTTGTTTGGCTTGTATGTTTGCGCTTTGATTTAAATATGTTAGACGTGGTGATAGGCGAACTGAGCTATAAACATTTTTGCCAAAGAATGTTGTGCTCTCTAAAATAAAGTCTATAGATATTGTCAAATTGAAGCATTAGGTGCAACAAGGGCTCTCAATCTCGAAAAAGTGACTGTCGAGAAAATTTTATTTTAAGTTTGAAGATCTTATACCATTTCAATCCAGAAATTACAATTTTACGTGGTTTACTGTTTAGTAGTCTAATAATTTAACCAGAAAATAGAGGAAAAAAAATACTGTAGTGTAATCAGATATTTTTTTTTACTAATATTATACGCCCTTGTTGCACCCAACCCAACCTCAAAGTAAATTGGACGTTTATATTGTTCCCAAATGAAATAAATAACTACTATAGCTAGGTGTGTTAATCGGCTAAATTCAGAAACGGCTTATCAGTGATTAAAATATTATAAAGTTAAAGCTGTATTTTAATCACTTAGACTTAGTCATGGATCTGATTAAAATACAGCTTTTTTGACATTCACATGATGCAAATGTACCGTCGTCGGACTCTCCATTGCTAGTAGGCGACCTACTGGCAATGAAGAGGTTTTTTATTATAACAAGTCTTTAAGTACTTCCTTAACCTTTTACATAAAAATAATATTTCCAATGAAGAGCCAGTCGTAATGCGTTGAACTGCGCGAGATTCAGATGCTGCGGGGTAATCTATACAACAAGAGAGTCGTGCCACATTTAAAATAATTGGTTTTATCGCCATCTACAAACGATAGATCGAAGTGAGTTTTTGCCACATGGTACTAGATGGAGGTCTACAACTTTTGATGCAATAATATTAAAAAGGGCGTTGGGTGCCTGACGCCCTCATTGTACCTAATGCCTTAAGTGATCTTTTCATATGGGTCTTAAACATTTCTTGTGTATTTACATAAAGCATATGTATTACCAATGTGTTTGCTATCAGTTTTCTAATAAAAAGTCTCATTTTAATGTATGATTCATAACCATACGTATCAATTGGCTTCCTAATAACACTCGGTACATTGAAGTAAATAAGTAGGTAGGTAATTTCAGATAAGTTAATTACTTATAGGTTTAGATGCTGCTTTAAATGTTTTTTTTTTTGAAATGCACTATATTCTTTTTGTAATGTTGAGGTACTATATTAAATTAGTTTACGAATTAAAAAATATTTACCTAGATATAAAATGTGCTTTACCATTATTTTTTATTTTCCAACTTATATCCAAACTAGCACTGATAACTGATTATGTCATTTACAATAATTTTAACATCATTTGATAAGCCAATCCTTTGCACATAATTATGTACATCATTCCTGATTGGAAACTAGAAAGAAAGTTATACACTGTTAGTATAGAGTAGACTGGTAGAGAGTAAGCAGCGATTCTTACATACCAAAAAAGCTAAAGATTTGCTTGTTTTACCATGCTTTTTTATGTTAATCTATAGTTAAAATAATTAAAAAAAATGACTGGCTGGACAAACCTTTATATACATGTGTAAATAGCGTTAAAAAGTTGCAGTCTTGAATTTCTATGAAAAATGATATAATCAAAGTCACTCATGCAAGGTTAATTATAATTTGTTGAGGCTATGCCATACCTGACCTAAGTATAATTATATAATATATACATATAATAAGGTAGGGTTACACTTTAATCCTACTCCACTTCACTCCTTTTTTCAAATATATGAAAAAAAAAACAAATCATAGCCAGCTAAGCCTAATCCGTTAAGATCTATTTCAAATTTAGTAATCACAGTATTTCTCTCAGCCCAAAGAGACAATTTTCAACTCAGTATGAATGAAAACGTTAGTGAAGACTCCTACAATAGTTTTTATCACTTCGAGCATCACCTTTGAATCTTTGACGTCTTGTTCAACTTTGATTTATTCACACTTTTGTTGCTCACTTTACGTCAGAAAAAAAGTTGAATATCGTGTGAACATAATTGTTTAGATCGCCGAATTTTACGCTCTCGATAAAGGAATTGTGGGCATTTATGGGGTATTTAAGAAGCTTATTTTTATTTGGGGCATTTGATAAACGACGTGTTTTGCTTGTGCTTACGTGCCAAACCGATTCAATAGTTGATTAACGATGGTGTTCATTGTAATCGTTACTAGGTGCTAAAATCTGCAGTTATTGGTTGAAGTTGTATTAAATCATTCTTAAGATATAATAAGGGTTTATAGATAGATTATTTTTAAGATGTGGTGTTCGTAATATAAAAACATAAATGCAGCTTTATGCAGCCGTGTATGGCTACATGATATTTTTATGATTTTCTACGTTGTACAATACAAGTTCTTTTAAAAAACATGATCACCGTCTTCAATTCGGCGCTGCGCTCTGGTACAATCATTTTAGTTAATCCGTATTAAAAAGAACCTAGGTACTCGAAAAAGACAAACTAAAGCCAAAAAAAATGTTATTTGTTATAAAAGAGTGCAAAATTGCTTTTTAACCGCGTGCTCACTTTTGATGACCGAGCAAGCGAAGGATTCTAAAATTCAATCACTGCGCTCGTGATTCAAAAATTAGAATGCTGAGCGTTAGCGAGGGAATTAAAAGAGCACAAAGTGTAAAATCTTTGCTTAACTTTTCATCCCACCTTCACGAGGAAATGGCTACATATGAAAAATAAAAAAATTGAATTATTCATTTTAGTTTTTTCACTTATTTTTAACAAAGGTTTTAACAATATTACGTGAGAGGATAATGGCGCGCGCAAAACAAATTAAAAAAAAAGTACAGCAAAAAGGTTTAAAGTCTGAGTTTTTAACGAAATAAAAAAGGTTGTACCTATGATGAATTCGGCACCATAGCGGTAGAAGTAAATAGGTTGAATGAAATTTTTAATTCACAAACTTAGTGCACACGATATTCTAAATTCAAAATTACTTTATCCTCTAGCGGATAAAAATGGCTTTTGCACTCAGATATTGAATAGCAAAAATACTCTTTCCTTAACAGTGGGATGAAAAATATTTTTTCAGATCGGTTACGCCATCTCCGACAAATCAGTATCATAAAAAACCAGTCGAGTTGACCTCCTTCTTTTTTGGAAGAAGTAACAAAAGACAATGCATTTTTTTTCTCATGGGTACATTACACCGTTCATGATAAAAAGCAGATTTAAATAAACATTATAACAAATGTATTATAATTAAGTAAGGATAAGGATCTCGCCTACCTTTAACGAGAACAAAGTTTGATTATATAGCTATTTCATGATTAAAAGAGTATAAAAAAAAGCATACATTCCAGAGTGGTCTGTATTTAACTTAACACACGTAGCTGATACATATGTACATTTTAAATCCAGCTAAACATTTTTATAAGCTGTACGGATATGTGCGATGTTTTGTTCTTGCCTGTATTTTATTGTTTATTTTGTTTTTCGTGTGCTATAAAGACATATTGTATTGTATTGTACGATTAGTGTCGTCACCTCTAAACCGCGCCGCGTCGCGCTGAATCTGCGTCGATACATCCGATCACACATCGATTCCCGCGATATTGCATTCCAAATAAATCCAGTACAAATCCCGCGCCGCCAATAAGCTCGCGTCTAAGTTTATGTCGCGCGAAATATCAGTTTTCCGACTTTACCCAATAAAGGGTAGCCCCTGATCCGTTAAGTAAACAAAAAAAAGGAAGGCTGGCGGGCCGCGAGGCGACGTAACGAGTAAATCACGAGTAAGCCCCAATACGAGACGCGGCGCGCACAGCCACTCGCATAAGCCCCGTAACCCCTTTAAGTTCCACCAGTTTCACCTTCCGATATACCGTATGTACTAAATAAACGAGGCGAGCGCTTTCTCGCCTCTTTTTCAGGAGCGTTTTTTATTAGCCAATGTGGCGAACTCGCTTGTAGGCGAACGTCTAGGTGCACCGAATTTGCATTTTAGCCGGTAATGCAATATGCGCTTAGCGCTGTTCAATGTTCGGACGAGTTCTTTAGTTTTCAGCTCAAATTCTAAATCGTGCCTACTGTTGCAAGTAGGCCTGTATGCATATCGGACTGAAACATTTAAACGATCAGACTAAGAGAGCAAATTCATTGAAATCACTCTACCAAATCTTACACTAAAACTTTTTTACCAACTTTCCCCGCCTTAACCCTTAAATTCAAGCTAGGAACGATATCTCAAAATCGTATTGCCATATAAAGTTTTCCAAAGCTGCCATAATCTGGGAGACCTTTTGATTCTTGGGCGATATAGTAACAATGTAGGCAACAAAGGCCAGTTCGAGGCAATTGGTCCGCGAGCGTGACCGAGGCTAGGCCGCGGCGCGGTGAGGTGACCCGCCTTGCCTCACGCTCCCTCGCCGAACTACTTTGCCCGACACCCTTTACACAAATTGATTTTAAATGGCGATTTATTTCCGCCTCATATCGCCGATCCGATCTTCCTATGAGTTTTACGGGCGGCTTTACGTGGGGTTAAGAAAGTCCCAGTTATAAAACGGTTTATTTCTTTTCATGGCGGCACTTAGCCGCCCTCTAATTACGTGGGATTAACCCGCTGAATACCTTCATTATACGACATAAAACGCTTCACAACTTTATAGCTACGATCGAGTTTCGAAACGTCGAACTCTGTGATGACAAAGTCCACGTTTAACCAGAAACGAAGGCTAAACGAGTTGTAAAACTCCAGTCTAACGGAGATGAGATTTTTTATTCCATATTCTATGCAAGTAACGGGTGAAATTTGCGATGGACAATTTTACCCCTTGCAAATTTGTGCAAATTACTTTATGAGCGCTTTTTCAATAGAAAGTTTTTTGTGGAGGTAGTTTACAACTGCAGTGCGTTGGAACTCGAAAGTCCCGAAAGTGTAACCCGGCCACGGTTGGTAGGGGCCCGAGTTTTACGAGCCCTGCAATCCGATGCGTACAACACTAAACCGTCGTATAATAGAAAATAAATAGTAACCCTTCGGTGGCGGCGCGTTTGCTGCCGAAAGGTTTACTTTTATTGCCGGTGACTTTCTTTTACTGAACCCCTTCATAATTGCCAGGGTTGAGGGTAAAAAATAGAAATCGCTATTGCTTTGCGAAAACCCTTTTGTTTATGTTTTGGCAAATTGCGTTAGTATTGTTTGAACATTGTAATAACTGTATTCTTTTATTCGCTAACATTTGCGAAACTAAACATTTATTGCATTTTTTTGTGGAATTAGCGTGGTCATTGAATTCTTTTGCGAATTTCTTTCTAGCCAATCTAAATTAATGTTTGGTGCCTCTTTTAGCAGCATCGCAGTTTTAATAAATGTGTCTTCTCAGCGGGAATTTTACCTGTTGGAACGGCGATGCAAAGTGAACTATAAATATTAGTTTTTTTTCTTTAATGGTCGAGCGAGATTGAGACATTTTGCGACCGCAAAGGCTTTTTCCAGCGGGGGGTGTCACCGACTGACGCAGTTTTTTTCGTTTCTCTGGTAGCTGTCAGCGGTGACAAAGCGTCATGAGTACACATTGAGTTACGATGTTAGATACGCAATAATGGCATCACCGAGAAAGGAGAGTGTTACTGTGAATGCCTGTCACTAGGAATTTTGCGGTCGTTATGGTACAAGTGAAGGAAGTCAACAAGTGAAATCAGTTGTGTTTCCCATACTGGTGTATTGAATCCTAATTTCAATAAAAGCTTATTGACCAAGCAAAACACCTCTGCTTCAAGTTTGGCAAAATTTGTTTTTCATCTGTCAGTATCTATGATTACCTAGACGTTAGTTAGATGTTTTTACTAAGTAGACAAACTTGGTGTACAGATTCTATATGTTTTTCAGTAACAATAGTTTTATCAAAAGATATACATCAGCTTTTTACAAAACATAAAATTATATATTAAACTACTTATATTAAAATAAATTAAAAGTATACAATTTTAGTTTTTTTAAATAAATGATGATAAATAGATGATTAAAATTGACGACATTTAAATGGAATGATTAACGCCAACATTTAAGAGCAATTAAGGGAATCGGTTCGAACGATTCTGGATATATTAAATGTGTGCAGTTCTAAAATTAGTGTGACTGACGATAACGTAAGCTAACATGGCGCCGAGTATAAAAAATATTGCTATAACCTTGATTTATTATTGATTATCACTTAAATCACTACCAGTTATTATGGAGAGGTCTAGCAATGTCAACTTGACAACTTGCCCGTCATTATTATGTGATTTGATGCGAGTGGTTAGTGGTATCGATTGCCGTGCAAAAGGTACGAGGTTCGATCCCACGAAACATGTAAAAAAAAAGAGCTTGAGCTACCGGTGAAGGAAAACATCGTGAGGAAACTATAGCATGGTGGTAGCGCGTTTCCTATTGCTAGCCTGGCTAGCTACCACCCTCAAGTTGTAAAATCTGTCGCCAAGCACCAAACGGTGTGTTCCGACAGCCTTCCTTGAGAGTCAGACTAGGCATGCTCCATCTAGGGCTACAGTATCGCTAACTGCCGTGGTCGTGCGCACTTGTGGTCACATGCGTAGCTGTATTGGATAAAAACTGTAACTTCAATATTTTTAACTGACTTCAAAAAAGACAGTTTTGATTTTTATGTTTATTCGCTAATTACTATTTAGAAATTATTCAAATCGTTTATTATTACAAAATATTTTACGAAAATACCTTTGTTATTATATATTACGTCTGTTACTAAATATCCTCTATATTTGAGATAACAATATTTGATATCAATGACACGCAGCACCTACACTAAGATTTATATTTATATTGTTTTGTTTGAATAACTTCGACTTAATACATAGAAACATAATAATGTAGTTGATAAAGAATACTTTGCAAAAGGCCCAAATATTAATTAAATAAAAATTGGTTCTGTAGTTAAGTTTTTATAATTGAAATAATTGTATTTCAGATTTAAGTCGGTTGTCTTAATTAAGCAGGCTATTCACGATGCTTTTCTTTACAGTTAAAGCAAGTGGCCAAACATTCTAAAAACAGGCTCGGGGTTCACCGACTAGGCTAAAGCTAACTTTTTAATTGAGTAGGTAGGAGTATTCAATTCAACTATTTATTTTTCATATTTGTCACCTAAAATCTCAAAATTATATTTAGGAATACCTACTCGGTATGCGGCTGACTCCAAAAATGTTATGTTTCGAAGGGCATATACCTCCAATGTGGTCGTATATTAACTTACACAAAATCGGTTTAGTACTTTGGTTTAAAATCTTTTTTAAGACTTGTTATAAATGTCATCGCCATGTAAGCCTCATCTTGAAGCATAAGGGCGGCGACACACGGTGCGTGAGTTCCGTTTATTTGTCGCGTCGGTATGCGATCGGCAAGTAGCTAACAGCTGTAACATTTTATCACCTCTAATGGTCGGCCGCGGTGATTTGTAGCGAGAGCGAGCCACATCGAGATATTCTTCAAATTAGTTGCTATAGTTCAAACATTACGATAATTTTTGCGACAAACTGTGCCTATGTCTTATTAGAACTTAGAATGGAAATCAGAAGAAAAATTAAACCAAAATATACACCCGCTACGAATAAAAATGTAACAACAGCTATCAAGGATTTATTACTTCGTCAAATTAACAATAACAGCTGATAGGTTTGTGAGCCCTTTTACAGGGGAGATCCATCCCATGCAGCAGGACGCTATAGTTTATTGGTATCTGGATGATACAAGTACCTAAGTAGCCTAAACTTAAGCTTAGAAAAAACTACTAGAATTTAATTCTTGATGTTTTTTTCTTTCTTTCTTGTTTTAATAAATTTATTTTTATTATTATTAATATATAGAAATCTTTGACTTGAGTGACTACGAGACTTAGCTCTGACTATGAAACATGCAAAGTATTTCATACATTTAACACTAATATAATATTTGGCTCGATCTTCCACATAAAAACGGCAAAATCATCTCGCGGAATAAATCCCACGAGTAACACATCCTTTCACGCGACCGTTTTTGTCACACAAATATAACATTCGGGTAATATTTATAGTTAAAAGATCATTTTGTTGAAATGGAGCCAAATTTCCGGCGCGGAGCTTTCAACGGAATTTACAAAAAGCGCCATAAATTGGCAAATAATCCCCCGCATAACGCAACCTTTGTTTGGCCACACGTGCTTTTAATATCTCTTCCACATACGCATACACGGAACAATGGCCGGATTTAGACTTTGTGCTGCACACTAAAGTAAACACTCATAAACAGCAAAAAATGCGAGAAAAACTTGGGAATGTGGGATATGAAATTTGAAATTTCCGAAGATATAGATGTTGCTTAATAAATTTTATTAAATGATATGCGGACAAAAGCATGTGATTGAATGGACAACAATATGCCGTGTCGAATTTGTCATGAAACTGAGCCTTTTGTTCGACAGTGAATGCTGTGTGAGAAGGAAGAGCTTCCGGTACGGTTGCTGCGCGGGTTTTATGCACGACGGATATAATACCGGCACAATATATTGCCACATCATGTGCTTCTTAGGTAAGTAAATCTTTAACTTTTTCTGAGATAAATTTAATTGGTGTAACAATCATCAGTGTGTATACGACTTCTCGTTCGCGCATGTCAACAGCGGCGCTCGCGCCCGGCTCGCTCCGCGACTCTCCGCGCGCCTCATTCGGCAACGTCCGTCGATGCTTCGGCTCGGTTCGGGAGTCAGTCGGACTACCACCTCCGCGCGCGTTATGTTAGTTTTTATTGCGTAAGATCTCGGTGATTGATTTTATGTGAATGATCGAACTACTCTTTGTAATTATTGGACAATACATTGTATACATCACAGTACTGTAGTGTTTTCATTAATTACTAGTTTGACGACGCCGGAGAAGATAAAGTTTACATTGCGCCCAACTAGTGGCCCGACTCGCCCTGTGTACGTGACCGAGCGAGTGATGTGTTGAGATAGTTTCACCACCGACATATCTACGACCGCGAGGCACAATAAGCCATGCCGACTGAAACGAGAAGCTCGGCGAGAAATAAAAACGAAGAAGAAAATACGTCACCGGGGACGCCGCGACAGGGCGTTGACCCCGCATCCGCGAGCGATATTCTCGCGCCAACAACGACGTCTGCGAATTCCGTGATCGAGGGACGCCGGGACGACATGATCGGCATCTCAGAGGAGCAGCTGGCGAGACTTCTCTCCAATGTTATGAGGAGCGCCATCGCCGTGACATCCCCGCCGCCCGCAGATAGGAACGGAACGACGCCGAGTCCGTCATACAGCAACTCGTCTCCGGGAGCACCGGCAACCGTGACTGGCAACTTCTCGCGATGCACCGCGCGCTTCGACGGCCTACACCGCACCGCCGACGAATTCGAATGCTTCGCAGAATCCATCGCCGTGTATAAGGAGTGTACCGCGATAAGCGACGAGCACGCCCTCCGCGGACTTCCCATGCTGTTGACCGGCGACGCCGCCGTTTACTGGCGCGGCATCAAGGACTCAGTGTCTTCGTGGGAAGAAGCCCTATGCCGCCTACGTGCCATGTACGGCGCACCGCGACCAGCACACAAAATCTTCAGGGAGATTTTCGCGGCAGAGCAAGGGGCCGAGGACCGTACGGAGCAATTCATCTCAAACGTGCGCGCTAACTTCTCGAGGTTACCGTATACAGTGCCGCGCGAGATGCAGATCGACATTGTCTACGGGTTGCTGAACCGGAAGATACGCAAGAGAGTGCCGCGCGACACAATTTCGGACATCGACCATCTTCTAGACCGAGCGAGGTACGTGGAGGAGTCGTTGAGCGAGGTAAATAATTCATTTTCCTTACCTAATGCGTCCGCGATGGGAATGCACACTGTTGTTAATAATTGCAATAATCGAACTTTTAACCCATCAAACGCCAAGGGTCATTTTGCCGCCCCTTCGAATAATAAAGTAGGGAATCTTGCCGCCCCTTCTAGTTCTAACGCTCTTCATTATGTCGCCCCGTCTAATTCGAGTATTCCAAATGGTAACAACTCGCACAGTGTTACTACCCCGCGTAACATTGATTCTTCGTTAGATGTCTCAAAAAAACGCGTTCGGCCGCGCTGCGCTAAATGTCGTCGTTTCGGACATGTCGCTGACGAATGTAGATCCTTTTCCGAAACTGCACGCAATAACACCGCCGACCGCGCTTCTCCGTCTAACTCAGGCAATAAATTATACTGCTACGGCTGTGGCCGCGAAGGAACAGTGCGTTCAAAATGCGAAACATGTTGATCTAAAAACAAAGGTGCAAGTAGTAAAGCTGAGTTTCAAAACGTCGAGATAGAGTGCCCCGACCATTCACGTCCGATGGTAAATATTGAAGTAGTGGGCCGTAACGGTGTTGCAGTGCTTGACACAGGTGCCACCCACAGTATTGCCAGTCCTGGGCTTTATTCTATACTCACAGCTAGCGGCATCGAGTTTGAAGAGACGCATCGTACAATAGGTCTCGCAGACGGCACCCAGCAGGTAAGAAAGGCAATGACCTGCGAGGTCATGGTAATACTACATGGACGTAGTATACCCACAACATTTTTGGTTTTACCAGGAGCGGAAAACCGCACGCTTCTTGGCAGAGATTTTATTATTTGCGCTGACGTCATACTGGACCTTCCGCAGGGAACATGGAGCTTCGCCGATGAACCCGCACAGAAATATCCGTTTGTAAGTTCATTTGAGTTACTTCCACCTGTACTACCCTACAGCGCTGATGCAGAGATGATGCACGTTGACATCGAGAGCCTAAAACTAAGAGAAGATGAAGGATACACGCTCACTTCGAAGCAAAGAGACGAACTTAACGAGCTGATAGTAAGCAGAGCAGATCGCTTTGCCTTAGAAGGGCCTCCTACTCCATATGCCACTCATCGAATCAGAGTCGATGAAAGTCAGGAACCCGTCGCCTCACCACCCTATAGGTTATCTCCGAATAGGAAAGAGATTCTTGATCTCGAATTGCAAAAGTTACTACAAGCCGACATCATTGAAGAGTGTGAGTCGCCTTGGGCCGCAAACGTAGTCCTCGTCCCGAAGAAAGATGGTGGCTTGCGCCTATGTGTCGATTACCGGAAACTCAATCTTGTCACAGAGCCTGATCGATACCCGTTGCCCAGAATGGAAGATGTACTCCACGCCGCCAAGACCACTAACTTCATGACGACTTTAGACCTTCAGTCTGGATATTACCAAGTGGCAGTCGCAGAAGAAGACAGAGACAAAACATCCTTTGTGACGCCCTCTGGAACTTTCCGTTTTAAAAGAATGCCCATGGGTCTACGTAATTCAGGCGCGACCTTCCAAAGACTAATTGATAGGCTTAAGTCAAACTTATTTGTTAAAAAGCAAGAAAAGGGACTAGACTCTGATCCTGAAGCGCATTCTCACCTTCAGCGAAACAGACCAGTCTCTATTCTAGCTTATCTAGATGATCTGATCGTTCTGTCGTCTAGCTACTTGGACCACCTGGAAGACCTGGAAGCCGTTCTGGACAGGTTAGCAGTGTTCAACCTTCGTATTAACCGTAAGAAGAGTTGCTTTGCCTGTGATGCCGTGAAATTCCTAGGTCACATAATCGTTCCAGGCGGCCTGCGTGTAGATCCGGAAAAGACCGCAGCAGTTGCTAATATGGCTTCTCCGAAGAATGTGAGACAACTGAAAAGTTTCGTAGCGATGACGAGTTGGTTTCGCAGGTTCATCCCCAACTTCGCTTCTGTCGCAAAACCATTGACCAATTTACTGAAGAAAGCCAGCGTGTGGGAATGGCGTGACGATCAACAAAATGCATTTGTAGAGATCAAAAGACTACTCGCGTCAGCACCAATCTTACGTCAGGCTGATGAATCGAAACCCTTCACGCTCAGGACAGATAGCAGCAGTTATTGTCTTGGGGCTGTACTGTTACAAGGAGAAGGTCCCGACGAAAGGCCGGTAGAATATGCAAGTCGATTGCTTGAGCCAGCCGAAAGGAACTACACTACTACGGAACGCGAAGCTCTAGCAGTCGTCTGGGCGGTGACGAAGTTCCGAGGCTACATAGAAAGTTCCGAAGTAATCGTGAAGAGCGACCACCAGCCTCTGAAGTGGCTCATGAGCTTGAAGTCACCCAGTGGTCGTCTGGCCAGATGGGCGCTTACTCTTCAAGCCTATAACCTAAAAATTGAATATACACCCGGAAAATCTAACGTCGTAGCAGATGCCTTGAGCCGTCCAGCCTGCTGCGAAGAAGAGTCTTCTACGTGCGAAGTGTGTGAAGTCGTCGTGGACATACCGCACAGAGATAACTTAGATATTCGTGAGAACCAACGAAAAGACCCTGAACTTCGGAAAATAATCGACGATATGGAAGCAGATGACGTCGACTTTAGGGGGAGAGGTTGGTCTAACCGCGGATACGTACTGTCAGATGGAGTATTGTATCGCTATGGTCCTGAATCTGATGGAGAAGATTCAGCATGTCTAGTCGTTCCACAACACGAGCGCCAACAAGTTTTAAATGATTTCCATAACGCTCCAACAGCAGGACATTTAGGAGTTGATCGCACCTACCAACGATTGAGTACTCGGTTCTTTTGGCCCAATATGAAAGCATATGTGATCGAGCACGTAAAAAGCTGCGCAGACTGTCAACGTTACAAGGTTGATACTAGGAAACCAACCGGACTTCTGCAGACCCCGGCTACTGCGCGTAGGTTCGAAATCGTTTCGGTAGATTTATTTGGCCCTCTCCCGAAAACCGCTGCAAATAACCGTTGGATATTAATAGTTGAGGATGTATGCTCTCGTTGGGTTGAACTATTCGCTCTCGAAGCCGCCACAAGCGCAGAGTGTGCAAAAGTTCTTACTGAAGAGGTCTTTTTAAGGTATGGGGTTCCGCGTCGCATGATAAGTGACAATGGTGTACAGTTTGTAGGTGCAGTGATGCAACAAGCGTGCTACGCCCTTGGTATAAAGCAAAACCTGACCCCATTATATCATCCGGAAGCAAATCCTATCGAGCGCAAAAACCGCGACTTGAAGCCTCAACTCGCTATACTTGTGGGACAAGATCACACAGCGTGGGACACGCACTTAGCTGCTGTAAGATTTGCGATGAATTCCGCTGTGACGTCAAGCACAGGTTTTACACCTGCGTATTTGACGTTCGGCCGAGAACTACGTGCGCCAGCCGACGTCATGGCTGATATGAAGACAATAATGGATAGTGAGACGGTACCCACTTCCATAACGCCATATTTGAAAATGCTTTCATCCAAACTTATTCAAGCGCGAGATGTACACGAGAAGGCTCAGGCTCGATCTAAGCAGTACGCTGATGAAAGTAGGCGCCCCGCTCCGGACTACAGCGTAAACGATTATGTGCTCCTGAAGACGCAGGGGTTAAATGACGTTAGTCAAGGGCAAACCGCTAAGTTCATACCTCGTAGGGATGGACCATATAGAGTTACTAGCCTAGTGAGTCCCACCTCACTTGAACTAGAAAACCCGGCAACAGGTGAGTGCATAGGGAAGTACCATGTTTCGCATATCACACCGTACATCGGTCCCGTCGTGACACCCGTAAAGGAAAAGAAACGCCGCGGTCGTCCTCGTAAACGTATTAGTCCTGTCAGTGCTAATTTAGACTAAAGTCAAACCTAGGTTAAGTAAAGTAAGAAACGAATTTAATCCATATTGCCGTCCCATAGCTACATAGACGATTTCATGTTTCGAAGTGTTTTTTGCACCCCTATCGTTAGATGAGTTTTGACGCCCCTTGACAGGCAATGGGTTAAATTTTCTAGTCCGAACGCGCGGACGCTGCGTCCGAACTAGAGGGGGAGGCTGTAACAATCATCAGTGTGTATACGACTTCTCGTTCGCGCATGTCAACAGCGGCGCTCGCGCCCGGCTCGCTCCGCGACTCTCCGCGCGCCTCATTCGGCAACGTCCGTCGATGCTTCGGCTCGGTTCGGGAGTCAGTCGGACTACCACCTCCGCGCGCGTTATGTTAGTTTTTATTGCGTAAGATCTCGGTGATTGATTTTATGTGAATGATCGAACTACTCTTTGTAATTATTGGACAATACATTGTATACATCACAGTACTGTAGTGTTTTCATTAATTACTAGTTTGACGACGCCGGAGAAGATAAAGTTTACATTGGTGTATTATTTAATGAAGGTGGTATAATTAATTAATATTCTTATATAACACATCCACATCCAAAACACAAAAGCAAAGAAAAAAAAACATTCACAGCTAGAACTAATCTAATAATAAACCCCCAGTAGAACGAAAAGTTCCAAGAATGCTGGCTGCATAAAATGTATATATTCTATTCTATTAAGTTATATTCGCTTTCATAAGTTCACTTTTTTTGTCCCAAATAAATAAAATAAATATATTTTATACTTATATCGATCTTGGTAAAGAAGCTACGAGTATTCAGTAAAACTTCTGAAAAAGTTAATAATTAATTAAAAGTTAATTACGAATCAAAGATAGGCAACAAAGTATCGTTCACAATAACTTCGGGTCTAATATGATTAAAACCAGTAATTTTATAACAACCTTATCGTGCAAGTTGACAGTAAAAATAAAAAAAAATATTATTAATTATTGTTCTCCTTAAAATGTTGTTACAACTTATTACGCGAGCGTAGTTTGGTAAACAGTTTTTTATTGCTAAATTAACAATTATCTATTAACATTAAACCTTCCGGATTACCGGAAATACCGCGATAATTATATCGCGCGCAACGTGGATACAAAATCTCATAATGTTATGTTTTCTGGACTGTAGTGTGATCTGGATGTGCATTATGTATGATTATGCACTGTACGAGATCATCGCCCGAGGTGATGTCTTGCCATCGATATCAGCGCATTGTTGTTTTTTGCTTTTAAACTGATACACAGTATGTTTATCTACCTCCGTTGCTCTTTTTACGAATATGGGTGAAATGATTCCATATTTACTGCGTAGGATAAAAAAATATTGTGAATTTAAGATGTTAGCAAGTTCAGGCTGGGTAGATTTTAAAAGGATTAAAGTCAGTGTTAATGATATTATTGGGAAGTATGCAAAATATAATCACAAAATATTAAATTACATTTAAAACTTTATGTTTTAATAATGTAACTAATTTAATTATATTTAAAACTTAAACATTACTTAGCTTCTCGAAACGGACATAATTTGAGAAAAAATCTGTCAATGGTACCTAATTTAATCGCAACAAACCTGCTTATTTTTGATAAAAACCATTAAAGCTTTACCCCATATGATTTAAAAAAAAGTTGCACTAAAATCTGTGCTCAAACCAAATACCTAAGGCCGATTAAAATGAACCTCTAGCGACGTCACCCGCCCCAGCGTTCATAAAGACCGTACTAACAAACAATCCCGTCGGTATTTTTTAAAAAACAAGACAAAAATCCGGCCATGTGTCGATGCGTCCATCGAACGCGCCGCGTATGATACGGATACGCGCAAAAACGACGAAAAAAAACCCGACAACGGGAAAAAGCCGTAACCGCGTCGGAACAATCGAAGCTAACTTATAAAATATGTATCCTGGTGCAGGCTTTTGAAACTTGCACTGGTACTATTTTGACCACGATCGGGATTTTTTGGACAAGAGAATGGGATCATAAAGCCGGCAGCGCCCTCTATCGGCCGTTTGTTGCCAGTTGTGAATTATCTAACGCTCCTACGGACGAAATTGGTAAAACTGGGATGTTAACGCGCGGGCTTTGATTGTTTGGATTGAAAGCTGAACTAGAATAGAAGTTACGTTACAAACAGGCTCACAATACGTCTGAATAATAAACTAAATGTTTACTGACTTAGAAATAAGAGTTAGTTGTTTCTAATAAGCAGATAATCGAAAAATACGAGTCAAATAACAATTAAGTTATAGCATTAGTCTATTTTCGACAAAATCATGACGTAAACATACCGTCTTCTTAATTTCTGAGCTTCAGTATCTTAGCGCCATAAAAACTAGAAGAAATAAATCATGTGAAAGTAGAGAAAAGCCGAAAACAAAACGGGTGGTAGCTCAAAGACGAAAAAAATAATTAAAAAAACTTCCGTACACATTAGTTGACAGGCGACATTCATAAGATGGCGCGCGCTGATGTCTGCTCCGCTCGCTATCAGCGTGCGATCAGCACAAAAACTCGCCATTAATTAAGTAAGTAGTACTTTTGGGCAGAACCGAGTTGTTTACTATACGTTTTATTAGACAACTGGAGTGTGCCAAATTGGTGTCATAAAGCAGCAATGTGTTACCACAGACTTTTTGTGAAACAATAATTTCATCATTTTAGCACTAACGCTTTAAATGAAGCGTTGCACGAGACGATAAGTCCACTTTACAGGTTCTAAGCTGTCTATGATTATTTAAAAAACTGATTAATTTAGATTTTTTATGGGGACACACAGTTATAAATGCGAAAGTGTGTTTGTTTGTTTGTTTGTTCATCTTCTCTTTTGTAACAAACTGAGTTTGAAGATACTAACTAGTCTAGTATTCTTTCCCGGTGTGTACAATAGCTAGTACGACTAGATTATAATAAACAAAAGTCGTAATGTTGAGTTTCTCTTCTATCGTGACATTTTTGTGCTACCGTGTCTGTTATATTTGTGGGTATTGATCAGTGGCCCAAGTCTGTTGGATCCAAAAAAATACAGGACAATAGCAATCCAATCAATATTCAATAGTCATTTTCATTTAAATAGTTAGTCGCTAAGAACACAATTTCAATCTCGATTGGATTACTCTTGTATGGTTTTTGAATTGTTGGTAGAATCTCAATGTTGCTATTACAATAAATATTAGTTGTGACCATTACATTGAAAGTTATGTCTACTATGCATGTTACAAAATAATATCGTTCAAATGCACTCATTTACTGGTCAATATTTAAAACTAACGCTCTTTAACATATTAAATACTTCAATTCGTTAAAAATAGTCATTAATTGATACTATTTCCAAAATAAAGTAACATATATCGCTCATTAGCTTACCATCGACAATTTTATACAAAAATCGTAAATGTCAAAGTCTAAGTCAAACTAAACAAAAAAACTTAAAGTACCAATGTATAAAATTAAACAATAAATTTAAAATCTAGTAGAGAAAATGACTTACTCCTGACTTACTGTTTAAAATTATAAATCAAACTTTAAATAATATGAATGAAAATTGGGCATTTCCCAATAAGTAGTAATTTGCTTGTTCGGATTCAGCTTTTTTTCATCTAATCAGATTTACATAAGTATACATAAGCAATATTTGAAAGTGATTATTAAAATATTGTGTCTAAGAATGAATTGTTTTGATTTATCTTGCCCGGAGATGAGGCGTATGCTAATCCACCTGTAAGATCTCCTGTAGGATCTTTTCTCCCAATCGGAGGTTCTGACCTTAGTAACACAAGTAAAACCAATACTTCGTAGTAACAAATTTTATTTATCATGAACCCAGACTTCATGATACTATTGCAAACTGGTTAGCCCTTATGTAGCTATGTAGTTCCGTTATTTCGAATATTTATGTACCTATTGTAAAATTTGTTATGATACTCTCTTGAATCCATATATTGTACAAAAATTACGGAATTGTAATAAACTCATTTTGTTTAAGAAGACGGGTTTTCCCGCATACTGATTGTTGGAAAGGTCCAACTTGTAAAGTTTCGTTCACATTCGGTGAACTTTATCATTGATGAAATGTGTCGTTCGTGTCTTCAACGATGACACGTCTCGCACAAGACACGTTGTGCGTGACGTGTCATCGTCCATCGTAGGTACATCATCCAACAATCAAATACGCGTGAAAACCCGTCTTTTAAACAAAATTAATAAAACACGCGTTAGTTTTCTAAATAAATTTCAATCAATCTTATACCTATATACGTCATTAATCGTAAATGTTACTTTGCTGATTATCATCTACCTCATAAAAAGTCTATGTGTACCTTTATTGTACAAATAAATCATTATTTACTAATAAAACTTTATTCTGATTCAGGTCAGTCGGAGTTTGCAACTGTCAGCATATTTTAATAAATTATTGGAGTTAGTGACGCCGATCCGTCCCTCGTCGTCTCCGGACATTTATAACTAGTCTACCAATTCTGGCGTCATTTTTACCCGTCATCGCTAATTTGCCATTGTTTTCCCACTGACGCCAGCTTTTTGCTAAAAACCATAAAATAGATAAGGTTTTTGTTATTTTAGGCAACCTTAATTGATTATTAACGTTGGAGGTGATGTCCGATCGCATATTCCGGGTAGGGACAAGGTGAGGATCATTTATCATTAGAATGTTCTGAAAAGGTGCTAATGAAGTCTTTGTTTTTCTTACGAGTATGTTGTGACATCAAAAAAATGCCTGGAAAAAAAAATTGTGCTCTGTACTTTTATACCACTTGGTAACAATATCTACTGAATTGCAATAAAATAAAATAAGAAATGAAGGTACATTATGCATCATATTTCTTATTCAGTAAGTTAGCAGTAGAGTAAGTTATTAGTAACCCAGTCGGTAAACCAATTTTTATAATTATTTAGCACAAGCTTAAACGGTGAAGGAAAACATCGTGAGGAAATCTGCCTGTTGGAGAAGGTTGGAGTAGGTTATTAGCTTTCAAAGATAAGTGAAGTCCCCGACCCGCAATTTGGCCAATGTGGTGGACTATGGCCTAAACCCCCTTCATAGGGAGACCCGTGCCCAGCTGTGAGACATGGGTTGATACGTATGTATCAGATTTAATTCACCTGCACGTTAGCAACTGTATATTTTAAGGGATATTGACTAAGATTAGATTTGCTAGTTGTTAGTTTTATGTTAGGTTGTTAGTTTATAGATCGAAAAAGTACCATTTGGGACATCAGACATTTCCATGGTTTACCGTTTGCAGTGCTATCCAAATCTTTATGGCGCGCGGACGATATAGAGAGGTTGCGCGCTCTGTGTACTATCTCCCCGGACTCGTTGCATGCATCGGCAATACGTTAGGCGGCTGAGCATCGCGTCAAGGCGACATCTAGCTCGAGCCTCGAGCTGGTTGCTATAAAGCACGGTGCAATAAAGAGAATGGATGCCGCCCATCGGCAGGCACCGGCCGCCGGGAGGATTACCCGAATCGCCACTATTTATCGCTCGAGCCTTGCGCCCAGGTGCCATCAATCTATTTAATGATCGGGTCAGCACATACTCTTGTTCTTTTTGCAGAGCACCCGACGGCCGGCGCGACAAAACGAAGACGTAGCGAGATCGACGTTTGATGAGGCGCTTTGTGCCGATCGCACGGAGTTAAAAGGCTTTCCGACGCACTATCAGCATTATCAGGTTTTGTTTTATTTTGAGGATATTGGTTTCTGGATATAGGCAGCGCTTATGAAAACTTTGTAGGTTTTTCGCGTGTAGGATGTAGGTCAAGTTAATTATAAATTTTATGACCGTTTTCATTACAACATTTATTTATTGGGAAATAACCACACAAATATCTACAAATAGAGCTAATGCACCTGATACGCTATGTACGTAAACATAATAAAACTTAGATTTACAGAGGACTGCTATTTACTATGGTTGCAGTATCACTAAACATAACAAAAGTTATTGTCGCTTAGTTCATCGTTACCATAGAACGAATCACTCGTCTATATAAGAACATAAGATGACGTCCTATCACGCAGAGTCGACACAAACGCCAATTCTTAAACAGGACCTTAGGGTTTTAAAGCTTCCGTACGTCTCTTCGCCCTAAATACCTTTGACACTCTGCCTACTTAAACAGTGAATAAATCAAGCTTAACCCGTGAGGGTCGCCACCACTCGTTTGACGGCCAATGGCTCAAGATAGCAGTACAAAAGGCCATTCGGACGAGACGCGGCCATACATCTGGTAGGATCGTGCGCGTAGCAATGGATGCGGGGATTTGACGGGCGTTTACTCACGGCGACTCATGGTTAAGCTTTGTTTAAACGGCCTTTGCTTTGTTTGAATTCGGAAGTCATTTTCGGGTTAGCCTATACTGGACACGGATAAGTAAAGGATTGGAGTAGAGGATGTATTGCGAGGCACTCGAACGATTAAATAATTAAGGAATGTCTATACAGTTAGCGAAGACTTAATTTGTAGGTACTTGCAAAATAAGCTTAAACTTGGTGTAAAAAATTAGAGAGTTAGTTCCTAGCTGCGCTCTGGGGTACTATTTAGGTGCCATTGGTGCTACCCGCAGTAATTTGATTTTTCCACGAGAATGTTAAATTTTTTGAGGATTATATGTAGCCAATAGGTTAATCTAGAATATAACGGCGGGATCGTGGGACTCCGAAGCCAAGATGTTGGTGCCTGAACTGGGTCGTCGTCTAAAGGAGAAAGGGCGTGATCCACGATCTGGTCACTTTCTCGTCCAGCGTATTTCATTAGCGATAAGTAATGTCGCTAGTCTTATGGGGACGTTCGGACGAGGGGCTGATATAGGTTTAGATTTTTGACTATATTATGTTATACTAACATACTGTTATTGTTATATTATTTTAATTTTGACATGTTTGATGTAGTAATATTATAGATTTTAAAGAAGAAAAAAGAATATAACCTATACCAAATTCTATTAATAAAATCCTAGGTTATAACTACGCAAGTACCAGCACCCAGACATGATGAAAGTAATTCTTACTTGAATTGAAGCAACTGTGACGTTTCTATATACTGGTAATTAATTTAATAATGTAAACACTGTTTACTACAGAGTACGTTTATTCTGCCATATAAAAAAGTGCAATTTTTACACTAACACTACACATTTTCTACCACAAAAAGCTCTACACACTTGTAAATTAAATCAAACTGGTAAAAAACGGTGATCAGGGTGTGATGATGCGATTAGGTGCACTACCCTACCTCAATAAGCCGGGTCTTGTCTGATGTAAACTCGCTTACTTCACCTGAGCAAACTGCCACCCGATGCGGGGTGTGGCGTCCGTTTCCCTTATACCACGGTTCTTACAGTGATAATTGCCATATTTTATTTTTGGAAAGTAATGGAAATTTGAAAACTATTTCGAGATAATGTAATTAAGAGTTCATACTAAAAATACCATAATAAGATTTTTATAACCACTTTCTTCCAAGTTACCTATACCTATACAAAAAAACTTTAATATTTTTTTCGTACTTATGCTAAGACTGTCAGATGCCACCAATAAAAACTATTATAGTATCTGTCATCTGTGACCCGTACCAATATAAACAGCAAAAATACAGATACTTAACGACATCATATCTTTATGAGCTTTTTACGAGAATAACATTATGCTGCAATTTTCTTATACATTCAAAAATCTCTGAAAACGTAATTATTCCATTCTACATAAAATGAAAAAAATAGGAGTTATTTTTCATTTGTTTTTCAGTTTTTCATTGTTGTCAGTTATTGCTCTACCCCAAGGAGATATAATATTAGGTAAATCAGGTGTATCTACCAATGTGTAGGTTTATCTTCGAATATATATTCGCAAAGCTATATATATTCGAAGATAAACCTATTACATGATCAAAATTTACAACTTCGAAGTTTGTTTGTTTCGTTTTACTTGGACAAAAGTCGTCCATTCCGCTTATTCCCGAATTTGAAAAAGAATTTGCTGTTTTAAATATTTTGTTGAAGACCGATAAACAACCGATATTTTTGCCTCAAATTTCGCTTTTATCCCAAAGTAAAAGTTTAAACTAAGTACTAATATTAAGTAAACGTTAATTCAAATGTAATAAGACTTGCCTGTAACGAACGTTATTTAAAGGTCAATAAATATTACTTTACTTTACTTAATGATAAAATTTTAAAACTTTGAATTTTAAATTATTTGTGGCATAGTTCACCCTTGACCAAAGCCTTGTATGTTGGTCGGGTTATAAATATTATTACGAACGAAGGAATTTACCACAAAACCTGAGTCGTCGACATAGTATTAGGAATTTGTTAGTTCGGTCATGCATAACTTAGCCATTGGGTACACAGATTATCGAGTGGAAACCGCAAACTAGTCCTACACTACTTCAATCAAACTTTGAATCGATTCACTAAGCCAAAAATTTTACTGTACAATGGAAACAGTTCTCAAGGCGGGTAAGGTCGTGGGCGGGCGGCGCAGTTCCGGTCAAGTCGCGGGCGGCCCTCGACTTCCGGCCGGCCAATTTGGCCACATTCACCCTGAGCACGGGGGCAAGACGTTAGACACCCTCCCTCTAACCCCCCTTGCACTGAGGTAACACAAACGTACCTCCTCGAGATTACAAGTTTATAGCCGCATCTGACCTGAAAACTAAGTTTAAAATACTTTATTTCAAATCAACACTAATATATTTAGAAAATATGTAATTTTCTTATTAAATAGCCTTACGCTGGTGATATGCATTTGAATAGACCTGAGCAAAGTAAGGATTTTAAATTATTATAGCTAATTAGAGTTGAACATGTTTTGTTTTGCTTACGCACGCTTATTACTTTTCTATCGACATCCGAAAAAAGAGAAGATACTCAATTTGATTGTATTTTTTTATATCTATGTCATCACTCTTCGCATAAGTTACTTTTTAATTCTTAGAAACGTCTATAATTTTATATCTCTGAATATATTAGCAGTTTAAGATTTACAAGTATATCTTACCGAAGATGATAATATATTTATGGCTATAGGTACCATGCGAGTATCTAAATAAACCTTTGCGTCGATGTCCCGTGATCACGCCGGTTGCCATCAAAGGGCCTCTTGTTTGGCTTGGGTCGGAGATCGGTTTAATTGCCCGCCCAAGGCCCGCCCAAGCCGGTCAGCTGCCCAAGATAAGCGCCTAAGTCCAACTGGTATTACCTTGAGCCATTCAGTAATTAGGTATTTTGGAGCATGATGATGGACAGAGCTTTTATGATTTGTTATTTATGCCATGGGAATAAGAGTCACATTTAAAAAGGATTAATGTCATTACTAACTTTTTAAAGCCTATTCGTAGCAGATGAGTAATTTAGTATAAGTAAGATGGGGATAAAATATCACCACAGTGTTTTTTTAATAAAAAAATTATGGAAAAAGTCGGTCAACTTTGACCGATTTTTTAATATTCGGGATTCTTAATTGAGGTTGTATTCCGCATGTCTATAAAAAATATAATTGAAATAACATAGTAGCAAACTTCCGCCGGTTTTGGAAAAAAATACCAAATTGAAAATCCCAGAAGCGGAGACGCTTTAATCGCTCGATCAAATATCAAAAATTATGAACAATATCAAAAATTAAACATGGCAACCATTTTTCTACCTTTGATCAGAATAGCACATGTTTTGTTTCTACCACTTATTTCAAAGCAGACATTTCAAAAGAGATGGACGTCCGCAATTCTCCGATGGGTCCAGTAAAAAGGCGGGCATCAAAGCATCAGCAAAATGAAGACCATTACACCGCATTATACGGTAATCCACCGACACAAGGCACCGGGTGTGCTCCCGAACATTTATTAAAAGTTACAGGGGTAGGGAAGCCGCATGAGGCCTAATTAAGCCTCTTTTTACAAAAAGCTTGATACGGAGGGTCTCTACTTTTTACCCTTCTGACTCCTTAATGAGCTGTTGCCGGTCACCTAGGAGAGTGTATGAGGTTTACAGTAACGTAACTTTGCTTAGTCTCGACAGTAAAATAACTGTAACCAGTGTTTTAAGTTGCTTCATAGAAAATTTTGTACTTAATAGATATCCGAATTCAAGGTAGAGACGTAACATTATGATTAATTTAGCTTGGAATAGTTTTTAATATCCCAATGTTTTATTAACTATTTTACTAGTAATCCAAATATGCTTTAATATTCAAAAGCATTTATTATAACTTTTTTCTGTAAAACAACACTAGAATTTTTTTCCAAAGCTTTTAAAAACACAACATATATTATGAAAATAAAAATCTGTGAAATGTTACCTATAAAATTAAAATTAAATAACTCTTGAGGACGGCTTTAAGACGATGAAACATTTCGGTGGGTTTTATATTGAGATTAGGTTATAAGATTGTAATAAGTAATGTGTCTCTTCTGCACATGTTATATTCATCATAAAAATTAAATAAAGTTGTATGAATGTATTTAATTGAATATTAACACAACAATAGCAAGCGTCTATTTGTGGCTAAACTCTTTATTCTCTTTATTTAGTAAACTCATACATCCTGTAATGAATACACAATCTAAATGTCATGTCTCTAGGTTCAGAGCTTTAGGCTCTGCGTTGCGTCCTAGCGAATATTAGTCAGTCAGGACTTACTCTTTTAAATACATAAGAGATGTTTGAGAGACTTCTCTTGTTTCTTATACAAATAAGTTTTATTTTGATTTAGTGTTACTGTATTTATATTGTACGTAGTGTGGCAAGACCTTTGTTTTGATACCATGTGGTGAGAGGAAACCAAATTTTATGCAATTATTATGTGCGGAAAAGACGGGATGTTGTAATAATTACGTAACTCGTAAGAATGTAAAATAGAAAAATCATTCAGTAACTAAGTAATTTTGTCATTTACCACTTTGTCTACAGAAATTGCGTGATCTTTGTTATTTTGAGAAGTATGTTAGTTAGGTACAATTTACAAGTATTTTGAGTATAATAATTGCACGAATTCGTCAGTCAGAGTCGGTCAGTCAGTTGTTGTTACATCGTACAAAATGTAAATTGACAAGAACTTAATCTAAAAATAGGGATGCTCTATACTACGAGTATAATGTAAACGGACAGGTATTTCACTTCCCACGTTACATCGCGCGCGTGTGCCCACAGTACTCGTGGGAAGGTATTAAATATCCCAAATCAGTGCACATCTCTGTTTCTGAATGAAACCCCCAGATCAGACCGTCTGATAGCTACATACGACCCATGGCCAAATTAACTAGAACCGCACACCCCTAACAAAACTAAACACGCGCTAGCAAAATAAGAGGTGCTACAGATTTTGATGGGTCTACGTATGCTGGTTGCATTATTTTAATAAAGCGATGCGCCCACTTATCAGCGCCATCTGGTGAACCGTGGACACAATGACGGATCATCCCATAATGTGGACCTAAAAAATATACATTGTAATTTTTTTGTCAACGCTATTCCGGGTTATTGTTGCGTTGTTTAATTTTATGGGGTATTTTAAGCAAATGATACGGTTTTATCTTTGTTAATCTACGATAGGAGAGATAGCCGACATGTTGTGAATGGCGGACTCGGTTTACTTCGTAATGGATCTGTTTACTGATTTTAGATATGGGAAGCAACATTCATAAGCATATGTACCTACCAAACCAATGCCAATTTTATGCTCTGTATTTGTAGTAGTAGGTACCTATTAATTTTGCTGAGGGCAAAACTTGTTTGAAATATCCAGATTAACAGTAGTCCTACAACAACAACTATCAACAACTTTATTACCATCGCTATAAAACCAAACAGAACTCAAAAGAAACCGTCATATATCCGCATTAACGATGTTTATACGTCTCCATACATATCAATGGTTTATAGTCTCAAAGGACAATAAGAGCACCATAAAGTCGCTGCCACATCGGCGGCGTATCTGCGATCTTCGTCTCAATGGAGGTTATTTACATAGCAATAAGGAGATAGAATCGAGTCTCCGCAGCCGGCACCTTATCTCTGTTATTGCCAGTGTGCACGCGGCTTATGGTCGGGAGGAATTGGCTAGGGTTCGCATATTGTACCTATAGTAAGGACCTACACTTAGTAATCCAATATTCTATTGTAGCGTATTTGTCTCGCGTGACACAATTGCAAAAAAAAACTATTGTTCATACCAGGTACTAACATTTCTTCAGCTCCTAACTACTGAACATGAGAGATAGCTGTAATGATTACTTAATTTACGATTTTTTATCTGGTGTATTATAAAGCCCTCTGCTTTTCAGCTGGATTTGAACTTGGATTCGATAACGTATTAACTGACAATGCTGAATGCTGGGCATTATAATTATAAAGGTGTGCAGCCATTTAAAAAAGGCACTATCGGAACTCAATCCGCGTTACTCCCGGCTTCAGAATCTCGGTCGTGATCACCTCCGAAGAGTACCTAGTAAGAGTTGTCAGAGGACTCATCATTTTTTAAATTAAATATTTACACTCCACAGACGCTTTGGTCCGTGCCATTTATGAATTATTTGTGAATTTAATTATATATCTTGATATTTAGGTTTATAAAAGAAAACAAAGGCTTAGCTTATTACATTTTAAATAAATAGGTATTATTACAAATCAGAGGGAGATCAGAGGGAAGAGGACAACCCGACACACAACGCCGCCGCAAGAAGAAGCTTTTATGAGAGCATGAGTACTCTGGGTATACGCGTGATTACTAATATACCAACTATATTTCTACAAATATTTAAAACAATTATTAAATTCCAAATAGTTAGCGACGCAAACGTAAACAACTATGTTATTGCTTATTGACATTGCTCATTTAACAAACACCTCTTTACTATTAGTGTTACAGACAGTCCTTTATGCAGAGGTCGCATGGAGGATGAGGAAACATCAGTGAGTCGCTAAGGGTTGATAAGTTTAAGAGTGATACATCTATCTATAATATAGAAATGAATCGCTGAATGTGTTGCTAAGCGCAAATCTCGAGAGCTCAAATCTGAACCGATACTGCTAATTATTTTTTAGACTATTCCTTGAAGCGCAAGGATTGTTCTTAGTTAGAGAAAAATTTAAAAAATTGCCAGATAAGGTTTAAAAACAACACTTTTCTATTATACAATTGATTCGTAATAATACTTAAAAGCCAATTTGAACTTTAATACCATACCACGTTTAAGTGTTAGTGGAGAGGTTCTGAGAAGAAGTATCGTACGAGTATCGTATAAATATTAATGTCAATATTTATAATATGGAAACATTACTCTTCAAGAATCGACTGATAGGCGGTACAAAGTTCGCCGGGTCAGCTATTACTAAATATAACTGTAGAAGTATATATGAGAAAAACTCAGCTCAGCTGATTCTCGGAGTATTTGATAGAACATTGAGGTAAAGTTACAAAGTACCTTTAAGTAGATACTATAAGCATTGCAGATGTCGCCACCGATTGCTCTAGTCGTTGGAAGCGATCGAGTATTTCGCGGTTGGGAGCATGTCGACGATAGCGGAATTGGCAGATACCTGGACGAAATAAAATAATGTCAGTTTGGATTCTAATCGTTGTAATAGTTATTTCTGGTTTCCAATTCCTTACTTTTTAAAGTAGCATATAAAATTTTCATGAATTCTCACTAGCACTTCAATGAAAATAAAAATATCAAGTGTTCATACTGCCTATAGCGCAGTGTTGGGATGTAAGGAGTTTTTAAACAACTGGCGTAGATTTATCTGTTAGTGGAAATGAGATTGCGAACGCAACGATGTCTATACACATCAGCTTTCAGAATCTGGATGAGGTAAAAAGGCTGGTTTCCTCCACTACCTACCTACATGTTTTTTGTAAGGAAACGCTGTAATACTCGTAGTAATAAAAATCTTTTGCTTTTATGTCCAAAGGTAAAGTGTTTCTCTTTATTAAAATTTGGTATCTATCATGTTTTTAATTCTTTGATTAATTTAGACGACTTTGTGCGGCTTTAAATTCTGACTAAACTCAATTACCTATATCAAAATAAGAACTGAGTCTCTTCTCACTTATAGTTACTCTATCTATTTGTTTCTTTGCGGTTAACTCTACAGATACTCTCTCTGTGATCATAAAATATTCCGAGGAAATATAGGCACAGATATAGTTGAATCCTAACTACTCTAGTTAGAAAAATGGATTTTCCAGAATAAAACCGAAGGTTTTCTATCTATCGGCGACTTCGCAGAAATTGAACCGCTTTGACTAAAACTTCACTCATTAAAAATTCTAAGAAATTTTCATAAAGTATCCTTCCCGTTAATTATGTTATCCATCACGTTTATTGACCATCAAACAAGCGTTTGAGCGACAATTTGTGTCCTGACATAATACAGGGCGGGTGTCAAGTTGGGGGTAAATATTAAAATCAGAATTTATGAAGTGTGACTCCCGTTGGAGGCAGAGGCAGCGTGGCGAACCGATTTGTATGGAAATTTGGTTGGAGCCGACGTTTGGAGGGTATCGTCGGCTCTCTATCGCCCGGAGGTGTCATTTTGATGGCATAATTTGGACAACGAACATATACCCGACCAGATTTATGTGTGTTTGTGCCGCGTTATTGAATGTTTTGGAGTGCGACAAGCTTTTATTGTGCTATTTTTTGAAATTCAATTTTCTTTAGATTTTATATGTATTACTTGGCCTTATGCCCTATTCAATTAGTTACTAGTTGGGCCAGTTCTTACATGACACAACTATTTGTATATCAATCACAATAGGCTTCACATGACGTATTATTGGCTTCTTGTTAGTATTTTACTTCACATGATACTCGTATTTTACACTTAAGTTTGCTAATTAGCTATGTAAGTCCTCTGCTGAATAAGGATATATGTAAAGCCATTTGCTAACTATTGTCGCATAGTACACTAAATAGCACATTACGGTAAATTTTACGCGGTCCGCTGGCCATCGCCGCTATATTTTTGCGTGATGGAGCCGCGCCTCCATTGCATTGCTCCGATTATCGCAATGATATCGCGATCAATCGAACGAGGGGGTCCCGAGGGGGGAAGGGAAGGCAGAATGGCGCAAATAAATGTATCTGCCGGCCGGCGGGCGGATAAATACGCAAATAATACGAAACTACAAAAATCAAAACCCATCCGCCACTCCGATACAGTGGCAACGAATGGTAACGTGCTCTACTTGCGATTACGTTAGCTACGTCAAGAGTTCTTTCACTGTACCGTTTTTACTATTAGTTTGATAGTTTGTTCTAAACTGGACCTTCTGACAAGTCTGTTTTTTTTTATAGTCGATAGGCTTGCGCTTGACCGCAACTCACCTGATGTGTTCATATTAGGACAAAATAATTCTAGCGATTTAGTAATTAGTACATCACTTTTACTCTTCTAATTAGGTAGTACAGTAGTAACTATTTGCCTGCAAAGTTTTGCACAGATAGATAATTTATAAGTTGTTGTTAAGTAAATAAGCATACTCTCTGAGAGCTGCGCTCCGCTATGATAATAATGACATTATGCTAATTTTTACCAATGGTCAAATGTAAGTACTTTGGTACAAAAATAGCATATTTTTAAGTATAGTAAATGTTTTTTTTCATATAAGGAGTTCTTGGAAGAAAAGTGCATAAGGCTCTTATTTACTAACTCTAGAATAGTGTTAAAATCTACTGAAACGTTTAAAGATATTATAGTAGGATAAGCATTAAACTCCAGTTGGCTTGCTCTAGATACAAGTATATGCTTACCACTAGGCTATGGCAGTCATTTTAATTTTCCCTATAGATATAAAGTAGACACATATGTATATAGCAACTTCTCAGCAGAGCAGCTTTCAGACCATATCCATGACCCGCGAGGCCATTATCAAGCCTATAGCTATTTGCCCCGAAAAACAAACTCTCGCGGGATGTGCCGGTGCACCGGTCATGGAGGGGGTGAGGGGGGGATGCACAATGCAGCCAACTGCGCGTTCACACACCCCACCCTTCGACGTCCACCCGCGGCATTTGCATTCGAGCTTCGTTCAGATACGGACGTTATTTTTGATTATAACTTCGTAATATTCAGATAAAATATTATTATTATAATATGGCATATGCCATGATTTTGGAAAGCTTCTGTTTATGAAACATACAGTTAAAATAAAATAAAATACGATTATTTCTTATTAAATATCAATGAAAAAACTCAACGTTCTAACGTCAATAACCCTGATTTTGTAATTTATAGCTGAACATAAATTGCACGTGGGGTGCGTTTGACTATACTATTTTAGTAACTACGAGTTTTACTTTTTGTCAACGTGAATATTTCTGTAGAACGCATAGAATAGTAAAACTACGGCTGTAAAATCCCGTTCTTTATTTATGAATTCTGAATAACATGTACCAAAAAGGTAGACCAAAAATAACGTCCCGTGAATATATGAAGCAACTACTGCCTGATGCAGCAATAATTGACACCAGTGCGACTATCACATCCGGCGAGGCGCTCTTGACAGAAACTGTGTTGCTGTCATTCTTATATATCAAAGATTTTAAAAATATGACTATGATGACTAAAACACAGAATCTTTGTGAGTAGGTTCAGTTCGACGAGACACTTAAAATTTATTATGTAAAATTCTCAATACTAGAGTTATCGCGGCATTAAAACTTGCAACTGACTGAATGACCGTTTCATACACGTCCAATACTTAACGAATATGAAACTGCCTTTAAAAGTAACCAGAAGATTATTAAAATTGTAAATAGAAATAAACGTAGTTCACTTGTGTGAAATGTAGCCTCTCTTGGCTTAACTACTATTTCTTGACAGCGAGACATTTTAGCACGACTCGTCTGATGGCAAATCTAAATTAATATAGACAATAAATTCCATAGCTGCGTAGGTTCATTCATGAAATCAACTAGATAATCTTAGCTTTAAGTGTGCTTGACATAAAATAACAATACCGGTAGTGCTCAGCAGTAGTACCAAAGGTAAGAAATGGAATAGAAGAAATCAGTTGCAGCGATGACATTCAACCAGTCCTATTTAATATATCGTCACAATACTAGCACAACAATATCAGCAATGGCGCAACCAACATGTCCAATACATACATGCAGAAAGTACGTGCGTGCTTTATAAAAGAAATGCTTTACGGTGCATGATGGGGGCGTTGACCTGAAATGAGTATTTTTGCGCTCTGGTCCCATGTTGGATGGTTTTTAATCATCGCACGCTTTTTGTTCCACGGCCGCTGCTTCTGGGTAATTAATGGTGATGAGACTGCTGTAAATCCTCATGATTAAAATCTTTGGATTTAAATATCCGGTGTACAACTTTAAGTCTAGATTTTCCATTATATTCGTAATGACGTTGTTATCTTAACAGCTGCATTCTGGAAAAAAAATGCATTCATACAACTTTTAAACTTATTCTGAAAGTTTAGTACAGGTATTAAAAGGTTTTTTAACCAACTTTAAGAAGGTTTTCCTTCTTTTTGATCCTCCACCTTAATATTCATAGGAAATTTTTTTTGGAACGATTTATGTAGATATACATATGTACTTATACTTTACAGTAAGCCCCATACGAATATTATCAAAATTGGTTTTGTAGTTTGATCTAGATATTAAAATATGTAGCTAATTGAAAAATAATATATTTCGAATGTATATAATAATATATTTTGAATCATATATATAAAAAAAAAATTAAGTAAGTACATGTAAACACATATATTTTTACAGTATTGAGAGAGTATTATTTTATTCTATCGAATACTAAACTATATAAATATAAAAATAGTCTAGACATTAATATGAGTTCATTGCGTTCAATACTGAAACAATATTTTTGTGTATTCTCATCGCATATCCTTTGTGTATCCTATCCTAATCCTAGGTTTAATTTAATTTTGTTTCCCGAAACTTACGTGACTAATAAAATTTCCTTACAATAGTTTTTTTTTGTACCTATTCTATATCCTTACCAATTTTTTTGTACCTATTCTATTTTGTGAGCTCGCCATGTCCACCATCCATTCCGTTTTACAAGCTGCAATGGCCCCACCGTAGCCGCACGCTAAAAGAGAAATCGGATTTTTATGAAGTGCGAAACACCACGCTAACTGCCTATCAATCATACTAGAGCAATTTCTGGGTAAGTCGGTGGCACAAACAAACATCATTCTTACAAAACATGCAAATCATCAGCGGACAATAGAAACAGAAACCCGACGGAGGACTATGTAAATGAGCTTTGAAAAACGTCGTCTAAACGGCGATACGGTTAAACTTTTAACCAAACATTCGTCAAAGCGTTTAAGATATAAAAAGTTGAGTATTTGTCATGAGAGGCGCGCATGCATTCAGTCGGTTATCAATATAAAAGTCGGCGATACGCGGGGCATGGAATAAAACATTTCAATTTGGAGATCCGGTTACGACCCCCGTTTCAAATCTGCATTGTGGGTCTGCGGGACCCCATATAGTAGTAGTTTTGGGGATGCTCGCGTACACACGGCATTGTCACTTTTGTCATGAAAATGTTAGAAATATCATAATAATTTAGAAACGCATTATTTTTTAAATACTGGTATTTCTTGTTTTGTTACCTAAAGAATTGTACAAGGATACGTAAATACTACAATGCAAATTATTTAAATTTATGTAATTTATACAATATATTGAATTCACATTTCCGCTTTCAATGTTTTTATTATTTGTAGGTACATAAAATTCTCACAAATATATCTAATCGCAATCACACTAGTTGCTTCTGGGAGACTCCCAACGTTCCAGAAAAAGTTACTTATATTTAAATGCCAATAGATACCATTCCGCTTAGTAGACTTTTCCCGGATCAGCTTGTACTTACTGAGTTTATAACTACACCATATCTTTAAATAATATATCAAAGTTTGTATTCTAAAGGTTAATTTTTGTAATCTCAAAACCGTTGAGCCGTAGCCAAAACTGAGAGCCGGTTTAATCAAATTATTTTGTATATAAGAACAGTAATATAAAAAAGTTGAAATGTACGTATGAAATTCATTTAATATTGAACAGTTTTATTATTATTATCAGCATTGATTTATCAACAATATCACTTTTCCGCTCGCCAGTCCCCACAGCCGGCGCCCCAAAACGCAGTGTACGCTTGGTTAGGCCCGCGCCTCCCGCCCGTTGCAAGAAAGGGGTAGTTAGCCGCTATTGTCTCACACCCCAGATACATAAACCGATCATACTTTAGAACACGGTAAATGATATTTTTCGATACTTTGATAAAGAATAATTTGATGTTAGGTCTTGATAATTGTACAAACGACGGGTTGTGGTATTCCTTATATTTTGCGTGGCCTAATATTATAAAGGAGTAAGTTTGTATGTGTGTGTATTTGTTTCTTCCTTCTTCACACTCAAACGGCTTAACGGATTTGTATGAAATTTGGTACGAAGATAGCTTATATCCTGGATTATCAAAATAACTTTTTATTTAACCCGGAAAATTAAATTGTTTCCATAGGATGATCAAATATCTACTGCGAGGTAAGCAGTTAGTAATAGATAAATGTAAATACTGTTTGTTTAAGACTAAGTTTTTGTAGCTTTTGTATTTTATATCTGAAGCTCACAACAAAGCATCGGACTTACGAAACACTTTTGGATAAATTTTTATTGTAGCAGTATTTTTGTTTCCTATGACTACGAGTACGACTATAATCTAGGTATTTTCAAGCCTAAAGAGTATCTATACCATGGGTTACCATAAACAACGATAACTTACATATATAAATCTTAGCCGGTTTACATTCGTGGAGTTGCACTCTATCGCAAGTTTACTTTGTATTAGGAAAGTAATAAAAAATAATTATAAAAAAGGCAATGGAATTTCTTATCCCCTGTAGAAGTGTGCAAGAAAATAGTATCTTACTAAACCATTCAATGGATTACATATTTGCTCGATAAACATTTGGACTACACAGATCGACGTCAGCATTATCTAGGTCTTTTCAAATAGTGAGTGAATTAGTTTCTTCTAGACAAGCGTGCGACATCCTGAGCTGCATCGTCGCATTAAAAAACAAGCGAGTTTAATGATGTAAAATACTCAAAAAAGTATTTAATGAATCAATGAATAAACGCAACTTTATTGAAAATCAAACAAAAAGTACATTAGAGAAAGTTGGAGAAAACGAAAGAAGGTTGTTTTAGGGTAATAGAATTACTATAACAATTTTGTTTGAATCAACGAGAAAAACACATTGATTATATTGTAATATGTTCCGAAACATTACCCGATACTCCTTCCCTAGCGAGCACAGCCACAGCCATGTCTCCCCACAAAGACGCGAGTAACACTAAGCAATGTTGACACTACACTTTACTGCCGATTCCACTCTCGATCTACAGCGATTGCATTTACAATCATCAATGTTACTTGTTAACAACTGCAACGGAATGAACGGTGATTGTGTTATACTTATGGTGCATAAATATTTTCTAAACTGTTCACAGTCCTGAAAAATATATCCAAACTTTTTGAATCCTGATCCTCCAATCAAAATCACAACTACGCAAGAGTTTTTAAAATCTATTTTTGTATCTATATTTGAAACCTTATAACAGACTTGCCAGAAAATGGATCTCGAAAACAATGTCTCGTATGTAAAACTACGTTTTGTGGAAAAAAATTGTCTCTATCTAGTCTTTTGTGATAGTATTGAACTTTGGTTCGTATCAAACATTTTCTGTTTAGTTTATTTTGGGGCTGTAACGGTAACTTATGTAAAACATTGACATGAGTTGTTTTCTGATTACAACAATTTTTAAAAGAACATATGGCTAGAAGTCGTATATGTTTTTTTTAATATGTCTATTGTAATATAGCTAATATACGTGTTATGGTGGTTTAAATTGGGTAGTTGGAGTGGGCTCAAGGACAAATGGGTATACCGCTAAACTAGGTTTTTTTTTTCGATTTGTAAAAGTTAAGTGCTGACATGTAATTCAACGCCCGGATTACAATATCAATTTCCATGACCTCTCTCACCTATCTACAAAACTAACAATCCCAACTGAATCACATCTGCCGTCGCTAATCCGACAACAAATTACAACTATACGTATAACAATAAAACTGTAAAGTTCACGTCAAACAGTAGTGCGAACGTAATGAATGGCTCCGGCATTATAACCGGACTGCAAATCTAGTTTGTAGGGGAGTGCGGCTGCTTCGGTGAGCCTCCATGGCCAGACGCTCACCACACTTCGGCGTGTTCTGTTCCCACAATCCTCAGCTCCAGAACAAACTATCCGCCAGCTACTTAATCATGCAACATTGTAGCGTACGAATGGAGTTATAGGGTTGAGTTTATGTAGAAAAGTGATAGGCTGTACCGATGTTTAGCGGTTGAGAGTCGCGGCCGATCGCTATAACGTGTTCTTTGTCGCTTTAGCCGCGTCCCTCTCACACAATGGCATACTTATTAGGGATTTAGTCCAGATATTAGTTGGGGATGTGAGTATTGTTTGGATTTTAATAGAATTCGCCTGCGCCGCGGGCGGTTGCGTACACGGATGGGGTGCCGCTCGCGGTGGCTTCTGTTGAGAATTGTTGGCGGGATTAGCGGAGCTAAGTTTGGGTTGTCTGATGATAAAAATAAACCATCTTATGTAAAACATCAAGTTATTGAAAGTTGGAGATAATTTGATAACTAACAGTTAAAGCGCTATTGCGCTATGTTCATTTAAAATTTCGTGTCACACATATACAAGATTCTTATTTACATCTTTTTGAGTTGATTATGAACATCTTTGATATGAGAAACTTGGTGGTACTCGTAGCTATACTCCATATAGCTTTAGTTCCCCGAAGTATCGATAGAACGTAACGTGTTTACGCAAAATACGCACTTCCAGTTTAATAAGATTTTATCTATTATTTTATTCTAGTAGTTTATGTTAATAGCAGTAAAATTTAAGGTAACATATTTTTAATTGCATTTTAATATGTATATCATTTGACTTTGCCGCATTATTTACCTTCAACTAGTTAGCTTTAGACTGTTTCTACCTACTGATTATCCGGTACACATTGCATCTATCATGGAGTCGTAATAAGTCGCTTGATATGTATATCTATATCTATGTAATATTCAATAGCCTAAATTTTAAAAAATGCTCTACGTTCTCTGCCTAGAATGTACGAACATAATTAAGTATAATTTTTTTATATATATAACTTACCTTCTATATCACGCAATTGACATCGCCTGTGAATATGCTCGACGGATATTCATACGTGCACCCGCACATCACGTGAAATCACGTCGGATGGTACACCACCGCGGCCCCCAAGCAGTAGTAAATCGATGCTCTCTCTCTATCAATCCTTTGTAAAAAATAATAACTATGTTAAACATACTAAAAATACATCAAACTTTTTTTCGACTGTGTAACCTCGAGTTCAGAACTTTCTTTCTAGTCTTTCCGAAGATACCCCTATAATTTATCGAGTCATTACCTACTAACGTAATTAGCCCATTATGTAAGTCTTTCTTCCTACTTCACTTTATAAATAGTGTCAACTTATATACAAGAAAATCTCATTGCTGATCACGGGCTCCACAAAAGGTAGGTTCACCGCGGTGGCGAAATTCGTATTGTAGACTTTTCTTATCTTTGAAGTGTAATCTTTTCTTGACAAACATGTTTTCTTCCAAAGTTTTTTTCTACCGTAAAATCAAGTGGTTATTCATCCTTATCTACATAAAGTATGAGTGAAAAACTCAGCGGTTCGTGCCAGACCTGGGATCGAACCAACGACCTCGCATTAGAGGGGCATGGGTTAACTAGGCTGCTAGTGGTCTAATACTATTTTCTAAAAAATATGCTTCAACTATGGAGAGCTTTAGTTTCGTACTTTGCGCAAGCGGTAGATATTTCCAAAGTTTCACCCGCATTACTTTGCCACCAACATCGCAAGTGACTGACATCGCCTCTGAGTTTGTTGAGCAGATATTTTTTATAGTTGGATGCACACCACAAGTTGGATGCTGCAGCGCCCCAAGTAGTAGTGGATCGATGCCCCCTCTATCGAGCCCTTATTGAAAATTATAACAATGGCACACCACGCCGCGCCGCCCTCTTAACACTCACTGATTTCGGTAATCTTATGTGGATACGCACTGCTAAAAGACAAACATATTTTTAACCAACGTCGGCAAAAACACAAAAAATATTAATAAAGAAAGACAAAATAAATGTAGCTCTGAAATTTGCCACAGGTCTCATGTGTTTTATCAGGATTGAGATTTTTTTAATTTCTCTAAAAAACGATTCTTACATATTATATCATGAAAATTAAAAAAAAAAAACATGGTAATGGACCATTTCTTAAATATTATATTTATATATGTGTAAATTTAATTTAAATTACTTGCTGGGCTTAGGCTAGATTTTAAGTATTGAAATTTGGTTAATACGCTTTTAAAGGGTCTTTATTTTCTTGATAATACCAATATAATATGTGGTGGTTAAATAGTTTAGCCTGTGTGTATCATTTGTAATTCATATATCAAAATATCAAACCCCTACATTCAGTTAGGAATATATTTACTGACTTATTTAATCTAACGCCTGATATATTGTAGCATACTAGCAACGAAAAAAGTACTGTGATTGATACTTTTTTCATCGCATGAGTAATTTTCTAAAACTTATTAAGAAGCTTGAATGATGCGGGACGTAGTTAGAATACCGGTGTTTATATGGCCCAACGTATAAATATTATTAACAGGTACGATCTTTAGTGATCTAATGTAATCCAACTGTTGATTTTTGTAAAGTTACTTATAATTATTTTTTCTTGATTATGACATTTGCTCAGTTTCAAGCTTTTCATTTAATATGAACAAAAGTACGTAAGTCACATCAGACTTAAAACAAAATGAATACAAGCGCATCCATTGAGTGTAACCCCGCGCATGGACGTGTTAATATATCGGTCGAAGGGCGGGCGGGCGCGGGGGCGGGAGCGGCCTGATGCAGGGATTATAATGAGGCACGACCCCACTAAGTATTTTCGACATGCGTCGCCGGCACCCGGCAAACATTCGGGGGTAACGAGTGCCCGCCAACATTGCGATCCGAGAGTAAAAACGTACAAGAGTATTGCATGACGAAGCTGAATAGATACAGAGCGACAAGTGTATTTTAGTATTGAACAAAATATAAGAAACGCTGAAATTCGTAATCTGAAAATGGGGCAAAGATTTCGGGTTTGCAGCTAAGCGTTATACAGCCGTTGCGTGTTAGATTCCGGATTAACTAAAACTATCAATTTATTATCATATTTGATTAATAATGTAAGATACCTTCCATTCTATAACATGGACTGAAGCCATCACTTAAAGATCAGTAAAAATGATTTTGAAAGAGCTTATGACCTTTTATGTAGAATAATAATTTTGCAGTTAAAAAGAATCCGTATGTAACTGATAATTTAATCTACGATGAGATACGGCTTTTTTGTGTGTGAGTTTTGTCAGGTGAGTGATTATCTGGTGACGTATGCAGCCAGTTCCGATGGTCTTTGAAACAAATACAAGTAATGATTACAAAATTCCTTGGTAAGACCGAGAAGAGACTGCAATAAATTATCTTAGATTTGATTTGAGCTTGAAGAATACCAAAAAAGAGAACAAATCATGTAGTACTTGAAGAAATATGACTTCTTACTCAACTCAAGATTTATTTAAGGTTTTTATAATATTTTTTATCTATTACTAGTAGCTAGAAGTTGACCGAGGCACGCGTTCTCAGTTTTTTAACTCGCATATTCCGTCCCAATTTTTAGTTCCTTCGAAGAACCAGGACTGTTGGCAAAATACTGGAACGAATTCTATTATTTAGTCGCGTGGGTGTCGTAAACGGGCCACAATGCGGCCAGCCTGAGATCTGTCATTAGCTTCAGAAAACTTTTATTCACACAAAAATACCGGGAACGTAAAAGAAATCGGTCATTGTTTGAGGCAAATAAGAGTATTGTGTTATTGTTTTTAATGTTTTGTCCTCTTTGTGCGTGTTTGTTAGGAAGTTAAATGTTGTTAAATCTATTGTTGATTTTGTGTTTGATTTCACGGTTCTACATGAGGTCTTTTGGTTCTGTAGAAGCGTAGAAACGACGTTTATTAGAGTCCACGGGGACCTGTCTTGGTGGATTGAGGTGTTCGCTGTTATTAGTCATCACCTTTATCGTACATCCTGTGGTGTTCTCTATTATTTACATGTCGGGGAAACGGTAAAGCAGTTTACGGTTTGGCCTATTTTCAAAACGATAGTGAAAGATGGTTCACGTTGATTTATTGCATTTTAAAGCTGAGGATACGTTAAGTGGACCTTAACATAATTATAAAAGTTATTGTTAAAATGGATTAATTCTTCTTTATTGTTATGATAGAGAGGCGTCGCCTTATTATCTAGTGAGAAAGGCCTCTGAAATGATTTGATATACAAAGACAAGTATAAATAGCTGTAATACCTAGTGTTTTGTACGACCTCGTAGCGCTCTTGGTCACTTAGCAGTATCGGTCTATTTTATTACAATATACACACCTGTCATGTACATATCTGTTATATAATGAAAGGGATGTGAAAGGGATGAAAGTAATGGTACGTTATGGGTTGAAACGTAACGTACCTATGTATAATAATATTAGTTACATAGACTTACATCAAATATGAATTCTGAAATTCTTATCCGGTAAGTACTTATAAGTGTGATAAAGTTCTAGCCCTATAATGGCTTCTAACAAACCTTCAGAAACCAAGAGTCTTTCAAAATTTTAGAGCATACTTTACTTCAACCTTCCTTCTCTCAACAATACACTGAAATGGGTCAAGTTTTTATGCCAAGCAATATTGCCAATATGACAATGAGACAATAGAACAAGTAACACCAGTGGCCGTCCAAAGACAATATTATTTATGACAACAGAAGCTGTTTGACAATACAATTAGGAGCGCAAAAAATGGGACCTCAATGCGAAAACATATTTAATGTTTCAACTTTCTAAATCATTTATAATTATTTGTTGGAATATAACTATAGGGAATAAGTATCTAATAGCCAGTTAATTGAGATTGTCTCTTATGGTCTTTAAATTTTAAGTACTAGCCTACGCCATATCAATAAAAGTCAATACGGCTTCAGATTCAGAATAACGCCAGAAATGAATAATGCGAAGTAGCTATTTGAATAAAATGAAACAATTCCTAAAAATTTTAAAATTTTGAATGGCCAGAACTTTATTAAATCTACACGATATTTATAATTATGACGCGTGTTCAATCTTTCACCCATCTATCGCTTTAAGCAATTTGGTGTAATGATGCAAGTAGGAGGTCAAACAAAAATATACCTATTTATAAACATATAAAACTATATGAGCCTAAATTTGAGAATCAATACCAAATAAAGATGTATAGCTATTTTCTATGAACTATCTATACTCAATAAATTGAAGACTTATTACGGACCAAAACATAACGGCATCTTACAGTCCTCCATCTTCGGCATCTTACTCCTTTCTTTCAATCATTATACAAAACTGTAACTGTTTACATTCCCTTTATTACTCTAAAACGGTACCCAACTACGTCACAAGTCAATCTCGCGGTCCCGTTAGAATCATAAACCATCAAATAACGGGTGAACTGGACCATTTTCTACCAACCCTTTCACGTCATGAATAATTACACAAGACACCGTAATGTTACTTTTGGTTACACAAAGAATACTACTGTTATACAAAGGATAACGTTAGTCGTCCTTGGTAGAGAAAGTACAATGGACTTTCTCTGTGAAAGGGTGGTTTTTACTTCCTGGTTGTGTGACGAATTTGAGTAGAATGCACCGTTGCTTGAAATTGTAGCATTCTGTATTTGACAGTGAAGCGGTATGGAAGCCCCCCACAGTGGTTGTCATTGTGGATAGAAAATAAGACCAAAATATCATAATCCTTTTCAATTTGCAATGCAATGAAGATTTTTTGCTTAACAAAAAGTTAGAAATTCAATTTATAGATCAACACCGAGTAACTTGAGTATATACGAAATCCTGTGTAGCAATTTTATCTTTACTAAAATTAATGCAGGTCAAAGGTGGGTTTTAACTTAATGCTATTGTTAAACAATCTGCGATATATGTTGATAAGGAATCAGATTAGAATATTATTATTCCTTACAATTAATTAATTTAAGATACTTATGTGCTATCTGAGCTAAAGCAGTGTTCGGTTGAAGACTGAATTTTGAATACAAAGCCACTAGGCCAATTAATTCATTATTCCAGATTTACACTATAACAAACTCTGAGTAGCAATTTTATCTTTACTAAAATTATTGTCTATAAATATATAGTATAGGTAACTGCCGAATTGGTGTTTATAATTTTTCAATTATTGTTAGGTTTTTAACTTAATGCTATCGTTAAACATTCAGCAATATATGTTGATAAGGAATACGCTAAGATTTTTTAAAATTAATTAATTAAAACACTTAGGTGCCTAATTAAGTGTCATTTGAGTTAAAGCAGTGTTAGGTTGAAGAACGAATACAAAGCCACTAGGCCAAATAAGCTGCGAACGTTACATCTATTCCAGATTAACACTTACATAAACCTATTAGTCTATATAATAATTTGTGCCAACAATGTACATGCTGCTTAGGCTTAGTTTGCCACCGAGATTAGCACAGATTACCGCTACGGTTTGCACAACCTCGATGACATTATGGCTAAGATGACACCACCAGGCTTGATATAGTGATGGTCAGTATTGGCAAAACTTAGAATAACAAAAGGTTGAAAGTATTTGATTCTTATTTGTCATTTAGATATTTACGCGTTCAGGTCGTACTTTTCTCGTATTACAATTAAAAAATATTAATTTTAGAGTGGCTGGTTATTTTTACCTGAAGGTGGGAAAGTCTGCTACAATACCATCTACCGTCAGATTTTTTAATTAAGAGATTGTTGTTTGGAATAAGGCTACGGTAAATTTTGCCAGAACCCTAGAAAGCTCGTTTCTGTTAGTTGCTGCAGACATATAGCAATCTGTCTTTTTTTCTTTGTGTGTGACTATAGTACTCGTAGCTTGCCTAAACAAGAACGCCCAATGGCTAGGATGAGAAAACATATAAACACATATACATAAATTCTTGATTTGGACAATATCATCGCGTCTATGGTTTACAACCAGGTATTTTCACAGCAAATATTTTTTGTATTGAAATGGTTACTTAATAAGAACGCCAACATTAAACAAGGATTAAGCTTAAAATAATCGACAGTCTTGCACAATTGTATAAACCATTTATACAAATACATTATTCTATCAGATAATTTCGGCTAAACGCCGTTTAAGCCGATGAGTAAGACAAGTCGAGATAATCCGGCGCGTCTTTATTCCACTGCTTGTCGGATCGCAGGCTATTTGGGGACGGATTTACTCGTAGATTAAGAGCTCTGGATTTACCTTGTTACGCGTCACTTTAAGCGACTGGTTTGATTTGTTTGCGCGATTTTTAGTGCCTAACACACTAACAATTAAAACTAGTAAAAATTAAATACCTACACAGAACTTTTAACTTCTGTTTGACCCGCTTGGGGATTTATTTTCAATAGTCCTTTCTTTGTACACGTTTACATTTTACACCCTGTAATTAATATACCTTCTAAATTTAATGTGTCTGGGTTCCACAGTTTATGCTCTACGTTGATTCCTAGAATATATCAATCAGTCAGTTTGGACTAACTGTTTTATACATCTACAATGGAATACAATAATTCTTTATTGACACCACAAAAATACAACTAGAATATATCAATCTGTCAGTTTGGACTAACTGTTTTATACATCTACAATGGAATACAATAATTCTTTATTGACACCACAAAAATACAACTAGAATATATCAATCTGTCAGTTTGGACTAACTGTTTTATACATCTACAATGGAATACAATAATTCTTTATTGACACCACAAAAATACAACTAGAATATATCAATCAGTCAGTTTGGACTAACTGTTTTATACATCTACAATGGAATACAATAATTCTTTATTGACACCACAAAAATACAACTAGAATATATCAATCAGTCAGTTTGGACTAACTGTTTTATACATCTACAATGGAATACAATAATTCTTTATTGACACCACAAAAATACAACTAGAATATATCAATCAGTCAGTTTGGACTAACTGTTTTATACATCTACAATGGAATACAATAATTCTTTATTGACACCACAAAAATACAACTAGAATATATCAATCAGTCAGTTTGGACTAACTGCTTTATACATCTACAATGGAATACAATAATTCTTTATTGACACCACAAAAATACAACACAAAAAGAAAAAATAAATAAAACAAATAACGTGGCACAAAAGTTGGTCTTATCGCTAAAAAGCGATCTCTTCTAGAAAACCTTTATAGGAATGGAATATAATAATAAAATTTAGATCATCTAGGTTTATATATATATACATAGATCAGATGCAAAAGTGTGTGTGTGTTGTTACTTCTTCTGATGAAAGATAAAAAATGAAAGTAAAACAACGTTTGGAAATAGCGAATCAACTGGAACAACTCGCACCATTAAACTAAAAATACTTGAGTTTAAAATTTACTAAAATTTTGCATTATTTGTTACTGAAAGAAAAAAACATGAAAAATAAAGTAGAAGACTGCTGGTAAGCTGTTAGAAAGTACGCCTAATATTAGGACCTTATTCATTAGCTACTAACAGCTATACAAAACGCTGTTAACAACATCAATTAAGATACAACAGCCACCGCTCGGACCCATATCGCTGTTAAATTGACAGCACCTCCAAAAAAGCGCTCTCTAATGTTGGAGTTTTTTCGGCGGCCGTCAACAAATTGAAATTCATTAGTCCGCCACGAGTTCACCGGCTACCGAGCAGGGCGTTAAGGAGAATTAACGAGGCATATATGAATTAACACCCACGTACACAGCTGCACGGTCCGAAGCAGCGAGACGGACGCGGATCGATAGAGGCCAATCCGCGACAGTTTTTTGAAATGGTAGCGAGAGCAATGGCGCCGCATTTACACTTTCGCGGACAACCGAACTACGGCTAGCGCGAGCGCGAATACGACTCGTTCAGAGACGTAATTTGCGAGGAGTCGAGGACCTTCTTTTCGGTTTCAATAAATTTGTCAAGTGCATTTCGACACATATTGTAGGGTTTCATAACATTATATCCAAGATTATTTTCATCTAATCATTATGTTTTATAATAAACATTTCGTGAACGAATACGTAATTTATAAATCTGCCAACATAAATTTCGGTCCATAACTGTAAAAGTTAGAAGGGACGGACATACGAAAAGACGGACCTTTCGTCGCTTTAGTACCACGGAACCCTAATAATGCTGGAGTAATTTAAGAATTTTATTTTGTATTAATTCAAGTTTTGTCTGTCTAAAATAAATACTTTATTAATAAGCTATATAAGTGATGTGCAGGCTTAGTACGTTGACCACTGAGCCGTGAGTGGTACAAGCCAAAACTAGAAATAGCGCTGTCCGACTACTTGCCGCGATATTTGACAGCTGACTTTTGGAACAGACAGTTTTTGTTGAGTAGGTACCTCTCTGAGAAAAAACAGATGAAATTGCGCTGGCCACTTACTATACACGATATTATACCGCCGACTTTCTAAACCGACAGTCTAAGTGTAGAAGTTACGATGCCACTTACAACCAAAACTTACAGTACCCCTCATTTTGCATCTAAAGTTAATGAAAAACCAAAGAGTGTTACGGAGACGTGTGAATTCGGTTTTAAATAGCACAGCGCAGTGAGTCGTGAGTGGTGCGAGGCTAGCAGTTGCGCTGGCCGACTACTGGCCGCGATATTCGACCGCTGACTTTCCGAACTGACGGTTTTGATAGGCTTCAGCAGCCGCCTAGTTTATCGCTTAGATACACTACGGTTAGGCTTTGATTTCTAGGAGTTATGAGTACGTGGATTTAACTATTCTTGTAAATTGTATTAAATTGTGCGTTTCACTGATGTGCGTGCACGGTTCTGCCAAGGTCCTAAAGGACTTCCTCTATATCCGTATGGACAAGAGTATCTAGAAGACATTCTTGTTCACTGGCTAAATGGCGAGTTGGAGATGAATTGTCTGCGAAAGCTATTATTCGACAAGCAGGCTTCCTTCGCCGTTACATACAAAACAACTGGTAATTAATTCTAATCTTAATATATATAAATCTCGTGTCACAATGTTTGTCCTCAATGGACTCCTAAACCACTTAACCGATTATAATAAAATTCGCACACCATGTGCAGTTCGATCCAACTTGAGAGATAGGATAGTTTAAATCTCAAATTATAGTCGCAATTTTAATTTATTGCTAATTATTTGTCTGTTATTATTTGACAGTCACAATTATCTGTTAACTCCAAATGATTCTAACAGATGTCGATACCTTTCGACTGTTTTGATTAAGTAATCAATAGATGGCGCTGCTATGGTAAATCTACGAACGTGTCATATAAGCTACATTTTAACAGCATAATTACCACGTGTTGTTGACGCTATAAAATAGCCACAGCAACGCGTGGCCGGGTCAGCTAGTGTGCATATAAAATAAAACTCAGAGGTGCATGCGTGAATCCATTTTCGAAAGGCGTTCTTTCTCTCTTGATAGCCATTGTACGAATAAATTAATACCAGTCTATGTGTCTACAACTTGAAATGCAAAATGTCTGTAGATATGGAAAAATAAGTTGTAAAGTGTGCGTGACAAGCCACAACCGCGCTTCATTCATATTCGCGTGTTCACCTGTTACCAAATTGAATAATGCGCCACGAAAGGAAAGTTATGAATTCGAGCGTGCTAAGGGAGAAGTGTCGGAGTGGAAGTAAGGCTGGCGTACACTGGAGCAATATAAATATTATTAAGTACTCTTAAGATCTTTAATTGAGATATATTGGTTCAAACCTCAGAACAATATTCTTACTCTATAAGGATTTTATTTTAATAAGGAGTCTACAGCTCTATGACTCATAGAGACTTTCTTAGATGTTTTTATTATTTCAATTAAATAAATTTACGATGAAATAAAACTATGCCAATTTCGTAAAATATATAAAGGTATAATAGTAGCTGGAATATAGAATATATGCATGCACCATATCTTTACGTAAAAAAAGAACGTTTATAGGTTTAGGGACGTTTATCTGTGTTAATTAGCAGAAAATACCAGTTAGTCAGAACTTGCTCTTTTATATATAAAAGATTCTAAATATACTTATTTAAAAGTCCTGATAAATTTTGTCCGTTTTAACAAGCGAAATGCTCGTTAGTGTGTCACTGAGAGACCGGGTGGTAACATGTATATTAAAAAAAAGATTCCTTTAAATTGAGATCCTTCTTCTATTATGGAGTCTCTTAATGAAAGTATGTGTGAATTGATTCCAGTAGAATTAGTGTGTACTGTGTATGTATATACGTAATAATGTGTGTGCGCGTGTGTGTGGTAGCGGCGAGGATGTGGCGGCGCGTGACAACTCGGCGCTCGTCAACAGAGTGGTTTGCGGCCGCGGACACGAACCGCTTTCAAAACGAACGTAAACCAACAATCTAAACTTTGCAATAACACGAAAAATAAACAACACGTACTTTGAAAAAGTGAAAACTGAATTCAAATTAAAATTAACTTTATTTGCTGAACATGGTTATAAACAACGCACAAGATCTTAAGGTAAGTAAGTGTGCACATGTCCTTGCCTATCAGCATGCAAAATAGAAATACTGAAATAAAATATTACTAAGTACCTGATACTGGCTGCTGGTATTCCAACAAAGCTAAGCACTCTTGTTTGTTCCATAAATAGGATATATTGCTACAAGAATACATTGCATACTAACTTATTTCAAAAATACTTCCATTCGATTGCTAATAATGTCTTCTTAGAAAATTAAGTTTTATTGAATAAAACAAGAATTACTAAACCGATGTCGATAAAATGTATATGGGTGGTCCCATATACATTTCTTTCGAGAGTCTAACCTTTTGAACTAAAAAATATTTTTTGTATTCGGTTCATAATTTACGAAAACATCAATAAACATACGCAAAAAAATACATATCTACAAACGAACATAGTAAGTACCTCCTCTTACTGAAAGTCGGTAAAAACCCAAATTAATTTTTTGTCTTTCGAAAAATGCTTTGTGTAGCTAATACATAATATTGTGTAATAATATTGTGTAGATAAATAAATCAATAACATAGACAAAATTGTAAATATATTCTAGTTTTTAAATGGTGGCCTTATCGCTTAAAGCGATCTCTTCCAGGCAACCAAGCACGTACAAGATAATTACATAATATTAAAGAGGCCTTAAAATATTACACTAACAACTTAACAACTCTCAATACAAATATATAAATATAAAACATACATATATAAATACAATGTGTAGTTATACATCAATAGTTTTTCCATGTTTCTTTTAGACTAATAATGTCAAAATGTAATCTAAATGTATATTTAACTAGTCTCATTGCGATTTTTCCCAGTGACAACTGAGACTACTAATATCCAACTGGGCAATGTAATTTAAAAAATAAGTAAGGTAAGATTTCGGTTAAGTAAATTGATTAAATTGATTGGTCCTCTTGGTCGCATTATAAAATTACATTGCAATTGCACGTATAAAATGCAAACCCATAAATCATTATTTGGTAAATTCCTGGTATTGTCTAACTAACTTATTAACACCGATGTAAGAAACATTAAGTCTCGTATAATCGGTTCTACATAGAAGTTTATCGAAGATCAATTTTTTATAATTTACTAAAAAAATTGGTTTGTTTGACTAGCTATAGATTTAATGGATTGCTAATTCATTAATAATTATAAATTATTTAATAAAAAAGATATTTAGATATATGACGTTGAAGTGCGTTTAATCTCTTATTATTTTATCTCATTTATTCTTCTTTAAACATAGACATACTTAGTGACTGTTTAATAATTTCTGTTCATTGTTGCCTATCTACTAAAAAAGGTAATTTAAATATTAACTATGTTGTTACAGCTAATTATTCGTAACTGCATTTCTTTACCGAGAATCCATTGTCGAAGTACCGTTTCTAATTTTTTGCGATAGTAATTTCTTTATTTCTGCCCTATTTAAGTTGCACAAACATTTACATATAACTGTAAAAGTTTAGCGAAAGGACAAGAAAAAATGCTTTAGTTTTGGGCTCTACTTTTTAAAGATTGTGGGGCAATAATTTTGGGTCGGCCAACTTTTACCTAAGCAAATAAAGACATTTTTATAATGCTCACAAAAAACGCGTTAAAAATTGGACCGTTATGCATTGCGAAATATCGGAGTTTTACAAGAGATTAACAGGAAAGAAATTGCAACTTTAGAGGCATTGTTTGGGTGATTTATTTTATTACATTGCTGGTATTAGATGCTTTTTCTACCGAGAGTAGAAAAGTAGAAGAGTATGAGTATGACTTGCTAAATAATGTCCAACTAAGTCAAGCTTTTCTTTTACAATATTATCTTTTTCGGCAATACATTACTTAGTATAATGTAGTAAAATATAGCACTAACCCACTTTTAGCTCCCATTTCAATAGCTTATTGTTAGCATAGTTATTAACATAGCTTATTTCAATACAATATTGCTGTACACAGAAACGTGTTTTTTACGTATACAGTGTCAGTCTCTGACACTGAATCGTGTCTTTTAAAGAAAGATATGATTATATCATCTATAAGATAAGAGTCAATTCTACAAATTTCGGTATTTGTGTATATATTTTAGCTTAGGAAATTGTGTATATATTTTAATTATGGCTCAACATTATAAGAATTTTCAGCCTTAAAATAGCTAGGGCACATGCTTGCTCGGGTTTGTGACTAATACATTGAATCAAGCCTAGCAGAACTACATATCGAGCACCACACACTCCCAAACGCAAGCCCATACCATCATTTCCGATCAAAATGGCCCAAGCGCTTAACCCTAAAGTTTACGTCCCTCTTCCAATCGTAAATCATAACAAACATCTTAACCCTTCGGCGGCCGTCCGCGCCCAAGTGGCGTTAATTGACGACCGGGTGGAAATTGGTCGCTGTACTCGCTTCCGTGACTTAATGACTAGCCGGCCTGTGGATGGACGCCGAAACCCATTTAGGCGTATGCAATTTGTGTATGCAGGGTTAGCCGACTGGATTTGGTGTGGGGCTGTGACTACCTGGTAATCAACATCTGTATTCCACGAAGATTGAGTAGTGCCTACTATAAATACGAGCAAATGTTAAACAACAACTGTGAAACAACTGTTCAACATGTCTTTCGTCATGTAGGTCTCAGTTATGTATATGCTACTCCATGGTCACATCCGAGACTTGACAAGGTTTTAATGTTACCAAAGTTTTTTAATCAGTTAGAAACAGCCTGCTTGCTACCTAAATAAAGCTTATTTATTCTTAGATTGTTCTTAATTTTATAGGACATAATTATATAGAAAATCGTAGACAACGCAAACGAACTAACGTTCGTCTATTATATTATTGCATCGTGGCAATTTACTTTCGGTCATATCTACTGCAAAGTTACGTAACTGCATGAATACATTATTTTTGCTCTACATCTATTTTCATGTCGTTTCTTAAGGTTTCAGAATGTTTAACTGTTACATCTCATAGTACTTTAGCGAATACAAGTGTGTTAAACAGTCGAGCCTAGTGGCCAATCAGCAAGATGGTTTTACTATATCTTGGAATTTTCTACTTATGAAGAAATGAGTGGCAAGTGCCTTTATTAACATAAACTAAATGACTAACTACGACAACAAAAAACTATAGCAGAAAGATCACCTATAGACCATTTAAGATCTACAGATAATCCAAATGCTCCAACCCACCACCAGAAGGCAGCGTGCCCAGGCTGAATGGCAATGCTTATACGTTGGGCCAGATAAAAACTCGCATAAATACTATTACTACTACTTATTGAAATATTTGTCCATGTATTTAGTTTTAACACATAATATTTTATATCGTGAAGTTCACCAGTTTTGATCAGTGTAGTGGATAATTCTATGTTCCTTGCCCAAGGGCATTGGTTGACACAAAACTGATGAGTAAAAAAAATTTACAGCACTTTTCAGGTATAAAATAATCATAGTGTACAAGTTATTTAACATCTAAAGAACTTATTTTTTTGTAGTAGTTTTGCTAATACGCTCGTACGAAAATTAGACCTAAAACATCTTCGTAATTCCAAGAAGTGTCCGATATTGGCATTTCTCTAGGACACTGCAAAACCATAGCCAGCTAGAACACTCACTACAATTTCACCACCAATAAACCTTATTGTAACATAGATTCCTTTGAACATTTAAGCCCCCGCCAAGCCTTATATTGTTTTTAACATACCCAGTAGCTTCTTTCACCAAAAGAACCGAGTAATAAAGATAACTAGGGCCGGTGAAATAAACTTGTTTGGGTCATTTTATGATTTTTATTACCCGCCGATCTTTTATCTTGCCGCGTTTAAAAGGTTCGCCGACTTTCTTTATTATTTGTATGAAAACCATAGACTGAATTACCTATTTGTATTGTGTGTTATCTGCATTGTGTGGTATTTATGTTATAAGAAATTCTTTATCAGGTAAAGCTTGATTATTGAAATAAACGTGTATTTCAATGGCACCGATATAATATGCCAGCATTTTGGTATAAGTGTAAATTCCGGATCGAGGAAGGGTACCGAATATATATATATATATTTTAATTTATTAAATAATATACTCATTTTATGAAGTATGTGTCAAGACACGTATACTGTTAGCGTTACTTAGTAATTTATCAGACTTAATTTTACTACTTAAGTTTATTATAAAGTACTAGCTGTCCCGGCGAACACCGTACCGCCTAACAGTTTTTTATGTTTCTCACCTTTTAAACCTTCCCTGAAGTACGACAAACATTTCGAGACCAAAATCAGTTAAATCGGCCCAGCCGTTCTCGAGTTTTTGCGAGACTAACGAACAGCAATTGATTTTTATATATAAGACTAGCTGACCTGGCGATCTTCGTACCGCCTTACAGTTATGTATGTTTCTCACCTTTTAAACCTTCCCTGGAGTACGACAAACATTTCAAGACCAAAATCAGCTAAATCGGCCCAGCCGTTCTCGAGTTTTTGCGAGACTAACGAACAGCAATTGATTTTTATATATAAGAAGATTAGTTGACAAGATTGTTTAAAAAATACGAGTACATTGTCACTGACATACTGTTACACGTCACCTTGAGCGATATTACAATCACAACTTACATTTCAGCTTGTCGAAGAAGGATACACCTTACTTCGGTTGTGGCCTTATGGTCTTTGGTCCGTACTTAGAAGATAACATTACAATACCCTTAAGTTGCTTGATGGATAACTTCAGGGCCTTCTTTAATTATGGTACTATGGATATACGTGAACGAGATGCGGTTAGTAATAGGTCAATCTTATATTTAGTTATGTACATGGTGACTTTATAATCAGTCAAAAGACGCCTTTTTATTTACTCGGCTCATCAGCATATAGAAGCTTCGTTTGGTTCTTTTTAAAATTTTCCCGATTCGTGCTGAGATGTTTCGGAATAAATATTAATAATAAAAGAGGGTTTGCCTTCCAAATTACGCAGAAGGCAGCAGAGTGTTGACGACTCCTAATTTGACGTAATTTACATGGATTATGCCGGTTCGCTGAGTGCCAATCTATTTAAGTGGCTTCTTCCACTCATTTTGTGTTTCTGCCGCGGCCCAATAAGGAATTTATTATTTCGACGAGCGTTCTTTGCGAATTTTTTATGTGTTTTATGAGGTGAATTTTTGGGTTGTTTGGATTTTTCCGTTCTTCACAACAGATTTACGTGGGTGGGGTGCGTAATTAGGACGAACAAGTACACGAGTACTTGAAACTCAAGTTGTTTTTTTTATAGGCAGGATATTTAAAATAAATATATGTGATTGTGTAAATAACAGTTTGTTAAGCAACATGTCTCGCTTAAAATATTTCAAGCTTAGCCACTTTTTACGATTCTATTTTATAGGATCGTAAAAAGTGGCAAAACGAATCCCGGTACCCACCGTCGCCGCTGGCGGCCGGCGCACATTCGAAACGCAAATATCGTCTAATCCCGCCCTGGCCACCCCACTTTGTAAGCCAACATTATCTCATGTTATTTTCCGATATTACCCCGTTTTACGGGGGTTCGGGGAACGTAAATCAAATTTATAGCCTTTTTATACAGGCATTAAAATTTTATCAGAGAGATTTCTTTCTACGCCATTGTCCAGTCGAGTCCTGTCACCCCCTTTTGACTTGAACGCGATGATACCGGGATTTACGTGTTATGACTAAAATCTCGACGTATGAGGAAAAAGTGTATGTTTGCGAGAATATGATGAAATGCGTCAATCAAATTTTTAATACCAAGAGAAAAAATATATATTGCCCTTAGTTTGTCTCATAATTACTCGTAGTAATCTGTGTATTTTTGTCTTTATATTATTATAATATTATATATTCGGCAGTCGTTATAACTTTGTTTATACAAATTTTCTGTAATTTGAATTAAAAACCAAACTATTAGACCAATGTCGATAAAAGTGATATGTAGTTGTTTCTGAAATATGATACTCGTATCACAATCAACAAAATATTGGTCAAGTGCGATTCAGACTCGCACGCTAATGGTTCTTTACCATTATGTATACAACTTTAGATCACGTTTCTACCTGTTGTCGTTATTGATATAGAGCAAGTACGAAAAAAAACACGTTTGTTGTAGAGAAGCCCCTTAAATATTTATTTTATAATGTTTTTAATATTTCTTGTTCTAGAGGCAACAAAAATACATTATTCCTGAAAATTTCAACTGTCTAGCTATATCACGATTCAAGAAATACCGCCTTGTGACCGACAGACGAACGGACAGTCTGAGTAATAGTGCCCTGCTACATATTACCCTTAGGATACGAAATTTAAAACTTCCCACTTTTTGTAGTGTCCGTAAATAAGGTGTAAAATTTTAAGTCTGTACATATATAAATTTAAAATAGCATTTAATTCAGGTCTGTCGGATATAATGGCTACCTTTTAACCCTTTATACCTTTCTTTCAGTACATCAAATCGCAATTTAGAACGGTCTCCATTTAGATTTTTTCCCGACGCTTCGGTGCCTGCGGCTAGGCCTACATTGCTACGGCGTAGCATGAGCTACAAAGTGCTACGAGTACCTACGTGGTGCTACGGCGCTCGTTCTTCCGGTCTGAACAATAAAATCACGGGGAATCACGGGTACAAGGGCATATTTTCAAGATCACTCGTACGAACTCAATATTCGCATGCGAAAGAAAAAACTTCAGTTAAAAATATTTTTTTATTTTTCTACGGCTAAATTACGACGTTTTAATTTTTTATCTGTCAAACTTACTGTAAGTGAAGTCAAGCACGGGTGATTTAAAGCATTTGTATTGCTAGCGAAGAGTAGCGAATTCATTCGAACAGTGCAGAATCGAGTAGGATAAGGTTTATAATAATTATAATAAGTTCAGAGATTAGTTAAAAATGGAATTATAACCGTCTTACCACAAAAAAATAGGACATGCCTATTGAGAAGATGCTTTGGTTCATTAGTTTATATATTTTAGTCTTTATTTTCTTTTTTGTATAAACTATATAAAATTAATAACAACCCCGACAAATAATTTTGACACTGAATTTTAGTATTTTGCTCAAGTATATAATTAAGGGTGTTTAAATTTTTATCATTCTCTAGCAAGGAATATTTAAAAGTACGTTCAAAAAAGTTTTGTGTTAAGTCTGTTATTGTTAGATACGACTGAACAAGTAACAATTTTTATTTTTATTTTACAATTAATTACATCTCATTTGGTGACAGGAAATGATATTAGTTATGGTGACAATACATAGTTTTATAAGTATCAGCCCCTTTTTCGTTACTTTAGGATGAATATATCAGAGATTTCAGTTTTTATTTAGTGAAACCCGTAGCACTTACTGTACTCATGTAGTAAGTACTATGTTTATGGGATCTTATTGATACGTGTCATCGAAATTCAGCCCGCGGCGAGGAGAAGGGTGGGTTTAACCCGCAGTTCCTGCGCAGAATAGTATTTTGTTCACACATAAATCCCCACATCGCATTGACATCATCAATGATATAGGCGTAGTGTTTTTAGAATAATATAATAGAATTCGTGAACAATTTTATTTTTGTCGTGTTTGTGTAAATAAATTAAAAACATAGCAACTAATATGTAGAGTTGTTAAAATACTAATAACCAGAACTTATTTAAAAACTTTTGAAAGTTAGAAGGAGCGGTCAAAAAGACGTTCGTACAGAGAGACGGAGATAGCGAGACGAAACGAATAGCGTAAAAGTTCCTTGGGGTACCCTAATAAACTATATAAAACAAAGTAAAATTTAAAATGTTGAAAAACTCCCAATATGTTTTGGCAGCATCTTGAATTATATAATGGTCTACTAGTGAAGCCTTTTCATTTAATACCCATATTAGGGGATTTGTAAAAAAAATGTCTTCGCTATTTTGTAGCGGCGGCTATATTGGACCGATTTTCATCAAATATAGCTAAGAACACTCCCGTCTAATTAATACCATCATTCAATACATCTTTCATACAATGAAATGAATGCCACAGACAGACACACACATACGTCAAACTTATAGCACCTCCTCGTTTTTGCGTCGAGGGTTTAAAAACGGACTACAGAACCACAAATAGGCACTCAAAAGCGAAATATTATATTTAGAAAACTAACGTGTGTTTGATTCATATTGTATAAGAAAACGGGTTTTCACGCGTACTTGATTGTTAGAAAGGTCCAATTATATTTTCGTTCACATTCGGTGAACTTCATCGGGGATGAAATGAGCCGGTCGTGTCTTCAACGATGACATGTCTCGCACACGTCACGTGCGAGACGTGTAAACCCGTTTTCTTATACAATAGCGAAATATGAATTAATATGAATTATTATGAGTGCTACTAAGTCATATATTTGAAGTTATGGTTTTAATTTTTAAAAATCAGCTCAGACTGAAACCGGGAAGTCGGTCAAAATTGACTTCTAAGATTTTATTACATGTTAGTTAGTTTTTCTTCACCATCAGATCTTGACTTGATGATAATAGCAACATCTCGGAAGTAGGTGTAGTAAAAAACAACTTTCCTTCCTTTTGAACTAAAGTAGATTTTTTTTAATCAAATCGAATCAATTAGCGAATAATTCGATGAACAAACACAAAAAAAAACACATACCGACTATTTCAAGTAAATTTATCAAAAAAATATTGTCAATGAAAATAGGTAATAGTTCAGTCAAGTAGTATGTTTTATAAATTTGTTATGGCACCTGCCGGATTGCAGTCGGTTTACATTTTATTATGAATCACTTTTATATAATTTGAACTTTAATTTTGAGAGCGATGGGTGACTCCAGGAATTACCTACTTGCTGTCAACAAATCATAGTGATTTAATCACTCGTGCATTGAAACATTTGCGCGTCAGCTCAAACAAATTTTCAAATTCAACGGAGGGTCGCACCCGTCTGGCCACAGCTTTTTAATACAACCAAATAGCACGCCAGTACATTACGTGTGTGATAAAATAGTTTGAAAGCCTTTTATAGATTTGATAACGAAGAGAATAAAAGTATGTTTAGACTTGCCTCATCGTTAAAAAAAATATTTACAATATAATTAGAGATTTTTACGAACTTTTACTAGACGTATAATATGTACTTACAATACTTTTATTTTAGGAAAACTACAATTTTCATTTGATGAAGCATACTAGTTATAACCACCGCACAATACGTAAATACATAGCTGGTCTCTGAAATCAGTTTTTTCTGTAAATTATTTGTAACTAGCTGTCCCGGCGAACTTCGTACCGCCTAACAGTTATGTATGTTTCTCATCGTTTAAACCTTCCCTGGAGTACGACAAACATTCCAAGACCAAAATCAGCTAAATCGATCCAGCCGTTCCCGAGTTTTAGCGAGACTAACGAACAGCAATTGATTTTTATATATAAGACTAGTTGTCCCGGCGAACTTCGTACCGCCTAACAGTTATGTACGTTTCCCATCGTTTAAACCTTCCCTGGAGTACGACAAACATTTCAAGACCAAAATCAGCTAAATCGGTCCAGCCGTTCCCGAGTTTTAGCGAGACTAACGAACAGCAATTGATTTTTATATATAAGAAGATTAGTGTTTCTGATTTCTATGTCTCATACGTAACTTTACAATCAGATGTCTAAAGTCGAGCAAATGCCAGCGGACTTAAAATACTTAGGTATATGATTGGTGATTGAAATACTTACTTACTTGGTACCTAAGTTGTACCAATAAGTTTAGAATCGTACAATAGTACTAAACATAATTTTTGAACAACTCTAATGTTAAATTTAAATAGGAAAAGTAAGGATTTGAACTGTAATGGTTCCTGTTTCCTGTTGCTATACAGGATATAATACAAGACGATAACGAATCGTTCCGTTGTCTCCTAGATTATTCAGGCCCGGTGTTCACCAAAAGCGAATCATAAGCCGAGTACGGAGCTAGCTGGAATCAAAGAGCGCCGGTAATGAGGGGGAGCTCTGTGTTCACAAAAATATATTCCATGCTATATTACTGTGGACATATGTTGCCTAACGTGGACATCATTTCTATGAGTAAGTTTTATTTTACGTATTGTCAGTCTATCTCTTTTTTACCTTTATTTCAGTTGCAACTGTTTAGCCGTAGTTAAAAGCGATCGGGAGTTCAGCTTCAGGCAACATAATACGAGTATGTCCATTCTTTTAGTTGTCTATTTTTGCAAATAGTAACTTGTAGTCGTATGTGTATTTTGTTTCTTCTAGCATATAGAAAGTGAATGCGTTTTTTATCTGGCTCTGGTGGTGGGTTGGAACATTTGGATTATCTGTAGATCTTAAATGGTCTATAGGTAATCTTTCTGCTATCATTTTTTTGTTGTCGTAGTTAGTCATTTTGTTAATGATAATAAAGGCAATTGCCACATCAAAAAAAAAAGAAATGAAAGTGGCTAAATTGGACTATCAGTCGAATGCTTAACATATTGGGTTTACTTTTATATTTTATAATTTGTAGTCGATTTTAAGAGTCTGTAGTTTTTAGTTGTTTTGATAGACCGTATTTTCTATAGATCAGAGTTAACGATTTTGATAAATTATTATATTCGGAATATAAAAAAGTTTTACACTTTGAACTCCCAAATGATCCCTCAGGGATTTAATTTCCAAAAATCTTTTGCTTAGTGCAGGTTAAGTGGTTTGCTCAGCATTAATTCCTAGCGAGTATCAGTCAGTCAGTATAAGAATCTCTTTGATATACTTAGATTTATAATATTCAACTTACATACATATACACTAAATCATCATTATTAGTTGTAGAGATCAATTAAACCAGCAATGTGATTGAATGAGCGTGCAAAGCGTTTCAGCTCCAATAGTAAAATACGTTTTATTAAATCCTTACTAATAAATGCGAAAGTAACTCTCTCTATCTGTCTGTCTGTCTCGCTTTCACGCCTAAACTACTGAACCAATCTGGATGAAATTTGGTACACAGGTAGATAGATTGGATCCCGGGAAAGGGATACTTTTTAACCAGACTCAAAAAAGTAGTTGTCCATTGGATTACTCGTATCTCGATAGTAAAATGGGGAACTACGTGGGTGAAACCGCGGAGCACTGCTAGTTCACTTTATTTTTGTCAAACCTAATATTATTTAGCCTAGATGCCATTTCCAGTAGGCAGGCATCCCAGGCTGGTTTGTTTGAGCGCCGGCAGACCGCGGCCGCCTCTGGCAATCAACTAACCGGATCTGCGCGCAAACACAATTGCTACTCGTACTGTGACACTGATGCGCGTTGACGTGATTAGACCGACTAACTAACTTTACTAACAAAAATATTTCAATCAGGTATTTCTTCCGTAAGCTAATACCACATTTTCAATAAAGCGTTTGAGTGGTTTAGCATATCTAGGCGATCTGCATCTAGCAATGACTACTATTTTCATTTACCAGGTCATTTTCTCTGCCTTCTTGTTTTATGCAAAATTGACTGAATACGCAATACGCTTTGTTATATTAAAAGGTTTTAAGTGCTAATAGCTACACAAAACCTCGATAGCTACCAACTTTTAGTTTCTAATGCATTTAAGTACCTGTATCTTACCTGCGACATGTGACTATATGAATTAGTGTCTGTATAATATTTAAGGAGATAACAACTTTAAAAGAAAAAAAAACCTTGTTGGTTGATAATAAGTTATGAATATAATGATCGTAAATTAAAACCTTTCTTAGTTGTCATGTAACTTATTAGTACGATCATCAGGTACTATGTCTTGTCATTCAAAATTAAGTTATTTTTTATTTTCACGATAATTGATATTTGTTATACCTATGCAAATCAATAATAACTCTTTAGGTATCTGTAGGGTTATCGGTAAAAGGCTAAACCGAGAGGCGTTCTCCTTAGGTACTCATTATTACAAACTACTTTCAATATGGGTCAAACTCTGAATTCGAGATAATAAAATCTGCAGTTGCATAGATTTTGTCGCCGACTGATAAATATTTTCTATGGCACAGTTGATATTTATTCGCGTATCTAGGCTGATGTTGTAATGAAAGTCGTTCGTAATGATAACTGGTCATAGTTATCATTCTTCCGGCTTAGTACAATTAACTGATAACCCTGTCTAATATATTAAGTCAAAACGTGTCCGTAAAACTAGCTTGAGAAACAAAATAGATACACGTGTCTTGCACACTGCTTTGTTTATCGACCTCATGATAAACAAAGCAATAGCCTTCAATTAAAAACACTCTGATTACCCGTTATCGATTTAAGAACAACATGAAATTGAAAAATAAAAGTTATTTTTTTAAATTTTCTTTATATCGCTTTCTCTATTCTAATTACATAAGTACAATATTTACACGACGATCATACATAATACACTGACGCAATGATATACTGACTAATTTATATATACACGTTGTATCAATAAATATATCTTTTAAACTGTATAACTACATAATTTATAAGTTTTTACAATATAATTATCTCTTCCTGAAAAGAGGTGGTTAAAGTAATCAGTCGTTTTCAAATAACATTGAACGAATAATTTTATGTACTATTTACAAATATTACACCGATTTATAGATAGATGACTATTAAATACAAACGAAAATATTAATCCTAAAGCGTGAACACATATGCAATAAAATATGTAACAACCACGATGCCTATTTATTTATTTTTTTGTTTATCATTATTTACAATACCATCAGGTAACTAAGCCATTACTAAACTATTCAATCGATATCCTAAATATATTTATTAATAAATATCTGACATATATCAATGTATTCTGGATAATAACTATTTTATATTTACAAGCTCATTGGTTTATCACATTTTACTGAATCCGTGCGAAAACGGATCTAGACTAAGAAAACTAGCGTTAGATGGTCAATAAGGTCGCCAGACTGACTTGTGCGTTGATATCGAGCCGTTGGAGATTTTTGTCGAAGTCGGGCTTGTGGAGAGCACTCTTGTGGTTCGTTGCGAGGGAGCTTTCAGTTCGTTGCGGATTCGCGGCCGGTCTGCCACCGTGGAGTCCGCCGCTTGAACACGCTTCATCTCCTGCAATTCCACATTCGCAGGCCGCGTCGGGTGGAACGCAGACTTCACCACTTCAATGGGCTCTTCGTCAGACTCGTCAGTAATTGTCGCCTCGTGCATTGAATTCACTTCTGATTTAGAGTCAGCTTTCGATCTGTCCGGACTGGCGTTGGCGATACTTCGCGGACTGCCACTCTGTCTGCTACTCGTCGGCGACAGTCGTGCACTCGATGTGTCCATCGGCGATACATTGTTTTGTAAATGCCTTAGAGCGTCGTAAGGATTCATACCGTTTTTCAGAGATAACTCGGGTGGTAATGATTTCAGGGCGAGATCGGCAGGATGTGGTCCGAATGATAGTAGTCCGTTTGGCGGTAGGAACGCTCCGGGTGGTGGAAGCAACCCATTCGGCGGCAGATTGGTCATTGCCGGCGGGAATGGGAATAGATCAGCTCCGGGTATTTGTACCGGTGGTGTAGGTAACGGCGCTGGACTACCTGTTGGCAAGAAAAAAGAGAGATCAGTAAAGATATAACGCACTCGGTAGCTGTCGCTTTCTGATCGGCAACATGACGTTATATGAAAGACGAGCCTCAAGGGACGCCCGAGGCACTCCGTCGATTCCCAGTACACGGGGGTGCATAATCGTACTAAGGATAATGTACAATCTGTAGGCGTTTAAAGGCGGCTTCATCGAAAGGGATGTTTTTTTAGTGCGACATCGGGAGGGTGAGGGTGCAGCGTGCAGTATTTATTTATCAGCGCTCGACATAGTTCTTTGCGAGGCGGACACGACATCGTAATTCGGCACGATAAGTCTCGCCGAGGAACGTTGCATTATGGATGCGAAACACGTGTGAACACCTACTCGTGTGTTCCACAGCTCGATCGCGATAAGGAAGTTCCTATCTCCGGGCACGGACAAAGAGCTCGAAACGTGAAATTTTCATTAGCAGCCGTGTCAGAAAGTTCTTGCAACCTTTGATTCTCGACGTGTAAGAGAAGTTGCCGTATAAAAAGGACACGACGGAGGCGCAGATTGGGCCACAAAGAGCTCGGAGGTGGTGCTACGTTCGTTCGTTACTCTTTTGCACTTTTTCTGTTTGCAGCAGTGGCAGTGCGCAGACCACTTTAAAAGGCAGCGAGGGTGGCGAGGGTCGTAACTAGGGGGTAATTTGGCGAGGTGGGGGGCAATATCGGCGTCGCGCCTGATTGAGGTGATTCCCGATCGTTGAATTTGATTTTTTTTTGCTTTGGACGTTACTTTTAATTAGAGCTTATTGGGTTAGACCTTGTTGCCTTATTGTTATCTGCTAATTTTATTGTGTCCGGTTTCATATTTTTTAATTCGTTTGATAATTTTCGTTACTCGTTTAAACAAAGTATCTGAATCACAAATGATCGGTGAAGGTTTATAGCCAATGCATTAAATGAAACAAAATAATTGCCCCACCGTCAGTTTCATCAACAGCTATCCTGTTTGCATATGCAAAGCGTAGTGCATGGCACCCTCGCACCTTCGTTCCCCTGTGCGATACTGGTAAAAGGAAACCCGAAAATAATGCAGTCCAATTATGAAAGTTCATGAATATCCGCGCGCGAGCGGCCACTCCGGGTAGCACGTTTAATAAAACTCCATAGGTGTTTGAGTACATCGCTTCTCGCGTTTCTGCGACGGAAACAAAAAGTGGCCGGTGGCGCGGTCGCCTACATTGGAATAAAATTGACTCCACACTCTCTCGAACGCGAAGGCAGTGCTTTTTTGTCCGTTTTCTGGCCCCCCTCAGCACCCGGCGTGCTTCAGCGGGTGGTTTTGCTTCGGTCGGACCGGTGTTGTTTTGCAAAGTTCAAGAGATGCTCCTTTTATTTGAGCCGCTTTGCGTTGCACGGCCTTGAGGGGCGGCTCAGTTGCGAGCAACATGTTTTTGAGTGTTGTTTGCTAAATCCGGAATTTTTAATTTGTAGAATATATGTATCGTTTGTGATCGTGAGGTTAATTTTAAGACTGCATGTTGCAAAGCAATATGTATCGTTATTTCTATAAGTGTCAACGCAAGGAATGAATACAAAGATGTAGCAACTAACTACAGAACGTCTGTTACTACTTGGAACGATTAAGTATGAAGTATGAAACCTGAAATGGATTATAATGTCAAAAAATGAATGAGACGTAGATATTACTTTGCATGAAATAATTTGAGACAGCGAGGTTTAAAAGAACCAGAATAATTTAAAGAAAGATAAGCACCACATCTTTGCATAGATAAACTATTTTATGATTAACTCCGATGTAACCGTCTGTTATAACATATTACCTTTGACTAGAGCAGCAGCAGGATCCCTTATCGTAGGCGGCCTGAAGTAGTCCGCCCAGGCGTAGTTGAGGTAGGCAGCGTCAAGCCACCCAGGATTGAGGAGGAATGGACTGAAACCTCCTGGCATTCCGTAGCCATAGTCTGAAACAATAGAGAAAACTATTAGTTTTTGTTCTAGTTGTAATTGGTTTACGATTTACTAATATCCTGTACAGTTGTTTCATTTGAAATGTTTTAATTTATTACCCGTGGCCACGAATGCAGAAATGCGCCAATATTAAAGAATTCACTTAGCAATAGTGAGGGTTAAACTATGCTCTTACACCCTGACCCTGCATCTTGCAGTGGTAGCATATAGCAACCACTAGATGAACTCTATAATTATAAATATTGCGGGTTATATTATTACATAATACTACGTTAATAAGGCCGTGTACAAAACGTATTTTGTTAGAATCTCCTTACGAAAGACCGGGAAACAAAATTTCCCGAATTTCCACCTGCACAATATTTTGTGTTAGCTAAGCCAATAGAAATTGAGGTTTTCTCGACGAAACTTATGTGATCGTCATTGTGTGATTTGCGTTTTAACGAACTTGTGAGAGGTCGCCACCGTCTTATGCGGACGTGGCGAGTACTAAAGTCACAAAGAGTCGCTATAAAGGCGGCGACACACGGCCGGCCGCTGTATACCGCGCGGCGACTATAACAAGAGCTCTGTATACAAAACGAGCAGTTTTACTACTGCAGTTAGCCGGCTTCTCTGTGCCATACTCTTTTACGAGCCTCCACCGTCACGTTGCCTTTCGCCTTTCATAGCGAAACAACTTTTTATTTGTTTAATCGATAGACTACTGAAGACGCCACGGCCGACGTCTATTTTAGGTTAACAACGTTTTTAATATCAATCGTCTTGATCAGGTGTAAAGGAGTTTTTATTACTGGATCGAGACGTTTACGAGGCACTTTGTCTAGTTCGTTTTGAACTCTTTATCAGATGTTTGTTATTGTTTTGAGTAGGCTAATTTAGATCGTAAACAGTCTTTTGTTATGGGTGTTTACAAAACAATTAGTTTATTTACAGCCGAACCCTTCAGTTTGGGAGATTAGCGAGTGTTCTGGGAGAGGGTTTCCTAAATCGCGGGTATTTTAAATTAAGTGCGTGATAGATGAGTCGTCGCCTGTCGCGCTGCGCGCACCCTGGCGCGCGGAAGGAAAGCGGCTGCAGTAATAAGTTAAATGCTCGCCTCGGAAACGGCCATACCATTTGTTAATGCCAGTATTCAATTTAATTCAGTCCTCTAAATGTTACATATGCGGGGCTTTGAATATTAACAGAGTTAAGAGCATCTCTAATTGTAAATGATTAATCATTACACTTTCAAACGGCAATTTTAAACGCTCGAGTGAGAACTAAATGACTACAACGTTGCATCATTTATCTAAACCGGAGTTATGAGGAGACAATAGCGTCGAGGAGCGCGGTTTTTATTTCTCAGTTAACATCACAGTCTGTATCTATAAAGTTATTTTGGTAACAGTTAATCACCGTCGACCTAAAAATTTACAATGAGTTAAGAATGTGGCTCGAATCAAAAGAGTCGCGGCCAAATCGGTACCGCTCGAACAATAAACTAATGAATGATACGACACATAAGTGTCAAAACGGGCATTAAATAACTGTAGCGAGATGAGATGCGAGCCGGCTGAGCTGAGCCGTCGCTCGTAAATTAATGTAAGGAGATGTGCGTGAGTTAAATGGAATCAGAGTTATGGCTCATAATTCGGGCGGACGGCGGGCAGGGTGGCGACGGCCACGCCGCATTTATAGCGTCTTGGTGTGAGCTAGTTTAATTGTCCCTGCTGTATATTGATTTATGGTCAAACCACTTTCAATTTAACGAGTAACGACATGAACAAGAAGACAATGAATATAGATCACATGATGACTCAAACGATTTTTCAGTGTTATCTTTTCACCGCTCGTTGCTATAACAGATACAAAGTATAAGAATGCAGTCTTGGCAATGATCCTAATTACTAACTTCGCTTCCGCGTCATTTCTGTCAAAGTTAACAACTGGAATCCTTGGCAGCGTGTGCCGGTTGGTTATGAGGGTCGCTGGATGCGGTATTTTAGCAACTAGCAAGGACATAAAATCCATATTTTAGAGGCAAGGGTGTATGTGCGGGGTGCGGGAGGTCGCGGGGAGATCAAGCGGGAGTTTACGACGCAGCCCAGGGATTGTTTACATCTGTTACTCGACCGTCGCCGCACCGAGGAACTTGGTAACCACCGCGCCGCCGATGCAAGTGCGCCACTAAACTTCACGATTGTTTCATTAGGTCAAACGGGATTATTCTCACTAAATTAATGAGACGACTTTTATGAATTTAATTAATAGTAATAATTAAGAATCTTATCATCTTGTAGTTTGCCTGCGTGCTTTGATAGAGTAATAACGTTGATAAAGTTTCCTATAAATGATTTCTTAAAATATAATATGGTAAATGTATGGATGGATGTATGGTATGGATAAAATAACAAAAGCGAAAATCCACACGATTCGCATTCCTCGGATACGTAAACACTGCAAGCAACTAAATTCGCCGTGTCGTATAAATAAATGAATTTATTAATAAACACGACTAAATCCGAGTTCGTTTTACTAACTAGCAGTTTAATTATCATTAGTGTGTTTTCTAGCGCGGTCATTAAGTCGGTACGCATTGATCGCTTTATGAACTTGAGCCTTTGAAGTTTATGATGGTAGGATGTTAGTTTTTCCGCATACTGTCGTTTTTATTATTGGCCGAAGTTTGGGCGCAATGTTTGTTTACACAGACAGTCTCGGTGAATGCTGTAACGTTCAAAATAGACGTTTAGTGTCAAAACGTTATGAACTGTTTCGATTCTTGGATTGGATTGATATGTTAAAATTCAACCGGATTCTATTCTTGATTTGTTTGGACTGATAATTATTTTGGATGTCTTTCCTTACTCGGTTTTGTGCATAAAGAATTTTTAAAGTAATGTTCGCTAAGGTTTCAAGCTACAATTTTTGTGAAGAACGCTAGGCACATCTTAGACCACATCATGGTTTGATATCAAACAAGTTCCGATTAGACTTAATTAAATAGGTAAACAAGAACGCTCATCCAAGACGATCTTCTTCTATAAAGTGATGAAACAAACAAAATTGGTTTGTTTATACCATCACTTTATAGAAAAAGATACTACGCATAAGTATCGCCTAACAAAGGAACATCTGCAATACCTACCACTACTACAAGAGAAATAAGTATAAAATCATGTCCTGAAACACCAATAACCATTTATAAGCCCCACGTCAAAACATGACGCTCACTTAAGAGTTAATTCCTCGTCGTAAAAGCTGACTACAATCGAGCTATTTTCGGAGGGAGACGCGTTTACAGCAATTCTTCGAGTAGTCGAGATTACAGAGAGTAGTCATTAATGTCTGCGTGATTGAATGCTTCTCACGTATCTACCGTATGTAACTTCTAACATTATAATTACCATACTAGTGCTACAATGCTAACGTATGAATGAGTATCATGGCTATCTGCTTTTGTTTTTCCTATTTTTTTAATAAAGTGGAATTTTTTACCTAGCTAGAGACTTTTCTTTTTTGTTTACCATAACATAGGTATCTATAGCGATAGCATTACCATTAATAACTGAAAAGAAGCTCGGTTTGGTAGCTATAGCATTTAAGTCAGACAATATAACATATGCAAACATACCGGATTTACAAAAACGTTCCATTCAAGTAATCGATCGCGAGCAAGATTTCCGAAACAAATGACAAATTTGTTTCTATTAACCCTATGAACCTATGATAAGTTTTATATTTATGCAGTTTTGTGAGCAAAATTGTTTATGTTAATAACATTTTATATTAAAATGTTGACCCAATAATCTGACAGACAAGAGAAGTCCCTTGTGCTGTTTTCCTAAATAAAAATGGAAAATCTTTGTATATCCAGTGTAGTCCAAATAAACCTATTTGTAAATTATTGGCGTTTTATTTTCTTTAAAAATAATATAATGATTTATGAATGTAAAGCACAAAAATTACTATTTTAGTCAAATTCTATGAATGTAAGTGCTCGTGAAACTCAGTTTTAAAGTTTCGATATTTTGGCAGCAAACGTTATTGTTTTGGCCACATGTCGTTGACGTATATTTATTGATGTTTGAATATACAATTTTAAAACTAGACTCAGAAATAAAACGTTCTGGTTTGAGTGTGGTTAGTTGGTTAGATGCTGTGGCACCGCAGAATCGGCCTCGTTGTATTGGCGAGCGGCCAGGCGAAGTCGCGGGCGCATGCAAAACTTTATACTTGTGAAATAATCTACTAGTAGTATTAAGCGAAAATTTGATCTCGTGAGCACACTTTTTTTACTTTTTACTTTGCCTATCCTATGAACGATTTAGTTAACATTTAGAATTCTTATTTAAATTAAGTTCGAAATCTAGAAATACTGTTAAATATAACTGAAATCTGCCAGTAACTGATGCAATATCAAAAAAAAATTATAGTTCAATAAAAAAAAAATAACGATAAAAATTTAAAATTCGAGTATAAATCTTTACTTTAAACTAGTGGTTTTATAAGCTGTAGACCTCGTCATTTCGTCGTTGCTAAGTGATGTTTTCCATCGTCTTGCACTTTCTACCCCTTAAAGTTTATTTGATGAAAATTTCTTCAGACTAAAATTGTGTGGAGTAGCAAAAAGTTTTGTTACTTTTTGCAAGTTCTTCGAATTGGCTGATTTATTGATATTTACATTTTTCAAAAACTGAACCGACAATAAAATCTATATAGACATCGTACTGTAGAGGAGACAACTTGACAAATATACTAAATAGTCAATCTTGATTTAAGTATCGTAATTTTTTTACATACTGTGTTACCGCAAAATCGCCCTTGTTGCATACTAAATCTCTTAATTGTCATCCCCACCGATGAGGAATATAACACAAAATTGTATCATCGGAGAGTAGGTTTAGGTGTAGGACCAGAAAACAATTAGACTAGAAAGTGATCTCTTTAAGATAACATAATTGTAAAACTGGAAATTTGAATTCGATTTAACATATCCGGTGGTGTACTAGGTAATAACATATTACAATCATCATCATCGGCTTAATCTCATCCACTACTGGACCTGGATCCTGGGCATCTCGTCTCCGCACTCAGGGGATGAAAAGTTACAATAGGACATTTGCATTAATTACTTACTGCAGCTACGAGTATCAAACCTATATTAGATATTAAGTACGTGCTCTATACGATAAAGATTTGCAAAATTTTTTAGTTTTATTTGCAATTGGCCAGAAACGCAGGTGCATGCAAAATTTAATTTACAAATAGTTAATGTGAGGAGTGTAAGTGTTATTTTTTATTGTTTTGCTATGCTGTCTGTTTCATAATGAATTATTATATTTACAAGATGTTAGATTTGTGCTGGCCTATTAACGTTGCATTATATTTAAACAGGGATTGATTTTGTTATGTGAGTCTTGTACCTACATAAACCACGGCTGCGTTTTGTGAAAATATACCTAACGCGTATCATTTTTCATTTCGACATAGACAATTACAATTATATTGTAATTTTATTACTATATATACTATATACTATATATACTATACTATATATATTAGTCATAGTACCTAATCTTTCCTAGATACTAAGATTTAACTAGATCTAGGTAGTATGTAGTTAATTTGGCAATTAAAAATAAATAATTATTATGAATTATTGATAAATGTAATAATAATTTATTGATGTTATTACTTAAATATATATATATATATATATATATACCTAATTCAAAATAAAATCAATCAGGTTCAAATATGGGATTTTTACATATAGGTACTTAGAGGTAACATAAATTATGTAAAAATTACTCACTTTGCTTGGTCCTCGGTTCCCTAGGTCCATCCACGGTAACTTTGATAGCCTTGTTGTAGGTGGCCACTTGGCTGGGATACGTGCTGATAGTGATAGTCAGCGAGAACGACTTCCCGCGTCCGCTGCGACCCACGAACCGCAGGTCGTTGAACTTCGCCACCTGGTTCTTCATCACCGCCGTGCAGTTCCTCAACTCAGCCATCACATTCTCGTCGTTACCGGCCTTGATCGTCACCAACGTCCCATCCTGAACGTCGTCTAGAGCGACCACTTTGAACGCAACCGGCAAAGACTTGTTGGACCGCCAGTGGCCCGGCAGAATAGAACACAGGACGGCCGGGGAGCCGGTCGGCACCAGCTCGCCGTGACTCTGCCTGTAGTAGTCGTGGATGTGCGAATATACATCGGCCATGGTAGGCGCCGGGGGACTCGCGTGCGGGAGGTGCATATATACCACCTAGTCTACACGAGCCGCTGCCTCACGCCACAACTGCGCTTCTACACTCACTCCGACAACTCCAGGAAAAGTTTCCGAACACGCGCACCAAGTAGCAACTCTCGCGGTCGCGACCAACTTGTGTAAAGTTCGAACGCGAGACGGCGTGTGAGAGCGAACGCGGTGGCACCGCGCCACTTGTTGGGCGCAAGACGCCGGGCGGGGAGAAGGAAAAATAAACGGGCCGACACCGCAACCCGAAGACTCACGACTCGCACCGAAGCGGCCGCCGAGGAACGCGGACGAGTACTCGGTTTCGACTGATGACTGCGATACGACGCGACTTTTTCCGATGGTCAATATTTTGCGTTCGCGCGGTCGCCGCCCCCACCCGGGTGGCGGCCCCTTCGTCTCGTAAAAAGCGGGAAGGAGACGAAGGGTACGGGTGATGGGGTAGCGCGGTGGGTTTGAGCGGGACGGTAGCTCGCGGTCGCGGCGTTTTTATAAAAATTCTGGTTGGAGTGGGACGCTGCGGCGCTTCGTCGCTGGGAAGGAATGGGATGGGTGGATTTTTTTGAATCACCGCCGGTGACGTATAGCGGAGCCGCGGTAATTAGGGCGCGGGGCGGCGGGTCGCCGCGGCCGAGATCAAACCTATGAACGAGCTCATGAAAAATTATGATTTTCATGTTTGGAGTCGGCGGTCGCACTCGGGGTGGCACTTCATTTTTGCTGAGGCATGCCAGGAATTTGTACAGGAGCTTGTGATTGACACCTGATATAACAGAGCGTTAAATTGAGTAGATTATAATTTGCGAAACTTTTTAGATTACCTTCATTGAAATACCACCTGATGTTAATTCTTTTTTATTATTTCTCTATTCTCTTAATCTACATAAACATATCAATCATTATAAAATTCATTCATACTTGAAAATATTTACTTACTTAATAACTCTATTTATTTAATATTCTTTAAGAGATATGTATTGCGTGCAAATACAAATGCGCGACTTACATTACCATTATTACGCATAAAAAAATCAACAAACAAAGTTTTCAAAGAAATCGCAACGCAACCAAATAAAGGTGAGTTCACACTCTATAGTTCCCGCGGCGTCCGCGTGCGGTTCACCGCGAGGCCGCGGCGCGAGTGAGCGAGAGGGCGTGTGTGAGAGCGGGACAGCGACAGGCAAGGGGCGGAGCGCGGGCGGGGCGACCGCTGGCGAGAGAGTTTCGCGCTGGTTTCCCGCGCTTTCCGCGACCGAGTCCACAACACCACGTGTGTGTCTACGAGACGCGTAGATCCGCTACGACCGCGTTTGATCAACTTCTAAACTTCTAATAAAATGTTTCTGATACTTAGAAATTGTTACTCATTTATTTTTCTAATAGTAAAGTCGGTTAAAATAATTCAAAAATGTGCAAAATTAGACTATTCTGGACTACTTAGACTACACCTTCCTTTAATCCTATCATTTAATTGTAAATTAAATTGATTTGTACTTACTTCTTTATGCTAGGAAAAATATATCGTAAAAATATGGGCTTATATGCTGGAGACTATTAAAATATGAAAATCAATGCTCTACACACTAATTGGTCAATGTACAGATTGAACTTGGTATATCTCCCCAATGAAAATAAGGGAGACACGGGACCTAACAACAACTAGAATGCATAATTAAGATTTTGTTAAGTTGTCAACGTAGAAATCCGCAAAAAGACCATAAATAACTGATGTCGTTACCCTATTATGTGGAAATGGGCCGGACTAACCGATGGACGATGAAGCGAGTGAATCCTTCGTTGGTGTCCTTTGGAAGATCCCAGACCGAGGGGGCGACCACGAAGAAGATAGCGCGATGACATCACAGAGGCAGCAGGCATAATGTGGAGCAGACTGGCGCAAAACGGGACAACATGGCAAAGCATGGAGGAGGCCTACGCCCAAATTTAAGTGCTCAATACAAAATATATTATTAATTTATAAATGTAAAAAATAAAAAATAAAACTTAGTTTATATATGATTAGTTTGTAATAAATATCAAATATTAAAATCACAACATGTTACTAAGTTAATTGTGAATAAAAGGGCTTTATTTATTTATTTAAGTTGTTTAGTTTTTGTGACCGTTGAATTATTAAAAAATATACATAGTATTTGTTTCGTACGAATTACTGATAATATGTTTTAAGATGAGAGCTAAACAATGGTCATAATTTACCTGATGGATTTCCAAACCCACAAATAATTTTACCATCTGCATCACAATAAATATCTTATCTCTGTCAGACACAAAAAATACGTGATCCTAACTTTATGTATCTGCGTTATTAGGTAGTACCTACCTACAGTACCTACTCTTATCAGGCTATTCGCCACACAAAGTTTATATACCCGCAATAAAAACTAGGTACCCAAACAAGTATATTGTTTCACGACCTTTAAGATATTTGGAGTTTTTCAAAGACCACATTTTGCCGGCATCTTTTGAGCTCTTACTTCTTATCTTTATTGTTAAGGGTCTATAATACCCCGCGAGGTAAAGTTGCTATTGTTTAAACCAAGACTTTGCTACTAAATTGGTAGAAAAAAACTGCAATTTTATGACTGCAAAATTTAGCGAATATTAGTTTTTATGACTTTTATTTTACGTTTGTGGGTATGGGGTTGTAAATTTTTCTAGGTATCGGCGGAGAGATGTGTAGACTTTTGTATGTTTTTACCCTTTTTAATGACCGAGCGAGAGAAGCGTCTGTTTCGAGTATGGCATTTTTTTCTATCCCCTGTGAATTCGTATGTTTGTATGTCTCCTAAAATTTCGTACTCGCCTACATGTTTTAGCTTCCAACAAATCTTGACGAAAATTGATGGCCCGGGAAAACCCGGGACCAGCGGCGCAGAAGCCGGGGCTGCTACCAACTGCGCCAACCAGCCAGTCTAGCCTAGGTATAGGTATACTCGTAGCGAGACAAATCTTTCTTTATGTTTGGACTAAAAAGCTTTTTATAATTTATGGAAAATGTTGCATTTATTGTTATTATATATTTCAGATACGAAATATTAGAGAACAAACAGTGGAGAGGTGCGTGATGTTATCAACCGACGACCTGCAAGACCTAGTTAGTGTATGGCTTCGACAACGGTAACAGGTTCGATTACTAACTGAACACATGTTCAATCTATTAATTTAAATACTCGTATATGGTTATCGGGTCTAGTTGTGTTTTGCATGTGTTTGTGTAAGTATAACAAGTCCCCGACACAGGAAAAATCTAGTAGAGAGCTTCAGTGTGAGTCAATTGTTTTAAATCTACTCAGTTGTAAGTACTTTGCACTGATACTACACATACGTAGAGACTCTGTATGTACCTAATTTACTAACAAAAGCTCATTAAAAATAACTCAACTCACCAAAGTCATTTAATTACGAAAACTAATAAGCAGAGTGTCCATAAACCTTCACAAAACGTTACGCTGTCCGATACGAGTATAACCTATTTTAACCCTTCGAAATTTGTCTGCAATTAACAGCTACAGCGAAGCAGTTGCGTTTCCGCTGGACGATTACTGCCAGCTTGTTTCGACATGTGTTACTTTTTTGTAGAAATAAATAAAGAAAGCAGTTCGTTGGTTCGATAGTAAGAGCTGCATTTGTGTGGAACTGTGCTGACTAGAGCTTTATTCAGTTTAATAGGTGCATTGTCTTGATTTTTATCCCGCGACGCTGAAACGAAGGAGTAATTACCTATATGTTTGACGTGTCAGTATGTTCAAGATGACCGCCGCTACAAAATGGCGGACAACATAGGTACCTATAAGTATTATTTTTGCAACTCCCTCAATAGTGGGTTATAAATAAAAGGGCTTGACTAGTAGAATACCTACTATAGGTACACAATCATACATTTTTAACAAAAAAGGCCCCCAGCACCAAAATTTGTACGTGAGTACCAACTTAAGAAAGAAAATTTTACTAGATTTGACGTGCACTTTATTTTTTGGTCAAAGGCTACATCATTTAACTAGCCCTTATAATTGGGTCTAATTTATTAATTAAACAACAGCAAATTATTAAACATCGTACGTCTACTGAATTGACTAAAAATACCAAAACTAGGCAAATCGCATAAAATATTAACAATAGTTCTACGCGTACTACTCTAATTAACTTACAATCGTTCGAATTATTCCAGCAGACGCAACAAAACGAGAATAAATTGTTATTTTCGGAGTCGATGACTCTATTCAACGGTTCAGATTGAGACCAAATTTTTTTTATATTCAGGCGGCTTTTTGACATCCCTTCAACGTAGCCCGAAAGTCGGCAAATAGCTGACAAAAGGGGCAACAAAAGCCCAATGCCAATGTTTGGCCCAACATAAAAGGAGTCTTAGAAATGCATTGTGCGCCTGCGCATTGTTGTAGCGTCGAATCTCTTGCACAAAACCGCTCGGTAGCAGTCGGCTCCTACTTCAAAGGTACGCTGTTTGCCTACAATATAATTTTTATTACAGTAATTGAGAGAAATTCTGTGACTGATCTGTGAGAATCGAGGTTATCGGTGTTATTTACTCATATCTTGACTGTGGTTGCTTTCTAATCTTGACACGTTTTGTAATTTTTTATTTCTCGTGTTTGTAATATAATGTAAACAGCACCCTGCAACTAAAAGACTAATATTTACATTTACACTCATAGTTCTTCGTTAGGATTTCTCCTGTGTCAGAGATGCCATTCAGTATTCATAAAGACATACACAACACCAAGATCCTATGAGTGATGTTTCAAATCATCTTTCGAACATCTGGCCGGGAATTAAGCTGGATCGCAACTCACGTATAAAAACAAATTAACTTTAAAAAAATAACATACTAATATTTACTACACTCAGTTCTACTTAAAAGTGAAAAAGTCATAAAAATACTATCCGTCCATTCATCCATTTTGCACTGCATTTTGTCAAATTAAAGTGTCCTAAGTTTACCATGGCACAATTTACTTTGAATCGCAAAAAGCTTCATCACTATCATTAAACACTATCCATCTACGTATTACTCTAAACGTTCCAATTCTAATAAAAAACCGTTTACATTTCCCAAAATACTTCAACTTCCTATAGTAAGAAAGTCCTCAACACCCATTTACCAGTTAAACAAAGTTGCGACAAAGAAACCTCCCGCTGTTGTCGCGTCCACTCGTTCCGCAATATGTCGCAACGTTTCACGAATGCTGCGCGAGTGTTGTGCGACAAAGGGCAAGGGCTCTCAGACCACGGATGTATGGACCGAACGTTACTTCGTAATTGGCCACTTGAGTTTTAAGGGATACCGGAAAGGATGAGAGAGCTAGGAAGGTGGTAGAATGGTCAGTCACTTGCAAATAGTAGCAACAAAAAAAAAATAATTAAATGTTATGACTTAGCAATGACCTTACCGTAATTAAAATGCTGACTGGTTTGTAAAATAAGAAGTGAATAGAATGTAGTGTAAAAGAGATCGACTATATATATATATACTAATTAATATTGCAAAATTTGTCTCATCAATCATAAATTCATCATCTTCCCAATCACAGTTTTGACTAAGTAAAAGCTTCTTTCATAATAATGATATCAACTTACCTCGCTCCTGAGCTAATTTGGTCCTTATTAGACTAACGGCTGATTTTTTACTCGTGTATAGTTGACCTATCTTGCTTCTGGTTCACTGACGTTAGGCCTCTCTACCCTAGACCATTTTTCCATCACAGCATTGTTTCACCCGTCATCTCGAATTAAACTACTCCTGAAATATAAGCTCTAACAATGAATTAAAAAACGTATTTCAAAAAAAATTGTTCAGTGTATCTCAACGAATTAAACTACGATAGGCAACAGCTAGTAGGTATGGCTATGACATATAGAACATCAAAATTAGTCTACCGGTTGAAGCCGTATAGAGTTACAAAGAGTAATACAAAACATCATTACCCTCTTTTTGGGCAGCTTCTAAATAATTCAAGCTCTACATACTTATACGGCCGGAGGGCAGTAAGTATTGTGCAAATAAAGCAAATCCGGTAATCGCCCGCGGCTTCAAGCCGACCCATTACAGGTGATGTCTACCTACCGACTGTTAATTAAACTGGGGCTTCTTTAGCATTATATTGCTAGGCTTTACCGTACGGTGTTACTCGTCGTATTTATGACGACCCCATTATTTTTTACAGACTTTTGCAACAATCTACCGGGCGAGCGAAGCGTGTTGCTGTTTCGAATCTTACATTTTTTTAATTGTCTTAGATTAGGAGAGTATTTTGCTATTGTGTCTTTTAATCATATTTGGCAGTAGTAATAACGATTTTATGATTAAGTTTTCGTTGAATTAATTAATTTAAGGAGTTAATTAATTTGTTCTACCTAAATCTGTTATTTCTTTTTACAAAAAAGTAATGACAGATTTAGGTAGATCAAATTAATCATAAAATAGTTATTACTACTGACATAATACACAAAATTCCGTATTTAGGTATTACTTAATTTTCGTGTAACTAAAATGTGTGCAATTAAATAGTATTTTTTAATATATAGGTAACATAATTACGGTGCGAGTAAGTATTAAAAGCAGGAAGTGAATGTTAAGTGCAAAGCAATTTATAGATAAGTAAACCATTTGCAGTAGGTAACTAACAACTTTTATAAAAAAAGTTTACCATTAGCATGATCCATTCGCCCGAATAGTGTTATTGAAATTCTAATGTTACAATTTTAATTAGCCTCTTTGAAGCTGGCTATATAAGAAATCATAACAAATTGTAGGATACTTAATCGTAATAAAACAAATGTGTTGAAAGATGTACAATACAAGTGACTAAGTTTAGAATGTACTTAGGATTGTTAGATTAGTCCATACATACTGAAGCAGCGTTATCTTATCGACCTACATATATGATACATTCGTTTTGAACCGCAACATTGTGACAATAATTAATTTCAACATATTGTTTCATAAAAAAAGTGTAACGAGCATCTTTGCACCGGGGACGGTCAGGGGCGGGTTATTTGTTTACTATAATATGTATATTTAGTTTGTGTTTTGATGAAGAAGAACTTATTTTTTTCATTTCGTGTATTTTTTTTAAATGGACCTACCTATATGTAATCTATAATATAGCAATTTTTGATTAATTCAACCCGATAAAACATTTAGACAAAAACTCCGCACCAAATACCATTAAAATCAACCCGCGACCCGCCACATCACATAAATATTTCGACATCGAAAAAATGCTATAAATCTGAATAATGAGAGGCGCACACATACAGTGTGAACTGTGAAATACCATAGCGGATAGGAATCTGGGGACTGAATAACCGGAAAGTAGTATTATTATTAAGTAGTAATGTTACTAATGTGAGTTGTTATACGAAACCGTTGACCTCGCGACAATAAACTTGCAACTTAAAAAGATGAGCTCTTGGCCGTTTTTTTATATTAAAAACTGTTGTTAACAGTTGTGTTTTGCATTCCTAACTATAAACTGTAAGTGAATAAAGAACTTTCAGATAATTATACACACATATTCAAACATAAAACTGTCAGACGAGAAAACTTTGCCGAAACTCGAAACAAAAGACTCTAAGCACACTAGAATGTATTTGTATAGAAATTATGTATCTTGTACTCTGCTCACCGTCTTTTAAATTTTAAATTGATCCACTCAGAGACTGCCTGGGAAGAGTTTGCTTTTAGGGAGTTTGTTAGGTTAGGCACACATTTGTTGTACAAAAACCTTTATTTATGCTTTTTATACTTTGTGTGTGCCCAATGTAGAATTAATCAATCAATCAAGCAACAAAACTGGTATGATAAACCTAAACCATTTAATTATATATGTGACTACCAGGATATTGGAAGATAAGTATAATAATGACAGCTCTTACATTATTTGCTTGTTTTAGATCGGCAGCTGTATTTTAAATATCTAAATAAATTTAAATATATTTATATATATTTAAGTATGTTTTTAAACACACGATTGAAAGTTTAAGAGTTAAATACCGGTAAGTATTGGAATATCAAAACTGGTATAATACGATCTTATTTTGTAAACTAAAACAACATATCATCCACATCTGGTGAGTGTTTCGGTAAATATTATGTTAATTTTTTGTTTGCTTGTTAATATATTTCCTTCTTATAAGGCGACAAGAAGGGACTAACATCCTTAATACTTGTGCTCGGCCATGTATGCGTAACGACACTACATTTGCAGAATTCAGCTACTATAATATTAGTACATACAATAATAACATACATAAAGATTCTAGTTGCTTTAGCCTTGTTTGTTACCTACTTTATAATATTGAAAATAAGTAGCTAATTTTCAAAAGTACTTACATTTTTTGTCATACCACCTGCATAGTGAACTAATTGATTATACTTACATACATGGTGAATTTTTGTAGACCATTATTTATGCTAATAAACATTTATATTTGTATTACTTGGTATATTTTTTGCTGGTCGTACGTAACGCAATGCAGGCACTAGAAAAACCAAAGAAATCAATTATATAACAAATAAAATTAATAACCGGTGTTTTATAAAATACCGGTTTAATACCGCAATATTAATACCGGTATATACCTTGCTGGGCGCACGGAACTCATTACAAGCACGTGACACGGCTTCACCCGCTCGCCCCTCTCGACACTGTTATATTTCGACTCGACAATGAGTTATTGAGTGCGCGGGAAGCTCATGTGTTCACCGGTATTACCGCTTTGACGAGACAAAGGCAAATTGAAAAAGCGGTTACTCATTTGAAGTTCAATCTTTGGCAACTAAGAATATAATAGGATTATTTATTTCGGAAACAGTTCATAGTCATAAGTAAAAAATATTTTAATAATTAAATCAAAAAAATATATTCAACATATATAGATTAAAACAAGCTATTTTGATTCGAAACAAATGTTCATGGAGATTAGATCAGTAGCTTAGACAATATGCAAAAGCAATGTAATTGAGCAAGCGAGCGACGCATCTGTTCTTCAAGTCTGGCAAAATGTTCCTTTACTTTGTCAGTATATCTGATTTGAGTATATGGGTGCAGATCGTATTTTTAAAAGATATTTTTTTTGCTACGAATCAGAATCTGATTTAAAAAAAAATATGTCTCGTGTTTTCAATAAGGATTATACAGGGTTCTACACCCTAATCAAAAACCCTGTATAATTGTCCCCGAAATCTTCAATATTTACTCGTAGCAAAGATATGCGGTACTACCTTTATAGAAGAACTTTATATGTGAACGATCAAATCAAGCCTAGGTACCATGACAGGTACTTAATTACGTCGAACGTCGCAAGAAAAGTTGTGCTCGCGAAATCATCAGTTCACAAATTGCATCATGTGGAATAGATACAGTAAAGATGACAGACAAAGAAAATGTAAAAAATCTTTTAGAGTTTTTATATTCCAAAAACTGAAACAGATAATAAAATACCAAATTAACCATTCACTTCTTGCACAGAAACTTTATCACGAGTCATCACACGCTCGCACAGTAATTTCGCTTGATCGATGACGCAATACAAACGTCACATTACCCCATAAACGCTCGGCGAGCCCGACAAAGCCCGCCGTTTTACCCACACGAGACGTACTTTTCTAATTGAATCATGTTTGATTTATTATTGGTCTGATGATGTATCATTCTTTCAACAACAGCCGCGGCTCACCCCACGCGATATCCGGCCCGAATTATTGCTACAAATGTTCGTATCCACGATTTTTAACTGCCACTACGACGGCTTTACCCTTTGTGCGTTTTTTATCACAATGAGTAATCGATTTTTGGAGTGCGTTATAGAATAGCGAATGTGTAATATCGTTAAATAGACACGTGGAGCCGAGGAAGTTGTTTACGTCGCTTTGAAGATGAAATCTCTCACGGCCGTTTTTGAAGTGTTTAGCTATTTTTATGGAACGTAAATCATTTTTGTAACAAAGATTGTTAATCTTAAATTTAATCTTCTCTCTGTCTTTAGAGTGGAACAAGATTGATATTTATTAGAAGAATTATTTTACAGTAAAAGCGGACTAATTTTCGAGATTTCCTGTGGAGGTAATATATTTTGCATATATAACACAAAAATCCTTAGTATTTTATTAGTTTGATGTATCCAAGTCACTCTCACGACTAAGGCGAATCTATTGGTGGTGTCAATAGATTGGCCTTAGTCGTGAGAGTGACATTCACATAAAAGTAAGACAAGCCGTTTAATCTTTAGGGCGTGCCAAAGAATTATACACACATAATTACGTAACTACATGCATACAACTTGTAAAAACATATCTCTCCTGCTTCCGCAGTTGGGTAAGAGGGACTCTAGGTTCACTTTTCAATGCAGAAATATATCTCTCTAGTAAGTCACTATCCCCTTAGTTTCTCCCCGCCTTGCGCAAATACAATGGTTACGCCCAAAGAGTAGACACTACGTTAGGCACGATCTAACAATGTGCGCGCTGCCTGGAAACTACATCAGCTGATGAGGTGCTGATGAAAGTGACGACCTTCCCTTGAAGAATGAATAAAAACTATGCATACGAATACGTACTTCTTGTCTTTTCTAACTGACAAAAAATAGGAGGTTCTCAATTCATCGAAATCTGTTTTTGTAATCATTTTTTTCGATTTCTAAACGATGACTGACCTAATTTCATACTTATTTTAATTATTACTTATATAGTATAGTATAGTTGCCTCCCGTCCTCACCCGTTATATTTTTAAAGCCTACTTAAGGCTTAAAAACTTCTATTTTTTTAAGCAGAAAGGCGTTACAATGTACGGTTCAATAAAAAAATTACAATTAAAAGCCAGCTAAAACTTCTTCAATATAATATAATGCTTATTTGTATTTTAAAGTAACTTAAAAATAACCTAATTTGTAAAAATTATTAAACGTCTGAAAAAAAATTATGTCCGTGTGGCAAAGTCTCAAGAACGTTGGCTGCATTCCCGCGTTGAATTGCCAGTTGCCACAGAAATCCTTGGAGCAAGGAATGTGCCAACTCTCTTGTAACCAGTGGCAGTTTAGCGCATATTTTTTCAAAGAAACTCTTGCTACTAGGACCCCATGGACCAAAAGTTTCTACGCCAAGCAGCACGAAAATATAGTTTTCTAAAAGATACGTATATTTTTATGTATATTTGAATTTTATTTTTATATGATTTTATTCATTTCGATCTAGAAATATGTCAATATTACGTGTCACAAAATAATGATTACTCTAGACTTAAGTAGCTACAAAACCATTTTTATAAAAATATAAAATATCATTAATATGTCAGAACACAGAATAGAAGGAAGTTGGTAAGGGGAATGGGTACAGCGGTTGTAGCGGCTCCTCATAAGAGTTGTCATACGCGAGTTTAGAGAAAAAACTCTACGCACGGATGCAGTGACACCCCTAATGTACCTCATGTTGCCTCAGCCAGATTTGGGATAGGGTAGATAGACACTTTGGCAACACATCTCACTGAAAAAAGCTTAATCTACTACGCATTTATTTCCTGCCATTTTACAAACTTAGTCCAAAAACTCCGTAGACACGAGGATATTATATAAAAAACATATAAACTCACTGTTGTTTCACAGAAAACGTTATTAAATTTTGTATCTGTACAGATTGCTGCTTTACATACGAGTATAACGATCAAATTTTATGATATTTTACACTTTAATTCAAGCGATTATAATTAGAGTAACGAATTACAATAAAACGTCCAGTCTGTAAAGAACATAGTTATGTAAAGTTTATCCGTAGTATTGATTCTAAATAATAAAGATCTCTTCATTAGATGAGAGTGATCTTAGCATTCTATTTGTCTCTATATTTCTATTTAAATTATATGGAATGAGAGGAAGGATAATGACCTAGTGCCAACCCTGGTGTGTACTGCCTCTCCCTCTTCTTACTTCTCTTGTGCTCCTGCGTAGCTGCTGCTGCGACGTGGTGCCTTTGAATTCACACTTTTTCTAGCACAACCCTTAATTATGTTGATTAGGAGTGTCGAATCTAGTCGCCATCAGACTTGTTTATTTACATACATTTATTTAAAATTTTGATTTAGATGAAGTCATATTTTGCAATTAGGTACTTATAAATTATATGACTACTTTGAGACTTTAACGCAAAATCAAAATTAACGCTACCCAATATATTTATCACACGATATCATATTATTTAAAAAAAGTACTACTTTCTTTTGGTATAGTTAAATGTCTTAGAATTATAAGCCTAGTAGGGCGCAGGAAAGAAATATATATATATATAAATTATATTGTGAAGACCATTTTTTATTTCGTAGTTATTAGACAACTACATACGTCATATGACAGAATAAACTAAGAAGTATTATATATTTAACAAAATGAGAACCTTGCAAACAATTTTAAATGATTTTACTTATCGCGATAACACTAACAAGATGTTCATTGCTCTACTCGTATTTACTGTTAAAATAATTATGTTTTTTTCCTATAACATATAATCCTGAACATATTATATGTAGGTAACAGTTCTCGCCGCCATTACATGTGACCAACGTGGCCTGACCGGTGGGAGCGTTGGTCTGTGACCAACCACGGTTCACTGGTTAGGGTCATTACCACTTATATACCGCACCACTCTTATGTGGTAACAAATATAACCGACGGGTATCATGGCGGGTGACGACTCAGACGTGGGAAAACAGTATCGTATCGTGTGTCTCCTACTCCCCCCCTGCGGGGCGGAGTAGGGTACCATTTGAGGTAGCATCTTGGGGCTGGACGCGGGGACACTCAGGTCCCCGGGAATTTCTCTTCTCTTTTCTTCTTCTTGCTTGGCGCTCGGGCGGAAGTTCTATGCACCTCCCCTTTCCCATTCTAACCCCCCTTCCTTCCCCCCTCACCCCTCCCCTCCCCAACCAAGGAAGCCTAAGCCTCTTTCACCTATGCACCCTTCCCACCGCCCCCCACCCCATCCAGGGGTCCCTTTGCTTTACTATCCTTCCCCCCCGCCCCCCCTCTTCCCCAGAGCCGAGCGCCAGTGGACACGATACGATACTCTCTCAGTGCTTTTCGCCACACTCGCTGTCTGTAGCTTCACTTCTCTTTTCTTCTAGCAGTAGCAGCAGCAGCAGTGGTACTCCACGAACTGATCCGAGTATCTCAATGGTATGTAGTGAGCAGTGCTGCGATGGATGGCTTTTTATTGTTGATTATTTTATAATTTGGTTTGATTTGGAAAAACAGAAAAATTATTTTGAGAGAAAAAAATTGGAAGTGTAGGTATCTTTGAAAAGTGTAAGAAAACGTTTATCTGTCAGTGTATCACTTAATAATATAGCATCGTTGTATCTAACGCAATTTTAATGCAGATTCTGACGTTGGAGATCTCCATCTCATTTCCTGCTTGTACGATATTACACAAATATACTGCTACTACACACTGATCATTAAAACGAAGAATAGAAACAAATATTTGTTTCCTGGACTTATTCTACCAAAGCAAAAAACTTATTTAATTGACATAATATGTCCAGACTTTAGTGCAAAGTTTTCTTTAAGGCTTTAAACTGTAATACATTTTTTATAGTTAATTGAATTATAGTAGATACGACGTCACATATCAATTTTCAAGGTTCATAATACTGGCCTCGCACATAATATATAATAACGCATAATACTGGACTGGCGCCTCTAAAATAAATAAAATTAAAATATTTAAAAGCTTCACACATTGAACAAATCGCGTCAGCTGCGGCCGCTCTATCACGCGTCACTTTTTACAATCGTAATAAAAAGACCAATAAAGTCATAAACTCACATCTCCTGCGGCTTACCTAATGACGGCATTTGTTCTAATGCTGCTCTAAACAAATAAAATGCTATTTGTTTCTAATGTGCATGTCAATTTCAACATATTGGGGATGTCTTTTTTGTATGAGTCTTCTTCATTTAATCACGGTTTTCTAATTAGTGTAAATAACATTCACGATGTATGTTAAAAAATTTAATTATTTATATTCAAACTATTGCGGCTATTTTGTGATAGTGTCTAATGAAGCATCTTAAGAAAAACTTGAACGCAAAAAGCGTTCAAGTTTTTTTAAGATGCTTCAACCACTTGTGTTTATTGCGAGAAAAAGATGGGATGGTTCCATTAGACGAGTATATGATTATTTGGAAAACCTAATAATACTAACAATTTCAAATATCCACTCGAATAGGTACGATAATCTCTCCGTTCTGGTTGAGACTTGAAATCTTACAAATATGCGACAACGTAAAACAGAAGCTCCGAGATTGTGCATAGAATATCTACACTGATTGAATTTAAACGTCTCAAAAAACAAAATAATCTCAAAGTATTAAAACAAGATTAAAACAAGACAATTTCTAAAAAAAAATTCGTTTATTTTTTATTTTAGTATTATTTTCTCCAAAACAAGGTCTCATTCAAACATTTCAAAGCGCTTCTATTGACCAGTCTTTTAATCAATTATAATTATTTTGTAGCGTCACAAACCAAATTCTTAAAACTTTCCAAAGTCGTAAATGTTAATTTAGCTTTGGAGAACTGCTCCTTAATTATCATTAAATAATTCATCCTGTGTAAGTAAATATAACTGTAACAGGTGGATTATCCGTTTTTATGCTGCGTCAGCTGACGCATCTGAGTGTTAGTTAATTAACGACGTTTAACAACCCGACCTACCTGCTGCGTGAAGGCTACTCATTATATTATCCTTATGTTCCTTGCAATGAAGGTTGAGTAAGCTTTTAGATATGAGCATATCAAGACTATCTGCACACCTCTAGCATCATGGATCTCGCGGCCACAATAATATTCTGACTATCAAAAGAGAGATAATGCCTTGATTTTTATTAATTTGGGAAGATATGTTAAAGTTTGTGTTACGCGTGTTATCATTATCAAATATTATTGAAGTCAAATATTTCAAAACTACGCGATATTTGTGTACTTAGAAAGTTGAAGAGGATGGAAATTGTTACCTGGTACACGAGTACGAAATTTCCAGACCAGCGTTTATCGATACTTACTTTGAAGTAAGTATCGATAAAAACTAAAACAAAGATACTTCGCCCACTTTGCTCACTGGGTATATAAGTAATTTTAATGTACAACTGGGTATATAAGTCATTTAAATATCAACCTTACAATCAGGTACAGTACAATCGTCGTGTAAATCTGTATACTTACTATATAGATTGTGTCTGACAAACGCTTATATGTTTTAAGTCTGTCCTAATTGGTATTCAGCAGAAACTAGCAGAAACGTTTCTACTAATTTGTTGTAAAAATTCAGTCACAATAAAGTCTTTGAAAGTATTTTTTTTTCATTAGCAAACTAATATCCACAGGCTTTATATAATCAGAATTTTTATGAAAACCTTAATTCTAATATATCGTTAACAATATAAAATAGCTGAATAATTTATTTCCATAAAAATTACTGAAGCCAAGAGAAATCTAAGCTCCCGATAAGAAAAAAACGTATAAAACTTTTCTCCAGAGAAGACGTAATAGGCATTTTATGTGTAAGACAATAAACCTCCGACATACAGTGTATCAGAAGCAAGTCTATCGAAAGCGGTGTAGCGGGAAGCCGACACCGCACCGCGTTCATTTTAACAGAGAATAGGCTAAGGGGCTACGGTGAGGTTAAGTAAAGCGTTCTGATTTTTCAAAAATCTGTATCAAATTATTATATAGATATAAGACAAGACACTGTAGCAAGCTTGCTCTATTTTGTGGTGAAAATCTCTCTTAGCAAAAATCTAAACATATCCGTAAAACCGGAATATAAAGTTTTGTCAAGATTGGTATAAAATTACAATCAAATAAAATAAAAAAAAATCGTAATTACGGATGGAAATAAATATTTCAGACTTGAGGTTGAAGGAGTAGGTGCTGGATATATACATTACCACCCAAGCTAAGCTGGCGACCATTGAGGGAAAGACATCATATTCGATGCGATACCTGTGTTGAATATTTTTTCCTTTAACTTTCTTATTAATCTTGAGATCATGTTCTGTTTTCCTTATTACTACTTTGCTGGGTTTGCAGGCTGAATGTGGAAGAAACTTTGCTTTTAGTTGATTTTTTATTAAGTTGTACGTAAAGCAACTGAATAAATTGATAATACAAACAGCTGTAAGCCAAAAACTACAAAACCTTTGTAAAATCCTAGGTTTACTTGATAAAAAAACTGATAAATTTTATATACCTTCAAATAGGCTACATTGAAAACCATTTTTGGATGACATCTCATCTTAGACAAAATAGCAGTCGGCTCTTCATCTTTCAGCTTCGATATCTGCTAACTCAGATCGCGATCCTATCAGCGGCGTCAATTGCCCGTGCCAAATGCCACTTCCTCACCCTTCCACACCCCTGCTTCACCTCCCTTTGTCTCTTCTATCCCGAAGGAAACAATCTTATATGTGCGGAGGAAAAAGCGGCGTGATTGAAAGCTTCCGCTGATGTCATGAAACAGATAATCTCGGGAACAATGTGTATGACGGTACGCACTCGACGGGAAGAGTGAACGAAATGAATGAAATAATGAGTGGGTGGCTCTCGGTCTTGGTTCGGTATAGGTTGTAGCTTTAATCGTCTGTGAAATAAGAACATTATTTTTGCACGGAGGGATTGGTAGATTTTTTTGTTTGGAACTACGAACTTTGAGGATAACACAATTTAGTTTTGATGTTTAAAGTCTTTTAAAACATTGAAGTCGTCCCATTTTTTTGTCAAATTTTAATAATTGAGTCACCATGGATAACTGTAGTTAGATAAATAGTTGCCCTTGAATACTGAATCGTACAGAAGTTTATATACTTACTTTTATTGGGATAACGACACATTCCATTATTTAGTTTAGCATACTTTCGCGCGTATGATTCATTTTGACCAACAATACGGGTTTTCAACGGGTACCTGGTTGTTGGAGAGGTCCAACTATAGTTTCGTTCATATTAGATAATCAGGTACGCGTGAAAACTCGCATTGTTAATGAAAATGACTCCAATATTTAATTATACTTAATAGTAGGATAGTTTCGGCCATATCTATATAAAAACGCCACGAGTTGATACAGATAGGAACTTAGCTACAGGAATATCTATGTAGACGTGATGGAAGAATAATATGTACTTACTGCTAGGTATTATCCAAAGGAAGGAACATATTTGACCTCTTGTGTGTCACTTATGGCTAATCTGTGGACACTTTCAGCCTCAGGCTTCACATCAAATATCATTCAGTAATAAAAATAATTTGGTGAACTGCCATCATTAAAGCCATCGGGTCTTCAAGGAACTCAAAACGGATGCGCGTTCGATTACCGCGTCGACCGACCGATTATCTTTTCAAGCATTAATTGCTTAAACAAAGCTCGTAATGGGCGTGTAATATAAAGTCGAAATTACACGGTCGGTTACACGGCGACCGTTGCCGAGCCGTGTGTGGGTTCATTGCGTTTTCAGAAGTGTAATATGGTATCCGTATGGAAGAGTTAACAACTGGAACGGACTATTGAAGATGAGTTTTGAACAGCTATCAACTTGATAGTAAGCATAGAAACTTGTTTTCGAAAATGAGCTTAGTTAATTATGGTTAAACCTTAGTTTTAGAGATGTAATAAAAATTATTATCAGATTTTACAGTTAAGATAGTTTTGTATATACCTACTCAAATATCTATATGAAAATATAGTATATGCATAAAGAAATGATTCCGATTCATGGAAACATCATCCTTTGAAATCCAAACGTATGTTTCTTATATTTTTAGATGTTACCGTTATTTTATTTCCATATTGAATATTAATTTATAGAACATTGTCAAGACTTATAAAAAGGCAAGATAATGTCTTTTAATTGTCGAACCAATATTTTTTAAACAGTGTTGGGTTGAACATTTTCCGTAATCCTATTTCCTTCGATCTCCTGAGAGAGTAGTAACTAGTGGTGGGCGGCGCGGTCGAATCGCGGGCGCGTCTTCACGGCTCCGGGACTATTGGCTTCATACAATGAAGCCAGGGAATATAGAAATAAAAAGCGGAAATGCTCAAGAAAACGTTGTGGAACAGTGTCGGTGTAAGTATGAGCATGCTAGTATCAGACGTGATGTAGAAACAATAGGTGAAGCTCTCTCTCGTGTTACAGATATACTTATGTAGAAACAGCGTTTAATGTATTACATTATTTATTTTGTGGTTATATAAAGTTCGCTGCAATCATTAATTTTACAATGATCTTTTACCACCAGAAGAGTTAAAAAAATATTGTAAATATCTTGTATCATAAAATAACGCAGATAACGGCTGTTTTCAATACGTGTATCTTGTGGCATAAAGGAGAATAAACGGCCAAGTGCAAGTCAATTATGAGCAAAGGTCAGCAAAAAACGTTTTTTCACGGGAGCCCACCTTAAATATTTATTTGATTCTTTTTTAATGTTTGTTGAGATAGCGGCAACAAAAATACATCATTTGTCAAAAATTGCAGTTCTCTAGCTATTACGGTTCATGAGATACAGCCCGGTGACAGACAGACGGACGGACGGATTTCCAGCGGGAGCCTTTTCTTTTTCAGCATAATGTAGTTTAGCATATTTTCAGCAACAAAGTCCGCAGTAGGTTCAGATTATTTTGTTTTTCTGACAATCCGAATGTTTTCACCTACAAGAATAAGAATATGAATGTATTTATTGTCAAACTGTACAATTGTATTAAGAAAAGTATAAAGTTTCAACAGTTTTAGAACATACAATAGTTTAAATGGTACGAAGTAGGTAATGGTAGTAGCTTACATATAAAAATATGTACTTGTGAACATTATGCTATTCTAAATGTAAGATTTGTAATCTTTATGCCATTGAGTGTGATGCCAATAAGTGTAATGATTAGTAATCGCAATTGTAAAAAAAAAATTGACTGAAAATTTTATGCTGGTATATCATTATGATAAAAGAAGTTATGCCAAAATAAAATATGCCTAATTCTTTATTCTGTTTGAACGTTATGCGAAACGAAAAGTATGCCAAAAAACGGTATGCAACTTTAAATTATGCCTTTTTAATTTATGCAACCTAATACGGACCCATTTCCAGCGAAGTCTTAGTTATAAGTATGAGCAAAAATCTAAGACTTGATATCATGTCATAGGCACTATTTACAGACATTCCACACTCTAATAACAGCGTTATCGCCGTAGATCAAACAACTTTGTCAAACTCACTACCTGGCTCAATATTTCGGAAGTGCACAATTTGCTACATTATGTTAATGTGCGGCCTTTTGTGTTAGACTTTCTTGAGAGATAGAAATGAATTATTCATTGTATCTTTAAAAAGTGTATAGGTTTAAGGAGGTTAGACAATGTCGTATGTTTAATTTGTTATCAATCATGAATCAGGGAGAAAATGTGTTTTTATGCATAGAAAATGTCTTCTTAGTTTCTTATTATATGCTTAGCGCAAAAACTACGAGGTAGCTAAGATTGAGTAGGCTGAAAAGTGTCGACTGACTTTCTGGTCGGCCATTGTTTGCAATTTCAAGCACCGCATGGTTTCGTTATTTGATTTTTTTTCAAAACAGCTCATTAATCCAATTATTCTGAATGTTTTGCGACATAAACGGGAGAACATCCTCAGGACTTCCACCGGAGAGACTATAATCAGATGCTTTCGGATTATAGCATCATATAATGTTCAATTTCACCTTAAAGTTCAAAATACGAGTAACTATAAACTGAACATTCAACAACGTACAACGACAAAACAAAAAAATTAACACAATTATTTCGTTAACTCTATCCCGTTCGAATAAGAGCGTACAGATCCACGTGAACAGAATAAAAAACGTCGACAAAATTTTTCTGTGGTCAGCGGGAAAGCAAAAACGAAAAAATAGTGGGCCAAAATAGAAAAAAAGTTAGCAATCCGTGCATTCGGTCGCGCGACTTTATGGCCGCGATAACGAAGGCACGCAGATTGGCGCTCGTGCACGAATGATTGACGGATATCTAGGGATTCTTGTGGATAGCTTTGTTTGCGGCTGTGGATTTAGGTTTGTAGATTAGTTCTTGCTTAATTGTTTACAATACAATACAATACAATACAATATTTCTTTATTGCACACCAAAAACAAAATAAACAATAAGATACAGGCAAGAACAAAACATCGGTAGTACATTGGGCGGCCTTATCGCCTAAAGCAATTTCTTCCAGGCAACCTTGGGATGGATCGGACTAAGTGAGAATAGTCACGTCGGTGATGCATCAATAGAAAAAACAGAAAAAAAAATACAAGTACAAATATTGTACCGCAAAAAAACAATAAGAAAAAATTAAAATTAATCAACACACATAGTTAATACATACCTATACATACATGTCATACTCGCAATAATCATTCGTAAATAAATGTTCGGTTTAATTTACGGAGAGATAATGATTTTTCAACAAATTTTTAAATATATATAGAGATTTAGCCTGCCTGATTGACAGGGGTAACATGTTCCATAGCAGGATAGCTTGCACAGTAAATGATGCTTGAAAAAAAGAGTTGGTTGAGGTGGAAGCTGGCAGCATAAGGCGAAGATCTCGTGAAGGTCTTAAAGAAATAGAATGAGAAGCAGTCACAAAGACAAAATTATCTTTTAAATACGAAGGAGTGGTGGGATTGAATATTATTTTATAAAGAAAAGACAGAATATGAGAATTACGGCGAAGACGAATAGGTAACCATTTGAGCCTATTACGGTATTCGGAGATGTGGTCATATTTGCGTAACCCAAATACAAACCTAATGCAAAAATTCTGTAAACGCTCAAGCTTGTTGAGCTGCTCTTCGGTTAAATCTAAATAGCAAGCATCTGCGTAATCCAATATAGGAAGAAGGAGCGATTTCACAAGTGCAGTTTTGGTAGTAATCGAAAGAAAATTACGCAGTCTTCTTAAGGAAGCTGCAGACGCAAAGATTTTGCGACTGACTTCTGCAAGCTGTGGATTCCAGGAAAGTGTTTTATCCATGGTTATTCCAAGATTTTTGACAGTCTCGCTAATTTTAATTGGAACTCCATCAAAAAATATTTGAGGAATGCGGCTCATGTCGATTTTAGAAATCATACGGGAACTTCCTATGATAATACATTGAGTTTTAGACGGATTAACCGTGAGACCGTACGACTTACTCCAGTCCCGAATCCGTTGAAGATCAGAATTAGTCACGTTAATCGCCTCATTCAGTTGCTCAAATGAGGCCTGAGTATAGATCTGTAAATCGTCTGCATAGAGGTGATAGGAAGAAGTTAAATTCTGAGAGATTGAGTTTATAAATATCGCAAAAAGAAGAGGAGATAGCACGCCACCCTGCGGCACACCGGCAGAGATATCGCACCATGACGAGAATGACTCATCAATGCGAACACGTTGCCGGCGGCCGAATAAGTAACTACGAAACCAATCAACTACCGTTGGAGATATGTTAAGAGTGCGCAAAAGAGTCAACAAGACGTCGAAATCAACATTATTAAAAGCATTGCTAAAATCGAGCAGTGACAGCACAGTAAGCTGACAATTGCCCATACCTGCACGAATGTCATCAGTGATTTTTGTGAGAGCTGTAACTGTGCTATGGCCTTGGCGAAAACCAGATTGGAGTGGGTTAAGGAGGTGATTTTTGACAAGGAAAGAGGAGAGTTGCTGATGGACTAGCTTTTCTAAAACTTTCGAGAGAAAAGGAAGGATAGAAATAGGACGATATTCGGAGAAGGAAGAAGGATTGGATTTCTTAGGAATTGGAGTTACCTGAGCTTCTTTCCATGCTACCGGAAAGGTGCCCGAAGAAATGGAATGGTTAAGGATATATTGGACAACAGGCATGACTTCGTCAAGAATTGGCATGATCATTTTGCGACTAATACTATCACTACCGACAGCGTTGGACGAGATGGACTCTATACACTTTTTAACATCACAAGCGGAAAATTGATTAAACTCGAAATGGTCAATATCAGGAGGTATCATGGTAGAAAGATGCTGTAGGGTAGCCGTCTTTATGGGCCCATCAAACATAGTAGAAGAGGAGAAATGTTGATTCAGTAGATCAAGGTTTACAATTTTTGGAATAGTGTCTTCACGAGATTTACCGACTCCTAATGACTTGAGAAATTTCCAGACTTTTCCAGGATCTTCATCCTCTACAGATTTGTGAATATGGCGGCGCTGTGCATCCCTACACGCTCTATTGCAGACATTACGGCGATTAATATATTTATCCCTATTTTCATTCGACTGGTGACACTTTAGCTTCACCTTGGCTACGAGTTTTTTATGCATGAGCTCACGTATTTCATCAGTGAGCCAAGGCGCAGGAGCATGCTTCATTTTGACTGGCCGAATAGGAGCATGAGTGTCACAAAGTTTCATCAATATGCTATTAAACTCAACAATTTTTTCATCCATACTGACCGCATTTATCACAGCAGACCAGTTAAGTTCTTGAGCGTCTTTACGAAGGCTATCAATGCACATACTACCAAAGCTGCGCTGCAAAAGAATTTTTGGTTTGGCTTTAGGTGGACGGACTTTATACGAAAGATAAATCAGATCATGGTGAGAGATGGCGTCTGCCGCACACTGGCCATGCTTAACGACGTGTGCTGGTGAAGAAATTAGTATCAAATCTAGAAGAGAAGGAACACAATTCGGAAAATTGTGAGTCGCATTAAGCGGAAGAATGGTTAAATTACACGCCGTAGCCAAAGAGAGAAGTTTTGAAGATCTAAGGTCATTTTTCAATAGACAAGTATTGAAATCGCCCATTAGAATGGTGTGATCATAGGAAGGAGAGAGATTTTCAAGAAGAAGCTCAAGAGATTGAAAGTAATTAACGTAAAGATTACGAGGGTAATAAACACCAAGAAGTATTTTAGTGTGATGCAGGATGACTTCAATAAAGAGATGCTCGCCAGCATCGGATGGAGGCGGCTGTGCTGATTTGCTGATAATATTATAGGGAATGTGAGATCGGAGATAAATAGCGACACCGCCACCACCCTGTCCAATGCGATCATTTCTTATGAGTCGAAAACCTGGTAACAATACACTATTTGAAGTAATGGCGGGTTTTAGCCAAGTTTCCGATACTAGTATAGCATGAATATTAGGATTTACGAAAGATGCAAGAATTTCTGAAAAATGTGCCGTAATACTCTGGGCATTAATGTGAAACACGTTAAATTTTTTTGGAACATCATGAATGAATGTTTGTATTGAGTCAGACAGCGTTGGCAAGCTGCAAAAACTGTCCGTACTCTCCTCAGATGAGGAACAAGTAGCATAAAGAGAGCTTTCATTATCACTAGAATACGACATAGTAATAACAGGTGTATTTATGGGTATGTGTATGTAAAGATTAAGATAAAGATAAACAAATGTAAGGATTCTACTGACAACTAAGTAGTTAACTACTTTATCACTAGCCATCCACCTGCCAGTCGTGTCTGGTTTAGGTTATTAATAGAATTTAATTGCTATTTCCGATTTTGATCCGATGGGAGAGGATCGGGCGATGAAGAGCTTATGTATATGGGAGTAACCGATGGCCGAAGACCCATTGGCCGGCCCAAGTTCAAATAAAAGACTGAGGTGATGAATCTCGGGGCACGTGCTGGTAAAGGACAAAGATCCGGTTATGTCTTTGCGCCGACTAAGTATTTCCGATTTTGAAATTTAATGATCATGTTTGTGAACTATTGCTTCAGCACTAAGTTTTCGTACTAACTTATGAATTGTTTAAAAAAAAATGTTTTTTGTGACATATTACATATGAAGTATTTCTTAAATGTCATGCAAAAAATATTTATTCTGGTGAAAATAGAAATCAAATTAAGAGATACTGAAATCATAGAAGCTCGGTGTCATTCTTCTTCGTCTAAACTTAGCATTTTATCGTATTTTGTTATTACATTTAATATATCTAGGTACATATTTTGAAATTATGTAAGTTGTGCGCTAATATATTTTACAGTCTTAATATAGTTTCTTTTTTGCTAACATACAATGAAAATGAAAAATGAAGAAAAATATAACAAAAATCAAGTATATTTGGCTGTATCCAATAACAAAAGGTAAATCATAACAATCGAAGAGCTACAAATGTAATCCTATAATACTACTTACTCACAAACCTTTTCAATAAAAATTCAACATAACAATCACAGAAACAGGATAGCAGGAAGCGTCCCTCCTGTATAAAAAATTGCATAACGTTTGCGAAAATCTAATGAACCGTGCATCCTTTGCAAACAGTACAGTGGTTGGCGATTGTTAGCACATCAGTGACGTCACTGCGTAGCTGCTACGTAACGTGTGGGTGGTACAATAACTGCCAGAAATGTAGACGTGCTCGACAACTTGGACGAATAATGCAGTAGATCTGCCACGTAAGTCGTTGTTCGGATTGTTGCTTGAATTAAAGTTCTTAAATGTTTTTTTTACATTTTATTATGGCAGAAAGTAAATTTTACTATAGCTGATATATCCCATCGAAATTAGGTTTGGTGTTACACTAAAGCGATATTGATAGATTTATTTTCTTCTTATTTATTTTAGACACACGTCATATTAAAGAAGAAGACACACAAAATACAAGGGAACAATTCTTACAAAACTAAATAAAAAAATATTATTATACTACAATGAGTACTCAATAAATCTATTTAAGAGTATTAATTAATAATAATAATAATATGGGACGACATCCACGCAAAGGTCTTCAGGTCCCAAACTAGGCAAATTGTTCATCACATTTTGTACATAAGTACCTATAGATTATTTTACTTTGTATTCTAACCACCCACTATTAACTCCTACTTATTAGGAGTGATAAAACTAATTCCATCGTAAAAATAATGAGAAAACTCTACAACTGTTAGACATAGATCATATCCCGGTTTATTCATCCTAGCGGGCCGAACCGTCCGATTCGGCCCGGATTCATACTCGTACTCGTACACAGACGCAGTGTTTGAATATGCAAAGAACTTTAGAACTGCCACAAAGCCCAGAGTGATATGGCCAATGAAGAAAGAATAAAAGATATGCAAGTAATCTGTCAATTTGACGAAGGTCACGGCTCGGTGATGTGGCAGACGCGTGCCGGTACACGCTCGTTCAGCTTTTTTGCCTCGTTTTGTTTCTCCGTTTGCGTAAATATGGGGTATCCGATAAGGGCGGAAATGGTTCATTAATAGCAGTTAATTTTGAAAACTTGTTTAAAGTTATACTGTTTGATTAAGATGAGATTAGGTTGAAATGTATATAAACCAACCAAAAAAAATAATACTGAGTTTAATTAATTCCTGATTTCATATGAGAAAAAAAGGAAAAGAAAAGGATAAAGAAGTATAGGTATAGGCATATATGAGTAAAGGGAAAGTACGTTATTATTTCAGTGCAGCAAATAATTCGCACGTCTCCCAAATTTTCATATTGCAGAATAAAATGTAATTTCGTAATTTAAGCTCTATTTGTAATAAAATATTCTCATATTTTATTCTATAATACTCCGCCACTGACCATTTTTTGGGCGCCATTGTTGCGTAAATACACGGATCAGTTTTCTACTTGACATTTCAATGCGATTGCTCGCTTGTCGATTGCAAATCTGGAGCAGATGTTTATTCAGTGCATTCACAAAAATTATCGCAACAAAATATCTAAATCCATACACCATATCTAATTATATCCACCGTGTAATGCTGCGTTGGAGAGCGGGTATTATTGTTCAACGTTGCCCTTTGTCGAAACCCGAATTACTAACCTACTTTTGGGGATATTTCACCAAAAAACGTCCGTCAAGATATCACGCTTTTTGGTTTCGAATGCGAGTTATGTTTTCTTTTGTCGGGCCGATGTATTTAGGAATATTTAGTTGTATAGTTTTGTAGAGTTTGGGCCGCGTTCGGTCGGGCGAGCGAGGATATTACAAAAGTTGGATGGTTGAGTCGTTCGATAGGGTATCGATTTAGTTCAGATGCGTTCGTTTTCTGCTTTTTTGTTTTTGTAATATTGGGATATGTAGGTTTTTGGGTTTGCGGTGTGTGCGCGCCCGTAGTAGTTGCAGTTTTTCTTTTTAGCTTTTTCATTTCACTAGTCAACAAATGTGGTTTATAGAATTTTGGTAATGGAGGAAAATGGAGTTTTCTATAGCTTTGGAAAACAACGTATTCTATATTGATATCAAACTTCATTCGCTACTTATATAGCTTTTTACTGACGCTTTTAAATATTTTCTACTTCTTCTTTCGTAGGTATTAGAACATTGATACTTTGAATATAAGAATTATGGAATTATTAGCATTAGAACTATAAGTAGTTAGACGGCCGCCGTGGTCTAGTGGCTAGTATGTTTGCTTCGAGATTCGTCGATCTCGGGTTCAATTCTTGGTCGAGGCAGGTGTTTGAATGATTAGTTTGAACATTTGTCTTCGGCTCTGGGTGTCTTTGTGCGTGTGTTTGTGAATGTTACATGTCATCCAAGGCACAGGAAAAAATACAGAGGGGAGTTATGGGTGTGAAACGACGTTTATCTTATTGAGTATATAGTATTATTAATTGCATCCTTGTTTATGCTAATATGACGTATTGGTGCGGCCACCACAAATATGTCGGACATAAATTCCCGTGTAATTAGCAGCTTCCGAAGCAAACACAGACGGTGCCTGTTTCCCTTCAACGGCCGCTGGCGGGTTGATTAAGGACCTGCCTATTATGACCTAGCCTGGTTTACCTACATCCACACTGCCGTGAATATAAGTCTATATAGTTACATTTTAGAAATGATAAACAGTCTACAATTTGCAACACTGAAGCTAGTTGCCAATACAAAACTAAAGCAAACGTACGCTCGTATTTATTTCAAATCTCGAAATTAGGAAAAAGAACCTCATTCACATTATCAAATTATCAAAAATATGACGCGCTTTTGCTCTAGTGCAGAACTAAAAGATAACTTCCATCTTAATTAGTCTATCAACATAAATATTTCTATCTACCTAATCTTATCTGGGAACAATCTTTATCATACATATCAACAAGTTTTTGTTATATGCCTTTTTCAAAGAAAGCTGATGGTCTCAATTCGTCAATACGTTAATTATTTGTGTCTTCCAATTTCCCAGAAACGCCTGGACCGTACCAGGGTTACGTTACGGTACAGCCACTATTCTGGGCACGGATCTCGTCTATGAAGGGGTTTTAGGTGATTGCGGGTTAGGGACTTGTCTGTACATGTTATGAAACAATTTATAAAAAAATATTTTTTGTGAAGGTACGTATAGATTTCCTCGTGATCATATGAATATGATCAAAATCGGTCTAGTACCTGTTAGCCTCATGGGGCGCAGCTATAATATTATATAAATATATTAATTTAACAGCAGGCTTTATACAGTGAGGACTAATGAACGCGAACACGGAAGCCCTAGGGCTCCGATAATTCGGTTACACTCGCGGCTTACGGCTCTCGATTCAGTTTTTATTTTGCTATAATCAAACTATTTTGTCACCAACCGGCTTTAATTGCCGTTGTTTGCTCTCGGAGCTCGAATATGATGCTGTAAAATATTTCAATAGTTTAACATCTCATGTACTTTTGAATTTTATGATCAGTTAATCTGTGAGTGGAAAAATCTATTATCGTATTTTCCAACTTATAGTTTTCGCGACCACAATACTTTTTGTGATTTAAAGATTTCTGCACGTAACTTCTATATTATTTAAATAGGTCAATAAATGGCACAACAAGCTTCCTTCTTTTTTAGCTACCTTGTAAGCAATCAAAAATGTACTATTACCAAACAACCTAATACATATATTAGATTCATACGAGTACGAAATACAAAATTAAATACATACTTACTTTGAAAGAAATAAAAAAAAAATAAAGTAAAAAAATATTGTGCTCGATAGGTCAACAGTTCGCAGAACAACTAGTTTAACATGAAATAAATTCGTAGCTACAAGAATTAGTAACTCTAGTATTAGTTTAATTGTCGAACATCAACAAGTAAAATTTTGAAAATCCCCCCGAGGTTTGTTGTAACAGTCAAATTGGGTTCGAAATAATCAATGTGTATATATTCTACTAGTTAAACCCTTTCATTTGATACACATATTGAGAGAGTTGTGAAAAAAATTGTACCCCGCCACTTTGTGGCATCGGCCATCTTGGATCGATTGTCATCAAATATAGCTAAGAACACTTCCGACTAATACACCTTTGGAGCAAAAAAATCAAAATCAAATTTGGTCCGTCTGTTTGGGAGCTACAATGCCACAGACAGACACACACACAGACACGCCGAAAACTTATAAAACCCCATCGTTTTTGCATCGGGGGTTAAAAATGTCCATGAATACGTACTAACTCATGCAGTAGTAGCTGTTACATAGGCATGAGTAGTGTATAAACAGTTTTTCACTGACTACAGCCTGTCGTTGTAATTCACTGACAAACGCATATAAAAACGCCGCGTATGAACAGAGACTTGCATGGAGAGGGTACATTTTTTATTCCTAATTTTATATTTAAGATTTTTATTTATTTTTAAGCTATTGCATAGTTTTTATCATGAGCTTTGAGTGCGGCGACCGAATCAAAAAATTCCGTAATAAAAATATACCTAACACTCGTCTAACGTCGTTTCAGTTCGGTAGACTTCGGCACGGTGTTTGTGTAAGTGCGACTAGACGTATGCGTATGCGATAACTTTACCGCGGCAGCCCCCAAGTGCCACACGTATTTTTTAGGAAAATATTTTGTTGATAACAAAATAATTTTAAACAACTTCCAAAAGGAACTTCAATAGATTTAATTCTTGCGTGTATATTTTTTATACTAAAATGTTTGAAAGTTAATGTGCGAATGGGGACTGCTCAAGTTAACACACAAAAATAAATATCGTGACATCATTCAATTAGACGACCGAATTAATGGTTAGCGTATTGTTTCAAGGCCCGCCGATCCAGAGTTTCATTCCCGACCAGGGCATGAGTTCCAATGATATTTTGAATATTTATTTTTAGAGAGTGATAAGTTATTTTAACTTTTCGTTGTTATTATTTTATTCATAGAGATATTGGGATAAAGTGTTGCAGTTTTTATTCTATTCACATTTATTGACTTGCAGTGAACTTGTACTTGCTGTATTGAGGAGGATGTAAGTTTTACAACTGTTGGTAGATTTAGTTCTTCATTCGTGTTCTGATTTAATAATATGAGCATATGTTTACTACGGGTTGTTTGGGGAGAGGGTAAAAAGTTGAAGAAAGTAGGTCACGTAGTTTGAGTACGTTACTTACCATGCGTAAAGGAACTACAATAATATTAACAATTATTATTCGGTTATTGATTTCGAATCGTTTATTACTAAATCAATTAAATTTCATCGTTAATAAAAATAAAATTAACGTCATACGACTCTACAGTTTTACCTGTTCTTGATCCCGGGAGGTAATTATGCAGCTCTACTTTTTAGCGCGTCCACTACCGAATAAAATATAAAACGGGCCGCAACTAATGATTTCCCGCTCGTTCGGTGTTGCCAGACTTATTTACATTTTATGTAGGCACTTTGCTTATGTGATTTTGTTTATGTACTGGTTATGCATTTATTATATTATATACTGGGGATGATTATTATTACAAACAACTTTCATTACAGGACCAACCCTGAATAAAAAAAAACAGCTGTTCCATACAAAAAGTTTGTCGGTCCTTGACAAATGTATAAAACAGCTGTTTTTTTCCCGAATTAATAGTGGATCAGTAGTATTAGTATAGTAATTCCTTTTCAGCTTAGTACACCCTTGCCGATAACTATGTATAGTAGAAAAAAGAACTGTTATTTTTTTTTAACAGCTCGCACGACCACATAAGTCAACGACTGGCTCTCGATGGAGTATGTCTGGTCTGGAATACAAGGAAGGCTCCAGGTTAGCAATACATCTTTAGCTGCTTTTCCACATATTTTTTAACTTGCTCGCTTTATACCACCTGGTATAAAGCGAGCGTTTGAAAACGCCCTACCAATATTTTAGAAATGTACGAGCGAATAAGTTAATATAAAATTTTACAGCAGTAGAAGCAATCTACATAATAGACCATAAAAAATAATTAATAACTATTAGGATAACACATGTAACCATAAATACCAACATCACATATCCGATAGATGTTTTTTACAAAAATTACTTACATATTATTTGATCAGCGAATGAAGCGTGTATTTTTTTAATCCATCTACAAGTGTTAGGATGTTTGTACTTGCGTCGAGGTTGTAGTTTCCAACAAGTCTTGACAAAACTTAGTATAAAGTATCGAAGTTTTGTTGTAACTTATTGTCATCCAGGAAGTATTTGTCTTGTAAAATCGCATCGCATAAGCATCGTTTGGAAAATTACACATGTAATTTGAAAAAATTAAAAAATATGTTATGTTTCACATGAAACATAACTTATTTAAGTGATAAGTAAGGTTATTTAATAAGGTAAGAAGAATTCCATAAATAAAATTAAGCGTAAATGTTGTCGTTGTATTTTTAATAATATCGCAATTTAATAAAGATACAGTGGTCACTTGGTCAACAATTCGTAGCTCATAGTCATTTGAAATATGTCAGGAAACAAAATAAATAATAAAATATTAAGATAACTGCCATCTGTGTTGAGCAAGCAGAACTAGAAAGCTTATCGTGTAAGCTCTTTGAGCTTCAACGTTTTTCCGTCCATGCAGGGATGGCGTTAGTAGAGCGAAAAATTGTTATTGAGCTTTAAAATTTTACACGAGGTAAAATTAAATTTCTCATTAAAATACCTTAAATTAATATTACAAAAAAAAACCTTTTTGTAAATCGTGACTTACATGATATCTCTCCTACGTATTTATGTAGGTAAGTACTTATAGACCAGGGTCGATAATTTTTGAAACAAAAAAAAATTATAGAAGGATGAAACCCATTACAAAAGGTGGAGAATATAATAAAAAACAAGGAATAATAATTTACAGGTGATCTGAGGTCGGGAAGGGTACTGGGGTGAGTTTTAATGATAAAAAACCGATTTTGCTCGGTTTTCGGCAAAACTAAAAAACCAATGGAAAAAAGTTAAATGGCAAAGTTGTAGGTAATAAACAGATATAAACTTATTGCAAAAAATATTCTTTTTTGTCACGAGATATGAGACCTTTTTATGTCCCAAATACGCTGTAATTTATTTGTTTTGAAATATTTATCTTTTTCACCTTATTTTGAATTAATATCGAGATTTAACCCTAATTTTCAATCCAAAAATCAACCGTCAAAACATCACCTTTTTCAAAAAATTGGTATGCTTTCTGTTCGTTGAAATCTCTAATTTCCGATGTTTCTTATAAGTTTTATAATATTCTTATCCTTTTCCAATGTGTTTCATCCTACTATTATTATTTTTTACTTTTTATTATTTTTAAAGGCTTCTACGCTGACATCTGAGCTTTAAGTTATCAATTCTACAGCAATTGTATGAAACTTTTGTTAACACTTTGTAGGGATAAAGGCACAAATAATAAAACCTTGAGATAAACAGATTTTGTCGCGAAATTTGTAGTCGCTTAAAATATTAGTTGTGGTTTTATTAGGTTTTAGCAAAAAACTCACAGTAAACTCTTCGATATACATGATGTGAAGAAACTCTAAGAGAAATATGTCCCCAAAGCTTTTGAAATTCTTGCAGAATGCTAAACTCACTTGAAGGTTAATGCTAAAATTTGGAATACGGAAACCAATAACTCTCAGTGACCCTTATAAAAACAGCCACCCTTGACATCGCGACCATAAGACTACGGCAGACGGCTTGGCACCATGTTTTTGCATTCGCATGTGTTTTAAAATAAACAAAGTGTTAGAGGTCTCGACCGATGTGTGACCAGATATGTTGTTCACTAATAATGGCTTGTGACCGATAAATCAACCTGCCGGATATAGGCGAACTGAATGTCTTAAAATATATAAAAAATAGAATTCACTTTATTTTGCCGAAACAAAAACGTATGAGTGAATTATTAGAGAACGGAACATCCCATGCCTAAATAATTTAGAAGATATTGTTAGTTACCTATTGTATTTCTGCTACTTCATATGCTAAGCAATCAGATATTCGTATATTATTAATGTAAATTAAAACTCTTTTTTGACACTTTCTCAATAAATAACAAGTCTCAGAAGCTCTTATTCAACTTAGTGGTTTTAAATCTAGAAAGGTTACAAATTGTTATTAGTTCACGGTTGGAGCCATCGCGCGTCGGTGCAAGCTGTTCTAAGAAATTGTCACTTTGCAATTTTACTACACTACTACAGCTATCAAAACTAATGCAAGTTATGCAGAAAGTTAGACTCAGTCACTAACAGTTAGATCACTAGCCAGAACTAACTACGCTAGCCGACCTATCAACTCACATACGATACCAATGTTCATACAGCGCAAGGTAATTTCGCCTAATGGCCGTTTCATAAAAACTTAAACCGACCGCGTACAATCACATCCGGCTAAAACAACAAAACCCGGACGGGTCGTTAAATAAAACGATTACGGTCAAAACCTAACAGCTCTTCAAACTCCCGTGGAGAATTACACGGAACGGGTAAACAGTAGGTAGGTATCATCATTGTTACACGTGTAATTTCGCGTTCACCGGCCATTACTTCTGACCGGGTTTTTGACCGGACCGGGTGAAATACGGCGCGCGTGAGAGATGGACCCGGGGAAATATGAAATGATCCTGTCCAGAGTGGAACGCTGCGATTTGTCGACAAATTGGTGGATATTTGTTTCTTGCTTTCATGATGTGAAGCGAGGAATGGAGAGCAATGGAAAAGTTTAGGAGTGGTCTTTGTGATCTAAATTTTAGGGATGGGTTGGCAAACCAACCAAGTGAAACTTCAATAGAAGTTTAAAATTTAAAATTTAAAATTGGCAAAATAATTATATCCGTTGTAGAGTATCGGCTTTATATTTTTTATTTTATGAACATAATGTTTAAATTATACAATTAAAGAAAATTTACTTGTTATACTTAACTTTCATAAATCTAAAATTCTTGGCTATCTGATCTTAGCGAATATAATATCGGGATAACAGATCATTTTGCTATCTACTGAATTAAGTGCGTGTGATACATACGACAGTTAATGGTACCAATTGACAGATTGATTTAGATAAATTAATTTTGTAGTGTAAATGTACCTAGTTAGTCGTATAATCAGTGCATTCTTTCGACATTAAACAATTTTTGTGCTAAACTTAAAATATAAAAAATATTTCACTTGCCAATAAAACACGCCAGCTTTCGACTAAAACATCAAACTAACAAACCATGTTAATCTACGCTTTAAAAAAAACTTGTTAAAATAATCCCATGGCACACGTCGAGTCCTCATATTTCAGGAAGCGAATCTGACACCGCGACACAGTGTTGCTCATAGTTACTAGAAACCACACCGTAGAATATATAAAAGTTTGTACGCATCTAGCTACAGACTAGAATATAGTTACTATAGAGTATGTCACAGATTAAAACGAAGTTTCTAGGTGTACAGCTACGTATACGTTTTTATGTTCGAACTAAAGATTAGGAAGTAGTGTGTTCTGGGCCACCTACGAACCTTCCCCATTTTTTGTTGCGGTGAATTTATAGTTCCGGCCACCTTCGGACTGGACACGTGGGTAAATATAGAAAGATGGGAGCGAATTAGCTGCCTTAGTGTCTACATTATATTTTTTTCTTATTTTTTGTTAATTTGCTGCTTGTGCAAATAAGGACTGCTACAGATAGTATTTATCAGTGCTTAGTGCGAGGTTTCTTATGTACTCGATCGCGTTGGTCATTAATTTTTATATGTAATTGATATATCAACAAGGTTGGTGGGCGTTGTTTTGATTCCATGCTAGACTTTGTTTACGCCACGCTATGCAAGTGAAAAGTACTCACTAAGCACTCAGAATTAATGTATCTGAAAACCAATATGCTGACGTCTATTAACCGTATGTTTAAACTTTTATTATTTCGCCACTAAAAGTTTTTTAATGAAGATTTTTATTAATATTGCATTGAATTTTCTATTTAATAAAACCTATACGATCTATAAATTTCTACCCCTCTGACACGCTTTTATTTCAAACCATGTTGTGAATAAAAAAATGTGTAGAAACTTTTCTATCTTACTTATCTAGAGTCCTCTTTATATATCTTTAAAGAGGACTCTTTAGATATAATAAATCTCGACAAATGAACCATCAAAATATAGCCATACGTCTGTACCAAATCTGATATCTTTCGAACCCAACCCAACCCTCGAGCCTTCAAGAACGGTTTAATTAACTTAATAAATACACACTCCGTTTCATTACGCGCATACGTCAAATGTTATGAGCGTCAGTAAACAATGAATATATACGTACAATACTTACTGCTATGAATGAATATATGACGACGTTCATCATTTGAATAAAATTATGAATAAGAATCAAGCAACTGATCTACTAACTGCATAAATGTTGTCTTGTATATTTTGAGTTTCTCAAGTCGCAAGAAAATTGGTTCCTTCTACTCAAGTACTTCATTAAAGTCCGTTTCGTAGCTTTACATCTCCATCATCGTGAATTGTCTCCATCCTAAGGTTGCCTGGAAGAGATCGCTTTTTAGCGATAAGGTCGCCACTTGTAGCACTTTATTTTGTAAGAATTTTCTCTTTTATTTAGTTTTTTTTTGTGTGTCTGCAATAAAGAATTGATATATCTATCCTATCTCTATCTACATCAGGTGAGTTGAGATCAATATCAAATATCTTTGATTATTTGTAAAGTCTATTTACTTTAAAAAATAAAAAAAGTATGACTAACTATTTTTTATACTTCGGTTAAGTATTTTTGTAAATATCGTATCTACAATTTTGTTTGAACGTGCGAATCGTTTCTGTGTCAAATCTGGTAATACATATTTTCTTCTGATCTACTATTCATTTGTCAGTATGAGTGTTGATCTGAATATTAAATCTTGCGTTCCTTATATATTTACTTAGATTTGAATCAAAATTATTCCTTATTTCGTTTCTTCTGTTAATACGATAGAAATAAATCTCCCTAACAGCGAGTTTTCGACGAACACACGCGAAGTCTTAATTTTAATAATTCTCAACAATAATGAGACATTATTAGCGAAGCTTCTCATATTTAACTTGAAGAATCGACTCTGTGTAATGACGCGAGGGGAAGCAATTCATTACGTGTGCCGTGTGTGAAATACCTTTATTAAATTTTGTGAGTAAGCATACGGTATTTGTCTTTCAATATGTGAAATTACAGACTTCTCAAATTAATTATTAGTTTCAAGTTATTTGATGGCAACAAGATGGTATATTTGTTATGTTGTTGAGAAACAGCATGAGTTTCCGCTATCCAGTGGTAAAGAATATAATAGCCCACCTAGATGGCCGATTGCAGTTTGGACTACACCTATCTTGGAAAGCTAAAGCTGCGTTACTTCAGAGTTTGAAGATCTTTTTACAGAGCACAAAGGTTATTTTTTGTATCAGCTTAGCTTTTAGGTAAACACCACTGATAGCATATTACGATCGTTATCCTAAGAGACACAATGGAGACCTAAGTGACGAGTTATGGAATTTACGGTCACTAATACAAGAGTTTAAATTACTGATTTATTTGTAAACGATCACTGAATGATCTGATCTTCTAGTCTTATAAGGTAAAATTAAATTAGAATTTGACAGAGTACAGTAGTTGAGTAATCAGTAATATATTTATTTCAGTAAACCATATTACATAAAACAGTTTTAAGTGACCAGGGATTCCTTTTAAGTAAAAGATGCCTGTATTAGGAGTCCTTGCCCTTCCATAACATAGAATTACATTATTGTAGTGTATAAGTATGTGTGGTTATTTATTATATTACTATTTTACTTACATGTATGACTTATTTACATATACTATAAATCTAATAATGGTAAGCGAAAGCCAAGAAATACGGATAACAAAATTAATATCCAAAGCAGAACAAGAATCCCCTAGCGATCCATTTCAATCCAAGCCAGCAATATCGGTTATACCTCTCTTCCCTTCCCATAGATCACTCGCTGACAGGCCAACTGCCTTCTTAATGAAGACAACACTCCTACAAACTATAATACGCCATCTAAATGCACTGTCGACAGGCATAAACAATTGAAATAATTATCAGGATAAGCCTACGGGATCAACTTGGAAAGCCCTTGAGATTTCAACCCTTCTAAGGACCTCCTGACAGCGTCTTATGCAAATTCACAAAACTTGCGCTTTCGCTTTAAGACCAACCTTAACCGCTTTCGGTATCATTCAAATATCAGCTTTAATTACATACAATTTAAAGTTTTAAGTATGAAAGTACAAAGTGTTGATATGATATTGTTCTGGCAAATGAAGAAAATAGATGCTCAATTGGCTCTTCGTATGATAATATGGCAACTTAAGTTTCGTTTAGCTTCATTGATAGTGTACTGTTTTGAAATACAACTAAGAGAATTGATTTTGCTTGGTTGTTCCTGTTTCATGCTCAGCTGTTCTGTGTTTCACACTTTGTGAAACACTTTGTGAAACACAGAGGCTAAACAAAACATGAGTTGCCATATTATCATACGAAGAGCCAATTGAGCATCTATTTTTTGCACTTGCCTGAACAATACTTTTAAAGGTGATAAAATAGAAACAATTTAGTGTAAATTAACTGAACTATATAGATTAACATGATGCTGTTAGAGGCGCTTCTCAAATTTCCATACCTATATTATTATTATTAAATACGGCTGGATAGCGTCTGCATGCGTGGAATATCTGTATAGAACCTTAAACAAAGGATTAATATTCAAGATTATAAATATAATAACCAATATGCGCTACTCATTAAATTAATTCGTCTTGTATAATTGTGAGAGTACTTATAAAGACTGATATAATGTATTCGTAAACTTAATACTTTGAGCTGTATTTTACGGATAGAAAATTAATTATTTACTTTACTTTTATTAATTTTTTGATACCTAGACTGATAAGAAAAAATAATTTTATTTTACATTACTTTTCAATATGTATGATTACTCATAAATCTCGAGTTACGGAAAGGGCTATGCTAGATCGTATTCTAAATTAAGCTATAGGAAATAGAAGTAAAGTCACCGGCATACATAGCTAAACGCTTTTAATAAGCTACTGAAGTGGCAGTAAAAATAATAATGAGAGTGTCCTGATGATGATGTTACAAATAAATACCAGTAGATCTGCTAACTGTCGACTTAGCGACCACTATATATATTACAACTTTTTAAAAATCAAGCACTTGACGGTTTTTGTATACTCAGGAATTTTATAAATGTTGTTTTCTGCATGATTGTACCAAATATTATTGAAATACCGCCGTAGCAAACTTCCCCTCTTTTTTGCAACAATCCCCGTCAGTTAAAATATCTAATAAAAATTAGAACCCATTCACCAAGTTGCGTCAAGATTGGTTGGAAACTACGACCTGTACGCGATTATGAAATTTCTAAAACTAGTAAAATACAAAATACCCGACGAAAGAACATTTCTCCATACTGGACGCAAAGATCGTTCGGTCAATAATTAACGAATACCAGGAAGTAGTTTTATTTGTATATTTGTACCTACATGGAAGTTCCTTCTATAAAAGCGAATGATTCGTTTCAAGTTTATAGCAACTTAACGCACGTTTATCATTTGTTTATTCGATAAACAATCTACAGAGTTGTTATTCTCGAGGTAGTTAAATGTGGTTAAATCATTTCTCTACGTGCATAAATATAGGTATAAAATACATCTCTTCTAATGTGTGTGCTCACAAGTATAACCATTTAAGAATTTCCATATCGTTTTTTCGTTGTTTAGTTTTGTTAGCTTATAAATGTACTCTACCTAGGTTTAAAAAAAAATCGTAGTTTAGCCCTTTCAGACCCCACGTGATCAAATAAGGATACAATAACAATAAAAAAAACTATATATTATATTCTACTTTGTCTACAGAAAAAGTATAATTGTGATACCAGGAAAACATTCAATCAGTCCTGAAAGAATCTTTACTAGCTTACCTTGTAAATCTAATCGGTGAGCACCTTGACTCTCAAGAGAGACGGAGTGATTCAATCCCAGATTCAAGCAGGCATGTTCCTCTCACTTTTTCCTTCGTGTGCATTTCATCACTCATAATATTATATTTAACTACCACTTGCTGTAAACAGTAAAGGAAAATGTCGTGAGATGCCTGTTTACCGGAGAAGGTAAATTAATAGGTTTTGAAGATGAGCTCAGCTAAAGATGAGTCCAGAGTGGTGGACCTACACTCCCTTCACAAGCAAGACACATGCCCAGCTGTGAGACTTTAAATTCAAAGACAAATATTCAAAAGTCTAACTAATCATGTTTCTAATTAGACTTGCAATAATCTAATAAGAATTTCCATACGTAGGTAAAACAACACAGAGTGGAAAATGACTTGATGTGTACGCTCACTAGAGACCTACTTACCGTCGCGGAAGTGGTTACACATCAAAAAGAGATCTATTCCGTCTTCACGTTATAGGCCAGTGAACGCCAGGAAGGGGAGATTTGAGTACACTCGATAGCAAAACATAAAATTAGTATCAAGTACTAGCGGCTCACGAAAGTATGAGATTTGTGCGACTTGAAAAATAACAAAACGTGAACGAAAAAGTATTATTACTCGAGTTTAAAAAACGACGTTCAAAATCCTTATTTTTTAATGTACGCCCTTGGTGAGTTGGTAAATTATTTTTTTTATTTGTTTTGTTAACGTTTCAGAATTTTTTTCCCCTATAAAATAACGTCTCGCCATACGTTAAAAATACTATATTTACCCGTTTTTTTTCTATTAATTCTAATGAATGATAATATATCTGTATCGGCTCACTGCTGGGTATAGGCCTCCTCTACCTTATCGCATCTTTGTTTATCCTGAGCTAATATCTAATTACTTTAATAAGAGAACTAACATGTCCCAATTATACTCATAAACTCGTGTATGCGTATATGCAATACTTATTTTGCCTAAACAGAGACGTTCATTAATTTAACACGTGAGTACTGAATTTGTTATAACTTTTCTCCCCGACTGTAGCCCAAAAGTTACGAAATAATTTCCCGACGAATCAAAGGCTCTTGTGCTTGGGTGGCCACCGATAACAATTGTTGTTTGGACCTCAGAGAATTCAATGAAACGGTCCCAGTTAAGGACGTATTCGGATATATGAGAAAATATGATAATGAACGTAATTTTGCTATGATTTTCGAAATTATATATTTACTAAAATTTTCTTCTTTATTACCCGACTGCGAAAGAATTAGGATGGTTATGTTTTGCGAGTGTATGTAAGTATATATATGAATTTATGTATATTAGCCTAAACGGCTTTTCGTATTTTTATGTGAGTGGTGGCAATAGATTCGTCTTAGTCCTGAGAGTAATACTGGGTATACCCAGGTTTAAAGATTTAGCAGTCGGGTTTTTTCGATGTCATTTCTAACCACTTGTTATAATACTAAGGCATCAACTCGTAGTGTCCCACTACAGGTCCAGGCTTAGTTTTATATGTAAGTCAAAATTACTGGATAGTTTGAATATATGTAAACTTAAACATTACTTATTACGTTTTGTTATTAGTTCTTTTTGTTTGATCTGCACACAGATTAATTGGGGAAACTATGGTTCTAGACCAAAGACATGACACATGACAGAACTTTTCGAGTGGTTTATAATTTTTATCTCCGCTTCGGCTTGGCTTTCGGGCCTAAGCGCCTTAAATCATATTAGAGACCGGAAGGCTCCCTTAACAACCCAAATAAAAGCTCAAATATCTAATTGGAATTTCTAATTAGAGACAGCCATGCTTTAAGGGGCTAATTAGTTTTCAGAGTGAACGATTTAAAACTTATCGATTAGAAAACTATGTTTTGTAAATTAATTGCCTTTTGGGTAAAGTTAAATACATTAAATACTCTTTGAGATTAGAAGTTTCTTCAAATTCTGTTGTGATTGGATCTACTAGAAACTTTGCGTTGCATGCTAGGTAAGAAAGATAGATAACTATAGAAATAAAGAAAATTTTATTTGTTCTAAAAAACCTATGGTTATTATATAATTTAAAGTGATAGTAATTAATACTTGACTAAGTTTTCTGGTCTTAACCGGCTTCAACTAAGCATATTGATGGTTGTAAGCAACAAGGTTTGTAATAATTGAATTTTGTACTCTTAATACAATCGTAAATATTAGATGCCTAGCGAGAAGACACTCCTTTACGCTTCGTTTTACTATATTTTGTCACTGTTGTTGCATTTTAGTTGTGAATAACGGGGAGTTTTGTAATTTTAATTGTAATTAGTAGCTAACACCTCACGTTTCTGAAACAGTTATCCGAGATTCCTTTGTATACGACCGCCACAACAGCCAAATCGTACAAAATTAGCTTCAGTACACGCATAAAACAAACCAGAAGGGAAGAATCCGAACCCTTTCACATAAATTGCAAGTGCTTTCCATTTAACGCACGGTTCACGTTAGGGGCCACCGGTATGTCCGAGGGTCGCTTGACCAACGAAGAAAGGGCTCATTTTCATTACGTAGTTGTCTATGGAGATGTAGAGATTGTATATAGGGGACTGAGATTGTCAAAGTTTTTTGTCGTACTTGGTACGAATTGTCTCGTTCCCAAAATTTTACGATTCTCGAGCGAAAGCTTAGTTTTACAGAAGAGGTTTTTCTAGAGGTAGCTTTTTATATTTCCTGATTCTCAAAAATAAGAAGACCGTTTTAAAGAATTACTTATTTAATGCAAGTGTTTACTTCACTGAAATTTTATTATTAGTTAGTGAACAATAAAATCACGAAGAACATATGATGAAAAAGCATTCTGTGTAACACGTATGACCAGTTTTGTGCCAACTTGGTCACTGATATGCTGCCAGTTTTGAAATTAGCGATCGCCCTGAACTACGATTCAAAAGTGACCATTATCGTTCTGTATATATCAAAGTTAGATTTATTTCGTTTTTCCCTCCAAATTGTCGTCTTAAGGAGAAAAACATGAATAATTTTACGTGTCCGTGCTCTTATCAACCGCGAGGAGATAGAGACAGTGAAATTTATACATACTAAAAAGTTGAAATAGAATTATCATTGAGCGTTTTGTTCTCTTTTGATCAAGTAGGTATTTTTCTTAGAAATCATTGTTTTAATTGTTTTTATCCTACACTAGGCATTTGACCACAAGTTCGCACGACCTTGGAAGTCTGCGATACTGTAGCCCTAGATGGAGCATGCCTAGTCTGGAATACACTGGCTCTCAAGGAGGGCTATCGGACCAACGGCGGCAGATTTTACAACTTAAGTGTGGTAGCTAGCCAGGCGAGCGATAGAAAACGCCCTACCACCATGCTATGGTTTCCTTACGATGTTTTCCTTCACCGGTAAAAATACACAATTGAAAATAATTAGTAAGGTTTGAGCACCACAGCGTAAGCTAACGAGCATACGTAGTGCGCGTCCGGTAACCCTTCCGTTTGAAGCCAGGGACGAGCCACTTTTTGTCTGCACCTACATTCCTCTGCCAAGACTCAAAGCATTCTGAAAAGGCGATGGGCTAAATACAGGCCTTGGAATGTGATATGATATGATATGATATAGACCACGTTTACTAATCAAAGTTTTTTTATTCTGCTTTATTTCGAAGACTAACGCGTGTTTAATTAGTTTTTATTATAATACTGCTTTTCTTGCATACTTGGGTCATTAGAAAGGGCTAGTATAGTTTAAGGGTATCTATAGAGGCATTCATGTCTACACCGATGACAAGTCTTGCACTAACAACACCAAACCTAACTCAGTTCACCGAATATGAATGAATAGTTGGACCTATCTAGCAATCACGTGAGAAAACTCGCATTATGAAATAAAATCTAACATTTCGTCATTATCAACTCATCAAACTTTTGAAACCAAATCTATCTATATAAAAATGAATCCCTATATTCCTTGGTCACGCCTTCACGCGTGAACGGCTGGACCGATTTTACTATTTTGTTGTTTATATATATATAAATGAATCCATTTGTTTTACTAAATCTCGAGAACGGGCCGATATAGCTGATTTAAGTCTTGAAATGATTATCGTACTCCAGGGAAGGTTTAAAACGTGGGAAACTTACATAACTGTTAGGCGGTACGAAGTTCGGCGGGTCAACTAGTTTATAATGAAAATGTAATATGTTTTATAATAATTTTCACGACGAAACGTGTAACCCACTTACATTTCAAGTATTTAAAATTATCATGTAAACATGTATCATATGAATAACTAAGCTGACTATAATTTCAATTACCTAAAATTATCATGTAAACGGACTAATGGAAGGGTCTAATAAGACTTTATTTGCTGAATAAGATTTATAGGCACACATTATTATAATTATTAAAGACATAGCAAATCATACATTTATAAGCATCTTCTTGATAAAGACTTCTTCTGGTCTTTTAATCGGTTACGTAGTTTGAGAGCATTTGTTAATTTCGCAGCATAGCGATAGTGGTCTAATGGTAAGGACAACTGGGTGTGCTAGAAGAAGCAAGTTTACTCTCTTATAAGTATCAAACTTAGTGTCGTTATAACTTGTAAGAATAAATATTAGTAATACGTAGTAAGTTTGTAGTGACTATTATTTGCAATTCCGTGAACTATTTTCAGGTAGTTTTTTAAATAACATTATTCACATGTGCTTCAAAACGATATCATGATTATGTTAACTATATTAGTTATTACATACAGATATAATCTCTGATATAATAAATAAACATAAATAAGATCCACTACAACAGCCACACTTCAAAAGCGCAGCTCTTTTACAATTAAATGGAAATAAAATATAAAGCTCCACAATAATATCAACCCACATATCAAAGTAACTCGAGAGCGAAGGGCGGAACACGTACAAGCCATTATCCCTCACGAGGCCGACTTTTGTTTTAAAATGTAGAAATTAAAGTTTATTTTTTCGCTGAAACAATTCTAAACTCGGCAACAACTTTTATTTTAGCCGGCCGCCCTCGCGTGTTTGCGGAACTTTAAAAAGTTCCTTTGCAACGGCGATTCGTTTCATTTTACCCTACAACGTACTGGAGAGCTAGGTAGAATCTAAACTTAGATATTTTGAAAACTGGCATATTATACCGAAAGCCGGTTTCCATTCAAGATATTCGAAACTTGAGTAGGATTGGTTAAAAATACAGTCTTAACGTACGTACGTTAACAGAAACGTAAAATTACTGTGGTAATAATTACCTTAAACCTAAAAAAACAAATAATCACATGTTTTACTGTGGGGAAGTAGCGGTCGTACAATTTTATGTTTAGGCAAATATGACTACACTATTTTTCTTTTAAACTTAGTTAACAAGGCACAATCCTTGATATACAAAAACTTTTTTCAGATTAAGCTCCGATACCGCGAAACAGCACGAAAACAATTCATATCAATATTTTAATTGGCCAGACAAACACAGCTACCGTGTTCTAACACATAAAACTGAAGTTAAAACATTATGTTTAACGAGCAAAAATGATTCTAGGAATTGAGGATATTTAATATTTTGTGTACCGCAAAATAGATAATGTATATTTATTGTTTCGTGGAAAATTTATATTCAGTAACACTAAAATAAGATGACCTAACTACATACCTTTTGAATAACAAGATTTTTGTCAAACCTTAAAAACCTTTTCGGTTACTTAAAGTTGATAGTTTAATAATCTTCTTTTGGTATTCTTTTCTAATGTCAGTCATTTTTATAATAAATGAGCAACTAAGTCCGCAGATTTCAACCTTTTAGGTTTAGTATATTGATACGACTGTATAACACTTCCTTAAATATGTATATTCATTAAAAAGGTGATATTTGGACAACTTTAATAAACATCAGTTCAATATCCAGGTACATTAATATAATAGTATATAGGTGTAGAGCAATTAATCAGTGTGTGCGTTTGGGCGCCTAGAGCAGGGCAGGGCGGGCGGTAATTAGATTTAAGAACAACTGGGCGGCGTCACCGAGAGAATGGCCTGCATTAATTTGAGCTTCTCTAACGAGGACGACGGACGCTCCGGTCAGGGAGGACCTTTGGACTTGGAAAGATGTGGAGTCGCCTTTATTTATGTGTGTTTATAACTTAAGAACGATGCACAACGCCGACATCTGCTGTAAAATATCCGAAACTTTCAGACTAAACTAATGAATTTGACAACGCCTTGGTTTTTATATAAGCACTTACTGCAATATTTTTCTAAACTGATCTATACGCGGCGATTCTACGACCTTTGATGGACTATTGAATACTATGATCTTGAGATTGATATTATGATCAAATAAACACATAAATCACCTAATTGCAAAAAATATCTTTAAAGTAAATACGAGTATTATATAATTTAATATAATAATAAATCTCCGAATATATATTTTACTTAAAACAGTATAAAATAAAAAAATATATTTTAAATTTTCAATTTTTTATGTCTATAAATGTGAACTTTTTTCAAGCTGACCGCAACCTCTGCAGCAACATTCACTGAGATTTTATTTTACTGGAATACTATCGAAACGATTAACAGGTATAAAGTTAAAATTATATACTACCGTGTCAGTTATGGCAGATCTGTCGTGTTTTTTTCCTAAACGAAGACGGAACAGATTTAACATTATTATAATTAAAAGACTTGCGCTTGACTCGTCTGATGTGGCACGCTTACCTATAATAAACCGATTCTATCGGGAAATAAAGAACTCGGCAGTGAATTCTACAACCTGGCTACAAAGGGTTCTCCATACCATTCCCTGTTCGTCCGCAGGCAAGCTGTGTCCAGCAGTAGCGCTACGTCCGCTGCGCCATGTTTATTGCAATCTGGCGGTTAAATGCCCGTCTGCTTACCCGCTCCTACTGCTATTTTATATGTTAATCTTTATAATAGTATATGCTATCTAGCAGTTCTTTAAACATCAAATCTTGCGAACGCGATGTTTTTACCCGACTGCGAAAGAAGAAGGGTTATGTTTTTCGAGTGTATGTGTGTAAGTATAATTTTTTGGTACGCCCTAGAACCTAAATGGCTTGTCGTATTTTTATGTGAATGGTGTCAATGGATTCGTCTTAGTCGTGAGAGTGACAAAGGATTCAGCAAAATTAAAAAAATTGAGGATGATACACAGGTTTAACGATTTAGCAGTCGGGTTTTTTCGAACTCGCTTCTAACCAATTGTTTCAAACTTTGTATCACGACAACTTCTTCCATTTTGTTCATACATAATTATGCATTAAGAATTCTAGATAGGTTTAAATAATCGTATAGTATAGTTAGGTAGGTCCCACTATGCATTCGTGTCCATATTAGCAAGATTTGCAAAAAAATTTTGAAATTACAACCAGCAGGCTGAAGGCTAGAGTTAGGTATGAAAGAGGTGAAAACAAGAGCATACAAACTTGATTTCGTTTTGACAGTTCGCCGTTTTAACGCAATCAAAATGAAACCAAGTCTGCTTGCTCTGTATTTCACCTCTTTCATATGTAGCTCTTCTGTACGACATGATTGTTTTATTTTCACATTACATGCAAACATTATGATGACACGCATTTCTTGCTTTGCTTGCTAATTCAAAAATTAGACAGTATTACTTACGTCCTCTTTAAATTGCGTTTGTTATTAAACTGGTTTTTTAATTGTATAAACACATACTCACATAAATTATTGCAGGGACCTTTTGCTTTCTTAACCAGTTGTTTTCACAGCAGCAACCAAAACAGAGATATTAAAGAACGAACGATAAACATTCAAAATAAATTCATGGCAAGTTGTCAAGTAGTATAATACCATCTAGATTTTATATTATATAAAACATCTTAATTATTTATTAATACCTTCGTCCGTGTTTTAAATAAAATCTTTAATAATTAACGTAAGAGATTGCAATATTTTTTAGCTAACCGTTCGTTTCATGATATGAGTTTATACGAGTATATTAATTTATTTGGCCGCCAAAACACGATGGATATGAATTTTCATAAAATGATTGTTATATTTCATATTTGAAATTCTCTCAAAGAAGGTTTCAAAATAATATTGAAACATTCAAGTATGTTGGTGAAAAATATATAACCCCATGACCTCTATACACGCTCGTTTCATTCACCAGGTACTAGACTAACCCTCATTACAATAAAGCAATGCAGCGGTCCTCTCCTCAAATATTGATCATAGCTCCCTTACAACACAAAATCAAACCTTTTATTTAAGTCCGAACACACAGAGGGCGCCCTGTTAGCTCAGGCCAGAGCTGGGGAGATAGTTCAATAACCCATAACCTTTGCTCATAACCCCTTTCCTTCCCTTGACCGAAGGATAAGCAGATACGATTAGAAAATTGAGATTTAATAATTCACGGCGCTTGGAATTCAGGTTGGGTTGTAAAATTGGATAATTAAGGGTTTTCATCGAGTTGTGTAAGGACTAACTATTTTCTATTATATATTATTTATATTAATTTATAGAATATGAAATAGAATCTAATAATATAATAATTAAAATACTTTCTGATCCGGCAAACCTCGTAGATAGTCGATGAATGATGTCGTCAAGCACTTGAGCACTTGAGCAGACTGCAAAAGGTGGCGACGTTTTGAAGAAAAAGTGCAACTCGCACAGTGATTTAGATATATATGTATAATATCCGCGAACTGTCGACATAACAACATTTATTACATTAGTTTTATGTTGCATGTATCTATCTTCCAAATATCGGAATCGGTCACTAAATGGCCGTCATTTTAGGAGAAATACATTCCAATTAAAATATACAACGAAAAAAAAAAACTAAAAGTTGCTGAACCTTATCACAAAGTTCTGTCAAGATTGGTTGAAAGTACGCGAGTACAAAATTTCCAGAAAACTTGCAGACTATATAAATTTTATATGGTGCTTATAATATTACACTTACAGAAGTTTTTATTGTCACCACAACACAATAGATCATCAGACTTAAATTTAACAGAAAACAGTCACAAAAAACGGTCTTATCGCTAAAAACCGATCTCTTCCAGACAACCTTAACAGAAAACATATTATGAAGTTGGATCTGAATGTAGATTGTATTCGAAAATCATCTTTAAATTATTATTGATTTTTAACCGGGAATATTATAAGTCGGAAGAAATATAGTTCAGAAATGCATAGACCTATCTAATATAGTTAGTTAGGTTATTCGTACAGGAACTAAATTTTACTAAATCTAAAATTGGAATTTCATTGAATGAGAACGCTTCTATAGTCTAGAGCACCCCTAGCTTGTGAAATCACAGCTGCACTGCTAATGGCAAATGGGAGACCAGTACTTTATTAGATACTTGAATAGAATTTGAACTACATTTTATTTGATTCAAAAGAGAAGGAGGTTATTAGTTTTTTTACGTTTATTATTTTAGGTGATCCCATTTATATTTTACTAAAATCAGTTCAGTAGTTTTATTAATTAGAAATATCTGAAAAATTAAAGACATAAATTAAGTGGTCCTTTTTTTGGGTAAACTAACGACATTGAGATGAAACCAGCGTTTTAGAGAAGGGGAAATAAAGTTAGCATTCTATCTTGAGTGAAGTCTTCAACCCGCTTGGAGACACAGTTACTAAAGCTTACTTACTTCCAAAAGGTAGGTTCGTGCTCTACAGTACGTTGATACTAACCATACGAAATTGAGTAGTGTAAATATAATAAATTCATTTTATTTAAATATGAAAAGAACTTTTGCTCCCAATTCAGCTTTGACAATATAATTATAACTCCATATTACTAGGTTTACAATAAGTAATTAGTAATTGATTCTCAAATAAACTCATAGCGGTTTAACCTTTTAATGCATAGACTTACACAGGTTCAACTGTGTAGAGTCAATTCAAAAAAACCCTGATGCTAAGCTACTTCAATTTAATTAAAGGGAAATTTTCATGAAACTTGTCTGCCACTGACTGAAATTCAAACGTTTGCGCGTTTTAAAGCTAGACAGCGCCATCTAGTAGTAAAGTTATCGCATGGTTATTGTTAGTTTAAGAACTTTGTATTAGTGAAAAATCCTATCATAATACAAACATTGAGTTTTATCTTCTTGCTACATATTAGCTATAGTTCATTCATATGACCTCCCTCCCTCAGCCAAACTTTAATGAATCTGACTTTGGTTTGACTAATGAACAGTTTTTGATAAAAAATATACGTGAGAATATTATAAAGAAAAAAAAACATTTCGGTTCTGGCTTCCTTAGGAAACAGGTAAAAAATATTAAAAAACATGAAAAAAAATCAGACTAATTAAGATTCTTTTTTTTAAACAATACGTATGTATGCCCATAGCCAAATTGAGTATGTGGCTGTATTTTTTATGTTTATTACCTCTAAAAGGTAGTTAAGACCCCTTAAATACTTACTACATTTAAATTTTATCAAAATCATTTCAGTAGTTTGGTTTTAAACTAAAAATATCTGCCGAATTGAAGTTGCCAATCACTTTTTAAAAAGACTTGTGTGTAGTCGGTAAGAAATCGCAATCAAATTTTCTGCTTCCACTTTAATATAAAAATAAAAAGCCTTTCTTTCCACACCTTAAATAACATTTCAACTAAAAAATATTCCTTAAAATAATTTACGTAAATAAACATATATATTTAAATTTCAGTAGTTAAAAAATAAAAGAAAATATAGTTAAAAAAATTAAAAATAAATTATTTATAATATAATTTAGTTTTTACTAAAGTCATAATTGTTGTTTCTATGAATAGTTAATCTATATATCATATTATTTTTGTGTGTGTGTCAATATGGTATAATTTTTTTGTCACTTTTTATTAATTTCAGTAAGTCAGCCTGCTTTCACATAGTAAACTGTAACTATTGGCAGCCCCGCCTCACATTATAGCTAAAGCTATATCTGGAGTGAAGCTAGACTTATCCACTAAGCAGATTTTGAGATACGGGTGTCCGGGCCGGGTTAATAGGCTTCGTTAACTAGATCCCGACCCGTGCACGCGTAGTAACTGTGAACTAATCTGTGACCGGCACTATGTGGGGTACCAAGCCCTTGTTGGTGAGGGGCTGCTGGAATATTTTGTTACTAGATAGATTTCAAAAACGGAGGAGGTTGTCGGTTTTTTATGATTGTTTCCCTGATTATTCAGCGTTGTATGATCAGATTTGAAATTATTTCCTTGTTTAAAAGGTTTCCCAACTAAAAATAATAATTTTATAAATATTTGCTATAATTAATGGTAGTACATTAATTAGTAGTAGTGAAAAAGTAGCTAGGTTTTCCAATTGAAGTTAGTTTTTTAGTTTTTTTTTTATAAAAAATCAATCGACAACCGACTAATATTTGGCAGGCGACTACTTTTCAGTTATATTGATTTAGTAACCGGTCTAATTTTTTATAGAATTGGATACGAACACTAAGAAAGTACCCTGCCAAAAAAAAAAACCAATAGCTTCAGGCGCAAGCCCTAATCGTTAATTTTAATTTAGCTTAAACCTTACAAAAATAGTGTCTCTAAGAATGTGTTCATTAACACGTATCTTATGATATCTATTTAGGGGAAGACACTTTGTACGAGTACATGTGTTCTTTAGACTTAGCATTGCACAAAATTTCACTATCACGAATTATTATCACACTACACAAATTCGAACGGTTTCGTTATAATTATAATGTCCTTTAAATAAGGCTTAAAAATACAGTCGAAAGGAAGAAAGAGGTTCTTAATACGGTTCCTCCTGCTTTTTCGTAGGGTCAGTTGACATTATATATTTTAAATAAAAAAATATCATTTTTTATCAATCTGAGTATTATCCTTAAAAGAAAATCTTTTAGCAAATAATTGTAATACTAAAAGTACCTTTTTGGATTTACTATTTTTACAAAGTATTAAGTATAATTGTATATTACAATATAGTATTATAATCAAATAACCCTATTTGACCCCATCTCTGTACGTCACCATCATATCATCTTCCCGTTATTTGCGGTAATAAAAGTCCCTGATGATATAATGAACCAGCATATCCCGGCCTAATATTACAGTTTGCGGAGAATATCCTCGGGGGGTATATCACCCGGGTCTGTAGGAAGAGCGTCGTTAGTTAGCTCAAAGTGTTTCATTAATTAACATCACCTACCTTGGAGCTTTCACGTGACGCGTATTTCATATATGGCGGTTTTGAGGATCCACGGATTTTCGGCAAAGACCGGATAGGCTTACGTGAAAAATTCGTTAAAAAAGTCAGAACTTGTGTTAGTTAGCGTGTAGATTTTCGTAGCTGTTAAAGTTTGTAATAAGAATGTAATTTTTATTGTAAAATCCCGGCGGTTTAAATAGTGAATTGCTTTTAATACAAAAGATGATGAAAACTGTCACTGAACCTATTTTTTGTTTTTTTCGGATAACATCCCACTGAGTGTACGATGTGGCAGCGACGGCTGCAGCAGATAATGACATTAGCTTCAGCGGCAGTTGGCGGTCCCTACGCCGGCGGCCGAACGCAGCGCGTCGAGGCAGCTAAATGCCGCAAGTGCGCCGCTCCGTCCCGCTTGCACCGGCGCGCCCGGCGAACCTCTCGCTCGCGCCGGCGCGAACACGTGTTTATTTGTATGTTTTAACCTTCGGCGGCTTTAAACCCAACCCACCCTGACCGCAAAGTGCGCTCCGCCGCCCGGCGCGCCCGCGCCGTCGCCGCCTCTCGCCCGCCGCCGCCGCACGACTCGTCCGCGAAACTTTGTCCGAAGTCGACGGGCGCGGACGTACGCGCGTATTAATAGCCACCACGAGCGGTCACCGCGGCACCCTCGCGAGTCGCATCTCGACCGGGCCGCTACACGCACGCCTCGCACTCACCCCACGTGACAAACGTAATCCACTACGCACAAACCTTGCACGATACGGAAACTGAAAATGACAACTAAAAATAATCCAAAAAATAACCGTTGAAATCGAGAGCGGCATGCGTGCGGCCGTCTCGTAAACACGCGCCGCGCTAAAAAGTGCCCCCGTCAGTGAAACTAGTGAAAAGTTTTTTCGCCGCGCGCGGGGGTGCCACCCCTTCGCGCCGGAAAAAAACAGCCCCTCGCGACCCGCGCCCTCCCTCCGCCGAACTTTTCATTCACCGGGGAAAAAAGTGTGGCAAGGCCGCCGTGACGTCACCGCGTCAAGTGCCACGCGTACGTTCCCTAGCAACCGTCACGTCTCGTCATCGCGGACCCGTGGAGTGACCGTGAACAGTGATGTCGTCGGTTTCAAGTGGAGACGATGCGGGTGAACGCTGTTATCAAATAGAGGGTGGAATGAAAAAGTGTTGAAATAAATCAGATTCTATGTGTAGCACGCAGCGCGCCCGGGTGTCCAGGATGCACCTAACTGGCGCGACGAGCGGTGCGGTGTCTCCGGACACCAGCTCTACGCTGCTTCACGAGACGTACACGAAGATGACGTCGGACATCCTCGCAGAGCGGACTCTCGGTGACTTCCTGTCGGAACATCCCGGGGAGCTGGTGCGGACGGGCAGCCCGCACTTCGTCTGTACCGTTTTGCCTCCTCACTGGCGGTCGAACAAGACCTTACCCGTCGCGTTCAAGGTGGTCGCTCTGGGAGATATCGGCGATGGGACGCTGGTAACCGTCCGAGCGGGTAACGACGAGAACTGCTGCGCCGAGCTGAGGAACAGCTCAGCGGTGATGAAGAATCAAGTTGCCAAATTTAATGACTTGAGGTTCGTCGGGAGGAGCGGTCGCGGTGAGTGCCGAAGGTGCAGTTTTGCGACACGTTGTTTTATTTATTTTTAAACGCTAGAGCGTGTCCAAAATCATATGTCGAATAGGTTTGTTAATTTTATAGTAAATAAGTTTAAATATTAGTAACTCGTATATTCAAAAAATAAATATCTTCAAATTAAAACTTAACAATTAAATAAAATAAAGTTACGAACGTCTGGTAAACTTCTTAAGTAGGGGAAAGCCCTTGACATTGGAAAATGCTTAAAAGTTTTTCCTTAAGGAAGCGAACTTGAATGGCAAGCGTGGAGGGCGGGAGATTGGGCGGCCATTCCGCCCAGACGGCCGCCCGCCCTTTCTTAAGAAAGTTTACTTTTTACGCAACCAGAAGTTACATTGCGCAATCATCGGTATTACCTAACCACTTGTTATTTAAACGGACAATTATGAATAAGGATGAATCGCAAGCGTCTTGATTAAAATATAACGTTAATATTAAGCTATCCTTCCGCTAATACATATAAAAACAATCGTATTATTTACCGACATTCAAACAAAAAGTAATTTTAATGTTTGTTCCTGATTTCTCAAAGATGGCTGGACCGACTTGAAAAAATATTTTATTGATAAAAGCTTCTCCATTAGTCACATATAAATTTTATCAAATCGGTCTAGATTTTACGTTTATTAATGTTTAAATCGAAATAACTGAAAAGTTTTGTCGGCGCCTGCAAAAACAGAAGTATTTTTACTACTTGTTATAAAATATTTGCGAAAGTTTTTCAGTGTTTGGCTTCCTTCTCTATTTTAACTATGTATCTAATATTTCTAATGTCTGCTGATTTATGCGGTCAAAAAAACGTAAAATAACGTATTCATAGACAAAATTAGTGATGGGGTAACTTAAATAAATAAACGGTGGTTAGGCGAATGAACTAGTTAATACTTTTTTTTATTTTTAGAAAACAGGTAACAGAATGTTGATTTAATATAGCAAATATACATTTTACCAAATAGTAAGTAACAATAGACATATTGTGATGTTTGGAATTATTTTGATATACATTTTTTTTTCTACTGTGCATTTACTAATTATTCTCAGATATTGGAGCACTGGCCGCAAATCTATTAGATTTGTTTTAAATAATAAATAAATAATACTAAATAATTTAAATAATCAAACAAATGAATCATTAAAAAAACCTCCTCTTGGCAGTGAAAAATTTTATAGAGCGAAATCGGACGATATCTTTTTAAACAATTAATGATAAACCTAAAATAAAAAATTATTGCTACGAAACCTTGCAGTAGATATGCGTGTTTCGAACATGCAGTAGACAAAATTATTTTGTATCTTAAAAATGGAAACGGAAATATTTAGTAAAAGTTATTTTTAAAAGAATTGATTACCGACTGCAATTTTGCAGGCGCCAATATTTCTTTATTTATTCATTTCTCCTCACCACTAAAGCGATTTAATTACAATTTATTTGGAACTAATCTAGTCATTATACCTTATCAAACAGTACATGAAGTTTTTTATCGATTCAACCATCTCCAAAAAATCAGTTAACAAGCATAAAAGATACAGTCGAATCAAATTGCCTCGAATGGAAACCTCCACTTTTTTGTGAAGTTGGTAAAAATGAGGATCCCAACGAAGTTACATCTTACGAGGTTGAAAAGGCGTTGGAACTATTTACACGAAACTACTTTTTTCCACAACTAAAAATATAAGTCAATTGAAGGCTCCTTCACGTAGTTCATCATTGATGTGGCATGGCTTGATATAAGTCTATTACATCATTTCCGACGTTATTTTTTCTTCTTTAATTGTTATAATGCTTGTTTTTTTTATTATTTGATAATTCATTTATTAAAACACAAAACCAAAGGAAAAAATCATGCACAGCTATAAAAACTAATATACCCCCAGGAGAAGGGAAAGTTCCAAGAATGCTGGCTACATTGCCACGTTGAATGGTAATGCAAATTTTCGCACCATAATAAGAGCCAGCATTCTGGTCACATGTCGCTTCCATTAGACGTTTTTATATTTCTAGATATAATATTAAAACGCTCGGTCCCCATGTCCCCAAAGTTTCTACTGCAAACGAATAAAATATGAAACCTCTATCTAGGGTTTCATATTTGCGCCGCTTTATAAATTCTGCTTTTATGGCGGCACCACCAGCCTGTAAAGATGTTTCTGAGATATGGGACGGCGCGGCGCAAGGGTATCTACACAATTAGCATCCTAAACTAGAGGCTGTCCCAATTTCCAAGGAATGAGTGTGAAAATTAAAGAATGCTTGTTAAATAATGAAATCATTTTTAAGATTTCCTTCTTGGTTTAAAATCGTTTTGCAGGTTGTGCTTATCATAATAGATAATGTAGTTGGTAATAAATTTGAATGAATGTATGAAAAGTTTATTTCGTCTAACACACAAAAACAATATAAAAACATATACACTACAGTTTAACGGATAAAGATAAGATTTGGTGTTTGTAATATTGCAATTTTCAATGATAAGCCTTAATAAATAAAACTAAATTATCAAAATAAAATAAATGTTTAAGGGGGCTCGCATACAATATACAATTGGATGATTGTGAATTTGAACGAATGTTGTACATAATCGAGTGCGCAAGTCCGACTTGCACTAGGCCGATTTTTTAAGATCTAGGACTATTGAATGTGACTTAATTGAGCGTTATTGACAAGATAACGATGATTTTGTAAACATTGTTTATATTTGTCAAACATACATAATTCTTAACATATTTAAAAAATAACTAATTATGTTCTTGTGAACAAATTTTTGCATCTTACAAATTTGCAAACCAATTCTACATATATTTTTTAATACTTTAATTTATTTTTAACCCCCTACGCAATAACGACGTGGTGTTATAAGTTTGACTTGTCTGTGTGTGACTGTCTGCGGCTGTTTAATGATGAAAAAAGATTTAAAAAACGGGTTTTTATTTACCTATAAAATAAGACTAGTTATTGATCGCAACATAAATAGTTGTTGTTCATAAAACTCAAAATATTAACCAACGTCAAAAAGAAAACTAAAAATGATTCTCAATTATTTCAGGTATCTCTATGTATGCATTATCCCCGATAATTCGGATAAACACGAGAGGGAAAGAAGTAAAGATTTAGTTATTTCTAAACGGAAATTTTATAATATTTAATCCAGAGCCAGTCGCTTGGTTTTTAAATTAAAATGACTGACATAAATACCTGCCTTATTATACTTGGTCGGTGGTAACTTTTAAAAACTTACTAGTTATTACTCGTGGGTTTGCTGTTGAGTTAATTTTCCCGTGAAAAGTAGCCCAACGACATTCTCTGGACGTCAATTTATTTCCGTGCAAAAATCAACAGGATTTCTGAGGAGAAAAAGGACAAATAAATTAGCATAACATACTGTTGAACCTGTCTTTAACGCAGCTAATTGCGTCTTTTGTATTCATTTCTTTATTGGCATATATGTATAATTTGGTGATCGTCCATACGATTATTATTCTTGTACAATAAATTATCAGATAGTATTATGGATATCAATTTTAATACATTCAAACAAATAATAAGGATTTTTTGTGAAAGCAGTCCTTTTACAAGCTCTCCAAATATAAACCCCCATCATAAAATAATTAAAAAATATAATTCGCCATTGTGTGGTGACGGCTTCTTGGATTTGAAATTTATCATAGTTCTTAGTTTTCTACTACTCTTTCATTTGATACCTATTTATCTAATTAGCTTACGATGCTAAAAACAGACAAATCAGATTTATAACAAACACACCTATCGTCGGTGGCTAATGATGAAGTTTTTTGTTGTAAAGTTTAGAAACCCAAGGTATCAGGTTTTCGTAATCTCTCTACTTAAAAATGGTACAGTTACTGAAACTGAAAAAGTTGAAGCTTCTCTTTGATTAGAAGACCTATTAGGTGCTCCACACACATGGTAGGGTGATTTAAAATTTCATTTCTAATTTAAATGTAACCCAAAATAATCTAAATGCAATATACCATATTTCATACATTTTGGCACGTAATTTTGAAAGTAAGAAGAAGCGGTGAGGCGGAACCTTAAAAATAAGGTATGAAAACACATCGGGTGACCTATTCAATGACACTCTGGTGTGATTTTCTTCCTGCTAAAATCACTTCTGGAGTTTCTCACCTCGGTCGAATACTTCCTATCGATAGCTATTGACAAATTTGTACAATCCCTATTTCTATATGCAGCTGTTATTCTCCAAAATTAGCAGTAGTTTAAGACGCTGAATTACCACTATCCAATATAAACATTATTTATTTATTATTCAATATAAACAAATAAGTTAAAATAAATCAACGTAAAATACATGTTAAGTTATATTATGTTTGTTTTATATGTTTTTAAATGAAAAAATGCTGCTTTATTACATTTACTGCGAAAGTCAACAAAAATACCAGGTAAAGAATTATTAAAAGAACTCGGAATTTTGATTATAAATTTAGTTTCAGAGAACATTACGACTTATCAACAAATGCAATAAACGTATTAATATTAAACGTATTATTAATTCTATAATAAGAAGAATTAATATTATAATAAAAAGTTTTCTAAATTATAAACCCGGTCCCCGGGCTAGATAGGACCTGTCTAATATGGAAAACATGTTTCCTTTTTCGGGTCAAAATGAAAGTCACGAAAAAAATTTGCTGTGTCGTTTCAATTCGCTTTTCGTCATAAAAAGTACAGTGACTCCATTATGGCTAAGTGTACCCCTATACCCTTTATTTATATTTTTTTTCGGGACCAGTTTTATCGGGCGAAGTAAATTAGCTTTAAAAAAAAAGAAAAACTATTGATTGTTTCTTTTTTATATTAAAAACTGTTATTGAACGTAATGTTTCGCATGCCTTGCCAAATATTACTGAAATGAGCTAGTAAATGTACCAAACTTCCTCGATTTTTGGGGCAAATAATCCACTTATCTTAAAATGCCAAGTACAAAAAAATTCAAAGGGTTGAGATAATGAGTATATCAAGTTTCGTCAAGACTGGTTGGAAACTACGACCTGTACGCGGGAACGAAATTCGTAGATCAATATCCATAAAGCGTATATTTAAATGTATACTTAATAAAATATAAAAGAAGTTTTGTTACTTATTATGTGACGCTAATAATGAAATCAGTACGGTAAAATATTGCCACCGCAAATAATTACGCAAAAAGGCAATTTTCGCATTTTTATTGTAAATCAAGAATATAAAATCCTCAAGGGATGCCAGAATTCCACTATAATCCACAGAAATTAATTTATTTTTGTACACAATGAAATAGGCAACTGATGCAGGTTCCATTAATACATAATATTAAACACATATTTATGCATTTTTTGCTAAACGTACACCGTCTTGGCCGAAAATGAAACATGTCCTTTCCCTTCTAATATTACTTGTCCCATTGAGATTTGTCCCATGGGATAACTGAGGCTTCTTTTGTCCTACTTGTTCTATTGAAATATTACTGAAGTTTGAAGGTACCATTTACCTGTCGATTTTAATAAAGGCGGTAGTAGATTCCAAATAGAAGCATTTTTTTTCTATTTTTGGCTGATACTTACTGATACAACATTATATCCTGGGGACTTCCGCTCTGGTTCAGTCTTGGTGCTAAGGTTGGCCATTTTTATTGCACGTGGTAATGCGGCGTATGTGATGGGCACCTTTGCATCGGGAATGGTCTGGGGCTTTCAGGGGAAGATTATTTGATTAATATGTCAAGATTTTAATTTTATTTATTTGACTTAACTATTTATTGGTAAAAAGTGTAAGCATACATTTATTATCTATACAATATTAAAAACAAACACATGAACTCGACCCTGTATATCAACATTTCTCAATATTTATTGGTTGGATATGTTATTTTGTAGCGATGACGGCCGAGTGATCAGCGCATTCGATTTACATGCAAGAGGTACGAAATTACGAAATACGCAAAAGAGCCTGAGCAACCAGTGTAGGAAAACGTCGAGAGAAAAAAATAGCAATGGCTACCATCCTAAAGTTGATACAAATCTGTTGTATTGTCAAACATACATAACTGTATATTCTGGTACCCTTTCTAGAGAGCCAGTGTACGCTTCATCACAGATTAGGTATACTCCATCTAGATGGAGCCTAGGGTCACAATGTCGCTGACTTCCATATTCTTGTAGGCCGGAGGTCATAAGCCTAGCTGTCTTGAATATAAGATGCCTGTAAGCACGAAATTTCTAGACAGAAGCTTTCATACTCGCAAACTGACAGACGAAAAATAAATGCCAGTAGACTCTAGACTAGAACTCCCTGTAGAGTGCTTCAATTTGCAGCCAATCATCAAATTGTTTTATTGTTCCATGCTGAAAGTGAAGTGCCTTTAAGTTTCTTTAGTTAACCCGTGCCTAACTGTAGGACGATGTGGGTGAATATGTATTTCATTCAAAATTACATGCTCTTGTTATAAGTTAACGTTTAAATTTTTAGTAAAATTGATAAGTCGAGTTTAGTATTTCCATAAGTTGTCTTATAAAATTTGTAGGCGATCAACAACATTTAACAAACATACTTACTGATGAAAAACAACCAGACTTGAAAGATAGACGCATTAGAATCTGGGTCAGTTATGATCATCAGCATTTGCTCATTACAGGTTCTTCCTTCTTGACGGTAAATAATAATATTGAATATTTTTTGAAAAGTTTTGGTCTATACTAGTCTGATCTACGATTTACTAACGTTGTTAAAATGTAACACCTCGCCAAAAAAGGAAAAATATAAACATAAAACCTATAAAATATTTACTAAAACGACTAAAGGAAATCGAAAAGACTTACATTAGCAAGCCCGTCAAGCTAATAAAAAAATCAACCGTCCCGAGCGAAACCGCAGTCGGAAGTTCCACGTTGCGCTTTAATCTCGAGAATTCCGCGTTATATTTCTGCGCTGTGCAAATGAAAAGTTAGTCGTCGCGTTCTTGAAGAAACGGCCCGCCTTCCCGACAAACCAGCCAATGGAAAATGCCGGGAAAACGATTTCTTCCATAGAGGCGGAGTCGGCGCTCGCTGCGGTCGCACAACCATTTGAATAAAAATTTTCTTCTTTGAACACTTCTTTATTTTGGATATATTGCGGCGCGTGGGCTGAGTACTGCGCTTTAATTACGGCAGATGTTTTATGGCCGCTTTTATATCGTTAAGGATGCGTTCAAAGGAGGCGCGTGGGTGGTATGCCGAAAATGACGTGTGAATTTTAAAACTAAGAAGCAGGAATTGTTAGAAAATAATACGCTTACTTTGACTGGTATCACTTGAAAAATCCCACGACAAAGATAACTCAATGTTTTTGGTACCCTACGGATAATGTATATAAACAAGACGCTTCTAACAAATACAAAACTTTTTATTCTCTGCAAAAAAACATGTGAGAATAAATACAGCAAAACACAGGCAAATAAGTCTAATCACTTATAAGCGATCACTCTTTCATTCGTCAATGTCTGACACATTTTCATCAAGTTTTATAAACACAAAAGGCTTCGAAAATAAAACTAAAGGCGCCCTACCCTTGAAGTGAGCGGGTAAAGCAATAAAAAAGCGTCGAGGAACGCAAATCTCCAGGGCGGCACGCAAACAGCGCGTAGGCGGGCGGGCAACCTCCACACGCACGCGGTCGTCAACTATAACAGCCCTTGTCAACCATAACGCGGCCACAGCCCGGTTAACCGGCGACCCGGGCGCCCGGTCTACCAGCCCGGTTAGCCACGATGGAAAACTACCATTTCATTTACGGTCGCAACCCCGGATTCGGGGTAGCTGCTAACAGTGGAAGCCGCAAGTTGCGTAACTATGCTTTGCGGCGTCACGCTGACTCACTCGCGCTCTATTAAACGATGTTTTGTTATTAGTTTCCTCATTCGGTAATCGATACTATAGTCTCGCAGCTTCAGCGTTGACCGCCTAATTTTTACACTCATTATTTTCTCATAGGTATATTTATACATGGAGGGTTTGTACAGGGTTATTGACTAGGGGTGTCTTAAGCCGAAAGAGACTTACTATACTCATCCTAAGGAACAACTTTCACAATGAGGCCAACTCTAAATTTGAGAAAAATTCTGCGACTTCTTACATTTGGTCGACGACTGATAAACTTTTTGTATTGAACAGCTGATTTCTTTTCTCGAATTTAGGGTTTGGTCCATAGTGATAGGTTTTCGTAATGATGAGTATAGTTAACCTCTTTCGGCTTATTACACCCTTCACTGATAATTCTGTAGAAAGTTGAGGACCAAGTCATTTCCCGTAATCTGCTTGCGATTCATTCCTAACAATTCAGTTTTACTATCACGATAAGATGGTTATAGTCATAAGGGGTTTTGTCGGACTATAATATAATTTACGATACATAAAGCACGGTATGGCTTAAGCGTGACATGACTAAAACGTGATGAAGATTCTAGTACTTTTAGTATCATTTACCTAACTCAATGCACGTGTGAGCAATCTGTTTCTATATACACAGTGAATACTAAAAAAAAAGGGACAACCGATTAAAAGTTGGCACACAAATTGATCAGTTATTTTGAATTACGAGTATACTTATAGAACCAGCTAGAAATTATCACTCTTAGAAATCGTGGAAGGAATCCAACAAATTGGGACTCTTTGATCGACTTCATAACAGGAGGAGGTTTCTTTTATAAAGTCAGTTAAAAAGTCCCTCTCTCTCTTGAGCAGGTATTTAGTACCAGTCCGTAATGTAACAATCATTCGCTACCATGTACCGTTTAATCATTCACCAATGTCGGCGCGGCTACACGCGCGCGGTTTATAAATTTATACAAATAGCGGGTGAGCTAGACCAAAACGAGCTTCATTCGGACCACCATCCACCACACGGCTGTTTGTCCACTGCAGCTCAGACAGGTCATTTGTAGATATCACAGTTGTCAAAAGCCGTGCCGTGTTCGTTCCACTTTTGACAACTACACCTGTCATTCTGTTTAGATTACTTACATGGTTCGTCTGTTATACATTTTTGGGTATAATTTGTTCAAGGCTCGGTCCGTCTCTACACGGATATAGGATTTTCTTTAAATTGATTAATTCAATGCATTTAGTGATACTATAAAATTATAATTGCTTGATTTACCGAACGATCGAGCCGAAGGGCTTTGTTTCTGGCAATTTTTTTTCCTCAGTCAGATCCTATTTCTTCTGAAATTTCAAACTTGCGTACAGGTCGTAATTTCAAACCAATCTTGACGAAACTTAGTGTACGGGTTCCACAAATTTTTAGTTATTTTTGTCATCTAGGGTTTTTGATTGTTTAGGTTATTCTCTCAAAAGGTTTGCCCAAAAGTTTTCTATGGCGCCATTTACTGCCCGATTTCAAAAACATTTGCTACAAACATTCGGAACACAACATTTATTAACATATCTAAACTTGAAAAAGTCAAGTTTCCTTTTTAAGTCAAAAAAACATCGTGATCGCGAGTTAGTAAGTTCTTGGAACTACTGGTAAATTATGTTGTGTTGGGTTGATATTTAAGACTACTTTTTAGCAATTTGGTTTTAAAATTTTGCTTTAATCCTGGTTGTTAGAGATGTGGCCCTTTTTTTGAATTACCTATTATTATTAGTGGCACTTTTGTAAGGATATGGTGAGTAAATAGGTTAAAGTTGTAAGTTTTTTTTTTTAAATGATGTACTCTTAAAAGTGATTCAGGAACACCTAATAAATTAATTAATAAAGAAGCCCTCGACAACTTACTTGTATCTCTACTGGTGGCCATAAACTGACATAAAACTAAATGATTTATGCGGTAGGCTACCTCATAAAAACTTGTTCATTTCTTATCTAACATACCTACAACTACTCATAGAAACAAATTATGAGTATTACTAAAATAAATATATAACATAATCAATATCAAGCTAAAAAACCGGCCTTAACATTACTTAATATCGATCCTCGAAACTCAATAACTTCAAATTAAGCCATCACTCTAGACACCATTACACGTGACCTTCCAAATTCACGTCATAATCTCAGCACCTTACATCGGCACATTAATTCGCGCGATTACCGCCAGGCATTAGCACGTCGTTGCGTTCTCCTACGACAAGGCAGGGCGTGTATTTGACAGCTGTCAAATTGGATTGCATCCAGCTATTAGGGAATGTCGCGCGCGAGATCGTAGCGTGGATATGGCTTGAGAAATTAAAAAAATTATAACCGAATGAATGAAAAGCTGAAAGTGAAATTTATATTTTTCGATTATTGAGGAGTATTTGCAAAGCCTCAGACAGTCTGTGTTTTAGTCACTTATCTGTAATGATGTGTAACATCCTTCAAGTGAAACGCATTATGGGGTTTCATGTAATTTTTTTAATCCATCTTATTATTTAATTATTTTTCAGATCCAAGTGTCCTAAACTCCATTTTCGTGTTGCGCTGCACAATTTTTAAATGTTTATTTGTTAAACTTCTTTGGATAAAAACGAAAAAATACAGAGTTATCCGTTAGAGTTGTGCGAAATCGAAAGGCGGTCACTTTCCTTATGGGCCAAACCTGAATTCTAGAGACAAAAAATCCCTACAAAATTTATCAGTCTTCGACAAAATGTGTGATACAGCTGGCTTTATTCTCGAATTTGACTTGGTTCCATAGTGAAAGTTGTTCATTAGGGTGTGTATAGGAATTTCCTTTCCGTTTAGTATACCCCTAACCATAAACCCCGTGTAATAGATACGGGATTATTTTTCTATTGAAAACACTGTTATCTCCTATTGATTATAAAATCTCTGGAATATCTGCAATAATACCGTGCCGTTGAACAAGATTGTATCGCGCTAGTAAAGTGGTGCAAGTGTCGAAGCAGGCACTCTCTCGAGACAGTATTGTAGTTTAGAGACAGTTCGCTTTATTGTACTCACTATCAGCTGGTGTAAAGACTATTTTAACAAAATTATTACTCACTGCACCAATTAGTTCTCTAACTGCTTAGCTATTACTAGTAGGAGGTACCGCGACGTGACGATCTTGATATTTTTTACAACTTTGTTAAAAAAGACATAACCGATTTTTCTTGTATTCAAGAATGTTAGCTAATTGTGTTTTGCATGTTAATACCAAATATTAATGAGATTGGCCAATAAATGACGTCGTAGTAAACTTCTCTCCTTTTTAAAAAAGTCTTCATCAAAAAATTCGTTGAACTAAGTTTCATCAAGATTCTTTGGAAACAACAACCTATATGAGAGTACGAAATTTTTTTTGGACAGCAATACTTGTTTTATTTCTACTTTTCATAGCTTAGAAAACACGTGTACTCATTTTTATTCAACTACGCAAAAAATTACATACATAAGTTATTTAGAAGCATACCCTCAATTTTTGCACAATCTGATTGCTGGTCCTAATGTTTTAACCAACATCATAAAAGGAGAAACTTATCAATTCGTCAAATTCTCTTTCCTTCTGTTGTAAGTTGTTATATGATTTTTAGAGACGCCTGGATTGACTTAAAGTTTCAGTAGTTTCACGAGGAATTCTTATAGTTTCGCTCTGTCCGTCTGTCTGCCTATCAACTTTCACAGTTATGATTCAAAATGTTTAAGTTCATTAAACCCCACCATATTCCTATAACACTTCCTATACCTAATTCTACCTTTTAGCATCATAAACACCACACCAAACTACCCATAACAGTAACTATGAAACTGTGAAGTACGCACTCGTTTCCAACATAGCCCGCGGCGCCCTCAAATCAAAGAAAACTTCCTCAACGTGGCGTGTCAATCGTTTAGCATGTTTAAAAGGGCGGGCAAATTGTGGACGTAAAGGTTTAGTTAGATAGGTTCCCCGTACTGCGATACCGTGCGTAAAAAACGGTGAAATCGGAAAGACACATCCGATTTTCCGACTAAAACGGCTGCTGAATATCTAGACTGTGTAGAATGCCGTATCGTATCGTATCTTATTTTTAGTACGACTTGTAGATTTATGATTTATTTAAAAACAAATATGCAAGTACAATAAAAAGCAAAATCTAGTATAAGCAATAGTATTTTTGTGCAGTATTTGTCGCATCCTAGTACTATCAAATAAAAAACCCTAGACTAACAAACTCCTCTGTCTTACTATTTCACCAGTAGCACGTTTTTTTACGCATCGCTTCGAATTAACATTGGCAGTTAATCTAATTATTATCTAATTATATTGCATAGTATTATTATCTAACAGGTATCATAAAGTAACTTTTGGGTGAACTAAATGTAGCTTGTTGTCTTTAAGTATGCCATAACCATGATAATAACTTTTATGATTTTTCATTGAAAATCTGGCGCTTGATAAGATTTTTTCCTAGCATGTATTTAACAAAGTCTGTCTGTCTATTTATATATAATATTTTTGGAAATCTCAAGAAAAGATCAATTTGCTCACCCCGTAACTTGCTAATGGTAATTCCTGTGTACCATTAGCAAGGTATACTCGTACAGAATCCTGCATTTATTACAAAATTTCTATTTATTGATAGTACACACGAAAGGTGCGAGGAAAAAATATTCCCATTTTGCATAAATGGTACCTTCTAAAATTTAAATTTATTGTAAAGCAAAAATTTTACTGTCGATCGAAAAAAATTGCTGAAGGCGTATTGTAAGAGCATGGCTCATTATTATATTATATCTTTCGCAAAAGAATCTTTATTTATTCAAGCGATCTCAAAAGCAATCCTTGTATGAGGATACAAAATGTTTTTGTGAGGTTAAAACCCAATATGGAAATTTCTATATAAAGATATCTACTCTATATACTCTCATTTCTAAAATTTGAAATAAATGCGAACTCGAAGCACAGACACTTTGTCTTCTAGGTCCATAAGTATTTTCCCTTCACGTATCGCTTAACACAGTGTAGCCTCACCCTAAAGGTTGTAGCAAATTGTGAACTCATAAACGGTATCGTGCATTGGGTACATTAAGTAGGGGTTATTTATTTAGGTAGCGCGGTGGCGAGCCGAGGCTGGTACGTGCTGCCTTGAGCCCATCACTCTCCTGTCTATGTCGTGTTGGGTTTTTTCACTCAGGTTACACTGGTGAGCATTATTTTATGCTTGATGTCAGGACGTTCTTTGTTGTTTTTAGTCAATAAGATATCTCTGCAAACTATCGACTTACGACTAAGATATTTATTGTGACTTTACAAATTAACCACTTGACCAAATTTTTTATATTTTTATTATGTATTAAAGATTTTATTTCACATGTCTGTACCAAATATTACTGAAATTGCCCAGTAAAAGATGCCATAGTACAATTCCCCCCTTTTTAGGAGAAATAACCCTTAAATAAAAAAGCCTCGACTAATCAAAAAATTTTAAAACTCTGATACAAATTTTGTCCAGATTGGATGGAACTCTACGCGAGTACGAAATTTCACTAGATATGCAACCACACAAACGTACGAACAGAGACGTTTTGCTAGGATATCTCATGATGTTGGGGTGCCATGTAAAATGCACAAACATACGACCCGACCCGAAGACGTTCGAACATCTGCTGCAACCGGGAATCGCACCGGTAATACTCTCGTAGCGCGGATGCTAACCACTAAGTTACGGCTGTCGTAACATTGAATTAAAGTCAATCTTGTATGGAATTAAAGTCAATTTTGGTTGATAGATTAGAGATAAACATTAACGCTATTTCAACGCTACAGGTAAACATACTCGTACATCAAACGAAGAGCCTTAGTTTCACTTATTAGCACAACTTGCCAGAGAATAAATACGAGTATGAAATAGAATCATTATTTTACTTGATACCATAAAAATAAATTAATACGTAAAAAGCTTGTGTGATAAAATGATGATACTGACTAAGAGACCATATTTTAGCTGAATCATATCAATGTCCTATTAGTAACTCTCACATCAGCTCGTCCACGGTTATTCGACAAACATCGACTGCTCATAATTACAAATTCAAACCCTAACTCGCAAACACTTGTATCAGAAACCAGTGCTCGCTCGCGTTAATAAACTCGGATCGGCCGCAACGAGCTGGGTAGCCGTGTACAAGCTCCATTTTTAACGAGCCTCACCACCGAGCCCGCAGAAAGTAGCATACACATGAAATCACGTATGAATGAGGCTTTTTTCAGTTTTTTCGCGTGAAGCCAGCGGCGGCACGCCGCTCCGGGCCCATTAAAGCTTACATGTCACTCTCCCGCGACCCCCACAGTGGAGGCACGGGGGCAGTTCAAGCGGGAGGAAAATCACAAAATCGGTTATCGGCCGAACCCCGCAGCGCGAGCGGCCAAACGCTCCACAATACAGCTTTGACGGACGGTCATTTAATATTAACTGTGGTTTTCCCGCAGATGGAAATGCTTTTTTTATTGGAAACGTTACGTCGTGATGAAGTGGCCGGTGCGCTGTTTGTGACGCGCTCTGATGTGTTGCGGCCGAGTTGCTCTTTTACATACTCATCTGAATGATATCGATCCGTTTCGAAGTTTCAAGTGCTTATTTTTATGCCATTCTTTTGGATACTCGGTCTCGCATTAGTTATTGTTGATATAAAGTCTTACAATGGCAGTAATATAGCGGTGTACGAATATGTTTTTGCTTGGGTTTCCCGCTATCGATAAAACTCGGATGGGTTTTTGATTGTCAATTATTTTTGTCACGGATAGCCGGACCGGCGTATGTGAACAAATTTCGTCCGAAACGTAAATTGAAATGGAGCCGGCTATAAATTTTTAACTTTCCGAACAAGTGATCAAAATCGAACTACAAAAAGTGGGTTTCGCCGAAAGAGTACGACCACAGATTGAATTTATGGTTTTCGTTCACTACGAGTGAAAAGTTTGTTTAATATTCGTGTCAGAAAGTTAAAATAACTACTGTTTCGATTGTATTTAATTTATTCCAGATAATATATTTTTACAAATAATAAATTAAAGGATTTTTATTTTTAAAACCTAATTTGAATAACATTTCATGGCTAATTTTAGGACCTTTGTAAAGAAGTAATGTTTATATCTGAGTTCTGTCACAGTATATAACTACTTTGGTCTTCAGGTATATCACCCAATGCAATATAAGCGATTTGTACCTGCACGTTTAATATAAAAAAGCTAAAACATCATATTGATTATTTATAAATTGTTCAAATTTTTATTATTGTTTCAGGCAAATCTTTCACCCTGACGATCACCGTGTCGACGACGCCTCCTCAAGTAACCACTTACAACAAGGCGATAAAAGTCACCGTCGATGGACCGAGGGAACCCCGCTCTAAGACCAGTTAGTATGAACTTGACCGGTTATAACTAGGTTTAAGTTAATGTAACTTGAACATGGTGTTTAAATAGGGCTTGAAAGGTTTTAAAATTATCTAATGGTACATTCTCATCCTAACTAATAATAATATATAATATAACATAATTGTATAATAAGATTATAAATGCGAAAGTAACTCTGTCTGTCTGTCTGTCTCGCTTTCAAGTCAAAACCACTGAACCAAACTGGATGAAATTTGGTATACGAGTACAGGTAGATTGGACCCCGTGAAAGCACACAGGATAACGACTTCAAAAAAAGTAGTTTTATCGAACTGCGCGGGTGAAACCGCGGAGCACAGCTAGTATTATATACATTTGACTAAACAACGCGGTAAAGGTCACCATCGATGGACCAATGGATCCCAGCTTAATATCAGTTAGTGTGTAGAACTTGTCCCATTACAACTAAGTTTAAATTAATGATCCTAACTTGAAATTATCATGGTTTTTAAATTAAATTGCGGCCATAATGTAAGATTGTTTTTCACAGACAGACATTTTTCATTCTTCTTATGCAAACGTACTTAATACTTAAAAAACTGAATAACCCATTTCAATTCGGAAATATTTGGTAATTTTAATTTGTGCACCAAATTTCTTGACCGTTTTGATAAAAAATACATTAAGCTATATTTAGCTATCGGAGCGTTTGATCGATTCGACGCGTGAACTGAATGCCCGTTTTTATCAGGCCCAACGTATAAGCATTGCCATTCAGCGGGATAACGCGGCTAGCATACTGGGCACGCTGCCCTCTGGTGGTTGGAGCATTTGGATTATTTGTAGATCTTAAATAGTCTATAGGTAATCTTTCTGCTATATTTTTTTGTTGTCGTAGCACTAGCTATAAGATATTACGTTTCCAATGAGAAAAGAACCTTTCAAATCGCTCCTGGTATCTCGAAAAAAGTGAAAAACAGGCGTACAATTTTATTTTCCTTACCTTGAAAAAATTTATGGCGCAGTTGTTTTTTTCAGTTGCATAGGCTTAGTCTTACAGTAAAAGTTGTTCATTACTATAATTTCAAATCAACATCAGCCTGTTGTCCACTGCTAAGCTAATCGTTTCGCCGTGTAGGCCAAATCTTCTATTTGAATTAGTAAGACTAACGAAACGTTGTTAGTCTCACTAATTGGATTCCATCTCATTTATAATCATGTATTGTGTGCGTCCAAAATGTTATTATAAATATTTAAATCAAAAATAACAACACGCAAATACGAGTAAATAATGCTTACTTACATACGAGTATGTTTTGCAAAATGTGAATAGACACAAATAAAACCACATTTTGCTTTACAAGTTTCAGATCAGTCCCTATCAAACATTAACATGTGTGAACTCCACACTAAAATCTACAACTATTCGCAGCCAGTCCTCAAAACATGAAAGGTTGTTTGAAACACTTTGCAACAAGCAAAGCGAAACCGCAAAACATTCGAAAACACCGTCCTAATGGTGGTAATTTATTAATAATTTGCGAGAAAACTGATGCTTCACCTTTTCGTGTTTACAAGGCGTGAATAGAAAGGTTGAAGGATTCCTTTGCAGTATAATTTATCTATTATTGTAAAAGAATTCTGCATTTTAACATTGAGGTGTGTAAAATATAGATAAAAAAAAATTAAATATGTTTTAGTAAATATGTAACTTATATTTTTAACTCTAGAGTTGTTTGATAATTAAGTAAATTTTGACTATACTGCGCCTAGTTACGACATATTTTATTAAATGTAAATTAAATGGTTAATACGTACGATCATAATATGCTAAAAAAAAACAAAAATTAGATGCATTATGAATCTTAGGTCATGAATATATTTTCTCTGAAACATGCGTTTCATTTGCCATATTTTTTTAACAAATAGATTTATACTGTAAACAAAACAAAACAATTTGAATAGTTAGCGTCGGCCGCACTGACATTAAACAAATGACGCCAGCTTTCTCGTCCCGATCCCATCTCGTCCTCATTACGTGTCGGCTCTCACCTAACGCTCGATCAATCCGTGGCGCGGAAGAAATTAAAATAATTGCGCGCCGCGGGATAGTGCCGGCCTTTCAGTGACGGAGGTTGAAGGGTTAAGTAACATCAGCAGAAACGGTAACGCAGATAGGGCAGAAAATTTCTTCTTTTACTCTTAATTTATATTTGATTTCTATATTAAATGTAAATACTGTGTTGTTCTGCATTGGTTTTAGTGTTTTCTGTGCTAAAAGTTTTTACCTTTTCAAGCAACAACACAATGCATATCAAAGATATGTGAATATTGACAACATGAACGAATAATAGCAGAGCCTCGCTGTTTAGAAATTAAACTACTAATAATAGCTCTTCCTTTGTATAAGGATCAGAAATATTAAGAGTAAGAAATTAAGAAACACTCATTACAATGACGCATTGGTTTAAAAGAGATGATAGTAAAAAAGAATATATATATTTAAAAAAAAGAAATATTTAAGTAAATTTAGATTATTGAAAGACTTTTTGCTATCCATACTTTTAGCTCACTAGACGAATGTGAGGGCACAAAGGAGGCTGCTGTAATGAATCGGTTGTTTAATTAATTAGTCAAGAAAGGGCTAGGGGGTGGAGGGGTTAAAACACCCTCTCCCCCTAGCCGTGTGTGCATGCCCTGCATATTGATTTATTATGCCGAGCCCGAGAAGATATATTATTTAATTCTAGTAAGTTCTGACTCGTGTTAACATGGGTGTACCAACTTGAATCGATATTAATCGGTAATGTATGGGAAACGTCGAAGCTATAGCAGAGTCGAGTTTAGTATGTGGGTAACTGAAGTAGATAATTGATGTTCTCTTCCACTGCGATACGCCTATACAAAGTTATCGGTTAAGATTTGCATAAATTTACACAAAGCTCTTCAGAAAAAAACAATAAATGTTCAGCAGTACCATTTTAAGATTATAAAATGAAATCACCGATACAGGATAGCATAAACTAAATAATTTTGTCTCAGAACGTATTTTCGTCGTAAGGTAGTTAAAGCGTGTTAGTTGCTCAGTGTAGTTAATAATAATAAACTACAAACTACTACTTTTGTTAATATGTTTGCCATTTACAAAAAGTTTTCATAATATCTATCTTCTCTCACCACTGCTGTTTACTGGCTTTCCATAAATCAATAAATTTCTTTTCGTATTTTCTTGCCATATCCATTACACGATTTTTTCTTCATGTGTCACAATAACATGTCGAGACGATATAATTATGTCGGTATAAACATTTTACCCTTATGCCTTGCTGTTCCGTTGCTTATCGCACCTAACAATAAGCGACAAACCAGACACAATCCATAAACTGCTTATTACCAGCATTACTGACCTTTTCCCTATTTTTACCCACCCGCCGCCGGGTGGGTGGTTCATTTTACCGCTGCCGCTGGCTGCCAGTAGCCGCTACTATTTAATATTCATCGTTAACGATGTTTTTCTTAAGGCAGCTATTTTGGGTGCGCAAACGCAGGGACCACCCGCGCTTGGCGCTTCGAGCGACGCATTGTGAACACTGTCTTGTTTACGAGATTATCTGGTCTCCGGCTAGGGTATTGATGGGTTTCATACATTGTTTGAGGTTGATGAACTGTGTGAGTGTAAGTTTGTGGCTCGTTCTCACTATAACACTCTATTAGTTGTTCAACTGTTAAACTCATTCAAGTTTTAATTAAAGAAAGGATATGTTCCTATCTGCCCTAGAATGTGGCCTCATCGATGGGGTAGAGAGTAAAGCTAGTACACAAAATACAGAAAATTAAAAAATACCGTGTTTTCCCGCCATAAGTCCCGTGGTTTCCAAAAGCCACGTGACATGATGCCGCGCGGCCGAACGTTCCTCCAGTTGCCCTTTACCTTCTCAATTGTTGTAGTTCTATTGTTAGCGGCAAACAATTGGTCACATAATCAGCCGTAGCTTCAGCAAGTTTCCAAATTGTAATATAGAATCGATGAGCGAAATCACCGCTAATTTTAACAATAAAACAAAAAAGAAATACCAAAATATGTTTACTTTACTTTCAATAAGTACCAAAAATAACTACAACCTATGCTGTAAACAAACGTAATGTCATAACTGTCGTAATTTGCACTGTACATAAAAGATAACATAATAAGCCAGATAACACCATCGCGCAATAATTCAGGCGCGAATCCCGCATTGTATACATTCTTGACGCACGCGACATAATTCAATCTAGTCCCGTTTTCAATAGACACCAGAAGGGCTTACACATGTAGGTACAATCACGTTGGGTTGTGACGTACGTACGTGTGTATTTAGTTATACCTACCATTGAAAGGTTTGGCTAATTGAAATACTATTAAAATAATGCGTTAATTACCCGACTGCGAATAAAGGAGGGTTATGTTTTTCGAGTGTATATAACTATGTATGTATGTATAATTCTTTCGCACGCCCTAGAGCCTAAACGACTTGTCGTATTTTGATATGAGTGGTGTCAATAGATTCATCTAAGTCGTGAGAGTGGCTCAGAGCAAATTAAAATAAATAAAAACTAAATATGATACACAGATTTAACAATTAAGCAGTCAGCTTTTTTTAAACATGCTTCTAACCACTTGTTTATAAACTAATACTTCAGTACATAAATAACTAAATAAGTTTATAAGTCTATGATCAAAAATGTATAAATATATTAACAAGAATCTTAATGTGAAACCTTGTCGGTAACGCATCACCTTTGCACTTGCTTTCTTCAGCGTTAAGTTCTTTTGCCAAATACCTTTGGACTATGTAAAAAAAAACCTGTCATTTACCCATTTTATTTTCCGTGTGCAAATGCGCTATCTGGTAAACTAGTCTTGTAATACCACTGTCTGTTTTGCCACCGCTCAATATGCCTAAGAAATGTAACGCTTGCGGTCGCTTTGCGAATACAGCAGAGGGCGCTAAATGTGGGAAATGTGCAAGCTTCTATCATAAAGCTTGCGTAAACATTCCGTGTGGCGCCACCGTAGCTTCGGGATGGTTATGTCCAGGTTGCAAGGTGCAGACTCCCCGCAAGGACAATACTGAGAACCCGGTGCGCGGTGAATTAGACGATTACACCAGTACTGTCCAGCAACCCGGCCCGGCCTGCGGTAATTGTGCAGAATTATTGAAAGAAATTAAACTTTTGAATGCGAACATGATATCAATAAAAAACGATTTTGTAACAATGAAGGAAGATGTGAGCGTACTTCGCAACGCTGTTGAGAACTTTGCTGGGCGACTTGATGGAGTGGAGATGCGTTTTGAGGTTTTGGAGAAACAGTGTGCCGAGCTGCAGAGCGCGCAAGCCGCGAAGGTCGTAATACCAGATGTGAACGGCCTGCTCGCCACCATCGACGACTTAAAAGCGCAAATAAACGACCAGGAGCAAGATGGTATTTGTAATGATTTCGAGATCAGTGGAGTGCCTGAGGAACAAGGGGAGAGACCTTCCCATCTTGTAAGCATCATCGCAAAAAAGCTGGGCGTATCCTGCGAGGAGCGCGACATAGTCATGGTGGAGCGCACGGGTGTGCGGCGGGCGCCTTCTGACGGTGCGCCAGCACAAGTGCCGCGGCCTCGCCCTCTCGTGGTGCGACTTGCGTGTCGCTCTCTGCGAGACGCTTTCTTGCAGGCGGCGCGTGTGCGTCGTGACATCACAACGGAAGGCATGGGTCTCTCTACTGCCTCCACGCGGTTCTACGTTAACGAGCGCCTCTCGAAGCATAACAAAATGCTTTTTTTCAAGGCGCGCCAAATGGCGCGTGCGAACAAGTGGAGATACGCATGGACGAGAGATGGCCGCATTTATGTTCGAAGGGAGACGGGAACAGCGGCTTTTCGAGTGCGCTCCGAAATAGACCTCGAAAAAATATTACCGTATGTTGTAACGATCTCAACGGCAAAGTCATAGGCGCGCTAGCAAGCGTGCTCTCACTTTCGCTCTGGATGCTGATTTGGTCACTTAAACATTGTTATGTAATAAATCCTAACGTTGTTATATTAGGCTGGACATGTATGTTGCATTGTATTAGTTTATCTTTAATTTTACTGCAGTTAATTTTGAAGTCAATTTGGAGCTTTGTGTTTTATTGTCATTATAAAAGAAACAAGTGTGTCAGTGTATTAAGAAAATCGTTTTGTATAATATTTTTACAAACTAAATGCGAATTCTTGCGTTTTAAAATTGTATTTTTAGTATATGTTTAATGACCTCTAAAAACCTTAAAGTTGGTTTATACAATGCAGGTTCCTTAGGCACTAACCACGACAACATCATAGAGTCTGTTATACGGAGTGGGGTAGATATTCTAGCGCTGAATGAGACTTGGCTTCATGAGGGTGAGGAAGGGCGCGCGCCCGACATCAACGGGTACTCGCTGCGACACACGCCACGACCACGTCGTCTTCGTAACCACGGTGGGGGCGTTGGCTTTTATATCAGACGAGGAGTTACTGTACGCGCGTGGCGCCACCCGGTGGACCCACTGCACACCTCTGTGGAGCAAATGTGGCTCACTGTGAACCTTAACGGGAAGAAGATAATGATTGGTACGGCATATAGACCTAGATGGGTAAAAATTGATTTATTTTTCGATGCTATCACGGATTCTATAAGTTCCATTCCTAAATGCGACAATTTAATTTTACTAGGTGATTTCAATATTAATTATTTGGACAACAGTAAGACAGTGAAATTTAAAGCATTTCTTTCCTGTTTTAATTTAGAACAGCTTGTCACTGAACCAACACATTACACAGATATTAGCCAAACTTTGATTGATGTGGTTTGTTCAGATTTGCATACAAAAAAAATTACATTAGAATTAGTAGGTACTTTGACGGGTCACTGTCTTGTTGTCTGCGAATTTAACATTAAACGCATTAAAATTCCTCCTCGCACTATAACATACAGGCCAACAAAACGTATTGTAATGGAAATTTTTAACCATGATGTGCAGTCCATAAGATGGGATCTTATATCTCAGTGCTCTGATGTTAATGAAATGCTTGCAATTTTTAATCAACATATTACACAAGTATTTGATCTTCATGCGCCAGTCAAGTCAGTGGTTATCAAAGACCGCTCGTATCCCTGGATAACAGATACCATTAGACATATGATGGGGCTGCGTGATCAAGCTGCAGTTGATTATCATAAAAGTAAATCTGAGACAAAGAAAGATTATTATAAGAGTCTTAAGTCCCTAGTCAATAAAGCCTTATTTCAAGAGAAGGCTGCTTATTATAACCATAAAATTAATAATAATTTTAGTAACCCTAAAAGTCTTTGGAAAAATCTTAAGGATACTTTACTGCCTAAGAAGGATGTTGAGTTGCCAATTTGTTTTAATGATCCTGATAAAATAAATACGCATTTTATGACAGTACCAGGAAGCCCAACGACTTCTATTTCGTTTTTGACATATTATGAATACCATAAATTTAGTGACACAACATTTCATTTAGAGCAAGTCAGTTTGGACAGATTATTAAACATAATCAGAAGTTTAAAGTCAAATGCAGAGGGCTGTGACTCAATTACTCTTGATATGTTGGTAATGACTTTCCCGTACACAGTGGATACATTACTAGCAATTATAAATAAATCTATAGATACAAAGATATTTCCTGACGTTTGGAAACAGGCAAGTGTATGTCCATTACCGAAGCATGCAAATCCAACTGATCTTAAGGATCTTAGGCCGATCAGTATTTTACCTTGCACTTCAAAAATTTTGGAAAAGGCAGTTTGCATGCAGCTGACTCACTATCTCGAAAAAAACAACATATTGCCAGAGGTACAATCCGGTTTTAGGAAAGGGCGTAGCACAGCAACTGCACTTCTTGATGTCACAGATAATATATTAAGTGCTCAAGACAATGGCATGTGTACAATTTTAGTGTTACTAGATTTTTCCAGGGCATTTGATTCTTTGAATATTAATCTTCTTTTGTCCAAATTAAGGTTCTACGGATTTGACTACGAAGCGATACAATGGTTTAATAGTTATCTGAGCAACCGTTACCAGTATGTCAAGATCAATCGTACCGATGGTACATCTGTAGTATCTAGTAAAGTTCTTGTTAACAGAGGAGTCCCCCAGGGATCTATTCTAGGACCTATCCTCTTTATTTTATACTCAGCTGATATTATTAATCAAATAAAAAATTGTAAATTTCATATTTATGCTGATGATATACAAATATATATATCATGCAGGCCTCATGATGTAGATAATGCTATAAATGAGCTAAACGAAGATCTTAGCAGGATTGTTATTTGGTCCTCGGGCAATTGTCTTTTGTTAAACCCATTAAAAACTAAATACATTGTTTTTGGAAATAAATATCAATTAGATAAATTTAGTCCATCTTTAAGTATTGTGTTAATGGGGGAGCCCGTTGAGAGAGTGTACGAGGCTCGTAACCTTGGTCTCAACATGGACTGTAGTCTGAGGTACGAGAAACATGTGGCGAATAGTATACGTGATTGTTTTTATAAACTCAAGGTTTTATATAAAATGAGGCCGTTTTTAGGAATGGGACTGCGTATTCAACTTAGTGAGTCACTGATATTATCAAAACTAAATTACATGGATACTGTTTTTGGTCCTAGACTTTTAGTAAAAACAAAAAAAATGATTCAACGAGTCCAAAATGCTTGTGCTCGTTTTAATTTTGATATTCCGTTAAGGTCCCATGTAACACCATTCTTGAATAATCATTTGCTCTTAAAAATGCAGCATCGACGTAAGTTCCACTTTGCGTGCCTTCTTTTTGGCGTGATTAAACACAAGGAACCTAGATATCTATATGATAAGTTGTCGTGGAAGCCGGATTACAAGCTTCACTTGTTGCGTCCGCGCTTGACGCAGCTCACTACAGAACGGCATAGCTCAGCTGCATTCAGAGGAAGCTTCCGTTATGCTGCGTCCAAGTGTTGGAATAATATCCCACCGCCAATAAGGAATCTGCAAAGTATCAGTATTTTTAGGAAAAAGCTTAAACTATTTATTTACAAGCACCAAAAAAGTGAAGAACTCTTAATTACTGACACCAGTGCCTTTTAGTAAAGTTACCTGTTAAAATGTTTAACTGATTTATGTATGCAGCGTAGGTTTAGTTTATAGTTTGAGTAAATAATACTCGTATCGTTTAATGGTTTTATGACTTCAGTAAAATATTTGTTTTACAATTTACACGAGGTAAACAAATGCATTGCATTGATGTAACATATTTGTCACTATGACACTGACACCTCTAAATTTTTTTATTTTTATTTGTCATTCTAATTTGTTTTTCTATTTTTTTTATTAGTTATGGCGCCGTACGATGTTATTTTTTATGTTTTTTTTTTGTCCTGTGAAAAATTGTTAAATGTTATTTTATGTTTTGTGTACATTGCACGAGATTGTGTGCGTGCGTGACGTCACCTGCCGGCACCAACGGAAGACCAGCGCTGGTTGTTTACAACTAGCATTATGCTGAGTTGGAGCCGGTTTGTGCCAAGAAACTTACATTTTTTTTAACTCTGTCACTGCTAGTAGTTTTTTGGTACAAATAAATTCTTTCTTTCTTTCTTTTTCTTTCAAGGCATAGACAAAAGTATTTTCAGGTTTCTAAGTAAACTACTTCTAATAATCATGATAGATACAAGTAAGTACTAACAGCAAGTGTTTGAATAATTAGAAAACGCATAAACGACATAGACAATAGTATTTTCAAGATTCTAAACTATGCTGACTATTTTGTTTTTTTTAATTCAGTACTTCCATTGACAATATTAGATACAAGTACTAACAGCAAACGTTTGAATAATTAGAAAACGCATAAATGAGTGCGCTCATCGGCTACGAGCGTCAATTGACAAATGCAGACATACGTAGAACTGCAATTGGATTCGTCGACGCATCCCGCACTCTCCTTGGTCACCCCTACCTATAGGGCTGACAATTAAAAAAAACAGAGCTACCAAAAAGAAGATTTCATAATTATAATAAATGTTTAAATAACTATGTATTTATTAACTGTCACAAATGGATATTAAATAAAATTAAGTTACCGATTACGAGTAGCTGACGAATTTCGTAAAGTATATAAATAGTATTTTTTTTAAATAATCGAACGTTTCTCTGATTAATATTCATTTATAAAACAGGTTTTTACACGTACTTAGTTCAACTGTGCGTGTCATATGTAGGTATTAAACTATGCATATACCAACAACGTTCTAATAATATACCGAAATATTTTTATTATCTTGAAATTAGATACAAATACCATAATATCAAAGAGGCATTCATTATGTAATTCTCAAATATATAATAAAGCAGCCTTCATCGAAATCTGATCCTAGAACGAAGCAGCCCTAACGCGCACACATGCTCAATTCCCGCGCAAAAGGTTCGAGTGTATAAATCAACGGCGCAACAATTACACACTTTCATGGCAAGTTGGAATTAGAAACTGTCATTTGCACCGTTCGAGGGGTTAAAGGGGGGGTTTGGAGGGAAAAATAGGGTGCGTCGGTATCGTGCGGGCAAGGGCTACTGTGGACCTGATTAAAGGATTACCAAGGGGTGCCGGCCAGTCCGGTCTAGTTAGATTTATTATGCCAAGTATTTGTAATAGTTAGCCGTGTTTTAGGCTAGTGTGTGTGCGCCCAGACGGAGTTTAGTTCGCTTGAGAATGCTTTTTGTTTAAGAGCATCGGGTGGCGATCGATTTTGCTAGAAACTGCAGGAAGATTGCACGGAAGAGGTTGTTTTGTGAAAGGGCAGTGTTGTGTTCGTAAATAGATATAGTCAGTATAGCTAGACAAAGAGAACCGTTAGTTGATATTATAAAAGGCATATAATAAATATAGTTATTTTAAGGTGAAAGAGATTGATGTGTTAAATCTAATTTAAACGTTTGTTTGTAAAACAAACTAATCGGGTCGTAAGGTCACGAGAAAATGACACTTTGAAGATAAAAAATTGTAGTTAGCTACTGTAATTTGTATCAGGGAGATAAGCTCAGGAATTTTATTAAGTTTTCTCTCTGAATGAAATATAAAGTAGTGTTTCTGTGTGGCATTGAAAACCCTCAACAAATTCATCTAGATGGAATACATACTTTGATCTAGTTTAGAGTTGTAGTGACCTGAAAGAATCTAAGACCACTCTTAGTTATAATTTCTTAATATTGCCTCAGACGACGTCTGATCATCAGCATCAGATCAACACATCGTTAGCAGCTCTCTACCATGCATTTTTATTAATATATGTTTAATTACATGTTACAGACCAACCACAAATTAAGACCAAAAACTATAGCCTCGATCTTATCAAATCACGATTGAATCGGTTTCTTCTAGACAAGCGTGCCAAATCCTAGGCGGTATCGTCGCTTTACAACAATCGATTTGCGGTTAAGCGCAAGTCTATAATTTATAAAAAAATAGCCCTCAAATTTTATATTTCGTGCAAATCAGACTTTATCTAACTTTATCTAAGCACGGAGTTAGTTAACATACAGTGTTCTGTACATAGGTATGTAGTAAGAGCCCCTGATTAGTGTCGATTGGCTTGCAACGCAATTCGGAAGTGCTGACTCGCAAACGTACTGAATAGAGGATCGGAGTGTTCATTTGTATACATGTATATGAATTTGACGTAGATATATATTCATTGACCGAGCGAGCGACGCGTCTCTGTTACGAGTCTAAAGATATTTTCTTTCGCCTATTAGTTTGCATTTGTATGTATGGGGATTGGGTGGAAATTTCGTACTCGAGTACAGGTCTTAGTTTCCACCATTAGATGGAAACTACAATACATATATACTAATGTCCATATTTGGTTAAGATTACTTAACCAAATATGGACACTAGTATATACAGGCTATACAAATTCCTAGGTTTAATATAGTCGTCAAAGAGCTAGGCTTGTGGGAAGTACTGCCCCAAATAATGACGTACTTATCACTAAATTTACCTGACGTTCATAAATCTGAAAAGTCACGACATCGTGAAACCAAAATCATCCTTATACGAGTATTAGCTTATAATAATCCGTCACCTGTCCCTATGTACATTTTTTTATATATTTTGACTTGAAGCAGAGCCGCTCTGCTATTTTCTCTAGTTCAGTTAAAGCAATCTCTTTTTGGCAGCCGTCCGTAACTAGAGCAAATGTCCTAAATTTTATTAATCTGAAGAACGCGGTTACAATCTTTGTAGATTGTAACCGCTTTCTTCCACATAGTAGTTTTTTTTTGGAATATTAGTTGTCTAATCTTTCCAAATCAAATTAATTACAATCAATTCGGAATACGCAGGCAGATTGTAGAATTCCGTACTTGCAATAATTTCTAACATGTGCTAGGGGAGTGTCGCGCTAGTGTCGATGAATTATCGAGTGTTTCGCCAACTCGGGACAAATCGAAGGGTGTCGTGCGTTTTACACTTAGTATTCGGCGATCACCGTTGATTGCGTTGTAGGGGCGTACTCGTAGATACATCTTGACGAATTGGACTATGTTTATCTTCGTGTAGGAAAAAAGATAACATATCCGTTTCAAAACTTTTTTTAAACCGACTGTCGAAAGGAATGAAATTTTTTCTTGTTATGATATATGACACCCTGCAATTTGTATTTTTTTAGAAGGAGTGTCTTTATTACCGAAACATAATATCTAACAACCACAAAAAAAAGATCTACAGATAATCCAAATGCTCCAACTCACTACCAGAGGGCAATTTGTATATTTTCTAGCGTCACGTTTATGAATTTCAAGTTATGAATTAATACAGTTATTAAGTCAAATATTAAGTTATAAGTGGTGGTCAAATTAAAGGCACATCATGTACCATAGTAAAGCGTTGGATACCTTCCTAGGGTTTGCCGTTTTTATATCGCTTGCCGATACTTGTGCACATACACAAGATATCAATGAATAATCCACCATTATTGAACATCAATACTTGAAGAATCACTAGTTTTATAATTAATATACAGCCGAAAACGTCTATTTTGCGGTGAACGTGGGAAAAAACAAGCGGTGGTTTTATGGTCGTTTGAATGTTCTTTTTGTGTATATTTATCGATATTTCGTATAACAGTAGCTCGCTCTTTATTCTTAAGGTTTCTAAATCGCTCAAAAGATATTGGCCTGTACCTATACCTAGACGGTGGAAAAATGTTTAGTGTCTTATATATGCCATCATATAGTTTAATGTCCCAGAGGTAAACAAAGGGTCAGTTCAAAATACAATGTATTTGTATTTTGAACTAACCTTTAATAATTAATTTAAACTATTTAAGAATGTATTTAAATGTTTGGTTCTTCTTACTAAAGAATTTAAGTATTACCATTTTAAAATTTTTCTATACGAATTTATTTTTACATGAAAGCTGACGGTCGGTGATTAATTTTGTTTCATAATACTGGTTTTCACTTATACCTGATTGTTGGAAATGTCCAACTATAGTTAGGTTCGTATTCAGTGGCTATCACTAAGTCGCGATCGTGTCTCCGACGGCACTCGTCCCGTACTTACATAATCTTTGTTTCATTAGACCTATCCAACGAGTAAATACTCCGTATTATGACATTATATTAAACCGGCTTCGAATTAAGCGAAGGTTCAATATTTCTCGTTATCTTTTTATGATTGTTAACCGATTTTTCAGAGCCGCCTAAATCGATTTGCCTAAAAAATACGTTTTTTTTAGTCCCATATATTTTAGCAAAATGTGCCAAGTAGTTTGGTTACTAAAGAATAAAAACATGGTTGTAATAATTCATAAGTACCTATCTCTTGTACCCGGTTAGTCTCGCTAGTTCCGCTATGCGTATATTATTATAATCTTAGTCCATGAAGTATGTATGTAATGTTGTGAATCAGCAGTGCCGAAGGGCAGCTAGTATCGTGCTAATGTAGTGTTGTCTCTCCTAGGGCAGCAGCAGCAGTTTCACTTCGCGTTTGGCCAGCGGCCCTTCCCCTTCCCTCCGGACCCGCTCGGTGGGTTCCGCATGCCGCCCATCACTACGTGTCAAAGTAAGTAACCTATAATTATATTTATATATCGCAATTTGCTTTATCAATGAGGCATGGGACAGATTCTAGGTAAATGCCCTAGGATCTCTAGACATTTTTATTTCTCCCTGCGCTAGTTCCCATAGCAATGGTGCAGACGGGAATAAGATATTTCCATCCACACCATTAATTTTTTTTATTATATTAAATTGGAATGGATTTATAATCAAATTAAATGTTTAATTATTGTCTTCCTTAAATAAACGTGTCTGCTAAACAGAACAAAAAAAGATATTTACAATAAAAACATTTTTTTTGGTGTGATGTTTCTCAGTTTTGCTTTTTTACAAAGCTTTCAAAATAATTTATTTAAGTGATTTTATTATTGCCTCTTCATAAAGTCCGCCAATGGTGATTGTTATAGTAAATACTTACAAAGACGAAGCTAAATTTAAGGTCCATTAGTACATAGCCACACCAATACAAAGTACATAGTATATTTTTCGGAAAACTGGAATTTACGATGACTTTGAAGTTAAATCATTACGAAAAAAAAGGTAACAGAAAGCTATCGCTTAAAAAAGGAATCCGTTTAAAGAGAATGAAATGACCGCAAACCGAAAATCTAAATCTGCACGAACGGAACGGTTAGTTCAAAAGTGAATGAGTCACCAAACCGTGCGGCGAACGCTAAACTACGTTCACTAAAGCGCGGATTCAATCAGCCCACTGAAAAAAGAGAATCGGCCTGACTGCGGGCGCAATCGAACAAGCACGCCCGACCCCGGTTAAATCCACGGCTACCCCAAAACAACTCATGCGGCTCGGGAAAAAATAAAAACATTCACAAATCGACGCTGCGAGCACGCGCATATCGTATAAAAACCGAGTCCGCCGATCGCCGCCCAAAAACGGAACTGTGATACCGACAAATAAAAGCCGGTAATACTCTGAAAAAATAAAACGTACGCAAAGCGCGGACGGTCGCTGCGTCCTCTTCACATCTTTATAAGTGGATATGCGTATTGTTTTCGCGTTCAGTTCTGTTTTGATAGACAATTGATATTGGTTGTTGCTGACAGATGGGGTTGGTCAGGACTTCAGGACTGATATTAATTATTAATTGATTAAACGCTCTAGGGACGTCGGAAGTGGAAGAAATCAGGCCTCTTCGATGTGGAGATACCAATAAACTGCAGTAATTTGCTCATAATGAGATCACTGAGAGCATATAAATTTTTCATTAGTAGTAACATTTACATTGGCAAAAATTAAAATCAACTGAATCTGGTCCTAAAGGCAGACTAGACTGCATTTTGTGCCAGTTTTCTGTTTCCTAGATAACGTCTGTTGATAATTACATTTAAAATTAGATTTAATGTTAACAGTGGTGCATTAGACAAAATCATAAATAAACGTAAAAATAAACGCACATAACAATTTTTACGTGAATAATACAATGTATTATATATATTTTTGTATTAATAAGTAAGGTATATTTAACGAAAAATTATTTAATATAGAATAAGAATCGAGAGATAACGTTTTTAAACTGAGCTAATAAGTTGTCCATTTTTCAGATATGAGTCAGTTCGGTCTAAGCTCGAGCAACTCTCACTGGGGCTACGGCGGTGCTGGTGCATACCCCGCCTACTTACCATCGTGCGCCGCGCCCGCCGCCACGCAGTTCAACCCGCCAGCACTCGGGTTTGGCTCCACTGTGTCTGAACAGACACCTACGCAAGACTTCACGGCTAATAATACAGGTAAATACACAATTGGCTTACGGGATATTCATGAGTTTTTTTGTGTACCAATCTCCACACACATTCTAAATGCATTGTTCGCCATATCTGCAACGAAAGGGCGTATCGACTTGATTTTTGCAAAGATACAGTTTAAAGTCATAGGCTATTTCTCCCGGTGGAATATAACGCGGGCAAAGCCACGGATAAAAGTCAATATTTTAATAAGTAAATGTTTCTGCAAAAATAGTAAATCTATAAACAATCACAGACGTTAGTGAAAAGTTAAATTTCTGACTTTACAGTAGAATTATTCCACCAAGAAATAGCGTTACAGTCTGTGTCTAGTTAAACAATTTTTGTACATTGTGGTAAGGCGTTTCCTATCGCTAGCTGCTATCGTGGCTAGCTACCACCTTCAAATTGTAAAATCTGTCGCCAAGCACCTAACGGTGTGTTTCGGCAGCTTTTCTTGAGGGCCAGTATATTCCAGACTAGGCATTCTCAATCTATCTACACAGTATCGCTGACTTTCGTGGTCGTACGATCTTGTATGCAAATGCCTAGCTGTGTAGGGTAATAAAAGAACTCTCTCGAAAACTCGAGGCCACAATTTATGGTTCCAACAATTGACTTGGTATTATGTTAGGAATATATGTAAAATGCTATATAATTCGATTCCTTAGGTTTCGTAGTACTACAATAACCACTTACCTATAGTATAGTTTCATTTTTGTCTGTTTGTCAATTCGCTAATTCTAATTTTCATAATGATTTATCAATTGAGTGAAATAAGGAACAGTTATATTATACCTACAAACTATATTCACTATGCATTGTTGAACCTAAATCTGTGGTGTTTCTTAAAACAGTACTATTTAAGTCCTAATAAAATCAACATCGTATTTTTGTCCTTATCTCACTGCAGCCGGCACAGCATGTCTTCCTCTTCCACTCTACTTTAACAGCTTTCATCTCTTCAAGTAAAACAATAAATAACGGAACATCGTCATCTTAAAATTTCCTAGTAACTGAACTTCTGTTTTCATCTTTCTCTCTTTCCATTGTCACTATTCCTGTCACAATATCCAATCTATAGTTAGCCGACACCGTTTCAGTGTTGTTATAACATGGCTATAGTTCGGTATTTCGGGCTCGCATCGGCAATAAATTCGTCGCTGTATCGGACGTGTCCGAGCCGCTGTAAATTATAATGAGTGCCGGTTGATGTCCGGTCGTCCGACGACTGGTTGACCAACGCGTTGCTATGCGGCGCTACAAGTTGGATGATGCCGTCATAGTCTTTTAACTGAAATTATCTTCATAACAGTCTATGGGCCAAGGGCTCTTTTTTTGAACCGCTCGTGTGAATTCATCGCTCGCTAATGACGTCACATACGTAGTATATGTAAAAACATTCTTAAAGAAGTGTACCCTTTGCTGACTAACGAATGGTATAAAGCATCCGTATTTGAATTATATTGATATAAAGTTCGCCAGATGATCCAAATCATTGAAGATATCTTTATTCAAATTTGCCATCTATACGATATAACAAAACTGTAGAGGTCGAATTTCTGTACAATGAAAAAAAATGCGAAAAACTGAGTCAGTAAGAAGTGAAATAGAACTTATTTAGATTTTTATTCAAATTCTTTTTTTCTATTTGCCTGACTGTTCGTACAGGCTAATCTACGAAACGACTGGACCAATTTAAATGTAAACTTATATCTCTGGTCAACATATGGGATACTTTAATACCGGTAAATTAAGGAGTTCTCATGGGATCGTTTAAAAATTGTTGTAATTAAATAAATAGATTTGTTTACAACGACTTATGAACTTAACAAAAATATCTTTATTTAGTAAAATTTGGTATACCTTACGTTGCTGGTTAAAAATATATATTATAATAATGTTTAATAATCCCATAAAAGTGTCGAAATCCCGCGGGAAAGTAAAATATTACAAAAACAGTGTCTAGCGTCTTTCAACGGATTTAAATGAAATTTTATGATTGTACATTATGTGCCCGGTCAACATATTATATGATTCTTTTCATTCCGAAATATTAAAGTGTTTCCTTAAAAAAACTGAAATTACTTAAACTATAAACTTCATATTGAAGGAGTACTAAATATCAGGCGGACGTAGCCGCGGACATCAACTACGATAACAAAATTGATTTTCCGCTGTTCCGGTTGTTACAATCTGTCAAACTTTCTATTAGAAAAATTTAAGTGCCAGTGTTTTGTACCATTTGCTTATATAAAGCAAAGGGTATATATATATTTTTTAAATCTACGTATTTTTGTTCATTAGCGATTGATACATTCATACTAGCGATTCTAAAATAAAGCCCCAGAGGCTTAATATACATTACTATAACGTTTAATTTCTAAAAAATGCTTGTTAAATACAATCTTACGCTTTATAATGAATACACCGTCCCAATATCATGTCTCGGTTTAAGTTCTCAGTTGATTCCTAACAAATATCAGTCAGGACTTACAGTTTTATATAAATAGATTATGCAATTTTATGTCACTTCCGTAAGCATGCATGATTACGATAGAGAGTAACCTCTATCGCAATCATGCATGCCCCATCTAGGGCTACAGTATCGCTGACTTCCGTGCTCTTGCGAACATGTAGGTAGTCAAATAAATGCCTAGCTGTATAAGATAAAAAACGTAGTTCTGTATTCTTTCCATATCTTTAGACTTGCATATCTTGCAGTGAGCTCGTATCCGCTGTATCGAGGAGGATGTAAGTCGTAAAACTGTTGGTAGATTTAATTTCACCCCGATTTAATGAGTTGTTGTCTGCTGGAGGGAATGGAACAATGTTTTCATGTAAATATTTAAACTTGTAAGCGAACTTGTATGCTATTACTTGTTTAGTCTATTCCTATGAATAAAGTATAATTAATATTGTAACCTTTATTAGCAAAAACGAAATGACTGCTTACAACAACAACAAAAATATAGCAGAGAGATTGCCTATAAACCACTTAAGATCATAGAGTATTAATCATAAATTCAGGTAGGAAAGTACTATAAGCAACTTTCTGGTATTTTCTTTCTGTAAAGTAAAACAATATCTATATATTATAATAATACTATGTGAGAACTAGCAGATTAGTGGCTTAGATCTAGAGAAAGTTGATTTTTTATAATAGTTATTGGCTATGGCTTGCTCTTGACTCGTCTGGTGTAAGATGTAAAACGATGATGAAGCCTAGGACTAACGCAACAATAGTTGACGCTAAGTAAGTATTTTGTGCGAATCCGTGAAATATCTAGGCGGCGTCTTGCAGTATCTCTACTAGTCTGATTATAGAAAAGAGATGCTGGAATTAAATTCTAAGCTTAGAAATGTATCCGATAAAAAAAAAACATTTTTTTTAACCTGAACAGCTAAGCAATTGACCACAAGTTCGCACGACCATGGAAGTCAGCGACACTGTAGCCCTAGATGGAACATGCATATTCTGGTATATACTGGCTCTCAATGAAGTGCTGGAACACACCGTTAGGTGCTTGCGACAGATTTTACAACTTGAGGGTAGTAGCTAGCCAGGCTAGCGATAGGAAACGCCCTACCACCATGCTATGGTACTTTATACTTTTGTAACTGTTATTTTAATTATGTTATTATCATAAACTTTTCTTTATAAAAATTAAACTATACCACAAAACGTATTTTTCTATGGCATTTATTTACAAGTGATTTTAAGTACCGTCTATTTTGCTAGTATGCACTAAAACTCATTACTTATAATAGGTGAATTTTACATGCTGATCATTTTTTTTGTCCACAGTACTCCCCGACACGACAGGCGTGGATTTGGACCAGCAGTTATCCGGACTTGTGGGTTCATCCCCCTCGCACCACGGCACTCTTCTCCCTCGGTACAATAACAACACAGACTACAGCCTTTCCACCGGTCCTCGATCACTCAGCGACAACAGTTCACAGCCAGAATCACCAGTCCAAGACGATCTCCTCACCTCAAACACGACTACCCACATAGGACACAATCATACCAATACATCGAACTTTCCCTCTCTAATGGGCTCGCAAAACACGTCATATGGAAGCAGTAACTGCAACAACTCCCTCTACCCAGTACTACCAGCAAGTTTACTGTACAGCCAGTTGTACACAGCAGCAAATCAAACGCACAACTTCCATCCACTCCATTCTAATTCAATACACTCGACGCAGAATCATCACAATGAGTTGCAGACGATGATGGATCAGATTTCGTCAACGACTAACAATCACAGGCAACATAATCATGGGCAAGAGTTGCTACTTGGTGCAGGGAATTCGTGTGCGGCAGCAGCGAATAGAGGAGAAGATGGCAGAGTGAATAATCTAGGCCAAAGGGGCAATCCTCAACCGGACAGTAACGCAGTGTGGAGACCGTACTAAAACCAGTGTGACACTTCTTTCTATACACCAATTTAGGGTTTGTACAGACATTGAATGTTTAGAGTGACAAAAACTCTTGCAGTGAAGAGTATTTTAGTGTTGTTTTAGACTACTACGAACTCGTTTTTGTAACGTACGTAGCGATAGAAATATTCATGAGAAAGAAGTTGTCAATAAACGTAATTATAAGATTTTGAACGCAACGAAGCAAACCTCGATAAAAAAGTTTGTTAGGTAATTGTAATATAACTTATGAGTATGTGTAAAGTATGATGTTTTGATGTTCACTCCCGTCCTGAGATTATACGATTTTTGTTCGTCGTAAGGCAAGATAGAAATAAGAGAACTATATCAAGAGTAAAAAGTCCGCCTTGATTTTGTCAAACAGTGTATTAAATCCATATTAAAATCATTTTTATTTCTTAAAAGAAAAGTGATTTGGTCAAGCTTACTGATCTTATTCTATCGTATTAATTTAATTATTGTGTAAATAAAATTTGTGAATAATTTGTTGTAAATGCATCTTGTAAAGTGCAATAGACGTGCAATTATAAAGTTGAGTAGGTGTATACTAAAATTAGGTTAATGTAACGATATCTGTTGAAATATTGTCAAGTCTGTCCATTTGTAGATATCATAGATATTTTTTTTTGTTAAATTATATCTTATCATTGAGTTTTGCTGATTTAATCCGTAAGTATTTGTGAATTTATGCATCAAAATATACCATACTGTGGACGTAAATTGTTTGAAGACCCAGCAATTCTGCAAATATACTTCATACACATTTGCAAAACTGCTGGCTCTTTAAACAATCTCGAGATTATTGAACAACCTTAGACTTACATAGCGTTTAAAATACAAGCAACAACATTTTTGGAAAAGAATTTAGAGCAGTGTTATTACGATTTAAAATTCAAAAACTTCTGGACTGTCATTGATAAAAATTTAAATGCGACCGCCTTTTAAACAAAAAATAAAGAATTTTTCAAGTCGGTCCTCCGTCTCTAAGAAATCAGGTAACATCATTAAAAAAATACCCGTTGAATTGAGTAGGTACCTCCTCTTTTTTGGTATGTCGGTAGAAAAGAAAAAAATATTAAAAAAATGGGAATGTATCAATGATAAACCTCTGAAGATGTTGCCAGTAATTATGCAATGCTTATGTTATAAACATAAATTTAATATGTTGTATGTATTGTTATTTAAAAATTGAAACAACGGACTCAAACAAAGTAACGTTGTCAATATATCCTCGGTGCCACATACCCAATTTAATTATCTATATCTAAAACAAACAAACAAAACAGATTCAGTAATCATATTTCCATTATAATGATTTTTATTGCATTTCGTAAAACTAATTAATTGCGTAGCAACTAATTTCGTGTATGCCTCATTATAGTTGCAATTATTTCTGTTAATTATCATTAGCAAAATTCGATTGAAAATAAATTAAATTTACAAATAACTGGTGTTTATTTTATGAATTTGAAACGTTTTCAATTCATTGATATCATAAAATTGATTGCGTAATACTGTGTACACAGTTACCTTATTACTCATATTATTTAAGGCTAGGGGTAAGGTTATAACACGAAAGTCTTCGATCATTTGTATGTCTAGGTACAGCAACGCGTTATACTAAAACAAACATGCCAACTTTGACAACCACAAACACACTAAAGCTGCGGCACTTTGATTATCGTAGTTGCGTGCATAATGACGTCACATTGTGCACTATTTTTAAATGAGATATGGAGATCGTAATGATTATAAAATACAACAAAATAATTGACGTAAAACAAACTTTAAAGTGAGCAGTTAACCTCTATGATTTTCGCCGCATTTGAAGCTTTAAGCGTGTATTTTAGTGCTATCTGAATATATAAATAATCAACGAAGAAAATAATGGTATCAAAAACGTATCACTTTTTATTTTAGTTTTCGAGTAAATGATTTTAATTATAATGTTGTCATAAGATATTGTACAGTATTTTTATTTAACTCGAACTCAATACGAGTAGTAAAGTTCCGCTAAGCTAAAATTGTGTCACTGTACGGCCGCATATATAGATATGGAGTATTAGGATTAAATATGGGGCCGGTTCGGTTTTAAGCAATTTTTTTAATTCTTTAAGAATCTACTTTTCATAAGTACATGTTTCATATCTGCAATAAGCATTTACGTATTATATATATTGGTATAGGGTACTCCTAACTGTAGTCCAGTTACATCCATACCTTAGGTATAAGGACCCTAACCTGAACAGTATCAAGTTTTGTTCTCAGTATAACAAATTTATTAATGACTCATAAATTAGGTAACATACATCAGTTAATTGAAAAATAAAGTTTGAACAAAATTGAATACGGACCAAAAAAAGTGAAATCAGAAAAAACAAAAGCAAATAGAAAAAAAATCTTTTGTTTTAAAATTTGCACTTTAATTTTAAACCTTTCAGGTGTGGTGCAAAATATAATTTTCGAAGCGCTTTTATGTTTTAATCCAACGCATTTTACCTGTCACGCATCTCATTATACGAGTGTAGTGATATTTGCTAACGAAACTGAAATAAATATGCCGGCCTCATTAATTTGCGCCAATGCGATGCGACGGACAGCCGGACGCACGCCCACCGCTTGTATGTACACCAAGCTTCTAGGATTATTAGGGATTTTATATACATACTAGCGGGCCTGACATACATTGTCTTGCAAAAACCTAGATACCGACTACAGTGCCATCTGCCGAGCTAATTTGTGAATCTAAACAATCCAGTGTGCCAACCAAACATTCATATCAGTCCAGCCGTTTAGGAGGAGCTCAGTGACATACACTCGTACAGTAGAATTATGTATATAAAGATGTATAGTAGTGACATAAAATTCAATATAAATAATTTTAAAACCTTCAACCGTTATTTAACCACGTCAGAGTTTTAATTTCGAAAAATCTTTTCTTAGTACACCAATGCAGTCAATAAATAAATACACTGTTTAAACTATACATCCCTCAGTGTAGCGGTCTTGGCTCTGCGCTGATTGATTGATTTATAAATACATATTATATAAAAAAGATATTTTTTTCCTTGTATAAAACCCTCTAAAGCTTGCTGGAGAAGATCATAACTCTAAGAAGATAAATAACACTACAGACTATGGCCTACGCGTCGCTTTAAGGAGACTTGTACCCAGCAGTGGAGGCTTATAGAATGCTACTTCTTCTACGTTTAAATCATTGATATCAATTATGCTAGAACAAAACTAATAAAAGAAATTAATTAAAAAAATAACTACCTACTTCCACTCGGCAGGGTTCTATGTGACCCCCTTTAGGCTTAGTACACCTTTTATATAGGCGACTTTACTCAACCTAATGAACGATTTTATCTATAGGACTGACTATGAATTCGAGGTAAAAGTTTCATGTATTTTGTCTGAGTTAACTGATAAAGTTGTTCTATGGAACCGCTGTTTTCTTTTTCTCGGATTCTATATTGGCTCCATGACGAAATTTATAATAAATTATGAGTTAAGTAACCCTCTTTCTGCTAAGAACACCTCTGACCGACAGCTTTGTATAATTTTCAGTTATTTTAATTTACAAACCAAACTGCGAGACTTGAGAAAAATGTGGAAAATCATCAACGGGCTTACTTATTTACATATATCAATCTTATATATCCATTCTTCTGCATTCACTGATATTCCTTATAAATCGAAGTTGAATATGTTTGGTATTTGTGTTCGTTATCCACAAATTACATAAAACACAGTCACATGAGCAGTAGCAATAATATATGCGCTTCCATCGAAGCCACGGGCGCACAGGGAAAAATCGATGGCGACCGATTTGAACGACTATAATGAGATTTAAAATTGCGAGGTAATTAATGAGGATTAGCAATGATCCCGACTTGATGGATTGCGTTGCAGAGATATTGAGCTATGGAACCATTGAATATTTATATTGCTATTTATGTGTAGGTATAGATAAACTCTTAGCGCACTAAAATAATATAGGGACATAATGACTTTGACATTATAATTTTAACAAGGTTCGGTGTTTTTTTGTTTCAGTTAATATTTAAATTTCGGTCTTACCTTTCACTTTAAATATTATAATATCTACAAAAGTAATATTTTTTTATTATTAATTCGATTTATTAGATTTATTATAATTTGAGTCAAAATCAAGATTTGTTAGTAAAATTTGTTTTCTCTCGCATAATCTCCGAATTATTTTCTTCAGTTGATAGAGTATTAAAAATTTCTTAGTGATGCGACATGTTTGGGCAAACGATACGGAGTTTTGTCTCGTGACCCATTTGTGTAGTCGAGAAAATAATTATTCAAAATAATGAGGTCATTGCATAAATTTAATATTCGCTATTCGGAGCGTACAGTGTATGCAATTAATTACATTAATCAATAACCAATAGTTTCGCGCTTCGTTGAACTTTTATACCGTAGCTGGTATGGTGATGGTTGTCGTATAACTGGGTAAGCTTAGCCTTATTCCTCATTATAAAAAGTTTTATAAGATCAATGAAAATTTTAACGTAAAATTGTATCCAATAGTTAAACTTTAATAGTCTCTTTTCTTAAGTCTCAAAGAGAGTAGGAGTTGCAATTCGTCGAAAACTTTTTTATGAAGTTTATCAGAGTCGACTGGAATAATTTGGGATAATCTTTTTTAAAGGGTAGTTCCATATAATTTTTTTCAAAATTGGTTCAGTAGTTTTGTTTGTAAATCGAAGTAACTGAAAAAATTATATAGGTGCCTACTGAATTTAAGTCGGCCGAGTTGGGTTCATTATGAAAATGAGTTCCTACCTACAGAATACGTCATTTTTAAATACCACACTACTATAACACTGATCACATACAAAAATTCTTGTGCGACGCAGTCTTTGGATGAAGGTACTTTACAATAATAATTAGGCAGCCATTTGTGTTCTTTTTAGTATGAAACTGAGAGATACGATCATAATTGCTGGTGTTTTCCTTCATTTTAATGAAAGTGAATCTAATGGAGATGCCTAAAGGAGTAGGCGTGTAATGAGCCATGCCTGTGACTTAGAATTGAAACAACGTAAGTAATTATGGATTGAATCTAACGCTTCAAAGGTAAGTGGTTTACAAACTAGGAATCAAGTGATCAATAAATAGTACATCATGTAAAATGTCCTGAATTTATTTTCATCGGTGAAGCCGCGAAAACAACAGCTGATCTAGGTTTGTATATTTGTATTTGTTTGTGTGTTTGTATTTTTTTCTGATTGTTTTTTTGTATGTGACGAATAAACCCAAAAACTACAAGACGGATTTAAAAAAATCTTTCGTCATTAGAAAGCTACATAATCACTGAGTATCATAGGGTATAAAAATTTGAGATCCGCGGGTATCACTGCAGAGTGCAGCTCATTTTTTATATGTAAAGAGTAAGTAAGCTCCTAAGAGACTGATCATTCAATGGTCATCAAGAAAGAGTCTAAAATGTTAAACTAGTAGCCCTTGTTAGAATTTATTCGTGAATGTTAAGTAATAACAAAAATGCTTTTTGTATATCATAAAAAATATAGGATAACGAAAGTACATAAAGGAAAACATAAATTACCTTCAAAGTTTAATAGTTCCACTTTCAACGTCGTTCTTGTACTACTGATTCGTTTCTGACACTTAGGAATAGAATTGTCTAAATTCTTCAAAGAGTGTGATTATGAAAGGCTCGTAGGTCAAGTAACCCCCTTTTTAAGTTGGGGCTTAAACAGTTAAATAATAGCAAAAATAGTTAAAGAATATCGCGTCCAGCCCATCGCACAATCTACGCAGCAGACCGTGCTCGCGGCTTATCATCGTCATTTTCATAATGCAGCGCATTTAGCGCTGTTCTATAATGCATGTCGCTGTAGCGGCACCCAGCACCACGTATTCATTACATACGACGCTTAATTATTGATTTTTAGCATTAAATACGTGCACATTTTGGCCGGCGAGCGGACGTCTGATTTATGCGGCGATAGGGTGTCGCGGCGGACAATATGTTTATCAGATAAGTAGGGTCGTTAACCTTCATATATTATTGGATAGATACATAAAGTAGGCAGTTAATTAGATTTTTCCTAGTATAAGATTAATATTTTGCAGAGAGATTGGAAAGGTCTACGGTTTGATAGCCAGTCGGTCAAACAATATTATAGCTGTTTGTTGATAAAACAAGTAAATTTATTACTCATTTAAAATATTACTTTATTTTATACTATTACTTTACTCAAAAACTAAAAATATATTTTGCAAATGTTTGTCGAGTATGAAGAGAAATGTATTTAGCATATAATCATCATCATCCAAAACTTACCTACGTGTGAATATGTCTTCTCGCGTGTCATTCTTTTCGGTCATGTGCTAATATAGTCTTTTCGGTCATGTGCTAATATAGATCTTACCGCCCTTGCCAAGTATTTCTCCCAGCAAATACGTCCTTTTCCGTTTCGTAGCTACCATAAGCATATAATTACACTTTTTTAAACGTAATTCTGTCCGGTTTACAGCTGAAATAACTCTCGATAAATATAAAATTATGATACTACGGACTCCGATTTCCTACGCTACTTAACACATTACAGAGGGATATTATGACGTAATGATATCATTATCAAGAATTATTGTAACGAGGTTGTTATTGTATTCAGCGGCATTTTCCTGAAAATCTGGTTCGGCAATACCTACATAGAAATCCCAAACAGAATAACAACTCGTATACGTATAAAATAATAAAAATCCAGTAGGTATGTATGTAAGTGTAGTAGTTAAACAGTTACAGCACGTTTCCATATTGACGTAGCTACAGGAAAAGCTTGTAATGAAATATTTTCATGAAAATGCGTTTAAACTACAATAATGAGCCAACATAATACGTTTTTAGTGCCTAGGACATAAGGTGGAATTTTGTTTGGCATATTTATAAAGAATAAATTACACAGGGCCAGTGAGCGCTCAGTGGACCGAAAGAAATAATTATGTTAATGTTTGATGTCGCCATATTGGATCATGTACACTTTTTATTTATAACATATATCAGTTGCGAATAAACTAGTTTAATTTCTTTTTAGAGATTGTTTTCTGCTCGAACCAATTTCACAACTTTATAATCCAATTTTGTTGGCGTATCTCTCATTTTACACCAAATTCAAACTCACAGCTAAAATTTGAGATATAAAGGACAAAGTCTTATAACAAAATAGCCAAAACTCAAGAATCTATGAAAATTCAATATTAATATGAGATTGCTGTTTAAAAATTCGACATAAAAGCCATACTTTAAAATTAAAATGACTTGTATTTGGCACACAAAACTTACTTTACTAATAATGTCTTTTTAGAAAATTTAAAAGTAGAAATAAATGAAATTATATATATTTAATTTTATAATTTCTTCCAGCATCGCATTTCATCCGTACTAGAAAATTCACAATACCTACCTAGAAGCACCAAATACGTCGTCGTGTAATTCCAGACCGCACCGCCGCGCCCCCTGGCGAAATTAAGTGGAAGCCGGTCGGCACGTGACACCGGCAAATGCGATGTACCTACCTGGAACCTTGCTACCACTATGCTCGCCTGAATAATATGGCTTCATTTGTACTGAAGAATAAGTAATTTGGGAAAGACATTTTAAGCATATGAAGACTATTTTATTCAATTCAATTCAAATACATTAAATACTAGCTGTGCCCGCGGTTGGACTCGCGTATTTTCCATCATAAACAGAAGGAACCTCAATTTTTGGAAAGTCGGCTAAAAAGTATCCTATAGGCCCTTTTCCGCGGTCTAATCTACCTGTGAGCCAAACTTCATCCAGATCAAAGATCAGACAAGCCAAGTGTAGTCCATAGATATACAAATTCATTTTTAAATCTATGGACTACTTTTTCATTAATTCATGTCATCCACATATCTATATACGAGTATATATGTAAATGAATCCATATATCCCATGGTCACGCCATCACGCGTGAACGGTTGGACCGATTTCGCTGTTTTTTTTGTTGTGTGTGTTATTGTCAGGTTGTTATGACAGAAAATATTAAAATATATATATACCTATATAAACTAGCTGTACCCGCGATTTCGTTCGCGGTTGCCAACCTTTCATAATTATGTCAGTAGTCATTCTGATAGTCTTATCAATATCTCGAATGCACTGGCTCTCAAATAAGGCCGCCGAGACACACCGTTAGGTGCTTAGCGACAGATTTTTCAACTTAAAGTGTTAAACTTAAACGGTAGCTCAAGCTCTGCTTGCATATTGCGTGGGATGGAACCTCGTACCTTTCGCACGGCAATCTACCCTCTTTAACGACTCGGTCACCATCGCTACAAAAAATTGTGGACGCTATTATGTGTTGATACACGTACAATAATAATCTATGCCGCAGCTATAAACTTGTGATTATAGTATTTTGTGGCGGTATACGTTGTATAACTGTTTAGATTTCCATTAAAAAAAACCTTGTCGATTGTTTATCGAAATTTTGAACCACAATAAAAATGCTGTTTTTGTGGTACAATAATTTCAGTGAGTTCTTTCTAACGAAAAAAAACTAAAATATGCAAATAAAGTTTCAATAGAAAAACCTTCCTTGCTACAACGTTCAATTAACTTAAGCGTCCAATAAAATAATTTTTCTTACAACTACAAAGCCAAGGAATATTTATTTGGGATACAATTATTTCATTTAGTGATTTCTAACAAAAAATAATTACTCGTATATCATTATTAGATTTCCATAACAAAAATTACTTGCTATAACGTCTTATGTACGCTTTTTTTATTTTATGTAATGTTTTTTAGTTTTTATGAAAATATTGTGGAAGACCACAATATTTTCACAAAAACTAAAAAACCGATGGCTTTTTTTGCAGTAGGTACATTTTAGTTCTCAATCAAATCACGCGTTACAGAGTTATAGTTAAATGCGACTATTATCCCTACTGTCACCGGTGCCCTACTCATTTTTGGGCTAACAGTTAGTTCTAACAAAAAAATAACATCTAAATCGAAGCACCCGTGACTGAGTTATAGTTATATATATGCCATCTCCCACGGAAACCTCCACTTATTTTCGAGATAACATTTCAGTTAGACCTTTCCAACAAAAAAAAAACCAAATCAAAGCACTCGTTGTCGAGTTATACTTAAATACGATTTTCATCCCCCCTCCCACGGGAACACCCACAAATTTTCGGGATTAGATCATTTCAGTTAGACCTTTCCAACAAAAAAAGAATTATCCAAATCAAAGCACGCGTTACCGAGTTATAGTTATATACGATTTTCATCCCCTCTCCCACAGGAACCCCCCACAATTTTTACAGATAACATTAATTTAAGTTATTTCTTTCTAATTGTTATGTGTCATTAACACATGTTAATCTAAGGTATAAGCAATCTTAGTGCCAAATGTCATCCAAATCCGATAAGGCGTTTGAGCATGATGGAGGAACAAACAAACACACACATACAAACTTTCGCCTTTATAGTATTAGTGTGATATAGCAGTAGACAAATTAAGATCTTCTTAGCCTTTGTTCTACCCTAATTGACAATGTGAACGCTAAATCTATTTCTGTATTGAATGTATGTAATTAGGTGCTTTCATTCAAACCCTTTTAATTACACGTTCCTTTGTTTTAGGCGATACGGAGATAAATACTTTACGCAGGGGATTTGTTATTCAATTATGTGTTTTATATCCCTCAACATACTGTAGAAGTTAGGAGTAGAGTGAGATAATTAGAATTGACATAACTGAAAATCATTTCAAAATCAAATCATTCAAAATCGAAATGTTATGACTCGTCTTAAGCCCTTTATGTGGTAAATAGCAGAAATAAATGATGAAAAACTGGAATAAATATTGATAAGATTTTACGGTGACGCATATTCAAATATCTGCTTCAGAAACTTTTTTTACAATCTCAGACATAATATATGCATGAATGTCATAATGTATTCCTTAAAATATCTTAGCATTAAGGTAAATATCTAAATTGTGAGTTTTAGTTAGTCAATCTCATTTTTATTATTTTACGTTATTAGGTATTATATTCACGCTTTGTAAAACTTTTATTTGAAGAATGTTTATTTTACAAGTTTCACATTATCATTTTGTGTATCTCTGAAGGCTGAAAATCAGCGCTGTAAAAAAATCTGTGGCTTTTGCTGAGCTACTTTAATATTACTATTGTATTAATTTCTTTATATATTATTTGTCTTATTGTTGTTACTAACTTTGTAACTAACGGTATGTTCCGGCAGCCTTGGCAACTAAGGAGTTGTAGCATGCCCAGTCTGGAATACACTGTATATAAGACTAAGCTATACATAATTTATAAAATAACTTATACAATTACTGAAAATTCATATAATATAATAAACGTCTTTTTCTTTCGTCTTAAGCTGCTATTCGAAAAAAAAACCTAATCCATAATACTCGCTGATCAAAAAAGGGTCATAGAAAGTATACACCAAGTTTCCTTAGGATTTTTTAGAAACTACAAACCTGTGGGTGTAAAATTTCAAGAGACATAACACTAAACTCATACATCTAAACTGACAGGAAAAAATGTCACACCCGTAATAGAGACGCTTCGCTCACTTGGTCAAAAACATCTGCTTAACAAATTATTCTTTACAGTCACATAAATATATATATATATATATCTATGTTCATAAACAAACGGCTAATTACATAAACTTTCCTATTATCGACGAAAAAAACCAGTAAATTTTTATACCAAACCTCTTTTTATCAACGCTAATTTTAGCACTGTAGTAAGAACATTAAAAATTAAGCATCGCAATAGTGATTGTTGTTTTTAATTAAAGTGGTGAGGCTCTACCCCGAATCGAAATATTTTAATTATCACCCAACCAGCGCGTAAATTTCCCACGACTGCTATAAAGAATAAACATTGCCATTGTCTTAAACCCCCGCCAAGATATACGGAGGAGTAGGGTTGTCACATTTAAAATAAAATCCTATCGTATAGACCCATAGTGTCCCACTGCTGGGTCTACCCTATGAAAATAGTGTAGGTATATCTCGTCAACTTCTATTCTATCTTTGTATATGGCCTCTGCGGCGTAACCGCAATTCTGCCAGTGTCGCGTGATTAAGAAGACGGCACGTCAACTTATAATGGGTACAAACTGCACGTTTAATAAATCTATCAAAGAAATGTCAGGAAACACTAGTTATTTCAATAATTATCGAGTTTGCAAGCCTTTTAGTCATAGTTAGGTTTAAGAAAATGTAGATTGGTCAGTTAATTAGGTCAGTTATAATTATATTAAGTCACTAGATTTCACAAAGGTTCTTATAATTATTAAAGAGGCAATAACTATTGGATATTCCCATCTGGCCCAGGATCTGCCCTATCAATGTTAGATAGACTTTGTATATCTATCAGTAAAAGCCCATGATATGCCATAGTGTCATCATTTTTATATAGGTATCTTATCAACCGACCTAAAGTTCTGATTTCTCAGAGCCACTTGGACCGATTCTGATACATTCCAATTCCAGTAAACATTCCAATAAAAGGATATAATCGAATTAAAGTCAGTTACCACTTTTCTTTAGTATTACTAGATATTTATTTATTTTGCTTTCCCGTTACAGCCCTAATGCGGCAATGGCTCAAGTCGTCGAGTCCGGTCCCAAAGGGCCATTACGCGGTCGCCGGCTGATTACTCCCGCCTTGATTTCAACCGTTTCAACCCTTCTTTGCACGAGTTTCTGAGAAGCACTGATCTTCATAATAAGAATACCTGTTTAGTATAAATTCATACTTTATATTCCTATCGTATATTAAGTTAGGTACTTTAGGCATTTATGATGAAATATGAATATTATACTTGATGTTAGTTTACTGCGCATTTTTTATTAGACAGGATTAAATAAGTAGGAAAAGATAAATAAGCCAAAATAAGCTAAAAAAAATACAGTAAATTACCATTAGCTTAAGTTGCAATAAGTTAGGGCTTCTGTTTAAATGCCAATCAGAAAATTTGAAATATCTACCAAAATGGATAAGTTCAAAGTAATTGCTGACCGCGTTAGTTTACAAAGAAAATATCTATGGATTGTTACAAAAATACCTTAACCTACTATTCTATTTCTATGCTATTTCGGTTTAATCTGTAACAAAAGGATGTCCGGATTGACAAACAATATTTAGTGAGCATTTTATCTATTTAGGTAAGCAGTATTTTTATGGTTAGCATTTAAATTGTATCCTTAAGTTAGTACTTACATATATAAGCACTGTGGTAGTCTAGCCGGTAAACTCCTTGCCCTACTTGCGGGTTTAATCCCAGGTTAAGGCGTACATTTCCGAGATTTCACATAATAATTATCAAAAGCTATATGGTGAAGAAAAACATTGTGAGGAAATCTACTTGTCATAGATTGTTTAATAACTTACTAAGATGAAGTCCCCAACCCGTTTGAACAGCCCGGTTTACTATCGCCTATCCCTCCTTCAAAGGGGTGACCCGTGCCCAGCTGTGGGACGCTATGGGTTGATACGTAACATTAGCCAAGCTTTTTTGTATGTTTTCAACCGTAATTGAAAAATGAATTATACCTACTTACTATTAGAGGTTTTAATTTGACAATCAAAACTCAAGACAATGCTACAAAGTATTTTTTGCAGTACAAATGGGATTACCTTAAGTTTAAAATTATAAGTAATTACCGCCGTCTCCTAGCGGTTAGCATACTCCGCTTCGAACGACGGCGGCTCTAGATTCATTTCCCGGCGGGTATAGTATAGTAATGGTGACCCAGACTAGAGAAGCGAAACGTCGCGTCTCGGTCAGGCACCAGCAAAATGGATTGTTGACATAAAACCTGTCGCAAGCCCAACCTGAACAAGATTGGCACAGGACCGAGGCAGCTGTTAACAAATGATAGAGGCCTGCAACCAACAATGGGATAAGGAAGGCTGCGGATGATAATAGTAAATTAACTATTTCCATTAAAGTTTAATGAACTACAGTTTCCGATTGTCTTACAACAATGAAAGACATGACAATGTTACACTTACAAAACATTTTGTGCAGTACAATAGAACTAACATCCTAAGTTTAACGATTACGACTAGAGTTCCCCTACAATAGTAGTTTTCAAGGACTATTACACTCGGTATTAACTAGGAAGGTAATATGACTTGGATGCAAGGTAATGTTGCCATGGATGAGAATCTAAGTATACCACTTAGTTAAAACAATTAGTTTTAAAATAGGAGAGGAAAATATATCATTATACTAATTTATTTTATTTATGTGCCTAGTCAAATCATAACCGGGTTACTAAAAAAAATTCTGCCAGAGAATAATGTAGGTATAGTTAAAGTAATTATCTTCTCAAAAATTGTTTCTGCCTACATTATTTACCTATCTATGATCATTACATAAAAACATCCAAATTTAAAAAGCAATTTAACTCTATGTCAAATTATATTTATTCTTATTTTATTAATGCGAATAGCTGGGCTTCGGAAATAGTAGTACATAGTAGAGATAGTCAAAATAATTATCTACGCAAAAAAACTGTTCTTACCTACTATCACTAGTAAGAATAACCAAACTGAGAATGTAATTTTATTCTGTGCATAATTTTTATTTTACACATAATTAGATCATACGTGGCAATTAATTCGTTCTAAAGATAATATTTTGGTGCTACCTACACCTTCATTAATGTACTTAAATTAGTGAAACCAAATAATTCTGCCAGCGTCATCCAAAACTACTGCCGCACCTAAGTAACAATTCACATCAAACCTGAGTACAATCATTCAAATTAAACTAATCTACTTCGCAACTACACTTACACGGACTGTAATCTTTTGAAAGCGTTTTCCACTCGCCTTTCAAACGCACGCTCCACTTTACGAGAGACGAGGCTCATTCTAACCGCAACACCGCGTTCCGCCATCTAGCGGTGGTTCCCAACACCAACAGCACACTAGCGCCACCGACAACATACACTTTTATCCCCTGTAAACATACTCACGCACACAATGACAGCGGAAAAGTTACCAAAAATTCCACACTCAACTTTTGCTTGAAAATTATTCCAACGCCACGCAAATTTTAACCTTATTAGTAAGAAACAAAAATTAAATTCAAATAAATCGTGTAGTGAAAAACAGTTGTTTTTGCGTGGATGGAAAATCAACTACAGCTACGAAAAGACAGAAGTAAATTCGAACAAGACGGCATTACAGACGTTTTGAATTTGGAACAAAAATTCGTTGGTTTACCAAAACTGAAACGTAGGCTTTACATTTTGTGTGATACGGTTGTTTAGACGTTTTAGAATTGAGTTTTGTCTCTTTCTTGGGGGAAAGTTGAAAGTTTCGATTGTGTGCGTGAAGCTTGGTGTACGTGAACTTTCTTAAGGAGTGCGCTTTCTTAAGAACGCGAAGAAAACGGAAAGGTTCGTTCTTGAGTTTTGTGAAAAATAGTGACTACAAAGTTCGTCGCTAGGCCACGAGAGGGCGCGTTCTTGTTTTTTGAAGAAAAACCGGTACATTTGTGTTTGTGAATAACAATATATGGCTTACGAGAGGCATTCGAGACGCTATCTTTGTTTTTGTGTCCTGTTCTTATAAAAGTAGCTAAAATAACATTGTGCAATGTTGAACCGAATTGCCGCCCGTTGATTTTTTTTCAAATAATACATTTTAATTTGTTTCATTTTACTTTTTATGTCGCTTAGTAAAAGACTTCAACGCGTCACCCTTTCTTTTTATTAACCAATGCCCTGATTTCTACTCCTACATTTTGCTTATTTGCTATTTATTCGTAATATAAAATCCACCCCTCAAACCACATCCGCCAGTAATACAATCGTCGAATGCGCGACAAATCTCCAATTGAAGCCACAATATCAACCCATTACGATCTTAACGAATGGCGTGTCGCGGTTAACCGCAAAATCACCAACCGACCAATCGCAGCTTTTCCCACCATATATTTTCCTCTATCTATTTTTCCGAGGGTGAAAATCTTAGAAACCACACGACTAACCACAAAGGTCAGGTGATCGACCAATGGGAGATCGTAAATATAACCACAAGCCACGCCCTGCTAACCGCAAACCAACCACAACGCGAGAACGTCACTCGTCATCGATCGTACTAATTATGTTCTTTTTTAAAGTTGCGCTGCGGTTACAGGTCTGGCTGGAAAGATCTCTATATATAAAAAAATAAACAAACAAAAGTAAATCTTGAACGCTATATACAGTTTAATAATAGAACAACAGTACATGAAACTTAAAAAAACATGTTCTAAATTTAAATCTAACATTGCTGTTCACGATGAGATGAAATATTGATTCGCGTAGTAGAGGCTCGCCGCACACACGCGCGTTATCGCGTGGAGACGCACGGACACAGCCGCGACCGCATTATATTCATAATGAATACAGCTATCCCACTCGCCGCTCGTCTTTGACTTTGTATAAATATATTTTGTCTCGCTCGCACGGTACTTGAGCGGGCCATCACCCGGGGAAGGAGAGGGACGGGCGAAGGTTAGGAGGTCGTCTTCGAGAGGTCGCAAATTTCTATTTCATTATGTGGCGCGCCCGAAACCGCAGTGGATCGATGCCACTTGAACTTAAAAAAAGCTTGCATTCTATATTTTCAAAACTTACCTACACGCACTCATTGCCTAACCGTTTAAGACTGGAAAAGTGATGCTAATGAAAGCAATTATGTTCCGGAGACTCATTTTTCAAAGTAACTAGTAATTTATACCAAATATAACAGTTCTCTCTTATAATATACCTTTTTAGCTACTCTAACTCAATACTAATATTGCTTATCGCGAAATTTATCTTGATGTCAAATTGTAGTGCTGTAAGTATGACGATCTTATGCTTCTTATTCCTATGGCATTTATGTTACAAACTTCCTTTCAACATAGTAAAAATAATGAAGAAAGCTATAGTTAGCTATAGTACAGATAGTTATTTAAATAATTTAAAGTCCCAACCCGCATTTCTGTTAGTGTAATAGAACTTGACCTACATCCCTCAGGGAAACGCCGTATGTATGAATTCTGTATACAAGTCAAATTTTCAATGACCGCTGACTGATAACAATTATTAAGTAACTCGTACCTACTGCCGACGATCTCTATACATAAATATCCGAAAGTTGCAACCTCAACTTTCAGAAATTCATTCAATAACCGCCACGGTGTAGTTGCTGACTTGTTTTTTTCCCAGCCGAGTATTTTTTTTGTTTTTTTTTTATCCTACACATCTAGGCATTTGAGCACAAGTACGCATGACCATGGCAATCAGCGATACTGTAGCCCTAGATGGGGCATGCCTAGTCTGGAATACACTGGCTCTCAAGGAAGGCTGTCGGAACACACACACACACAAAACTTTTGGGTGGTAGCTAGCCAGGCTAGCGATAGGAAATGCCCTACCACCATGCTATGTTTTCCTGACGATGTTTTCCTTTATTTGTGTTCGAACATTTACATTTTGGGTTTGGGAACGTATATTTATGAATCGTCACTAACAAGAGAGAACGATAGATCTGCTTAACTTTTCGCACTAATGTATTTATATATGTAAGAGAAAGCTCTAGGATAGTTATCATTCTGGTAAAATATATGTACATGTAAGTTAAGTATACCGCATCTTATATATATCGCGAGAGAAGCACCGGGAAAATTCGAGTAACTTGGTGAATAATATAAATATAGTAAACCTCTAGCGATTCAAAAGAGGTACCTACGTAATACAGTTTTAATGTTTCCACATATTGTATTCTGAGCTTCCTTTGAGAGAGTTGTTATTGTGTATTGAGTGGCATTAACTATTCACTAGAGGACATGTAGGGGGCGCTAGGGCCCTCAAAGATCGCGCTTACCTATGCAAATATGTTTGGTAATTTGGTAGGTACATAAAATATTACTTTTCTGTTGATAGAATTCTGTGAGTATGTTGGTAGCAATGAAGGTAGCTTAGTCTATTTGTTGTTGCTTATTAATCGAAAAAACAGTGTTTTTGTTAAATTTCAAAATAAAATGTTTGATTAGGAGTTTAAGCATGCTCCTCTGAGTTTTTTGTTAATGTGAGCATTAGTGTTGTGAGGATTGGTGTTACCTCTTGCTGAAATTAGCGGGAGTTTGTTTTTGTCTTTTAGAAATAACGTTAGTTTAAATACCGAACCTACATTTGTCTGTTTATACTTAAAGAATTTAGTAAAACAATTAAAACAAAAACGAATATATGTTTTTGGAAGTAATCCTGTTTATAATTGTAACTATACCTTAGTGAATATGAATGTGAATATGATATAAAATAACGAACATCCATTACAAAATATTACAAATAACTAGATAAATAAATCACAATGTAAATATATAATATAATAAATATATGTCATAAGAACTATAAAAGTATTTAAATAAGTTTATGTTTTTTAAGTAATTAATAATTCAAATTTAACAAGACTTCTCTTTAACGATCGTTATTCAAAGGCCAATAAATATTTCTTATTCTTATTCTTTGGTAGATAGGTGTTACGTCAGAGACGACGTTTCCGAAGATATTCCGGTTTACATTTTATCTATTTATATTACCTGCCGAATTATAATTAGTTGTAATTTTATTAAATATAGAAACTAGTTTTGTTAATCAGTTTTCAGTGTCCTTAGTTTAGAAACAAGCACAATAACCTGATCATAACAACTATTCATAAAAAAAATGCCGGTTAATCTTGTCAACTAACTGGTGCTTTCTCAAATAACCGAAACACCCTGATTCCTGTCGTAATAAATTCTTTAAAACAACCCTTAAAATACCAAGGTAAAAGGTCTCGAGCAAAATTCTACCGCATTGCTCTCATCCCCTTCTCAAACGAGCCCTTATATTAATTAGCAGAATATTTTGGGGGATATTATTTACGTAATAAAGCCTTATTTAGCACCCCCCAAAATGAAATATGAACCATTGAGGAGAATAAGTGCTAAGTATAAGAGTTAACTTTACTGAAATATTCTCCTTAGTGATAGATAGGTAATAATATAATAAAATTTAACCCTAAGTCGGTCGTGCTCATTTTATTAACTTTGTCGGAAGCCCAGTTTTATTTTATTTTTTCTGTATAATTAATCATTAATTAGCATAACTCGGCTGATACTGAGGCATTCGGGTTCACAATACTATTCAATCAACAAATTATTTGCACGAAGAACTGATACAAATGTACTAGGCACTTATTTTTCATTACATTTGATATGAAGACAATAAAATATGAGGGTACATAAATATATATACTTCTAACTTTTCAGTTCGAGCTGTAATATTAGCCATTTAAATACGAAATCGTAAATATACAGGGTTAACAGTTAGGGGGGTACTAAGCCAAATGACCCCAGTCATTTTAATTACTCATCCTAACTAACAACTTTCACTATGACCAAATCTGAATACGAGCAAAAAAATCTGCTGTTCCATACATTTTGCCGACGACAAACCAACTTTTTTTATGGAACAGTCAGATGTTATGTGATACAGGTCTGAATTGGAAAAAAAACAATCAGTTTTTTTTCTCGAATTTAGAGTTGGTCCCATAGAGAAGTTGTTACTTAGGATGAGTATAGTGACCACCTTTTGGCTTAGTATACCCCTAGCCGATAACCTTGTAAATTTTAACTGATGTCGTAGGTTCTCAATTCTTCCCATTTTTCCCATGTTCTCCGATATTTTAGCGAAACATATTTACTGAAATATTTTAAACAAAAATATAATGATAAACAACATAAGTAACATAGAGTCCACATCTAAATTGCTTAAAACTATTTTTAGTTTTTTTTGCAAATTGTAACAACAACAGAAATTGTAAAATATTAGTTGACCTATTCATTATTTCGATTAATTCCATTTCAAACCCTGATTGACGAACACCGACGCTTTTTTTTCCAATGCTCCCTACTGCCTAATCTCCTTCCATTGTACCACCATGATTCGATCACAAAAAGTCGACACACGCATTATTTGAATACAATGCTCGTTCGTTAGGCGGCCTCAGGAGTTCGATGCAAGATTTAATTAAATCGACTCCCCCTCCCCGCGGGAAGTGACTTCCTCTACCCGACACCCCCGGAGTTACCCCGGAGTTGTGTCGCAGTGTTTAGCTGATACAGTAGGTGTTTTTCTTCAATCATTATTATAAGTACTTTTATGTTTTCAACTATCATGTAGGTAGGTATAGATAAGTGTGAAAAAGCGTGATTAAACAAAATTAACCGATCTTCTTACAGTTTAAGCGTTTCTTTTTGTCGCTTGAAAGAGATTTACAAAAATGGGAAATAAGCCTTTATATTCTCAGTTTGTTATAAAACACTTCGTATCGTATTAACCCATACCCACTAGGTGTAGGAACCCCCTAACACACAACTGCGGGTTAGAGATCCCTCGGTTTCGGCATTCTGCGATATTACCCAGTAGTCAGACTACTGGGTCAGACTGCTGCGGTGTCCCTATAAAACTCCGCTACTTACCTCCTTCCAGCAGCTCTGACATAGGTTTAGGGGGTAAACTCAGTTACAATGTGGACACCCGAGGGGGAGGAGAGAGGTAACTAGAATCGAACGACGAAAAACACTTAAGTTATTATAAATTTCATCATATTACCTTCTGCATAATCATTGCCCTGTGTCTCTCGTACCCCCGTCGGCAATTTCCTCGAGGCTTGATTTATCGTCGCCTCTGGTCGCGAGCGTGCCTCAGACGCGGTAAAGGATTGCGCGGCCTTCGGTTGCCTCCTGTAGGCTGGAATGCTCATAGATTGATGCACTTTAACTGTTTACTACAGGGAGAAAAACTGTGAATTTTGATTAGTACTATTAATTATTATATTGTGACTTAGACTTTCTGGTAGCCCTGGACACTTGATGACATCTTGCACCATCTCTTAATTACTCGTATAGTCATATATTTTCACAGGCGCTGTATGATATATTTAAAAATAATGAAAAAAATTGTTCACATTTTTCCGACTTCGGTTAAACTTTGCTTGGTTTTAATTATTTTTACAAGTTTCGTTTCTTTGAAGTCAGTACGATTGAAACGCTTAAAACGTCTGAGTAAGCAGGTACCTTTCTATGATAATGTGTTAGTTGCCACATCACCATATGCTATGACTACTGGGACTGAGCTAAATATCATATTATTTTACTTAAAAACTTGAATTGATAGATTTTGATTCTTACTGCATTTGATAACTCTGGATGGCACATACAATTTCAAGCCTCGATATATACCTACCTAAGTAGGTACCTTCCGAGGCACAAGGCGCCGGACGCACAAGAGGTAAGTGTATTTCGTTGTCCGGTAAAGGATCGGGTTACTTTTTCTCGCAGTATATTAAGGCGGGATCTTTCACCCCTGGGCGCGGGACTATGATTTATATTCTGACGTCCCACGGGTGACCCTTGGATGTTGCGATACGCATCCCGTGTGAACACGGCTTATCTTTGCTTCTGACGTATAAGATGGAGAGCGTAAATATTTCGCATAGATAAGTATAATAAGGTAACTAACTATAATAAAACCATTAGTTCTGCAAACTGTGGACCTTGTTGTGATCAATTTCTACCAGTTTTAGTTTCTCGTCTCAAGTTGTTTTACGCATTTTTCTAGTCAAACTTCGAGCCAGGTGAAATGGTTTTATTGACAGCTGAAAATCAAAAAACCCCATTTTGTACCACCCCTTTTTTAAATTGTAGGTACTCAAATTGACGATCTATAAGATATCTCATTAAACGTACATAAATTTTACAGGCACTTTATCCACGTACAAACAAACAAATAATAATTACGGAAATTTTCTCGAAAGTTTTCTCCAAAACGTACCTCCTACATATAAAATATTTCCATCAAAAGGCTCATCTTATCAAACTGCCAAGTTTCTAAAAGACGACTTGTAGAACTTTGCTTATTAAGGGCAACAAACTTGTACTTATTAAGGGCAAACGTTTTGTTTATTGACCGAACGAGCGAAGCGCCTCTGTATTTAATCCAGCAAATTATTCATTCGTCTGACAGTTCCTTAGTTTGTTTGGATGTTGGAACTGGCGTATAAATCGTAGTTTCCAATTAATACTGACCAATCTTGCTATAGGTACAACAGACTGGATTATACGTTTTTTTTTTTGTGGTCCGAGATTTTCTATTGGGGGACTATTTTAATTCGGGGTAAGGAAGTTTGATGCAGTGCTATTTATCTCCCGATTTTACTTATATACTTTTCAAATATAAGAATAACTTTCCAAATAACTACAGGAGACTTTCCGCATTCTTTCCTTTAGTTATTGTTGAACATTATCTAAAAAATCCTACGTACCAAAAACCTCCACTATTATTGAAGGGTGTTAAAAATTCGAGCGTACCACCTTAAGAGAAACAAAGTTATACTTTCATATCAGCGGTACCTACTAATTAATCAGTCCGTCCTCAGGAGGGCATCGACAACAGACTATTAAATTACAACCCAACTGGGATGTGCTAATAGCTTTAATTAATAGACAAGTTTTCGGCTATCCGGTATGTATGTAAGTTAATAACTTAGTTTGTTTTTTACTAAGCATTTTTTTCAATTAGCTTCTGTACTTTATGTCTTTTTCATTCGGCTGAGTATCAATAATATTTTGTATGCAAGATGAAATAAAATTATTTTAGAGTAGGAATTATTTTTGACTAGCGTAAAGCTAGTCAAAAATATGAAAAAGTATATTGGCACTTAGTAAGTCAGGTGAGTTTTTTGTTTTATTTTTTGGTATTGCCAATGTACTGAAAATTACATTGGCAATTATTTATTAATTAATTTAAATATTTTTTTTGAATTCATTAATTAAAAATATTAAAAAAAACTAGTAAATATTAAACTCAGTTACCAGGGCAGGAAAAAATCAATATTTTTTCGAATTGCCAACAAATATTCAGCTAGTATTTGACTTGAGAATATATTGTATCCTATGTGTTTCGTAGAGGCAAAAAGACCTAAGTGTAAAATAATTTCAAAATTTATTAAGAGTTCTCAGATCAGAACTTCCTATTTTTATCTCTCGCTCAGTTAGAACGAGCAAAACGAGCAAAACGTTTCTGTTTCAAACCTGGCTTTGTTTGTTAGTTTGTATGTAGCTAAATAATGGCATCTACCCCAAAAAATGTACCAGCAAATAATGACGAAACTCAATATACTGACCCTAAAAATTGTTTTTCGTCGAGTAGGGTTGGTAGCTTTTACGAAAAAAAACCCAGTAAAATGTAGTAGTCTACTATAGGCAAGCCCTTTCATTTGATACACATATTAATATTGAAGGAGATGTAAAAACATAATATACTGCGCAATTAAAAAACACTCAACTTACATGTATTTTAAACAAGAAACAAAACCAACTAAATCACCTTTAAACAAAAAAATATCATCAATATCGGTTCATCCGTTCGTGAGCTACGATTTCACTGACAGATACATATACACACACATAAAGGCATGTTCAACTTATGACATCCCGTCGTTTTTGCGTCGGGGTTTAAAAATAAGACTCAACAGTTCCCAGTACTACTAGTAACCTAGTAAGTTAATCTTTTGTATCGCTTTCCTCACAAATATATCATAATATTATCTAAATCTCAAACTAGCTACCTATTGCCAAATTAGCTCTCTAGGCGGAGAAGTCTATAAATAACGTTTTTCATCCTCATATCACACTCTAGCTCGACTCATATCACGGACGTGACACAGTTTAAGAAAATAGAATAGATACGTTATCCAATGAGAACAGGCAAAACTACCTGTGAAATACTGACTTTAAAATTTTTTTGCTTCTATCAAAATAAGACAAAATCTTGACCAATATTGTTTCATATCTAGAACTCTTATTCAGGTTGCGCCCTGCCAATTGTTATTGAATTTTGACGGTAACTCGCGCCACAAACATACACCAACAGCAATCTACATCGAAAATTGGCCGAAATTGACTATAGTTTCATGAATAGTAAAAAAGTAATATTTAAAAAAAATGCTGTTTGTGCCTTTCTAAAAATTGCAACTATTTTTTATTTAAGTACCTGCATAATTTTACTAAACCGTTTAAAGTGTTGAACATGAATAGATCACTTGCAGCTGTAATGTCGTAGACATTAAGATTAAACAAGACGAAATCGAAAACCCGTGGAAAAATATGCAAAAGACGATGAAAGTCTTACTAAAATGTATCTATGTTTTATCGTTCGCAGGTCGCGTATGTGAATAAATCTCTGGGGTGGACAAAGAAATGATAAATAACGCGCGTGCGTATGAGTTATGTTCGTGAAGTGATATAGTGCGCGGGGACCTCGCAACTGTTGCCTATACTGTGACTGGGGTACAAACCACCCCGGCAACTAGCTGGGCGAAGATATCACAGACGGCAAATTATTTCCTAGTAAAAAAACAATTTGTTAAACATATGAGTAATTTATCGAGTTATTAAATAGATATAAAAACAAAATTGAAAATTTTGAAAAACCCATTTCATTTATTGTAGCAGCCACGTTGGATTTGAAATTATTATAATCAAGTATAGTATTTTACTAGTCAAGCTCTTTCATTTAATAAACATATTGAGGGAAGTGAAAAAAAAAATTACTCCGCCATTTTGTAGCGGCGGCCAATCTTGGACCGATTTTCATCAAACATAGCTAAGAACACTCCAGACTAATACAGATTTTAAACAAAAAAATAACAAATTCTTAAATCGATTTGGGAGCTACGACGTCACAGACTAACAGACAGACACACACACAGACTCGTCAAACTTATATCCACCCTGTCGTTTTTACGTCAGGGATTAAAAATAAGTTCTGACTTCAATTTAGCAATTACACTACTATTCAACAACACACTCGCAACAACAACGGTACATTTTATAAATTTACTTTAATTTATCTGTAAAACTATTAGATCGATTTTGTTGGAGCATTTGTATGAGAAAATGATAATAATAATACTATACCCATTTAATAAAAATATACAAAACCAAATCATTTATATTGATTTATAGACATTTACATAAAAGACATTTTTTGTCGCTAGAAAAACAAAACCAACGGAAATTTGAAACAACAAAAACAAAGTAAAACTCAAATAAAAATAGCTGACGTCCAAAGAAACCTATTCGTATCTACTTGAAGCAATATTTAAGCTTGGCTTCCATAGTCTCGTCTCGATTGCTATTAAAGGATTACTTCGGGTACAAAGCGTTGGCATTTTGTGCCTTGCCCCTTGTCCAGTCCCCTTTAATGCGCTTAGCACACTGCACTTACACAACCCAACGTAGATACCAATGCGAAGTATTATCAAAGCGTTATAAATATAATGATGAATGCCGTCTGTTACATGTCGAATAAATAATCTTTGCCAACTAATCTTTTCCAACCATTATTATTTTCTTTTTATATTCTTTTATTTATTATTTTCTATATATTTAAGTATATTACAACAAAATGTAAGTAATTTTATATGTACGCATCTAATAATTATTATGTAAGATTAAATTACTAAGTGCAAGTCACAAATTATTTTGACCCATATAAAGTCACGTTAACATTAAAGAGTCACCATGCCCAAACGTACCCATCAGGCTAACAGCGTTCCCCCTCTGAATGGCCAACGAGATATGTTGGGCTAAAAATTGACCGGAACGGGGATCGCGCCAACAGTTCCGCAAACGATGTCCCAGATCCGCAACAAACTTTTTCGCTTCAGAGACCTGCTGTCTCAACGGCAAAAGGGATGAACTCATAGCTGGTTTCAAGAGCAGAATACTTGTTGTGTTTAAAGTTCAAATACTTGAATTTTCTATTGTGTTTATTCTCATTAAACTATTACTGATTAGCTACATAATCTATCCTGGTTAGCCATGTAGGCTAAGTGTAAATACATACAATACATATTAATCTTATACTCGTATTTGAAAAAGTAAATCCTGACTGACTGACTTATTGACAATCGACTCTCGCAAACAACGCAGAGCTTAAGCCACTGAATCCAGAAACATGTAATTCTTAGTGTAATCAAGGTGCATTGACTACACTAAGAAAGAATTTTTGGAAATCCAACCCTTAAGAGGATACAATGTGGGTTCAATATTTGAAACTTTTTATATTTCTTTTATATCGCGGGTATCTCATAAATGAACAGGCAATCATATCATTCGGTCCCACTCCTTGGCTTCTTTTACGTGTATGTTTTGCCTGGAGGTGATTGCTTTAACCGACAAGGCTGCCATTTGAAACCCATCATTTATATTATTAGTAAGTCTCTCATCAATGTTCTTCATGTGACTATGTCTTGCTTTGTTTTTAGGGTTCCGGATCCAAGTTTTCGTCCGTCCGACCGTCTGTCACCAAACTGTATCTCATGAACCGCTATATTTAAGCAGTTAATTTTTAACAGATGATGTATTTCTGTTACCACTATAGCAACAAATAATTAAAACAGAATAAAATAAATTTTTACGGAGGGCTTCCATAAAACATACGTGTTTTTTTAATTTACTCGATATGTTAATTTACTCGATATTAACTACAGGCAGGTAGAAACTTGAATAAATCTTATATAAAAACTAGCGGCCCGGTAAGTGCTTCGCTACGTATAAACATGCTTAGACTGTCAACACAGAAAAAAGTTTCAATTTGACAGCGAATTCCCCATTTACAAAATGATCCACCATTTATTGAATTCATTTGTTACAAAAAAATGTGAAGAACCGAACAAAGTATATTGGTTAAAAGTCTAATAAATATTTGGTATGGATAGGTGAGGCTGTTCTTGAGTTATAAAATTACAACGAAAAGTGGCATTAATATTTACATATATTTATTAGTACGGAACCCCACGTGCCTGAGCCTGACTCACACTGGACTAATTATTTAATGAAGTACCTAGTGTAGTGTTCTGATGATTCTATTCATGAGTTTTTCTATTACTTTTTGTGTTAGCTTGGTGTCCTGCGGTATGCTATGACCTTTACTTCCCTCATCCCCCGCTTGTCCTGCCCTTAGCCCCGTCCGACCCTCAAGACCTTTGTACATTTGCATAGCTTTCGGGCTTAGGTTTTTTGCTCCCACTAAGTTCTTAAAAGATAAAGGAAGAAAGCTTTTCTCTAAGGTTTTTTCTTCTGTTTTGGATCTCACTTGATATGCGTATAAAATCTCATCGTGAAAATATACCTATGGTTTTTTTATTACACTAGTTATTCTAACTTTTAGTTTACAGGCTAAATGTTTAGTTCTTTAGAAACATATTTAAAATCATAATTATTTAATTTGTTTATTATTTTTATTTTAAAACAGTATAGGGAATAATACGACGAAATGGTGCTCAATTCTTTTTAAAAACTTTTTTTTGTAATATTATTATTTAGGAGACACCTATATTACGTTGACAAATTCTTAATTATGTATTTCCCAAGTGGTACCATTAGCATTTTGTCAAAACCGATCCAGTAGTTTGATTTGTAAATCGAAATATGTTTATTTTAATTCAAGCCCAAACTGTAATTCTATCTACAGCTACGTAGCTATATAAGAAGGAACTCAGTGACAGACTGTCCTGGGGTGGAAGGCCGGAGTGAGCTCTTAAGCTTTCGCTGTTAATTATTTATTCAGACCAGTTCCTAGCGCTTGCACTGGACGGCTGCATATTCATGTGAACCAGGCTTTACATGCATACAGTTAATGTTAATTTCTTTAGAGTATGCTTAGATGTATGAAATTATGATATAAATAAGTCTGTTCTTTTGCAAACAACCACGAGTAAACTTGTCGCAAACTATACCAAAACAACCAATAAAATATTTGAAACGTTAAAAGTAAAAAGTAAAAGAAGAAGATCTTATTTTTACTTTTAAGCTGGAAACGCACGGGCATGCGGGTTACAATTCAAATACAAAATTTGTTTATTTAAGAAAACAAGTTCCATTTTTTGTTAGGAAACACAGAGTTAAAAATTAATTGTTAGTAAAATTTCAGAGGGCATTAACATTGACAATAAAACATGCAATATTTTACGTTACTCTACGGTATAATTACATGTTATCTCAGTGAGTCATATATCTACGAGGCATTCCGAGTGATATCATTATTTGCACGAAATGCCTCAGCACAGGATCTCTGAGATCATCTGCCACAGTTTTCAAAATGATGTTGCTACTTCCCCAAATTGTCATCATTATTGATGCTAAGTGCCTATATAGAGCCTTACTTAGGCTTACATTGCTAGGAAACATGGTGGGTAGGCACGAAGCCGGCAGTGCAGCCGACCCACCAACATTTTAGAACGTTGGTTTTTTTAACTAAGTTTGCTAGCTAGGGACGCCTAGCTATGCTCAAGGCGCTAAGAAAGCCGCCTGTGAAGAAGAAGAAGTGAAGAAAACCTGTGCGCTTCCAGCCTGACTCTTTAGAACTCATATTTTCAACTCATAACATACCACTTGCCTTTACAATTATCACGCAAAAAATGTCTATTGTTACTACACGCCTCACTTTGCTGGAATTAACTACAAAATTTTCGTTTACATGCAATAGATACTATGAATATGTAATAAGCCGTGGAAATATATTTTATGTCAACGACTGAAATACATTTCTGTGAAAACTTATATGTAATCATATAACATAAAAATGTGCGAGTTCATATAGTCTATTCCTGCGGAAGCTACTGGCAGGCCATAGTTTAGCACATTCCTGCGCGATGGAGGCATATCTTACATAGCTGGCATCTGTCGCGAAGGCGCGCCAGGCATCCACCATTCGCCAGCGATCATTGGCATCTGATGACGTCATTAGCTACGTCACACGTTTATACTATAGTCTAGTAGTTAGTACTGTGTTAGTAATACAAAAACATCTATATTTTATTATAAGAATGAAACTATTGAGGCTAAATTTTTGTACAATGAAAAAAAATCGAGTCAGGGGTATGTAAGAAGAGTAAAAGAACTTCAATTTCTTTGGTGTTGATCCCTTTATCTGTTTGTACGGGCTAATCTCTGAAATGACTGGACCGATTTAAATGAAATATTGTATGATGGCAGCTTATATCCCTGGTCAACTACGATACTTATATCCCGGTAAATTAATAGCGATGAGCAGTTGTTTCGGTCTAATTCTTTATTGATCCGCGGCTATCCACCACACCGTTTAAGTTTATGCAAACACAGCACAAAACTCTGTTTAACCAGAGTATAACTATCAATTTTAACATTCGATCTCTAGCATATTTCTTTTGAAGAGTGCTTAAATTTTTGTCATTCCTTAAGAAAAATAATAGTTCAAACTATGTTTAAACATATTTTAAAATCGTAAAGCCATTAATTTTCATTCTAAATCTGTGGTAACAAGACAGCAAGGAATAGCTGAAATTACTTTCACAATGAAATAAGTAAACCAACAGATGTTGATTAGAAACAGTAATATACGTAAAAATAGTAAGTAAATAGTAATATGCAACAAGCAAAAAAAATCTATGCGCGTATGTATGTAGGTTCCTTAATTCTATTTTTTTATATATTTTATATTTATTCCTAGTTATGAATCCTCTTCGCTCTGATTTAGAGATGGCTTTTTCCATAGAACATTCACTTCTGTAGAAAGCTAACTTAGGTGTCTCTTATGGGACCACCGAGTAGTATGTAAGTTAATGTTAAGAATAATAATTAGTATTAAAGCATCCAAATAGGGGACATGTGTTTTTAATTTAGCTTTTGAAAAAGTAATTATGTGCTCCCTTATTTAAACTGCCAAATTATTTTGGTAGTTAAAAGAGAGAGGCTGCAAACTTTCCACAAACACACTAATTGATATTCTACAACTAGAATATCAATTAGTGTGTTTGTCTAAGATGAATCAAAATAAAAGGTTACCGTACGAGCCCTGTTCTGTATATGCCTTACGTTGCCAAACCGTTTTAGCGAAGTGATCGCTTCAGGTGTACACATTTCTAGCAACAAACGCTGACCAGCCACGTGAAAAGTCTCCGGAAATATAACACTGCATTAATTTTAACTTTTATCTTTTACAGAAAAAACATTCCTAATCTTACAGGATAAGGTTTAAATTTATTTGAATAAAATGCAGTGTGAAAGTTGCAGGCTATATTGGCGTGATCACCGGGTTGACACGCGGGTCTTCGCCGGCCAAACTTTGCCGACGGCTGTCTGCCCCAAGACACTCGTGTATTGCTGGATATTTGTAAATTCAATTTGTGTGATCTATATATATTTGTATTATAATTTTAGTGAGTATCAATCCTGAAACCTTACTGTCGTAAGTTTACCATGGAAACTAGAATTATATCAGCATAATGTGTGTTATTAATATTTTTTTACGTCATAGCTTTTCCTCTACGAAGTAATCTCAAGCAATTTTATTACTATAGCAGATTTTCTGCTATTATTATCAAAACCATATACAAATTGAAATATTTTACCATAAAAATAAAATAGCGTTGGTTATTCAGACTGATTTTCAACTTGGCCTAGTTTTATAAGTCAGATATCGAGAGGCTAATCATGAAGTTCAAGTGCATAATTAAAAAAATGTTTGTCTTGTCATTTTTTACTCTACTCGTATACCTATTTAATCTTGAGTATCGACCATGCTACTTGGAGAATTATGGATGAAGAAATTGGAAACTAAACGAAATCTTAATTTCACGAAAATATGGTAATATTACAGTTATTATTTTAAAATTATATATGTTCTAAAAATATAGATGTTTTAAATTGTTCGCCACTTCAATGTTCAATCATCGATTTGTCACAAACGATCTGGATTGACTAGGGTACTTTTCGCTGGTCGCGGAAGAATGCGAGAGCGTACCCGTGTCTCGCCAGTATACGGCCGGGTATGGACACCGTGGAGTTTTAGTGAGTAGGAGTCTCACATAACCGCTCTGCCTCCCCGTGGTGGAGCGGTATGCATGATGCATTTATCCACGTAAAAAAAGTGTACTCTTCGCTCTTTTATATACATAAGATATTACATTTATTTTGTTTACGTTTTGCGTGAGATCTTAACTTTAATTGTTTAATGTTAATTATTATACAAGTTTGACACTAACTAAAGGTTTTATGCAAGTATAGTGCCACCAAGTTATCTGTGGAACAGACAAAAACGGACCCTGCTGGGAACTAGGTATTTTCGATCGTGGTGCCATTACATGATTCGACAGAAAAGTTGTTTCTACAGTACTACATCCAGATAAAAGTATGCACTGATAGATGAAAAAAATATTGCCAGACTCTAAGTAGAGACGATTAGCTCGGCTTGCCAATAAAATATTAAAATTTTTACTTACGAAATATGTGATGTTTACGATAGATTATTTTAAAAGTGACATGTAATATGCAGCAACTATATTAGTTTTTCGTACATATGCGCATAAACATGTGTAATTAAATATACGTAATCAGGAATCTCCATATAGACACGTTAGGTGCAAATATGTCATGGTTCGATCACACCGTGTAACATTCCTCGCACGTGCTTCCCCTAGTTTCCCCCGAGCCCTATCATTGAATATACTCACGAGTAGTTATACCTACGACCTAGCACCCTACTTTATTACAGTGTAAAATATAATATTTTCCGGTACTAAGGCTTATTAGACTGATACATCGCTGGATTAATGACATGCCTACTTGGGTATTGTGGAAACATTTAAATATGATTGGCTCAAGACAGATGTCAGAAGGAAGGGGTTTATCCTTACAGTGAGTAGACTGAGTAGCCTATGATGATAATGGCTTGTTAATAGTATAGCATATTATAGAAGCTTTAAATAACCTAAACTACTCGTTAATAGTATAGTTCGTGTTTTTTCCTAATAAATGCATTAGGTACTCACGTAAAAGATACTTCCATCATGGTAGGCTTATGTCATAAACACTATTAATACGGCGTTGACACATTCTACCACCTGTAATTACACCTAGCAGCCCTTAATGCCTAGTAATGTTCTGTAAATAGGGCATTAATTAGTTAGGCAAAGTCGTTTGTCTGCATTTACACGGTAATGGCTTGTCACAAGTATTTGGGTAAACGGGATTACTCAGATAGATCTATTATACTTGATCTATTACTTAACATATTGTGTAAGTGTATCTATGAATCCGGTGCAGAACTGGTCTTAAAGACGTGGTGGAAGTTATCCTGGGGAAAAAGTAGAGTTAGGCTGGTAATAATATCCTGAAACTGCCAATAGATGATACAGCGAGTTAAAGAATTGTAGCGATGATGGCCGAGTGGTTAGTGGGGTCGATTGTCGTGCAAAAGGTACGAAGTTCAATCCCACGAAATATTCAAAAAGAACCTGAACATCGTAAGGAAACCATAGCATATAAGTATGCTAAAATTCTGTCACCAACCACCTAACGGTGTGTTCCGGTAGCCGTGCTTGAGAACCAGTATATTCTAGACATGCTCCATCTAGGACCACAGTGTCACTGACTTCCATGGTCGTGCGAGCTAGTTCAAATGCCGTGCTGTGTTGGATAAAAAGAATGGAGGCCATGGAAGAACAAAAGGCCAAAAAGCTGCTGACCATAACACAATGGATCAATGACCTATGAAAACACGCAGGTCGTGACCGGCGCCCAATGCTGTGAACCAATAAGGCAAATAAATAAGAAATCAGAAACATGCACACCTAATGACAACAGTCAAAGTTTTGTTTATGTTTGTGTATAGACTTTTACTAAGACTTGGTGTATACAACTCTGCTTTTACATGCAGCTCGAGAGGTTTTTCTTAGTGTCAAGTGTCAAATGTGTGTCAAAGCATCGAGGCTACCCGAAGGTACACAAATAGTAGACTAAACATAAAAGGAATACTAAGACTTTATTGAATGACAAAAAATAATACAATATAAACAGATATATGTGAGTAGCTAGGTATATATTTGTTGAAATAATAACAATCACAATGGAAACGGATGTCAGAGAATGCCGAAAAATTATATATGTACATAATTTAATGATAGTTATGGAAATGTAAAAAAATAAAACTTATCCTAATAGTTAATTCGAGGACACTAGAATGATAGAAATACCTATAGGTGTCCTACAATTTTAATCGTGTTAAGTGTATGTAGGTATTTAAAGTGATAATTCAACTTCATCTACATTAATATTTGCCTATAAAATATCTTACAGCAATAAACAAAAATAAATCAAACAAAGACGTTATCGCCAAAATACTTTCATCCCAAAACTAATTACGAATCATTACAACATTGATTACATATTTACGTCTGCCCTCTCCAAGTTTGTTTCATTCCGGCAGAAATTAATCCGTAACTAGTATCAGGCTTGTTATGAACGATTCAAGAAATCCCGACCGGTTCCGAATTCTTCGGTAATTTCACACAAGAGTGGGCCGCCCCCGCCCCTGCCCCCGCCCCCGGCGGACTTATGGGAAAAACTTGTTCAATCAGCGTAAGTAGCTGTTTGCCGGACCCGGGGAATCGGTGTAGCTTGCAAATTAGAAGTTATCGGTGGATGCGGCAAACATTTTTAGTCTTTTTCCGTTTCCAGTCAAAAATAATTAGAGAAAAAATGTACGATAAACTGTAAAAGACGTGATTACGTATGTATGTTGATTGATTTGAAATACAACTCTTACAAAATAATTACAAAAAATTACTACTTACACCTAAGTTAAAGAAACTATTCAAAAATGAAAACAAAAAAAATAATTAAAGAACTTAGAGTGACAATTTTTTTTATTAATTACATTAATTGCTCCGAATATAATTCAATATTTTAGACCGGAAGGTTGTTAATTTTAACCTAATTGAATTCATCATTTTGGATTATAATTGTTTTATAGACCCTTATTGACCTCTAATGCAACAAATAAATGTATTTTTATTACCTACACAAGATAATATTCATTCAAAATATTACTACGGCGGAACTATTTGTAGTGAATCTACTCACATTAGGATATTTTTATTGATTTTGCAGCACCCCGCGGTCCCGTAGAAACAATTTACTTTCCCTGGATCAAAAATGGCATATGTGTTAATCTAGGGTGTAAGCTATCTCCACGGCAAAATTCATCTAAATCCGTTCAGCCGTTTGAGCGTGAATGTGTAACAAACATACACACACTCACAAACACAAACTTTCGCCTTAATAATATTACAGTGATTACTTTAGGTAAGATTTTGTTTTTAATGATTCTTATTATTAGTGTTGCCATTTTACAGTAGGTATTAAGCCAATCTCAAAAATTCTTTGTGCAAAAAATCTTTCGTAGCTCTGTGATACTTATTGAATTAAATGCTTGTCTGGTCGCCCGACGTAAATGGCAAAGAGGACGAAAGAATTAATATCCGTCAACTCCAATATGCAATAGCCTGAAACAAGTGCTTTTAGTATCATTTGTATGTCTCTTACAGTAAGTAGAACGTAGGCGTAAACCTACTTAGGCTTTAAGAACCAGTATCTCTAACAAGTTACCTACTTAGGTAGGCGTGTACCTACTGTAACAGCGATATTTTTATGCCTTATGAAAGTTAATGTATGTCTATATAATATTGGACTAGAGAACATTTTAAACTACGTAGAAGTTTGTTTCATTTAAATTGTATGAATCTTAAGGCTAAATATATATATATATATATATATATATATATATATATTTAATATATATTTTAAAAAAATGTTGAAAAATCATTATCTCTCCGTAAATTAAACGGAACATTTATTTATGAATGATTATTGCGAGTATGACATGTATGTATAGGTATGTATTAATTATGTATTCTGATTAATTAAAAAAAAAACTTGTTGTTTTTTTTGCGGTACAATATGTGTACTTGTATTTTTTTTCTTTTGATGCACCACCGACGTGACTGTCACTTAGTCCGATCCATCCCAAGTTTACCTAGAAGTAATTGCTTTAGCCGATAAGGCCGCCCAATGTACTACTGATGTTTTGTTCTTGCCTGTATATTATTGTTTATTTTGTTTTTGGTGTGGAATAAAGAAATATTGTATTGTATATGTTAGTCAAGGACCACAAAAATTTAAAGTATTGCTGCAGCAGCCCAATTCACTATGAGTTTTCGATCGGATTCGAAACTTTGCAACGAATTCCGCAAAATAGGTAAACGCTATCTTTTTACATTTTTGTTATATAAAATTACCACAGGAATAATATTGTCATGTCGAGTAGCATTTGGATTGTCTGCAGAGTTTCAGTGACTAATGGTTAATCAGTGACCATATGTCACAAAATAACAGCTCAATACTCATTTTAGGTTTCATGTAGTCACAGTCATTTTGTAAGCACTTACCCATAAATGAAGAAAAATAAATAAAAAATAATCTACTCATCTATAACTCATCCGTTTTCTGGCGTTTAAGTATCATCAAAATATTCTTTTGGATTCACCTGGCGTATGGTCTTACTTCTTTGCTCAATTAGTCACATTTATCAAACAGCTATTTTTCTACTTATAATAAAATATCAGATCAGATCAGTCCAGCATTACCCTAACTCTCACTCTACTCCACATCTCCCTGTATCTCCTTTAAATTAAATCTCTTCAGTAAAACTTGTCCAGCATCCTTCGGTTCCCACGGGTAGGAACGGTGACATTTCCATACATGTCCTTACTTAAGGGTAGGAAGGGACAGGAGGGTCACAGCGGATGTCTTAAGTGGCAGTGAAAGGGCTACGGATATTTATATTCTCAATGTATCCGAGAGGTTCGAGTTAGGAACTTGTTGACAAGTTTGAGGGATCTTCGCTTATGAGTGATGTTGGGCCACTTGGAATCGTTAGTAGTGGGTAAAGTTTGACAGAGTTATAGGTTATTTTAGGTACGAACTGACGTAAATTCATGCTGTGAAGCAAGTTTGATTTGAATCAATATGCTTGTGCTGAAGTGGTTAAAAGTGGTTTCCAAAAAACCCGACTGCAAGAAATTTAGACCCACGTTTCTTAACAAGGTAAATCGCAGGATGCGGCTAGTATAGCTTATGAACATTGCAAGTCAAGAATCTATTTACATCACTCGAATAAAAATGCGATAAGCCGTTTACAATTTCAAAATATAACCCTCCTTCAGTCGCAGTCGGGTAAAATCCCGACTGCAAGAATTTTAGACAGACGTATCTTAACAATTGAAATCGCGATATGCAGCTGGTATAGCCTGTGACCATCTGCAAGTAAAGACGAATATATTGACTACTTACCTAAAAATACGGCAAGCAGTTTTGACTCTAACGCGCGCCAATGAAATACTTACACTCGAAAAACATAACCCTCCTTCTTTCGCAGGCGGTAAAATTTACGTTGTAACAGGTTTGGCCTCAAATATTCAAAACTATCTCAATATAATCTAATCATATAGTTTCAAATAATTTAAGTAAGTTTTAAGTCGACTTTGTCGTCATCGATTAGAATAACAATTGTAGGTACGAGTACCTAGTACCTCCTTTAGTGAAAATAATACAGACGTTCATGCACATTTTCCTGTTACTTATTAATTTGACAACCGGCTGCATACGTATAATACCGTGAAGAAACTTAATTCGACGCTTTCGAGTTATTTTAACTATAATTAGGTAAGTAGGTACCTTTTGAACCAACGATAACTTTCCATGACATAGATGCAATGTACCTACCCGTATCAGAATAATGTTATGAATATAAAGTTTATTGATAGTTTTATTTTTTGCATTGCCCACTATCAAAACCATTTCATGAAAATCTAATCAAATAATCATCTAAAAAAAGTTCAACTCACTGGCAACCAATCTTCCGAGAACGCGTTTTAATTCCAGTAGCACGCCATCTATGTGAGTACAATGGTACTGCAGTGACGGTGATCGAGCGCCGTCCCTAGGGCTTATGTGTGATTGGTAACATAGCCGTGCGATCTACAGGGAAATGTTAGATCGTTAATCGGTTTGCTGACTTGGAGATTTTGGATATAGATTTGTGATTTAAATGGATTTAGAGCTACTTGTCATGTATAATGTGTTGTTAGGCCTAAATAGTTCCAGATTGTTAAGCTATGTAGGTATAGTTCACTAATATGCCATGTCTGGGTAGGTAAGTATTCATAATAAGCGCGAGCACCGTATTTTTACCCGACTGCGAAAGAAGGTTAGTTATGTTTTTATGTTAATGTTATATTATATATTTCTACTTCTACTTACAGCCTCTTGTCGTATTTTTATGTGATTAGTGTCAACAAATTCGTCTTAGTTACACTGCGTAGGTACATCAAATTTAAAAAAGGGAATTAAGGATGTTTAACATTTTTAACGATTTTGCCTTTGTGATTTTTCTCAACACACTTGTAACCACTTGTTATTAAGTTGTAGCCGATATCTTAATAGTTCATGTATTATATAGCGAAAATATAGCTCGGATTTTTATTTCTAGATTTTAGTAAAGTTACTTATTTATAGATTTTTTAAAGTTATTTTGCTAGATTTGATTATTTAATAAAGTTCATTTAAGATTAAATTAAATAAAGAAGAAATAACTATTTAGCATTTGCTCGTGGCTCCGCACGCGTAATGTTTGTTTTCCTTGGAGAAAACACGGACTTCGAACTATCTCTGTACAAAAAATCAAGTCGACCCGTCACTCGGTTGCTGAGGATAAGACGAACAAATAAACCAACTAACACTTCCGCATTTAAATATGTCTGAAGATAACCATTTAATATCCATTTAAAGTTGTATTACAGACCTATGCAATCGGTTTTATTCCAAATCATTAATGCAGCCTATTAAAGTCCTATAAAACCTCCTAGATGATAAACATTTAATTTGAATTCAATTTAAGTTATGTTACGAAGACTATCAAGATCGTTTCATTATCGAATACGACACGGCAAGATTCAACATTACCCAACATTCAACATTAGTAGGTATATTTGGCTAGCTGACCAATTACAATTTATTTAATAATTCAAGAAGTCTATTAAATCTCCATAGAACCTCTGCATTCGTTCTGTCCGGTTTCAGAACCTGTCCAGTTCTCAGTCCATCCGGCTCGGAACCTCTCGACTATTTGTCCTCCGGTCTCCTCCGGTATTTGTTCAGTGCAGCACTCATTTACGAAGTTAGACGTCCCACGAGCCCGCTCCTGTCTCATTTGGATAATGCTGAGTAAATACAGGGATTTCCACGGTAAATAGCCGGATATTTTTGGCTGGCCGTTGAAATTTTAGATGGGAATTTGAAATAGATATGTTTTTTACGACTCGATAATGTTGTAACTGCCGATCATGGCCTATGCGAGAACAAATAAAATACAAGTCATTCGGACTTCCATTCGGTATGCAAAACTTACGTTACTAATAACCTATTAAGATATTAAATTCAATAAGATTATTAATCTACTGGACTCTTTTTGATAAAATTTTTGAAGGACGCAATGGAGAAAATATTGATCACCATACACAAAAAAGATGCATACAGACGAACATATAAACTCTATTTTGGATTCGGTTACAAATTTAAATAATACTATTTAAATTTTGAAAGTTGAAGACTGCGGTAAAGTACAAACAAATCAGTTTGCACAGCAGAAAACTTTATACATAAGTAGATACTATGAAAACTTAGCAGTGCTTGTTTCATATTGACGTGAGAGCAATCTCCGTACATTTAAATATCAAAATAACCCAAACATAGCATTACCGCTAAACTTTTTGTAACGCAGTATATTATCAAAATAAATATCATGTTCTTACTCCACCAGTTTAAACTATTCTAGAATAAAATACACTCAATTTAAACATTGCATAACGACATAAACATAACGATCGGTTGTCGCGGCGCGGCGCCGACAACGCGTCCGCGGCACTAAAATTTTACGCAACATAAAGCAAAAACACACCCCACGCATTACCAATGTTACGTCTAACCACCAGGTCCTATAGAACCTCATACTTGCTACGTAATATAGACAATCCTGGATCAATTTATATTGGACGTCAAATACATCTTGTTACGTTTGTAGGATATAGACAAAGTTCTCCGGATACGATAACTACGAAAAGTTAAACTATAACGGTGTATGTTCACCCTCTCTCTCCTTGATACACTTCCCTTAAGTAGATCTATCACTTATTTTAATTGGAATTCTCTTAAGTAAGGAGCTCATCGGAACTGGCTAGGCTGTCGAAAGTTTTGATATCTGTTACCGATTATAATTCTTACTGAACATAAAAATGTTTAGTTGAACCAACCATATTTTCTCAAGTGACTTTAATGGAAAAAATTAAAATCCTAACTGAAGCAAAAGATTGGCAGTCAGATTACTTTAATAACACATAACACAATAGATCTACAGGTAGAATTATACTATTTTTTAATGATACAAGTGCAAACAAAACGGGCATTTCATGTTATGTTACTTACTATAATGAATATGTATATAAGTGTTGTCGTTATCCAACGTTTTTTTATATTACATTAAAAACAAAACGACAACTGTATCTATAGTTAAATGAAACGTGTAGTCTATATATATATTTTTCTATGTCTCTAGTCAAATTATTATAAAACCGGCTGGTAAATGGTAGTATAGCAAACTTACCCCATTTCGGGAGGAAATACTTGCACAATAAAAAATCCTGGCTGATTTAAAATTCGTAGCCCCTGTATACCAGGTTTCAACAATGTTAGTTGAAAACTGTGTCTAGTACGCGAGTACCAACATCCAAACATACTCAAGGACAATACTACGTTATGCCAAACTGAAAGTAGAGACGCTTCGCTCACTCAACCAATACTTTTTGTATTGTGTTCGCATTTAAATAGTATTTTTTGTTAAATCTACCTACCACGAAGTGTTTTGATCCTTCGCTTGGTTCACGTACATCATGTATCAAGCAAAGGATCAAAACACTTTGTTCGCCGTAGTTAATCTCGCTGAGTTTTAATGTTTGCCCTCGTTAGTCTGTGATAAGACGGGAGTTGTATCAGTCAAATATTGATACTGAAGCTGCTTACATTGATTACCATCTCAAGGATTTTGCAGCCAGCAACCTTGGCAATGTTTACGGAGAAATCTATTATGGTAGACTTAGATCTTTCCATACAACATACGTGTTTTTTTTGCCGTTTTTTGCTCGATCTTTACAACAGATTGACACATGAAATATTCACAGAATATATATATTCATTTTAAAAATAAATATTTAATAATCCCATTCCATAAAATATACGTGATTTATGCCGTTTTTTGCGTGATATTAATAACGACAACAGGGGAAATTTATGTTGTCAGGAAAATTGGAAAGCTTCTCTAAGATCGGTGACTAAACCATATTTATTTTTTCTGGGCTATACGCAGCTTAAATGACACCGAGTTATCTGGTCAGTAAGAAATTTTAGAACATTGAAAGATTAACTCGTTCTTAACTAAAAATCGATCATGGAATAATAAGATGATGTTTGTACACTATTTTTGGTAACTTTAAACAAAATATTTTGGTTTTACATAATCGATCGTGGGTCCATTCCTTTGACAAGCTTTTTACACATTGGTAAGTATTGATAAGCATAGATCCTTTGATATTATTCTTTGTCTGATCTGTCTATAAATAATAAATACTCGTATTGCATCGACCTGCGTAATGTGTACCTCATATTTATGAGATACACATTACGCGGGTCGATTATTTAGTCGTAAAAGGAAAAAAAAGAACAAGAATATTTATTTAGACTATGGTAGTACATTAGGACAATTGTAGTATCGATCTAAGTGATTTTTTCCAGGCAGCTTTTGGATGAATGGAATTATCCTTACAACAAAAAGATTAATATTAGTAAAATTTCTATGTTCTTCAACGTTTAGAAAATAAGTATTTTTAATGTATAATAAAGAATACTACACAAACAGGTAACGTGTCGCGTAAACTTTAGTTAGGTAGTACTACGTCTATAGATCGTAGATTTCAATCAGCCGGGGTCGTCTCTATCTCAAGATAATCTTGTTAATCTCCAGCGCCGAACTCACTCAGTAGATTGACCGGCTAAAGTGCCGTGCTTTTCTAATATTATTTATTCTATTGTAATACTAAATCTTTTAGAAGCTACCTATTGTTATAAATTAATTAATTTAAAAAAAGTATGTAATAAAAAGAATAATAAGGAATTCTTAAAACTAGTAAGAAATATTTTTTTGCAGTGCTTTTGCTTAAATAAATCTTTTTTTGCATTTGGCGCCTAGTTCTAGAATATGTAGAGATGTAATATTTTCCATACATGTAATTTGATTTAAAAACTTCGTACTTTGAAAAATAAAATTCCCCAACTCAAACCTAAAAACATCAGCCTTTCGACCATCGATCGTCAAAAGGCAGTTATTTTTCTTACGGAGGACGCTTGCGTTACATTTCCGACACCCCAATTTCCCGGCAGTGTCTCGGACACGTCTCGGCGGGGATAATGTGAACAAATGAGCGAAGGCTACGGAGCCAAATTAGATTGTCGGTCCGACTGGCTGGACTGTAGGACCGCCGGCTTCTCGACGGGAAACCGAGTAGCCACCGCCCGCGCCGCGCCTCGCCCACGCCTGACAGGGGCAATTTCTTGTCCCAGTTTTATAGATATTCTACATGATTCTGATAAGTTAGGAAGATAATTTTCCTAGTGTTTATATTGTTTTGATTGATCAAATGCCACTTCTTTTTTTTAAATATGATCGACTTCCTTTACAGCAGACGCTGATAAAACTTTTTCAGTTATTTCTTTTACTCTTCTTTTTTAGAAGTTAGTAGAAAAGAAAGACAGTAAAAATATAAATTGTCAATCTATTTAAATGTTGTGAAAAGTATGAGAGGTACGAGTATGATGTAATATCATTAAATTTCCATAGCTTGCTAAGAGCATATTATTACCTCATAACCTATCTATGAATTTACATTATTAGTCAGTTATATCTAAGGGCAACAGACCTGTGGGATGCCGGTAGGGCGTGAAATGTCGGCGATTGGCTCCTGTAATCATGATCGGAACGCACATTGCAACCGATGCGATGGAGTGGTCCGTCTTGTCTTGAGGTTGGTATTGGAATGACACGTTATTCATTCCAATACTAAGAATTCGTGATTGCGTCTTCGACGGTTAATTCTGACTACTGGCTATCTAATTAAGCACGCAGAGTAAGACAACAGAGTTTGTCTAAATCTGTCGTCTGAAGTAATTCTTACGGGAAACGGTTTCTAAATGTACGAAGTAAATATGTTCAAACAAACTTCGAAGATGTGAAGTTCGATCATTAAACTAGCCCAATTATTTAAAGATATTTTATTCGTACTTAATACGAGTATTCTCGTACATCATCAATTTTAGCGCATATATACATATACTTTTACGAACTTAACAGAATAAAAAAAATATCTAGTCCTTTGTGTGATCAAACTAATTCATCGTATAGACGAATCCATTCGCCCCAGCGAGTGTTTAGGTTGTCTAAAAGGGGACTGGTAGAGTCCGATATTGATATCCCAAGATTCCAGATGAACAGCCGAGACCTCTTACACTTAATTATCCGAAATCACCTAGACCTGGCCAAGCTAAATGTTGGATAACTTGAGTACTTTATTAAATGTGCAGTTAATGTTACAATGGTACAATTTAATAACATAAATATAATATACCCCAAGCCTTAGGGGAGGATACAAGCTAATTCACAACCATTTAGCTACTGAGTGGCTTTATAAAAGCCGCTTCCATACATCCCCTCGATTTTCAACTGCCAAAAAGCCTCAAGCACTTCATAATAATAAAAAGCTGAGCCCTTTCGTCAACGTAAGCCTTGACAGATCCGCATAATGCCTTAAAGCGCCTGTTTTTACCCAGACCCCCAGTTCGTGTAAACACGACGTTGGGATCCTCTGCCATAGACTATATACATAGGCGTGAGTGATCAAGCATTACAAAAATGTTAAGAGTAAGGTAAATTAAGCTAAATATAAGCCTAAATGGCTATGCTATTAAAAGGTATCTTTAGATAAAGATAAAAGTTAAGATAATAAGTAAGATATTTAGCCCTAATAAAAATAGCCAGCAATAGACAAATACCTGTGAAAAAACGTGACCTAGAAAATGACGACTTATGTCTAAAACATAACCTAACATATTTATTATTAGTAGGTCCTTGAAATTATTTTCGGTAATGTTTAACGTCAAAATTTTAGCTAATAAAACTAAGCTAATAATACCGTAGTATTATTTAATATTACTATTTTTAGTAGCATCTTGCAAAATCTAAAGAGATGAGCTACTGCCGCATAATTGGTGGGCCGCGGGCGTTAGAGGGATTGAAAAAATTGTGTCTCCAATAAAGGACATCATTAATTCTCGCCAGTCGACGGCGGAGATGCTGGGATTGTGCTGTAATGGCCGCCAAGTAACGGATCAATATCCGACCGAGGATCCCTTGTAGGGCATTGTTGTTGTTATCTAAAAAAGCTTAAATAGGGTTGCATCTGTAAATCAACTTTTGTAATATTTGTCTAAAAATGCAAACATTCCGCGAGTAGATACATATATGTATATGTATTATTACGTCTCTGGCTCGCGTATCATCATCCAAAGATAGGGTTTACCAGTTAGAGGTATACTAACTCGGAGTGTAGTCACAATATATTAAAATAAAAATAAAAACTTTAGGAAACCAGACGAAAAACCAAAAATAATCTGCTGTTTCGGAGAAAAGGTCTATAAATTAATTAATTTCTGCTGCAACCCTAGTTATTTTATCTGAGAAATTAAATCAAAACATAATTTTATTTCTTTAGTCTATCAAATAAATTTGAGCTGCTTGGGTACTTATTGAACATACTCGTAGCTTGTCACGATCACGAGAACAATATCTATATTAACCGATAAATAGTACAGATGAGAACACACACTTTAAACAGAAATGTCGCTCGTTCGATCAGTTGTTCGTAGAAATTAAGAAATTCGCAATAATTCCATATATACCTATTCAATATACATATACAGTCGATTAACGAAGTATATTTTACTTTACAAACACTATGGTTTATCAATTCGTGATAAGATTGAGTTAAGTAAGACTATTTAACAAACTTAAATATAAATTACGTAACATCCAGCCAGTCTCCACGGCCTCAGATAAAAATGGGATCAAGATACTCGTATCTAGTTATTTATGCAGCATACCAATCTCATTACTATGAACATTTTTTAAAACCTTCGAAAACAATTTCCCAAGTGGTCCGAGCTCGGGACGGCGGCGCTGAGTATTTCTTTCAAATAATTATCCGACAAAAACATCCCAAGATTCTTGCGGAGTTCGTTAGGATGGTACGGGATCCCCTCTCTAAGCAGAATTAATGATTCCCTTTATTGAAAGTTCAATTTTTTGATTAGGAGCCGGGAGGGGCCGATGCCCTTTAGCCCAGGGTCTGTTAAACACCGGATAACAGGGTATTTATTCATTCGGCCAATATTGGTTTGATTTATTTTGTAAAGTTGTAATTTTTAAACACATTTAGTTAAAAAAAAATTTGGCCACTCAGAGTCCGAACATTATAAAAAGGAAAGATTGAATTGTTTGTTTGTTTATTTACATTGAATCGGATCCGAAACTTGTGTACCGATTTCAAAAATTGTTTCGCTATTAGAAAGCTACATTATCACTGAGTAACATAAGCTATAAAAAAATAGAGGTCCGCGGGTATCAACGCGGATCCCAGCTAGTCTTTTATATAAAAGACTAGCTGGGATCCTTATATGAGATACTCGTATAATGACAACTTAAAATCACTAACTTAAGTAGACTTTGGTTCATACCACCTTGGTACATTCTTTATAAGAGGTAGAATATTTCGTAGCAGTTGTCGAAATTAGTATCTGTTTACTTACTCAGTCAACGTAGGTTTATGAACAAGGATTTAGATTATGATCAATCTTGAAACAAGTGGAGGAGAAAAGGGAAGAGACTTCTACACGTGAGGTAACTGATAGATATGACTTATTTATAACGTAATAAAAATTTATAACTGCGAGTTTAGCTGGAATTTAGTGCAACTAGCTTACTTTCAATTAATTTCCGTTGCAACCCTAGTATTTTATCTAAGCAATCAAATCAAAACCTAATTTTCTAAGACGCGTATACAAAATGTAAGGTTGTCAACATAAGGCCATATACACACAGTATAGGCAAGGCACAGCAGGCAGTTAATTGTCTCGTCGCCGTGGCAACCGGGGCCCGACTGTGTGCCGAGGTGCTCAGCCGCGAAGCGTGAACGACACCTGCCTACTAACTGACTGCCCTTGCTGACTGCCTGCCTGACGTGTATACAACTACCCTAGATGATATGCTTTTATATCGCATTTCTTAGAATTTGAGATTTTCCTCGTTATAAAGATTTAAGCAAGTGCATAATATACCTTTAATAATTTTCAAATCAGTAGACAAATATTTCAGTTCTGATTTAAGAACCAAACTTGTTATAAGTATCGAATTCGAAAATGACCGAATTTGATATAAGTAATATGGGCACGGTATAGGTGTCAAAACAATACAACAAATTTTAAAATCGGACGAAATCAAGTGTCGCTAAAAACAAAGAAATACTTACATAAAATCTTGAAAAACCCTTTCTTTAACTGAAATCAATAATAGTGAAAACAAATTATGCAGTTCATTTGAATAAAATTCGTTTAATTTTAGATTGAACAAAATGCATAGTGTTTATTTGAGAATTGACTCAAAATCGCGAAATTTTTGACAAAAAAATAATGTATCCAGCCTCCTCCAATCATTCTTGCTTAGCAGATTTCTATGAAATGTTAAAACGTGCCGCGAGATTGACAAAGGCACGGACGGAAGGTTCACTTCACAAAGAAAGAGGCCGGAATGTCCTAAGGGCAGGATAGTTTGGGGAGGGCACAGAGGGTCACCGTAACTGTACAATGGGAAACTCCTTACAGTTTTTGAAACATACGAGAGGTCAAAATATTAAAACGTTGACCTACATTGATTATATATAATATTGCAGTGTTGTGATAAGTATTTTACACTGCAATTTAATACTTATATTAGAAAATATTATACCGGCAAGTTTTCGAATGATTTTTTAGCAAATTGAATCAATAATATGTTTAACTAGCTGTACCCGCGACTTCGTTCGCGGTTGCTTCGCGGTGGGACTTAAAAATTAGAGACATAATTTCAGTGGTCCGTCTTAAATCATTGTAATAGTAACAATAAGATAATAGCGTTTTGAACTGTCAATTTTATTAATTAAAGCGATACAGAGAAGTTTGCACAATTATGTTCAGCATGTTAAGATTCTGCATATCATAAACGCCTATTTAATTTTACGAATTCTGCACTCATTTTAACCCGTAGGATTTTGTTTTGCTAATGTATGTATCCCGATTGCCTATTTATTTTTTATTCAAGACAGCTAGGCATTCGACAACCAACTCGCACGACTACAGAAACCAGCGACACTGTGGCCCTAGATGAAGCATGCCTAGTGCGGAATACACTGGTTCTCAAAAAAGGCCGCCGCAACACACTATTAGCTGTTTCGCGACAGATTTTTCAACTTGAGTTCTAGCTAGTTAGCCAGGCAAGTATTAAGATTGCCCTTCCGCCATGCTATGGTTTCCACACGATGTTATGCTTCACCGGTAGCTCAGATTCTCCTTGCGTATTTAGTGGGATCGAACATCGTACCTCTCGGACGGCAATCTACCCCCTTTAAATACTCGGTCACCATCGCTACAAAAAATTGTGTTGACACATAGGTATGTCTCATATATGTGCTATGTGTTCAATCTAGGGCTACAGTATCGCTGAATTCCGTGGTCGTGCGAACTTGTGGTCAAATGCCTAGTTGTGTAGTGTAAAAAAATAAATATATGTACAATAAATAATCTATGCTGCAGCTATAAACTCAAAAATAATAATAATTAAGAACTACAATACCGATGTCGTATATAATCGTTTCTGAAAAATAACTATGCAAATTAAATTTCAATAGTAAAAACTTCCTTGCTACAACTTTTCGTGTAGGCGTCCAGTAAAAGATTTCTTGTTACAACTACAAAAAGGAAGTAGTATTTTTTTGGGTACAATAATTTGAGTTAGTCAAAAAATCCTTACTGAAGCACGCGTTAGCAAGTTATAATTAAATATGACTTTTATCCGCTCTCTCACGGGTACTCACTCACCCCCACTAATTTTTCGGATAACATCATTTCAAGTACACCATTCTAACAAAAGAATCATCCATATCAAAGCACGCGTTACCGAGTTCTAGTTAAATACGATTTTCATGTCCCCATAAAAAGTAGACAAGATCCTGCCTCACGGTATATAAACCTTAATACCGAGTTTCATTAGAATCCATCTAGCAGTTCCTAAGTTATGGAAAGTCCAGATACAGACAGACAGACAGATAAAAATTAAGAAAAATATAGATTTGGGGTCTGTATCGTTAATAGCAAAAGATTTTTTGTAAATATATTTAATGTACAGAATTTGTCCTGTTACAGTTTTATTATAAGTATAGATTCAAATTCAAATTCAAATATAACTTTATTGTACACCAAAAATATACATATACATTTCAAACAGGTATCATAAAACATTGGCAGTACATTGGGCGGCCTTATCGCCTAAAGCGATTTCTTCCAGGCAACCTTTGGATGGATCGGACTTGATGAGAAACACACGTCGGTGGTGTACCAATAAAAACTAACAAAAAAAAATAGATGTATCCAAACACTGGCAGAGCTTACAATTTTAACACATAGTTTTACTTAGGTAGTTGAAGAGTGTTCTCTGATGGGTTGACGTGACAATGTCAGGATCCAAATTCCAACTGTCCTGGCTTTTGACTATACATGCAGTGTTTAATTTTAACGTATAGCAATCGCGTAAATATAAATCTTCACCCTCTTGAAAAAGACACGCAGAAAATTTAAGTGACCTGTAAGCTATTGATTTTTTTTAAACATTGTTCTTAAGTCAGTCACATAAACGGCAAAACTGTGTACTTGTGTAAAGCCAGTCGTATTCACATGTCCGTTACAATCAATCTCATTTGTTGCAGACATTAGAGAGACTTCGTCGGCAGTTCTCGTCTGTCTGCTGCAGATCAAAGTTGAACGGTGGAAGTTGGAGGGCGTATTCTGGGATTTGTTTGACTCATAGAAACATTAACAATCGCATCTCTTGATTCAATGAAATTGCAGGCGCCTAAGCATCATTATCAGTTATTTTTATTTTAATTCCAAAATAGTAATCTTACTATATACGAGTATAAAATCAATTGCTGTTCATTTGTCTCCCAAAAAATCGTGAACGTGAAAGTAAAATTAATGCGAATGTTCAGGGAAGGTTTAAACATATATCACGTTAGGCGGTACGAAGTTCGCCGGGTCAACTAGTATGTTATAAAACATCTGTAAACAATGATAAGACGATGACTGATGGAATATGCTGCGCTGAGTTGCAGATGAGTCCACATTTTCCACGCATCATATCCATAACACGACATACTACAAAATATCAAACGCAAAACTCGAAGGCAGAACTTTAATCGCTTTCAGTCTTTATTTAGGCTCCTGATTTCCGTAATAAGTCCGTACGGTGTGACACTGTGACCGTGTGATTGGCTGGCACCGCAGCCACGTGCGGCAGACGAGTCGACTTTTCTACCCGCGACGCGGTTTTCTAATCCGAGCGCCGAAATTTGCTCGCATTTCCAACATAGCCCGAATATTTTATCTGTCAGCAAACTTTCAGGTCGCAGTCAATTAAAGAGTTTTATTTGTGTTATCTCGTTTTGTGTAAGGGCTAAGAAATGCAACTATATAAAACATTTGATCATTACTGTTCATATATATATTATAATATCATCGTCATCGTCATCATCCACAGCCTTCCGTATCCCACTGCTGGGTTATAGGCCTCTCTCATAATCATCTTCCTCGATCCTGCGCAAATCGTGTCTAGGTCGGACTCATTTGGCACATGTATGACATTAAGAGTATTAATAATAACTTCTCAATGTTGAGCGCATTATGTTTCGTTCTGGCGCATGACATTATCTATCTGATAAAACAAAAGATACTCAAAGTTTAGATACGTTTGTTAATAAGACGGCAAACGGTAAAACCTTAATAGAACATTTTTTCTTAATATTATCTGTGATATAGCAGTGACAATCGATAAGGCATCGTTGTTTGACACATGATGTCTTTCTACTGTCAAAAAGTGGTAATAACAGGAAGCCTATGTAATAACAATAAAGTTTTAAAACTATTATCCAAATTCTAGTACAATTCAATCGTAAAAACTTCTCTATTGAACAGATTAATAAGTAAGATTTTTGATCTACTTCTAATTATTTAATAAGTAGTCAAAGTTCTGTTATTTTGAAGTTTCATAACTTTAAGTATTTCTATTATTTGTGTTTTACATTTTCCAGTTAAACAGAAATCAGCATTTTTTGCGTCAATGAGCTTGTTTCTTACTATTATTTATGCAACTATTTTCTGTGTGAAATGAGTTCTTTTGGAGACAGTATTCGGCCGCAAATTACTCTCAATGTGTTCGGCAAAAAAGACGTGTTTGTGGAATCTGCTACCGATGAAGAAACACAGTCAGATAAAGAACAGAACAAAACCGAAAGTGGGACACAGACCAAGCAAAACAATCGTCTTGAAGGTAAATAAAATACTAAAGGTGTCTTAAGAATAGTAAAACGTGTTAAAAATCGGACTTAGGAATATTCATTATTCAAGATCTCGAACGCTACTGCGTTATTTTATTTCACTGTCTATTATTTCACATCAAAAATTGTGCAACATCCAAGAAAGGGCTTTTTTATATATATAGGCAAATAGGCTTGCGCTTTGCCGCTACCGATTCACTCGCGACTTGAAGAGAGCGAGATTATAGCTATCGGGAAATAGGAACTTGGCAGCGAATTCCACAACCTGGCAGTTCACACAACAAAAGTAGACACACAGCGTTTTGTGCGAGTCCGTGTAATTTCTATCATAAATCGATGGTGCCTTACAGCATCTCTACTTGTCCGATTGTAGAATAGTAGGAATCAACTTGTAAAATATGCAATTATTATAACTATCCCATTAACTTAATAGGTCTGTCCGAACAGAGGGAGAAGACTCTTGTTGTTAATATTATAATAACAATCTAATAATAAGTAGTTGTTGTAATAGTAATAGTGTTGCAATAGAGATTTTGTAGCGATGATGGTGGAGTGGTTAGTGGGGTCGATTGCCGTGCAAAAGGTGCGAGGTTCGATCTCGCGAAATATTCAAAAAGAGCCTGAGCTATCGGTGAAGGAAAACATCGTGAGGAAACCATAGCATGGTGGTAGAGTGTTTCCTATCGCTCACCTGGCTAGCTACCACCCTCAAGTTGTAAAATCTGTCGCCAAACACCGGTTCCCGCAGCCTTCCTTGAGAGCCAGCGCATTCCAGACTAGGCATGCTTCATATCAAATGTCTAGCTGTGTAAGATAAAAAAAAGAGTGACTATTATTCGGAGAACTACTTGCCCCTTAAATGACAAAGTGTGTGTTCTAGTCCGCGCTTAAGCTTGCACCTTTGAGACATTTGCCTATGTGCAGATTAGATTTCACAACAACCAACACTAACGGTGAACTAAAACATAACAACAAAAAAAAACAGAGAATCTTTTAAAGACACCTGTAGTTTTCATTTTACACAGCGATAATTTTTTTTCGAGATAACACAGGTGAAACTGTTGTTTTTAAATCAAGATAATACTTAAAACATATTGTTTCAGTTAAATCGCCTAGCAGCTCTACAAGATCACCTACGAATATAAATCGGTACAGTGTAAGGCATATAATACCAAATCACAAGCCAAAGAAAAGAAAAAGTAAGTTTATGAAAGCAACTTCCAGCCGTGAAATAAAATAAACTCGATTAGTTCACTCTTTGTCGACGGCATAGTTTTAATGCAATTCCGAGTCCGAGAATCTCCGTAGATATATTAGATTTTAATGATGATTATAGTTACCCCTTTTGCTTTTTGTTTAGTACAATCTTAAATGACAATAATAATAGTATTAATATGGGACAACAATCCCATATTATATACGAAGAATGACATTTTTGTTTCAGTTAAATTCATGGACTGGAAAAGGTTTCACCGACTCGGCGTGATAAACTCTTTTATAGACGAGTTAGAAAAAGACTATCCCGCGATTTGTACGGTGACTGTCATCGGTAAATCAGTCGAAGGTCGAAATATAAAAGTACATATTATATTACATATTATATTGTTGATTATAAAGTACTATGTTATTATAATATAATAGTATTTCTGCGAACTGTTGACCTCGCGACCACGATATATTTGACTGCACTACTAAAAAACGACACCTGTCTGGTCCTTTTCATATTTAGATTTATCGGCCAGTAAGTAGCACTGTAGCCAACTTCAACTTTTTGGAATGATGACCCCTTTCGCGCAATCGAGATTCTCCGACAAGAAAATTCCAAAATATTTAAGAAGTCACCAAATGTCGTTCGATTCGATCGATCGGTTCGACACGAATCTGTACAGGTTGACGCGAATACGAAATTTCCACACATAGAATAGACGAAAGAAAAATTTGACTTGGAGCAGAGACGCAATGCTCGCTCGATAATCAAGTCGAAATACAAGTTTTAGTACTCATTTGACAGTTTTTAACTCTTCGGTTTTAAACAGCAATGTGCAGTCCGCACCTTTAATATATTTACACATTAAAAACTTCCCGGTAGGTAGCTTCTACGATCAATGCTTGCTAGATCCTTCATTAAACCTATGCAATTATTTTGTGAAGATGCTAAAAATATCGAACAGCGATGCAACCAACAAGGCGGTGTGGATCGATGGTTCTATCCACTCGCGCGAGTGGATCAGCGCGGCAGTTGTCACATACATTGCTGACCATATCGTCAAGAACTTCGAGAACCTGCCCATTTGTATCACTAATAAAGACTGGTCAGAATCTTTTTTTATCTTAATTTGTCAATACCTAAAGTCGTGGGAAAATGCTCATGTTCAACTTTTTGGCGTCGGAATATAGAATGGATGTGTGAATTCTTTATCCATACAACTCTACTACTAATTGATACTTACAGGGCACTACCGATTACATCGTTAATAATTTAGATAACCTGCCCATACTCTAAACGCTTACCAGCTGTTGCTATTTGGCTAGCGTTGTGCTATGTAAGACAGCTCAATTCTTCAACCATAAAATAAAAGGGCTGAATAAATATCATTAAAATCTACCTACCTACATAAAAGAGTAAGGTCTGATTGGCTGTCTGATATTCGCTAGGAATCAACACACTATCTCAACCGCTAAACCTAGGACATGATATTTGGCGGCTGTATTCATTATGTGGTGCAAGAATGTACTAAGAATGGCGGTTCAAAGTTTGAAACTGCTTTATATTCCATTTTCTGTCGAGGGCGACACCGCGATTGACAGCTAGTTTAGCATCTGTTTAGCATTGTTTCATAAGAATTTATGAAATTTCATTAAATCATCGTTTCCAGGCATATAGTTCCAGTGCTAAATCCAGATGGCTATGAGTACTCTCATTCACACGATCGTATGTGGAGGAAAAATCGTGCCTGCTACGGTGGTGAGCGTGTGGGCGTAGACCTTAATAGGAACTTCAGGTAAAACTAAGAGGATCCAGACTCTAGACCAAAATAATATGTAATAAAAAAGTGATGTAACTAAATATGTGACAAATGCTTGTCTTTGAAAGATGATTGATCCTTTTAATTTTTTTGTTGTTTGATTATATTGAGTGGGTTGAAGAGATTTGGTGAAGGCAATACGAGTGAAAATAACGAGAGGCAATGTAACAATGTAATAATACTTAGCGACAAGAATCCCACAGTAAGAGTGTTTTTAACTATAGATGAGCAAGGATGCGTAGCGAGTAAAGTGTTTGTTAAGGACCAATAGAATTGCGAATTGCTATATGAATTAATTCTATCGGTTCATATTAGACATATTCCTCGCTACGCATCCTCGCTCATCCCTGGTGAAGAAACAATATTACCAATATGTATTATGGTAAATAACTAATTACATAATTTGGCTTAGACATGATAGAGGTTTTGTAAATATACCTTGCATACGAGTAGAACCTTGGAGTAGGATCTTCTAACAGTGTGCTATGTATAAAGTTGCTTGTTTCTTTTATATCATAGCGTGGGTTGGGGCTTCAACGGTGACCAAGGATCTTCAGAAAATCCTAACAACGTGTTTTTCAGAGGACCTGCACCATTTTCAGAACCAGAAACAGTTGCAGTCAGGGTTAGTTATAATTCAATATGTATTTTATAAAATTCCAATGCTCATGCATTATCTTTAATCTACATATATAAAAGAGTTAGTCCTGACTGACTTACTGACTGGCAGGTCACAATTAAAGCAGTTTAAACCACTGAACTTATACATAGACATAAAATTTGGAGGGTGTATTTATTGTACTTCGAAAGGTTTTCGGAAAATCAGCCCCTTATTCAATTTTTTGTGAAAATTAGCATTTTATAACTAGAATCAAACACAGTTTTTTTTCCTTAATAAATTACATTTACGGAGAGCAAGTAGTACGTGTAACATTGTACTTGTTTATTTCGCAGGACACAATATTATCATCAACGACACCCTTTAAAGTGTTCCTGTCATTTCATAGTTACTTCGAACTTATAATATTTCCCTGGGGACACAAGAAGGAGCCGTGTCCTGATTACCTGAACCTTCTGGAAGCTGGGACTTCAATGTCTAGGGTAACTCCACGTAAGAGAGTAGATCGAATCCGTTATTCTGGGTAGACCTCTATATGGAGTTCCTTTGAATAAGCCAAGTCTTTTCTGGCAATGCTTATGGGCACGGAATTCCCGTATCGAGAGAGTACATAGTTTGCGATGGCCAAATTATGTGTTTTATATATAATTTTATACCCTAGAGTCTAGGGTTTAGACCAGAGTGGACCAGAGTTTAGATCTCCGAGTCTAGGTTTTAGGTCTAAACTGTCTGCGGTCCGACTCTAGAGGTCCGTAACATTTGTGACATATCCTTTTTTATTTAATCACAAATTGTGGCACTTTTATTCCAAGGCTTTCCTACCTTTTCCATCAAGCAAGTTTCTTTACGATGGTTTCCTTCACTTCTTTCTTTAAAGTACTTACTTAAGAGTTACCAAACTAGTACCTAATATCTGACGATAATATCTTACGATTTTTGATTGATTATTTATTTTTCCAGGCAATACAAGAGACAACTGGCATGACTTACAAAGTAGGAAGCACAAAAGACCTCACTTACAGTGCCTGTGGAACCAGTATAGACTGGAGTTATTCAGTTGCCCAGATTCCGTACTCCTACATGATAGAGCTCAGGGGAAAGAAACACAAATTCAGACTACCAAAGGACCAAATCGCGGACACCTGTCTAGAAACATGGAATGGTTTGAAGAGTCTTTTAAGCTACGTTGACCAGCATTGAAGATAATTAGGCCCTAGATATATGAGTATGAAAAGAATATTTTTGTGCCCAATCTGTTCCAGAGTCTTTCCCTCGCTAAAGTAAATCGCAGCCTTACAATGCACCTGTTCAAAATCGACAAGATGCGTTCTATGATCAACATAACGTATCAAAATCGAGGAAGTTAAGTTCGACTTTTCTTCCAATGGTGGTATCGCTTAACGTTAGAGGCGAAAGAAGTGAAACAAGTGACAGCAATCTTGATTTAATTTAGATAATTTGCCCTTTCAACTCTGTTAAAACGAAATCAAGATTTCTTTAACTTGTTACCACCGCAAAGCTGATTTATTGTATATATGTATGCATGTAACGTGTTCTTATGAAAAAAGAAACAGGGAGTAAAATAGTACGTTTTCTTGTAAAATAGTATTCTGAAATTCTTGCAGCAATGAAAAGTATTGTGAAGTTTTACGCAAATATATAATCTGTGAATCAATACAAACGTGTCTAATGATTTTGTTTGGTTTGTTTAACATTACAATAACGTGGTACAAAAAGTTATAGCAACAACCAAAAACCTTATTAAGTCAGTTATTTTTCAAATATAGTGCAGTTTAGGCATTTTTTTCCCTCCACAAAACGTGACAAGGCCATCACGCCATTGTAGATTTCGTTGCAACATTCTCTGATTTCCCTAGTAGGTAGAAGAAACTTGTCCTTTTTGCTTCTCAATTCAATAAGATATGAGAATGGTATGCGAGCTGTGCCATAGCTCCAGTCAATGCTGGTACCACACGCGTAGTACATCACATCTTTGAAACTGCCAACTTTGTACATGCGGCCTGTCGTTTCGTAAATTGCCTGAAAATGTAGAAAAAATAACGAAATTATTTAAATTTAACAACTGACAGTATAATATTAATAAGAGGTGTAAGAAGCCAAGATCCAATATATTTGTTGTGTTTTTTCATATGTATCTGGATCATTGGACTAAAACCAGCACGTTACCATGCTACAAAATAGTTAAATAGTTCAGTCTTATTTTTATATTTAATACAACGGAAACGACCAGCTTTTTGTAAAAAATCATTTGTAAAAAAATATAAATAAATAAATACAGCTCGAGTTCAGCTACCACCATATGACTATAAAGCTGTTTTGTGTATACCTTGGCCATACAAGTCCCACCTTCGAGAAGGTTCACATAATCAGGGCAAGGGTCCGGCGAGTAGCACCACGGGAAACTTATCACCTCGCTGTAGGCGTGAAACGTCAGGAATATCTTGAACGGTGTCCCTGAATATAGAATAAGATCCTGTGAACATATTCAATACTGAATAAGTGATGAGCGAGCATATGATCATAATCAAAATGATCTAATTATGAATTAAGATATAATATCTGACGTCACGATAAAAAGTTAAGTTTATATTATAAATACGAGTAATATTCTGAAAAAATAAAAATAGATTCTGATGAATTAAAAACATCTTTCTTTAAAAGTCGCTCAAAAAAGGAAGAGGTTCTCAATTCAACTATGTTTAGACGCTTTTCTCGCGTGGTAGCTAAAAGGACTGCCATGTTTTATCTTTGGTGTTACACAATTTCTCGCGATGTCTGGACCGCTTTGTTTTTCTTTTAGAGATAATACTGCTGAAATGATCTCATAAAGATATTATAAAAAATCTATTATATATTTGGTTATTATATTTTAAAAAAGTGGTTTCTGATTTGGAGTCGATTGTCCCTTTTTAAAGATGTTAACTTATTTAAGAATACAATGAGACTCTAAACCTTGATTGCAGTAGTTTCGGGCTCGGAAAATGGTTGCCAGCCACGAAAGTTGTGATGAAATGGATCGTTGGAACAAGAATCGTTACCACTATTACTCCATCGGTAACTGAAAAAGTTGACAAATAGGTATTTTAATCCTATTAAAAACTACGGATGATAGATATCTTCATTAGTTTTCGTATTAACTGACATGAAAAAACTAGGAAGTTTTCAATTGAACCGTATATATTATGTTATCAGATTTCTTAGATATACCGGAAGCAGACTTTTCATGTGTTCCCATAAACATTTTACCAAATATCGCTCCAGTAGTTTTGCTTTTAACATAAAACAACTGAAAAATGTGTACACGCGCTTACTACTACCGAATTGAAATCGCTTTTAAAATATTTTTAAGAATTATGTAAGTACAAATTTACCTAAAATTTCGATTAAGATCAACCCCAACAATAGCATTTGCGTAAACGGCTCTGTTCTTACGCCACATCCGGTCTAACGTAAACGTGTGGTGATAACCGTCTGGATTCACAACAGGCAGAAAATACCTATGGACATATAAGGTTATTCGAAGACTGAAAAATAACAATTTTGTTGGTAAAGCAAAAAAGATCAGTGCACCTTAATTATTACCTTTCGCTTTAGTAATTTGCTTGACCCTCTAGAAATAATGCGTGTACGCATGCGTTATAAGAAGCAAACTAAAAGTCTGGATGGATTTGGAAAATTATTTATTTTGTTTGAAAGAGGCTTCACGGGTGGTCTCATGTAATCACACTAATATTATAAAGGCGAAAATTTGTATGTGTATGTTTGTTTCCTCATTCACGGTAAAACGGCATCACGGATTTAGATGAAATTTGGCACGAAGATAGCATATACTCTGGATTAACACATAGGCTACTGTTTATCCCGGAAAATTTAAGTATTCCCATGGAATGATCAAATATTTGCCCAGGGTAAAACCGCGTAGTGCAGCTAGTATTTTAATATTAGTTACTTTTTATTATTACTTAAAGTTTTTAAGACTATTCCTCATCAACGTGTCCTACCAATCTTTGTTTGTGACGCATTCTCCGAGAGTATGAAAGTTCTTCGCGATCTGGTTGGCGATGTAAGTGACCACCGCAGTTCCGATCCACTCTCGGGCGTGTATCGCTCCGTCCAGCCACACGCCTGTGTTTTTTGCGTCGCTGTTTGAGATTTTTAATAACTGAAAGATTAAATTACCATTCAAAGGTAATCACTAGGCCTATGAACAAATACAAGTAGATAGTTCTATATATTTGTAAACAATGTCTAGGTGAATACAGTTAAAGAAAAACCTACTTATGTTCTGGTGTGGATATATGCTGAAAAATGCATTTGCCAAAGGAAAATTCCTATATGACTACACTTCCAGCTGTTTGCGGCAGCAAAATGGTTTACACCTGTTTGTCGCCTTTTGGGGACAAATTAAGGTGTTAAACAAGAATTAACCATCGAAAACTAACATTACTATTTTGCATAGCTTACACAGTTATGCATGCTGTTTACAATGTGTAGTTATAATTAAAACCACTCGCGGGCCTCATCAAGCACGATCTAAGAAATAATACCGTGATATCTATGATTTACCTTAATATCTCTTCCTTCCACTGACTTTCCAATAACAAGCACAGAACAAATCGATGGATACTGAATTTCGAGAGATTCCAAAAACTTATAGATGGTCTCAAGAGGATAAAAGTCTTTCCAGTCCAATATCATGCCCGTGAGTCGCTCTAGAACATGCTATATATTCATATTTATCCATATATAAAAGGTAATTGTGTCTTAAAATGGTAAGTCTGTGAATCGGCATGAGCATCTTATTTATACACTGCTGGGTTTAGGTTTGAAAATACTAAGCGGTAGAAGCATAAGGATTAACAGTATTTCAATAGGCATTAACGGCTAGCCAAAATGTGGCTTACAAAGGAATTGTTTCATTTTCGGCCAGGACTGTGTACGTCTACCAAAAAATGCCTCAAGATATGGTTAATACTAACCGTGGGTAACTCAGATCTGAACCGGTTCAAATTTGCAGATCGCATCAGTTGTAGAAATATATATTCTTCTCTTTTTTTCTCTATCAATCTATCTTGCTCACGCACATGCGGCTCGTCATCACGGCAAGTCTTACTTCCGCGATTGATTCAGACAGTGCAGCGAGTGAACTGATTGAACCGCGAACCGCGTTTTGATCTGTTTGGTCTAGATTTGAACCGTGACTGTTGAGTCACGTTTCAAGTCTAGAATATATATTCTACAATAAGTGTACAATATATATTTCTACGTAAAATAGAGACAGATGTGCGCTGGGTGGTGTTTCATATGTCCTGTGACTTACTTGGAACGTAGCTTAGAACAAAAAAAAGAAACATTTTCGTTTCATAATAATAATATTATTACTAAATGTAGCTCTTTAAGAAATACTATATCCTTAAGAGCTACTTTTACATTTTTGGTTTTGGATACAACAAAATTTTGGTAAGTTATTGCACAGGTCAGTAAACATGTTCGTATCATTGAAGTAGGTATTATGATTTGATTTGGCTTTCATTTCACCCGCTCTTGTCGATGGCGCATTTTATCTGTAAGGTTTTTTTTGAGTTTTATATTGAGCTGATCTGGAAACCGGTTCGCAGGTCTGACTCTCCTTCTTGATCTGTGATCTGAACCGCAGCTCACGAAGATTTATGTATCCTAGGTTGACAATAGTCACATTGGCCTATAAATTGTACCTCCCGTCACAAATGTCAAAATCGACACAATAAAAACGCATGAATCACTTTTTTGTGTAAATAACATGGACATATTTTTATTCTAAATTAATTTTGTACACTGCGTTAAGTAACATTATTTTCAATTCGGTTGATATATTGAATATAAATAGTTCTTAAAGTATTTATAGTATCATGTACACCGTCCTGGCCGGAGCTTCATACATTTTTGAAACAACTCTTTTGCTAACCGTTGTTCCTAAAACATGGGCAACAAACTGAAGTGTAACTTTAATTGACAGAAGCTTTATTAGTTTTAGTAAATGTAACATACTAATAGGTGATCTACTTCGAGGTGACTGTGCAGGACTGAGAGGCCGTCGACCGGTTCCAACAGCTGCGATGGCTGCGCACTCTGGAACAGTCACTTCGTATGCTATGTTCCTCTCTTGCAGCATCTTCATTAACAGCAAGGTTCTAGTGCTCTCTACCATCACGCACATGTCTGTATCTTTCTCTTTGCAGATGCTTATAGCTGCAACATTAAGTTGGTTATGAGAAATTGATGTTAAGAAGAAGAAAGAGTCATCTGGGAAAAACAAACTTTAGTAGGAAGGCAGACTGTTACCGATCGACACTTTGGGGCAAAAATACAAAATATCTGGCGCATGGAATTATAAAATAGGTAATTTATTAGAGATTTAGTTGAGATTGAAATGCTGTTCGATAAGTGCCTAAAAGAAAAGAAAAGTACACGCAACCAGTAAGCATGTAGGAAAATGGTCACGAAATACTTAGATGACATGAATGACATGGTTTGAGTCTCCACGCATGTGCCCACATGCCCTTTTGCTGTTCACAATCACACAGCTGGGCAGCTGTGATTGTTATTGATATATTCCAACAGCAAAAATGAAATTCAATTATGTGTATGCTTAGCAGAGTCACTAAATGTTTTATGAGTTTGCAAAGCTTTTAATCATACTCTTAGTCGAAGTTCCTATTATTTAATATTGTGATGTAGGTCTTTACCGCCTTTTGTATTCAAGCTTTTTAAGAAGGCTCTTTGCCCGTCCTTTAATCCTTTCATGTCCCATATTTGATATCTATTTTGTGCCACTTTGGATAGCCGAAATCACAAATGATTTTCTTTAAACTATAAAAATAAATCACTCATGAAAACAATAAAAAGAAAATTTAAAAAATGTTGTCTGTAAAACTCGTATACAAAACTTGACTGGTCCATGTCATTTTGGCGATTAAATTGTCAATGCTTAGTCACAAAATCATACATTGCAAAAATAATACATGGCAACCCTTTTCAGAGTAGAAGGATGAATTGAGAATAGATAGATCTTTGATAAATTGAGAGTTTATCCTATCAATGGCTTTTCAACGTTTCTTATAAAATACTTGTTTAAGAGTAGCACAGGATATGTAAAAAACTATTAAATTCTGTGTAATTTTTATCAGGTTTTGATTATTTGTTGATAATTAATAGACCAAATACAACATTATTACTAGCTGTGCCCCTCGGTCTTACCAGTGGAATCATGCCTTTTATTAATCCAGGCAACGCTGAATAAAGTAAAGTAAACGTTTATTTGCCAAAATTACATAGGTCTTAAGGTTAGTTTACAAAAAAAGAAGGTACTTATCTAAACAGGTTTAAGTGCTGAAAACCGTCAAGACCGATGGTTGCTGGCGGGTTCCAAACTCGGCTAGCCGGTATCTTGAACACCCGGAGAAAGCACAGCTTACGGAGTTTATTATAAATTAAAACCGTGGTGGTAACACGTTATGTTAGTGAAGCCAGTGAAAAAATCTAAGTTTCGTTTGTTAAGAGTTGTATTTCGAAATTACTTAGTGAATCCGGTCCTGACACAGTATCTTTCTCTCCAATAATATTATGACCTCTCTCCTCATTAATGTCCTACCAGAGATAATCAGGAACGAGCCTTGGTTTTTCGAGTGCAAAAGCGTACCAGGGTCTTCTTGATGCAAAAGCGAGCCCCGTTCTACATGATGCACATACAAACCAAGGAGCTTGCTTGGATAAAATTAACTAATCTTAATAACGTTTCACCTTGCTACTAAAAACCATGAAAAATAACTGCGTAGTAACCCGGGTCACAGAAAAAGCTAGCTATAGCTATGGTGTAAACTTGGCGTGAACTCGCTCGATAATTACGTGTAATCAGATATTTTGCGAAACGCCTCGCCGGTCGCCCTCGTCTCGCTCATACAGTCCCCTTTCATGGAATAAGAGAACTACTATCGGATGTCGATTTCATTATATTTAAAAGAATTTCCAATTTTCGAGAACGGGTAGGTCGATGATTCTTTATCACTGCAACACTCTAGCCGTAGTGCCTGGATATTCCTACATACGTTTCAACCCATAAAGACCCACTACTGAGCTCGGTCCTCTCTCATGAAAGAGATTCAGGCCATAGTCCACCTCGCTGGTCAAATTGCAGGTTCGGGACTGACTTGACCTTCTTCGACAAGCCTAATCCTCACGATGTTTTCTTTCACCATTTAACTAGTGGCAATTAATAAGATTATGCACATTTGTTCGTAAGGGTTTTCTAACATTGTAATGTCTTATAAATTTTATCAAAATTGGTCTAGTAGTTTTAAAAATCTATTTACTTGACCACGTGTTCTGGTCTCTCTCTTGCAAACCTGTAGAGACAATTTGTGCAATACATTGGATAATTAATGTATTCAACACAGTATGATATAGGCACATCAGCTTCATCGGCTGCTGCCCTATTCTTAAATAAACGCCTCGCTTCGATTTCCGTTCCTTTCACAATTTCCTCACTAAACGTTCTTTTTTGTTAGAGATGTTTGTACTGAAAATGAATAAAGTTTAATTTCCGCTCAATTCACCTCCGAATACTGTTATTCTAGGAGTCGTAGTAGTGCCCAGATCTGTCGGTAGCCCGCTAACCAGACGGCGGGGTCGCCGCCACCCAAGTGTCGCATCGACTCGGTCTTATACGCGTTTATCTTTTTAATTGTACCACCCCAACCTCTCCCCCACCTTCTACTCTGCAGGGTGGCAGCTTGCTGGCTAGATTATTTAACATAGTATGTTATGTATGCTGACTAAAATCACAGTTTTAGAGTAATAATAGCTTATAATGTGTCTGTCTTAATATGTCAGGTCAGATGACTGCATGACGTCCAATTTAAGCCTATACTTCTTCCAAAAATAATAGTAATATGTGAATTAGTTTATGACGTTATTTTGTTTTAGTTATACTATACAGTAAGTAAACAATTAAATAAAAAATGTGGCCCTCGTGGATATGCAATTTATAATAACGTATAGTAAGTATTCTTCTAATCAAGTACTTTCATTTGACACCCATATAGAAGATAATATTACCAATACATCAAATAATTCGTAAAAATAACCCATTGAGACTGACTTTTAATAACAGGATTCAAATACTTGTATCATTTAATCCTTTAAACATCCGTAACTTTACCTTGAATACTAATCCGGGGTTTGCATTTGAGTTTACGATGACGCCCCGGCAGCGGTGGCGGGCCATAAGCACCTTCTAATGAAAAACAAAGCACGGGACACCTCTCCCCGAGTCTCCCCTGGCGTTTAGCGACTAATTGTTAATCCTTAAAATTTACTTTTGTCTTGCGCATTGAACACTATATTATTGGGAGATGAAGGTTTCCATTTCGTTGTTTTGATCAGGTTAGTATTTGTATGAGGTAACTATAGTTTGCAGAGAGTAGGTAGTGAGGACAGAATAGATACATATATATAGAATAGATATATCCATATATATAGAATAGATACATATATACGAGTATAGGTAGATAGAATCTTTATTGTAGACACGAAATATATCAAATACAAATCATATGCCTACTTGCACTTATCGCTGTTATAAAGATTTTATCTCTGAGTATTGAAGCTTTGGAGTCTGTCGAAAAGCTGGCCTAAAGACTCACAGCAACGATGCTCCAGTCAAGGTTAAAGTTCAAAGCCTCAACCATCGTCGAAAATTAACTAGTCTATCGCTTTTTTATCTGATTCTATTTGGAGAGTGTGCCTTGGAACTATATAATTTAATTCAGCCATCCCCATCCTACAACCGGACCAGTAGATATACGTAAGATCGGTAAATAGCAATCAATTGGTTCATCGGTGCTTTACATGAAGCCTTTAAAAAATGTGTATCAGACCTCCATACGATACTCGTTTATTAATATTATTACTCTACTACGCATGTTTTCCTTAGTGATCTAAATAATAAATGCCTATATCTAAATATATTATTGTGATCTTATCGATTTTTTTTGCATTTTCTATGTCATATAAAACTTATACAAAGAATATTTCAAGGAGATTTTAATTACATAATATAATTTTGATTGCTTTGAAGCTGACAGAAAATTGATTGTGATTAATAATCAAACACCTTACTTAATTCTTTAGAGAACTTTTATTTATAAACACAAAATATACAAAAATATACATGAAGGAATAAAATTAAATTCATACTGAAACTGTTCTAAGGAGCTCATCATAAAGTTTGCTCATTGTACAGACATACTGTAGTAGAGATACTTGTATTTTTATACAAATATGTACTTTGACTACCACTAACTGACGCATCAATTTTCTCCACCGGTAACAATAATATTTGTTTTCTGCCGGCGGGCATAAATCATATTATTATTTAAACGTTCTCAGCGTCTACAAACTATGTATTTATATTTCTCCATATGTCGCCATACTCTCTCGCTTCAGTAGATCCCTGCGTCGATATGCGGTACCCCTACGCTCAGCACAGTTCATATAACTTCCACCGTCCGTTCAACGAAGAAAGTCTCTTCAAAAGCGACTGCAAAATCAAAATTAAACGAGTCTATAACGCTAAGAGATCGTGTGAAAGTAATATGGAAACAAAACCACGGCCAAGTAGAACAAAACAATCAAGCCCAGAATCGAGCAGATGTAAACTTGGAAGAAAAAGCCCTAAAGGAAAAAGAAGTCTAAGCTCCGCACTTGAAAGAGATCCAAGTCCTAAACATGAAAGAGATAGAAGTCCCAGCAATAAAAAACCCTTAAGTGCAAAACAAAATAAAGCAGGAAATCATAATCAAATAATAGTACATGTTCCTAAAAATAGAAATGTTATTGTGAACACAGCTCATGTTGAATTGAGTAGGCCTATAAAACACTCTTCTTTTAGAAAAGGTAAGAAATATAACATTACAGAGAAGCATAGTAACATCAATTTTTATTCATTGTCTGTTTGGATTTTATGTTCAAGGTGCGTTAGTACAGTGCGTAGTATTACGAGTACAGTTGCAGGAAGACCAGTACGTCCCAGCAGCGGAGCACTGAGTTTGTTATTCTTATAATTGCTTATCAAATTGTTTGTATCGTACATAACACTTGTGTTCTTTATATTTGTTGAAGAATTGAATGCCAAGCCTTTTGACTGGAAAAACTACTATCGGCTAAACGCTATTCATTCTTTTATGCACAACCTGGAATCGGATTTTCCTTCAATATGCACCACTGGCACTATTGGACAATCACTTGAAGGACGTGACTTGAAGGTAAATTATTAGTACTAAACTTAGTATCATTTATATTTCCGGTAACAATCTCACTAGAAATAGTATTTTCTTCTTCGTCTTTCATTGATCTCTAATGCCATAATTGTTAACACATTTACTTAGGGTTTACCAAAGTGGTAAATAAAATCAAGCTCTGTCACGTTTATATGTACAGTTCGGGTCAAATAGAAAACAATGTTGAAGTCCGCGATGTTTCTTTTTAGATACTCCGAATATCAAATAGTAATGCAAACAATAGTGCCGTGTGGATCGACGCGGGCATCCATGCAAGAGAGTGGATTGCTCCAGCAACTGCCATGTTTATTGCTGATAGTATTGTCAAGAACTTTAGCACGCTGCCTGACTTCGTCACTAATAAGGACTGGTAGATTTGTAACTTTATTCCCATTGATTGAATATTTATCCCAAACATACATTATCAACAATTGGGTGAAATTGATTTTGTAGAGTGTGATGTGTGTAAATTTTACCTGTATGATTCGATAGTATAAACGCACAGTAATGGCATGTTTACTGATGCGTAGTCTAATTTGATTTCATAATTAAGGTTTAATAGTTAACCAATGGTTAAAATTGCTCTTAGATATCACGAATCGTCAGCATTATTAAGGCTTGTATGATAATTGTGAAAGTTGAAGTAGTTTTTTTTTTATAAAGTTGCAAACTACAATATCATCAATAAATATCATCGCCTGATCTATTATCATGCTATTTTTCAGGTATTTCTTACCTGTAATGAACCCGGATGGATATGAATATACGCACACAAAAGATCGCATGTGGCGCAAGAATAAGGCCTGGCACCATGGAAAAATGGTCGGAGTAGACCTTAATAGAAACTTCAGGTGAAATATATGAGTAAAATTAATCCAGGTTAATGATATTGTTGACCCTAATTTGGCCAGTCACACTGACTAAACTAAATGTTCCTAAAATTATAACTATCTTTTTCTCACTTGTGCAAAAATTAGAGGCGTCAATTTTAGAACTGTCAAATTAGGTTAGTGTAGTAAGTTTGGCCTGCCCGAATCGGGGTCATTGTATGTTGTTTCGATTGTCAAATGAGTAATATTATAAAATATTTTGAACGTTACTAATTTTTATTACTGAATTTGCCTATTCGAAATAGTTGAACGAAGTTAAGTAGCTCCTTTGGAATTAGTAAGTATTTACAGCTACCGACTTGTGATTGCCTGATTTATTCTGTATTGGGCACGTTCACAAACATGCAGGTAAGAAGTTGGTCATATTTCTGTAATGTAACAATTATTACTTACCTATTAGATAGGAGGAAAGTTTTTGATACAGATTTTAGTAAGCATGCTTTATAATAATATTTCAGCTATGCTTTTGGCCAACAAGGATCTTCAGACGATCCACTAAGTTCTTTCTACCATGGTCCTACGGCATTTTCTGAACCAGAATCTTGTGCCGTGAGGGTGAGTAAAAATGTAGAATATTTTTTTTTACAACTCGCCTGATTTAGACAACAATTCTGTCGTTTAACAAAACGGATAAGAAGTATAAAGATGGTTATAGTTTTCTCAGTCATATAGTCTTTCAAGAACCATGTCACAACGTTTCAAATTTCACCAGATACGCTTCTGAATTCTTTTGTGAACAATAATTATGCTAAAAGAGCTTCTAGATTGAAATACTTCAGCTGCGATGTCTCGATACAAGTTTTTAATTGATTTGACCTGAAGATCTTGTAAGATTAACATAAAAGCTATCGTAATAGTATCAATAGCGAGATATGTGTTTTGAGGTTTCTCTCACATCTGCTAAGTACCTTCTCAAATGTTTCTCCGTGAAGTTCTTACTTCGCTCTAGTTACTAACCGACTTCACAAAAGCAAGATGTTCTCAATTCTTCAGTCTTTTTTAATTTACGAGTATGTTGCCACAATACCTCAGAGATAGCTGATACGAAAACAAAATTGTTCTTTTTTGTTTTAAAGACTACTTTCCAATAGTTTTTATAATATATTTTATCAAAATCAATATTACGTGTATCCAATCACTAGAAAAGTAGTGATAATGCTGAATGTATTTGATGTAGGTACGAATAAACAATGTTTGCCGTATAATCTCCGAGCAGAATGGAGCTGACACGAATTCAGCATCAGCGCACATTTATTGCCAAATGATGTTGACACTTATTATGGCTAGGTAGTTATTTACGCATCGGTCGAGCCTGCTGTTGTATCATTTTATATTGACTGTCACTCAAAGGGTCGTTGCTCTACAATGAGATCAACGGGTAATTTTTTTATTGGTAGTTCAAAGGAAAGTAGAGCACGTGGTTAAGTGTGTGTAAAACTTACGTCGGTTATATCGGTTGTTAATGTAATCTAACACCAAAAACCCATAAACAACACCGTAATGGTGTTGTTTATGGGTTTTTGGCTAGGCCTTAACTTTGGCGGTTTAGAGCCTTTCGCATCTAAACATATTCTATCTAACTTCTTTACTGTCAAAATCGTCAACTTTGCAAGTTTGACGATTTTGACGATATTTACGTTCTTATAAGAGCAATGACAATGAATATATAAAATCAATAACCTGATTTAATTCAGACCTTTAGCAGGCGTAAGTTATCTGAAGATATGCTAGTATTAATTACGACTTTCAACAAGAATTCTAATTATTAATTCAAGTATGAGCGACATATTTTAAAGTGTGATAATGATAAAGTATCGATTTGAAAAAAAAGTTATGACCCAACCCCGCTTTTTAAGCTTTTCCATTTCAAAGTGATTTAGTTAAATATTTACGAAACAACTACTGTGATTTGCTATTATGTGGTGGCGGCCATATTGGGTTTGAAATTTATCACAGTATTTTAATGGTATTTTTGTAAAGTATTTATTATTATTATTGTACTGGCCAAGCCCTTTCATTTGATACACTTATTGAGGAAGTTGTGAAAAATATATGGTCTAATATATGACTGATTTTCACCATACATAGCTCAGAATACTCTCGACTAATTCAAAAACAATATCAGAATCGGTTCATCCATTCGCTAGCTACGATGCCACAGATATACACACTCACCACAGAGAGAAACGTTAAACTTATAACCTTCCGTCGTTTTTGCGTCGGGGATTAAAAATTAGCTGTAATGACCTTTTACAGTTTAAATCCTACGTTTTCCAGGACATGTTGCTACATTCTGGTACACAGTTCACAGTTTACATCACACTACATAGTTACGGTCAGGTGATTCTCTTCCCATTCGGCTGTCGAGACGAACTATGCCCTAGCTATGTCAGACTGCTGGAAGGTGCTACGGTCATGTCGAGGGTGAGACTTACAATAATAGTATAATGATTTGTAGTTTGTTTTAGAGACGTTACTTTTCGTAAAAATAGTCACATTGTCTCACTAATTGTAAGCAAAAGTTGTATAGAGGACTAATGACTTAGCTGAAATGGGGCCAGTATACTAATTACGAACCACTTTAAGTATGGGACCAACCCGAAATACGAGGAAAAAATATATTTACCTCGTGTGCATATGAGAATTAATTACCAAATGAAGAATGTTTCCCTGAGGAAACCCGTTTGTCGGAGGTTTCGAAGGTACACGAAGTTGCCAACGTGGTAAAATGGCCTACACCCTCATAATACGGAGACCCGTGCCCAGCAGTGGGACGATATGGGTGGATACGTACACGTATAAAGATTTTAATAATCTATCTAATCCGTATTTATAAGTCACTAAGCTTTCTTTGTCCGTAAATGATTTATGCTGATGACACACCGCGTTCGTATTCCCTAGTCTTTAACCAAAGTTCCCACACCATTGTATTTGTTAATAAATACAGGGTTAATCATAATACCGACAGCAATCATCAACTTTACGAGAAAAAATAGCTGTTACCTACATATTAAATGTTTCTTGGCAGTTTACAAAAATATGGAACAGACATTTCTTTCTTCTCATATTCTGCTTACTTTTATAATAAAAATGTTCGTCATAATGAGTACAGTCACCTTCTCTCGGCTCATCGCACATCTAATCGATTACTAAGTATGTATTTATACTTTACAGCAAGCTATAAGCAAGCTCGCCTATATTACCCCTTGTCATGCTCTTTGTCAGGCTATCTACAACTGCAACGGTAATATTTATAAAGTGGGCATTTCAAGAGATGTCATGTACGGAGCGGCTGGCACCAGTAACGACTGGTCCTACAAAATTGCCGGTATTCCTTACTGCTACCTACTAGAACTTAGTAGCAAGCAACACAGATTCAAAGTCCCGCAGCGTGAAATAGCGGAAACTGGCACAGAAGTATTGAGCAGCTTGTACGCGTTGATGGAATTTGTGGACAATTACGTACCGCCGAATATTGCTAGTTCTATTTTGGAGTGTCACAATGATGATGTTAGTCAAGAAAAAGAACGAAAACAGTTCATAAATTTTCCGTCTTCGAGCCGTTGTACTTGAGTAAGTTTTAATATTTATTCTATGCTTAGACGAATTCGGAATATTTAATCAATATTATTTGTTTTTTGTAGTGTTAGTCACATATTTGCATATATACGATACTATATAGGAGTACATTCATTTTATACGTTGAACGAGTTATATACGATTTTTAAACTATATAACGTCTCCATTTTTGTTAAAAAAATACACATGATTCCTCCTTTACTTAGAAATATGCTTTTGCACAAAACTCTTCAAAGCTTATTTCAAATAACAATCAACCTCTTTCTTAAAATAGAGTTTTTTTTCCACAGTTTTCTTTGCTCTGAGGTGCTTATAAAAGTAAAACGAGTAATTTTCTGTCATTGTCAAAATGTAAAAATACAGTAAATAAACCTGAATTTTCGGTGTAAACAGAAAGCTTTCGAAAATAACCCAAACTGAATCCTATTAATGAATAGCGATAAATTATCAAACGACAAAAATTGCTCAATTTTATGTTTATCAAAATTGATCAAAGTGGCACCTCCTAAAAGTACCACCCAAGTATGGGAAGTTACATTTAATAACGAAGGACAAAGATTTTTCGTTAAGACTTTGGACACTGTTGGAGGTATGCTTAAGTTGACTACGTATACTCAAAAAACATTACCTCCTCCTCCTGCTAATGGGATTCAATTTTGTGAACTTCCAATCACCGATTCATTTTACTTTACTTTTGCACGTGGGGTTGTGGCACGCTTGCCAACAAGGAACCGATTTCCTCACGATCTTTTTTTATATAGGCGATAGGCTTGCGCTTGACCACAACTCACCTGATGTAAAGTGACGATGCAGTCTAGGATGTAGCGCGCTTGCTTAGAAGAAACCAATTCATTCGCGATTTGAAGAGACCAAGATTCGGACTATAAATGTAGACGTGACGTGTTTTGTGCGAGTCCGTGGTAACTCTACCATCAACCGGTTAGCCATTCAAATAAACAGAGATTATAGCTATCAAAAATAAATTAAATAAATAAATGGAGAAAATAATAAAATATAAAAGAAAGGAAGAAAAAACTAAATAGAAAGTTCGGCAGCGAATTTCACAACCTGGCCGTTTGAACGATATATATAAATACAAAGCATTCATTATAAGTTCGTGGAATCTTTACCATGTACCGGTGTCGTCTATTAGGTAGGCGCTATTTAGGGATATGTTACCTTACACACTAGGGATCCGCTAGTGTGTAAGGTAACATAATATAAGGTAGGCAGGATTGGGGAGCGAACTCTCACGATATTGATATTTATCAAATTATACAGAGATAAAAAAATAAGTAAGATTTACAAAGTTCAAAGACAGGAAATAGATATTACAGCATAGGACAGGGCCCGCCATTTTATGCTGGCAAAGCCATTCGAAAGAGCCCGATTACGTTACGTTACGTCGTCAAATATTTGGTATTGCTATTTGCGCTAATCGGACAGAATTTACCACAAAAGTCTGAAAATAGATTTGCTATTTCATAAAAAAACAAAAATGTCTGATGGATTTCTTTTTCTATTATACATCCAATTATTATCTTTATGCATACAACAATAGATACTGAGAGAAATTAATGAAATATACTATAACAACACAATACATGCTGTTTTCTAGTAAGTGTATACATTGTGGAAAACAACATTGTATTACATCTATAAACTGTAGGTCACAATGTCTTTGAGAACTATTTTTTTGTTGTTCTAGGCTGTTATTTGACCACTAACCGCTATAGTATGTTAAGTAAATCAGTCAGAAATGTAAGATGAAACACACTGTCACTGCCCAAGACAGCAAATGTTCAAACGAATCACCATAAAATGTGTTTTTACTAGTCAATTTAAAGTATACACAAAATTCGCGTCCTATCGGCATCCTGGTAATTTTTGTTTGTTTTGTTTTTATTTTTTATTTTAACCCGACGCATGGTGTTATATGTCAGGGTGTTTTTGAACGCATTTTGATTTCTTTGTATGAAAGGTGTATTAGCTATATTTGATGAAAATCGGTCCAAGATAGGCGGAGCCACAAGATGGCGAAGAACAATTTTTTTACAACTTCCTCAATATGGGTAACAAATGAAAGGGCTTAACTAGTAAAATACTGATCATTATAGCTGTCACAACAAATGTCGGGGGTTTTTCAAAATCTTCAGTTATATTTGTATCTATTTAATTAATTTGTATTAACTAGTGTTTTTAGAAAAAAATATTAATGAGTATTCATTAATATTTTATTATAACAGCATTTATCCACCACTGCTTATACCTAGGCATAAAATACAAACCATTTAAATGTCAGTCAAGTATTTCTGTCTTAATTAGGGCATTGTTGTCATATCACTTCTTCCCAGCGATCAACATCTGGAAAGAAGAGCGTAGTACCATGGACATTATGGTGGAAGGTCGTCGAGCAGCGCAGGTGTCTGGCATGCTGCATGAAAGAGAGATACCTTATGCTATCGCTGTGCAAGACGTAAAGCATTTGGTCGATAGAGAACAAGGAGAGAGTAGCGTCTCGAACATTTTTCGAAATGTTGGTTCTAGGTCTAGTTACCGTAAGTTATTGGTGTGATTTTCTCGAGCCTTTTTTCATATACCTAGATGATATGTAATTTTATACTACCATATCCTTATCATGTATGAGAAAGTCAAAGAAAGTTGGCATCATTAAAAAACACACTGTTCTCTGAAGCATGGGTCTCGCAGTTTTTTTGTTGTGGAAGATATAGCACGGTTGTCTACCTAGACAAAAGTGGCCTATGGATCTAAACTCTAGTAATGGGCAAAAAAAATTACAAAATAGAATTTCTTTTTCCTGATAGCAGTTACGATATTTTAACATATAATTTAATCATAATTAATAAATATGTATCTTAGTCAAGGATGTGCAATCCTTATGTGCAACGTGACGTGACATTTATGTAACCGGTTATCTACTTATGAACACATTAGTACTTATCTAGTTACTTAATTAACGTTTGTAAAATTAGTAATGGTCATTAACAGTGTTGTTTACATTACCTACAGGTCAAGTACACGCTGTTGGAAATAAAAAAACTATAACGTATACAAAGTTAAAAGTATTAGTTAGCTATTAAATTAAGGCTTCTAGTGTTTACAACTAAAACAACTTCGAAAACCGTCGTAATCTAGTAGTTAACGCATTTGCTTCGGGGGCCTTAAGTTTGATTCTTTGTCAAGGTAGGTGTTCAAATCATGAATATGGGTATTTGTTTTTGGGCCTTAATCTGCTCTGCAATATTCTGTATTTGTTACTTATAATTTCTGACAGCTCCAACTAAGAAAAAGTCATGGAAAGTGATCTGTGTGGTCCAAATCGTCTATTTGATTGCATTTCTGACAGGTTTCAACTATCAGAAATGCAATTGAATCGAATGACTATAATGATTCAAAATAAAGTACTGATGGTAACATACTATCAAATATATCAAAAACTAATAGCAATGACAATCGTAATTCTACTACAACTGTGATATCAGACTGTTTTATATTTTTTATTGAAGCATTCTAAAGATTATGCAATCTTTGGAACGCATTTTTTTGTAAATTTCTAAAGCGCCTTTAAGTAAACTAGTTAGAATAACCCAGTATTAAGTAGTTAAGGTGATGAGCCATATTGCTGTGCGTTGATTGGTTATACTATTAGTTATGATCATTATATTTATCCGTACTAATGAAAATGAGTAAAAATTTTAGTAATGATCCTAACGAGGATGGCTAACGTTCAGTGTGGTTTAGGACATGTAAGTTAAATGAAGTGTTTTGGTTGTCATATTTTATTTTAAATATTTAATATTAAAATGCGTTACCTCGTAGGCCGTGCAATGGATTGGAAGAACTACCATCGTTTGAATGTTATTTACTCATTTTTGGAGAATCTGGCGGCCGAGTATCCTTATCTGTGCTCAGTCCAGGTCATAGGCAAGTCTGTTGAGGGGAGAGATTTGAAGGTAAAATATTTGAATATATTTTTTACAAAATAACACAGTAGTAATGGTATTTTTTTAAAGAGCTAATTATTTAAAATTAAAACAGATTTGCAGTGTAATTATAAATATCTCTAGTCAAGATGAAGTGAATATTGTATGTAGGCGCTTTGGCCACAGGACCCGATAATACTCTTTGAATACAAATTGACTTTTATATGCTCTTAAGTTTTTCAATCGTAACGTAACGCTTGAGTTTTTTTAATATTTCCATACACAAAAAATTATAAGGAATATAACATGTTTTTCATAAATTTGTTACTTATAATAACTCCGAAGAGCGAATATGATCCGGACTATCTTTTTCATCGATCATGTAAAAATACCCGTATGAATAAAACACACGATCTTTCTTTTATTAAATATCCTAAAAATAAGGTTTTAAATGTATTTAATTTTATATTTTACTCGTATTGTATCAATAAATATGCATGTCCAAATGTTTATGAATTTCTACAGCTAATTAATTATATTTTTTAATATATACCTCGTCTTATTTCATTTCATTTTTTCACAATTGTCTCCATCCTAATCCTAATTGTCGATAAGACCGCCGCTTTTACATTATATTTTGTAAGAATTTTCTCTTGTTTTTGTTATTTATTTGTGTTTGCAATAAAGAATTGATCTATGTATCTATCTACAGCCTAAACTCTATTTTGATGTGCGAGGTATCATAGGATTTGTCTTCATCTCCAAATGGTCATAGACTAGATGCATCTCGCGGTTACATTAGTTACGATACAGTGGTCTGAAGTTTTGCAGTCGCTTCTAACCTCTTATTTGTGTATCTATACGTATCTTTTGTTTGGTGTGTAATAAATTTATATTGCTTAATTTACTTACTCTATCGATAATTGTTGCCGATTTTTTAAACTCTTCAATTCCCAGATGCTGAAGGTATCCAACGGTGCGTCTGGTAACCACGGCGTGTGGTTGGACGGCGCCATCCACCCTCGGGAATGGATTACCACAGCCGTGGTCACGTACTTCGCAGACAAGCTGGTCAGGACCTTCCATGAACAGCCTGACAGTGTCACTAATAAAGACTGGTGATTAGTAACATACACGTACTTATATACAATGACCTCTACGACCTTGGTAGAGACCACTCGAGCTCAGCAGTGAGACAAACTGGCTTGAACACTACATACAAGTATTATAATTTTTCTATTTTTTCATAGGAAAAAAACCAAGAAAAAATGCCATCCTCTATCATTCAAAAACTCATAATTCGTAGCTTTTGAACGATTGTTTGAAAAATTTGGTAGAAAAAGCGCTAATTATTCACGTATTGAAAGTTGAACATTGGAATGTGTAAAGGTTATCTGGAAGAGATCGCTTGTTGACAATAAGGTTGCCTTTGTGCCAGTATTTTTGTTGTATTTATTCCATACTATTGTATTTATGTGTTTACAATAATTTTTTTTTAAATAATTTGTATATGTACAATATATTTTGCTGAAACCTTGTCCAGGATCTTTAAATTAGTCTTGAATACTTAATGAAAGAATGTATGATAATTTCAGGTACATACTCCCAGTATTGAACCCTGATGGTTACGAATACACTCACACGCAGGACCGGATGTGGAGAAAAAACAGGGCACAATATGGCGAGTGTGTTGGCGTAGACCTTAACAGGAATTTCAGGTTAGTAATAAACCTTGCCTCCACATTTATCGATTTCATTCGCAGGTTACTATTTTGCATATGATTTTGCAGTCATAGTTTTTTGTATAGTCAGAGCACCAGTAAGTGATTGAGGATCATCATCATCAACATCATCAGCTAGAAGACGTCCACTGCTAAACATAGGCCTCCCCCTTAGAAAGCCTGTCCGAACAACAAGCTGCCAATTACATCCACTGGTTACTTGTGACTTTAACTATGTTGCGGTCCAACTATTGGGAGGCCTACCTACCTTCGCTGCGTCTTCCAGTCTGTGGCTACAACTCATGAACTATCTTCTTCTAACTAGATTCTATCGCGCCAAGGCACTCCCAAAATAGCTCTTTCCATTGCGCGCTGAGCAAATTTGAGCTTATATAGCAAGCCAACATTACCAACCAACCAACCGACCAACGTGGTCTTTAACTGTTGGCTTGAGTGAGAATAGTGACCCCTAATCGGCTTAGATCCTTTACTTAATAATACTAAAATGTTATTACACTATGTATGTTTTTACTGTCGTGTATATTTTAGCTATGGCTGGGGTGAGAAAGGAGAAGAGGGTTCGTCCGAAGATCCAGGAAATATATTTTTTAGAGGAGCTAAACCATTTTCCGAACCAGAAACTTCGGCAGTAAAAGTAAGTACTTACCTGTATTTACTTTTGTGAACTTATTAAGACGTAGCAGGTGTTTCTGCTCTACTAATTAAGAATCAATCCACGTTCAAGTCACTGTGCTGGTTACGGCTTCCCCGTATAAAGGGTCGTCGGCCATTGTCCACCACGCCGGCAAACTTTCGGATTACAGTCCTTACTTATCGTCAAAATCTTAATTAGTGCTTCTCTTACATGTAGGTTTTCGCACGTAAATAATTCTGAACTATTAATTAGCGTAATTACTATGTAAGTGAATGAAAGCTGCTCCCTATATGGGACGTGAGAAGGAACTAAAATTTTAATAGAACTAACTACCTATCAATTACACTTTTCTGAAATCGTATTCGTTAAATCATAAACTGTAATTTTAATAAAATTATAAGAATAAATTATACATATATCGATGGTTTCGATTTAAAACTGCCAAGCTCCCAGATTTCTAATCCTTGGTTGATTTGCAAAAATGTATAGTGTTATTTATCGTATAAAGTATTTTTTTATCAATAAAATTTTGTTTATTTTTTGTTTTTTAGCGAACAATAACCGGGGCAGATACACAATTTAAGGTGTTCATATCGTTCCACAGTTACGGAGAAGTGATCATATTCCCGTGGGGCTACACCGGTGATCCTTGCCCAGATTACGTAGAACTACTAGAAGGAGGGACAGCTATAGCTAAGGTTATATTTTGAGCTAATTGGGTATATTGCGTGAGCTTTTACATATAGTGAGAGATCTGTAATAACCTTGAATTCATTTTTTGATACGTAGTATTATTATGCGAATTACTCGTGCGCTGGATTCAAACTACAAAGCGCAAAGTGAATGTGTGACAAGCATGCAGACTATTCCAATATCCCTTAAAGCTTACAAAATTAACCCCGACGACTAGTTATTAGGTGTATAATTTGATTTCTAATCATTTAAAAAGGAGATTTCTCTTCTGGTTTCGATTCGTTTGAAAAGTCTTCTGATACGACTATTAACATTGTTGGACTTGAGATATACTTGAGCTTATAATTCATGATTGAGTATTTGAACACAAGGAAACGCGTATTAATGAATCCTTATGCTTCTAATATTTCAGGCTATTCATGACACAAGTGGCCACACGTACAAAGTCGGCAGCACCAAAGATCTCATGTACTATGCTTCGGGCACTAGCACAGACTGGGCATATGCCGTGGCCAACATTCCCTACTCCTACATGATAGAACTAAGAGGCAAGGAACACAGATTCCTCCTTCCTAAAGAAGATATTATATCAACAGCTACAGAAGTCCTCAATGGTGTGATGAGGCTTATGGAATTCGTAGACAGAAGATCTCGTTCTGTACAGTCTTGTGTTTGTCCAAAATGACCAGATTATATAATATTATTGTATGTTACATCTGTCAAATTTATATCCGGAGAGGCAATATTTGGTTGGTACTCAGTGAAACGTACTCATGTCTTCTAAATGCTCAGATGTTAACGCGGTTATTTTATGCAACATTTACAATGAATTTGGATATATTTAATTATAATTTCATATAAAACACTAATAACTACTATACGACCGTATTTAAATTTACAAATAAATGCAAATTACGAAAAACAAAATGATGTTTTTGTTCAATAAACCCGCCCGCTGCAGTGATGTAAGAGATAATGCATTTAATAAGTAGGCACTTGATACGCATTAACATTTTATCGCTACATACATTACTAGGCATATTCTGAACGCAATGACCTGTGCCAAATAGCTCGATGTGGTTTCCAGCATAATGGATACAATCCAAAACTTTTAACTCGCTCCAGTTTTGTACGACAATATCTCATTTGCAGAATTCAATTAAAAACGACAGCGGTTTAAAAATTTCGATAACTTTATTTACAGACTTTGCATTATCTTATAATACAGTCAACAATTTTAAACATTACAAATCAAGATTCACATTCATTTAAAATCTAACGTAAAAACACCTATTGACAATCACTATGACCGAAATCGTATCGACGTAACACGACCACAAATCGTCAGAGTACCGTAAACGTCAAACACCGGGGACAGTAAACTGCGGTAAAATAGCCAATTGATAAATCCGAATTAAGTTACATTCCTGTATTCTTGAATACTAGTAGGGACGCCAGACGTCAACGGGCCGTCGTTCAGGCGTGACCAGCGATTTGCTTCGAGTTCTGACTCCCTGGTCGCTCCATTCGGGCGACGCTGGTCTTTTCTTCCCCGACACAGACGCAGTGGAACCAGCGTCTTCTCTATCAGGGCTGGAGTTGTTCGAGTCTTCTTGCTGTGTGGGTGGTCTGAGCCACCAATCATAACCTCCATAGAGCTGTGAATATAGCCACGCGGGAGGTGTTGGTAAAAGCGGAGAATTAAGGAATAGTTGCGCTGCCAGTGCGCTGTGGAAAAGACTTGATGGCGCCGGCAGCGGCTGCAGCGGTTTTCTCCTTGTAACTGACGTGAACGCCCCAGGCCTCTCATCTGGAGGTGGGCTACTGGATGCTGTGACAGATATGTCATCGTCTTGAGGAGATTCTGGCCGAGAGTTTGCAGGACTCGTCGTACTATGCGCGTGCATAGTTATCGGATTGTCTGATGTCGTTTCTGCAAGTATATAATGTTTATAATTACTAATTACCTATATTGTCGTTTAATACGTATGTATGTATGTCTAGTGTTTAACACATGTTTTCTAAGAAGTTTTTTTTCCTTTATATTGTTAGCTTAAATAAGGTATCTGCGAGCAATTTTGTCAAGATGCGACCGTTTATTCGTCAGTCGGAAGCAAACATGTGGAAACTTTTCACCGCCTCGTCGTTTTAAGGTTAAGTTAGAATCGGACTTACCTGTGTCAGGTGGTGGAGGAGGCGCGTGCTGGTGGTGCGCGTGTGGGGGAGGCAGCACATGCGGCGTAAAGTGCGGGTGCGAGGGCAGCAGCGGGGGCGGGTAGTGGCGAGCCAGTGCGCCCCACTCGCCGCCCGGGAGACCCGCTAGCTGGTGTGCTATACCTGGGGGATAATTAGCCTTGGTTTAAACTTAAATGTGTGTAATATATTGGTAATCGGTTAGGGGTGTACTAAGCTCGAAGAGGGTCACTATACTCATTCATACCCATGGAGCATGATACTATTGGCAGAGCCATAAGATACAGACATAGTGTAACTACTTCGAGGCTATGCCGCACTGCTATGAAACGCTCATAAGATAAAAAATCTTAACATTGATCTAAGGTTTATCATATTTGCTGATGAAACAGAAATTGTTGGTCACTGAAAAAGCATGGAAACAATTTCTTTTCAGTAAGGTAATTTGGAAGTATGTGTACATTATAATAATGCTAGCCAATGGACGAGTCGTTACCTTTAACTTGATTTGAGAACTTTAAACTTTGTGTTTTTAGCTGATTTTCTCACAATGTAAACGCTAAAGAAAACTACTATCAATTTATTGGTATCACATACACGAAAAGTTCATTTTAAACCGTTTAAGGCTTAGCACGCACTGAGATTAAACGCGCGCGGTTTAGGAATAGCTGAAAACGCAAAAACGCGCATCAGCACGCACTAGCGTTTAGTTTAAATTTATTTTATTTTACCATGAATTTCTGGCGAGCAGCATGTGTTGTAGAATTGATATTGAAATTAAAAAATAGAAAACGTAAAAATAAAAAAACGTCTGTCCTCCGCACTCGCACAGTCGAGGCTGAATAAAAACCGAATGCGATTAAACGCCTTGCGTGCGCCACACTACTATTACTATAAAACACAAAAAAACCGCGCGTTTTCAAAACGCGGTAAAAACGTAACAAGTTGCGTTTTTAAAATCAGTTACTGAAAAAAGTCACTAAAGCGTGCGCTTGTATAGAAAGCTATGTGTTACATTTTTATGCGGTTTCAGACCTTCGGTTAAATGCGCGCGTTTAATCGCAGTGCGTACTAAGCCTAAAATTGAGCGGGCATCTTTCGATCGCTCAATTTATAATATCGTATAATTATTTAAAACGTGCTTTTCTCACCCCACAGAAAGGTTAGCACGCAAGCCACATATCAAAAAAAGTTTGTTAAACAAAGTAATCACAAAAAAAACAACTGTAACAATTTTATTTAATAACCCCAGCCCATCATTACCAGCTTCAACCGTAAAGAGTATTAAAGTACTCTCCTGCTCGACTTTACTGAGAATTCAATCAACAAAACAATAGCGCCAAGAGTTATCGCAGAACGCTCCACTAACGCTAACGCGGCGCTTAACGCACTCATCAGAATATTTAAATAATGAGTGAGCCGACTTTGCCACGTCTCCCTCCGAGCATTGTCCTATTGACGCACTAGACAGTACATTAACTATGCATTATTTAAGAGTGCCTTATAAAAAATATCACTCGAGAATTCTATTCGCAGAAATCTTGTTTTTTAGTAGCCAATCTTAATTTTATCGACTGAATTTTTGATTATTCTAAAAAAAAGTCTTTTAGACAAAATTTTAATGTAAAATTTGTATTTTTGATTATTTAGTAGAAGATTAAGTACATTTTTAATTACTTAGCTAGATAGTAATATTATTAAGGATATATTTTCCGGTAGTTTTATGCGGTTTATTATTGTTTAAACACTTAAGACGTTGTTTTTAGCCTCAGTTTTCTGTGATCATTTATTAAAAAAATTAGTATAAAAAATTAGAAATATGTAAAAATTAGAATACTGATTTGTAGCGTACCGCAAGCTTGTTACAAGCGGCGCCTTATCTCGACTGCGGCACTCCTCAATTGTTACCTACTAACGCCTTCTTTGACGTCTGCTTTGAAATGTTTGTCAAGTGGAATTAACGTTATTTTATACGCAGCTTCGACGAAATAATACTGTTGCTTTGCATTTTGTATATTATTCAAAAACCTATCCAAAAGATGGATCGGATTATTTTTTGTGCATAATTGTTAACATTGAAAAATGTCACTTTTGTAAAACATATTTGTATTGGAATACAATTTATTCGTAATATTATAACCGAAAAGTGTTGATTACATTTTTATGGTCCCAATCGCGAACATAAAACAAAAATAGGAAATGTGTTTTGGTGTCATAATTTCCAGTTGACATTTTTAAGCGCATAAATTAACAAAGTTCGCCGACGCGACCCCGTATATTCGGCTTAACCCTTTAGCACCCACCTTGGGTAATTCCCACCCCGGGGCAACCCGACCCTTTCAGCAATAGAATAAATTACAGGCCGTTTTATGTCGCAGATACCGTCGCAACGAAAATGTAAAACACATTATTTTGAATCCGACCGCTTAGCCTTTATAGGTGTAGTGCTTTATGAGTGCGCTGCAATTAGACAAGCTGCTTTTAAGGATTAAGATGGGTTAATCCTGTCTAGAGGCTGCCTTTTACGATAACGGTGCGAGATGTCGAATCTCGGTCGATAAGCTACATTGTCTAGTACTTTGTTTAAGCTCACAAAGAGTTTAATAAAATGCATCACTTTATTGTGCCATTTGAATGGTGTTTAATAGTAGGGAGAGCAGCCAAGAGGCGGTATTTAAGGCTTTCTCCGAGCTAAGAGCATCCGCAGCGAAGACAATATCCGCATCGCTCGACGCGGAGCAAAAAATAAAACTAAAGATTACCGAGCGCCGCCGAATAGATATAATAGATAAAGTAAATATATGGCGGAGCATTTTATAAAGAATTTCATTACTGTTATCTTAAATACAACATATTTTAAATTTTAATATTATTTTTTCACGTCTACTTTTTATTTCACGTAAAGTTATCCTGAATAATTTTAATTAATTCGAAATCAACGTACTCTGTGTAAACCTATCTGTTATTCTGTTACATTTTGAATATTGTCTGACAAGTTCTAAATCAGTATAAGATATTAAGAAACGATAGAAAGATATTTTAACCGATCATATTAATCAGTATTAATGATGATGGAACGCAGCTGATCGTAATAAGAAGTACGGTTAACGAATTGAACGGGCGCGTCCACTGAAACTCGTCATGTACTTTAAAACAATAACTTTGTTTATAGCTAATAGGCTTGCGCTTGACTGCAACTCGCCTGATATAAAGTGACGATGCGGCCTAGGATGTGGCACGCTTGCCTAGAAGAAGCCGCTCCACTCGCGAGCTAATATCTAAACTTTAGTAAATTCAAGTTAAACCAGGACTAAGATGTCAATACTTAATGTATTTTATATAAAATATGAATAATAAGTTTTCATAACAAACACCACTACTAAAATACATAAAGTCGAGTCACGAGACAATTTAAGATTCTTTTCTTAGCCATGACATGATAAATGGTAAGGCAACGTTTCATTTCGTATTCCCGCTGAAAGATGCAAAAGAAAGGGCAGCTACAGACGATTTCCATTCGTTAAAAATGTTGGGATTCTTTGTATCGTGAACTTTGTGTGTAATCGTAGTAGATATAGCGCGACCGTGTAGTCTGCATCCGTAATAAGTAAACAGAAGCAGATTCTTAGGCATAAGGCTTCTTGCCATGGGAAGTATCTATATTTACTGAAGGTTTAAGGAATAAAAATATTTTAATATTTACACAAGTTTTATTTATAACATAATGGATGTTTTTATAATGAATCATTTTTTTACAATGTATTTGATCAAATTATGATATTTGGAGGATTAGGACCGAATTTCATTACTTTTCTATGTCGATAAAGTTATCACAGGTAGAAAAACAACGAAAAACTAAAAATCCGATTCTTCAAATGATACACGCCAAAATATTTCGCGGTGTATGCCAGAGTACATACATGAAAGTTTTGATAAATAAATAATTTTATTATTTTACCTGTAAATGCCCTGCCCCATATCTTTCTAATCTTGAGTACACCCACGTGAACAATCATGTCATTAGTCGGTACATTCCAGAGGTGGTAATGCAAATTAGCTATTCCGCGCTAATTAGATAGGATGGCATTACGCCTGTTAGAGCTGAGTAAGTGATAGGTACATAACTATGTACTCATTTACATAATCTATTGTGTCGATTGATGTCCTTATTGTTGCTAATTATTGCCTTAACTGCATTGTGCATTTCAGGCTTATGTTTAACTGATAAGTTATATATTTGTTAAATTCTGATTAAGCTGGATTTGAATCAAACCCCACGGATTGTTACTTTGTATCGTTGTCTGATGAGCTATAGGTTGGATTACGCTTATGTTTCTGAACATTTGGAAAAGCACTATCAATGAAAGAGAAGATAGGTCAGTATTAGATCAATCATCGATCAACCATGTCCTAGTCCTTTCATTTGGGCTCGTGTTTAAACACCGCCCAAAAAAGTATCTACTTTACTACCAAAAAAATTCTTAAGTGTTACCGAAATGGATGAATGGTCACCAAATTACGTTTCCTTGTTGCCGAAAATTCGGAGTGTCATAATTTGGTGACCGTTAAGCCATTTTAGGAACCAAAAATATAATTATATGTAATATTTGGTGACCCTAAATTACCCTTTCATTTGTTCATCATTAATTTTACTTTGATTTTGATACTTCTTACATTTCATAAGTGTGGCATAAAAGTATCAAAACCTTTTTTCTTCTACTAACAGATTGGCCGCATCCAAAGACGTGCCAGTCCGCCACATTGCCCCGGACGAAGGGTTTTTTCCGACTTTGAAAAATCGCACCGCGCCGCGAGAGGGTTGAATCCAAACATTTTAATGCCATTTGCTAGATTGCGTCTTGCATTTTTCTCTAATCCCGTGATAATCCGCGAAGACGGTCGCAAAGAAACTGGCTTAAAGTATTTACGCTTTACTGTGATTCCAATATCCCTAGATTAGGGCAAAGGGCGGATTTTTTCAACGACACTCGAAGACCCTTCCGCTATTAGAGAAAGGGTTGGTAAAAGCTCTTTCGAGTAATTATTTTACATTTCTTGGAACATCCACTCGCAATGCGCTTGAATGATTACCCTTTTTCTTTTGTCTTTGAGATGATTTCGGTCTGACCCTAGATAAATTAAAGCTTATAGATGTTTTATGTGTTATTAATTGAAAATGGTACTACAATACAATATATCTTTATTGCACACCAAGAAAAATATATACAGCAAATATAATTATTATAAACAAAACATTGGTAGTACATTGGGCGACCTTATCGCCTAAAGCGATTTCTTCCAGGCAACCTTTGGATGGATCGGACTAACTGCAAATAGTAACGTCGGTGGTGTACCAATAAAAAAAGGAAAAAAAAAGAGATGGTACAAATACTGTACCATAAAAAAAAACAGAAAATACATACATATATATATATATTTAGTAATATTAAGCACATACAACAGCTACATACGTCATACTCGTAATAATAATAATACCACACAAGATGTTCCACTTAATTAAGAGAAAGATAATGAATGTTCAGCAAGTTTTTGAATATAAAAAGGGATTTAGCCTGTCTGATTGACAAAGGCAGCGCGTTCCATAGAAGGATAGCTTGCACAGTAAATGATGCACGAAAGAAAGAGTTCGTTGAGGTAGAAGTAGGCAGCACAAGACGAAGGTCACGTGATGGCCGCAAAGAAATAGAGTGGGAAGCTGTTAAAAAAACAAAATTGTCTTTTAAGTAAGAGGGAGTGGTAGGATTAAATAATATTTTATAAAGAAAAGACAGAATATGAGAATTACGGCGAAGACGAATAGGTAACCAATTGAGCCTTTTACGGTATTCAGAGATATGGTCATACTTGCGTAATCCAAATACAAACCGAATGCAGAAATTTTGTAGACGCTCGAGCTTGTCGAGTTGCTCTTCGGTTAAGTCTAAATAGCAAGCGTCTGCGTAATCTAATATCGGGAGAAGGAGAGATTTCACAAGTGCAGTTTTAGTAGTAATCGGAAGGAATTTACTACAGTCACAGATAAAAAATATTAGTTTTTATAAACAATGTTATTGATAAATAATCTTTTACGGTTATGGTTTAAGATTCCATTTACCTATATAAAGTAAGAATTTATCTTAAGTACTTCAAGTATTTTTAGACTATTTTAAACTATTATTTTGTTAAGGTATGTCAAAACTTTTTTGCAAAAATACTAGAGATCGAATGTCAAAATTGGTGGTCAGACACTGGATAAGCAAAGTGTTCTGGTAATACACATATAAACTTAAAAGAAGTAATAGCCGCGGATTTGTTGGAATGAACTGAAACGTTTTCTAAATACTTGTCAAAGGTATGTCTAAATCTATTGTGGTAAGATGTTTAGGTTTTTAAAATAAACTGTACGTTACGTACCTTACGGAGTAGTTATTCGTTATTCAGACATCATTGGCCACTGAATATATAGAGAAAAGAAGTATGTTATATACCTACTATCATAAACAGAGGTGTATTTAGTCAATGGTGGGTCATTATACTTATCACGTTTAACAACTTTGACGATGGGACAAACCATGAACCAAAGAAAGAAATCAGAACAAAAATATTTTTATTGAGACAAATTCACCAGGCCAACCGATTTTTTTTCGTATTTTGAGTTGGTTTCATTATGAAAGTTCGAAGTCCTTATTGTTACAGTGGCCCTCTTTTGGCTTAGTACACTTCTAACCGATTACTGTGAGTGATTTTTGTGTACCACAATGAAGAATTATTCGATAAAAAAAACTTTCTTAGTTATTCTGGCGTTACCGGCTTATTTTATTCACATAGATGAACAAAGAGTAACTAATATAACATAGATTTATTATAAAACCCTCCATTATTAATTTTGTTACGTGCCTACGTAGGAGTAACATGATATAAGTAAAATCAAGGCAGATAATTAAACAAAGTTTACTTAAGATTGTCACAATAATCTCAACATACTAGTGAGATTGTCGTTTGTTTGCTCCAAAGGTGCGCCGCGTTTAATATCCTTACGTGGAGAAAGTTTACACTTAAATTAATTTGGTAGTTTCATGTGTCGGGATCACGTGCGAGGCTTAAAACTGAAACTGTTGTGTAGATTTATATATATAGCGTATATTGTTTAAGCGATATGATAAACTTCTAAGTTGGCTTAATTGTTGTTTGGTCGTATGAATCATATAAAGTACTGTGAACGCTTGCAGCTTAATGTAGGGCAGGCTGCACACGCCTACATCACACAAATACTTAAGACTTAGTTTGTTTATATGAAGTTTGTATTACATTTCACGGACCGTCAGGCCAGACTCTCACTGGCGCTCCAATAAAGCTCATGTCTTAAAGCCTAAACTGCATTTAATTGACTCATATAGAATATTCACCTCAATTAGCCAGCGAAATAACATAGACTACCAACACAACAATAGTATTCTATAATAATAGCTTGCCTCTACAATCAGTGAGATTCTGTTTCATCTTAAGTTATCTTACGAAAAACAAGACGCTAAAAAATATTTTAATAAACATAAGCTCATACATAATCTTTATTTGAAATAATACCTATGACAGAATACAATCAGATGGGCTAAGAAAATTCAAATACTCTAATGCGATAAAGCCGCCTCTAAAAATTAATTGGAAAACATCTGAATAGTAATAGTATCTCTTCCAATTTTTGTAAGAGAAGTTTCTAGAACTATTTCCATCCATACCGTTCGTAAACATGGTAATATCAGCAAGACCGATGACGTCACTGGCAGGAGCCGCCAAGACGGATGCCGCGATACATCATAAGGTTAATAAGAGGGCTCCCGAACTAACGACGACGCTTTGTCAACGCGCCTTAGCTCGGCGCCATCTTGTATTCGCCATGTTGGATTTTCAATCTGCTTAGCGCTTTAATGAATTTGCGTCTATTGATTTTGTTTAACCCCTTTTTGTTTAGCTTAATTAACCTTTCGTGGAAATAGTAGCCGAGACAGGGGGTTAAGGTTGTTTGTTTTTGTAGTGACTAAATAGGACTTCATTAGGTGAATTGAAAGTTATTCTGAGGCTATTTGTGTCTTCTAGAAAATTCACGCTAAAATGAATTCGTATTCTATTTGCATACGATTAAACTGAATACTAAATTTTAAAAAATGTATTTATATGATAAGATCTTCTAATAGACGCCAGATAAAGATAGTATAGTTATGCTTTAGTAGTAGCCTATTCGATCAGTCCCTAGCCCCTTCAGACGAAAGCATTAGTTCAATCTCAGGTACAGGCAAGAGTTGCACTGACTTTGCACAAATGTGCATAGTTATTCTGCTATGCACATTTGTGCAAAGTCAGAGGAACCACTAATGCATTTTCTTTAACGGTGAAGAAAAACATCATGAATAAACCTGCTTGCCAAATATTTTCGCAGTTAAGAGTAAGTGACGTCTCTACGTTCCCACAATTCGGTCAGCTTGGTAGATAATTCTCACTTTTAGATGAGAACAGTGAGCAATTATGGGACGCTATGTCTTGATACGAGACACCAAATAGTAAAACGTATGCAGCTCACCGACTTAAGAAGCGATTGAAAAAAGACCTCAATAAAGATCGTTTCTCAATCTCTCAATGTTTCTGTATGATAATTTATTTTAGTTACTTTTTTTTTCCTTTGGGAAACTGTCAGCTACGAGTATGTAAACAATTTAACTAATGCAATAAGTTCTGATGGCCAATTACACATTTTACACTGACAGAAAATACAGTCTAATAATTACTAAAACATTATTAAGAACATGGAAGAATGAAAGAGAGATATAATTCTGGCTAAGAGGCAACATCCTTAAAATCATACCAGTATAACTTCAGTAAATTCTGTAATCACGTTCAAAATGAATTCGGCAAATGAACTATCCACGTTTTATGCACATGACAGGCAGTATATTGAGTTATGAAAATTGCATCGCATTTAGGGTTAATGGTTCACGAATCATCGTTGCGCGAATTCATTTTGGGTAGGGGTGTACCTACGGCTAATTGCCGATGTCGATGTTCTATTAATTATAAATACCAGAATATCGATATTTACGATACTGATATGTACATATCTGTATCGTAAAATTGTTTGGTATATTATGTTTAGGTATATATAATAAACGCATATGAAAGTAATTTTACAATGTCGTTTGTGCCTGTTTGATGCTAATGGCTAATTTAATCATAGTATTAGTATAGGAGTAATGAAAAGGAGTAATTGGTACCAAACATTTTAACTAAAAATCAGTTCTTTTTCATGTGATTCCATGCAAGAAAACCCAACACACTAATTAATTTTAATGTTGGGAACTTCTTTATTCTTTGACGTGCCGACTTTTATTTTATATATTTAACGCGTACTGTATGGATTTAGGAAGTCATTTCTAGAATTGTTCCAATTACATAATAATGTTAACAGGCATCCCTACCGTCGCGCCGTTTTAAGGTTTTAAAGGCAGTGTAAAAGCGCGAATCACGTCATACAAAAGCCTGTATGAGGTGGGAGGGACATTTAAAATTTACAAATGCGTAATTATGCACCCGCATTGTCGCGCGGGGAAGGGTTAACATTTGCCTCCTCTTGCCCCCGCCGCCCCTGGCCCCCACAATCCCTGCTTCCTGCCCTAATGCTATATTTAATTTTCTCTAAGGCTCCCTCATTAATATTGCGAAAGCTGCGACTTTAAGTGGCGCTCACACGACGTCGAGGTGGCTGGATGCGCGAATCTATGGATGTAGCATAAGTTCGATTCGTCTAATGAGTTTTCTGATTTTGGTGCTTGAAGAAGAGCAATTTGTATTTATTTATGCACTGAGAGCAACTATGAACTAGCTTTAAGTGTGAAACGTTATATGCGTGAATCTTACATTTTAACTACTCTTAGATGACGTTAGACTATTATAATTGTAATAATATTGTATCTTATTTGTTTATTCGTTTGTAGTCTAGAAATATTTTAAGGTCTAGATGTTACTACCTATAAAGCTATATAGACCGTATCGCTAACTTGCGAAACGGAGCAAGGAGTTAAAAATCTGCCGTTTATCGAATATTCATTGCCAATGGCCTCTAATACTTTTTTAAGGAGGCCTCAGACAATCAATGTGATCAAGTTTTTTTTTATATTATATTATTAATATGTGTTTTTTATATTTAATGTAACTATTAACGACATTGGCCTAATTTCCGCCTCATCCACAGCATAGTACATCCAGTAGTAAAGTAGCGTCTATAAGAGCATCTGTGAACGTGAGTGTGTATAATTTATCATGATTTCGCTCGGGTTATTGGTACTCGCAGCTAAGAGGGCACCGGCCTTTGCTCGCATACCTCTAAATACAGGTATAGTAGTAACCATTTAGCATCCGTTTAAAACTGGTGATGATACCTATAACCGATAAGTAGTTTGGTTTTATGAATCACGTAAACATCAAACTATGTGTTAGGTTTTTTGATAGATTCTTCATAAGTATGCGCAAAAAATGCAGCTTCTAGTCAACTGATCTTCTAAGATGATGATAACTAATTAGTAGTAACCTTTTTTGATGTTACAATAATTATAGAACTAGGACGTTTCTTTTTTATGAATCAAAACTATGAAAAAACATAAGATTTTCGAAACTTTTAGTCTTTGAAGCAAAACTTACATCATCGTTTAAAACCAGTATTTTTGATCATTTTAAAGATTAAATAATGCCATGATTTAAAAATTCTCGATAAATATTGCATACATAGTTTTTATGACATATCTACATAACCCTGTATACTTGACTGTACTTCGTTTCACTTCACTCATCAGCCGCTAAACAAGAACCCGCTCAAGTGTGAGGGAATGAGAAATTGTTTCATGACAAGTGTCTCATTTTAAAATCAAGTACCTTTTCCTTAGTGATGGGCTCGGAGAGTCGCGACCGTTTAAAACATAGAGATCTAGAGATGTATCGTTGAAAAGAAGGTATATATTGAGAAAGGTTGAAAGAAGGTATATATTGTAATGATCAAAATCATTACATCAAATCTTATCAATAAATTATACGCATAATACTAGTTAAGGAAAATCACTTGTAAAAAAAATAAAGATTTAGATTATAGAAATACATCATTTGTTGATGCTGCGATTGAATAGTAACGAACCACCAGTTGAGTTGCAGCTGTACATAATCTCACCTAGGATCTACCCTATCCCAGAGATGTCCCAGTCATCAGAATAAGTTGCAGAATAGTTTTTTTTGACAAAGTTTATATCCAGTCCAATAGTTGCTACTATAGTTGGATTTAATAACCGTCTCCGAAGAAGAAGAATATTCTCTATTCATGACGAATCTGTTCCCTAATATCTCAATAACGCCTGCTGGACTGATGAGAAAATTATTTAATTTTTGTTATTGTACGTTTTTTCCAAACCGGTCAACTACTTTGGTTTGTATATAAAAAAACTGAGAAATCTCTAGGTAGTTTAAGAATTCTACTTTTTTCTTTTCTGGCTCTCCAAAGACATAAGTAAAAATAATTTCTTTTTAATCACAAATACTTAAAACAAATGAACACAGCGTAATTCCAGAACCATAGCAACACATAAAGCTTAGTGCAAGGCGCTAGGTGTGTAATTGAGTTACAGCCCTTTGACACCCAGTCTCTAACGAGGTTGCCACTTGCCTGCGAGACTTGCGACTAAAGCAGCCTACACACTACATAACCACTTGTCATTTGAATTTAAGTACAATCAAACAGCAACAATATGGGATTTTGTTCTTGTATAGTTAAGTTACAAAGTTATTTAGTAGTTTGATGACGTTATGCGTGTAACTAGTAGTGATTATATTTGTAAATATTATTGTGAGTACATATACATGACAATGTTTTTATTTGATTTTATTAGAGTTTGTTATTAGTACTTAAATGAGAATGTAATGCATTATGAAAGGCTGGACTGAGTATGGAGTTTTATGTATAAGGCCTATGTGCAATAATGAATGAAGTTGACATTCAAATTGATTTAGATTTGCTAATTTAGCCGACCAATTCGTAATAAGGTAATTTGTCTGTTTAGTTAACAGTTTGCAAAAACGACTGGAAGATAAGTTTGACGTGTGTGTATATGTGGCAAAGTAGCTGTCGAATGGATGAACCGACTTTGATTTTGATTTTTTATTTTCGATTCGTGGACTTTCTTATGCATTCCGTGGGGATGACATAAGGCACGGGGCTCTATCGCATCATGTTTTACTTCCGCACTGGTCAGATCATCAGGGTATTATTTTTTTATGGTTCTTTTGCGCCTGTAGCCTCGATGGAGTCTACTCCGCGAAACATGCTGCGGAAAACTGCTATTTACGTACTTTTTTTTTGCGTAGTGCGTATTCAACTTTATGTAGTTGCCTTTTGCCTGCAAGACTCGACTCACACTTTGGATAATGTAAGTAATACGTCGGAATGAGATTTAGATGTGACTGAGTTTCGTAAGTTAGTTGGTGATGCTGAGTAAAGGGTTAAAAGCTGAGGGTGGTTTAAAAGTTTTAATTCTGGTGGTTCAAAATTTTGATATTAATAGTATTTTCGGCTCTATTTACGAAGGTTTAAACGTCATAACTCTTATGTTTTTATATCGACTAATTTTTTAATTTGCAAATAACGTTGGCTAAAAAAATATAGGATGTTACGTACTACATATTTTTTGGTAAAAAATATTAATTCAATCAAATACCTCGTCATGACTATAAGTATTCTTGTTTATATATTGATTGACGCCTTGTAAGTCCAATAATTTGCCAATTTAATCCATTTTATAAAGTGCACACTATTTATAGGGTAGGACCTACCTGCCTACGGATGCCTAGCGACGCCCTCTACGTCGTAACCGTGGCTACGAGACGCGTAGCAGGGTACTACGCTATATGCTACAATAAACCACAGATTAATGTGAATAATTTTGTATATTGCATATAATTCGCAAAACTACGTAAAATTTCATAGCGTTTTGCTAAAAAATCTTACGTGAGCTACGCTTTTGCGTATTCATTAATCTTAAGAAAATAATTAACCAATTATTATCGTGTGTACAAATATTTTTCACTAATATCGCTCGAGGTGATCCTCGACAGGTACAACAAATTCCGAGAAGCTACACCTCTATTATAAAGTCGATCCCAACAAACTCTGTACCAGCCGTGTCGGAGGAGGGTTGGAAATTGATAATTAATTGTAGCGAGAAACTTGTCGGCCGAAAATCCCCTTCAAGGAGCGAGTGACAAAGGTCCGATGTGACAATTTAATAACTAGATGGAAATGTTTCTGACGGTTACAGGAGCCGAAGGTAGGTACTAAAATTATGGAACATTTTGACAGTTTTTTAAGTTTCTAGGTACAAAAAATCTACAAAAAATCACGCTGTAGGTAGGTACATACATTTATCAAGTGCACATTTCGAGTACATGGTGCTAATAAAAAAGTAAAGACGAGGGTGCTAAAGTAAATTTATACTGTGGATTTTTTGTACATTGAGATTAGAACATAAACTATATTTTACTGTTTCAGTGGAACAAACCTCAATTCTTTGTATTGGTCACCATGCAAAGAGGTATTCTGAACCAGTTGTTATCAGAAACAAAATACAATAAATATAATAATAATCGTAAATTATATAACTATAATAATAATCGTACTTATAATAAAACTGTAACAGGTCGAATTCTATACATTTGATATATTTTGAAAATTTCAATCAGGGCATGTAGATATCGATGCCAAACCCGAACCTAACTACTATCTTTTATAAACTAACTTTTTTCATTTTCGTCAGTCTGTCTGTCTGTATCTTGACTAGGCATCACTTTGAAACCACTAGATGGATTCAAATAAAACTTGGGATGCATATAGTCTCTACCATGATGTAACATCATATCAACTTTTTATCCCGAAATTCACGGGGGTTCCTGTGGGAGGGGCAACGAAAGACATAATGATGTATTTAGTGATAACTCAGTAATGCATTTTTTGATTTAGATGATTCTTTTTTGTTAGAAAGGATTAACGGAAATTAATGTTTTCCCGATAATTTGTAGCAGTTCTCGTGGTAGGGGGAATGAAAGTCGTATTTAACTACTACTTGGTAACGCGTACTTCGATTTCGATGATTATTTTATTGTTAGAAAATACTAACTGAAATTAAAATTTTACCGAAAATTTACAGGGGTGTAGGAAGGGGTGCATGAAATTCGTATTTAACGATAACTCGGTATCACGTGCTTGAATTTAGATGGTTCTTAATTTCTGTAGCAATGATGACCGAGTGGTTGGGTTGGGTTGCAGTGCGAAAGACACAAAAAGAGCACAAAATATACAAAATAAACTATTTGTAAAGGGCAATTTCTAACCATCGTTTGTGTAGCTACCACCCTCAAGTTAAAAAATCTGTTGCCAAATGCTTTGCGGCAGCGTTACTTGGTCGCCAGTATATTTCAGACTAGGCATACTCCATCACGGGCTCACAGTGTAACTGACTGTAGTCGTGGGAGCTGTCTTGAATAAAGAAATCCTTATCAAGGAATAGGCCACCACGCCTGTTCAATTGATAGCCAGAAGCGTACATCACTCACTTTGTACAAGCAGGTTTTCTCAGGATAAGGGGAAAATAGGTAAGAGTTAAAGGGAAGGCGGAGAGTGGTTAAGGGCAATGGGAAAGGGAGTAAGAGGCGGACGCAGGCTTCAATAGTCAAAGAAAAGATACATTATTTCCCGGTCTACGAAATAAGGGAAATACTTATTATACTTACTGTACTTTTTAAATCCGAAAATAAACACGAAGTAATAGGTACTTCAAGATAAAGTCTAAAACGAGTTCAATTCGGCAGGCAATACTTATACTACCATATATATCTGAACATCTTTTAGGTAGTCAAATAAAATTATTTTGACTAAAAGAAGCCACTTGGCCGATTTTGATAAAACTTATATAGGACCAATTGGAAAGAGTTCTCTTCTAACAAAAGATTTCTTCTTTTGTACCCTTTGGATACGGAACCCTAATAAAAAAGATTCCCTCCATTTTAAAATCTATTAAAAATGAGCGCTAAATTCACAAATTATATAAGCGTTTCAGAATGGTAGAATGGTACTCATAGTAAACGTCCTTACGAACTTCTCTGTTTCACTTCAATTAATCAAGTCAACAGTTCAAAATACTACTATCTTATTCATGGGCAACTTTTTCAATAATAAGACCTTCAGAAGGATCACTGAAATTGATACTGGAATACAAGGATTTTGCGAACGAAGTCGCAGGTACAGCTAGTAAACAAAATAATAAGCTATATTAACACTTACCAGACAGCTTAAAAGGTAATGATCCCATTAGGGGGTCCGGTGCAAATCTCGGCCCAAAGTGGAAGGGATGAAAGCCATGGTGTCGCGTCTTGGACCTCGGCTCCCGGGGTCCATCCACCGTCACCTTGATGGCTTTCTGGTATGTCACCACTTGAGGAGGCGAAGTAGCCAACATTATCGTAAGCGTGAACGATTTACCTAGAAAGAATGACAATAGAGAGTGAAACACTGGCTTTAATTAGGTTGACAAATAATCCGGTTATTTTTACTTATAAACCTAATTTGATAAACTAAGGACCAACTTGAAAGTATATACCTATCCTTATGAACAAAAAAGAATTGATCAAATCGGTAAAGGCGTCTTTGAGACACATACATAAAATTTCAACGAATTTAGGCCTGTATTATTTTTAAGTCTGTTAAATAAATGTTTTATATCCTGAACATATAGGCATTTGACAACAAATTCGCACGACCACGGAAGTCAGCGACACTAGCCCTCGAATCAAGCTCGATTTGGGTGAATGCGATATTGTCAGAAAAAATCTTTTTTATTCTCACAATTAGACCACTTAAGAGGAAAACAGTATGAAAAAAAACCAGTTTGCTCTCTTATCGGTCGTAGTGGGGACAGAGAAAAATTCCAAATAGTTGTTGTAACTATACGTGCGAATCATAAAACGATTCGTTTGCGGTGGCACGTTTTTATAAGCTAAACACTACGTTGACCTTAAAGATAGTAAAGTTTTTATGGCAGTGTTACCTATACTGCCATTAAAACTTTGCTATCTATAACATATTATTATTTGTAAATAAAGTAAGCCATATAGCGTTTATGTTCGTAGGTTGTCTTTCATTCCAACCACTCGTCAGATTTTTCCTTCCAATCGCTCCAGTCGGTTTCCGCGGTTCACTCACACACTTATACATCCCGCGCACTACTAATAACTTAATAGTCGTATCAAGTGTTCAGTCGAAATGCCATCGCAACACAAGGACCGCAGAGCGGCCACAAACACACGACCGTTTGAACAATCAATGCCGTATCGACACATACTAGTAGGTTACCCCGCTGTATCGACACACGCTACTCCGGCCTATCGATACATAGGTTATTCTGGTAAACTCGCAATGGTTCATTCGGGCCTTGTCGATTCGTATGCTAATAATTACCAGTGGGTACATATCATGGTTTTTGTAACATGTTACTCGTGGTTAGCGGAGGTTTGTATATGTTTCGGCATGTTTGGCGTACAAGGATTTTTATTTATTGCGCTAACGAAGCATTTTTGCTTTGAGTCTGGGTTTTTTTCTATTGTATGTCAGTTTATTTATTTGTATGGATGTTTGACCGGAAAATTCGTACTTGCATACAAGTCGTTTTCAACCTGTCTTGACCAATGCAGAACTACTGATATAGTATTCAATATCAAAAGAAATATGGTAGCATCATAATGTGATCTTATTGTAGCGCGTCATCTTCAAAACCTAGTTTCCATGCGTTTATAATTCCTGTTCAAAAATTCTGAAACTCTAAATGCAAAGAAAAATTGAAAATTTAGTTATAATGGAATGCCGTTGATAGATAACGTTTAGTTTTAAAATGTTATTCATGATAACAAACGGATAATTTTAATTAAGTTTTCTGTAGATTATTTTTACCTTAAAAGATACGAGTATAAAATAAACAATCAATGCTTTAAGTTTACCAGTTACTAATTCCGAAATTTGATCAAGATCATCCGAGGCAACATATTGCTGAAGGCGTCGCGTTTGCGGGCTTTCTGCGGTGAATATGTATGGCATTTTGACTGCCTCGGTAACACGCGGTATTAGCTAGTCTATCGCTCGTACTACTATTTTAGTGGACGCTATATATTATTGTACTATATATTCGTTTGCCACGTCTAAAATTTGGTTGAAACTAGACGAGGGAAAGCTTTTTCGACACACTGCAACTCGACCTAATTTAATATTTGAAGTGTTTGTCAACTCTAAAGTAATTAGTTATAGTAGTAGTAGTGTCCTGTGTGTACAAAATAAATGTGTTCTTTCTTTCTTTCTTTACATGTCTTCTTAGCTGATTTGTTTATATATTTGCACTAGCAACTACATTAGATAGTCATCTAGACAACATTCGTCAATTTAACACATTTTAAAAAGATTTGTATGTAAAATGTATGCACGCGCAGGAGAGCATTAACATAAAGTAGTACAATTCGACCTTGTCCTTATAGAGATTAATGCTATTCATTTTTTTTTTTTTAATTATGAAGATCGAGTATATAAGCCATTCGAAGATTCATCATTAACAGAATATAAAAGAAGAAGTCACCGAAATCGGCGTGTAAACAACATCATCGTCATAACACTTAATGATGTTTTGTGAATCATTTTAAAAACTCGATTTTAAATTAGACCAAGAACGCAGAATCTTTTCAACCTTTTTTACGCAAATCTCAATAGACAGGGCGGCACGAGAGCCTGCGTGACGGTATGCGGGTTTACACGGCCGTCGGCGGCGCTCCACAAATCAGCCTCAAAGTCAGTCTTGCTCTGAGACTCTTGCAACACATTCCTGAATCGCTAGGAACGTGACTCCATGAGACTACGACGTGATCTTATACTATTTTAACGGTCTTCGAAAATGGAGAAGGTTCTCAATATATCGAAATCTATTTTTCCCGGTCGGTTCCCATTATTTCAGCAATGCCATAGAATTTTTGCGATATTTTTTTTTTTAAATTGGTCTACTGGTTGATTTCAATAACTCTTCCACTTTTTTCAAGTATTTCTTATAAAACGTTGTTTTTGAGAATACTCAGTCCATCTGTTTCATTTTTATAAACCTGCAAGCGGCACAATCATCAATAGTATCTTAGAGCTTATTATTAACATTTCTGAGTCACTGGGAACGTGAGACTGAGACTCAATTTTTGTAGTCCAAAAGACATGTGAATTTTACAGGGTTTCTTCTGTCTTAGAGGTTCTTCTCGTCTTCTGCTACATCATCGTCTAGTTTAGACATTTTATTACAAGTATTATTTATTTTAAACCTTAGATTTTTTTAATTAGAATATATTTATTCATATATTTGTTTTTGGCATCATAACTTTAAATTATTTAAATGTTGGATTATAGCTTTAAATTACGAAAAGCTATCCGCCAAAATACAAGCGATTTCGTCCATCATGGCGGCTTAACCATCCTTTTTTTATGAATAAACAATGATGAATTTGACTTGTAAGCAACATAGCAAACAGAGTCCTTTATATAATGAATAAAAATTATAGAAGATACAAAGATCGTTTGTTTTACCTTAAAGAGCGGTTGACTTACGCTCCGCTAATCATTCTCAAACTCTTGACTCGCGTGGAATAAGATGTGTTCTATATTTATGTACATTATAAATATTGATATTGTTAATTTTGAAAAGTTCCCATTGGTTAAAAATGGTAATTGGTGATATCTACGTAAGCCAGACTGGGTCTCCGTAGCCTCCTAGATATATGCGTTGGCGTATATTGATTCATACTACATATTCAATCAACAGATTTGAGATAACAGAAAGGTCAAACTTAAGTCTAATCGTAATAAATCAGATACGTTATAATGTAGTATGTATAATACAATTACTTAGAATAAAAGAAACCTGCCTCGCGCTCCGCAGAGCTCAAAACAAAAGAGACGGTAACATTCCCAACGTCTGGCTTGAAGCCAAAGCCGCGGCGGTACTTACGGCATCACTCCGGCGTTACACGTTAATGAGTTCTGGAACTACTGGCCATCACAAAACTATTGCCCATAACCATGGTATGTCTACTTATCGTTGGTTATTACGTTGATTGAATTATTGAGTTGTTTATTATATTTATTTGATAATTTAATAAGAGCTATTTCTAGTTATAAAGTTTTAGCCTCATAAAATGCATTGCAAAAGAACATGAAAGTTTAATATTCTTCACAAATACATTTAAATCTTAATTATGACTTTTTTTATCCAGTACAAAAAAACAATGTTCTCAATATGTTTGTTGTTTATTATTGACCAAGTGAGCGAAATGTCTTTGAGTCTATCAAAATATTCTTTGTTTGTTTGCTTGTGGGATGTTATTCCGGAAATTTCATACTCTCGTAAAAGTCTTATTTGCTCACTAATCTTGACGAAACTTTGTGTTTATTTGTACTAATTTACAGAATGTTTAGGCATCGGACTTTTGGTTTATTCATATTTCTCCCAAAAAGGAAGAAAGTTTGCTACGCTATTTACTAGCCGGTTTTCGAATTTCCGTTAGCCGAAATCACAATAAATATTATGTTTGCAAGGTCGACTGTTCGCGGAATTAATAGTTTTATAGTGTGTCTGATAATAAACACTTTACTTACAAAATTAAGCTAAAATATTGTTTGCTATAGATTTTACTTTTTAATTAAAATAACAGAGAAAATTGTTTAATGCACGCTTGCCGAAATGAACTTATAGCTAATACTTTAAAAAATCTAAAAGGAAGAAGAACTAAAATGAGAAATATTTATTGGTCATTAAGTAAAGTTTGTCGTTACAGGCAATTCTTGTACCATATGAATTGTTTATTACTTTTAAAAAAATACTTAAAAATCTGAAGTATATCATTTTGAAGTTCTCATAAATATGGATATTATATATTGTGATTTATTTGTTTAGTTATTTGTAATTTATAAGTTGCTATGGTTGCTCGTTATACAAGAACGATGAGTCCACGAGCTGCATTGACATAATATATTTCTAGAGTTTATAAAAAGTATTGCTTTCAAACATTATTTTAATTTTTGTTTGAAATTTCAATACTAAAATTGAGTTTTAAAATACTATTTAGTATTATTGTCACTGATTCTTACACTTAGCTAATCTATTATTAAGGCTGAACCCCCATTTTAGTATTTTTCGATATGAACACACACTCAGATATATTTATCGGATAAAACCCATACTTGTGTATGCTATAGCTGACGTGTGGTTTCGGAACGAGGGCAGTATAAACACCCCACCACCACCCCAGACCTGAAATGAGCGGCCACCCGCTTATTTTCATAAAACCCGCATAAAGACCAGACTTGAAAGATATCAGCCCATTGTTTCTGCGAATGTATCTGCGAGAGAAAAATGTCTGCAGTGTATTCGATGTGTTATGGGTATTGTCGCTAGTGTCGCTAGTATCGAGTATGGGGTATCGACCTTATAGTAAGATGTTGTTTAAAGAATATCTAGTGTTTTCAATCTTTGTTTTGATGTCATGCTGTGAAGCGTGAGAAATGGAAAGATATTTACTTTTTAAATACTTACTACCTCCACACTTCATCTTATTGTTTCTCTTTTTCTCAGTATCTTATTTCCACGACACGTGTTTCGCCTTAGCATAAGGCATCCTCAGGAGATGTTGACTTATCAAGAAAGAAAGACCTTTATTGTATTGGTGGTATCGGTCTTTTTGCAAGAAATTTCGAGCTTGTGTCCACTACGCGCGTCGATTCCTTCGATATTAGTATAGAAACAACTGAAAGCCTTTTTTTAAAAAATAAAAAATAATATTTTTTTTATAAATATAGGCAGTCGTAGTACTCCTTTTGAGGAGGGTAATGTTTTTCCAGTGTGTGATTGTGTATTTGTAGTATGTACCTGTACAGCCTAAACCGGTAGACCGAATTTGATATGCGAGGTGTCTTTGGATTTGCTTTTGTCTGCAGATGGATATAGGCTATAATGTTATATAATTATATTAAGATACAATATTCAAAAGTTTTTGCAGTCGGGTTTTTTCGATCGTCGATAAGTCGATTTAAACCTTTTGTTCTAGAGCGGTCCTAGTTGCTATTGCTTAAACATCCTTATCTTCGGCGGAGTGGCTCGCTCTGATGGCAGAGTTTCTGGACTTCCTGAAAGCCTCTGACTTGGCTTAGATAGTGTTTCGAAAAAACATAATGGCGCTCAGTTCTAAATACCACTTCGCGATCTCCCACCCAAGATTTATATATTACTAGCTGTGCCCCGCGGTTTCACATGCGCAGTTCCCTATTGGATTATCGAGATTACCCAAAGGGGAACTTCTTGTTCTGAAGTCAGTTTAATAATGTACTTTCCCGGGGTCCAATCTACCTGTGTACCAAATCTCATCCACATCGGTTTGGTGGTTATGGCGTGAAAGCGCGATAGACAGACAGAGTTACTTTCGCATTTATTATATTAGTTAGGATGATAAGATGGAACTTAGCTTTACATTAGTGATAGGTCGAAAACACCACAGCTAACTGTACGAGCGCTATCAATTCCAGCTTCGCCCCAAAAACACGAGTACGTACCACCCACCTATCTATCACAAAACACAAAAATAAAAAAGAGCAAACATCAGTATTGAAAAGAGCAGTACAACTTCATAAATCATTGAGTTATTCATAAAAAAAAGTCTTTCCCCCGAGTGGAGACGGGGCGCAGAGCAAACATATTGCACGAGCACGTGCGACACACTTCATAAACTGCTGATATTGATCGCGAGGGGGCGCCACTGATTGTTCATAAAAATATTATAGCCTTCCCGATTGGAGTGAATGAAAAACAACGAAGAAAAACTTGAAAATATCTTTTATTTTCTAAAATTGTTACGTCATATCTTAACATATAAATTTATTTATATGCTAATTTATATTCGTTTATATTTTTGCAGATCTCTATTATAGTATTATTATTTAATATTTTATGAAAAAAAAATAACCTGTAGTACATAACTTCAACTTTAGCCTAGTTAATAAACCCATATTAATTAATTAATAACCATATCACGATTTAATAAATGAAAAGTTAGAACCACAAACGATATATTACCTGTTCTTTCTACACAACACATAGAAGAAATATATAAAAGATATAATACGTAGATTTCGTTAAAATTAACTTCCTTTTCAAATTACGCTGCAAAAAGCAAACGGAATGGAATTACGAGTACATATATCCAGAAGTTTCCTGTTCACCTCAGATTAAAAATCAGCTTTATAACGTCATAAAATAGGCGGAGGCGCGTTAAGATAAGAGTTCTCCTCTAAATAAAAAATGAGCCACAATCGTAATGGCTCCGAGCTCCTTTGATCTCAGTTTCAAGGCTTACGGAGGATTTTCTCCTCGTTCGCCCAATTTGGATATAAAATACCTAATGCGGACCGATACGGATTAGGGACATTAGCGAATTGACTGTAAACTCATTCTTATATCCCACCCCATACGTCACTCACTAGACTATACCTATGCATACGTATATAATATATTATATGGAAGAAAGCCAAAGAAATTGAAGCGGTGTAAAATTTTTACCCCTCGCCAATAAAACGTACCTAATACAAGCGAGACACCGTAAAATCCAAGTTTATTGAAGCGTCTCCAAAGAACAAGAGGAAAAGTCAAAAGCGCGCACAATTAAAAATCTCCCCGGGGACGCACCTTGAGCCGAGCGGTCAATATTACTCCGCGAGACCCTCAATTTTCACCACTCTCCCCGTCGCTAATAACAATAATTAGGAATGAGTGGTTCAATAATTAAAAACGGAAAAGAGAACAACTGGGAAAGACGGTCAAACCGTGAAGAAACTCTTGCTATCTCTATCTGTCTTGTTAATTGCGGCGCCGCCGGTCTTCTCTCCCTTGCATAGCGTTTCTTTTATGTTTTTTTCGCTACCTTGCATCTCATTTATATTCATATAATTCAATAAGCAAGCGCTTGAAAATTGTTGCGTTAAAACTTATCAATTATTTGCTTTGATTGTATTACCAACAGATTTATATGGATGACATTGTAGAGAGAGTATTTTATTTAACTCTAAAAAGGCGTTTCAGCTAATAAACCATACACATCTGTGTAATAAACACTTCTACTATTAAAACCGTCTTCGTCGTACTTTGACACATGTCCGCTTACTATAATCGGTTAATAGCTTTTATAAAATTTTAATAGCGAGTCCATTAGCATAATGTGTTTCACACAAGCTAATTTATATATGCAACATATTCTGTATAACAGGTTTTAAATAGCAGGGCTTAAAATCATTACTCGGTGAGGGTAGACGGCTGAAGTGCATCAAAGAGGCCCTTACTGGAGGAGTTAATAACGAAAGGCGAGGCAGAGATCTTTCCGCTGCTTTATAAAAAAAAATATTCTGTAAAGGGAGGTAGCTGTGGAGGAAAGGGAGAGCATTGTGTAGTTCGCCAACAATGTTTGGTTAACGCTTTTGTTTCACAAAAAATACAATGTATGTTTACATGCACATAGTAATGTCAAGAGGAGAAAAGTCCTAAGCTCTCAACCTAAACAAATTGAGAGTGAAGACCTTTCCCTCAGTATTTTAAATAATCTTGATTATTAATCATGTAACTATAAAAATACTTTCGAGTAGTTCAGAAAATCATTTTAATATAGAATGGCATCGTGCATTAGCTATCGGCTGTTTTTTCATACAATCTGATTGTAAATTTATTATTAGACTATCTTTTTAAAAATAACTAAAAATAATAGTTTATTTTTACTAGAAAAAAACTTATTTTTTTTGATAAGTTTATATTTATAAACTTATCAAAAAAATTAAGTTTTTTTCTTCTAAAGGACAATGAATTCTCAATCGCATTTCGCATTAAAGGCACACGGCGCAGGCAATTAAAGAGACTACGCATGGGGAGAGAGGGGATAAACGAGCCTCGGATCGTATTTGTCGTGTTTTTTATCGCGGCTCTAAGGCAGGGTCAATCAATCGATTAGCGCAGATGTCGCTTCTTGGCTACTGGCGCGGTAAATTGGTCTTTTTCGGTATACGGCGGTATAATAAGGTAAGGTTTAATTTAAATTCCAATATTGGAGGTTGTCTGTGTGCTTTGCTTTCCAGATTCTTCATTTATGTTAGGATTTTACAGTAGTCAGTGCACGTATAGTTGAAAATATTTTATATTCAGGAGGTTACGACGACGAAAGGGACGTTTCTTTGTGCTCTTTCTTATTTTTTCAAAGCAGTACATGCATCAAACAATTGATCATTATTAGAATTTAAAGTCGGCGCAAATAAAATACGCTGACTGGTAAAAAAACTGCTGATAAATTAAAGTCAAATTGAACGGCCAACAGAGAAGAGAATGCCCAAGACGATGATGCTAAGGAAAATTATATTAATTAATATCCTCATCCAATATCAAAAGTGAAAGATGCCCGTTCCCCTGTCGGCTGACACGGCGATCCGTTGCAAAAAGTGGTCGGGGCTCTCATTAAATTTCTCGCTTATTAAAAATTCCCCGCGCCCCTTCCGCGTCCTTCCGCGTTAGATACGCTACTTTTTATCCAACAAGTTATGCTCCGCAGTGCCCTATCTCCCCTTGTCTTTTCACTCGATAATTTGAGTGAGATTTTCTCGCAATTTAAGATAAACAAAGAGAGCGCTTACCCTTAATTGGAAAGCAGAGCGTTATTCAGGAAGGAACGTGACAAATAGACACCTCTTAACTTCTTTTCCACTTTTCCCGCCGCTCTGGGCTATATTGGTTTTTTCGTGTACACGCTAGCCGAAAGCTTTTGTTTGTTTAAGGAATTTTTAATGAGGGTATTCTTTGTAGAGCTTTGGGGACACAAATCAATGCTAACTTTTGTGAAATGTTTATTTTTGATTTAACAAGTGCTATAAGTTAGAATAAGTTTATTTGGATGACACAATGATAAATTTTGTTTTGATCGTAAAGTCGTTTTACAAGCTTCTAAGTAGGTCTATATTTATAACAAAGTTCGAAATATAGCATAATATTTAAAGTATTACTAAAATAAACGGAAAAGATCGTATTCGGATATTAGCGACATTCTCAGGGTACAAATGAATAAAAAAGTGAGATTTCTACATACATTAGATCGTGGCCAGTAAAAATTATGGGGTATCTTATTTTTGGCTACCATTAATTATTTTTAATTTGGTTTATTCGTTTTGTATAAAACGTGTACCAGAAAGATGTTATAATACTTAAGCAAAAAATAAAATTCATCATGACATTTATGGCATTCCAGGCATATTCTTATTTAGTGTAACTAACTTGTATTTTACAACTTGTTCGTATTCGTATTTATTAGATTATGACTTTTAAATATTATCGCACCTTTTTGTCACACGTTGTTTACATAACTCACGAAACTAGCACCTACAATATTTATTCACGTCTTGTTTTTGTCGTATCGACATGACATGACACAGTTCCCCCGACGGTAAGGGTTAAGTTGATATTTCTTACGAGTTGAGCTGAACCCCCCTTTTGTAAGTTTCGCGTTTAACGCAGTATATTACTTCACACTAGAATACATTAATCAATGCTTAGTGTTATCTGATGAGATATGGTGAAGACTGACTGACCCAACTATGGGACGCAATAATCAAAGTGTATAATATTTTTATAGCTCAAATTTTCCAACACTTTCCGGCACTTTTTCCATAGAAACAGAACATTTTATACATGTGATTAGTATAAATACTAGCTGCAGGAGCCAACAATAGTCTTGCGCTAGGACAGGACATGTAACCTCAGGCAAGTCTCATAATAATAGGCAGCGCGCCACGTTACGTATAGATTAAACTCAGGCGTTTAGTTCTGCTACAAGCTCCACTACGCAAATAAGTATCCACAAAAAACGCAAGACTTGTACTACTGACTTTGCTAGATAGTTCGTCCCACCCCCTCCCGCTTCGTTAGTTCCCTTCACTATTTGAATTTGAGACGCAAGTCTCCTTTCTGTTTGCAACCCCTAACTTGAGCGCCTCGAGTTTGCTGCTCATTTGCGACGATCGATGTTGTTTACAAAACATTGTCGTAATCCCGGAATTACTTAACCCGGTTTAACCATTAAAATAATGAAAGGAAGTATCGTGTAAGTAATAATATGCCTTAAAATAATGGTGAACAAATAGCTAGGGCAAAGGATGGCCAGAGCCATCCAGCGCCGTAATGTTGCTAATATTATCCTTACTTTGCACTGGAGGCTACCAGCAGGGCAAGCATGAAATGTTTACAAGCATGACTGTTTAGGTACCTAAATGCTTTGCTAAGACGTCATTAAAAAAGTATCTGTCTCTTGCTTTAAGAGATCGCGTTGCGATATGCGTGGCGTGGTGGACACTCATTCGTCGTATGTTATTTAGTAATTAAAGTTTTGATTTGACTCTAAGATCTAATAATATATGCATTAATACGAGTAAAACATATTAAAAACAATTTTACTAAAAAAACTATCGAATTTTAGATTCATATTACGATTTATAGAAGGAGCAACAGCCTGGGTCACGATTGCCTTATTATCCCCACTGATAAAGTTCATCGAATGAAAACAAAATAACAAGGTCATCGATAAGGGGTGTAACTAAGCCACTATACTCATCATTACAAACAATTATAATTATAAGGCAAACCCTGAATTCGAGAAAAAAAAGTTTTTCAAAAAGTTAATGATACAGCTGGATTTTTCTCAAATTTCTAAATTTGTTGACGCCATGCCATTGTGAAACTTGTTGGTAATGATGAGTATAGTGGACCTCTTTTGGCTTAGCACACCTATAACCGATTACCCTGTACAGCTGGACTGTTTCGTTCGGATGCATTTGAAAACCCCTTTTATAAATCTATTTGTTACTTTATTTTATTTAATAATTAAAAACTTATCATGTATATTTTATAAACAGTACTTATTAAATTATTAATTGTTTAGTTCCGTATGCGTGTATCCAAATAAGGGTCACAAGCAAGTATCAGTTTAAGTGCAACTAGATACCTCAGAAGTAGTATAAGTGCGTAAGAAGTTTTTGCACGTGATATCGTTCTATTACAGCTCTGGATAACATTTTGATGAGTCAGAAATACTAAAATATTATAATAAAATAAAGAGAATCTAAATTTAAGACTCAAAAAGTAGATATTTACTTATGGTTTGGTCTCGGTCTTTCTTATTGATCATACAAATTATAATTAAATCAATTCCATAGCTAAAACTTTTAAATTAACATACGATTACGAACCCACGCCTTTCCACAGCCGTCAGAACTCCTAAATATGATTGTCACTCTCCTAAGAGAACCGTTGCATGACGCCCTCATACTTACTTACGACGGTTTTCAGTCCGCCTAGAATTTACTAGACATGCAAACTAGATATGTATAAATATATACGATCTCGCGTTTTATATTGAGGTGAAAGGGCAAGCTACCCAACGGATTAACTAATCGGCCACTAATCGCACGTCTCATACTGAAACACCTCAAGTGTAGCCGTCGCGACGACGACCGGCCTCGAGAGGCGGTTGACCGCGCTACTTTGTAACATAACTTTGATAAACGATAAAAAGAGTTACATTGCTTTTGAATTGTTTGTACAGTTTATAGAATAACTGCGATTAAAGTACGCAATAAACAAGTATAGCCATTCCAAGTAAGTAACCACTAACTGTTATTTTTATAAATAAGTTACCATCGACTTCAATTCTGCTTATACATAGCTATATGTTATACAAACCAACTAATTGGCCTCACACCATTTGCAAATTCCCTTTTGAATATTTTTTTTTTATTTCCATAACATTTTAGGCATTGCTGAGAAATCGGGGAACATACATATGAAAAGGAAATAAAAAAAAATCCGTCGAATTAACCTCTTCCGTTTTTGAAGCTGATTAAAATTATTGCAATAATACTTAGTACACGTTTTGTAAAAACGATATTTGAAACGTGTCAAATATACAAAAAGTCTCTGTTACTGAAGTGATATGTATACAGACTGCTATGTTGCGTGAAGCAGTAGCATTTAATTGTACAGTAATTGAACTGTCGTCTGTCATGCTCATGTTGTTCAAAAATAACTTGTCAAGTTTCCATTTTCGACAATGCATTTGGAATTCAATCTGATACGCGCACGACCAATAAACTCAAAACATATTTAAACATTCATATCTCCGTACTGTAAACATATACGAATGTTTACGATAATGCAGACATCCACTCATAAAAAATCCCCCTCTCCCTTGAGCGAGCACTCAAAAACAAAGCCCCGGGCGCCTCGACTTGTGAATATTTCAACAGGTCTTCTCTTTGTTGGAATATTAAGTCAATGGGGTAATTGATCTGTTAAGGCGTGTACGAAAATCTATGCGTTAATCTTTGATTAGTTTTGATGGATAGTTCGGCTGGTTTGTTTGTATAGTCGGGCCCAACACGGAAAGGCTTAAGTCTAATATTAGACAAAATTTATTTCGTAATAAGAGTATGACAAGATTATGTACTAAGTTTACCATTGTCGTTGTAATGTTATCTTCGTTGCATTCAATGACAATTTTACAAAAGTAGACTAGTGGTTCATACAAAAATGGCAATCTTCAAATTCGTACACATCATTCTTTATCATACAGATACCTACAGATCATATAGATTTTCTTTGCAACTTGCCAACCAAACCACCATTCATTAACACCATCCGAACGCCTAGTAGAGATCGCTTTTGGCAACTTGTGATATGAGTTGTAAAAAGTTACAAAAAGTTGTTTACGTACAAGTGACTTCACCTTTAATTTTTTATATGCACTCACCTCGCCCGCTTCTCCCGACGAACCTCAGATCATTAAACTTAGCGACCTGGTTCTTCATCACCGCTGTACAGTTTCTCAATTCAGCGGAGCAGTTCTCATCATTCCCTGCTCTCACAGTCACTAAGGTTCCGTCGCCGACGTCACCCAAAGCCACGACTTTGAACGCGACGGGAAGCGTTTTATTTGATCGCCAGTGTGGAGGCAAGACTGTGCAAACCTGGAAATACACAAATAATACATTAAAATTAAAAGAAATTCAAAAACTCGACTGCGGAAACTTAAGAACACTGTATTTTAACGAGTGAAACCGCGTAATATAACAATCTGAAGAAAAAGACAAAGCCAATGATACTTCGCACATCAAAATCGGTCTATTGTCATCTACCGCTTTAGGCTCTAGAAAGTCAAATATACTCGTATGAACATACACACAAAAAACTCTTCCTATTAAAGTTAAAAATTATTTTGATTACCTGAATCATACTATATTATTATTAAAAAGTTTCCCTCTTCATGCGATAAACAATTAATACCACACAGAAGCTATCGAGTTATGGAAGTTAGTGGTGCTACTTACTCAAGTTCCTATCCATATTTTCCATCAAATATTTCCCGAATAATTCTCTACGCTTCAGTGTTACATTACAAGAGAACGTTACATAACTAACCATAACATTTCTATCGTATCGTATGTTTTATGTAACGTTCTCATGACGTAAAGGCTCAGTTTATCATTATCAAATGACTTAGGATATCCCATCACTATTTTCCATAATTTTCATTTGGGAAAGCGTAACACTGTTTTTTTATCAATCATAACATCTAAATCTATTTTATTTAAAAAAATGCTTAGTTGCTCACAGCATGACGTGCCATCGTTGTGGATACAATGCCCTCATTTCATCCCTAATTAATTTCGCCGAATGTGAACGAAGCTGTAGTTGGACTTTTCTAACGATCTGGTCTCTACGCGTGATAGCTTGTTAAACAAAATAATCTTAAACTTTATGTTTATTGTATTTTTGTTAACCTGAGATACAGACAGATTGTGATTTAACCATAGACTAAAATAGAAATTCGAATACACGATCCGATAAGCTAAGCTATATATGTAGCATCATCATTTATTTCCCTACTGCTGGGTATAGGTCACATCTTGCGTATATCATCCATTTTAGCTTATCCTTTGCATTATGATCATACCCCATTCGCAATATCATAGTGAGACTAATAATTAGTGAAGTCAGCTTACCACATGAGGGCTGCCAGTCTTCACAAGCTCGCCAGGATGATCCGCCAACAACCCTTCCAGAGTCCTCTCGGCTAACAACTCTGCAGTAAGCGGCTGACTCGACAAGCTACCACCGTAACTCGAAGACGGCGCCTCGTGCCCCAGTCCGTTTGTAGTCGAACTCACTTCACTTGACAGATGCATTTTAGTCCATTCACTTCACACGTTGTCTTAAAAAAACTCAAAGTATCCGTCACATAACTATCACAGTCTTCTTTCGATTGACGTCGTTGTGATTTGAGATTTGTAATAGGAGTCGCTTGTCGTCTGGTAACATTGTGGTATGAGGCCCTGCGACGAAAAAAATATACAGAGCTAAAGAAAGAAAGATACTTCAAGAAAAAAGCTAAAGTTGTAAGATTTTAACGGTAAATCATTGTATCAACATTCCGTTTCCTGTTTAAAGCATGGGACCTAGCAAAACCTAGAAAAAAACAAATAGTCAAACATAATAAATTCTTAGTTAAGTTGCTATCACATACTTCTTGATGTCTCTGTAGCAGAAGAACAGATAGTTTTTGAGTGTAATTTAAGATATACCCCTTAAGCCTAATCATAACCACTATTAGTTGTTTAAATTATGACAAGGAAATATTACACATTTACGCTACGCTCTTGAATTTAATTACCTAGCACAAAATGCCAAGCGAGCAGATGGTAGCTTTGCTTAAATGTGAAGAATTTAAATCATCATCAGCTTACTCTCGTCCGCTGCATTTCCCAAGACACGCCACTGAGTTCTATCCCGGGGTATATCATTGCCACCATTGTCTGCTATCCTCTGTATACCTTTGCTCTACCTATTCGCTACGCATTTTACACTACGTTTTCCAGAATTTTAATAAACAGCCGTAACTTAACGACTTCAAAAATATCTTCTCTCATGCAACACGTGAAGGTAAATAATCTCTTTGAACTCTCTCAGAAGCTGACAATAGAGTGTGAAGGTTCAAAGTGACTTCCGCGCGTCACTCTCGGTCGCGGGGTCGTAGGCGAGGGCGGATGCGGGGTGGCAAATCAAGCGGATACTGTGAAATATGAGGTTTTTAACTTCATACTTGCACGTACGCACAAAAATATTGGATTCAGTCAGAAGTTAGTAAAAAAAAAATTGCCTAGATTCCGTCACGGATGAAAAGTGATAGTAATTTTGGATCCTGATTTCAATTATTGAGTGCTTTTTTGCTGCAAAAGAATCTGTACTCATTCGAAAATGTGATTAAAAATTCGTTTATAATTTCATTGTAGTTGTTTTTTATAATTTTAGATAAAATGTCTTTTTACCCGACTGCGAAAGAAGGAAGGTTATGTTTTTCGAGTGTATTTATGTAGGTATGTATATTTCTTTGGCACGTCCTAGAGTCTAAACGGCTTGTCATATTTTTATCTGAGTGGTGTCAATAGATTCGTCATATTCGTGAGAGTTACAGTATGAAGTTGATGCACAGGTTTAACGAGTTAACAGTAGGGTTTTTTTCGATCTCGCTTCTACCCACTTGTTTATGTATTATTATAACCATCCTCAATTTAAGTCATGTGCAAAAAGTGTATCAATATTCAAGCGTCTCAATCGTAATTCAAAACGCGTCTCAATTCACAAGTCAGGAAGTCCGGTGACCGTCTTGGCCCGTCCAAGACCGTTCATTTGAATATCTTGGCCAAGAGACGGTCGGATATTACATTCGGTGGCCATTTGCACCACCCGGCCATTTGTACCCGTCTGTAGCCGACGATCATTATACATGTCCTACGGGGTCCGGCCCTTAGGGACGGGCCTCAGGAATTCGTGTCACTTGAAGTGAAGCAGAAGGGAAACTTTCAAAACTGGCAACTGGATGGTAAATATCGCCGTAGAAAACTGTAAAATTTTGTCTTAATAGAGTAAAACAAGAGGGAAATTCATGAGCGAGGTTTGTTTTATCGGTCCGATGTCTTTTCAGTCAGGCCACCACTTCTGAATCAGATTATATTCAATGACCACTGCTTTAACACTGAAGTAAAACATAGACACAGTTGCTTTAGAAAAAAGGGTTACACGACAATTTTATTTCTCCTATACTAAGCAAGACTATTTCTTTGTCTTTTTTTAAATAATTTATTCTTTTTATAACGCAATGGTCTCCACCAACCTAAAACAACTTAGACGTGACCTCATCCTCCACCAAGCTCCTAAGAATAATAAGTAACAAAAAGTTTTCCATCTTATATTTTGTACTCTGTGTGCAAGCTATCCCTAAGCTTACCCCCTTTGATTAAGAACGCGTCCTCTTTAAAATTGGGCTGATAAAAGATGTAATCGGACACGTGAACACTTTTTATTTGGACGCAGGTGCGGAAATCGTAGAATTTAATTGGATTTTCGACGTATTCGTAGGTACACACGTAGGTAAATCATCAGCTACTTGTTTTGGTTCATATTAGTGAAATTAGAAGCAAAGGGTTGCTATGTTTTATCTTCGGTGTGAAGTTCATGCAAAATGCCATTATTATAAACAATCACACGAATAACTAGGAAGGTAAATTTTCATTAGCAGTTATAAATATGCTGGGAATGAATATAAAATTATACCATATTCAAGAATAAAGAAAGAAGAATGTAGACATACGATAGTTTCTCCAATCAAATAATAACATACTCTTTTGTACCTGTGTCAAACTTTTATACATGATATTTTCGCCAACTTTGATCCACATTTTGGTGAATTTTCCTTGTGTGTTCAAGTTTCACGGAACTCTTTTGTTTATTTGCCACTGCTTCGTAATTTCATGTATAAATATTGGCCCATTGTGTATGTTTCAAACTAAAATTAAAATACAACAAAAGTATCATTAAATATATCGCCGTCTGGTAGCTTTATTAAAAATATCGTCCAAACATTTGCAAGCATTGGAACAGAAACGGCAATGTATCTTTGCCCCGTCCCTGGCTCCTTTGTGGAAGGGTGCAGCCCGTAACGAGCGTACACACTTGTCATTCATATACACAGTAAGCGACCTACCCATAAATTATTTTTTGAGTAAATAAAACTGTCATTAAATTATGTAATAAATATCGAAAATATTAATTATTGTGTCCCTAATTTTAAAATCATGATAAAGTTATAATTCTTTTTCCTAACTGTCGAATAAGACGTCCTAAAAATCTATATATATAAAAGAAAGTCGTGTTAGTTATACTATTTATAACTCAAGAAGGGCTAAAGAGATTTGGCTGAAAATTGGTGGGGAGGTAGCATTGAATCAGGAGAAGGACATACGATACTTTTTAACAGACTAAAAAAGTAGTTCGATATTAGTTTTATTTGTTTTAGTTTTAGTAGAACTACGCGGGTGAAACTGCGGGGCACACTAGTATGTTATAAATTAATACATTTTTTTTGTAATATCTAAATAATAAAGTAGAAAATAGATACGAAAAAATCCGCATTGAGTATATTCTATATGAAAAATATTAAAGGTTACTACAGGTGCAAGTTTATTAAAGCATGCTTAATGATAAGTGGCCTTACTGTTCTTTATAGATACGTACTTGGGTTACCCTTACATGGTTTATTATTTACGAGCAAGCCCTTTACGTATGTTTTTACGCTAAGATTTTATGGCTATGCTATTCATGAGTTAAACCCTGGGCGGAATCACGACCCACGCTAGAGTGGGTAAAGCTATGGCAAGTAAAAAAGGTTTATAAGGGTGTGAAAAATATATAATATCACCCAGGCGTGACGCTTAGATAATATCAAATTATTTCTTTTTCATAATTTTAAATATTACAATGTTAAATAGTATTTTTGCCCCACAACAAAATTTTTAGTATTGTCAAAAATCGGTTCATTAGTTATATGAGCACTGAGCGGGCACTGAGTTTAATTATAATACATATAACACAAACCTTGAGACGTAGAGTATAGTATGCTCTGCAACTAGGTAGAGCAAAGATATAGAGTATTACAGACAGATGTGGAGACGAGATGCCCAAGAAACATTACAAAAATAAATCAGCTGAAGCCAACATCTCAGAATCAAAGTAAACAGCATGTAAGGCAGTGAAAGACATGTCTCACCCCTTGCCTGAATTAAGTTTAACATCCCAATCGACGTATCGCGTTACGGCCTATTTGTACGCCTTAGGGGTCCCGAGATATCCTGAACATTATTGTCGATGGATGTTGGATCTACGAAATGGAAGATGCGATATTTTAGTATAGTACCTACGTCGTTTTGAACCATTTAATTTAAATGTACAACGTGTAACTAAAAGACTACCATAAAAACTAACCACTTGTTGATATTTTCCTTACTTATTAACCAATCATGTAATCCGTTCTATATAGTTATTATTGTTTTCGAGTAGTATATAGTATATCTACATTTTATTGTTTTCGAGTATTTGCAAAACTTTGGTTTTACAAATAGACCATTTTGTTGGGTTGACCAACACCCCTATGAATCATTTTATTACAATTTGTATATAAATATAAAACATTGAATCATCATTGAGAAACAAAATTACAAAAAAACTTAAAATATATACTAGATTTTTAATAACGGTCTTGTTGCTTATTCATTATTATCATCAGCAGCCCAGCCCTCCTTAACCTTATCTTATCTGCTTGGTCGGCATCTATCACACAATGCCATCAGCTACTATGATTACTTTATCGGCATCATTTTAAACAGAGTTTAATAAATTAAAGATTCTCAATTCGATCAATTTAAAAATTATTTTTTGTATAACAGGGCATAATGATTATTTAGTACGCATTTTATCAAAAACAGTCAAATCATTTTAAAATATTAAAAAAATCTAAATAAAACTTTCACTGTTTATAAATATATTATTATGTCACCCTCATCCCCTACGTAAAAGTAGATCCTGGTAAGCAATTGTCTAGTTTCCAAGATCAAAGAGTGAGGAGATGGGTGAAACGTAACGCGGCGGCTAACCAACCGTGCCTAGTGACGCCTTTTTGTTACCACTTGCAAGTAAATCGTGACCTTACATATTGGGAGGGTTTAAATTGAACGATATACCGTTGAACATGCTATGAAAATTTATTTAGTGTCTCTTCTTTTTAATATTCATTGGCTGTGTATTTTCTATCGATTTCCATAAAATTAAGGATTATATCTCCCGTGAGATCCCATTTTAACAATATGAAAATCAATTTAGAATGTTTCGTTGCAACACGAATTACGCAAAGCTTGGTAGAAGATCCTAAATTATGTCATCGATTGTACATATTTTCGTTTACACATTTTTTTTAATTTCTTCAGTTTTCTTCATTTTTATTAAGCTTCGCGTAATTTGTGTTGCAAAGTTTTCGAATCCAATCGGAAAATCATTGTAAATAGGTGTGAGTGAGGTGCTTTCAACTTTATAAAAAAAACATTAGTTTTTACGGTTCTTGTTTGTAAATCAATGTAACTACAAAAAATTATACGCGCCTCCCGAATTGAACTAGTTGTCATTTCGAACAAAAAGAAAATCCATATCACTTCATGCACCTTTAACAAATCAAATTCAACAAAAAAAATTCATAGGAAAAAAGTTGAATATCACGTCTCATACTTCACACTACCAGACAAAAACCTCCGTATTTATTAAAGGCAAACCAAAGCAGAGTAAATTTACAAACGTCTAAAAGCATCTTAGCAGCTAGTAGATATGTACGTATAGTATTCACACCCCCATGTTCGAGCCACTTTAAAGTGTACAAAAAACATTTAGCCCGCGACCCTTTCGCAATTTTGGTGACAATAAACAACGTCTGCACAATCAAGCAGTTAAATAAGAACCGCTCGGAATGTGCCCGCTTTTATTAAAACACGAACCGACAGCTTGGAGAGATACGAGTTTTGATTGCAAGCAAATGTTGACTAGATTTTATTTACTGATTTCCCAAATAAAAAGGGAGTACTCGATTCGACGGCATTTTAATTTCCCCTAATCTTCATCTATAATAATCTCTTCAATAATCACTACAGGAATTTAATAATATTGTTCCTTCCTGATACTTCTGCTGTGAATCATTAATTGCTCAAGTTTAAATAAAAATAATTAATTTGAACGAAATTGGACTGTCAGTTGTATTTTTACCGAACTGCCTAAAAGGGTAATGTTTTTCAAGTGTATGTTTTGTACACACTTATGTAATACTAGCTTTTCCTGCAGCTGCGCTCGCGTTAAGAAATATTATTATTAATTAGGTATAGTTTTTCAGCTTTACTTTCGATTAGCGTGTGTAAAAAATTTGGATTATTTTTTTAATTTTTGGGCTAAGCGTTGATAGATCACTATGTCAGTCAGTCACCTTTGAGTGATATATATATATATAGATTTTGTATGTAAGTACCTGTGTATGTATGTCTTTTGTGTGTGGTTTTTGTTGTGTGGTAATACAGTATAAAAATCCAATGTCTTAATCCAGGGTCTCAGCTATCTTCGTGCCAAATTACATCCAAAGCACTTTAGCATAATTATAATATTTAATATACTTATAGTACTAGAATCACAACCATAGAATCATTAGGAATCACCAAAAGAAACAATAATTAGTTTACCGTCATTCAGAACAGATGAATTAAAATTTATCAGTTAAAGCATAATTTAAAATGATATATGAATTTAAATTTATCAATTTAAATTATGCTATATCCAATGAAAAGAAAGTTTAAATTGGAGTGTATTAATGATTGGAGATCGCCCTCGAAATTCGCCATTATAATCGAATAACTAAATTTTACTCTATAATGAAATACGATTTTTTAGCGATGATGGCCGAGTGGTTAGTGTTTTCGATTGCCGTGCAAGAGGTATGAAGTTCGATCCCACGAAATATGCAAAAAGAAGAAAGTTTAAGTTACCGGTGAAGGAAAACATCATGAGGAAACCATAGCATGCCGTCTGGCTAGCCACCCCCAAGTTGTAAACTGTTTTGCCAGGCACCTAACGGTGTCTTCCCGCAGCCTTCGTTGAGAGCCAGTGTATTCCATACTAAGCATGCTCCATCTAGGGCTACAGTGTCGCTGACTTCCGAGGTCGTGCGAGCTTGATGTCAAATGCCTAGCTGTGTTGGATGAAAAAAATAGGAATACATTATATTATATCTTATTTTATTTTTTTATCTTTAAACATACTACCTATTATAATTCTAAATGAGCTATACTGGATTCTCAAAAATTAAGACGTTTCTCAATAAATCCCCGTGGCAGAGACGGTTATTTTCAATTTAAAAAAATAATAATTTAATCAGGCTGAATATTATATCCTTTCTCATTAATCATACCTGTTTAAGGGTTCCTCCACACTCAAATAACGAAGTACGCGTGACACTCACAGGTGAAACTTTAGGGATTGCTAATGGGAGTTCGCGCGCACTTTTTAACAAGTTCCGCCTCGGCTAATAAAGTGGGAGATAATGGTTTTGAGATGTTAGCGTACGGGACGACTTATTGTGAATAAAGTACAGGTAAAGCATTTTTCATTGATCTTATTTATTATATACATATATTACGTTTTTGAACATAGTGTATTAGTAACCATTTCAATGGTAACGATATTACAATTATAAGAGTGAATTGTAACTCTTGCAGGGGTGCCTAGACTTTATAATTTATTCGTATTTTATACTGAGTAGTAAAGTGTTCTGTTATTTTTTTATATCTCTGCCACCAGTATTAATAGTTACTTAATGTTTTCCTTTTTTAACTAGAATGAATGTATGAATGTATTTTATATGATTCAAAAAAATTATTAGTATGTACGAGTATGTGTTAGCTTATATCTATAGTATATTATAAGAATATGTATTAGTATATATTTAAATTTAGTTTATGTAATAGAATGTAAGTGTAGTTTGTAATATTTGTAATATACTTTTTCAAATGTCTCCATCCTAAAGTTGCCTAGAAGAGATCGCTTCTAGCGATAAGGCCGCCACTTGTGGCTCTACATGTTATTTTATAATTTGTATTGGTGTGTTTTGTGTGTCTACAATAAAGCGTTGATCTATCTATCTATCTAGAATTTTCAACTAGACCTATAGAACAAAATTGTAACATCTTTCTTTTTGGTCTTTTTTGAAAACAACATCGCTATGATAACTCTGCATCAATGTAAAAAAACATATAATCTATTTTCGAGCTCACGACAATCAAACCATATTCCAAACTATATGCAAAACGTTATCAATCTGACGCCACATATGTTGCTATTATCACAGAACACGTGCCCTTATCTCGGGAGTTTAATCTCCGGCCGTAGTGTGCGCCGAGGCTAATGAGCCTGCGGTTTTCTCGAGAACAACACGCAAGTACCCGCACCCGCGCCGCCTCAACTTTGCCGTCTTAATAAACTTTCTATTTAATTAATTCTCGTATTCATATCTATTAACTACCAACCTTGGAAAAACTAAAAAACAAACAATAATTCCACTTTTAAAATTTCGTAACCACAACACTATCACAGATAAAAAATAAGAAAAAAAAGCATAAACTTTTTTCTCTGCCGGTCCGGTAACCGCGGAAAAGCGCGCGCGTCCGCCGCCGAAACGTGGTCGACATTAAAACCTTAGCGGGAAAGAAACGGTCCCCTTATTACTTCTCGAAAGAAATTCGCGCGCACACAGCGGCAAGGCGAAAGAAAATCCACCCACACTTGGAAAAGCTGCAGCGACGACAGGGGGACGGTTTGTTTGTGTGTGTGAGGACAAATAAGTATTAAAAGAGATAGTTAGGTTGGGACAAGCATGCGAAGCGTGTTACTTCGACGATCTAACCATATGTTGCCAGCGACGTACATAGGCTGAGATATTCGCAATTCAGAGGGTCGTAAGGACGTCTGTGTTATGGTCTAAGCTACGACGAATATTTTACTTTCGCTGTATAAGTAAAAATAAAAATGTGATTTTCAGGAAGACACTATACTGTATTCTAAATACACAAATAAAAGTCAATTACTCATTACAATACTCGTCACTCATTTCCATTCTATGATGATTTTTTATTGATTATTTTCTTTGTAACAAATTTTCTTTTATGTTCTTATTACATCGTGTGAAAATTTTATTTAAATTCATAAAAATAATTAAATGTTTCTTTCTTTAGTTTTTTTCGTTCAAGTGTATCGTACATCTAATTTGTTTAGTCAGTTTCTAGACTTAGGATAACTATTTTCTATAAAAATACAAAATTACTGAAACGAATATATCCTACGTGTAGAAAAGTTGTAGATTATTTACTAAATTATCTAATTGTATAGGTACAATGTGATTGTAAGAATCAATAAATCTGAATTTTTAAAATAATATGTAGTGAAAACTATTTAATTATTTGCATTTCACAAGTCAATCGATTTAAGAATATAATTATTTTACTGAAGATTGTGTGGTTCTTAAATATTTTTGTAACATATGAAAATAAAAAATATTTGTGAAACTAATCATATATATTTCTTTCCAACTACAATAATAAAAAATTATGGCTGGAAAATATGTAAACCACAACCTATCATATTTTTTTATAAAATACCTAACACTCAAAATTTCATTTTTTAAACAAGGCTGGCTTCTTTGTTAGTTGGATTGTTGAATATAAAACGCACTTATATTTATTATTTCAAACAACAGACCTTCGACCTACATTTCCCAATTAGTAAACATAACAAAGGTATCTCCTACGCGTCGAACCGTACCACATCGCTACGCGGCTACGAAAGTTCTACGAATGGGCTACGAATCTTTTTACCCTAATTAGCTTACAAACGACATAGTTAACTTAATTATAAATAGTACACACCTAGTCACATACAGAGTGTTCAGATTAATGAAAGAGAAACTGTAAAGAGACTTGGTTATTAGTTATATTATTTGAATTTATTTAAATCATTTTAAGTTCGAGATCAATAAATTAAAAACAAATACACCAAAAAAAGTCAAATATCTCATGCGTTTTAGAGATTGTTGGTACATATTTTTATGGGATAGACATTTTTGGAAATATGTTCAGATTTTTCTCGAAGCTAATTTTCTTTATAGTCTTGAGAATCAACAACTTTTTTTTAAACTATGCCAATTTTATATCCTATCACTCTGTTGATGTCTATTGATACTAAATACAGGTGCGATTTCAATGCCAAGGGTCACCATAAAGGGTCTACAATGGAAATTTTATATCGTCATATAATTTAACTGCCCGCTTTAATAACTAAGCCGAGCCCGTATCGTTGACAAAAGATGAGCTCTTGAACAAGTTTGGGTCTACAGAAAGACACACACACCTTTAACCGCATAGCCACATACCGTCCACATTCACACACACACACGCGCACACACACCACTACAAGCGTGAAACCCACACGCCCACCATCTAAACACGCCCAACGTCTTCGGTTTTCTTATAAACCGCGTTGTGTTCGCTGTCCTGCTTTCACTTGTGGCAAGAGATAGTGATCTCTCTGTCTGGCTCAATGACGAGCTTCACATAAAGCGAGGCCACATTCCCGCCTTTTTTCCCACTCCATTTTGACAGCTCGCGGCTCCATATCTGGCCGGAAATAAGACAGTGTTCACATAGGATATCTTATATTAGTTATCTTGATTAACGTTTTTCTTTAACATCAAAAAACGGTACATTTCTTACTTAGTGTACTTACATTTAATTTTCATTACACCATAACATTATTTTTAATCTACATAATGTCTTTTGACTGTACAGAAAAAGAATACAAACGAAGCAATAATATCCAATATTCTAAATTATTACAAAGTTTAGTACTAAAGGAATAACACAGCTATATATTTTCTTTTTAAATCAAAAGCACTACATGTAGAATAAACCAGCTTAATCCAACTTTATCTAAATCGCTATACTTCTATCTAGCTTTATAGCTGCACTTTCGGTAAAAACTTAATGTCATTCATAACAAAAATGATATTGCATTAGACTTTTCTCTTTTTAGCAAACTTAGCAATTACTTAGCTTTTTAAAAAATATGTGTATGCTGTAGTGTAGCAAATAGAAATCTCCGGAAATCAGTTTTACACACACGCATACGGCCTTTGTAGCAGATCTGAATCATCTGCTTGGATCCACCCAGATACAAAGTGAAACGGTATACAGTGAAGAACTTTATTCCTTACATTTGAACATAGAACATCAATAAAGTTCCAAACTGAAAGCTGTGAGTCGCTGTAAACATCAATGTGCGCTCTGTCTTAGCAACTAAGTGGCTCAAGACGCGTTAGCGGGCCGCGCGGCGAGGGGTGGGCGGGGCTGCGGCGCTCCGCTTTCGGCACACCGAAACACACATTTTTCCCGCCGCAAACCTCGCGCCGGGGGTTAGCCGCGGCCCGCAGACCTCGTTGGGAAAGACGGAGATGAACGATGTTTTGTTGCTCTTCGCCTACGCATGCGCGGTGCGAGGGAAATACGCGCGAAACGTTGCCAGTTCCTGGAGGTTGTTGAAGGTGGTTGGTATGGTCTGGTGAGCGCTGGTAGCGAGGTGTACCTGTAAACAAATGAATGGAAGCATGAGTTTTTAACGCACACAGCGTAGTTGACTTAGGTGTTTCTGAACGATTGCTAATGTTAAGCAACGTTCTATCCGGCCAGGTTATAGATGGGCGACCATAAAGTGTATTGAATGACACTTTAATTGTATGTCACGGTTGTTTGTCTTCGGACACAATTGTTAGCCATGCCAAATGCCTTCGGGTGGCCTAGACAATCTGACACTAAGGCGAACCACTTCGCCTAAGAAGAAGAATCTACATGATAATTTTTTGAATTCAAGATCATACGTGTATAAAGTCTCCATGAGTAATATCTGAAACATAAATATCTTAAATCTCAAAAAATATCTCAGTTTTACGCAATTTGTACACGCGCTGTTCTTTTTTTACTGAATTACAGTATTTTTATTCATACAAAAAAATATTGAAGAATCAAACTCCTAAAACCTTTAAACCGCAGCGTATCCTAACGTAACCGAACGAGTGACGTAGTACACTAGAGTATAAGGTCCGCCGCAAACTGTCCGTAACCGCGGGTCGAACTTACATGGCGTGTGGCCACAACGAACGGGCAAAGTGGCACACGAGTAGAGAATCAACAGAGAACCATTTCTCTGATATTGTATTGGTTGCAGTAGAGATTCTCGACATTTTAATGTCGAGTTTTGACGCTCAGACAAGAACTCGAAGGTTTTTTTTTTATTTGTGAGCCTATAGAGAGTTGTTCACAACTGGAATAGGTTGCCTGAAAATGTTATCACTGCAACGTCCATAAATTCTTTTAAAACTCAACTGGATAAATAGAGACTATACGACAATCAACTATGTCTTGTAAACCTTTAGCGACAATTTTGTGCAATGCATTGGACAATTAATGAATTCAACAGAATATGATATAGCTTGAAGCTGCTCGCCTATTGTTCAATAAATAAATAAATATAGTCACGAAAATCGTATACAAATATTGATCGTAAATGCGAGTAATATAACATGTTTTAATGGTGATGTAGTTTTACTATTGACAATGGCTGCTTCAAGCCATTGTGACAAATTAACAATGAAGAAAAAAAAACAAATTAGAAATATTCTAAAGTAAAGCACCTGCTAAGATATTGCTCGCGAAATTTATGATTTATCCATCTCCGTAACCGCGACATTTTTATTTGTGAAATGTAAAAGAATTCGTTATAAGTAATTGAGAAATTATAATACTTCATTCCGAGATAGTATCTTGAATGGTCTGACATTCGTGAGTGGCCTTTGCATGCATTACGCCAGCGAGGCGTAATTGTACCGAATGTATGAATAAGACTTGGTTATCACTGAAGTTAGAAGCTTTCGGGTGGATTTAACAATGTAACTGTTATATTTTTACGAAGAAAAGAAGACTGAACTCGTACTGTGTTGTTTTTCTGCAGATATATTTGTCTACCCTAGCGGACCGCTGGCGGGCGCTATGTGGCGACGGCATATCAAAACAAACGCGTGTGGCCTCCCTAATCACGCCGCCGCCATTTTCTGGCTAACCATCCGACCAACGTTGCGGGTGTCTTGACGAACTACCTCGCTCTGCTGTCAGCAAATAATAGTTTTAATTCGTTCTACCACTATAGTTTAGAAGTGATCTTCTTGTAACTTGAGGATGGCTTAGGTTCTTGTTGAGCAATCTTTACGTGGCTCAATTATGCTAGGTCAACATGTGGGTGGCCTCGAATCTCAGTTCTTGATTTTTAAACAGTCTTTTATTTGGTTTAATTCCATCTTGAAAGTTTTCAGGTGTACTAAAATCCTTCAGGCTAGGCTCAGGGTAAGGTCTATTCCACTCTGAATACAAAATCAAACTTAACAGAAACTGATTATTTAACTCTTACTTGAGCAGTTTTATTTGTATGTATGGGTCATTAGGTATTGAGCCACGCTCATCACCTTGTCCTAAAAAAATTTGAACCCTGGTTCTTTATTAGTAGCAAACCTTTTTTTTTACGCCGGCAGAGCGGTTATGTGAAACTCTTACCCACTAAAACTCCTCGGTATCACTATCTGCCGATGACTGACGGGGCACGGAAACTCTATAGCACTCATCCGCGATACGTCACCGGATTCATCCTTCGGGGTTGCCCCTCGTTGCGGTACTCCGTAGTGTTGCGTAGAGGCAGCAGATAAACACCACTGCGGCCCCACCTCTTCCACCAATACGCGGTGGTGTCTCCGCTGTTGCCGCGGAAGAAAAGCGGCGGAAAGAAGTAGGAAAAGCGGCGCACCTCAATATTGGCAGTCCTCTCCCGCCGCGGCCTATCCCTCGGCTGTTATGTCTTGCGACATTGCAGCCTGCTTCAGTTCCTATAGCTGCTCCGACACAGGCTTAGTGGCCAAAATCTAGTGGATCGGCCCATCCCGGGTGCCTCTTGGCCTTAAGGGGATTTGTAGCAAACCTTACCTAACCAGGTCAACTTATTTAACCATTACTTAACTTAGCAGCAGTTTGACGAAGTCAGCCGTCGCAAGGTAGGTATTTGTTACTATGTTTTGTTACACCGCTATGTTCAACTAGTTGTAACACTGATAAGAAATATCAGAACATGAGATTCCTATCACGTCCGTTAATTTCCACATACTCGTATTCACTTACCATCGTTTCAATTTCGACACAATCTCGTTTCAATGGTTAAATGTTAGTACTGACAGAAGTAACTTTACTTATCGTAAGATTTATTTTACTTCTTCGTCTAGGCGGAATTTCTCTCTTTGGTATCAGAGCTTCTTCTACTCGTATCATCCGAAATACGGTATTATTTAAGTATAAATGCTACTTGGATTAGATATAACTTATCCGAATCTCGTTGAATTGAACGCTGGCTCAGCATTGGTGATCAGTTACAAAAACCTAAGCTAACTGTGCCACGAGCGCTTACATATTTAAACACTATATAACTAAATCAAAATCTACACCAAATCCGACCTCCAATATTCAACTAAATTATTAAACATCGGAAAGGTAAACACAATTCACGAAAGCACGAAGCTGAAGCAAAACGCGAACACCGTAGCTGAATAAATAACTTGACACTTGTTCGCAAATAAACAATTTAAAATGTCAAGAATAGGGAAAGGGCAGGACTCAACCCTTTTCTTCGGCCGACATTATGTTTTCTGACAACCAATTTTACACGTTGTTTGCTCACACTGAATGTTTGCATGGCGTTCGAATGCTTTAATTTTTTAAACCGTTAGTTAAATCACTATTATTTTATGCTTAAGAAATACCTTTTTGTACCAATAAGTAATATGAACAGTGTTGTTACAATCAATACTTATTGTGCGTATACATAACTTTCGTGGTACCATCTTATTTATACCAACAGTCCTCAATTTTTTTTTCCAATTAAGTAGCGTAAATATCTTATTGAAAACTCTTTAGACAAAAGATACTTTTGTTCAGTTAACCAAATATCCAAATTAATCATCAATTAACGACTAACACCACCCTCAACACTTAATAAAGGCAATGAAGATTTGTAATAAGCGTATCGCGGAATTACTACCCGTAATATCGGAGTCTAATATAAGAACCGGGGCAAAAAGTAAACAAGGAAGCTAGCAGTTCCGCCAGATATTAAAGGCATATCTCTCTATTATGAGCACGAACTTCTGTAATTTAAGGGCGACGCGGCATATGGCGGAGGGAAGGGTTGGCTGAGCCTGTCGATGAATTGGCGTTGTTGGTTTAGAAATTTAAAATTGTAACGGTTTTTACGGAAAAGTTTTCTTTTTGGTGTTTGTAGCAGAGTTTTGTTTTGGTTGTTATCACTGTGCACATAGAAGAGTAGTACGGCTATGGTTTTGTAGAAGGTCTATAGAAAGTGTTAACTGGCTACAGGTATTATAAGTGAAAAATATTTAGAAGTCGTTTCATACTGAAATAAGTGCTTAATATATAACTTGTTATTTCGGTCATGACAGTTTCTTAAATGAAATTGCAGCTTTATCCACTAAGAAGGTAATATTGTAACTTGTTACATAAGTATTAACTATTTAAACTAAGTATTTTTTTAATAACGATGGCTGCCTTCTTGCTCTGAAATGTATCATAGCGTATAGTATTCTACTGTCAAGCCCTTTCATTTGAATCCCGTTTTGAGGGAGTTATAAAAGAATAGGTAATCCGCCATATTGTCGCAGTGGCCTTCTTGGGACAATTCATATCAATCATGAAGTGTTCTTACTCATGTTAGATAAGAATCTGACCTTTGAAACCAAATAAAAAGAAAAATCAAATTCGGTGAATCCATTCAGAAGTTTTCGCATACGTCAAACTTATATAACAACCCGTCGTTTTTGCATCGGGGGTTAAATTAGGCAGTAAACATGCATAGTTTTATTGCAACAAAAGGCTACTAATAACCTCTTAATGGAGGTTTAAAATAAACTGTATTGACGACTTGAAAACTTGCCTTAAATAATCAAATCATCCTAACCAAAAGTTCGTCGACGCGCGGCTAAATATAAACATCAGATTTCCAGAAAAAAGAAGATGATGGTTTTGATGCATCGAAGTCTTTCTTGAGAGATATCTTATAAATTTTCAGTAACATAATGATCTACAAGTTGATATTTGAATTCTACAGGTCCCCATTGCTCAGCATCGATATCGATATTTTCCAAATGGCACGCTTCCCTACTAGCTCGTTTCTCAGACGCAGCTGCATGGTCTCGATTATAGCCTAGCGCAGCTAGCTACACACGATGTTGAACTTTAGCCACTAAGTGTACGCCTATATTGCCACCTATATTGCAAGAATACTCCGAAGCTTTTTAACCAACTTCAGAAAGGAATAGCTTTTCATTTCGACTGTACTTATAACTGACTTCAAAAAGAGGAGGTTCTTGAATAGTTGATTTTTTTATTTATTTCCCATTTCCCGATTTCCTAGAGATGGCTGGACAGATTTGTAAAATTCTTGTTTGGTTGGAATGAAAAGTAAATAATTGTCTTACTTCCATTTTGTCCCGCATACATTTTATGAAAATGAGACACGTTTTTTAATCTATTAATTTTCTAAGATTAGGTTTACGTGGATGACATTTTTGTAACTTAAGTTTTGAATGCCGAGTGGAAGTCGGTTTGAATTTTTTTTGGTATTTATCAATTTGTGTAAAAATCGATTTCTCAAAGACGTCTGATTAGGAAAATGATTAGGTATTTTGTTTCACAGTCTATATAATATATTACTCATAGTAATATTTTAGTTTCTGTTGATACAATCTAAAATGATTATCTAGTTTTCTTTGAAAAATCGGAGAAAGTACATAAAAAAACGATTCCGACAATTTTAGAGCTTTTTCCTTTTAGAAGTCGATTTGAAAAAACACAAAAAGCAGTACCAAATTGACTCCCTAATGCTAAATAACTATCTTTTCCAGACAACCTTTGTGCGAATGGATAAAATATGTATAAAATAAAAAAATTGAAAATGCTTTATACGACAGGGCCGCCCAATGTACTGTTAATGATTTTATATTACTTGTATTCATTGTTTTTACTATTTTGATGTACAATAAAGTTATATAAGATTTGATTTGAAAATATCTCTTAAAATTTAGTTTGCCGTCCGGCTTACGCACGTTTAACAAGAAATTACTCCACAGTCACTCGTCTAAGGACAGACCGAACTGATCGTTGCTTAACTTCAGTGATCGACATAGGCCAGCTGCGGTACGAGGTACTTAGGGACGGTACATAAAAACAGCAATACCATCAGGTCGGGACAATAAAGATCGTCCCTTGCTATCGGAATCCCAATCACAATCACAATAGTCTCGGAGACACACCTGCAGATGTCGCACGTGCGCCGCTAAGAGCCCACTTAACGTAAGTGACCCCACTTACCGTTGCTAGTGAGCTTTCTTGGCTGGGTTGCCAGTACAAGCTCTTGTTTTACCCTAAATTCCATCAAAAACTTTAATTATGTTTTGTGCAGATTATTTGAAGGTTTGAGTTAAACTTTTGTTAATCAAAAATTTCCAGTAAACCTAATTCAATCGAACTAGAGATTATCATAGATCCATGATCAAATACCTCCGTTGATCGTTGAGCTATTATGATGATGAAATCAAAGATCTTCATCACGTCGAAGAAAAGGCAGGAAATCTAAAATGAAACTGGACTGGACACCTCTGTCGTATGAACAGGCAGGCTCAGAATGAGAGAGAAACGAACATGACTCTACTCTAGCGACTGAGCCAAAACACTCAATCGTGAACAGTGAATGGACGGAAGACGCGCCTTTGCGATGCAGTGGAACGAAAAAGTACTTCTATGTATGTAACTATAATACTTCACATACCACAATCTACACTTTTTTAGTCAGATTAGCTGAAGGAATGTCTACCAATAGGTACTATATAACTGCGTGCAAACAAAAGCTATGACCTACATTAAAAAGAACATCCACCACTGTTACTATTGCTGAACTGTAACAATTGATTTCTAGACATAGAACGACAAGTTTATATTAACTTTCATTCTACCCTAAAATATTTGGCAAAACCATCGAGTCTGGCAACACATCTTCGTAGACACTTGGATAGCCTCAATTTCACGAGTCGCCCCCGCCAGCTGTGCCCGACGCCAAAAAATAACATGGCCCCGAAAAAATACATTTGCGAAAGAAAGGGATATTACTCTCGGCGGGGCCATAATCGAAGCCAATCGGCCCACCGAACGCTCTTACACGACACTTTCTTTATTTATACCATTACTTCTCTTCTCTATGGTAATATCGTAAAATATTATTTTATTGCCGCGCCTAGACACGTGCAGATTTTATAATTTTGTATTGATGTTGTGATTTTAGACCTAGTTTGAAGCATTTAACAAGAGGCATAAAACATTACAAGAAGATTCGCATTGCAGATGATGATTCCGTTTATATTTTGTCCACGCTGGGTGTAAATTTTACAATTATGAAAAAATACATAAAATTTAGCACATTTATATTTGTCATATAAAATGGATTTGGGATCTTATAGTGTAATTTAAAAATATATAGCAAAGTAAAAATTACTGTTTTCTAAGCTACTGCTAAAGTTAATAGGTATACATAGGATAAGACAACTCGACTTAAAAACAAAAAAAACGTAAAAATTGCATTTACATACAATAACCGCTAATGAATGAACCTAGTAGTTTTCTAAATTCTCTGTAGATGGCAAATTATAGCCAGAGAAGTGATTTCTATAAAGCACAGATTAGACAATAGTACTAAGCGGCAAGTCAGCGACGTGTCGCGCTGTCACGAACAATTCGCGACCCCATCGTGACTTGTACTTACAGTACATTCGCTAAAATACGGCGCGAACATGGTCGACCTACAGGAAAGAAGTATTTTAGTCATTTATTTCATTATTAAAATATCTTAAAATGTATACTATACCGTTGTATTAGTCTAAAGCAATAAAAGTGTATAGTAACAAGAAGTAAACCTGCATTTTCTGAATCTATCCGAGAAATTCCCTTTTGAATTTCCGTAGCGTATGGGCTTAGGAGAGCCTCGTTATTTTAAGACATGGAGTGACTTATGATGCTTGTATTGGACCAGATAATACAACTTGCACAGGAAGCCTGATGAAGTATGTCACCATAGCCTATTTATTACACCTGCAATACCAGACATGCTAGGGTGCATTGCTAATACTAAAATAGGAATTTCCTCTGTTTCCTCCACAAAATCACAATAACACATCGCACCATAGTTCATCGTACAAACAGGACCCAATTTCCCCAGCCATTTCCCCCGTATTTTTTCAATACCCGTTCGAGATCATTTAACATTTTTATGTGTAATCTCGCTTGGTGGGGATAAGAATGAGATTTTTGCGCGCCTCTCACTTTATTTTTATCGGTGACGTTTTACTGCTGGCTCTAAACAGATTAAATCTATCTGCGGAGCGTCATCCGGGGTCTGGCCGTCGTTTATTGGCTTGTATCTTGGTTTTTATAAGATCAGGCGGGCTTATCGCGAACCTACATCGTTGTAGGGGAGGTGAATGAAGCTACTTACCGTGGCTTTTATTCAAAACTCGTACGCATGACTACGAGTAGTGACGGACAAATACATTATTATTATTATTAACTAGCTGAATTATAACAGTTATTTATGTTTCTCATCGTTTCAACCTACCCTGATAAACTATCAAAACCAAAATCAACTACATCGACTCAGCAGTTCTCGAATTTTTGCGAGACAAACGAACAGCAATTGATTTTTATATATTAGATTACTTACCTTACGAAACCAATCACTGTTTGGACAAGTAGTAGTTGTCTGGAAGCACAAAAGTACTTACAAACCTACATATTTATAGGACGATAAATAATTAAATTCAATGAAATGAAATACCGAACTACATCAACACATCTTGTAACAACTTTTGCGTGATGAAACGTATAAAGCTCTAGTTTTATATCACGAACGGCACGCCGAGACAGTTTGTTTTTAAATTATGCAACATTTATATGGAAATAGAAGCTTTTGCGACGCCCCTGGTCTCTGCCGGCTCCTTAAAAATACATCCTGCGTTATTTGTAGGCTCGGTTTGACGCGCACTCGCGTTTTGATTGCATTTTCATGTAGATACGTACATAATTATCGCGTTATGTTACGCCTCGCGATGGTTTACTGCTCTCTTTGAAAATAACTTTAGAAGTGGGGATGATATTTTTACAAAGATTTAAAATGGGGAAAAGAAAAGGGGCTAAGCAATTTGTGAGCGATGGTGTTTCGCGAATAAATCGCCAGATCAAAACACCGTTACAGACTATAACAAGGTTTGCAGAGAATGAACCATCGTAGGCTGTAAAACGTCAGAATGTAAAAAAATTGTGAAAGATTGGTTGCTGAAACGCTCATATGATGAAACTGAAGAACTGACAGTTTCTCTTCCTGCCTCAACAAATATATAAACAACGCATTCCTTGTTCGGTACCTAATTATTTCTGATTTCACACTCAAATTGTATTATCAACACCAATACATTCACATTATAGACTCCAAGTTCCACTGAACACAACATATTATAAATTCACTTATCTTTGTTCGCATTTATCACTTCCTATCTTCTGCTGCTTTCCTATGTTTGACATAATGACTTGTTTGCTTTAGTCTGCTTTAATATTAAATTTTGTCGTATTTTACTAAAAGGATGTAAGTAAAGCGATCATTCACTTTGGATAAATATTATAACAAATCGATTGTATAACCGCAAATTGGCTTGCTATTTTAATGAGAACAATAAGACCAAAACTGTTACTTCATTTTTAATTAATAAACTTGTACTCAGATACACAAAACACAGGCTCACGCCTACTTTGGGACTCAACGCAAATGCTGAATTTGTACTGCAATGTTTTTCTGTGTAATATTAACTGTGTTGTGTAACTTGAATCTTTTCAATAAACATATACTTATGTGATTTTATTGAGCTATCGTGTAAGAATTTTAAAAAAGAGGAAAAATTGGTATGGCGCCGTTTACTGGTGTGACAAATAGATTCTAACATATAGTTTAACACTGGTCAAATAATTTAGCTATAATATAAATATTATATTTGTTATCGGGTAGGGGTGTACTGAGTCGAAAGGGGTTACTCATCATTACAAACGACTATACTATGGTACCAACTCTGAATTCGTGAAAAATATCTTGTTCCATCGTAAAAGTTAATAGATTTTCGATAAAATGTATGAAACAGCTGATTTTTCTCTCGAATTTTGAGTTGATCCCATAGTAAAAGTTATTCATTAGGATAACCCTGTATAAAATGAATCGGTCAAGTCCTTGACTTTTTTTTATAAAGTCGTAAAAATAACGTGATTCACATAACGTTGTTGGGTTGTGACAAACACACATAATTATTAAATATGTTACTTTTTGTTACATTTTTTGGTTAATTTGTGTTTGTCACAAATAAACCATTTATACATTTATTTTATTTTATTTATAACGAAGTACTATTTTATTGTATGTCGGCATTCATATTTACATACCACCTTTTACAAGTTGTCGACGGTTGTCAAGCGACGGTTGTTATTTGTGTAGTTGCGTGCCCACGGAAGAGCTGGTCCCGCCACCGGGACTGTAAACATCCGCGCAATCACTAGTTCAAATGTTTGCTATCACCACGCGTGCGTTCACTAGTCGTTCGTGCTTTATATACGTAGGTATGCAATCACTTGAAGCTGATTGCTAGCAATACAAAAACTAAGCTACTGGAGCGATTTCAATAAAATGTATAAGAAACAATTGGTATCTTACGACCAAAAAAAGAATTCTTCAACCAATAGGTTAGCCATTTCTGAAGAATCGGGAACTTAGTTATAAAAAAAAACATAGTTATAGGGTCCCGTTTTTACGCTTTTGTTAATAAACTCTAAAAAGGCTTCTACAAAATTTAAACAAGGATCCCACGACTTAAAAACATTCTTATTTTTTTAAAGTATGCAAATCACTAAGACACTGATTTTTTCTCGTCCTTGTAACTAGATTTTTGTAACCACTAACTAAGTATTATAAGTTAAAGGGCAGGACGGGCAAAATCTATATTTGTTTGATGTTCTAACGAGGGCGGCACTAAAAGTATCGCGAATGGAATATTTCCACTATTCCTGTCATATTAAAATCTTTTTAATTGAAAACTCCTTGGTTTTAAAAATCGAATACCAATTATTTATTTAAAAAAAAGATTCTCAGTCTTATCACAAGGTTTTGTCAAACTTGTTTAGTCGTTGAAAAAATGGAATTGACTCGAGAAAATTCAAGAGCAATGATTTATTATGACTTTCGAAGTGGTTTAACGCAAAAACAGTGTATTGACCGGATGATTAGATATTCAATCAGGCAAATAGGTACATGTAAAAAGCTAGGTACAATTTTTTAACTATTAATATATATATAATGAAAATACTAAATATTTTTTATGTTTTGCACGGTTTTGTAAAACCTAATGGCGTGTTACGGCAGCCTTCCTTGAGAGCCAGTGTATTCCCGACTAGGCATGCTACATCTAATAGTGTTACAGTGTCACTGTCTTCCGAGGTCGTGCAAGCTTGTGTAAATGCCTAGCTGTGTTGGATAAAAAAAGTAAAAAAATAGTAATTTCGCAGCACAGTTAGCTGATGTATTTCTAGATTATATTAGATGCAGGAGCCCACTACTCGTATAACATTCAGCTGTGAATACCACTAATATTTACAACGTAGGTGTATTACAGAAAGGCGTCCTTGCACTGTGATACAGGAGTGGGCCACTCCACACGAAGAAGAAGAATACATCAATCCAGCTTTTTCTCTTCCAATCCCTCGATCAAGCCTGGTGAGACTTAAAAGTTACGTACCTAATTACCAACTAAAAGCACCTGAAAGTGACTTGATCGATCGTGTTATTATTATATTCAGTAATTTTCAAGCTTTCCATTTAAAAACATCAGCTTGCATCCGAGAGGGGTGCTGAAACTTATTTGTTTCATATTTTCTGTCAGACGGACTTATTATTTGGAAGCATCGTCTATCCGGAGCAATATTACACCACTTTCCGACACCAAAATGTATTTAATACCTATTAAATCTTATTGCTATATAAATAGAGTTTAAAATGCGTTATGCAATTTTTGACAAGATCCTCATACCGGGCTAACCTTATATCCTTCGAAGAATGGTTGGTAAATTTTCAATACCCACTTTATTAAGGGTGAGGCGGAAGGAGGGTGAGCCAAACGGCCCTTATTAGATTTTCTAGAAACGTGAGTAGGTAGTGCATTGCCTGCGTCCGACACCTCGATATTGGAATTTTTATTCCGTATTCGTACCGTTCTATTTATCTACATATGCATTATACATATAATAAAGAGATGCATGTCATGGGCCTATTAGGCACTTGTCTCACCACTGGCGAGCAAGCGATTAGCTATCAACTATATTCTCGCTCAAGAAACGGACAAAAGTTATAGATAGTGTTTGAAAAAAAATGACATATTAATAGTGAATCACAGGCCGTTTACACTGCCGGCGAGAACTTGTTCTTTACTAATTTTTCGCTGCGACAACAACTATGAAAGAATAAACTCGCTCAGTGGTCTATAAACGCTCGGACGACGTGCTGAGCAAATGGCGCGAAACATCTCCCTCCGCGCTCGCTCACTCGCTTTATAGACACTCGCTTAGCTAGCTCTAATCGCTTCTCGCTCATCGCCGGTGGTGGGACATGTGCCTCAAACCAGGAATTGCAGCTATGTATAGTTTCTCTCACTTCCTGAGCTAGAGCTATTTTTTCTAAGCTCTTATTGAATACTTTAAAATTCCTCCTAAACTACCCAATGCCTGAACTCAGGCAAAAAAATTGCTTGTACATTTATCAGAAACATATCAGATTTACTATACTTACCTATAGGTATCCATAAAATACTAATACCTATCTATCTGCATATCGCATATGGTCAAAAGTCAGGATGGTACCTACGATGCTTTGATATGTAATAATTTGAAGTGCCTCCTCGTAGTGTTTCTAAAACTTGGTATTTAAGTACGATATCATCACACAACGATCGCAACAGTGTGGGTAGATAATTTGAGATGGTGGGCGATTACCGCAAAAAGAGCGTGAGCAGTGCCTATTTATAGCGACTTCCAACTACTGCTATGTATTTATTACAATACTATAATTCTTTATTGTCACCACAAAAATACAAAAAAAAATTAGTATTAGTTAGAGATATGGCACCACTCGTGGCCACTATAGTGCTTCTTGTTCTTCCAAAAGTATTAACCATAAAACTACAATTCCACTCGATAAGGGATAATTTTGAAAACAATGTTTTTTATCCATTCAGACCCTTTATTGTTTCCAATTTATCTGTGACTGGGACATAGCGTGACCGCACATAAGACAGTTATTCATATTATATTGGGAAATTCTCCCAAAAAAGTTGGATAAAATCAGTGAAATGTCTCTTATTCTCTTATTACTCCCGAATTTCATAACACCCACTACGTAACTTATTTATTACTATCAACATATCTGGCTCACAGATCGGTCGATCCCACTGCCTCTGACTAGAAAGAGATTTGGGAAAATCGGTATTAGGTCTAGCAAGCCTCGATTTGTTGCCAACTGTCAAATCTGACAAAGAACTTGAGAACTGGCACAATACACAGAGTGTAGTGGCCAATCAAGAAAGAATAAAAAAAAACTGACAGAAGTCAGTGAGCCAAGCAAAAATCCGGCCACGGTGATAAAGACGGAATATCAGTATCTTTCTCTTTTTTTCACTAAACATAAATATAGCGTCTCGTTCTCGCAAGCTATGACGTACCTTATTTCAATTCTTGATGTTCATTTCTTTTTTATTAGTAGTAGTATTTTTTTGTGTATGATCATTGATATTTTTTTCCAATTGTGAACCAATTAAATAAAATAATTTTAATTCGAAAGGTGGTCCCATATAAGTTTTATCGAAATCAGTCCAGATTTTTTATTTATTAAATATTTAATATTCAAGACGAGATTATTAATTAGGGATCTTAAATTTTGCGTGAGAAATGGAAGTCGGATTTCACTTTTTTAAAGCATGAGTTGTATGTATTTTATAAATATAACCATCCAAAATCCAAAAAAAATTGATTAGAACGCCCAATGTCATGATTAAATTATATTTTGTTGTACGTATATATTTTTTGTAATGCAGTAAAGCATTACAAAATATAGTATGCAATAAAGACAAAAATTCTGTTGTATTTTATTATGCCTATACATTCAGATAAGACATCTAGTAACGAGGAAGTGAACTATTTAAAAAAAAATTATCTAGAATAAATACAGCGGATTGTAATCTCTCACGAATAATAGTTACAGATAGAAGTACAAGATGGCGCTAAATTAAATTGTAGAAAAAATACCTGCTAAAACTTGAGAATAACAGTCTCAAAATAAAGTGTCAAAATACCAAAAAAACAATGTGGAAAATATAATGTATTTATGTACATATTTAATAAAGTTTTATTAAAAATAGTTTTATTCGGACGCTTTAAAACACTCCTCATAAAAAGTCAATGTCAAGTGGTTTGATGCTTCTTTGAGGTTATTTATCTGTCTAAACAAAATGTCAAACATGGTGATGAGTTTTGGGCATGATGTGTCAAGAAAATTTTAACAATAATTAGATTTTCTAAATGAAATATTAGTAAATTCTTGATTAGAAACGTGCCTTGACAGCAATCAAGATGTCTGTAATAATTGAAACTACACTTGGCGATATTACTGTGGATTTGTACCTTGAACAACGGCCCGTGACGTGTTTGAATTTTCTGAAGCTATGCAAGATGAAGTACTATAATTTTAACCTGTTTCATTCAATAAGAAGTGGGTTTATAGCTCAGACTGGAGATCCGACAGCCGAAGGATCCGGTGGCCAGTCAATTTTTGGGGTACTAGAAGGTCCTGAAAAGCGTTTCTTCTCAGGCGAAAAACTACCAAAAATTCGTCACACAAACACTGGCACTCTTTCAATGGTCTGTACTGGAGACATGATGGTCGGTTCCCAATTCTTTTTCACTCTCGCACCTGACTTAGACTCGTTAGATAGCATACATTGCGTTATTGGCGAAGTGACAGAAGGGCACGACGTTCTGAGGATGTTAAACGACGTTATTTGTGACGAGAGCCACCGGCCCTATCGTGACGTGCGTATTACTCATACTGTTGTTCTCGAAGATCCATTCAATGACCCTGCTGGCCTTAGAGCACCTTCGAGGTCACCATCTCCCAGTGCAGAACGTTTAAAAGGTGGTCGGATTGCTCCTGATGAAGACATTGATGAAGCACAAGGAAAATCAGCCCAAGAAATTCAGGAAATGATTGAAGAGAAGGAAGCTAAGGCTAGAGCAACCATCTTAGAGATTGTTGGAGATTTACCAGATGCAGACATAGCTCCTCCTGAGAATGTTCTCTTTGTATGTAAACTTAACCCAGTCACTACTGATGAAGACTTGGAAATTATATTCAGTCGTTTCGGCAAAATAGTTGGCTGTGAAGTTATTAGAGACAAAAAAACTGGTGACTCTTTACAGTATGCATTTATTGAGTTTGCAGATAAAAAATCTTGTGAAGATGCCTATTTCAAGATGGATAATGTGTTAATAGATGACAGGCGCATACATGTTGACTTCTCACAGTCCGTCTCAAGAATGAGGTGGATGGGAAAAGGTAAAGGCATCAAATATTTTAACAATAATGATCCTAAAGAACAACATCAGCAGAAAAATACTTATAAAATGGATAAAGACAGAAGCCGTGAAAGTAATGGGAGCATTGAAGGTAACCGAAAAAGGCAGGAAAATAGAGACCATAGCCATCATGACAATAAAAACAGAAATGATAAATATGGACGTAGAGATAGGCATGAGGAAAATAAGAATAGGGACAGAGACAGGTCCAGAAAAGATAGGAGCCGGTCCAGACACCGCTCTAGACGAGACAGTGAAAGCAGGACAGAAAAATCTGAAAGAGATAAAATAAAAAGTAACAGAAGTAAATCAAGGTCAGAAAGAAATGACAGGGATAGATCTAGAAAAGATAGAAGTAGATCTAAAGATCGTTCAAGACACCACAAGGAAAAGACTGAAATTTTAACCAAAAAAGAAAAGTCTCCAGCAAAATCTGAACTTAGTAACAGTAAAAAAAGTTCTAGTCCTTCTCGAAAAGACCAATCTGAAGAGAAGTCTGCTAGAAGACACAGAGACAAAGAGAACTCTTCCCGTTGGGACAGATCTGAGTCGCAAACATCTCAAGGTATAACAGAAAAAGGCGAAAATACTAACAGCTATTGGTCACAAATAACTTCTGAGTCAATGTCAAATGTGAAGGGGAGAATCAACAGTCAATCCAGAACTAGCAAAATTAGAGATTTATCTCCTAAAAATAACAAAAATAGAGAAAATCAATCTGATCACAGGAATCATAAGCCCTCAGAAAGTAATCAAAGAAGTAATGCGCAAGATAGACATACAGATATAGAACAAAGTCAGAAGAGTAGTAGCGACAAAAAACCTACACATACAGAAACAAGAAATATAGAAAATGCAAAAATGAGGTACAAAAATGAAACCTCTTCAAAGCACCCAGAGAAAAGTCATTGGGAGACTCAGATACATTCAAAATCAGAAGATAAAAAATGTGAGGACAAAAAGAAGCAAAGCAAAGATACTAAACAACAAAAAGATACTAATAATAAAAATGAAGTCGAAGAGAAAAAACCTAATAAGTCTGCGAAACAAAAGTCTGATAAAAAACACAAAGAGAAAGACACTCGTACACCAACACCCATTGTTGACAAAAAAGAGAAGCCTTCTAAAAAAGTTGAAACACAAAAGAAGAGTACAAAAGTCTTGAAAAAGAAACGTAAACACTCCACCTCTTCTTCAGACAGTTCTTCGGATTCTAGTTCTAGCACTGATACAAGTTCATCCAGCGAAGAGGAAAAATCATCTCGAAAAAAACCTGTCAAATCAAGGAAAAGGAAAGTATCAACTTCCAGCAGTAGCAGTACTAGTTCAAGTTCTTCAAGTTCATCAAGTAGCACCGATTCTAGCACTTCAAGCTCAAGCTCTGACAGTGAGCCAAATAAAAAGAAACGTAAAAAGATTGCTAGTTCTAAAGTTGATAAGAGTAAAAAGACTAAAAAAAAGTTATAGTTAAAGTTGCCTAAACACAAATGAGTGAAATAAATAAGGACTATATAGAGTTTTACTATTTTTACATAATGAATTCGAGTTATGCTAAGGACAAGTTCCAATAACTTATTTATATTTTTTCAAATTTAACTTCAAGACAAACTATGCAATCATATATTTTGTTAACTATAAGCATCACATATATGCTCTTATAAATTTGCCTTAGCCTCAGTCTGACCTTGTGTAATACTGTAGTGTGAAAGATCAATGTTTAATTCTGTCACACATTACGCATGCACAATATATCTTGATTGTTCCATAATGTATAAAAGCAGTTAGGCAAATGACCATCTCCTGAAGAAAAGAAGTCTGAGTACCTTTACGAGTATAACAAAACAGTTACATACAGCTTGTCAATAGCTTGACCTGTACTAATCTGAAACATGGTCAGTGCACTCATACATAATTATATGTAAATCTATATTTCAGAAATCTATTTCATATCATGGCAGTTATGTCTCATTGACTTTTCTATTGTTTTTTACCAACTTTCCATAAAACGAGGAAGCACTCAATTCAATTGCATTTTTTTAAAGTTACCTAATTTCTTGGAGATGGTGAACCAATTTTAACTTCATCTAAAGAAGTGGTCCATTTTAACTATATCGAAATTGCTCCGGTATGTTAGTTTTCAAAATCCAAATAACTGACAAAGTTATCAATGCAGACTGAATTGAAATTGGTTCATTTGGTTTGTTCATTTTAAAGAAACTAGTTTAATTTACCAGTTTTTAAAAACCAGCACGAAAACTGACGATTTGGCAGGTACTTATACAAATTTTGATATAAAAGTGAAATTGCCAGAATGATTTTGATAAATTTTATGTGGGACCACCTTTGAAATACCTACTAAATAAAAAAAAATTCAAAACAAACACAAAAAAGCCATTTAGTCGAAATTGGTAACCTCCATTTTGAAAGTAGGTTAAAAATTGCGTGTGGCGGCAGTTTTGATCATTTTTGTTGCTGTGAATATTGCTTTTAAAATGTAACATTGGTTTAGCTAATATTTGCTGTTAATGTACTGCTGCTTGTCTAGATGAGTTGATCAAAAAGTACTTTTATAATTATGATAAATAATTATACCTACGAATTTGTATTTATGTTTGCCACATATTATATGAAATGACAGAAGGATTTCACAAATCGATTCATATTAATTGTAATACTTTAATTTCTACAAATAGACATATATATAAGTACAATAAAGTAGAAACTACGGGATTTGTATTTTTATAGACTTAATCTCCCATTTGATTTATGTATTGAAATGTAAGTATTTTATATTATTCATTTTGGTTTTTTCTTATTCTTTATTCTACTACATGATGCTAAGAACCCTTCAGGCCCAGAAAGTTGTATTTGCCAAAATGTTGAATTCTTATAAGGTTGAAAACATCAACTGTTGAATTCTCAAAAAACAAAACAAAAACAAACAAAATGTTGAAATTATAATTCCTCGAATGATGAATTTCCAAAAAGATGAATCCCAAAATGTCGAGCTCAGTGCGCTCAGTGAGCTGGCGCTCAAAGAGCTGATGTTATTGAAGAAGAATGCTGGCATCATTATCTCTAGACTTAATTTCCTTCTAACACATATTACGTCTGCCTGTACCAACCACACCAACATTAAGATATTATGTTAGGTACACCATATTCATAAAAATTGGTGGTTCTGTTTACATCACTTGCACAGCTTATCAGAGTGTGATACATTTTGTACGACTAGTTTGCAGTGTGTCTGTTTGTGTGCAATTTTATTCACATAATGAAATTAAAAAATTATGACAAATTCAACATTTTTCCAATTCAACAATTGAGGGATTCAGCGTTATAATGTGTTAAACCTTATAAGAATTCAACATTTAGACAAATTCAACTTTCTTGACCTAAAGGCCAAGAACTGACGGAAAGATTTAACCCGCGCAACTGCAACATCCATACGATGATAACGTGTGTATGGAAATGTAGATTTCTAAATTCACGACTCGATTTATAGCTACCCCTTCAGGTTAGTACACCTATAATCTCTACTCGTAAACCCTAACTATAAATATTATGTAGGTATACCTACCTATCGGAAAGTCGTGCAGTAAATAGGTAGTTACAGCCATGACTGGAACTAGTGCTAAAATGGCCTTTATGTATATTGGCGAATAGTTTTTAATTTGTTCTTATTAGTTGATGACTAGGTACTTATTTTATTTTAATACAATTTTATACCCGTATTAGTGTATTTGTTATTTTTACGAGAAGTAGTGATTTGTAATTATTTAGTAGGTACAGTGTCCGCAAATAAATAAGTTGTTGCAAAACGATCATTTGTTTTAACCCCGGTAAGGGTTTTGGATTGGATAGTATACCTACATTTATCATCATAAGTAGATACATCATCTTCCTGACCTTATCGCAATACGTGGGGTTGACACACCATGTTTTCCTCTTCCCTTCTACTCTATCAGCCGTCATCTCTTTATTCACTCCCCTTTCACAAGGGATATCTTTTTTTCACACAACAATCATTAAATAGATACATATCTTATGTCAATTCACAGTCTTTACTATGGTAGATAACTGCGATATTCTCCTTCGTGTAGGGGAAGGGCGGGCAAGATGGACATGTTAAGAATTTAGATAATATATGTTTTGAGATTTAACACTTAATTTATAACAGTTGTTTAGTTTTTAAACTATCGTTGGAAAAAATTAGATAATATATTAAATTTAAAACATAATTGTGTCACTCTTACACTTATAAAATTTCGCCGTATCTTCGAGATATTTCGGGTATCCATCTTACCCGCTCTCTTCTTCCCTTTCGCAAAGTGGTTCGCCCTCAGTGTCAGTCTGTAGGCCGCTGATATGGCCTATAACTGTTATGTCAGATATATACGTATACTTATATATATATACCTACTTAATTACGCCGATATGAATAAATTTTCTGGGTTACATTAAGCTTATGTACATCGTACCTACCTCAGGTACCTACGTACTTATACTTAAAATCATTGAATAAAACCTAGGTACATACTTAATGTTCCTACGTTTTTGAGACGAACAAAACTGTCTATATCTATCACGTTTGTTACCTATCTATTCGTTTGTGTAAAGACTGGGCGACTTAACCATTTTCTACACCTAAATAGTACTTAATAAGCATATTTTTCAAATGTGCCTCATAAGGCAATCACATCGTATTATATTAGGTCCTTACAAGTTTTCCATTTTGTAAACTGCGTGACGCAAAGAGAAAACCAAACGAGGACAAAACAAATGAATTACGGTTTTCGAAATACAAATGTATGAATAAATAGCTGCATAAATTTGAAATTGGAATCCCTAACCAAAGAAGAAATATTTGAGATCAAAGTGGCCAGTACGACAAAACGCCAATTTCATAATGTAAGGACCTAATATTATGTACCCACCACACATTTTTTACACCTATACTGAAACCTCGTAAACTTTAAATGACGCAGATTTGTAGCTGGTGCAGCTTACGAAGTACCTATATAGGTACCTAAAACCTTTCTCAATGTCTGACGAATGCCTTTACCTACCTATAAATGATTAGGTACCTACCTATGTAAGTCGTCTCGCATCTGATACCTACATTGTAGGTACTTATAGGTGCAAAAACATCCACAAAATATACTCGGTACTTAACTGCGTATAGAGTTATTACAGGACGTTCATCTGTTGACTCCGAGAACGTTCCATTGGTCTTTTGTGGACCACTTATTCCAACAAGGAGCTGCCAGCGTTTGTTCTATTATTGTGGTTTATAAGCTGCCCGGTGTGGCAGGGAGACCATCCGAATGATAGTATCAAGGTACTTTCATCGGTATCCAGTCTACCAAGTTTGTTTTGGTGCTGTTGATCTCAAAACAACCAGATATTTGCCTAGTAAAAATATTGAATTTTAGTTTTGAATCGTGAAGTTTGGCGACCCTACACGATATATGGACGCGAACAAGGTCTAGCCACCACTTGGTATCATAGCAAATAAAAAAATACAAACTTTAATTATTTTGTTATAAAACCCTAAGACAGCCGTTTTGTACCTACCTTTTGCAAAAACTCGAAACGTCTTCATTGAAATCGTTTTGGATTTTGCAATTTGAAATAGAATAAATAAACACAGGAAATGTAAAAAATATTACGTCATGATCAGGCACGAATTCATAGGAGGAACAATGGCCCTGCCAGTTTTCCTGTATTACCTAGGTAGGTACCTACTTATAGATTTAAGTTGTAACTCCTCATTTGTACAATACTTATTAGTACCTATCCTAATAACATCGACGCCATGGCAAACCACGGTAACACCGAAGCACCTGTTGTATAGATACTGATTAGTTTCTGCGATCTGTGATAGTATCTAATCAATTAGCATTACAACTGTATTAGGAATTCCTAGAGATGACAGACTACATGTTATCTTATTCCGCCGTGTTGTGTGATATATTCAAAATTAGAAGGGTTAAAATTAACTTTCATTTATTGTGTGACCTGCGATGTATGTCTGGGGCATGTTTAATGGGATGTGATTAAAAAGAGACGTCGCCACTGCCGTCTCGGTTCATCTTCCACACAATAACACTCGGATTATGAAGGGCCTACTTAGCTTAGTGGAAGATGATAGACGTCAACAGTCCAGGAATGGAATAAGGGGCAAACATCCAACACTATTTGACAGCGAAATTTAAGAATACTTATTGCAAAATGCTCGGGCGATCTGCAAAATACAAGTAAAGTATATATTCGGAAAATTAACGAAAGTTGATCAGTAAACTTATAACTAGAGTAAAAAATAGGACAAGTGCATGTTGGACTTGCGCAAAAAGGGTTCCGTACCATTACATACTAATACAAAATTAGTTAAAGTTTCTACCTGTTATCGAGACCAAACGGCAAAAAAATTAATGTTGCTGTAAGGGAATCCACCCCCTTAAATGTTTATTTTATTCTGTTATAGGTATACCTATTAGCCCTGTAAGTAGCTGTACGACAAATTTTAATCGTTGCTTATTATTTTATTAGAATTGCCGATTTTATGTTTTCAAATGTTACTTTAAATAGCTAGAAAAAAGCTAGGAAGTTACGCTGAAGGCATTATTGTTTGAACATAATATTTAAGTAATATAAAACAGGTAAAAGTGAAAGGTTTTCAATTTTATTTGCGATTTGGTAATGGTATTTTTTATTTGAAAATTTATATGGGACCACCTATTAAGTATACCCTATTTCCAAAGTGGCCTATATGCCTCGTCTAGTTCATCTCTGTGCCCTTCAATGCGCATGTCGCGAATTTATCGACATGACCACTGGGTATTCTCTCCAAGCAGGCTCTGTCGTGCGCCACTCGTCCCCCTCTACGGTCATATCGCAGTCGATATTCGCTCAGAGCACTTATCCCATTGATCATTGATAATACCAACCTGTTTAATCATTGCTAAAAGACGTGGTAATGTTACTACTTAGTCTCACCGCGGTCGCCGCGGTATTCATCGTCACCAATGCTCAGCCAACTCCAAACAGCAAAGGTGAGTGTTTTATTTTTGAAGTAGGTAGCCATTTTTGTCTTGCTTCCAGCATCCTTTATTACCGCACAATGTATTTATAATTAAAGCTTCAGTAAAGAAAATTCGTCTAACGTCACTTTGCTTATACTCGTACTAAGATGCAGTGAGAGAATCAATCAATATAGGTACATATTATTTAATTTTTCTAATTTTGTTTTACATAATATTATCTATTTTACCAAATTGGAGTATTTTTTTAGAGTTCGTTTTTATTGGTTTACTGTTCTCGAATATCTCAATTCTGAGCATCGAGTGATGTTTTGATGTGGGATATTGATTGTTCGCTGCCCGCCGGGGTGTGTTCTATATTTAGCAACAGGTGTCCTATCTGCGCTACTTAACCGCGCAGTTACCCTTTTCTACCGGCTATAGCAGCTACAAACATACGGAGACCATTATTATACGTGACCTTTTAGATACAAAAGCCTATTAATAGTCACGCTTTACTTAATATTGAAATGGCAAGGTATGGGCCATCTTCACTTTCTGCAACTACAGTTCTTCAATAAAAGGGTTTCCATTAATGTTTTCTGCCTTGACAAGGATAAATTCAAATTTGATAAAACTTTATTAGATGGTGGTCCGATTGGCGAATTGCCGGAAAACTGGGACCAAACGAAAGATGATACGCAATCTCTGTTTCTCAACAAGAGTGACAAAAACGATCTGGAACCCTACCCTCTAGCTCTCAGTGAAGAAGGTAATAGACCAGCTTTCATAACTCCTATCTACTTTACATAAAACCGGATTAGGTTTTTGAGGGATGGTATTTTCACAGGTAACTCGGAGGGCTTTGAGCAGGCGGTGGAGCAGAGGTATGAAAACCCGCCTTCTAATGGAGAGCTAGACAATCTTATAATGAGACCTGAATTATACGGAGAGCCACCAGCGATGGAAGCCTTGTCTGCCGGGTACGACTCTAGGCGCCGTAAACGCGGAAGCGGGACTAAAGTTGGCGGCGCGGGAGCAGCGACAAAGGTCGCCACCAAATCTGGCAAGAAAAACCTCAAGTCAGTCTTATTTTGAAAACTCTTCAACGCCCTAATAAATATAGACGGAAGAAAATTAACTGTGTTGTACTTTTTAGGCCCGAGGAACACAATCTTTCGCCTGTAGAAATGGTGAGTCACGAACACGACACACATCGTCGCAAACGAGGCAGTGGAACTAAGGTGGGCGGCGCAGCGGCATCTGCCAAGTCAGCGACCAAGAACAGCGGTGGAAACAAAAAGAACTTCAGGTTAAATTAAAACCAGAACAAATCCACCTTAGATTAAGTTAGGTGGGAGTATTTTTTTATAGTGTACATGAAAAAAAACTTTTTGATGAACGAATATTTGGTTTTTTGTTTACGTTTCTATGATTTGCATTATTTTCTTTAAGTAGTGGCCAAGTCAATAAAACCAATGCCCTATAAGCGAGAAGGTGCGAGTTTATTCAGACATGCACCGCTAAGTTTTTCACTCATGAATATAATTATTAGAATTAATTATCACTTTCTTTAACGCTGCAAAAACACAACGTACTTAAGTAAATCTGTTTGTTGGAGAAGGTTAATATACTTGCGTAAATAAATGAAACTACCAAGCGACAGTACTACCAACAGAACTTGATAACTATGGACTAAAACCCATTCATAAGAGAGACCCGTGCCAAGCAGTGGTATGGTATAGGTTGGAACAATGACGGTGCAAATTTACATTATTTTCCTTAGAATATCTACATAATACTACATAAAAATGGTTCACTGCACGATGGGCCATGTATACCTACAACGCACAATATTAGTAATCATGAAGTATTCCTATCCTCGAAGTTCTCAGAAGCTAAAAATTTGCCAAGTGCAGGTCGGGCTCGAGCACGAAGGGTTCCGCGCCGTTTTCTATGCAACATTATTCATAACTAGCATAAAAACGCGTTGGTGGTATGGGAGACCCCCACAAATATTAATTTTATTTTGATAATTTTTTTTATGTGAATATACAACTAAATATTCTATGAATATTTCGATCGGCAAAAAATCACATTTCTTGAATGGGAGGGAGCACCCCTTCAATATTTTCTTAATAATATTTTTATTTATCATATAGGTACATTATTTTAATCAGTATTTATTCTATTTGTTGTCATAGCGGCAACAAAAATACACCATCTGTAAACATTTCGTCTCCCTAGCTATCATTCATGAGACACAGCCTGGCGACTGACGAACGGATGGATAGACAGACAGACGGATAGCGATGTCTTAGTAATAGGGACCCGTTTTAACCTTTTAGGTACGGAACCCTTAAAAAAGAAATTTTTAAAAGTAGATAATCTACTCAAATAAGTGTACCATAGGTTAATGGTCCAACGATTCCAAAGTAGGTACACAGCGATATTACTAATGCACATGTTGTAATGTTCTAATTAATGCAACATGTTATGAGAGTCTAACTAATGATAAAAAGAACTAATGCAAAATGAAATAAAAAGAACTAATGCAACATGTCATGTCACCAAATATGAAACAACAATATTTACAAGTTATATAAAAATATGCAAAAGCTCACCAAAACCGGCTTTACCACCATGTACATGTCGAGGGTATCCTTGATAACTAAGACATAACTAGAAGACTTAAAGAACTAAACCGTTTGACGTAGTGTAGTGTTCATTAAAAGGAAATTAGTCAAATACAATAGTGCAAAGGACACACGAGTTATCTTCATCCTAATAAGAATGATAAGAAAAGTGGCGATGTTCAAATTCATAACTTCATACTCATTAGCCCTAGGCTATATATTAATAATAGAAAGGGCAGCCTGTTACGGCTTTTTATCCTACGCTCGCACTCTGACTCAACCTTGTAGGAATGACAATCAAGTTATTTTGCGATTCAGTATGATTTATTTTGAGGTGTGTTAAGAGAGTAAGAACTTTATGCACCTCATCATTGCTCGTACCTGATCCTAGGTCTAATGTAAATATTAGGTCCCGTTATAGTTACTACGCGAACATATGCTAGCGGTAATTTATTGAGATTCTCAACTTATCAATATTCAATTATGTACTAAGCACCTATTTTTACTTACTTACTTGCTTATTTATTAAAGATCAAGAATCAGATATCTACTGGGTTGGTGGTAGGTACTCTATATTTTTTTTTTGGAGCTTTGGGGGTACCAAATACAAAACTACTATGGGTTTGTCCAAATATATATACCTGCTTGGAGTCTGAGTCATTTTTGATCGAAAGAGATAAACAATCAGGATGATAAAGTAAAACTTACATGGACGATTCTGTAACAATATGTCCAAGCTGATCTTTTTTTAACTTATATTTAATTATTTTAGGCCCATTTCCGAACGTCGCAAGCGTGATTCCGGCCTCAGTGGCGCTGATGTGCGCGCTTTGCTGAACTTATGGGAGGCACAAGAGCGAAGGAAGCAGGAATGGAATGCTAACCAGTGGGCAGCCGATCGTTACTTTGGACGTGCGAATCCTGAAGAAGACCAGCCAGAAGTCGACGAAAATGGAGATATTTGGTACAACGAGCCCGTCGTCATCGCTCCCAGGGAACGTGATTATCCTCACCACTCTTATTTCTCCGAGCAAAACCGCGTAGCTGTTCCAAGACCTTACCCTGATATGTATCCGATGAACCAAATGGCCCCCAACGAACTTGCTCAGAGATATGAAGAAGCTCGTCGCAAGAGGCAATATGCGAATAGAATGAAGAGGTTCATGGTGGCGCGAAAACGTTCAGACTCAGGCTTGATTCAGCAGAACAACTACCGACCTCGCGATGATTTGTACACATTGGCAGAGCTGCTTCGCTCTGCGCCGCGAGTCCAAGAGCAAGATATTCCTGTGTACCGACGACTTATACTGTAAAAAGATCTTCGACGGCGAGCGTCCACTAGCACTTGATTGCAATTGAACATCTCTCTAGCAGCCACAATGAGGCTAGCCAATTCTCTGGTGGACGCCTGGTTAGGCATTCTTCTGGGACGGGAGATGGTCGTGCATTTAACTCGCAGATTGTAGCTGATACTAATTAAACATAGGGAATATACTTAGTATTAATATGAACTCAATCATATTAAAGGTAAAAATGTTTATGATTACTTGGTACTTTTATGGCCTAATTTAAGGATGTACCTATTCAAACAATTTTAAAAGAGCTGTGTTTATATTTATTTGATGATTTTCTTCTACCTCAGTTACTGCATATCTTACACGAATAAGATATTCGTTACCCATCATCAATGATTGAATTAAACAATCCTTTTGTAGTAGTATAACGGTGTTAGGTGTCTATTTATAAAACTTCAATAGTGATTACGGTGAAGTAAAACTTCATGTTCTAATGCTTAGTCATATTAGATATCTATTGAATAAACTTATACTTATGTAAATGGTAAAATTGATGTATTATTAAAGTAGCAATTAATTTATTAACTTACTATTCGACTTTTATTGTCCTGAAATAAAATACTTACCTTAAAATACGTAAAATTATTACAAAAATCCTGTAAATATAAAAACTCTTTACGTTAAATTTGCTTAATAAAATAAAATGATTAAAAACGCCAAACGTCACCGCAAAATAAAATTGCATTTAATTGAAGATTCTCAAGATTCTTATTTAAGATTGATAACCTTCGTTGATAACAATATTATGAATGAGGCGAAGGAAATTAACTGCTGTTTGAGTGTAAGGAACACAGCGGGGATATCGCAGACGGACGCATCTGTATCTACTGATAGTGGTTTTAAACTAGACAATGGCCAGACCTCACAGCGGTCGACGTATGACTCATTTATTTGTATACTGTCCTATATGTACATGTTCATGAAACGGTTTCTAAGAGATTTATTTATAACTCTAGTGGGATATGTTTGTTCTCATCAAAATATGCCAATCCATATCATAGAGTTAATGAACCTTCAAAGGAGCATTCGTTCCGACCGGGAGTCGCAAACTGTTACATACAGACGGTACAATCTTATAAGGCGCAAATGTAGTGCATCCGCGAATGAGCGCCTCAACCCGACAGTTTATGGTCCAGAATTGGCTAGACCAATAAGTCCAACTCCACCTAACATTTTACAGTGATATAACTCTTAAGTACCTATTCAAACCGTATAGGTAGCATATTCAGTGACGAGCACCTGCCGGTATCTATGTCTACCTTCACTTCAATAACATCTCCGAGCTTACAGATAGCTAAACTTTTTGTACTTCTGTTCACTGTTGCCAATCTCAGTTGTGAAGAATTGGTGAAAAAGTTATAACGACCATTGCTACGTCATTGAAGAGGCGCTAGATTCCAATTCCGATCTGATAGCAGCACTGTTAATGGTTGATCAAAATCTAAAGCAATGAAAAAATATATCTATAGAGAAGAAATTTAAACCGATCGTTATGTCATCAAAATAAAGATACAATCTTGGAATTTGAAGAGTCCCAGTGTTGTCAGTTAAATTTTGTTATTAATTTTTATTTGCCTTCAGAAAAGGATCCGGGTGATAATCAATTTGTACTCAATATGCCTGCAGAGCGGCGTTTTAAATTATAATAATTAGTAATGATGAATTATAATGATTTTGTTTCTATTAAATTAATAATATTAGATAATATAAGAACAAGGTAACCAACCTTCGATGTGGTAGTTTTAGTAAAGTTATACTGTTATCAAACTCCAGCATTCAAAGTTATCGGTAACTCATCATAGAATTATTACTGTTGGTCTCGTATGGAGTCTCGAAAAATCACAAAATATTGGCCTCTACTTAACAGCCGATTGATGAAACTATTTATAAATTTGCATAATATAAGCACATAGAGAAAAGAAAACATCGTGAGTTACTGATGTTGTCATGAAAATCTTGATGATTAGTACTTAATGAAACTTGTGGAATACGAGTAGGTTTTTTTGGAATCTAGTAGGCTGTTTTCAATCATATGTCAATATTCATTAATTAATGTTAAATAAACTTAAACGTATGTCAAACAAATGCTGTTGCATATTCGCAAATAAAACGTTAAAAATTGTGTTGACAGAATTATCGGAGTCTTCCCTAGATATATACAATATATATTTCGATGATTCAGTAATGTCTGGAGAATCAAATGAGTACAGAAATCGAAAACTACAAGAAGCTGTCGATTATCTGCATTCTGATTACCCTCTAATGGAAGCGGCAGAAGTGGGTAATTCTAAACGAATAGCGGAGTTACTACAGTTAAGTATAAGCCCTCATATTGTGATAAGGACAGGTCATCAGTTCAGGTCTTATGTCTCAGTAACAACTCTACTCCTCTTGCTTTTCTTTTGTCATGATTTATGCATTGTTGCTGGTTTTTAAACAACGAGTCGACTTATCTTATATTAACTAGTACATGTATATTACCCTAGATTGTTTACCACTGACGTTCAGCACCGTGATCACCTAGGAAGAACTGCTTTACATTTAGCAGTGTGTTATGGTGGAAACGTACAGTCGATAAAATTACTTCTTGAAACTGGCATTTCTCCTAACATAAAGGATAATTTGGGCATGACTCCTTTATCGCTGTGTTTGATGAGAAAGTAAGCGTTTTGATTACCTAATACTATCATTATGTTCGGTCCATTCTTAAACACAGACACTTTAATTGATACATACATATGTATGTGCCTAAGCATTCACATCAGGTGGTCAAGTGTGTTACTTGAATCGAGTCAGAATTACAATTGCATTGTGCCAAAATTGCGGTTTTGACATAGAATAGATCAGAGTCTGTATTAAAAAATATATTTTGTTTAATACTAAATGTGGCTTATTTTATGACAGAGCGGCCATTTTGGCACAATGCAATTGTAATTCTGAGACGATTCAAATAACAGACTTGACCACCTGATCCGTGAAAGCTGGCTATAGGTGGCAATAGAACCTCCTTTTTCTGCGCCGTTACAGCTCATAATGTAAATATGTTATAGGTTTCGTACTTTGCTAATAAAGTATCAACTCGTAATAAGCCAATGAATGGAAAACGGTGGCCATTCATTTAAATCAGTGGCTAGACGATCGCGTGGTTTGTCCCTGCAATCATTCCATTACTGACCTTTCAATTACGTGATTCCAGCCCGTCGCTTACTATAGCGAATCTTCTGTTCGATAACGGAGCAAAAATACTGCCGAAGACTTGCCCTATGGATACTGGACTATTTATACGTAAGTAGTTAGCAACATATGCCATTCAATTATACCTAATATTACTAGATGCTACTGTATAAGATTAATCCATAAAATAAAAATGTTTTTGAATAAAAGTATGTACTTCAGACAAGACTGACGTGCGTGTGCCTACGTAGGCAGAGAAGTCAGGATCACGCACAAAGAAGGGAAGATTTTCTAGGGTTAAAATGAGTTTTCCGCTCGTCTTCTCCGGCACAATACAAAATAGACTTCAATGACTTAGTATAAGTCATGTACCTAAAACTAGTAGGTATGCATCGGACTCGTTAATTGAGTGAAGGTATTATAGTTGAAATCTTAGAATAGTATAGGTATCTTAGATATTATTAGTGTCTGTCAAAGACTAGAAGGCAGAATCAGTGTGTAGGTATTTATTATTCGATACTTAAGTACCTGCCTATTGTTTTTCTCATCGTCAAGAAACTATAAAGTTTTCAAGAAGCTACTTATACAGCACCTAGGTACCTAGTTCAATTAGGTTAAGCCAACAGTTTTTTTTATTGTTCTGATATGAGCTAAAAATGTGAGATGAGTTTTTCGATACAAAATAGCAAAGTACGAAATAAGGTGAGACTTTATTTATACGATAAGTAAAGCAGTGTTATGTTTATTTTTAGAGTTTGTATCAATGTGTGTGCCGACTGACGAAGAGGAACAGTTACTCGAACTGCTCCTGAGAAAAGGCGCCGTCATCAACGACCCAGATGCTCCTGGAGGTCGTCAGGTTCTCCACATTGCTGCGATGAGCGACAACTGCCGACTCATAAAAATACTGATCGAATTAGGCGCCAACCCGAACATGAAAAACCACAGAGGGGAAACGCCCAAGCAGTTTGCTTTCATCTTTAAGTGTAAAGAAGCTTACGACATTCTAGACCAGTATGACGATGATTCTTTAAACAGCTTGAATGATGTTATTGATACATCGCCTAAAGAAGAGAAAATAAGCAGAAGACTAAGTGACGAATCGACGCTTTATCCGTTTCAAAGGGAGACATTCGACGATAAAACAGTACCCTCGCATCATGGCATATAATTAATATCTAGCGTGGATGATAGTCTCGGTTTTTTTATTTAAGCGTCTACGAATTTATTTAAATAATTAAGTAGTTATATCCATTAGTTGCGTACTACTATTTTGTCAAATATTTTAATAATAAATAAATTTGTCTAGTCGAAACATTCATATTGTAGGGTTCCGTAGCATTCATTATGTTTTAGGTTTTTATTTAATTACTTGAGAAGTTATCGTCCGAATTTGTTTCAAAAAACTGCGAGTGTTTCTTGCAAGGTCTTTCGAATTAAAAAACTTCTGTGAAAAATATTTTCAAAATATTAAGCTTTGTTAATTAATGGAGTCAGGCGTTACTTTGCCGAAACCATGTATATTAAGATGGTTTATAAAGAAGATCTAGTGTTTTCCCGCTTTGTCTTGATGTCAGTGTGAGAAATCGTTTTTTTTTGGTGTGGTTCCTCGTCACTACCTCCACACCTTACCTTATGATTTCTCTTTCTCTCTGTATCCGACTTCCTCGACACGTGTTTCGCCTTAGCACAAGGCATCCTCAGGAGATGTTGACTGTTCAAACGCTCGCTCGAAGGAACGCTTACGCGAAAGATTACGCTTTGTGAAAAAACTATATAAAAATCCTCATCTTCATTTTAAAAGACATAGTATAGTATTCAATGGTGATCCCACTCCACATGTATAATGTTCTTCATTGCATGTACATTGCAGAAAATGCATTTTAGATGATTGACGAGAAATTAGAAATCCCCTATGAAACCCCGGAACTATTCCCATACTTATCCACAAAGAATCAGAATAAAATAAAGTAAATTTTTTAGGAATATCAAAAGCCGTTTCCACGCTGTCTTAGCTTCTGGATTGTTCTGAAGAACTACACCGGTAGTCTCGGGGAATTGTTCGCCTTAGGACAGATTCGCCATATGACAGATTCGCTTTATGGCAGAATCGCTTTATGACAGAATCACTTTACGTCAGAAATTGTACAGTTAAGTACACTAAAATAGTGCTTAAGTAAAAAAAAGGTATAGGTTCAAACACGAGAGGTACAGACGTTCTTCAAATCTATATTAAACGCAATTCATGGAAACGTTTTAGCAGATTTGATCCCTACTTTTCTGTTGCCCTGGTACTTTCTTTTCAATTTATTAATGTATAGTTGACCCGACCGGGAAACGAACCCGGGACTTCTGAGATAGTTATACCATAAAAACCGATGTTCTTGCAGCCACTCGACTAATGAGGTCGTCTGTGGTAACGCTAGAAAACGCTAGATAAACTGAAGTAGTTTTGTATAAAACTACTTCAGTTTATTTTCATATTCATACAGTTACTCAAAAGGAAGCCCAGTATCAAGACAGAAATTTAAGAAGGATAGAAACCTTTTGTAAAGGAAAACGGCGTAGTTTAAAGTTAAAGGAGAAGGAAATTAAAATTGACCTGATTATTACTAGTGCACTGAAAAACGAAATTACCGTATTGGAATGTTTAGAAAGCTTGTGCAGGGTTAATTTAATACGTTGACTTGAACGTGCCAAGAAGCCTTTGTTTATAATTTAATATCAATCAATGGTTCAATTAATTATTGTCGAGTTGTCTGTACTTTTGCCTTAAAGCGAATCTGTCATAAAGCGATTCTAGCCTTAAAGCGAATCTGTCATAAAGCGATTCTGCCATAAAAGCGAATGTGTCATAAAGCGAATCTGTCCTAAAGCGAACAATTCGTCTCGGGGTAGTATCAATAAGGATTTTTTTTTCTTCTTCCTCTTGCGAGGTTGGTGGCATTACACGGCTAGTGCATTTGCCATCTTCAAGTCTTCGGTACAATTTTCATTGGTATGACGATTGTTTTCGAACAAGTTTTGTGAAGATTATTTGAAAAGTTTGGGAAACGTACGAGTATATATCGCGGAAAAAATGGTATAAAACGATTGTGACAGGAAAGGATCAAAGGAACAGTTATGAAATATAATATAGGTACTTAAGATATTTACATAGTTATATTTACATTATGTACAATATTTTTATAATATATGACAATAAAGAAAATATATACCTATACAATAACAAAAGTGTTTTACATATTTTTATCAAAGAAAAAAAAAATGCAAAAAAAAAATTAACAGCAATATTGCAATTCCATTGAAGAACTTTGTGAAGGGCCATCATTATTAGTGGAAGTAGTTTTATCAAACATATCAAATATAGAAGCAACGGTGGACGGTATTTTTATATTCGACTGAGTAATGGTTTCGATTAGAAGCTGAATGATATCTGTAGATGACATAGTTAATGGATCTCGATATAAAGCACAGCCGTCTTCTGAAGGAGGGATGTTAAACTCACTCAAAAGTTTTTGATGAGCCAGACGATGGTAGCCCATTACAGGTTTTGCAGCTGAACGACGATTAGTAAAAGTTGTCTTTTTGTATGGTTTGTTGAGCGCGCTGAATATTTGTGATCTTAGAGGATGTTTGTGACATAGGTACATTGTTACTGGAAACGGAGCTAATAACTTCAGCATAAGACTTTGATGCCGGGGGAACTAGTTTATCCGCTTCACCGTAAGATATGCTATTTCGGCCATTGTTATTTTGATACGTTTTTGTCTCGCAAATTCAGGACATGACTTGTTGATTGCAAAATGTAGCGCTGAACAAAGTCAACATATAATTTTTTCTTTGATAGCATTGCAGGTATCACACCAGTATGTTCAAGGCCACATCAAACATCTAGGTCTCGACCTGCTTTGAAGTTTAGTATGACCGTAACGGCAGCAGTTATAACACTGTATTGGTGTAAAGTTCAACAGGGAGTGAGTTGAGATAGTGAAAATCCTACTAGGTAGCACCTGATCATCAAAGGTAACTACAATTTTTTGGGTAGGTTTCCAAATTGGAGAACGTTCTACTATGGTTTTAAAATTAATCCTCCTAAATTTTAATAAGTTACCACAACCCCTGGGAACAGATACATTCTCAATAACTTCGTCAGGTGACCATTACGAAGGAACATCTTGAATCAGTCCTTACGAGTGACGTTGAACGATGGAACAAACGCTTTTTAATTATTCGCCGATAATATTCCGCTACCAACAAATGAATTAGCATCGCCAAAGTCTAAAAATGATAACTCATTATTATTCCTACTCAATTCTTTTAACTGAACCGTCAATAATATTCTAAACTTCGTTCTTCTTTAGAAACTTGCCATAAGAGACTGGATAATAATTCCATCGTCGGATGACTTTACTTCACGTTGCACATGGGTTTTAAATGGAGCTTTATCAGTTGGTTGATACAATGTTCGAGCTACAGGGGAAACGAACTGGGGAGCTGCATGTTTGCTAAGTGGTGGAGATGTTTGTGATGGGATTGCAAAAGATTTTTTAAAAGTAGTGTCTTTATTTGAGTCACTGCTATCCGTACAAAGACAACCTGTTTTACCATCTAGAGCTTGAGCGTGCTTCCTCGTTTTTTTATTGAAATGCTTGCATATTCGCGTATTACGGCTTCGCTTTCGTTTATGATCTTGGGTGAAAGATGTATCTGTGTCCATTCCAGACTCATTAGAAATAATAGTGTGAGTAGCTACTGTGACGAAATTAGTTCCCGGGGGAACCATTCCGCCCCCCGGATCTTGCCGGTCGGGCGGCTCGTTCATATCATAATGATAAAAACTTACCGGTTCCAAGGAAAATATTCAGTTACACAAAAATATATACAATTATTACTAAAATTGCTTATACTATAAGACTCAAATGACTCCTTTTTAAGTTAAAAATTATTAAATGTAAATAAACGTGAAAAATACACCCGCCTAATTCGACGTTTCCCGCGCTTTTCTATAAGGAAATCAAAATGGAGAAAATATTTGACTGTTTAGTTATGTAGGTATATTAGAAAATAAACCTACTTTTATAATAAATGTCCATTCCGTCCCACAGCTGGGCACGAGTCTCTCCGAAAAGGTAAAAAAATCCCAACCAGTTACACTGTTACTCGTTGGGAATACGTTTAATGTTATTCCCAATGAGTAACACCCCTACTTGTCACACTGTTACTCGCTGGGAAAACTTTTTTAAAATATTCCCAAACAATAACACTTTAACAGTTTAATAACGATAGCGTGATCGAACTGACGACGGTGGCATCACGCTTGATAATGACTCTTTAGTAATAACTCTTTTGAGCATTGAGCAATGGCACTGTTAATAACTACGATCGATCGATCGAGGGGACGTCTTGTGCCCCCGCGAGGGAGACACAAGGAATGGGGTTTCGGGCATTAGCCCACTCCCCAGGCTGGGCGCTGGGGCTCTCTGGACCCAGGGAGTTTATTTAATGGGCGCTTTCTGCGCCCCTGGTCCTCGTGTCGATCTCTTTCGGGTGCGCACCCGCCATCTTGGCTCGGGGCGCCAATCGTTTTCCGCGTCGCACTCCAGTCTTGGTCCGGGCCGCTTCTTTTCATTCAACCTCTCAAGGTCAGGTCCTTCGCCAATCTTGGTCGCGCCATTTTCTTTCGATTTATGTCGCCACCTCAGGTTATCTGGTCTTCAGGCTGATACTCGTATGTTCACCGTTGGCCTGTGCCATCTGTGTCTCGTCCGGTATAGGTCTCATGCCTCGTTGCCGCTCTCCTCTTCGTCCTCCTGGCCTATCATCATTAGTTCACGCGGGAGGGCTCTCAAGGTACGCACGTCGGGGGGACACGCGTGATGTGGGGCAATATTGTTGAGGTGGGGGTGCGGTCCGTTGTCGGCACGATCAAAAATCCCGCGCGCTAACCGGATTACGAATTGATAAGCCGAGCACAGCGCGTACCATGCCGGCGCAGCATAGGTCAACCTCGTCCGGATGTACGTCTTGTACAATCCCAGCTTGGTCCGGAGTGGCAGCTTATATCTTAGGACCGGATGCAGCATTGAGCGTGCAGCCTTGGTTGAGTTGATGGCGTTGTCTACGTGCGCGCCCATATTCAGTCTCCGGTCGATGGTCACGCCAAGGTACTTGCAGGTGCGTTCCCACCCGACGTTCTGACCTCTAAGCTGTAGCGAGGGTAATCTGTTGATGTCTTTCTGGCCAGTCAATAGCGCGGTCGTCTTAGTCACGTTCACAGCCATGCGCCATTTGTCCAACCAGCAGGGGAGAATGTCGAGGACTTTCTGTATTCTCCCAATGGCGATGGTGGCTTTCCGAGACGACGCGAAGTACGCGCTGTCATCTGCGAAGAGGGCTAGCATGACACCCGATTAATCTGGAAGGAGGTTTTCCAGCACTGGGATGTCATCTGTATAAGCGGCGTAGAAGATTGGTGAAAGGTAACTTACTTGGGGGACCCCTGCCGTTATCTGCCTGTATCCGGAATCGACTAGTTCGACGGACACGTAGAACCGGCAACTACTTATGTATAAAATACAGCGTACAGCGGCTCTCATGGAAACAAGAGTATTGTAGCAGTAATGGCGTTTTTTTTTTACTTTTACTTATACGGCCAGTAAAAGTAGTTTAATCGCTAGATTCTCTAGAGTTTTTTCTTGAGTTTCAACAGACCGTAATATTGTTTTGTATATCTATAAAGATAAAGAAATTAATGAGTTTACAACGAGAACTCCTACGTCAATGGAAAAATCTAAACAATTAAAATTTGCCCATACGCGGTACGGAACAAAAAACCGAATGCTCTGTCTCTATGCATTTCCATGGACATAACGTTACGATCTAAATTCCACTTCTGAGAATTCCGTGAAAGTAAAACCTTAATTTTCGTGTTGAATTAACTTGAATAAAATATTACATGAAATACCTTTCTTAAAAAAGAGGTTACGGTTCTGTCCGTAATCCCTGTAAAACCGATAAATTGCGAAAATACTTGCTATGAAAGTGATATCTCTTATCTCTATGACAATATGACATTTGTTCTACAGTTTCAAAGATGGCGGCCTTGTCGTAGTTGCTTTTCTTTGCCAAACAATACCTATCAAGAAGAAAATTAACCATTTGTTACATATTTTTAAGGAGAATTAGTTAGATTTTAGTGGATAGCCTCTATTTAATATTACTAGTCATATTGATAATGTGATAACGGGTGTACTGATGGCTTCCATAGTACAAAATTCGACTGTTCAGCAGACATTTGTGGAGGAGATAGATTACGGTGAAATACAGGAATTATCGGTAAATATTGCGTTAATGTTAAGATTCTTTTCGACGTCTAGACGTCACAAATGTTGTCTTACAAAGCGTATTGTTTTCTTAGTTTGTGGGAAAAGGCGCGTTCGGGGCAGTATGGAAAGGACTTTGGAGAAACACGTTTGTTGCTGTGAAACACATAAATTCGGAGGCTGAGAAGCGAGAATTCTCAATAGAAGTGCGTCAGCTGTCGAGAGTGTCTCATCCTAACATCGTACGGCTGTTCGGAGCTTGCACGAAGGGCGCCCACGTCTGCCTGGTCATGGAGTATGCAGAAGGAGGATCTTTGTATAACGTTCTACATAATCGCCCTAAGCCTAAATACACAGCTGCTCACGCTATGAGCTGGGCCCGCCAGTGTGCTGAGGTATGTTCTAAAAATATATTACATATAAATCAAATATAATAATGAGATTATTCTTTCTATTGTGATTGTCAAACAGAAAGTGTTATGATTTACTATAAAATAAGTATCTTATCATTGTTAACCCTTGGTCAGTTGTTTTGTCCCATATTTTTAGATTTGTATATTTATATTACCTGATGAATAGATCATTGAAATAAATACTTTTAAATACATTTGATTTTACTTCAATTTCAGGGAGTAGCATATCTACACTCAATGAAACCAAAACCACTTATACACAGGGACTTGAAGCCACCTAATTTGTTGTTAGTTGGAGGTGGAGTGAGGCTCAAAATATGTGACTTTGGCACCGCCGCTGATAAAGCCACTTATATGACAAATAATAAAGGAAGCGCTGCATGGATGGCTCCAGAGGTAAACAATCGTATAAAATTGTGTTTTCCTCTAAATATGTAATCAGTAAAAGTAAGCAATATCTTTTAGGCTTATATAAATGTGTTTTAAACTAGATTCGATTTCAAGTTTTGCCTCTCGAAAGTGGCATTTTATGATACCACTGTATGTGCTAGCGCTACTGGTTAACAACAAGAATATGATTAATACCACCTTATGCACCTCATAAATTCATAATAAATAATACAAGTAGTCGTCAACTCAATCATCCTTGTAAAGAATATGTTTTTAATATCAGAAGGGCAGGTAACAAAACTAGATTAGGTTAATTATATTTTAAGAGGCTAGTTTGCTTTTTCGTATAAAAATACAATTTCCCAAATATCCTAATACTTATTTGTCCTGTGTTTGAGATGTCGTGCAACATCAAAAGAATTACATAGATATTCAAAGGCAAATTCAAATATAAATAAATATAATATATAATGAAAATATAACACACTCATTTATGTTGAATTTTTAGACTATCATTGAGTCTGTGGCGATAGAAAGTCATTGGGTTACCTGGTAGGAAGATTACCATTTGAATTCTGCCTATTGTGATAATTGTTTGTTTAAGAACAAGTTATACAATACAAGACAATATATCTTTGCACACCAAAAACAAAATACAGCAAAATATATTAAAAACAAAACATTGGTAGTACATTGGGCGGCCTTATCGCCTAAACAGTTTCTATAGCTGTAATTTGATTTCAGGTATTTGAAGGTTCAACGTACACAGAAAAATGTGATGTCTTCTCGTGGGGTATTATACTATGGGAAGTGTTATCAAGAAGGAAGCCATTTGAGGAAGGTGGATCTGCATATAGAATAATGTGGGCTGTGCATACAGGTATATCATAATACTATGTATAGTTTTTTTAAACATTAGGTTACATCTAGCCTGATATATAGCTATGAAGTAGCCTAGGATGTGGCAAGCTTGCTTAGAGCAACACACACCAGATTTGCTACACTTAAAATTAATTACAATATTTTATTGCCATTAAAAAGTAAACACATAATTTTATTATACTTTAAATACATGTACTTATAGGTACAATTTTCCACAGAAGTCTTAAAATGACAACATTGAAGTTGCAAAATATCATTGTTGTAATGGCTAAGAGTTATAAAATGGTAAACTTCAAACTAATAATTTTCAAAGTAAAATACTTGCTAACGGTTTAAAACAAGTTTCAATTTGACCACCTTAGGGGTTGAATTTCCAAAAATCCTATTTTAGTATGCAAACACTAGTCTCTAGGTTCAGCAGTCTAAGGTCTGTGTTGATTCCTAGCAAATATCAGTCAATCAGTGAGGCGGAACCTTCTCTTTTATATAAATATAGAGGAAAGATGTGCTTAGTATTTTCTCATACACTGAGATATCATCGAGCATTTATCCTTATAGGAAATCTTCTTCTAATTCTTTTCAATCTTCAAAAAACAAGAGGTTCTCAATTTATCTGAAATTTCATTTATGTATTTCCTTCATATTTGAATATAAAAAAATGAAATACAAACTTGCAACCCTTATTTGACCCCTTGAATTTCCGTAAACCCTTTCTTTGAGGTGTATTCCTACAGACCCTCCAAATGTCATGTCTCTAGATTCAGCAGTTTAGGCTCTGCATTGATTCCTAGCAGTCAGTCAGTCGGCAGGTCTGACTTTTTTTTATATAAGATACTGATACTTTCTGTATGCTGCTTTGTATGATAATTTGGCCAAGCAATTGTTGCTAAATGCAGTATCACTGTAAAAGTTAATTGTCATTTGTGTGCCAAATTGCAGGTCAAAGACCTAATCTAATTGAGGGGTGTCCGGAGCCAATTGAACGACTGATGACACAATGTTGGCACAAAGACCCTGCGGAGAGACCCAGCATGGCTAAGGTATAGTTTTTTTTTTAAAACGTTTGACCGTAGCTCCCCTGAAGTGCAACGACGATGCGGCGTAAAATGGGGCACACTTAGCTACAGGAAACGGATTCACTAGTGACTTAAAAACCCCTGATTATTGCTATCAGGAAATAGAGAAGCCGGCAATCAATTCGCAATACTAACCCACCATGTACCGGTGACGTCTAGCTGTATCTCTACTTGTCCGATGCTGGAAAGGCGATGGTGGAATCAAATTATTTAACTTAAAAGCGCACTCCCTCAAACGTATCCGATATAAAACCGACTTGCGACTTATCGAGGAAGGTCGAGGTTTTACCTCACTTTTTACTATGTTATATGGGGTAATGAAATATGACGCTTGTTTTTTTATGTGTTGCACACTTGTATTGAACTATTACTACAGTCTTCATATATATCCGGCACATGGCGAAGACGAATTTGAAAAAAGATTTAAAATCACAAATATTCAGCTAAAATAGCCGAAAATTGTGTTTTTTTATGATATACTAACTTGAGGAAAAGAGGAGTGAATGTATTTTGAGTTGTTTTGTTATGCGATTACTCTTTGTTTTTAATGATGCTTTATTTTGTTTGGTACATCAGACGGTGATATTTTCATGTAATTGAATTTATAACATCGGCTGTAATATGACTCGTAGAACTTTAAAAAAATATAAGATTGTCATTAAATGACGTTATAGAAAATATATACGGCTAGGTAATAGATTAATCTACAGAAAAAACTCACTGTAGCCAATGACCATCTGCAGCTGAAGACGAATCTATTGTCACCAATCATTAAAATACGACATTGACCCTAAATGGCAATTTAGGGTCAAGGTCTTGCCAAAAAATATAATCTTTCGCAGTCATTTTTTATTTTTGTGATTTGTCGTGTATAGGCATCTTCTTTAATAACTGCTTTTTAGCCAGAGATGATAAGGCAGCTAGTTGATCTATTATATAGGATAAGCCCAAGAACTGTTATTCCTAAACAAAAAAAATCAAGTGGTAGCTATAAATTAACATGTGACTATTAACAATTTCAGGTGGTGGACATAATGACAGCGCTCTGCTCTTTATTCCCCGGCGCGGACGTGCCTATAAACTACGACGACTGCGAGGTTGACGTGTCGGATTGTTCCGACGATGAATACACGAGCTACTCGCACGACAGCTTGCCGGACACTGACAGCTTGCTGCAGTTGCAAGTACCGACAAACTACACCGCCGCGGTCACTGACCCCGACGCACTACCGCAGCGTCCCAGCTACGTCGAGACTCAAGTGAGTAGACTGCAGAACAAAATGGCTGAGGGACAACCTCGCAACGAAGATGCCAGGATAGGACAAGTTAGAATACCGGAGCAGTTCACCAAGATCGTCCTCGAAAGGACGTCCGTGTCGCCCGTGCCGTCCACCCACGCTCCCAGTGAAAGCACGCTTCAAGACTCGCTTCAAGTCGCCAGTCCTCACGTTTTCAGCGAAAGCTCCTCACCCAGAAGGTTGTCTCCCATACATAATTACAACGTCGGGAATATGAATCCGCGTCACATTGACATCGACAGATTCTCGAGCCCCTCTGTGACCAGTACGCTTAACTCTAGAAAGGAGGACTACAATCAGAATTATTGTGACAGATTGAGCGCTGCTAACAGCCCGATATCGCCATCTGTGGAGCTAAATGGGAACTTATCACAGAGGCCGGCCGATGGCGGATATCAAACGCCACTCGAAATCGAAGTGGATCCCGTAAGTTGCAACTTCAGAGAATGTAATCCATTAATCTATGTACCTTTGAAACCGGTTGCGGGCCATACGTCTTCACAGCGCATTATCTACATGTACTTATGTTTATTTGTATATTTATGTTTTTGTTTTATTTTTATGTCTATGTATTTTTATGTATGTGTTTTCTTTCCGTATTTAGCATGTATGTACCACACATATCGATTTATTCTCCTCGTATCGTATTCTATATCGCTTGAATGGTTTTTGTTATTGCTTCTCTAAATTTATCTTGCATCATTTACCCACACCCCCAGATATATATTGCACTTGTTAATAAATTTTGTTTTGTTATTATTTTCATTGAGTATGATACTGAATGTTTGCGTTTTATCGTTTGCAGAATGCGTGGGAGTTCATCGACGTACCAAATTTCGATGAGTTTGAAGGAGTCAAAAATTTGGCTGGATTCGACAAGTATTTCTACATCACGGGTAAGTTTATTGCATGCTCTGATATTTTATTCAGTTCCACGAGATTTGTTGTTTCGAAATTCTTTATGCTATTACGTGAGGTTTTACTTATTTTTATGCATTTCATAAAGTGATCCTAGGTGAATCTATATAGGAGTATAATTGAAATATAACGTCGAATAAGGAATATATTAGAACTAAGGGGAGCTGTAATCTCCTAAGTTGTAGGCTTCGAATTGTAATAAATGTTATTTGATATGTAAGATTCAGCAATATTTTGTATGGAAAATGTTTTTTGTTTGTACTTGCACATATATCATTATAAAAAATACTTTTCACGTCAAAGGAATTAAGCTGATTACTGAGTGATTCATTCTTTCAATTATGATTCGTTTGTATTAATAGAATGCTAATGATAACCCCTGTATGTAAGAGCAATTAGAATCGTAGAATCTGTCATTTCGAAAATATCGTTGGCAATAAAACATCGGCTATTTTATTAATCTAGAAACAAGAATAAAACTGGTCACTTGTTAGCAACTGAATAAAAAGCCAGCTGCCATTCAAATTTAATTTTCTGTGCAAATGCAAATTTCGCAAAAAGCCGTGACATTTCTAGGAAAACTACAGTTTTTTGTTCGCAGTCGTCTTGCCAACAGAATTAGGTACTATATGATGTAACGCTAGCACTAAGTTTTCATACAAATGTATTTATAACTTTTTTCATGGTAAATCTATCTACGAGTATATATATATATATATAAAAGAAAGTTGTGTTAGTTACACTGTTTATAACTCAAGAACGTCTGAACCGATTTGGCTGAAAATTGCTGAGGAGGTAGTTTAGAACCAGGAGAAGGGCATAGGATACTTTTTAACCGAATTCAAAAAAAGTAGTTATTTTTAGTAGAACTACGCAGGTGAAACAGCGGGGCACAGCTAGTATATAGTAAATACGAGTTATTCTATATTACTTCATTCTTCTGGATCGTTTAGACAAAATGCATCATGTTAATATGCATGATCCTGTATCAAAGAGTCTAAGCCGGCGGAAGGCTTCTAACATGATTCAGCTATCTTAGTACTGATAGCATATTTTAAATTATGATATTAACAGATATAGACTTCGTCGACGCAAAATGTTCCCTGGTTGCAGAAGGTCTATTTCGCTAAAAGTCGCGAACACGTAAAGTTCTTTATGATAGTATGCTCTTAGCGATAAGGCTGCCGCTTGTGGCACTACATGTAAAATGATATGTTCGTGTTGTTTGTTTTGTGTGATTACAAAGAGGCGTACACCTATCTATGTATCATGTATTCAGGAACACCATTGTATGTAATCTCGGTGCTACCGCTATCTCTTAAAGTGATGAGTAGGTACTTGAAACGCTGTAAAAATGACGAGCGCTACCGATGCATACAAATATCCCGATGTATTTCAGGAATATAGAGTGATTCACGCATAATGTTTTATGACGCTTACGATTTATCTCGTGATCGCGCGAACGAACTAGTAGCCTAGCAGGTATTACATGAACAAACTCTTGGGAAGTAATCAGTTAGTTACATATTATAAGTTTTGTGTGTAAGTAATCGATCCGTCACTCGGTTGCTGAGGAGAAGAATGACAAACAAACCAACGAACACACATGGGAAATTATAATATGTGTGGGGATTTGAAACTTTTTTCCGCATTTTCCCCTTTTTGGGAGAAAAACCTCCCAATTAAAATACCCTGACGACAAAAAATACGTAGAACCCATACACAAAATTTCGGAAACGGAGGACCTGTACGCGAGTACGACACTTCTTGCGGACAAACATCTTTACATACAAACTGACAAACGAAAGTACGTTTTTCCAGACTCAAAGCGGGCAGTGGTGCCACGTTGGTGAATTTGTCACTAGATCTTGATGATTTAATATTGTCGATATTAAATCATCAAGATCTAGTTTTTTATTTATTTGGCGAATTCTGGCGTTTTTTCCGAAAATGAATCTGACAACCCATTTTTAGTATTAAACCTCATTTGAAATTTGTAAATTACGTAACAGAAATCCAGTCCCCTCCAAAATGCCTTAATATTAATTAGAAACAATGACAATTTTGAAAATAAAGCATATAAGTATAAAATCTTCTGGTAGTGCTGAATCGTTCTTTATTTTCAGTCCGTAAATTATTCATTCGCAAATTGTAGTCGACACTGTAATAATATATGCGTTGTTGTACTCATTACTCAAGATCGCCGTTGTCTGGAATTGTGCTATATTTATGACTGTGTATTGGAATTGTTACGTTAATTAATGACGCTCTTCTTTATTTATGTGAGTTGAAAATGTATGCTAAATAATTACATGAGAGAAATACAGTCTGCACTCATTTTATTGCAATATAATTGAACGTCTTTCATGGGAAAATATTGCAATTAGTTGCAAAAGGGAACTATGGAAAAGGATAGCCAAAAATTGGTTTAATAAGGCATTGATATTTTAATATATCGCACTATTATCCTTCCTCTCTTTTTTGATAATGTAGAAAAAATATTAAACACACCTCAGCGATTACCGTGTTTTGTATGTTATGACGCCTGGTCGATTTTAATCTTCCCTGTTCGTATTTTCATAAGAGTAACGATTTCCAAATTTTGTTCCAAAGAAGGCATTTTCCGCATTTTTTTCTCTACTGACTTCCTAAAAGAGGAGGCACTCAATTCCACTGTATTTATTTATATGTTTGATACCTCATTTATTGGAAACGAGCCGATTTGAAAGGTTATTTTCTTTATTGCAAAGGTATACCATTAATATATTTTAATACACACTCGTATTTTAGCGGGGGGATATTATAATATTATGTTTCCAGGATCTTTTCGCCCCTGTGCTGATAAAATAAAATCAAAATATTACCTGATCTAATCTGAATCTAAATAATAATGAAAATAAGAAAATCTGCATGTCGTAAACACTTTAAAGAGTACCGCTAACCTTTAAGTCGGCGAGCTGTAAACTAAAACATCATAGGAGAACCCGTGTCCCACAGTCAGACACATATAGGAAGTGTACTCGTAGTGGGGACCAAGAAATGCGTCACTATTGAAATAAATCCAGTTATTTATATCCAACAAAATGTATAGAAGGATCTCGCTCTATCGGATCCACTCCGACTTAGATCCAATGCATCATTGCATCGTATGAGCAACGCAGCGCAAATAGAAGTCCTGGCTCAGGACATGCCTGCTTCGCTGACTCACGCGTGTTTATTGCACGTTTTACACAAGGGAATATTATTGATGATAATCTGCGACTCGGATTCACTTGATTTTGAATGAATTATTGAATATAGCTTTATTGCACACCAAACAAAAATAAAAGAGACAACAATACATATCTATGCAATGGTAGTAAGCAATGGTACATTGGGCGGCCTTATCGCCTAAAGCAATTTCTTCCAGGCAACCTTTGGATGGAGAGAACTAATATTATAATAAAAACGACAGGTGCAACCAAACTAATATTAATATAAAAAAGTAACCAAACATGAAACAAAACTAACTAAAAGGAATAAAATATATTTAAACTTGAAAAAATAAACTATAAGATTGATCATGTCTAAAAAGGACAAAGATATCAACTTGTTTGTTTTATTTTTCTATAATTAGCATCAACCGTGCAACCAATTAGATACATTCACTAACTATTATAAATTTAGGCTCTGATTTTGGATAGTATGCAGATAAAAAAACTTGTATGATATTTACAAAAATCTTTACAAGAATTCAGAATATGTTTATAAATAAAGCGATAAATTTTCTTTAAGTTATATTACATCTGCAAGTTTAAAATATAGGAAAATTAAGTTAATCCGTTCTATTTTGATTATTTTAAATCCTTTCTTATTGCTAAGATAGACTACTCTCGAAACTATTGCAATTATTATGCTTTTTAATTACATTTTTAGTACTAGATTTAATCTGCCGTCTAAACGTCCTGAGAAGACGTAGATTGTGTGAACAGGAAGTGAACGAAAAGACGAAGGCTGATAGAGTAAAACGGAAAACCCGTAGTGGCGTAAAAACAGGAAGGAGATTCAATCTGTTAAATATTTGAATAATCTTGTAAATAGGTTTTTGCTATAGAGCATGGCTTTTTATTTGATTTTGAACTAATTTTGTTTATTGTTTATGTGTTTATTTCTAGAATAGCTTCGGTTTTAAAAATTTCCATAGCCAAAATAGTAGTAGGTAGTGCGATTTGGAACTGCAACCGCTATTACTCATACACATTATCTAATCTCACGCCCCGTGCATCCATTTATACGCCCTAGCATTTAATTTATAGTGCACTAGCAAAGCATCAACGGTTCTCAGAAGTACATCTTCGTTCGCGTCGCCATTTAACTGCGAATACAGTTTCAAATATCAGCGGGTTAGTCATCGTGTGATATTCGTTTTATTGTGTTGCCTAGTTGCGTTTCGCGGCTTCATGCGATCAATAAACAACTCACAAGAGCTAGGTATTTTGGTAAAAGTATTTTAGCAATATCTTTTTCAATGCCATTCTTCTTATACAGCAGTGGTGTATCATGAAGAAGAGCGATTTTTTCTATGTGTAGCGTATGTTTCTCTTTGTTCAGTTTTTTTTGGTACGATAAGTCTGTTGGATATATTGGTTGGATCATGCAAGTGCCGGTTATATTAATTAATTGGATTGTGACTTTGCGAGCGCCATTTTCGACCGCCATGTTTCGTGATGTTTATATTTCAAGAATACTCAAGTGTAAGTTGTTAGATTTCTTCTCTGTCATCGAAAGATCGTCTCAAAAAAAACCTTTCGTATCGACTCGTTAACTAACGTAATGTACGGCATGTAATAAGCACTGACTGTCTGTCATTTATAAAATCAAATAGAACCTGATTTATGTTTCCTGCCATCCCGTTCTAGTTACTGGTAGATACATAGCGCTGTTTTATTTTTCTGCCTCTCTCTTTTTCTCTCTTATTTTAATTTTTTCATAATACCGTACCGTGGATGAGTTCTAAAGGAAAGGCGGATCCTTTCCTTTAGAAATATAATAATTGTGCTCAACACCCTGGTTTTTTATTAATGATATTTGCTGTTGTGGAATGGCTTAGTATTAACAGAAAACTATTATTTAATCTTCCTACGTGTAAAATAAAAATGCACTCTTGCCAAACGTAAAGTGTAGGTAGGCGTTTATGCGTTTCTGCATATGCACAACAATGAGTCACTACTATACTCCAACGTTGTTTTTTCAACTTCAATTAAAAGTACACTTCTAACGTCTTACAATTTACAAGACAGTGGCATTCCCATTTACATAAATCTTGATTGTTTTCATGCGTATTGTCTATTTCGTATTTTGACTGTATTTCAGGAAGATCTGAGTGAAGCTTTGATCTTAGCAAAGAAATATAATTATCACAAGAGCTGCGTGTACAATCATTCTTGTTCAACGTCAGTTACCATGTGATGCACCTTACGTTTGGCTCAGTGTCGTGCTTATAATCAGTTTGAAGACATTTTGAAACAAGCATTTTTTTTAGTAAATAGAAATATGTAGTAAATCTGCTCCACAGGGCTCTCAATTGATTTGTACCATCCCACCTAACAAAGATCATCAACAGTAATTGGTGGACTGTAATGTGGGTGGCATAATTTGTTAATATTTTTACTTAAAAATTAGATACAAGTTTTATTATGTCACTGTTTTTATCCAGAATAAATAAAAATAAAAACAAAGTTAAAATAACCTGCTACACAAGCCGTTAAAACAAAATGGTTCATGATAAACAAGCCGTTAAAACAAGGCTTTATTCTATCTCACTACAAGAAATTATATAAAACATTCGTTTATATATACCTACAGTTTGTTATAAGGAAATTAACCAACCTAAATGTGAATTATTAGAAAAATGTTTTTCAGTGAAAACTAATTTCTCGGAAAACACACAAGTTTTCCTTAACAGCAGACACGCTAATATATTTATTTTATGGAGGCTAGTTCCAAGGAGTATTATCTGAAACAGATATTTTGTCTACAGTGATACAACAGATGGGAATCTGAAAAATTCAAGCTTCGGAACTTAGATTTGAGTCATGAAATCTCTACTAAAATGGCTGCTCTCTTATAGAATTCAGCTTATCTGGTCCTTGTTTAAAGTGATAGTTATGACGTAATTCTCTTGTTGTTCATGACTTTTATATTTCATTTGTAAATTAACATATTGCATAGTATTTTTTTATCTACCCATATGAGCCTCACTGCTGAGCTTAAGTCTCCATAAAAGTGTGGTTAAAAGAGAATCAGTAAGATAAAAATACAAGTATGTAGACAAATCGCTATAATAATAATTGGATTATATAGATTTATTTCGCTGTCGATATGTATGGAATTAAAAATGTATTTTCTGTGTAATTGTAGTCTCTTGCGATTTTCTTAGTAAACTGATGAAGTAAAATCTTTATCCGGCATTGATTTGTTAATACCCAAAAATAAAAAGCGTGAGCTTAAAAATGTAAATCGCAACTCCAAATAATTATTATTACAGTGCTGAGATTTACCTACATCAAAGTACTTTTTGACAGTTGCTCAGTATTGATTTGTGGATCATATTCATCAGTTTTGAAGTATAACATAATATCCCTTCATCCACCATTTAGTTTCAATACAATGAAAGTTTATATTTTATCCACAAATCTGTCAGTAATCGGCAAAAAAATCTCCATTCTCTCAAAAATACATCGTCACCTCTTTATAGCCAGCCAAATAATTCGCAATCATGACGTAACGTCCATCTGCGATTCCTTGATCCAATTTTTAAATGCATCGCCGCACTCACTATTACAGCTATGTATATTTCAGTCCAGATGCGGCCGGCGGTCCCGTGGTGTGACTCACGCTTCTCGGAAGAGGCCGGGACTATTTTAGATTGCGTCCGCTTACTTTCTAGGAACAGTGTGTAGGGACCAACGACCGATCGCACCCAGATGTATTGTTAGATCGCTAACGGGGTTGCTTATCCACCATCGCATCGGTTCCTAGGTTTATTCTCGAATCGGTCGTCTCCGGGAACATGTTATGATTAAGCTAGAGCGGCCGCGAGCAGTTTTGAGTTGTAGCTTTTGCTTAGGAAAGACGGTTTTTGCATAAATGCATGTACTGGTATTGTACATATTGTTTTGTATTGCTGTATATAACAATGAATGATTATTTAGCGCTTGGAACTTTTTATTTTTCCTTGAATATTTGTTAGATTAGCTAGAAATCAACGCAGAGCCGCAACCGCTAAACCTAGGGACATGAAATTTACATGCTGTATTCATTGAACAGTGTAGAGATTGTCCTAAGAGAGGATATTTGGTATTCATCCCCTAAGAGGGTCAAATGAGGTTAAAAGTTTCAAATTTCTTTATATTCCATTTAATGTCGTGGGTAACGCCGCTGGAGACAGCTAAGTAACATAAAGTTCGTTATGTTATTTAAGTAATTATGTAACATACTCTTTTTTACTTTGATAACGGCTCAATCTGCGTAAACAACATCCACTGTACAAACAAGAAAAAAAACCCTAGAATATCTTTGTGACATAGTTGTAAATTGAAATCAATATTTTTCACTGAATACTAATATCAATAAGGCATCAAATAAAATCTGTGAGTCAAAGCGATGAAAGTTTAACGAGGTTCAGTAATGTCGCGTCGTGCGTCTTTGCATATGGCGAGACGTTGCTCTGTTTACCCTTCTCTTCCGGCTATGATGGTCTACTTTTGAACTTCCGCATAAATAAAAAAAATGTTTGGAAAATCTTGACGAGGAAAACGAACGTCTTATTTATTAAATAAAGCGTACAGCACGTGGCTAAATAGTCCAGTCAGAGGGAGGTTTGATATTTACAATAATTCCTCTGTCTTTAAAACTTTGCAGTCTGATGGAATAACGTTAACAAATCACGATTGACGAAGATCCCAATTTTTTTGGAATTACTGTTGTGTTAAAAATTTTAAGAGATTTTCCCAATTAACTGGCCTATAACTTTTAAGTAGAAGTTTAATGTAGTTTTTAACATACTCTGAGTGGGGATGCCGCAATTTCTGGTCTTCTCTGATGGTGCTCTAATCTACGGAAAATATATTGTTCGTACTGCCTCTTGCACACCTTCCATAAAAGCCATATAACGCTTAACAAAATCATCGCCGCAACAAAATACATGAAAATCGAAAATCGAAAATATCCAAAGCACTGCACGCACAAGTTCTTCATCTCGATGACAATTTCCTTTAATCAAGACTTTTTTGAATAGACACTATTAATAGTTCTGTGGCCGAAGTCTCTTTGCTTCGGTGACTCAGTAGCACGTCATTGCTCCAGAGATACTGCGGACTAGACATTTTTAACAAATTTAATTGAATCTGCGCAATTTCTTCATTGTGCCAGAAGCTTTTACCTGAAACGAAGGTACATTGTTATAGTCGTTTGTTACATTGTTTTGTGAAAATCTAAATATATCGCCTACAACGAATTTGCTGTTGCACAATAATTTGTTACTACTTTATCAGCTATGTAACATGTTGCTGTAATATAAAAAGCTTTTATTGAAACTTTGACATTTTGTCAAAGCCTTATGTAAGCGATAATTAAAAAGGGGATATATCGTTCGCTGTCTTTTGCGACAAGATTCTGCAAGTAACATAAATTTCAAAATAAAGACTTTTCACTGGAGTTCCGATTCTCTGAGGCAAAATCTAACTTTTAGGTAGAAGTTTAACTAGCGGTAGTTGATGCGTACTAAAAACTTTTTAGAGTAGATTAGCGGTAAAATTCGTAATATTTTCACGGGTGCCGGGGCGCCGGGCATATCGCTCGTTATGCGTTACTCAAATAAACAAGTGTGTTGATTTTTATACAGTAACGTTCGCCTGTGAGCCAGTAACAACATCGTTGATTCATCTTCTATCGATTATCGTTATAGGAAAACATCTGCCTGTCGGGAATTCAAACCTAGAATACCAGGTATCCGACAGTTTAAATATTTTTTGCGCCACTTACCGCACTTCGACCTATTCGACTCATAACTCGCAGCTATCAATCATAATTATACGAGTTCAGGCAACCCCGTGATCTCATGCTAAGATAATTTTATTTACCGAGATATCGTCATATATTTTTTATTGCAACTACTCGTAAAACTTTTTCCGGGGCTTAGAGGCCCAGACCGTCGGTGACAGCTGTGCAATAAGAAAAATTCATTCACATCTCATAATAATCATCAAATGCTATATCGAGCTAGCGCATTTGTCCCGTGTCAACAAAAAGAAACGTAGCGGCCGCGGGGCTGGTGAATCAGCGTGATACAATTAATCTAATTTAGGGTTATCGAGGTGGTGGTGGCGAAGCCGGCCGTCGCACAGTCTGCGGCGCGCATTCGTTGGCGCGGCGCATCGCACGCACTGCACTCGGCCGCTGCAGCCGCGCATGCGACACGCAACCACTCACGCGTACGCAAAAATATACGCACGCGCGGTCATTTCCCAAGCTAGCCCCTCGGCGTCTGTACGTCTTTCTATTTTCTAAGCTACTGATCGCGCGCGTACGTTTTCATAAGCTACAAGTTCTAAGCTAGCTATTTTCTCGCCCGTCTAATTTAGCCTGTATATTTTCGTGGAGTTTCCTTGTGCCGATATACAAATGACATTGTGACACCCGGTGAAATGCCTCAGACGGACTGTTCCGTTCAAGTATCAATAACTGTGCAACCCGACTACAAAAAGTTACAAGTGATCGTTGACGTTTTCATGAGTGAGTAGTGCTTGTTATGTTTTTGTATCACTAGTGCAGTAAGTTAATGTAATATACATATTAATTTCTATAAAAATATTCTATTTTCACTTCTATCAAAGATTTTCGCATATCTTGTGGTCAACGTAATTTTTACATTTGGAAAAATTTCTTACCCTTCTGTTTTTTTGCTATATCTAACATACTAGATGAAATTATATGTATTCGTTGAACCTTTAAAATATCGCATGACGAAGTAAAAACTACAAAATTTTATCAAATCCCATATTACCTTATTGCTTTTATGGATTGGTCGTAAATTTAGCATTTCCTTCACAAAATATTTGTAAATCCATAATCGCGCAGTACATTTATATTCCTTAAAGAAAATCCATTAAAAAGACATGGCTTTTGTTTGTTATTTCGCGTGCAATATAACTAATGGACTTCCGGCGTGACCGGAGAAAAGTTATTGTTTTAACAAATTACCTACTGGCGGGGATATTTGTTCATACGCATTCATACAATCCAACAATGGTCGTGTCCATCAATCATTGGAAAGTATAAATTGACTGGCACCCGCGATCGCGCCGTAAATTGAACGCTAACTATCGCCGACAGGGAAATAATCGCCTGTCAAAGAGTAATGCCAAGAGCTCTCGAGTAACTGCGCGTAGATTGACGCTTTCGACGCGCTTCTGAATCACTCGCTAATTATTTTATGGAGCACGAGCCTCCGACTGGTGCAAACAATTATCTATCTAGCTTCTCCACCTGACGGCCATTTCGTCTGACTGATGACCTTAAGGCTCCGACACGTGGCTCTTTCACACAGTGCTCAATATCCGTTCTGATATTTAACTCTAAGGTCGGCTGTCCAAATTCACCACACCACATCACTAAATTAATTCCCAATGTTAACTCTTTTGTTGAAACAGAGATCTTAAAGCGACGCTAATAAACAATCGTCTTTGAAGATACGAAAATAAATGTGTTTACAATTCGCCAGTATTGAGTATACAAGTAGAACCCTTTGATGGGAAGAGCCTGCGATGGGGGTACGTTTAACATCTCTATCGCCAGCGGCACTTTTTGAGCTTCCACATAAAACTACAGCTGTATCCCTTTCTGTTGAGTCTAAAAGCTTTGATCTTCGTAACAATAGACCGATAGATGACTGTTAATGTAATAACCAATCAACGCAGTTTGCTTCTACTTGAAATACGAAAATAAAGCAGCAAGCATTGCTGAACGTTTCCAATATATATCGATGCTTTTCTGGGACGTCGTTAACTCAGAACCAAAATGATAGTCCAGTGTCCGCTATAAAAACGTCGAATCAGATAGACGTTGTCGTTAGCAACATTGAACAGAAATCAGCTGGAATGCTGCGTTTTCGATCGCATTAACAATTGCGGCGAACGACGTAAATTAAGCAGCGGTGAGACATTTTGCAGACGGCGCCTGCCGCGATCGTGATTCAGTCTGGCCTACGATTGCCTTTATAGCTGCGGTGGATGGACGGTGCGGCCGGGCCGTTGGCATCGCCATCGCGACATGACTAACCGCTCCCGCTCTAGATACAATCAAAATATGTGACAAGTTTATTTCTATTCGGAACAACACATTCTGCCCCGCTCGATATATCCCGTCTCAAAGTTGAACATCTGCTGTTTTTTTTCCGACAACATAACTAGGTCGGGGCCCGATCCTGCGTCACGCCGCGTTCGCGCACGCAGCTTGCTACGTTTACGCGAAGGCGTTTAGACGATCGGGACCTCGATGACCTGTCGTTGTAAAACACTATCAATTATTACAGTCGTTATAGACGCCGGCCGACGGCGACGTAGCAACCGATTCCCCGCAACATGATGTAATCGATTGTATCGCAATTAATCATTCCTACATCACGCCTCATCTTTGAGGAGTATTATGAATAGTCTCTGCAATAATCGGTTGTAAGTTGTGCCGTATTTGCATTGCAAGCTCTGTATTTGTATTGTGAACGTCTTTTTGTTTATAACGTAAAGCCAGTGATTATATTGTTATACACTGAACTGATGAAACAATATGTGCGTCTGGCCAACGCACATATTGTTTTTTGACAGTATTAAACAAAATGCATATATATACGTTAAAAATAACAGTCAGATTAGAAATACGGTGGTACAGCACAAATTTCGAATTAGTACAAAGTTGTGGTGAATACATGTTACCTTAAAATTGAATGTCCGAGAAACCAATTGGACACCCCTATTGCTTGCGATCATCAAATACATATGGCAATAAACTATAGGTACATAAAGGCGTATCTATAGACAATGATAATAATCGTAAACCCGGGCAAGCTCTAGGGTTCTTAGTCAACAATAACTCACACTTAGTAAGTATATAATACTAGTAACACAAATATATCGTTTATGTTGTACAACGTCGCTCGCGGTCGGCGTTCAGAAATACACGTATGAGTCAGAACCTGGTTTCACAACGATACCTTTGCCAATAGCTTTTGTATTACTTCCTAATGTTGTTCAGTACTTTTATCCAACTCTTTATAAGATGTTTTATGAGGAGCTAAGTTTAGAACGAGATTTGTTGTTGCGTCAACGAGGTTTGCTCTATTTTAAAGCTGAATTGTGGGCAGTTAAAAGCTTCCGTAGCCGGTATTGTGCGGATTTTTTTAATCTTTCTGTATATGTTTTTGACACGGATATTATGCCTCGGTAAAAAGAGGTGATTTACTTCGTTCACTGCTACTTTTTTCTAAGTTTTTCAGATTTCCGCGATTCTTTCACTTTTTATTTCAACTTTCAACTTTGGTATATACATATGTATTTGCGACTTTGTTTGGGTCTTAAATAATTGAAAAAAAGTGCCCAAATTGAATTAAAAAATACAGGATTAACACAATTGTTGATATTGTTATGTTAATCTATTACTAGAAGTCTTTGCAAATGAAATTATACCTTTAACCCAATTTTTCTTCGCAGTATCCATCCATTTCTTATAAAACTATAATATCTTGGAAATTACCGCGCGCCGTTAAAACTCCAGCGAAATAACAGCCTAGATTCGATATCCGTCCGGTGTTCTGCGTCAAATATTCATATTTTCGTTTCATTGATAATTTAAACCGCTATTCATATCTTTACGGACGATGTCCACAAAACAGCTGTAACTCAGAAGAGCACTGTAATGTTTACTCGTCTAGAAATTAGCAGGCGACGTTGAGGATGATATTTTAGAATTTATTACTCTAAAATATATTTGTTAAACATATACTATCCAGTGAATACAAAATAGCCAAGAGTGTCTTAGTAAAAAATGTATATGGGACATAATACAAGCCTTATAATAGTTATGCGACATATTTATTTCAGGCCCTTCTTTTTATAATTTATTATATTTTTACGTGATCCTTAAAACAAAATAAGTTATAATGTGGTTTCTCTAAGACTTTATGTAGGCCCGATTTTTCATTGGTAAAATATTCGCTTAATAGCCTATTAAGGCAGTAAAGGTCTTCCTTTGACTACTTTGCTTTATCTTTTCAAGGACCATTGATTGGTATCTGTAGTAAGTAATTCGCTTAAAAATTGTATAAAATGCAGAGCGCTTAAGTTTCTTCGAAATATCTTAGTAATAAAGAAATTTTATAAAATTGTTAATTATGCCAAATAACAACAAATTATAGTTAATCAAAGAAACTGTGTGACTTTTAGCCAAAACTAAAAAACTTTCCTGGAAATAAAGGATACTTTTTCTTGCATAATAAGATTACAATAAATATAATAGCCTTTGTTTAGTAAGTTGTAAAATATAAGTAATTTAATTTAAAAATAAATAAAAGCTATTAAAAATAAATCCGGCACTAATTACACATGGTAACCATTACCGCGTCGTCGCCGTATAACTCAACATATGTAATCCTCTTCGGAACACTCGCCGCCTCCCACTCTAGTAGTAAACAGAACCACAACAACATTCTTTAACCATGATAAGTCATTCACGTGATACCGTTTAGCGCCTTACGGTTACTTAACATTAATGTTCAACGGACAGGGCACTTCCATCTTATTAGACTAATTCCCATGCACAGCTGTATGAGTCCTGGAGTAAATAATTGTGTAGTTTACGAGTAAGTGAGTGAGTGAGTAATTGTGTAAAGTTTACGAGTAAGTGAGAGTCTCTCAAGTAAAAAAAAAGTTTTAGGATAAGTTTACCATCGATCTTTATGCTAAGCTTTAAGCTCTAAGCTTTGACAATGATGGACACAAAAAGATTATTTCATGAGTTTTAAGGTACTTTATAAGAATATTTTTTGCTGCGCGACGAATAAACGCAAGGATAGAAAACGGCATGTTGTAAATTGTTACCAAAATAGAGACAATATAATGTGTGTCTGTACCGCAAGACGGCGGCCCTGGTTTGCGTCCCTCTTCGGTCGATTCTTTGATGTGATCTGGAGAAGATCACCTATATAGCGCATTAACTGCGACTGCCCTAATTCCCGTTCCGTTGATCGTTGGCACGAAATTGTAAACTGCCCTCTTTACTAAACGCGCCGAATATCCAAATAGCGGCGAACTAGAAAACTCCACTCCCCATCCGTCGTCTGCCCGCGCCCTCGCTCGCGTGGGCTAATGACCACTCTCACATCACGTCTTATTATAAAAACGATAAGTACCGCTAAGATTTACTTCCCTCCAGCTGTGACAAAAAATTAAAATGATAAACAAGTCTTATCCACATATACAACCCAGCGTGAGTCAGTGAGATTGTCTGAGCGTCGATAGCAGACTCGGATGATCATTGTCCTTTAGCCGCTTTAAATCCGTACACAAGGACGCCTAAATACGCTCCGAATATATTTCCGGATCGAATAAAAGTGAATCAGACCTCTATATATGTAGAATGTGCGACGTAATTCCCTGTCACTCGAAGTGAGCTTTAGGGGAATCTGTAATGTTTTTGGCACACGAAAAAACTGTAGGGGATTTCGCGTTTCACTTATAATTATGTGATATTCGGGCGTGAAGATCTCTAATTTTGAACTTTCCACGTCTTTGCGAGATATCAACGTCAAAGAGAGTTAGGCGAGTTTGTAGACAGAGACCGGGCGGCTGTCATTTGCGCGGTCATAAATCGGCTCACTAATAAAATAAGTGTCGTTGAGTGGTCGCCGGTTTCCACGAGCTGTACCTGCTGACGCAACAATCTCCGACGGTTGATCTATCACATATTAACGCGCCGATTAAAGCAAACTCTTCGTTACAAGCCGAATTATGGAATCATTCGACTGCTTGACGCTTTCTTAATCTTTACTCGTCTCAATGCAAGGACTGTTTTCTAAACAATCGTTCTTGCATTAACGCGGAGAGATATATTGACAGGACAATTTATTTGATATACTTTCTCTATTTAACATCTTTGGACTTACTCGTACGAACTTAATCGTTTGACAATTACTCAAAATAAATAGCCTTTCTTGAACTTTGACTAAGCACCACTATTATATCCATATTTGGCCTATGACTTTCAAACTTCGAAGGAACTGTCGTGTTTGCGATCACCATAATTGTCTGTACACGTTCTGTCCCCGAGTCGAAAGCACGTGATAAACCGAAGTCGCGATCCTGATAAGAGCGCCACCAGTGCCAAGATTCTCCAATTGTCATTTTTCACAAGCGAGATATCTAAGTGACTGAAAGCGTGACACCTGAGCTGATCTGTCAAAATGTGAAGACTAAAGTAGTCGCTGACGCAGGTTGAGATTATGTCATCACAGGGTCGTGTGTTAGATTAATTGAAAAGTTTACAAATGTTTAAAATTTAAGCAAAAAATAAATAGTATTTGAATTTGATAAATACTTTGAAGTCTAGGTGTTCTATTTTTATTATGATTAATTTCACGAAACCACAGCTTTTATAAAACAACGTATGCATTACACTCTGGAATGACTAGCAAGTTGTCAATCACGCCGAGTATACACTTTGCGTGGCAACACGGCTTAGTCACGTAGTATATAGAGTAAATATTCAGCAAATTGTTTCCAGAGACGTAGTTTCCCTTGTAGAATTTTTCTGGTAGATGGGTTAGTCGTAAACTGCGGTCAGCATTAGTCATGCTTTCGGTCGTCCGGAGGCGATCCGTCAACGCGTGCGTGTCTGTTAGCCGCCCTGTCCGCGCCTCCAGACCGTTCATTATCACTCCTATACAGTAATGAGCACGATATTCTTCTATAATGAGCATCTTACGCGTTGCTAACTGCTAAGTGGAGTCTTACGAAATTCGCCCTAAAATTATAGTTTGTTTGCTTGAAACTTGGATCCAACGTACGAGCTAACGAGGGTTTACAAATTTGTAGTGGTGCAGCCTAACCATTGCTAGATATTTCCGATGCTTTCAAATTCAGATGTTAGAATATCAAGATAATAAAAAACATTTTATACAATCAGGTATTCCTTCTTTAAAATGCTCAGAAGCCTATGTGAAATTCTCAAGCACTAGTTTGGTAGGTTTACTTCTCGTAGTACCGTTGAGTATTTAACTCCCAACTATAAGTCTATTACAGTTACGTATTAGTAATTACGTAGGTTCAAAACAAATACTCTTCTAGCTACTTCCGCCGCGGCAAGATTTATGCGTAAGATTATTCTGGGCTCTCTTTAGGACTAGGAAAGTTATGCTCCGCGAGTAATGAGCTATTAAAACTATGAAGTTGGCACGGGGCGCCGGCTACATTATTTGTAAGGGCACGTGTTATAATCGCGATGACATCCTGGTTGGTGTTTGGATATGCTATCTATGCGGTTGCTTTTGAGGTTCGGTGTATTTAGTAATAGCATGGTATCAACCCAAGCGTCTCACTGCTATACACGGGTCTCCCCTATGAAGAGGGTATAGACTTTCTTTTATCCAAGACACACAGGCATTTGATTAACGACCACGGAAGTCAGCGACACTGTAGCCCTAATCGAAGTGTTTCTATTGGAATACACTGGCTCTTTTATAATTATTTCTATAAGATGTCGTACATTCCCAGTTTTTAGTAAAGACGATGATAATACCTAATGGCCAAAAGGAAGACATGATGTGAGTAAGATCGCCGTATCAAGATTAATTTAAAAAACGTAAATTGTGTGCAACTTGCTCTAGACGCCGCCCGGGCTAAATCTCGTGTTTTTTTCAATGCAATTCAAAACAAAACTGTTTAAATAAAATAACCTAACTGTAAAAGCGTTTCAGTTTAATACCGATTGCCGTTGTTTCATAAGTGTGCTATGAAACGCCATTACCCTAAACTAAGACTTTATACCGCCATAAGAGAATGATCAAGAATCATGAAGGTATTTGACAACAAGTTTGACGCTATTTGTTTACAACGTCGTTTCAACAAGACGCATGCGTTCCTCATTGTGTTCGTCAATAAGCTTTCTCGAGTTCTGCCGATAACATGCCTTGATGAACATCGGAGCAGTGTCACATGTTAATGTGACTTGCGCTTGCGTCTGCCGCATGTTGGTTTTGCGCACTGCAGTTGGCGAGGTTGCCTGAACACGCAATCGTTCTAAGAAATATAACACTTTACGATGCTGTAATCGTACCTACGAGCCCTAAATTATGACACGGACGCAAGCGGCGGCGCGGCGCCATGTCGTTGTTTTCGACGCGTGTTTGTGTCTTGTAAACGTCAACATCTGTCTGATCATAAATATTACTCCGTTTCAAGTGTTGATATGTACCAGAGCGTTGTGAGTTGCGTTTTTGAATGGTAGCATGCGGGATCTCCTACCGTGGAGTGGAGTACCTATGTAGGTGAGGTGCCGGGTGCAAGAGGCGGCGTGGGCGCGGGTCGTCGACCGGTGCACAGAGAGCGCGGTACGCCCTGCCGCCACCGCCGCCGCCTGCGAGAACGGCACAAAACCTCACGAAGGGCGGCAGCACACAGAGTCCGCATTTAGCTCGGGCTGACGCGGCTGAGTCACCGCACCGCGAATAGGAGCGGTTTGTTTGTTGCACCGCTGGCGGCCGCGGCCGGCTCCGGCGATTATTTCAGTGCTGGGCTGGTTGTCCTCGCGAGCGCACGCGCTATGCCCCCGCTCCCCGCGCGATTACGCCGCGACCACGCGTGCGACGCTGCCGGCATCGTCACCACCATCAGGGACACGGTCAGCTGTAGTTGGATATTTTACAGTGAGTGTCGGGATTCAGACATTTGTCTATCCATTCGCGGAAGTCCAGAACGGCCCGTCTCTACCGCAGCGTCTTGCAGCACGATTCCATAGTTTAGCCCTACTCTTACACGATTAATATTCCCTGGTTTAATGAGTGATTTTCATGTTCTTGATATTGTTTTTTGTCTGAGTGCGGCGTAATTTTGCTTAATTGTCATTGTCAAATTACTATATCAATAATTAAAGTTTATGAAAAATTTGGTGTACTTACATTAATTTCCGGGTTGAAATATTTTCCTTTGTTCATAATAAATAGTGTGACGTTCATTTAACGAAGCCCGCCAATGTGTACAAACAAAGTAGCAACAATAATCGGTGGTGATTTATAGTTCTGAAAGCCAATACGTAGGTAATGATGGATCGGTTTCGATCGGCGCTCTCCGTTGCCATCTGTTCGATTGAGAAAGCACACGCTGCAACCAGCAATCTAGGTGAAGCTTCTGACATCACCGACGGGAGTAAATTTAACTTCTGACGTGTTAACCCTGTGCGCGATTCCACCGCGCCGATTGTTCCCGTCGTAGAGACAATCGCCCCCCGCGTCATAGACCAAACCGCGCACGCACGCAAACTGCGTATATTTTAATGCGCCAGCGTGTTTGATTGCTATATTTACAATCATGTCCGTTGCGCTTGCTTGATGTAAAATTAACCGCGAATTAATTGGCGTTACTGTGGTGATTACGCGCAATATGCTCTTTGTGTGCTAGATAAAATATTCGTTGTAATGTATATATATCGGGGTCCCATAATATTTCACTCGTGCTAAATCTTTGAACAATTCGTGCAAGAAGTACCCTTAAACCGTGTTATAATTTGCTCTCTTTCACTACTCTTGTATCAAGCCAGTTTGTTTACAAACCCAAAGGTTCTGGATTTCATCTTCCACGCTTTATGATAAGATTCTTTACTCGAGATGATCACACCTTTTCTTACCGCGAGCAGACATTCTAGCCAAGTGTTGAGATGCTTCTAATATGGCTGGCATTAAATTAAGAATTTTTGGCGCTATGTTTATGTTTATGCTCGCGTGATTATAATATTCATACCATTGTTGGCATACTGTATTTTAGCGATGAATCATCTACTTTTTATGGTGCATTCTTATATACGATTATATCTTATCGTTGTAGGTATTTGTTGTAAAAAAATCTAATAATTAATTACAGTATTTAAAATATTAACTTGTTAAAAACATTTGTAGAGTGTCGCTAGACTTTGTAACGTATCTTATACGTATAATCAAGCGACATGTCTGACAAGTAGGCCAAATAACTTCACATTCAGGTAGGCTGTCTATTATTTCCATATCTCCAATCCTTACACTTTTTTCAAGAAACTAACGCTTTGAGCTTTAATCAACGTTACATTTCTACGCTAAAGCTAACTAAACTCACGTCATTTAAATAGTTTTAAATACGAAATGAAATCACTTACTACTAAGTAGAAATGTCATCAATTGGAAATTTAAAATATCTGTTTGTCATTACTAATAGTGTTATTCATTAGTACCTATCTTTCTTTTTTTCCCGGGAATATACAGACGGCCATGTAAGGTCTCCAGTAGTTAGCCAATAGTAGTTATAAGTCCTTCCTATACAAGTCCCGGTCGAACAACTGTATTCTAACGATTAGTTTTGAATTTCTGTCGTCTAGTCTGGGTGTATTGTGCACTTGTTTGTGATTGTAACATGGCATCCCCGAAAAAATCTGGAGATCTATGAGTGTGAAGCGATACTTATTTATTTAAATAGTAAAATGATCGTGTAATGTTGTTATAGGCAACAGTAGCGGGTCGGGTAGCGGCGGCGGAGACGGCGCGGCTCCCGCGGCGGCCGACCCCGCGCTAGACTCCATGCACATGATGCTGGACCCGCACCTGCGGCCGATCTCGCCGGACCTTAACAACGAGGAGAGCAAGCGGATCTTCGACGAGCACAAGAAATTGGCGCAGGAGTATCTTAAGGTGTGCACACGTTATAAATTACTAGCAGAAATAGTGTAGCTGATATGCATGTATCCTCTTAGTGAAGGAATTTATTAAATCGGTACAGTATACATATGAACGCGCAATATGTTCGTTTTCTGCTGGATTAACTAACTATTCGTTGTTATATATTTGATGTTGTTGTTAATATATTTATGTCTGATAATATATCACTAACGAAAACGCTCGGTTTCGATATATTAAGTATCATCAAGTAGCGAGTGAATCGGTTTCTTCTAGGCAAGTGTGCTACATCTTATGTCGCATCGTCGCATTAAATCAGTCGCGATAGTAAAAAACGCTAAAATAGAGCTAACTTGACTTCAGGTCTACGATAGCAAAACAAAAACTTTCGATAAAACATACAATAATTAGTTTCGTGTAGCTATAGCGATCAAACTATGTAATTATATCGCTTACGACCAACGTCTTGTCATATCTTACAACGCAATATATAACAATATCGCTAATTTGTTTGTTTTTCCACATTTCAGATACAGACAGAGTTGGCGTACCTCAGCAACCACAAGTCCGAACTAGAAGACAGAATGGACGACGAAGAGTTGAGTCAGAAGAGAGAGATCATACAGCTTGAGAATGAGAAGGTAAATTATTTTTGCGGCCGTATTGTTTTACTTAAACCATAAATAATATTTTAGTGTACTCCTCCTCCGGTCCGGGGACCTCCCAATCACAATGTAACATTTAGAGCTCATTACTTATACCAAACTTACTCCATCTTTGCTCTTGTAAACTTTTTGTACCTCAACAAACTCTTGACTGTATTTGTTGATTGAGATAGCTGACTTCTCCTCTTTTTAGGCGAAATACTCAATAATTAGGTATTCCCAAAGACTGAGAGAAATTTCGTCCAATTTGTACTGGTACTGCAACACGAAACCACGTTAAAAATCATAATTAACGTTAAAATATTACCCCATTTTCACAACCTTAGTTACATATCTATTTAGCTGAATAGTTCTATGTGATTTTTACCCTCTTCAAAACGACGGATTAATTTTGCACTCTTAAAAAGGACTGATTTCTAATAACAACGTTTATTTATTATTTCCAGGACTCGTTGATCAAACTATACTGCAACCTCAAGAACCAGCTTCAAAGGGTAGAAAACGAAAGTTGGCTCCACCCTGAGACCTCGCCGCACGAGTGAGCCGCGCCTTAAATACCGTGACGTCATACTGCAACGGTGACTATAACTCATTTGAAGAGTAATTGTAAATATTCTTCTTTGAATAGGCGGCGTGAATCGCCCTAGTGACAGTTTATAGGACGCACAAAGGTCAGACCTGCCCCGCTAGCATGGTCGTTTCACCCCGGGAAAGAAAAAATAAGAATACGTCTAATGACAAAACGACCGTTCTTTTGAAGCGAAATTAAGACATTATAAATTAGAAGTATGTATTCCAATAGTAAATTTGTCCCTCGAAGGTGGATTAAAACCATTTTATCTACTACCCATGCTGTAGCTGAAATAAAACTGTCTATCTAGTTAGTCATACACGATCAGTTATATGTTCAGTGCGGCTGGAGTGAAACCTCATTGTTATAACCAACTATCAGAGAACTAAAGAGCGTTCTAACTTCCCTACGGTAAAAGAAACGATTGGACGTGCTCATTAAGACATGTTTACAGCATAATGACGTCACGCATTTATTAGCGTCTTTTGCACATACATTTTATAGTTAACTTCCCTACGGGTAACGCATTACAACAATCCCTTAAATTACAAACATGTCGCGTATTGGGGCGCGTAGCAGAAAATCATCATCATCAATCCGTATTCGTTAACCGCTCGACATAAGCTTCTTCTAATTAATGCCACCGAGCTGTCTCCAGCTTTTCCTATCCATGTTCAGGAAATCAGTGTCACATTATGTGTACATAATTCTAGATTAACGCCTGCCAATATGTATCCCAAGGTGACAATAAATAAATTGAATTTGAGCCATCTCGTAACTGTTCATTAAATTTTCATACTTCCACTAAGTGTTTAAAAAGATCTGGTTAATGCCTTTATGACTATTTTGTACTGTTTCATTCGATCATTTGAAAGGATAAGAGAAAGTTTGCCCTTTGATCTGGCAAACAATATTGCGTTATCAATGAGAGGAAGATCTGTAAGTGCTAATATGACGCTTTAGGAGGCCAGTACTAGCGTACTTGTATCAATGATCTCAACACACCAAAAGAGCCTTCAACTGTCTCTGTCTCTGTATACAGGTTATACTCGTGTTTTAGTCGTTCGTACCTACTTACTTATTTTATGTTATTATTATTTAAAGTGTTTACCTTTGTATTGTACTTTTATTGGTCTTACGACTTCGAACGTTTAGGAAACTAAAAAAGGTTAGGGTGAGGCTAAAAATTTAAGCATTGGTAACGTTCATAAATAACATTATATAATACTGGAGTTTTGAAACCGTTTTAAATAGTTTCTAAACGCTTTATTTTTTAAGTAACCAGGATATATGCTGGTTTTCAAAACGAGCGGAGCCGATATTGCGCATTGATTTATAAAAGTTGGTACCCATACTGACACATGTTTATCCTTCGCACGAATAATATAGAAAAAAAATCTTTAAAAATTATGTATATGGATGACTGTCCAGACAATGAATACTTCTTCAGAGATTTAGTTTAAGTAACTGTCATGTCTAATGGTATAAAAACTAACGATGTACCCATACATACAATCGATTTGCATTAGATGTTTTCAGATATAAAATAATAACAAAAAAAGGTTAAATAGGTGTTTTAGAGATGTGTACATAAACTCAAAAACAAATTGCACTCCTTTTTTGGACAGTTAAATAAAGCGTACATAAATGTGCAAATGCCTTGATTGACTAACGGAACTAATAGCAGTTTTTTGACGAGCTGTCTCGTTTATTCGGATCAAGGTCAACATTAACTTTTTGTGGTTAGTTTGTTCAGTCGGTACCAAATTTTTGTAATCAATACTAATTACTACTACTGTACTTAACCTCAAACTTTTTATACGTTATTTGTTTGTTTATGTACTAATCATCCCACGACAAATATGTGAATTTATGATTTGTGTATTAATTGTATAATAGTGTAAAGTAAGCACGTTTTAGTGCTTGTATGTGTTTGTATTGTGTGAATTTTGCTGTTGTATAGATAGTGTCGTTTTTTTAATATCACTTATAATATCACGATGAATGTACGTAGAATACGTACCAGTTATAACTGAAATCTAAGTAAACCAGTGTTTCTGTATATGCGATGGGACTGCAACAAGTCTGTTTGTAAAAAGTCCCGAAATTAAATTGACTATACAAAAATTTAAAAAAACAGCTCAAATCGCAAGTTGTAATCTTAAAAGCCTGTGAAATTAAGATGGTATGCCTGGTTCTTCATCTTTGAAAAGTGAACATTATAATATCGAAGTAATATTTTTTTATGAATATTCTGTTCATTGTATGTGCCTATTTGTTATTTTGTATATAGCTATAAGATTAGCAGTATTAGATAAGTGTAATTATAAATTTAATGTAAATAGATATTTTTGCAGTTATGTCCGTTCTTTTCATTAGTACGTACGTTTTACAGTCAAGCCGTACGTAGTGTTGTGTAGTAGGTAGACATTTCTACACAAAACTATAAATTAAACGTTTAAATACTAACTTATTCTACTGGTTGTAGACTGCAAGAAATCGGTTATTGCCTACCGTCCAGGTAATGAGTAATAATATAAGGGAACCTATACCCATCAATGTGATAAGGAAGGCTGCGGATAATGATGACAGAACTCGCCTCGTGACGGTCTTATACCGACTGAAACCACTCATCACTTTAAAATTCAAAACGCCATCACTTTTACATCGTGTTTGCAGTACAAAAACGTGAACCGTTTTTGTACTGCAAAAATAGTTTAATAACAAAGTAGACAGTGACAGTTAATATTTCCCAAGTAACATTCAGGTGGACAAATGTGGAACATGGGAAGAAAAATATTACCACCGTTCACCCAGGTAGTCTCAGGAAACATTTGGTAGGCAATAATCGAACTAAACTAAATTGCACATAAGCGGGTTTGATAAATAAAAACAAAGTGTAAAATTCAGTCCAAATAATTTAATGAATAAAGTCATAGTAGGTATTTTCTTGTCTATTGGAATGGTGTTGCGAGTCTACAATAACATAACAAAGTGACGAGTTTGGCACTTCTATCATCAACTATATAAAAATATTCTGAGATTCAGATCTTATACAAATAAATGCTTCTTCGATGAACACAACAACATTTTGTGTTATCAGTTGGACGAATCTTCACGTAACAACTTATTTACAATAATTACAAAATATTCCGTCTACATGACTATTATAAATTTTGTGGCCATAATCTTCCACACTGTGACAGTAAGCCATACTTACAAAACATACAAAAAAAAAAACAAAATTAAATTCCTTGCATTATAACATAAATTCATAATTTACAGCGCAAATTTATACAGCTACTGCGTGATGTATATACTTTATAATTATTATATATTTTTATGTATAACCTGCCAAATTCCTATTATATAATATTAACCATCGAATTAATTTACTTAGTGATATGATCGAAAAGTTTGTAAAAACTGTAGTAAATAAAAATCAATTTAGAATAAATAAAATCACTAACCAATATGAGGACAAAACAATAATTCGGTATAACGAGGTCGAAGCGTCTTGTGACCTCTCAGATATAAATTCTTGCTATATAAAGCAACAAAATACTCAATATTTGTTTTAGTACATAATCTTCGTTGTAATGGGCCCCAAATTATCGTATCTGGATAAAGAAGTCCAAATATGAAGATTAGAATTTTTGATAATAGTCAATTTCATAAGTTGGCTTTAAATTTTTACTTCTTTAACTTACACATAAACAATACAGAAAATAAGGCATTAGTAGATAATTAGAATAAGTATTCTATCAGTGATAACTATTGTTACATCTACAAGATTAAAACGCAGCGCTTTATCTGTTAAAAAAGTTTAAATTTCGATAAAACCCTTATAAAATCTTTGCAGATTTAACAATAACAATAAAGTTTAGGAAATATCCGCTCTAACTAATCTCACAAAGTATTTTTTTTAATATTTACATTTTGACACATCGTTGTGTAATTATTTAACGAACAGCGTTTATCTGGAGTGAAATATTTTAATTAAAGTTACATCATTGTGATCAACGTATTGTATCACCCCACTGCTGGGCACGGGTCTCCCCAATGAAGGGGACGTAAGTCATGGTCCACCACGCCACCAAATTGCGGTTATGTTTTATTTAAAATATAAGTTTACAAATGTTAGACTTTACCCACAAATGATGTGATTCAAAACGTAAACATATAGGAGGTGCCGTGCGATATATCACAACAACCGTGATTATTGAGTGACTACTAGATATCAATGGAACAACCCTTACTATCTAGCGGAATACATATAGATTTCTCTGAAATATATCTCGAAAATGGCAGTTTGAATTAACTCTAGAATGTAAAATCCATGACATGAGTCGCGTTTGTGGCAAAAGTAATGCATTTTAATTAAAATTTGCCTCATTTAGCACAAGTGTGCAGTCAAAGTTTAACAACAAAACAGTTTATTATTCCCGGCCATAACTAGCACCGTGGCAATTCCAAATGAAATATTTATTCAATATAAAATTCTTCAAAATATTGCAGAAGTTTCACGACAAAAGTATATAATAAATGTCGTCTATAAGTTATATATTATTCGTCGTTTAATAAAATCGGTTACACCAGTGCAAGTACGATTCTTTAAGTATATATATCGGCTGGAATAAAACGTTACGTTATATCGTTTTTAGCAAGTACAGATCTTGGCGCATCTATAACTGTTTGATGTCAATTTGTTTTTTTTTTATTCTTTCTTGATTGGCCACCACACTCTGTGTATTGTGCCAGTTCTCAAGTTCTTTTAAATTTGATTAGATATTCATTTTACGTTTGACATCAATCGTCAGTATTTTGTCATGTAACGGTTTTTGAGTCCTTGCGTACGGTATTTATATCCAGTGTATTAAGCCCTCGATAATGATCGGTATGAGCGTTTGTACCGGCTCGAGTTTCAAAACTAACGATTGATAAAGAACCGTACTTGAGCTGTTGTTGCTATCGCCCATTGAACATTATGTAGGTACTCTCTTGCAAAAAATACGTCTCAGCTTTGAGCATCTTTTGTTTTTTTTATATGATATTGATGATCACATCTGCATTGCCGCGAGATGATCTGTCTCAAAAGATAGTAAAAGTATGAGACGCGTTTATAAATGAAGTCTTAAGTCTAATCCAACGATTGACATCTGAAGTTTGCAATTCCATACGGTCAGAAATACATCGCATAAGTGCATTATAAACTCCGGCAAAACATGTATGTTTGCGACTCTTTCACGTTAAAAGTGCTGAACAGATTTGGATGAAATTTGACACCAAGAACTTTTTTTGCAACGTTTCCGTGGGTTTATTACATTTCCACGAGCCACAGCTACTAGATACTCGTAATATTAGTCAATCAAAGAATTGTTGGATTAGACACACTGTAGTAACAGGAACATGCTTTATCTAAACGCGTATAAATTATCGAATGGCAAAAAATGTACAAAAGTCCAATGACGTCATAACCGTATGCTACAAAAAGCTACTTAACAATTTCAATAGCCACGAGAACCCTCGATAGTGAAAACAGCTCTTACGAAAAACATCACACCGATTTAAACATCTCTCATAAATTACTACATTATTCGAATACGAAACAAGTATCAAACAAAAATCATACTAAAATTTACGACGCAATACTTAGTTGAGCAACGTTTACAGGGAATACAAAATATTACATACGTTTAATGTATTGTCAACGATTCACAGGAGCACATTCATTGTGTCTATAATGTTAAAATCCTAATAGATATAAAATTTCAGATATAGGAATAAGGAATATAATCTGATATCTAACGAGAGGGGAAGACTGGTTGGTCTATCGTTGTCACTCCTGTAACAAATAAAACTATGTCTATTAATTTTAAATAAAAATTTAGACGAAAAGTTACTCTATAAATATTTAAACGTGTATTTTTAACATTAGTTTTAGGTTCGAACCCAGATACGAGTAGTTTGTATTTTATTTTCACTTACGAGTATAGTTGGGAGCACACAATGTTGATTGATATTAGCCGGCTCGCTGTATTTAGCGGTTTATTTTATTTTATTTGGACAGTCTACAGCCTGCTTACAATAAAAAACTACAAACAATTTTTGTTAACACTTAGGCCATAAAATAGGTAATTACAACATTTTATGTTTATGACTAAATTGATCTTGTTAACTGGAAATTAAGCTACGCAGCCCCTTATACCTTACCAGATAAGTGTCAAACAGGTCAAAGACCACTGCTGCCCTCGGCAGATACATACCGCGCGTGTAGTGTGACGTCACTAGCTGTCGCGGTCGCGGTGCCGCCGCGTCTGCCACTTGAAGTCGACCTGCATGAGCCACTGCTGTCCGCGCGAGCGCGTGCACGGTCGCAGCACCGGCTTCCAGACGTCGCCGGACTCGGGCTTGTCGAGGCACATGCCCGTGTTTGTGTGTTTTATTGTGCGCGTCTGGAATAAATATTGAACTTTTGTATTATTTTTCCACCAAGAACAGTTTCTGGGTCACGGTACATGGTAGGTGGTCGACAGAATCACACAAAACGCCTTTCGTCTACTTTAGTTCTGTTAGATTGTGAAACGCGCTCTTTTGGCCTCTACATTTTCCAAAATAACTATGATCTAGGTTTTGTCAAGTGACAAGTTTGTTCTATTGGGTACCAACCTTGGAGTCATAAGTCCACTCCTGATTGCCGCGCATGCCGTGACAGCGGATGAGCTTGATAGGCCCGCGCGGGTGCGCCGCGTCCAAACAGTTGTCGTCTGACATTATCTGCTGACGCTTCGTGTACGCAAACACCTACAATTTGGATAACAAACATTTAATAGTGGATTATGATCAGTGGGCACAATAAATGCGCGACCTTACGATTGACAACTTTACAAAAAAATACCACATTTTTTTACGTTAATAGAAAGATAAATAAAAAATGACGTACTCATATTTTTTAATTTATTCAGAATTAAATACTGAGTCATTAATTATATGTATTTTTGTTGTTTGTTTTGGTTCGGTTCACAGATGACAGTTACAATAATATTTTTTATTGGTGGCATCTGACGATCTTAGCATAAATACGATAATTTTTCAACAAGTTTTTTGTGAATAACTCGGAAAAAAGTTAATATAAAAATCTGGTATATTTAGTATGAACTCTTCATTACATTATCTCGACATTATATTCAAATTTCAATCACTTTCCTAAAATGCAATTTTGACATTTCTGGGCATCGAATCTGCCGCAGGCAATAGTAACACATACAAGAAAAACGTGCAGATTAAATTATCGCAGCTGCGTCGGCGTTAGTCTAATGCGTCTATGAAGAGTGCGAATTAAGTACACAGTATTTAGTGCTGTCAAAAACGCTTACTTAGTTAATAAAACTCAGCTGATGAAATATCTGCAAGACTTATGCGATGATTATTAAAGTTTGATAATATCTACAAATAACATTAACTTATAGATAGATATTGTTTAATGGTGTACAAATAATTCAAACGTGTATGTTAACTTGATACGACAATGTAAACGTTAGTCATAAACTTGCTAGAACTTATGACATTTATGTGTAATTTATTACTTATTAATAAAAAAGTGCTGTCTTTAGGTTTTATTTGTAGTTAAAAGATAATGTTCTAGTTCCTTGGTTTAGTGTCACATGTTACACATTAAGTGCATGAAACGTCTAATTTTTTGTGCATGATATTAGTCACAGATACATGACATTTATAGAAATGACAGAGCAACGTACTTGTCGAATCGTTGCAACTTTTTCGTGTAGTGTTTTCTGTACAAAACAATCGGTTTATGACTAAATAATAAGATTGTGGATGTTACATTACATATGATGATGACAAGGTCCATATAGTTGTCATTGATGGACATATATATGTTTCACATATTCTCAAATGAGTATGTCAAGTATAGAAAATTAGAAAACTGAATGCGTACAGAATCTGTAATAACACAGGGCCGGAAAAAGTGTCCGGAAAATCTTTAATGGGTGTGTCCGTCAGATTTATGCAGAATATTCTAATCATCGTTGTAGTGTCGACATAGATATTCTACACTTAAGAACAAATTTTAATATTATTATAGTAAATTTTATTTTATCACGTTTCTGACCTGATTCCCGCCCATGCCGTGGCAGTATCCCATACCGAGCGGCTGGCCCGCCTTCCCTCCCAGCGTGTCCAGGCAGTTGGAAGTCTCTGCGTTACGAATCTGAAATGATACAATAACACAAATTTAATATCACTATTATCCTCGATGGTCTAGCTAGACAGATGTTACAAGAATTGCCTGAATTTATTGAAGTGGATTGTGGCCTCGATTTTCGTAGATATAATTAAAAACGCTGATATTTTAAATTGGTCAGTGTGGCAGGATCAAAATAAAATCATTACTAAACTGACCGTTTTAATAATTATACATTATCTATCATTTTCTCGTGTCTTTGTTTTGTTTTTTAAACTAAATTCCCTAAGTGCCTCATAAGCGGATAAGTTTGTATGTATTATCTAACCACAGACAAAACTTTCTAAGCAGAGGCGTGATGTGTACTATGCACCATCAAAAAAAAAAATTATCCCGACATTAAATCAAATATCACAAAATATTGTATTCTGAGACTGCAGAACTTGTTAACCTTTTCAACGCCAAAGTCACATGAGCTTGACAAGCGTAAACGAGCTTAAGAGTCAATAACGTCTATCCATATTATAAATAGACTGCATTTGCGCACATTTTTAATACATACTTTTAGTTCAAGTGACTAAACTCAGTATTAACTTACTGAGCGCTACGACAAAACTGCATTGACTTGCCCAGCACACTAGGCATTATAATTTTTTTGTCAATTTACTAAAAATTATTTAAATACTGTGCCAATGTCAGTTGACAAAAAATATAGAAATGTGTGCCAAATGTACAGTGCATCGCAATGCTGTTTTTATTGTGGCGCTCAAGAATATAATAGGTACTGAATTTAAAAAAATTAAAAGGGTCCACTGCAATAATGATGAATGTCCAAATAAAATAAAATCGAATTGAGATTGATGTCAATTGATCACTTGACGTCAAGTAATCAAACGGCATTACTCACTTCGATTGATTTTATTTATTGCATCGAACCCTTCAAGGAAACAAAGTGTTTACCTCTCCGAGATAGTAGTAGTCTAGCGGCATTTGGCTCTCTGGGTAGATGTTCTCGAGGTACCAGCGGAAACTCTTGCACTTGAGTCGATCTCGAAGCGCACGTCTTTCGGTAACGTCACCCACAGGGACATTGAGCGCTCCTGGACGGTTCGTTAATTTTGGATAAGAATTGCGAATCGAAGACACGTCAGTTTTCTTATAAAAATACAGTGTTATAGTACACTACACCATTTCGTATATGTGTATCTTTGGTTTAATGAAATATTGATTGCGCTGTGGTATTATTGTATTAAGGCGTGTCAGTTTTTATTATACAATACTTACGTGCAAAGTACTGACATTTTTACAGATTAAGGGTGTAGTAAGCAAAATTATAAACAACTTTTACTATGGGTCCAAGAAAAGGATTCTAGAAAAATAATCACATATTTAGTAGAGGGACAAGAAAGTTTTTCTATGAAATAACAGCTGATTTTGATTCCATCGGGAAAGTTATCGAATAAAATGAGTGTAATGATTCCACTTCGGCTTAATACACCCCTGATTAATAACCATGTGTATATTTCTTATACAAAAAGATACACTTTTTGTGAAAATATGTCACAATGTTTGGTTACTTGTTTTATCTGTACTCACTCACCACGATGTTAATGGGATGTTAAATGCCATAATATTGCTGTATTACCCATATAAGTCACGAAGCACATAATGTACCCAATTTATAATGGTGTATGATATCGTATGCTATAACTTATGTAGTTAAATGACAGTAACAACATGCTTACAGGTAACACAATTAGTAAAAAATACATAACACGAGTTGTAAGTGTAAATAAACATGCGTTTGAACAATGAAAACACTTGTAAAATCGAATAATAAAACAAACGTTTTCATGTTTAATTTATTACTTAGTCGTTATCGATCAATAATGCTGTTTTGTTCCAGATTTCTATTATTCGTATTAAATCATAAACAGTGTAATGGTATACGAATATAACGGTTTAAACATTACTTAAACCAATAATGGTAAAATCAAACATGGCAAGGGTCGCTATGTTTTACATTTGGTTTAAACTTGTTAACAGCATCGTTGTGGAAGCAGTGTGACAGTCGAAATGGAATGGAATATTAATAATTAAAGCTATTAGCCGTCTGATTTGGAAGAAAAGATTGTTTGAAAAAGTTACGAACGTATATTGTCATTACTCTTTTTATTCGGAGGACAGGCAAGGTCAAAAAATAAAGATAAGCAAATTTTCTTTAAACAAGCCAATTTTGGTTTCTTTTGAACGATTTCAGAGATTTTCTAAATTTCTAAGATAAGCATATTCACAACAACAGCTGAGATTGAGGGTAATCGCTGACGATTACGAAGTACGAGTGGATATAGATAAGTCATGCATCCAACTAGTAAACCACTGTCGCCATGACAACATACTGAACGATCCAGATTCAACACACACTAACCGATCCTACATTTCACAAAAACACGCAAATTCCATTCCGACTGCCGCTGATGTTAGACAATAACCTGGGTTAATATTGTAGTAGAAATGTTTCCAGTCATCCAGCCACACTTCAGCGAGGCGCGCGTTGTTGTGGTTCACGACCCTGCCTGTACCGCCGGGGAACGAGTAGGGCGTGGTCTTGCGGAAGACATGACCGACGTGGGCGCACGGCGCGATCTCCAGCCGACCACCGCACATCCACACCTAGCCGAGGTATAGCTGAGCGTTTTTTGCTACCACTTGGGAATTCTTTAATGGAATCACAGATCTCAGAAACCAAAGTATGATGAGCGGGCAAACCGGGTTGTCACAGCGATATGCCCAAGGAAGGACGGAACAATTTGCTAGCTAGCTATTTGTGCGTGAGCATAAGTAGACTCCACCTTCTTATGCGACACTAAGTTCCATACTCAGCACATGGGATTTGCATTTATTTAGATCTCTATGGATGAGTTGATATTTGAGTTATTGGCTGAGCCGGTAGAAATCGACTTAGATGAAAGTATCACGACCACGTCACGTATAAAGAAAAACGAAGAAAACTGCACTAAGATAAAGCCCTAGTAAAAGCTCGAAAAACGAAATGGGTGTAAATATGAGTGCCTAATGGTGAGCACTAACTATATTGAAAAGATTCCTAAGAAACTATAAGTTAAATAGAGAGAATCTTTTGCCAAAAGAACGATGGAAGATACAATACAAGAAAGATCAGATAGATAAACAATAATAATATCCAATGACGAAGATCAAGGTCTGTTTAAACCAATGGACAATCCAATCCAACGACGCGTTTAGAAGATATAAAAATTTAAAAAAAAAAATTAGTGATGTAAAATGCTAAGATTTTAATACTCGTTGTGCGATGAAGTCATAACGACAAAAAGGTTATAGAAAAAAAAGCAAGCGCTTTGCTGGGAGAAAGATTTTTCTAAAAGGATGACCATGAGTTGAACGCGCGGTTAAATCGCGGTTTATACAACCGGATGATTGAATGGTGTAGAAGAAAAATAGTGGGATGAAGACGGTTCGGTTATATTGTAGTTTACAATTCGTAGAATTCCCAAGGAGCGCAAACGCAACAATCAGCTAAGTTCCTACGCTTACACAACAACGCTCACGATTGTTATTAGGCAGTTAGTAATAATACAAAACAACTCGAATGTTTGTTAACTTCAGTGTTGGACTCCGTGAACATTGTTGTTATATAACGTTCCTGGCTACAAATACACTTGTGTTAGAAAGCATACAAAACAAACATTAGTATACGGTACAGTTATGTAACAAAAACATTTTTTTAAACTGAAAATATCGATAAAATGAGAATTAATTCAATACAAAAATTTAAAAATAGAGACGAAACGTGCCAGATAAATATCTATCGTCTTGTTTTTAGACGTGTCTTTTTATTTGAGCGTCTTTTGTTGCAGTTTATATAAAACCCACTATAGATAAATGTGTGGGTTTATGCCCGTATTTATTTTCTTTAAATTAATTAAAAAGCGATATAATTATGTACTCGATGTGTTGCATGACTGTACTGAAACAAACAACGATAAAAATAATACATGTTATAAATTTTATTGTACTTATAACTTTTTAGTGAACTCGTAATTAAATTATATGCGCATCTGAGCTAAGTTAGTAATAAATATTCCGAATAATAGACTGGAGCCTTAGAAAGTACGACTGACATGTTCGTATGAGAAAAACTCCAAAATCACAAGCTATTCCATATACGAGTATTTTGTCCGAATTGAGGAAAGTGTTTGTATTATATATGGACTTATTTGATCAAGTGGGGATTACTCCAAAGCCTGCATAGAGTAATCTGGCGTTAATTGGAAGTCCTACAATAATTTAACACTTTTGTGCAAAATTAGCATTGTTTACTCGCTTTCTTAGGCCTTAAATAAAAAAATGTATTTTATCTACTATTAGTCGCTAATCTTGCAAACATCAAACGGGACGTCACGCTGATATTGTTACTTCCGAGAAATGTAACCCATTAGCAATTTATTATCCTATATCATATTTCCAGCCCCAAAATCGATTTTTGTTAGATTTTATCAAAATACCAGTTAGTAGGTAATTAAATAAAGTAGCCACGTATTGATTAGGTATACGATTACTTGTCACGCACGGTTAGAAGTTGTCCATTATGCCATGAATAGACGAAGAGCTAAATTGTATTTTTTTATACTGTACTAAGTCGGAAGAACATGATTACCCACATAGTTATGAATAACTTTTACTATGGAGCCAATCCGGAATCTGAGTAAAGAATATTATCATAAATTTACTCGAATGGCCATAATATTTAGGAAACCTATTTTATGTTACTCGAATTTCAGAATGGTCCCACAGCAAAAATTGCAACCCCAACAGAGAAACTGTATATTTTGCCTTTACTTAATTTTTTTAATAGCTCTTCGTCTAAAAAGGATTGCTGTGGTTAATCCAGTATAACGTTAGAATTTAACAATTAAATCCTCATTGCTTCTGCAGTAGAAGAAGCGAAATAAGGAAAAGTCAAAATCATAAAAAGACAGAAATCAAAATAAAAAAGATTTAGTAAGTAAATGAAACTTGGGACTATGCAAACTCGATACTTATGTCGCATCAGCACAATTATACAATTTTGATATTAATGTTATCAAATAAGTTTGTTTTTTAGTTTCCATAGTCCCAACTGTTTAAATAAGTATAGAAAACACTGAATAAAAAAGAAATACGAATAAAGAATGAACACAACACATAGACAAGAACAAAGAAGCAAATGAATGAGTGAACGAACATGCAAAACGAATGAATGCAGCTGCAATGGTTTAGTAAATGTTATTTCAAAGCTATTATTTTATTAAATAGTTAATAATAATTCAATAACAACTTGGATGTTAGTTAATGTTAACCCAAGCCACAACAAAACTTTGGATTTCTGCCAATAGCTGCTAACATTTTGCACTTATCGATAAAAAACATGAGAAAGTACCTAAGTAATAAAATTATTCTTAAATGTACAGAAATATATTACGCTACTTCAGCAATCATTTCAAAATAATTACAGAATAAAATTGTAAGCCGGTTGATCACAGAGCAATGTCCTCGGAGGCTCTCTGAATGTTCTTAAGATTCCTATACCACTGCGAGTCAACGCCACAAAACAAAACGACAAACATTTATAAGTAATTCCAGGAGAGCTAAAGCATGGGTAGACTAAAATGGATTTATCCGGTTTTGAGGGACAAAATTTTAAATTCAAACAATTTCTTCTAATTAATAAAGTCATTCGTTTGTCGAGGCAGTCAAGTCGTTTTGTCCTTCAAATTAGCCGTTAACTTATTTCCTTTCCCCGAGATTATACGGCCAGCCTAAGCCTACAGCGGGACGATCATGCGTCCACGATACAATAAATTCGAGAAACTTTACTCGCTTTCAAATTTGGAAGCAATAACTCTAACAGTGTATGAGCAACTTCGACTTTCATGCCCGTGACTTTAAACTTCTGTTTTAAGACCGTTTATTTAAAGCAAGTTTTAAAGATTTTGTACGATATGTGAAAAATGTTAGCAGCATATATAGGCAGAGTATTTTTGGACTCCGAACCTGGGTTCATGGCGTAATAGAACTGTCCCCATTCGTCCATCCACACTTCGGCGACGCGCGCCGCGTTATGTAGCACCACGTTTTGTACTCCGCCAGGGAACGAGTAGGGAGACTTGTCACGGAACACGTGACCGACATGCGAGCACGGGATTATCTCGAGGATGCCGCCGCACTGCCATACCTTTAGCCACCCAAATACTTTACATATACTTCCTACGTTTAACATTAAAATTATAGATTTGTTTTACCCATTCGCTTTTTTTAATTACCTTTTTTTATTTAGGCATACGTAAGTTGGCTATGTATGATCTATGATAATTATAATAGGTAGTTTAAAAGAGTGACATCTAACTTCTTTTCCATGTTTATTAGTTTTAAACTCTAATAGAGTACTATTAGAGTTCAATTTCAAAAAGAAAATTGGCGGATGTATTTTGTGTATCATACGTAAAATAATTACGACACGTTGATAACAACGGAAACAATTGTTTACGGGCGAGAAAGAAATCTAATCTTTACTAACTCTTCCTAATTAGTCAGATGACCAGCAAAACTTACCTAAATATTCTACAAGTCAAAAAAATCTTCGAAAAAAGATTTTCATAAGTACTTTCTGTATTTTTTGTACAGAATTTTGGACTTTCATTAAATCTCGTTACATTTAAAACGGTATATTGACGTTTTGGTTACAGAAACCGTTTTGTGTGCGCTCATATTATATTAAATTCCCAAACATGGACCCTAAGTACCCCGTATCTATATCCCTATCCACAGTCATAATCGCCTATCGCCACAAATACTCAATCTATGTTCTAATCTCTATAGCCCTAAAGCACCCATCGTCACAAATGCTCAATACGTTACCCGGAAGCTCATCTCTAGATTCTCCCCGCCCCAGATGTCCATGCCTTCGTCGTAGGAGCCGATCTTGTAGAAATAATCCTTATCTATGGCGAATAGTCCGCCGGCCATCGTGGGAGTCCGGAGGGGCGCGGTGCGGTCGCCGCCGCGACGTGCCATTTCGCGTTCCGGCACTCGATACCTGAAAGATGTGTTTTATTTAGTGGATTTTATATAAGTTAATGCATGGATTATTCACAGGCATAGACAAAAGATATGTCTAAAAATATGCCAGCCCATACATATGCTTTGATTGGTTAAAGCAATTTTTTTTTTTCTATGCTTCCTTGTTGCGTCTAGGATATTCGGGAGAGCGTATGTCACCTGGGTGCAATGATATAAATGTGAGAGGAATAATTAATCCTTTGATCATTTAGGAATACTCGTAATCTCTTCCCCTAATATGCGGTACTATAGTACCGCATTATAGACCCATTTTTTAGCGATAACATTGGTTCTAAAAAGAACGAAGCGATTTCTAATCATTTACTATACCTGGGAAATTATAACAGTAAAAAATCTTTTTTCGTTTGAACTCAGACATAATATCAGTGCGTCTAAAAACACATACAAATTATACAGTAGGAATGCTTTACATAATGATTGATCGTTTAACAATATTGAGATATTATCATAAGCATTTATCGAAATAAACAATATAATCTCATTAAATATGACCAGTATTTTCCATTTATTTATCGATATTCGAGGAAGCTATCTGTAGGAAGCGGCAATTATCTGTTACGTGGGTAATATAGCACCGCACCTAAGGGTGCCACGTTATGAACAAATTTTGCTAGAATACATTTACTTTTCGATTTTACAAAAATGATGTCCTTAAAGATATGTTTGATAAGTTGGCTAACATTCGGGACGTTGGATAGAAACGAATCTAAATAGACCGACCTAACAGGACACATAATAAGGCAAAGAGAAGACAAAATGGCGACCGAGGCTATGGAAGCAACGTCAACAAAATGAAGCAACGACGTTGGATCTGTCGCGGAACAAGCCTTAACTCAGGATCGAGGCAATGGCATTATTATAAAACAGGCCTTTACACAACATTAGGATAAAATAAGGCTGTGGATAATGCTGATGATCGTACTAAGTTAGCGCATGCTTTAAATCTTTCTTACTGATATTCAAGGCTGAGTGTTTAACATCAATGCCAAACTTCTAATATAACTATAGAACTTAAATCGAAATTCCTAAGCTAACAATGCTCGGAATGCTCTCAAAATCTATAGTAATATTTCGACATCCTATGCACAAATTTCAACCAAACCTACATAACTACCATATTCAGTCTCCTTATCAAAGTAATAAAGTCTTTATGGAACATTGTTTTGCAAACACCACTAGTTGTGGGCCACATGAACTTAGAACAATAGAGTGCGTGGCCTTTACATGCTAAATTATAGCGGTTATCATACAACCTTACTTCAATCATTCTAGTATTTTGCTCCACAAATTTGAAAGAAATAAATAAATAACTAGCTAGCAGCTTATCACGAGAGTTTCGAAACTGAATTCAATAAGTTTTAAAAGATCGGAAGTATTTAAACTATCACTATAGTCAAGTAACGTTGGGCCGGATTAAGCCATAGGTGACAGATTTTATAACTGATCGCTTCTGTGGATTGATTGGCACGTATATGTCCCGCTTGTCTTTTATGTTACAAACCGTAGACCACGGCATAGTCTTCGCTAGAGCGAGTCATTAGGTATATACAAAAATAAAGATAAATGCTTTACTCATCATTTTAGTATCATCTGAGATTAGCTAAAAAACTGACTTCTACCTGATATAATCACACTTCACATCACACTAAATAAAGGCGAAAGTTTGTATATGTGTTACTCCTTCACGCTCAAACGGCTAAACGGATTTGGATGAAATCAGCACGAAGATAGCCTATACCTTGGAATAATACATAGACTACTTATTATCTCAGAAAATGGCAGTATTCCCAATGGATGATCTGTCGCGGGTAAAACCGCGGGGCGCAGCTCGCATTATATATTGGTATAGGTATATTGCATGTAAATATTGAACAATATATTCATTTGTGTTTGACATCTGCAGCACATATTTGTAAAATTATTGCAATTTGTACTTCTATTTCTCGACTAAGAAAAATATTCTATATTATTTTCAAAATAGAATTTGCTGGCAATTTAAGTGTAGAGTGTTTATGAAATTGCTTTATAATTGCCGTGGCGGTATTATAATTTGTCACACATCAGTGTGTTTACGCTCACGTTATTTGCGATAAAATATTTATGGGTTTTTGAGTTAATTTGGTTCGGTCTTCACTATTACTAGTGTTTCTTTTAATTTACCACCATACTAAATAAATATAACTAAGTTTGAACAAATAGCAAGATAACTAGATAAAAAAGTCGACTCAGATGACCCAAGATAGAGATGGATAAAGAACATTATTACAATATTTTACAACAAGAACACACGGAGCGATTTTAAACTGCGCCGCGGGAGGATATCACTTTTTTGCAAATATACGAGCACTTGCCTGTCCAATTTAAATTGATATCGATATTATTAAAAATACGTATGTGTATGCGTCACTGCACAATAATATTATAAACAAAATAAGACTAAACGTATATATCACACTACTTCAATAGCAACATACTTGGTAAATCATGTAGAGAGCACCTGTACAAACACTACTAATTATAGTTCAATAATAACTTCAAGTATAATAGATAACAAGATGATAACGTAGTGAATAACAAACAGAAATACCTACTTTGTCACACGTACGAGTGCGTTTCGGAGATTGGGCGTCATATGTTTACAGCAGATGTTTTTGTGTTGTAGGCTATACATGAAATTAAATAAATTCTGAAATATTCTGGTTCGAGATAATTTTACCAAATTAATCGGACTTTTTTTTACATTTGTAGGCAAATAACCAACTAACCTTGCTCTTTAAAAAACATAAGGTATAATTTTAATCCAAAATTATTTTTTTTGGTAGATTAGCGTTCCTCAATCTCAGTCTTTTTGCAAAAAAGAAACTAGAACTATAAAGTATTACGTAAAAATATTACTTCTGTGGTAAACCGTTAAACTTTCCAAATTTTAGTCTTGTACAGTAACACGAAACAAATATTTAAATATGACATACTAAATAGCTTTTACCTATAAGCAAGATCATCTATAGCCAAGAGCATTGTACTCTGAAAAAGAAACTAATTTATTTTGCTTTTATCTCATATATTTTCAAAAGAATTTTAGTAATATTTCCATATTACTAAAATTCTTTTGAAAATAACGTCAATTTCTGAGCAATCAAATCAAGCAAGCAAATTGGTAGTACAATGGAACCCCAAAAGGTAAACAGTATTTGACTGATTGTTTCAACCAAATTCTGTATCTACTTATAAAATGCAAAAATAATCCTTCATGCTCACCATCTAAAGTTGAGTTTCCAGTTGAACCCGCCCCAGGTCATGTCGGACGCCTGGATGTATTCGAAGGTGGTATCGGATATGACGTCTATAATAGGGCAGACAACGGTGGTCCGGTCTTGCACAATCCTGGCCAGAAGCGGCTCTAGCCATCCCTCTGAAAATTTAAGATATTGTAATAATAGACGATAGATATTTTAATTGTAAGGAAGAGTTTAAAAAAATGTGTTTGTATTGGCGATTATAAAGTGTAACAATACGTGTAAATTAAAGACTAAAACTTCCTTCTAACTATTTCAGTCAGATAAAGAACCGCCTAATTAGGACAATCGGAAAAGATATTCTATTTCACAGTAATTGTTGAATAAATATTGTATGTTGCTGATTTTTCTTCAGTTGTGAACCATTTTGAGTATGAATTGCGTAGATAAATATAATAATTTATTAATAATTGATTTAGTGTTGATTACACACAATACAGTGAGCACGTGTGCGCAAACATCATTAATTTAGCCATAGTACGCACGAACATTATTTTCTGACAAGCGATATCGACACCCATTTTAAAAGCTACACTATAACTAAAGCATGCCCTCTTATAACTTCTCTAGAAAACCAAGCAGCAAAGTTTAAGACTTTTAGACTGTACATTTAAACCTCGTTCTTTAACAGTCTCCATAGGTTTATAATAATAGTAACTTTTTTAGCATATATCTGCTGTTTCTTAGTTTAGGCTTAGTAGCTTTCCCTAGTGCCAGAGTTTCTAAACCGTCTGGAAGCCTCTAATATAGTTTACGATGCTATTCTATGACTGACCTATATCTTAACTGTCCTAACTAATATTAAAAATGCGAAAGTAACTCTGTCTGTCTGTCTCGCTTTCACGCCAATACCACTGAACCGATCTGCATGAAGTTTGGTACACAGAAAATTAAATTAAAAAATCCCTGCTCATGGTAAAGGTCCCCAATTATTATATATTATGTTTTTTTTAAATATAAGATAGTAGACTCTCCGTTTATATTTTATCCAGTTAATGTCTTGGTATTGATATTCATTGGCACTACGTGTACTTTTACGTGCAGCACATAGAAGTTAACTACACACTTCAAATGCAAACCTTGGAATAGATGCAATGCCAAGAACTAGATAAAAGCATACATTAAGGTACTTAGGTACAAAGCGCTTATATGCGCTTTGTACATTAAATTTGTTTTTTTTTATTTACGGAGCAAGCATAGCATCACTGATTTACGTCTTGAGAAAGAAATGTCATAAGTTTTTATATTTTAATTTTACTGTTTTTACTCGCGAAGTGAGTTCTTCGTAGCATAGCATATCCAAGAAGTGTGTGTGTCACCAACTTAGATCTTAAAGAAACTTAGTAAAAACTATTATTTTTTAGTAATAATAACAAGGCTGTTGATTATCAGTTAAACTATACAATTACAGGCTCTAATCTTGTAACGGCATAAACACTCGCGTAATTTGCTCGCGCTCTGTGACCGTGTAATGGCGGCGTAACTGACAGCAACACATTTAACCATAATAATATCTGATTTGTCTCCCTACAGCTCCCTATGCTTCGTAGAAATATTCTTAAGCAAATGCGGCGCTTTATCGACAGAACTCTATGAATATATTTTTATTTCTTATAGGGAAGCGTGCCTCATTATAGGCTGCATCGTCGCTTTACCACTGAATTGCGGTCAAGCGCAACCTATTATTTATTTTAATAAAAACTAACGTAAGATCATCTAGATTATAGATCCTACATTAAATATTAAATTGGAAGAGGTATCTTCAAAAGATAGCTTGCGCTATATTTTACACAGCATACTTGCGATTAAATCAAAGTACTTTCGTGTTATGTATATGAAATCCCGCTACTGGTCTGTTTCGGTGCTTGACCAAGGAGTCGGAATTCCCAAGAGACGGATCTGCTTCCGAACACTGCACATCGCCTAGGACCTAGGGCAGCTAGCTCCATTCTCCTACATTTACGATAAATTTAGCCACGCACTCTTTCCTCTGCTCAGGACACGTGTCGACGAGTGGTTTGAGCTACAAACCGCAATCGGTGATACTATAAATCTAAACCGGTCCACAGCTATAAAATAAAGAAAAACATACTCAAACACCTAACTTATTTAAATAATGACTTGCCTGTGGATTACTTACCAAAAAGTCATTACTTAAAGCTCTTCTATGCTTTTACTCTGCGGCTGTGATATAGACATACCTGAATGTATACACCATATATTATAAAAGCTATATTCTTAATAACCTATTGAAGGTATTATTACCTGTGCATTCGCAATGTGCGTCCAGGAAGGTTATGACGTCACCCTTGACGTGCTTCGCGCCAAGCAGTCGTGCTCGAATGAGACCCGAACGGTTCTCAGTCCTAAACAGCCGCGTGGATACAGGCAGCGTCTTTATGTAGTCTTCTAGCTTCTTTCCCAGGTGATCTGGTGAACGGCGACAAAAATCTTGAAGTTTCAATTATGCGAAGATTCAGAGTTCTAGAGGCAGGTATTGATGTATTTTGTAGTTCCAATGGACTAGTGCTAAATCGCTCTTATTTTGGCGTGTGTATGAGTCTTTAAGTGTCGTATACAGCTAGATAATATTTATTACACGTCTAAAATTCACAACAGTAACTAATAATGCATTTGATAAAGAAGACCATTACTATTCAATTTGCTAGACTTGCTAATTCAACTAAAAAGGTTTGAAAAATAAACGACAGTCAAATGGTTTACTGATTAGGTTATTGCAGAAATTGCCAATGGTTTTATTTACTACACGTTTTATACAGGTCTTTCATTAAAATATTATCAAACAACGGGTTGATGATTTTTCCCTAACACACATACATAAGTAGATACAGGGTAATTAACACATACTTACGAGGATGGTGCGGATCGCGTTGTCAATATTATTTCTTATGTGACCTTACTGCATAACAAACAAACCTCAAAATAGAGTCAAAACTTACAATTGTATCGTCATTTGTTTTTCTCAGGTCTCAATAGTGCAGACATTTCGACATACTGGAGGTTAAAGACCTAAGGTAGTAACTTTTTCAGATAAGAATTTATTGCCCGGTAGCCGAATTCTGTGTATTTGCGGTTTGTATTCAAAGAAAAATACGAGTTTAACAACATTTTACAATTTCCGACCACTTAATTTTAAGGAGTATTTACCAATGTACATTCAAGGAATAACGAAATTTCTGATGTATTTGCTTATGCAAAATAAGTTTATTTTATTATTATCGTACAACGTAAAAATAAATAATTGAGAGAAAATAACCACAAAAAGCATATTTTTCAAAGGCTAGTAATACTAATATAGAAGACCAGTTTAACCCACTATACCCTGCATTAAACAAAATCGAAAGTCGAATGATCGTTCGGTTTTCAAGGCGAAATCCTAACATTATCGTTGGTTTGCTCATCAAATTTCGAAAACCGGTTAAATTTAATGTCAAACGCGTGATAAACATAAAGCAACGTGTTTTTATAATGAACAGGCTTATTCATATAACCCTCTCGTACAGTATTATCTGAGAGGCAGTCATTGCACTCATATACTACTTTTGACCACCACAGCAATCACGAAAAAACAACAACCGCATAATAAAATTGCAAAACTGACCCACCAGGAGTCGCCGGCGTTGAATGAAAGCATGAGTTTTCATGTTTTAATTTTCATATTTATTTCATCTCACAGCCAATAAGTAGACTATTCAGACTTCAGATCGAACCGTAGGTGTCAAAAATACCTTCTTAAAAAATACAAAAACTAATTATTAATTTAGTATGTTTGTCTAATCAGGATGATTGTCGTACCATGAATATAAGAAAGCTAATATCTATGATCATGTTGCACGATAAACGAGCTCAGTGGAATTCAATATGTGGGGCTTATATGTCCAGCAGTGAGCTAAGACATGCTGATTATGGTGACGATAAAGCCCTAAGAAAAATAGCTATAGTCAATGACGAGAATTTGCGTAAAATATGTAATAAACTAATATAACCAAAATGCGAACAATGCGTTTACATCTTCTCTGAACTTTTAAGTAAATAAGTAAATATGGTACTACTCGTACTCGTAATATCACCAAATGTACTAATATTACCAAAATATAAGATGCAAGTTGGATATAGGCATGATAACCTTCATTAGTACATTCCATACTTTAGGCGAAGTCGCGTCATTTATTATGGCCATTTTTCTGAGTGAATGAATTAATAACTTTGTGGAGTGGAGGCAAACGCGCCGATACACTCGCCCGCCGCTTGAATTTTGCATGAGAACAACGGTTTTATATAGTCCAACACTAATTCTCATGCAGACTCTGTTTTATAAGGCACCATAAACTGGTACAACGATTCATCGGGATACTACTGAATATTAAGTGATACGGGCGGCGGTTCGACATGTGGCCTTAAAGCCTAATATAGAGCTAAGATAAATTAATAATTATGTTCGATCCAGCCATGCTAAACAAAGCAAAGAGTGTTGATGCTCAAAACGTGTATTTATTAGTACTGAACTTACAACTCCATATCATTTAAATATATATATTTATTTATTGTCTAGTTGTGAACCAGCAATTTGAAAATGTAATAGGGTTTTAATCATGTTTAATCGGTCTTGTAGTTTTCTTTTTAAACTTGATTCAACAAATAATACAATCAACAAATTTTCATCTATCGATTTAATGAAGGTTTGCTAAAAGCAAAAATTGATGTTACGTTACAAATTCAATAAAATGTTAGTTTTATCTCTGCTTGTAGCGGGTCATCACTATGCGCGACCGAGCGTAACCAAATTTAATTTATACTAGCCGACTAAAATCAGGCTCACTTAGCATATAGGTCAAACTACTAATGTAGTCGCAAGCTGTTTCCAAAACGTAGTGCTGGTCCAAATTTGAATAAATCGATTGTTGTTATTCTATGAAATAGTGGCCTCTCAATTTTAGCTAGATACAGTCATCGCTAGATTTTAGTATTCAAACCAAATTCTACTTCAGTTGTGTGATATTTTTATCGTCATCGTTAGCTTCAAAAAGAGATGATCTATGTTGCAATTGATAGGCAGAGGCCCCTTGACCCGTATTTGGTGCTAAATTAGATAATCGATACAAGCCACATATGCAATGAATGTTTCAGACGTGCTGGCTTTGGAATCTATTAGAGGGGGCGCTGATGCATCTCTATTACATAATAGTAATAGAACAGAGTTGAACCCTAATAGCGAAAGAAGAAAAAACGAAGACGAGAAATGTATCTACATAGACATAAATTGTAGCCAAAGAAAATAAAGTACATGAAATTGTATGATCAAAACAAAATCAGCAACTACTACTCGATTTTCATTCGCTACAAGCAATATCACAACACGGATTATTGTTATTCTTATAGTCTGTTCGTACTTGTATACCCATCATAACACAATTTACAATGCCGTTTTTTCCCAGGACCCCGCAAATGTTGAACAGAAATGGTAGTTCCCAACCCACAGATTAATTGAAGAACCGCTAAATTTAGACTGAATGCCGCTCACTTTCGACGAACATAGCGTTTAAGTTGCAAAGCTTGTACTTGTGATTATTTTGATTCAATGAGTCACTTTACTTCGCCATTCTTCAAATTAAATATTAACTTCGTTTTAGGTGTACGTACCTAGTATTAACTTGAATAAACCATTCGACAATGACCCCGAATTTGAAACATGCAGTTCTAAAAATATTTACTTTGATCTGACTGACGGAAAAAAAGAGTGGCAATTATTTAAGAACTGTCCTATTAGATTATTTATTGTAGTTTGTAAGGCTCATTAGTGAATTATATTTTTATCTTTGAAAACGGAATACGTTTTTTTTTTTATTTTAAAGCACACAGGAACCGAAAAGTATATAATCTATGAATTCCAATACACCTTTTGAAAAAAAAAAATCTATTACCCAATAATCTCTAACATAACTCGCAGCCAATCGTGCATTAGAAAAACTTGCCTATGTCGAGACTTCAGGCGAAAAGATGTAGAGAAATGAGTTCTTGGAAGAACACTTTCACTTTTAGTCATAAAGAATGTATAAGGTAAATCAAAAGGTTATTTTCGACGTCAAGGCTAAAATGTAGTGCTTCAGTTGTCTGGCTGGAAAAAGTATGACCATCGGATCGTAGGAATTCAGGACTAAATATTATGCCCTGTACAGTAAATTAGTTTATAGGTTCTGATGGCCTGCTGCTTATACTTTGACTTCTGATTAAGTAAGAAATGTTGAATAATTCTCGATCTCGGTATATATGTGATCTGATTCTCATGCAGATTTCAGATTCAAACATTTTAAACATTGGAATATAACGTACAATGAAGACTATTAAGATTTAACGATATAACAGTAAACTTTAGCGAAACGAGTATCCAAATAGCAAAAATATTTCCACTGACGACTTTCAAAATTAGTATCCTATCATGGAAGATCGTTGATCAAACGTCAATGAGTCGTCAGTCGTCGTCGTATACTTTAAAATACTCGTGGTTTCATATCTCGTTCGTCACACTTTGTCCTAAGAAAACAGATCTCATGTTCATAACTACCCACAACTACATATAGGAACAGAAGCGGAAGCCGAGGCTTGAACTATTAATATTTGGACTTCCTCAAGTGGTCTACAACAACACCTGAAACGCAACCCGAGCAAGATTTTTAGTCAGACAGGTTTTAAAGTTATGAATATATGACATTGAACTAGTTCAATTATAGGTTACTCATTTCTGACTGATGATATTCTACATCTTTTCTTAGATTTCTTACTTTCGAAGAAAGACTAGAATCCATCTTGCACCATTTCCAATATGAAATTCGACTAGCCTTCAACCACAGCGAGAGAAGTACTCTTTTTTAATTGGGAGCTAATATCAAACAGTCAGCATCAACGAGTACATTCTCTTATCGCTCCGTTTCCGGTCTTAATCAAAGCTAGACTTTCTAGTGCACAAACACATTATCAAGATGTCTATCCGTGGAACGATAAAGTTATGTAAGCAGGTAGCGTATTGAATTTAGTCAAGTGTTAAATTTTTGCTTGTACAATGTGGACGCTCTATTATGGAGTACGCATATAGCGTACATCGCTCTTCTGTTAAAAAAAAGAAATAAGACTACTTTATTTAGCAAAAACCGTACGCGACATACTTAAATCTAGTTATATAGAAATGCGAAAGCTAACCGTTTACGTCTACAAGCCTCACCATGCATTCAGCTCGACGCGTGTTTGACAAGATATAGAACTGGAAACCTATTATTGAATACATAGTAAAGCGATGGCACTTATCGAAACCTCATGACAGCGATGATATTTTACTTTCCAGCAGCATTTACTTATGTCTTTTAGCAGCTAAAATGCTAAAAGACATAAGTCATTTAGCATGTTAGCTGCTATAGCACTTTTACACCAAGACAAGTATCTTGTCTAGCCTGAGTAACGGTCAAGATACACAAGACATCAGTGGCGAGACGTATGTGCAGAAGTCATCACACCCACAACGAACAAGGGCATTTTGGATCGAAATTATAATATTTACGTGTAAATTATATAAGTGATAATGTAACTGACAAGACAAGTAAAGCCTTGTCTGCCGTTAACATCATGACAGTTTAATAAATATGGTAATGGCATAGCAACTAGACTAGGGAGATTTCGCAGTCATGCATGATCAGAGGACGCCATAAAAACGTCTACTTCTCCGGTCGCCGGAAACCGCATACAACTGTATTTTGAAATATTCCAGCGTAACAACGAGAAAAATATAGGCACTTTTTTATTTGATTTTGATACTGTTAGGTTTGACATAAAACGTATTGAATACTTATTGAACTTATTTTAATGATGATCGATTACATAGTAATAGCTGTCGTTAATGTGGAATTCGAAAGTATCGTTAAATATTAGTAATATCTCGTTAAATAATTAATTATTTAATTGCCTTGAATTTCACGATATGCCACTTATTGCTGTTTGTCTTTTTATGCTACGATAATGCTTTGCATGGTAGAAAGAGCATTTTTATGGCAACCATTTCAGATTTATCGATTGTGGAATCGCATATCTATTTGAAGAGGTAATGTGTCTACGGCACATACATAATGAATACGCTACTCTCTAAGTAAAAGTCTACTTCAATCTTTATATTTTCTACAAAGAGTTAATAAGTTGAAGATGTTATAAATATATTGTTTTGTGTTGTAGTCTATGGTAGTCTATTCATTTGTTTCTAGTCTATTTGGCCTACTGAGTAAGCTTTCTACTCTAGGTTAGGACGAGGCCCTGTATCTAGTCTATTGTGGTCGCGAGATTAACAGCTCGCAGAACTTAGTAGTATAAAAAACTATTTAATATTAATGATCGATTACATAATAACTGACGATGCTATTCTTTAAAGTATCGCTAAAACAAAATAGCATCATAATATTTTTGTACATTATATGGCAATGGTTAACGTAGTCTTTCTTACCTTTTTCACTGGCATCATCAACGAGTATGATTTCTTTGAGCAGCGGCCTCGGTGACCTGTTGATGGTGCTCCATATGGTCCGGATGAGAGTAGTCCAAGCTTCATTGTGAAACACGATCACCACGCTGGTCGTTGGCAAGAGGTCGGGGTAGGCTTTGTCTTTACACCTGTGAGGCAAAGCAAGCAAGAGCTCAGTTACGAATTTATTCATGTTTAGTTGCCTAAACTACTAATTCGAAGCGGTTTATTCTGTTGAAAAGTGTGCTAAAAGACTCATGGATGACGATGGCTCAGCTAAGCCTTAACTCCGAAGCCTTAAACACCAGTGAAATATAGCTAGCATATAAGATTTTTCGGAAACATATTTAATGGTACCCTGGAATTACCTACATAATTTAATTGACTCATATCCATTTCACCATCGAATAGGTTAGTAAACTTGTGGAAACTCGCTATTCATTTCTTTATTTCCTTTTTTTTTCCCTATGGAGCAATGCCAAGCCAGATGTACTCGATATGATAGATAAATAATAACGCTTTGGTATACACAGGTACTTATAGAATTTTACCTTTGGAGTCGCACCATACACAAAACATCCAGTCCTAAAAACAGATATAGTCGTATTCGAATTCATCGTTGGACACGTATATGAATCAAACTCAGGACTAGATCACCGACATCGTCAAATATTTTCTGGGTACATTTAAAATGAAACTCATAATCAACCTTCTATTATATGCAAATACTAATGTTACAGCATTGTGAGAATCGTAGTTAGATGAATCAATGACGCATAAATAAATGTCGTCTGATGTATGCACATCGTACATCATCATTGAAAAGTAATTACTTGCAATCGTTGCAGATTACAGATGCGCTGACCTGCTAAGAGATTTCACAATAAAGTACTTGTACCCTTACCACGAGTTTCATTATGATCTAATAAAATATTAACAAGATTTATTTGAAAACTGTTACGAAACTTGAAGAAGGATCCAATATCTTGAAGAGATATTGTAGACCATACTTATAGAATTTGACGTACTTTGTTTTTGATATGACTTTGGATTACTTATTCCATAGAAGACACCGCCGGAGACGTCTTGCTCTTGGCTGTTATACGTATAATTTATTCAAAGGAGTTAATTCCCTCCACTTCTTTCTGTGCAAATGACCCGGTGCTACTCAAATATTCATAGGAAAAAATGCCTGCGTGACCAACCATGACGCTATATGTATAATTATTTATTTAACGCCTAGGCACTAGCGGACATTATCATAATTCTGTGTCATGGAAAAAGCCGTGAAACAACTGCTCATAACAGGCACGATTATTTTACTTTCGAATGCGTGAGTGATTATGTCGTAGGTCATCATTGCACCTAGTAGTCATTATGTTGACAGAGGTGCTTGTCTCCATAAACGTAATATTAGTTATACTATCTACTATATTAAGCCGATCAAAACTAATAGTAGGAAAGTTATCAAAAGACTATTAAGACATAGTAAGTCGTATTAACCCCAAGTCTCCAATATTCGAAACTAGCCATCAGAAAATCTGTTCAAATTTGAGTCTATGGTTCAAACGGAGTTTAAATATATTTACTTGAGTCAGTGAATACTTAGTTAAAATATTTACAAGCATTATATTTAAGCCATTAATATCCACATTGCTTAGGGTGTGAACCAAGATTCCGACTCAGATAGACCCTGTATTTTTCAAACTAAATTGCGTGTCTTTCCCGCCCTCACATAAGTAAGCAGTCAGGTACGAAAACAACCTTTTAATTATGAAATGCACTGAATAAATTAAGTACGGTTTGTGAGCGTTTGGGCCGTGATAGTTCAGTGACTGCCGAAACTGGGTCAAGGCACACATTTCCGGCAATCCTACGGTAACGTTCATATCATTGTCTGAGAGATTTTATCACTGCAGTGCATTGAAATTGTTTATTACGTCAGTTATGTATCAGAACAGTATTAATAACATGCGATATTATGATTTACGAGGTTACTTTACTAAACTTATTAACTTTGAATTCCAGAAAAATGTATGTAGCTAATGGTAAAACATGTGTAAAACTAATGCCATTCGCATTCCAGCGTGAATTATCAAACTTCACTCTCATAAATGTTAAACAATTAGGTGATATTAAATACCTTTCCCAATTAAATACGGGTTTCAACAGTACTACGTAAGTTAACTATAATAAAGAATTTAACTTAATTACCGAAAATGTTTAATTTACGTTCACACCAACGATAAGGCTTCGTATTTGGTTACCTGCGCTCTAATGGCTGCGCTACCGTCGACTTCATAGCCTAATAGACTAGTAAATGTTTCAAATTGTTTAACTGATTGATGTGAATTTCACTGACGCAGAAACTTTCAGTTATGTACATATACACTATTATGTGAACTAAAAGTTTTATTTGAACTAAGTACATGTCTATAGTATAAGGATGTAGGCCCTCTACAATTTCAATGACATTGGAAAATAATGTCTAAAGAAGAAACAAGACGTGATCAACATTTATTAGAAAAAATATGACAGACAATGAAGTCTATATGTCAAGCAGTAGATGTATAAAGGGTCAGCTATAAGATGAAGGGAATATTTACTTCGATTCTCGTGACTGTCGTAAAGGTTGGTTAAAATCAAAGTAGTTTTACCAGATATACCGTTTATTAATTAAAGCCTGACATTTCGATAATTTAAAGTGTCTGTATAATTTTAAATCAAAAATATATCTGAATAATAAAAGTTCTTATAATCGGTCTTAATCATAAGTACGCTATAAAACAGAAGTTAATGTAATACTTATTGCTTTTCTATTTAGTTGAGTTATCCATGGATACAGTTATACGCCTGTTCGGAGGATTATGAAACGTTACATAAATCGTTAATTTAACAGTCGCCGTGTGACTAATATTTGGAACAGAGGTTTATGGCACTTTCTAATGATTTATGCAAATTAGTGGACGTAATAATGACATTGTTATTTATCACGTAGTCCATACAATTTTAAAGAAACTGCTTGTTGTTTTCTTACTGATTCTTTTAAGCTCGTTGGTTGCCGAGAAAATGAAAAGAAATATAATGTTAGCCGAATACCAAAACTACAATTTACCAATATACGTATATCTTACTAATATTATTAACGTTCGCGTTTATATACTATGTAAGATGAATGTATGGATATGTGGATGAATGAATGTATGTTTGTAACTGTTTCACGCAAAAACTGCTAAACCGATTTGTATGAAATTTGTTACGAAATAGCTTAGACCCTAGATTAACACATAGGCTACTTTTATCCTGTATTAAAGCTGATAAGAGCGCAGGGAGCAGCGAGTATCCTACTAATATTATAAACGCAAAGGTTTGTATGTGTGTGTGTTTGTTACTCCTTCACGCAAAAACTGCTAAACGGATTTGTATGAAATTTGGTACGAAATTGCTTAGACCCTAGATTAACACATAGGCTACTTTTATCTTGTATAAAAACTGATAAGAGCGCAGGGAGCAGCGAGTATCCTACTAATATTATAAACGCAAAGGTTTGTATGTGTGTGTGTTTGTTACTCCTTCACGCAAAAACTGCTAAACCGATTTGTATGAAATTTGTTACGTAATAGCTTAGACCCTAGATTAACACATAGGCTACTTTTATCCTGTATTAAAGCTGATAAGAGCGCAGGGAGCAGCGAGTATCCTACTAATATTATAAACGCAAAGGTTTGTATGTGTGTGTGTTTGTTACTCCTTCACGCAAAAACTGCTAAACCGATTTGTATGAAATTTGTTACGTAATAGCTTAGACCCTAGATTAACACATAGGCTACTTTTATCTTGTATAAAAACTGATAAGAGCGCAGGGAGCAGCGAGTATCCTACTAATATTATAAACGCAAAGGTTTGTATGTGTGTGTGTTTGTTACTCCTTCACGCAAAAACTGCTAAACGGATTTGTATGAAATTTGGTACGAAATTGCTTAGACCCTAGATTAACACATAGGCTACTTTTATCTTGTATAAAAACTGATAAGAGCGCAGGGAGCAGCGAGTATCCTACTAATATTATAAACGCAAAGGTTTGTATGTGTGTGTGTTTGTTACTCCTTCACGCAAAAACTGCTAAACGGATTTGTATGAAATTTGGTACGAAATTGCTTAGACCCTAGATTAACACATAGGCTACTTTTATCTTGTATAAAAACTGATAAGAGCGCAGGGAGCAGCGAGTATCCTACTAATATTATAAACGCAAAGGTTTGTATGTGTGTGTGTTTGTTACTCCTTCACGCAAAAACTGCTAAACCGATTTGTATGAAATTTGTTACGTAATAGCTTAGACCCTAGATTAACACATAGGCTACTTTTATCCTGTATTAAAGCTGATAAGAGCGCAGGGAGCAGCGAGTATCCTACTAATATTATAAACGCAAAGGTTTGTATGTGTGTGTGTTTGTTACTCCTTCACGCAAAAACTGCTAAACCGATTTGTATGAAATTTGTTACGTAATAGCTTAGACCCTAGATTAACACATAGGCTACTTTTATCCTGTATTAAAGCTGATAAGAGCGCAGGGAGCAGCGAGTATCCTACTAATATTATAAACGCAAAGGTTTGTATGTGTGTGTGTTTGTTACTCCTTCACGCAAAAACTGCTAAACGGATTTGTATGAAATTTGGTACGAAATTGCTTAGACCCTAGATTAACACATAGGCTACTTTTATCTTGTATAAAAACTGATAAGAGCGCAGGGAGCAGCGAGTATCCTACTAATATTATAAACGCAAAGGTTTGTATGTGTGTGTGTTTGTTACTCCTTCACGCAAAAACTGCTAAACCGATTTGTATGAAATTTGTTACGTAATAGCTTAGACCCTAGATTAACACATAGGCTACTTTTATCCTGTATTAAAGCTGATAAGAGCGCAGGGAGCAGCGAGTATCCTACTAATATTATAAACGCAAAGGTTTGTATGTGTGTGTGTTTGTTACTCCTTCACGCAAAAACTGCTAAACCGATTTGTATGAAATTTGTTACGTAATAGCTTAGACCCTAGATTAACACATAGGCTACTTTTATCCTGTATTAAAGCTGATAAGAGCGCAGGGAGCAGCGAGTATCCTACTAATATTATAAACGCAAAGGTTTGTATGTGTGTGTGTTTGTTACTCCTTCACGCAAAAACTGCTAAACCGATTTGTATGAAATTTGTTACGTAATAGCTTAGACCCTAGATTAACACATAGGCTACTTTTATCTTGTATAAAAACTGATAAGAGCGCAGGGAGCAGCGAGTATCCTACTAATATTATAAACGCAAAGGTTTGTATGTGTGTGTGTTTGTTACTCCTTCACGCAAAAACTGCTAAACGGATTTGTATGAAATTTGGTACGAAATTGCTTAGACCCTAGATTAACACATAGGCTACTTTTATCTTGTATAAAAACTGATAAGAGCGCAGGGAGCAGCGAGTATCCTACTAATATTATAAACGCAAAGGTTTGTATGTGTGTGTGTTTGTTACTCCTTCACGCAAAAACTGCTAAACGGATTTGTATGAAATTTGGTACGAAATTGCTTAGACCCTAGATTAACACATAGGCTACTTTTATCTTGTATAAAAACTGATAAGAGCGCAGGGAGCAGCGAGTATCCTACTAATATTATAAACGCAAAGGTTTGTATGTGTGTGTGTTTGTTACTCCTTCACGCAAAAACTGCTAAACCGATTTGTATGAAATTTGTTACGTAATAGCTTAGACCCTAGATTAACACATAGGCTACTTTTATCCTGTATTAAAGCTGATAAGAGCGCAGGGAGCAGCGAGTATCCTACTAATATTATAAACGCAAAGGTTTGTATGTGTGTGTGTTTGTTACTCCTTCACGCAAAAACTGCTAAACCGATTTGTATGAAATTTGTTACGTAATAGCTTAGACCCTAGATTAACACATAGGCTACTTTTATCCTGTATTAAAGCTGATAAGAGCGCAGGGAGCAGCGAGTATCCTACTAATATTATAAACGCAAAGGTTTGTATGTGTGTGTGTTTGTTACTCCTTCACGCAAAAACTGCTAAACCGATTTGTATGAAATTTGTTACGTAATAGCTTAGACCCTAGATTAACACATAGGCTACTTTTATCCTGTATTAAAGCTGATAAGAGCGCAGGGAGCAGCGAGTATCCTACAAATATTATAAACGCAAAGGTTTGTATGTGTGTGTGTTTGTTACTCCTTCACGCAAAAACTGCTAAACCGATTTGTATGAAATTTGTTACGTAATAGCTTAGACCCTAGATTAACACATAGGCTACTTTTATCCTGTATTAAAGCTGATAAGAGCGCAGGGAGCAGCGAGTATCCTACTAATATTATAAACGCAAAAGTTTGTATGTGTGTATGTTTGTTACTCCTTCACGCAAAAACTGCTAAACGGATTTGGATGAGGTTTGGCACTAAGATAGCTTATATCCTGGATTAACACATAGGATACTTTTCATCGCGAAAAATACAGTGTTACCGTGCGATAATCGAATTTCTGCGGGGCGCAGCAGTTATAATATAATAATACCTACGTATTACTTAGGTACCTACAGATTTATCGAAGTACTCCTCGATTCTTTCATATTATTTTATTTTAACCATTCTATCTACTGCTGGCCCGAATTAGGGGAAAAACGTACGGACCACCGGAGAAGTATGTACCATCAAACCAAAGATTGATTTTACGAACAGTTCAGTCGATGAAAAAAGTTTCCAACGAATTATAAACCTCCTTCTTTATTTCAAGTCCTATAAAATAAAAATATAAAACACATATTATGAAAAAAAAGAGTTCTTATATTCCCACAGTACAGTAGCATACACTCAAAGAACTACTTTGCGTCGTTTTGAACCTAATAACATACAGACATAAAAACACTCGTATAAAACTGGTTGTATCATCTTTTCGGTCCATAATATTAAATTTACAAACACAACAGTGACTTGACAAAACTTTCAAATGACCAGAGAAATGGTTTGGCCAATTATCGCCTTTTTCATGCTTACCCACACAGTTTAGGAAACAGTTCATAAGCGCTCTATGTTTTGTATGTATGTATGTAGACATACTAGTAAAATGATGTTTGTTTATAATAGTTTTTGCTCGCGGCTTCGATTTAAAAGCCAAGTCTATCCGTCACTTACTTGCTAAGGAAAGAGTTTGTCTCTTTCCTAACTTCCAACACACAATTTCGCATTTATAGTGTGTGTAGGGATGTAAGTATTTAGTAATTAAGTGTTGGTATAATCATTTAACTTTGTGAATATGTAAAGAATTCATGTTATCTTAAGTGTTACAGATAGCGGTTTAATTAGTAATGATTCAAATTATCGATCCTGATTTAATCTATTAATTAATCAGTAAGTCTATATGTATAGCTAGAAGGTCCTTGAATTTGTCCATATTCGTAAATATTTCGATTAATTAAAATATGTACAATCATTGATCATGTTCCCGTGATAGTGATAATTCTGTTTATGTGCTGATAAAATGTTTTTTTTTTTTTTAATTTTTAATGTGTGATTTAACCCATCTTCTATGTATAGAAATTAATCACACATATAGAAAGTCAATAAAAACCGAAACCTATAAACTCTAAATATGGAGACAATTTTTAAGATAATATGATACACTACGAGAATTATAAATTTAATCACTCAACCAAATTACAAATTTAACCATTCATACTCGTACTTCCGAATAGTGGAATATGGAATCCACTGTTAGTTATCATACCAGTGACACTTAAACGCTTAAGATCAATATTATATTTATTTTATAATACAATGCATGAAAATCTGTCGATGACCAATTCTTGCTGAACTAGTATACTGCCATATATCTTACCTAAATAAATAAAAGGGAATTTATTTTTATTTCGTTAGACATCAGTCGGACTGCTACAGATTCCAGCTGTCTATTTTTCCTTCATGTATATAATTATAGTTGACAAGATCAAAAGTAACGATTCTATGAAATTTAAATTAATCACAAATGCTTAACATTATGGTAGAATCTAAAGATACACCTTAGGTTCTCGAGCCTACGATGTACACAACATTTGAACACAGTAATTTTGCGGGTGTTTTTTTATTTAGGAATAGGTTTTCGGTATTCACTACTAATTTTTAAACCTACGTAGCTGTCACCCGCGGCGTTGCACGCGACATACGTGAAATAAAAATATGGCTCAAAATTTGAACCATCATTTGACCACCGTAGGGGTAGAATTTCCAAAAATCCTTTCTTAGTTACACCTTGTAATTAATATAACCTCCAAATTTAATGTCTCTAGAATTCAGCGGCTCATCATTAGGCTTCATGTTGTTTCCTAGCGAATATCTAAAATTCTGGAATTATTTCTTTCTGGAATTGGAATCTTTTATGTAATAGATACATTACCTGTCTTATTAATAAACTCGTCTTAACTTTAAGCATCTTTTGTTGCACTTGTTTCATCAGATGCTCTTGTTTCATCAGATGAAGATCGCCTCGCGCCAATGCAAGACAAAATACTTAATATTGAGAGGCGTTTATTAATAAGACTGTATGTGTTAAGCTGGATTGTAAAGTAGACTTACTTCTCAAATCTGACATCAGTGAGCGATCGATTGAATGATATCATATCACTGGCCATCAGGTTGAACTGGTTCTCTTGAAACTTCTCCAGCATCACCTTCTCTTGTTCTATGGGTATGTTCACCGCTTTACCTGAAACATAACAACTGGTTACAACTAGTTGTTATCTGAAAATATGCACATGTAAAACTGTTATAATATTTCTGTGCAAAAAATCAAGTCAATTCTTCAAATTCTGAAGGGAATAAGGACAAACAAACTAACAAATGTTTGAATTAAGATACGAGTAACTACGCTTCGCTAATAAAACAAAGAAACAAAATCTTGTGATAGTAAAGGATTTTTATATGGCTTATAGGCTTGCGCTTGACCGCAACTCGCCTTATGGTAGGCTATGATGCGCCTAGGATGTGGCACGCTTGTCTAAAAGAAACCGATTCGATCGCAACCTGAAAATCCGTGATTATATTTGTCGGGAAACGTCGGCGAACATCGAATTCCACAACCTGATAATAGGCACAATAAAAGTCGACGCAAAGCGTTAATTGTGAGTCCGTAGAATCTCTGCCATATACCGGATGCGTCTTGCAGAATCTCTACTTCATACATGCATCCACCAGACAAACATACGAAAGCATTCCTGCCCAAGCTGAAAGACTTCTCGATTTGCTTTGAATGGAGTTTCAGATTCGGCTTTGCCTAGAAGTCTTCGAAAGAAATATTTTTTTAATACATTTACTTTCTTATCTAAATGTTGGTACATACTATTATTTGTTCTGTATCGAAGATTCTGATAGCGGGGTTTTACCTTATTGCGCTCATAAAAATAAACACAAGTTTATGGTAATAATATAGGTAAGTGGATGTCTCTTGGATGTAAAAAAATATGACAGTACTTAAAATGAACATTATGGATCCATAAACTGCTATTTGTTTAAGAATAGTATTCGTAACTAGAATAAAGCTTTAAAATTTCATTATAACTATGGATGCATCAATACGACTCTTTGCCGATTCGATATCGATACGTTTACTCCTAGTAGGTTTAATAAAACAAGTTGGGGTATTTACTTGTTTTGACCAAATTTTTTGCACACTTTTTTATCTGGATAGTAGTTTCATACTGAAACGTGCAAATCACGGTTTCAAATCACGGTGCATCTTCACGTAAATCTACTTGTTTAATATATGACAACTTTTTTACAAACTATTCGCCGGATCTAACTGTACAATATAATATAAAAGACTTGTTTCATTTTCGGCTAGGACGGTGTACGTTTACCAAAAAATGCCTAAAGACGTGGTAAATACAGTGTATTAATGAAAAATGCGTCAGTCGCTTTCTTCCTTGTGTACAAAATATCTAAATTGTGTGAATTGTAGTAGAATTATGGCATCCCTGGAAGATTATGTATCCTAGGTTGACTTCAATTGGTCTACAAATTGTATCGACCGCGACAAATGTCAAAATTGACACAATAAAAACGCGCAAATAATTTATCTGCATAAATAACATGGAAATATTTTGAATCGAAATTAATTTTGTACACTGCGATAAGTTACGTTATTTTGAATGTGGTTGATATATTAAAGATTAATAGTCCCTAACGTATTTATGGTATCATGTACACTGTTCTAGCCGGAGCTCCATACATATTTGAAACAACTCTTTTAAAGTGATTCCATACTAGAAAACTTTTTAAGCGCGAAATTTTATATGTATCGTTGTAATGGTCACAAAAATATCGCTGATACTGATATATTATGTAACCCAAAGTATCACTGACATATCGACAGTGGTAGTGGTATCAGAAGCATCCCTAGTCAGAACCATATCTATGAATTTTATTTATTTTCATATATCAGAAAATTGTGATGTGTTTTTTTGGATAGACTATGGATGGTAAGAGTGGGAGATATAGGCTTTCTCCAACTCTTTTCACTGTCTTATTACAGAGTGCCTTTATAGAAACTTAAAGAAGAAAGTATTAGATTAAATGGCTAATTAATATTTGAAATATTTATTATTTTAATATACTTATCAAAAGCTTTTTTAAATTATGTTATACCTTATCATATCACACATACTAGTGGTAGCAAACTAAGAGAACTTGCGGCGTTTATGTTTTTTGTTTTTTATAATGATTTTAAAAAAGGATAGTAAATTTGAAAAATATAAGAAGACTCGCATCAACATAAAAGTTGCAGAATGCACACGGTGCCGAACAAAATCATATAATTAATCTGAATAAATATTGTACAGGTACATTATCTAAAAGATAATATATGTTATACTAGTGGTGCTATTCACTAAAAGGTCAGGTCACAGAGTTGATAAAATGCAATTTTCATTCAAATTTACATCATCTACAGTCACGGGCCTTTACTTGTAATGGGTTATTAGCATAAGTATAAAATAATGAACCTTGCGACCATGTATACCATGATCAGAAGGTTAAACTATTAAGTAATTGCTTCAATAGAACAAAATCACCATAATTATCAGTGGATCCATGACTGAAGACACCAGGATCAATTTTTCAGACCAAACATTCTTATTGATCAAACAAAAACAGAAACTCAAAATCTACTGAAACAGCCACTGTTTGTAATTTTGTTATATAATAATATATAAATTAGAGATTTTCAAGTAGGGAAGAATTACTCCCAAAAATAGAGAAATCAGCTATAGCAGCAACTATTCAAGAACCCACCAATTTCAAGAGTTACTCACAAGGTCAATAGTTCTTAGATCAATTACTTTTTAAGATCTTATCTGAGTTTAATCAGCTCAGACCATGTCTAGATACTAGATCTAGATCCAGTTCAGGTGAAGTGCTAGTAATATTGTATTCTAAAGATAAAAACTCATAAATTGTATAAGCTTTGCCTAGACCTCAATGACTTATGTTTATAAAATCTGTGGAACTATATGTGTATTAAATTAAGATAACAAACATGGTAAGTATCAATGACAGCATGAGATATTACACAAAGCACTCTATGCCTTTTTTTATAATATATACTCTACAGACCCCAAGGTCCATGACATTTACTAACTTACATAAAAAAAGTTTAATTACATTTTTATGGATTTCTAAGCTTAAATTTAGGCTTGCAGTGCTTATTATGCACAAATTAATAAATCTAATTTTAATTTCTAATACTTTAGGAATAAAAATCACATAGGTTTATTCTACATACCCATTTCACCAGGGCCATCACCCTCAGGCCGGACAGTTGGTGCTGGCTTCCACCTCTTGAGCCGAGACCTCGGATAAGGAGGTAGAATCAACCCATCTTCACTAATTTCATGGTTTATTTCATTTTCTTCTATATTTGTGTCTGGATCTTGTATGTCTTGTTGCAATGCTGCAGCAATGGCTGCTTTTTTCCCTCTGTACTCTTCCTGACTGACCTAAAAACGTTAAAATAGTTTTTATATACAGCTCAGATTTAAGTAGGTGCTTTAGAAAAGTTTGCAAAGGGAGGCATCAGTACTTGCAGGGCAGAAATTTTATTAGTGTGGTAATGCACGGTTAAAATGTATATCTATTCTATATACATATTATTTGTAACAAACACTTACAACAACACACATTTATGATAAAAAAAATTGTGCCCAACTCAGCAAAATGCTAGCTGCTATAGGGATACAGCACCCAGCGCTGGTCTCCCACTGAGACCGAGAAGTGACCTCACACACAAAAAATATGCTAGGAATGTACACACAAACATTAAATTAATCTAATGAATCTAGAGACCTAATATACAAATTATGAAGAAATACAATTTTTCAAAAATATTACTAAAAACCACAGGTAAAAAAATGTAAAAGTTCTTATAAATTGAAATAGCAAAATATCTGACCGTACCAACATAATTTATGAACTAGAAGTCAGTATAATTAGAAACAATATTTCTAAGGCCAGATTATATAGATAGAGTAAGAAGTAAGTTTTATGTACTAAACTTTAACCCTAAGCTCCAGTTCTAATAGACATAATTATTTAATTTCAGTATTTCAATAACACATTTTAAGATAATTTAACTAGCCACAGTATATCAACAAGAAATGAAATGATTTAGTGAAAAATCAAGTTACTAATAAAAAGTAATTAAAATAATGCTCATTAACAGGTATATAAAACACCTTCCTAACATATGTCTCAGAAAAATGAGACAGGACATTGGCACCATGAGAATATATTGACCCTATAAAATATTATGTAGGTACCATAAAATCAGAATGATACTGCTAATTCTATTAAGCAATAACATTAATTTATAGTACCTATTCTACAAAAAAACTAAGACCAATAGTGTAGTGTTGCTGGATACCTGGCTTGCAGATTCACCACAAGCACAACAAGATGTTAGTTGAGTTACTGGTTTTTAAATAAGACATTTATGTTATAAAATATTATATATAGTTGTTTACTCACGGGAATAACTTTTTCACTTGTGGCTTTCTTCGTACATCCATCGCCAAAGCAATCAGAATACATAGCCAGTAGGGCCACATCAACTAAAAGCCATACTAACGAAGTAAGCAATATGATGCGGCATGTGTGTATTCTTATCTTGCTCCGAAACATTTTGCACGTAAACCTCGCAGTTCAATGCCTCAAAGAGTTCATGACAACTCGAACACAAAGTCACGCACCCTTGTCCACTGCAACATACGATTTCACACAATCCACACTAAACAAAGCACAAGAAACTTGCGATTCAAGTCTCGCAATGAACTAAAACACGTTAATAAACTAATTGCTTTCAATGAATGGACCTTATTAGCAAATTAGAATTTATGAATAGAAAAGCTATGCACTGCTATCAAAGTAGGTTTCCGGATGTCGATGAGGAAGGTACACGGTTTTCTCTGAAGACGTATTGGAAAAATATACACAGGGTTGGAATTATAATATCACAAGTCCGTTATAAAATGGCTTATTTTCATTGTAATATTAATCTATATCCGCCACCGCGATTCGTAAATCATTGCGACGCGGCACTAGAACGTAAGGTAAGAGGGTGAGAGGCGAGCGGACGGAGCGAGAGAGTCGCGAATGTCGCGATCATCAAACTATATTTGGGGCTGCCAACTTGTGGATTTTAACACAAACAACAGCAAATCGACATCTGACGTTTGTATATGTCAACTTCGTCATGTTCAAAACACCACTTATTGGTGACAAACCAAATATATGCAACCTAGGTTTTCAACTCCTTTTGAATGGTGGCTCATCGTACTTTCTAACCCTACCAATAGTATAATTTTAAAGTGTACGCTCCATTTTCTTACTTTTCCTCTGAAAGACGACAATTTTTAGATCCATACACGAACTGTACAGCAATTATAAAACTGACTTGGAACAACTCTGAGTGCCTACAAGAAATAAAAAGATCACTGAGAGCGCAGATTATATCTATATTATAGTAATATTATAAGGAGGAAAGATTTGATTTTTTGTTTGCATTAAATAGGTTCCGAAACATAACCGTTTTCAAAAGTTCAACCTTGGAAAGCTACATTAACACTGAATAGATTATAAAAAATATAAATCCGCGAATAACACCGCGGAGCTCAGCTAGTATTAGATGAATCTGATACTTTTTGGAAATAAATTGAACATAAACGTTCCAAACCTATTTATTTGCAATACGTAAATACGTAACATAAGAGTGCCGTCGTATAATACGCTTCAACAGACACCTCATCTATCCGAAGTACGACAAGTAGTTTAGGACACTCCGCGGAATGTTTTTGTAGAGATACATAACCTCCTCCTACTAAGGATAGGCAAATTATTGTGTAGTTAATTTTATATTCTAAGGTAATTAAATGTATGTATGTATGGCAGCCCTAAATTTCTAGTGACGTGCATATGCCCACTGACAACTAACTTTTTTTTTAAATGGCGTCATACAATAACTTTTGCTAGTGTCTGGCAGGCAGACAAGCAACTTAAGATTGACTTAGTGAAGTCAAGTTAGAATAAAAAACATGCATAGAGTCCAAAGAATATGATACTAAAATAATAAAAACCCTGACGAAAATATTACAATTTACAGGTTATATTCCTACTTGCTCAAGTGGCCTAGCACTGCCTAAATATCCGAAGTTGAAAGAAACACAAAAATGAAACGTACGTTAGGTTTCTTTTAGGCAAGTATGCTATATACTAGGCCGCATCACTGCTTTACATCAGGTGAGTTGCGGACAAGCGCAAGTATGTAAGCATAAAAAAGTAAAACCACGTTATTCGCAATTTTTTGCTACTTGCACAAACTTCTGCATATACTTAAAACAGATAATAATAATGAACCATACTATTCTTACACATAACGAATAAGATCATTGATCAATCGACCACGATTTTTTTTAAACTATTGAACTTCTTTGTAATATGTTAATATGAGACTTCTGTGGTGGTGATGATGTACTATTTATTTAGAAAACGCGGGAATTTCGAAAGACGTTGACTTTTCTTAGACGTGGCAACTGGTATGGTGCCGGATTTTGATTCTAAGACAAGCTTAATTAAAAAAAAAAAACATTATCCTTTTTTTGAAAAATAACACAATAAATTAGGCATTTGAAGGAATTAAACGTTTTGTTTTTTTTTGTTTGAGTTAAATCTGCTAAGTCATGGACGACCTGTTCAACAACTGCCGGTTTAGTCGGCGTTTTTAGATAAACTATTCTATTTATCAACTACCCGGCAATGTCCTACAGTTTGAAAGGTGAATTAGGCGGGAATATATTTAGCTATGATTCGTGAAAATCGGGCCAAGATAGCCGCCACTGCATAATGGCGATGTCAGGGGTTTTTAAGCTATTGCGTAGCTTTTATCGCGGGCTTTGAGCGCGGCGACCGAATCAAAAAATTTCGTAACGAAAATAAACCTTACAAATCCCAAGTCTGCCGAACTGAAACGACGTTAGACGATACACTGCTTTCCTTTCAACGCCGCTCCGCTCGCTGTGCCGGTCGGACGCAGCGGTGCGGCGTGCGTACGACTAGACGTATGCGTATGCAATAGCTTTACCGCGACCTACGACGAATAGAACACAAGGACGCCGCTTTTCAAGTCATGACACTGAAAATTGTGATACTAAAATGCATATACCACGACAAATCTGTAAACGCCGTTCAGTAGATTGTATTACTCTTTGTACTAAGTCTATAATGCTAGCATGCTAAAAATGGCGCATTGTGACAGTGACGGAGCGACTCAGATACGATGCGCATTGTTCATATAATAATCACTATTAGCCATAACGTATACTGAGGCAATTAGAGTCGAAATTTATTTACTTGAGTGTCAAAATACTATAAAATTTATTTATATATTTTCATTGCCGAGAAGTTCATTTGAACAAATGGATGAACAGTTGAAAAAAAAAATTGACGAAACCTGGCGTATGGGTTCTACGAATTTGTAATTTTTTTAAGTTGTCGGTGGTATTTGATAGAAAGTGTATGATTTTTGATCAGATAGTTTGAAAGAGGGCGTACTAATCGTAAGGAGGGATGAAATTTACTGGCTCAATTAAAGGCTTCAATAATATTTAACACATTATTGTGGAGAACCGAGAAGAAGATTTCTATTTTTTTTTTAATTTCCGGAAAATAAGTCCAATGGTCGTCAAATTTAAAAAATATACATTATGGTCGCAGAGTCGACGGTTCACGGAACTACCTACTATTAATATAAAGTCTGTTAGATTTAAAAAAAAACCACGATGACATTATGTTGTATCTAAAACATATCATAGTTTTTTTGTTTTCAATTATCAAGACCTTGCAATTGATACCCATATTAAGGTTATTCTGAAAAAAATGTAATCCACCATTTTGTGGTGGCGGCCATCTTGGACTGATTTGATTGACGGATCAGACATACCTAACAACACTCCCGATTAAATCACTTATAAGATATAACATTAAAGTGAGCTAGGGGACACACGTGTTGTAGTGATTGTGCTGTTAATTTAAGAAATTTGGCTGTGTTTTTCCTTTCTAGAGCTTATTTTTATACTAACTCGGGGTCGGTAAGTGTTATTTGTTTATTTGTTCGGGGGAAATGGAGTCCATTTACCCTGAACCGGCCGAGCTGCCGGACCTTCCTTCGGTGGTTATTCCGACAAAGTCGACCGAACCAGTGCTAACTCTCGGTAATAAAAGATCAAGAGAACCCATGGATGAAGGTCCTGGTGGCCCACCTGGTAAGCTTCATATTACTAACAGAGATGCAGTGATGCCTTCAATTCAAACAGTCTACACCCACCCATCACTAACTACTGTTGGCATCAAAGAGTCCGAGAAGACGGATGCAGGTCCCTATATTGTACATGTTTCTAAGGAGGAGTCCGACCCAACTGTTGGCACAAGCTTCCGACCCATTAAGTTTGGTCAGTTTTTGCACTCTAACAAAATAGAGGACATATGCCGTGATGGGATCAAAAGAGTAAGAAGGAATAAAATGGCTGTCCAGTTTAAGTCATACGAAGCTGCCAATAAGTTCCTTAGTAACCCCCTACTTGCATCGCAAAAGTATGATGCCTTTATTCCTACGTACAATGTTACTAGAATGGGTGTAGTACGAGAGGTCCTTGTGGACTGGTCAATGGAAGAATTTGCCAATTGCATTGAGATTCTAAACAGCTCAGCCTATGTAGTTAAAGCTAGGCGATTAAATAGAATAAAGGTTCGGAATGACTCCATAGTGAACTGGGAACCAACCCAAACTGTTGTTCTCACCTTTAGAGGTTAGCAGCTACCAGCAAAAATTTACTGTTTTTACTATGCAATGAATGTGGAAACTAATGAATTTCCAACCATACAATGTCTAGCTTGCTGCCGATTTGGACACATAAAATCCCAATGCCGATCTACACCTAGGTGTTATAAATGTGTTCAATCCCACATTGGAGATCAGTGCTGTGTCCCCGTTATATCAGCCTCCTGTTTGTACTGTTCTGCACGTCATTTCACTACTGACAAAGCTTGTCCGGAACAAGCCAGGCAAAAAGCCATAAAAGCTGACATGGCTCGTAAAGGTATTTCATACCAAGAGGCTTCTTTATTGTATAGATCTTCTAGACAATTCAATGAAGTGACTAAATCTATCCCACGCACTTCCCAACCTGACCCTCACCCTACCGTTCCCCGATCCACCAATACCCAATCTATATCTCAGTCTCAACCCTCAATCTCTTACAAGAAAACAATTATTCGCAACCCTCCTTCTAGACCCCTTCCAGGCAAATCTTATGATAAACAAACTCACCAATCACTTACTCGTACCGAACAATCATCATTGCCAAATGGCATTGCTTTACAAATGCTTCAGTCTGGGAATTCTCAGAATGATTTCCTAGTCCAACTCCTTTCTTTAATACTCAACATCATTTCCCAAAATCCTTCCCAATTACCGAACAACGTTGCCCTTGTAATATCTCAACTCTCTAACTTACTGTCTCACAATGGATCAGTTCACCCTTCTCCAGTGGAACAGCAGGAGCCTTCGACGGAAGGTCTCTGAGCTCATCCAACTCATCCATAAATGCTGCACCCTTCTGGTGGCTGTCTCTGAGACTTGGTTTGTCCCTGGGGCTCGTTACCGAGTGCCAGGATACTCCTGTCTCCGGGACGACCGACGGGATGGGAAAGCTGGATGTGCAATTTTTCTAAAACGTAACCTTGTCTTTTCTCGAATTACCCTTCCTGCATTCAGCCCTGAAATTAATGCTGTGGCGGTCCGCTCATTTAATATTTCCTTTTTATGTATATATATTCCCCATTCCTACCCCAACCACATCCCTGAAATCCATTCAATTATATCTGCTGTTCCTCCTCCTATTGTCGTGATGGGAGATTTTAACGCTCATAACACATCTTGGGGATCTTATCACACCAACAGTGTCGGTAGACATTTACTGTATCTCATTACAGACTTAGATCTGTGTTTATTAAATGATGGCTCACCTATCCGCAGACCTTATCCCAACCAAAATCCTAATTCTGCAGTAGACATTAGTTTATGCTCTCCATCTCTCTTTCCTTCTGTTTTATGGAATGTGCATTCTCTGGCCCACGAAAGTGATCACTTCCCTATCAAGATTAAATTTTCTCTTGGTATAACCCTTCCTCCGCCCCCATCTCCTCGTCTTAAATACAGGCTTTCTGGTGCAAATTGGGACCTCTACTCTTCTCGCTTAGACCAAATATTAGTCTCTAACTCAATCACAAATGTAGAACCGCCCCTCACTAGGTATGGCAATTTGGTAAACTGCATGCTATCTGCAGCAAATGAGAGCATCCCAGTCAAAACTCAACAAAAACATATGTCTCCTCCTTGGTGGGATGCTGAATGCAAACAAGCTGTGAAAGAAAGAAACATAGCAGAAAAAAATTATAACCAATCTATGACCTTAAACAATTTCCTCTCTTTTAAAAATTCTTCAGCTAAATATAGAAAAACTCTTTCCACTAAAAAACGGCTTGGTTGGATGAGATTCTGTGAAAGTCTATCACCCACTACCCCATCAACACTAATATGGAGACAAATACGGAGATTCCGGGGGTCTTACGCTTCTTCTGATGTTTCTTCGAACGACCCTTCAATATGGCTAGAGAAATTTGCTAACAAACTAGCCCCTCCTTATGTTCAACAAGCTTTTCCTCCTACTCCTGTAAATTTTTGCCATTCTTCAGCTCATTTCGATCCCGCTTTCTCATATGAAAAACTTCAAATAGCTTTAACTGGGCTATCTAATTCCACATCTGGTGTGGACGGAATCCCTTACTCTTTCATTATTAATGCCAGCTCAAACAAAAAACAAATACTCTTAAAATTAATCAATGATTTCTTTGAAAATGGGTCAGTGCCTAATTCATGGAAATCCCAAATTATTATACCCCTACTTAAGCCCGGCAAGGATCCTTTAGATCCGAACTCTTATCGCCCTATTGCTCTCTCTTGTGTAATGGTCAAAATAACTGAAATTATGGTCAAAAATAGGTTAGAGTGGTTCGTGGAAAATAGGGGCCTCCTCTCTAAGTCCCAGTACGGGTTTAGAAAAGGCTTTAGCACCCTTGACAGCCTCAGCATCTTAACCACTGATATTATCATTTCTCACATAAAGCTAGAATATCTTATAGTCGCTTTTCTGGATGTTGAAGCCGCTTACGATAATGTCATTCTTCCAATCCTCAGAAGCAAACTGCTACAGCTGAGAATTTCACCGAAGATTGTCAATTTTATTTTCAGCCTCTTTTCGGAAAGAACCATTTTAATAAGCCCCCGCTGCGCTCATCCTGTGTCCAGAACCATCTGGAAAGGTTTGCCTCAAGGCTCAGTCCTTAGTCCTCTTCTTTACAGCTTATATACAGCAGATCTAGAAGATGCTATCAACCCTTATTGCCAAGCACTTCAATATGCTGATGACATAGCTTTGTATGTCTCTTTAAACAATATATTTCATGCTGAAGAAAATATTAATAATGCTCTTTTATATCTTGACTCCTGGCTTAGTGATCACGGGTTGTCTATTTCAGCTGCAAAAAGCAGTACAGTTGTCTACACCAAGAAAAAGACTATTCCTGATATTAATATTATATATGCCAATCAAAATATTTCTCAAAATAACTCCGTTAAGTTCTTAGGAATTTGGTTAGACTCGAGGCTTACAGGTGCATCACATTTTGACTTCTTAATTAAGAAATGTGAGAAAAATATTAATATACTACGGTCTCTTTCTGGTGTATGGTGGGGCTCTCATCCTTTTTCCCAGAGACTGTTATACAACTCAATAATTCGGAGCCATTTGGATTATGGAACATTCCTCCTAGACTATAATAACAAGAACGCTCTTGAGAAATTATCAAGAATTCAATCCAGGTGTCTCAGGGTTATACTGGGGGCGATGAAGCTCTCCCATTAAGGCCATGCAGATAGAATGTGGGGATCCACCCCTTCATTTGCGTAGGCAATATTTGGCTGACAGGTTTATATGCAAAGTCATTCAAAATTCAAATCACCCTTTAATATTTGTCTTAGAGAAACTGCACAATTTAATATACGACTGTAAAATATGCCTTCAAGTACCTACCCTGTCTCGTCAATAGTTTTACTAAACACCTATATGCTCTCCCTTTTTCAGTTCGTCAATTTCCAGGCAATCCTTTATTCCTCTCAAACTTCAATTCGCTTGTTTATCAACCAAACATTCTGTTAGATTTTGGAATCACTAAAAACTCAGTGGAACCAACAAAAAGTTTCTTGTACTCCATTGATAATTCTTGGAAGGACTGGCTCTCTGTCTTCACTGATGCATCCAAATTAAATAGGGATGGAGATGTAGGATCAGCTGTTTGGATTCCCAAGTATAGGATTATTCTCAGCTTTAAGTCCCCTTCCCTTGCCTCTGTCTTTATCGGGGAAGCTATTGCCATTCTTGAAGCCATTGTTTACGTTTCCTCCCATAACATCGACAAGGTCATCATTTTTTCGGACTCAAAAAGCTGCCTTCAAGCAATTATTGCTAACCCCTTTAAATCTAAAAATAAGTTTCCGATTATTCTTAAGATCAAGGAAGAATTACTAAAATCTCGAACGCTAGGTCTACAAGTGGTCCTTGCCTGGATCCCAGGTCATGTGGGCATCCCAGGAAATGAGAACGCCGACGCCTTAGCTAAGCAGGCATCTATTACTGGCAATGAGGATCATTACCATGTATACTCTCATGATTTATCTACCTCTTGCCGTCCCGCTATGTTTAATTCATGGCTGTCCGACTGGCATAAGGTCAAACAAGTGACAGTGAAGTTTTATGGCCAAATTCAAGAAACAATCCCAACTAAACCCTGGTTCTCAAGGTACAAAAAAACAAGCAAACAAGTAACATCAACATTGTGCCGCTTACGGTTGGGTCACGCTTGCACTCCTGTGTTTTTAGCAAGAATCAGAGTACGTGATCACTCACTGTGTGAATGTGGTGTAGCTATTGGGACTACCGAACATATATTCTTTGAATGTCAAAGGCTTCGCTGCTCCCTTTATGACATGATTCCTGCAGATATTCCCCGCCCCTCTAACTTTTCCTCCCTGCTTCCCCTTGTCTTCACTCCTTTTGTATATATTCTAAATAAGTTTATTACAATTAACAATATTAAACTATAAATTACCTAATCTTTGCCTTTTTATATATTTCATGTTACTAACATTTGTGCCGTTTTGTACATGTCCTTGTGTTTGTTTCAGGTTTGTAAAAAAGTATAAGCTCAGATACAAAATTGTTTCTCATCACCGAACACCTGCGCAGTGTCCACGGTTTTTTATTGAATCGCGTTACCGGCCAATCTTATCAGCGTTTGTCTTGCTAGTCACGCGACATTGGCAAAATTGCGGTTATACCGCAGGGGCCATAAATCAAATATAGAATAGAATAGAAAATCACTTATAAAACAAAATTAAAATCGCGTTGGCACTGATAGACACACCCCGACACATACACAAATACACCCACACACACACACACGTCAAAAGTACATCATTTTTGCGTCACAGGTTAAAAATGGTAAGGTATTTTTATGTACGCCATCCCTTAGCTATTCTTATACAAAAACTTGCCGTCAATGTTTGTAACACCAACTATAAAAAAAATTGGCAATTTGGTGTACACCTGATAACATATCCAGTGTTCTTTTCTTCGGGTAGAAGATCTATTTTTACTCCATTTTACTACGCATGGTTTACCTGGCAAAAATACTAATAAAAGAATTTGTCACATGACAACAGTCGTCATTCGCATCCAATGTCAGACTGATACGCTGAAGGCTCATATAGACAGATTTGGGACAGTTAGCATGGGAATAATTATATTAGCTTAAAATATTTTCATGTTATTTTCGTTCACCGACCGCGCAGTCAAATTAAGTTTGTGTCTATATTTGTCCATCACACAGATATTAAAAAAAAAAACGTTTTGACCGTCTTAAGTCCGGTTAAGGCGTAAAAGAACGATCACTATTTGTAATTTCCCCATCATACTTTAACCACGTACTGGTTAAAGTATGAAGGGGAAATTAAAAAGATATGTTACTACTAGATCCGTAACGTGGCCACCATAGTGCTTCTCGTTCTTCCAAAAGTATTGCCATTTAACTATAATTCCACTGCATAAGGGTAATTTAGTGCAGCAATATTTTTTATCAATTTAGGAACTATATTGTTTCCATTTTACTCAGAATGAGACATAGCGTGGCCGCAAATAAGACAGTTATTTAAATTAAATTTTGAAATTCTCACAAAAAAATTTGATAAAACCAGTGAAATGCCTCATATGAATACTCCCGATTTTCATAACAAGCACTACGCAACTTATTTAATACCATTGACTTATCTGGCTCGCAGGTCGGTCGATCCTACAGCCTACAGCCTAAGATGGAGATTTGGGAAAATCGGTATGAGCAAGTCTCAATTTGTTTGGCTAACTTCTGTCAGATTAGACAGTTGGTTGCGTTCCAAAACTATCTCTCTTTCTGATCTCGCCATTTTCCAACCATATATATAAACTTGTCACTTTATCTTGAAGACATGAGGTAAGATTATCTGTCAAATCTGTCAGAGTGAAATTCAACTTTGATTTTACCAGAATGAATTATTTAAACTGTCTGGTGGAATTTCACTCGAAGGTAGGTGTTTCAAAACACAAAGTGCAATTTTTACTAAACGTTTTGGAACCGGTATCGGGCGAATTTTACTCTCTACTGAGTAAAATTCACAAGTTTAGGAACCTTAGAGTGGATCTTGTAGAAGTATATCTATGATGTGTGGTGTCCCGTGTCACTAATTGTCAATTTCAAAGCAAACGTTTGGTATCACAGTTTGGTATTGTTAACAGTTTGGGTTTTTCCCACGTTCGCCGAAAAAATGGCGACTCTGTCTGTGTATTTATTGCAAAACTTGTGATTCTACAAGTGTTAATGTGTATTAGTGGTGGATATTAATATATTGTTTTCACAAGTGTGGGCAAGCAATATAAATACGGAATAACATGGTTTTCGGGTTCGCGGGGAAAAAATATATTGTACTGTTGAATATAAAAAGTTACTTTTAAATGTTTGTTTTTGCTCTAATCCTCGTATAAATTCAATAGCAGAGCGTGGTTCATCGCAGAATGTGACTGTATTGCAGACTATGATTTAGCATAAATGTAAATATAATAATGATGGCGACAGGTACGAGTTTTGCTTTACCTAAACTTAAAGATGTTTTCAAATTGGAAATTTAGAGTCCGAATATTATTGGAGGAAAGAAACATTGCAGATGTGCTTTTACGTGAGAAAAGCCGAGAATATTAAAAGTTTAGAGAAAAAGATGCTAAAGCAAATTCGTTAATTGTTCAATGTTTGTCAGATAAGTACATTAAAATTGTTAATAAATGTTCAACAGCAGCAGATATCAAATCGGAGCTGAGCAAAAGCTTTGAAAGAAAGAGCATATTTCATTAATTATTTTTAAGAAAGAAACTACTTGGAATGCGTTGCGAAGCTACATCACTGCAAGAACATTTTATGAAGTTTGAGACTTATTAAGTACTCTTGGCTTCCAGTTCTGCAACTGGAAGCCAAGAGCACAAAAATGGACAACAGTGACAAGGTATGGCATTTGTTAGGTACTTAAAATGCCCAAATAATACGATAATGTAATTACTGCTCTTGAAACTAACTGTGATGAAAGAGAGTTGGATTTAGAGTTTGTAAAAGCACGGCTTTTGGATCCTGAATTGAAATATATTAATAGTGAAAAAAGAGATGCTACTGAAACCAGTTTTCTAGCCTGTTTCAAATGTGGAAAGTATGGGCACAAAGCTTATCAATGCAGAAATGAAGGAGAAAGACAGTATAATCACAGGTAAAAACACAGACAATTTGTAAATCGAGGACGAGGACGAGCAGAACAAACTAGAGGACAGTATCAATTTAATTTTCAATCTAGAGGAGGAGGTCAAAATAAAGCGCATGTTCCATCAGTAAAAGAAAATGACGAAGAAAATGTCATGTTTTTAAATCTGTCAAGAATATAATTTAACGCAATAGTATTGTAAAATTTAGTAAAAATTGTGTAGAAATTATAACCGAGGGTGTAAAATTATAGAAAAGCGGTGTTGTCAAAGAAAAGCCTGATGGGAAACAGCGTAGGAAAATTGTTTATTATTAATATTGAACTGAGATCTGATGATTTTTGTAATAACGCAGGTAATCATTGGCATAAGCGTTTAGCTCATTTAGATAAAAATCATCAGAAGAAAATGAATTTATCACCGAGTAACGAGACTTGCAGCCCCTGCAAACAAGGTAAGGCAACCAGATTACCTTCTAAACCAGTTCAGAGGACTAGATCTAATTATATGGGAGAACTGTTGCATACAGATATAGCCGAGCCGATATCAACTACTGGAATCTATGGCGAGTTATATTATCAATTGATTATTGATGATTATTCGCAATTCGCGGTTATTTATATTTGTATTGAAATATAAGAGTTTATTTATATTGAAATATAAGAGTGTAGCGACAGATTTTTGCTGGATTATATAAGGCAAAATAGAAAGGCAACAAGAAACGAAGGTTAAGTTCATCAAATGTGATAATGCCAAAGAGTTCAAAAACATTAAAACTAAAACTTTTTGAAGGAATAGAGGGATCACAGTGCAGTATACACAACCTTACTCACAACAATTTAATTTTGATGAGAAAGATGACGTATTTCATGAGAACATAAATAAAGATAATGAACAGTATTACCAGTACTAGGAAGAAGAATTATCACAGACTAGCGACACTAGTAATAATGAAAACGTTATAGATAAAGAAAGGACAAGAATTATAGAAGTCGATACAGAAAATGATAAAAATGACGCAAAGAACGATGAAATATTCGAAAAGTGTGAGTCTGAGAATACTACGTCAATGCAAAAGACAACAAGGTCGAGAAGAATAATAAATCAACCAAAGAGGTTTAATGACTATGAAGTCTATACAGCGTATTGTTTATTATCAGGAGATTGGAAAAAAGCTATACAGAAAGAGTTAAATTCAAAAATAAAAATGGAAACGTGGGAAGAAGCGGTGTTGCCTAAAGGAACTAAAGCTATAGATACAAAATGGGTATTTAGAACAAAGCAAGATGGAACAAAGAAAGCAAGGCTAGTAGCGAAAGGCTTTCAACAGCAAAGTGAAGATAATAACTATTCACCCGTAGCAAAACTCTCAACTGTAAGGTTAGTTATGAGTTTAGCAGTTCAGCAGGATACATCACTGCAGCAATTAGATGTGCCGACAGCTTTTTTAAATGGAACACTGAATACAGACGTATATATAAAATGTCCTAAAGGATTAAATATAAAAGAAGGAAAATTGTGAAGCTAAAGAAAGCATTATATGGCTTAAAGGAAGCGCAAAAGTGCTGGAATCAAAGGTGTTATGATTTCATAAAAAGGATTTACACAATCAAAGCATGATAGTTGTTTGTATGGAAGAGATAAGATTTGGATATTAGTGTATGTTGATGATATACTGGTTCTAGGTCAGAAAAATGAGTCAATTATAAATGATTTACAAAAGGAATTTAACGTGCAGAAGTTGGGAGAGGTAAAAGATTACTAATGACAAAATTCAACATGGAAGATTGCAAGGGAAGCAAATTACCCATGGAAGTCAATTTCAAAGTTACTGATGATTTGGAGTTGATAGATGTATGGAACATCATAGAGAACTTATATGTTCTTTACTTTATATTGCAACGAATAGTCGACCAGATATAGCATACGCGGTAGCTTATTTGTGTAGATATCTAGACAAAGCAACAAAAGAATTATGGACAACTGCCAAACGAATTTTGAGGTAAGTATTTAAAAGAGACTGTAAACAAAGGACTAACGTACAGCAAGTCAAAAGTCAAAGTCAGATACACCAGATCGTAAAAGTACAAGTGGTTCTGATATTTTTCAAGGTAAAAAAATAATTACTTGATTCTCGAGGAAGCATACTTGTACTGCTTTATTAACTGCTGAAGCAGGGTTCATGGCAGGTGCTTTATATGTAAGTACTTTAGTACATATAAAAGGATTATTGTCTGATTTGCTCAATACTGTAAAGATTGAAGAAGAAGCTCATTTATTGATTAATAATCAATTGATTCAAAATCAAACAAACACGAAAGCTACAAAACACATTGCTATTAAATATCATTGTATAAGAGACTTAGTACAAAAAGAGGAAGTAACTTTGTCTTATGTGTCAACAAGTGAAAATGTTGCAGATATTTTCACTAAAGCCTTAGCATTAGTTAAACATGAATATTTTAATAATATGATGCATATTGTTTAAAGTTTTTTCTTAAGTTTTGTTGAATGAACCTAAATTAATTGAAATAATCAAGTGTAATTATTTTAGCAACATTAAATTTAGTTTGTAATTTATTGTTCTGGGGCAGTGTTAAAGAACTGTAAAGTAATTAATGGTGATGACATCTACCTCTGTAGTAGATTTCATTAAAATAATAATATTGTGATTTTTAAATGTAGAAAATATATTAGCTGACGCTGTCTGTCTGTACATAGATATAGAAAAATGTCATATTGTTGAAATGAAAAGTTATTAAATGTTTGTTTTGCTCTAATCCTCGTATAAATTCAATACGGGAAATCTCCATAGAAACCCTGGTAAAGAGTCTCCACCGCTTTACGAGGATACAAGATGTGACTTTAACTTGACCAGTTTGAGCACGATGACTTATTACTTTTCTTACTTGGTTGATTTATAACTTAAAAATGTAAAAACTTGACGCTGGCAAATATACAAATCGTACGGTGCCATATACTAAAAGAAAACAAATATTACTGTCATAGCATAGAGGCACTTGCCAGCTGTCTGTTTGCCAACATATTTAAATTGATCTTCCTTCCTCATCAAAAATAAACTAATTTTTTTAAGTTGAGTGATTTAAACTGATGTTTTAACAAGCTCACACGAATTTCTTAACTCCAAGCTGCAGTTTGTGTCGTGTTTTTTTTTATAAAAGAGTGGATTTGTTAATCAGTACCTACGAGTACGTCTGTTTTATTATATGTGAATTAAATCATACATAAACAACTATATTAAAATTTCATTATCACTTACTATGAACAGAAACAAGAACAATAGCTCTAGGATGGCGCGTTCTATGGAGCTGAATGCGGAGACGAATTTAACTACTGGCGAATATCGGTTAATAAATGGAGAAAAACCACCAGATATAAAATTTGAGAAAGAGAACTCATGGGTGGCTGGCGTACAAATGTTCGTATCTTTTCTCCTGGCCGGTTTCGGCATGGTGGCTGCTAGTCTACTGTTGGATTATGTACAGCACTGGGAAGTGTTTGATAAAGTGTCAGAAGTGTACATATTAGTTCCGGCCCTTCTGGGTCTGAAAGGTAACTTAGAAATGACTTTAGCATCACGTTTATCCACTCATGCCCATCTGGGACATTTAGACAAGAGTTTGAAATCACTAGTAGTAGGTAATTTGTGTCTCATACAATGCCAAGCTGTGCTGGTTGGCTTCCTCGCTGCAATGGCTGCTGTCGCAATGGGCTGGATACCTGAAGGACAATTTGACATTCATCATGCGTTACTGTTGTGTGCTTCTAGTGTGTTGACTGCATCATCTGCAAGCTTTGTTTTGGGAGTCATAATGATTGGTGTAGTGGTAGTCTCTAAAAAAATAAACATCAATCCAGATAATATTGCCACACCAATAGCTGCCAGTCTGGGAGATTTAACTACTTTGGCACTGTTATCTTGGATAGCATCATTGTTGTACAAGTCAGTTGGCACAAGTGTGATATTGCCTTCTATTATTATAATTGTTGGCGCCGTACTGGTTCCTGGGTGTGGGTATATAGCTTGGAGGAATGACTTCACTAGGCAAGCCTTGGATGAAGGATGGGTACCTGTTGTGTCTGCGATGGTGATCAGCAGTGCTGGAGGGCTGATATTGGACCACACTGTGTCGATATACAAAGGAATTGCTGTTTACCAGTTAGTTATAAATGGAATAGGTGGCAATATGGTGGCGGTACATGCATCAAGACTTTCCACTGCATTGCACACAGGGCAAAAAGAGAACTCTGTGATGAGCAAGACTACTAAATTACTGCTTCTGATGGTCATACCTGGCCAGCTCATATTCATCTACACAATAGGCTACTTAAGAGCTGGGCACACTTCCACCACACCTACATTCATACTAGTTTACATGTGTGCTGCATTACTACAAGTGTTACTGCTGCTCACTATTAGTCATTTTATGGTTGTGTGGATGTGGAGGCTGGGCATGGACCCTGACAACTCAGCAATACCTTATTTGACTGCCCTCGGAGACCTGCTAGGCACAGCACTCTTGGGTGCAGCATTTAGTTTTCTTTATGCTATTGGTGACAAAGATAGCGATTTAGGTGATTGAAAATTTATATTGTAATTTCACGCTCAATAATTTATCTTGCAATAATATTAATGAATTTGTACTTTAGTTTACTTTTATATTGTCCCTCCACTGCGTACTATGTATTTGTAAGTTTGTGTATAAGTTTGAAAGAATTTTACTTATATTTCTTGGGTAAGCTGTTTTGTATACCATTGTACATATTTTAAATGTAGAGTGTAAATTACCTGGTGCTATATACTTGAAAAGACAAAATATTTACTTAGTCATAGGAATACTTTTATAATAAAAATGTGTTTCTTGCACATTGTTTATCATTTACATGTCCTACAGTCTAAGTGGTTATGTTATCTTGACAGATAAACTAGAAATATCTTCAATATGTTTACGAAAATTTTATACCAACTTCTAAAAGGAAGAGGTTCTCACTTCATCAGAACATCTTTTTAGGGTTCCATACCCAAACAGTAAAAACAGTTTCCTATTAAAATATTTTACAGTGTTTATTAATAATTATACATACTCTTTAACATATAAATTCCAAATAATGTATATTGCAGTGTACAAAATTATCAAAATATTTCCTCACTTTGATCATAATCGAGCTTTAAACCAAAGATGTTTTTTTTTTATTTGGAAATAAACACCACTTTTTTTGTCTGTGATTGATCAACTATGATTTTGAAATAAAACTATAAATATGATTTTTAGTAGTTTATTATCTTATCCTAATGCCAGATGTTTACTTGACTTCGCGCAACCTTCTCACTGCAGACCTGCAGGATGAGGCAGCAGTGGTGGAGAACACCCAGGCACCTCCTGCTACAGTCCTCTTGCAACGCTTGCATGACCAGATACCAACGCAGGAACGTTTCATGGCATCCTGAAAATATTTTTTTTATAGTATAGGTTTTTTTTTATATACACTTGAGAGTTACTTGAATAGTTTTAATTTAGCCTAGTACATTCAGCACTGATGATTTGCTTTAGGTATTTTGTACGATTTGCCTGTTAGAAGTATACTGTGTGAACTGTTGTTACTATCCAACAGTGAACTCTTCATGGATATGAACCACCTCATTTTTGAAACATTCTAAAGACCATCACTCATGAACAATATGAATGAGTCTTTGTTAATATTGTTAACTAGTTGCACTTTGCGCCAGGGTTGCCAACTATACTTTTATTTATAAACAGTATTATACTCTTTTTCACTAAATTATACTTTTTACTGTTGAATAAAAGTAAAGTATACAAAATACTGTTTTAAGCATGCAAACATTATTAAGTGTTATACTTAAAATGAATACTAAGTGGCGGGAGGATAGAAACAGAGCATGTAATAAAAAATTAGCTCCTTTATTTTAATTATAGTTATAATAGTGGTGAGGCCACACATATGAACACATATGAAGTTTTTAAAAAAGATTGTAAATTAGTAATTTGTGCTTTCTAAAAAAGTACTACATGAATAAATTACTGTTAATTTTTCTAAATATTCTTCACAGACCTTAATATACATTATTTCTAGTAAAAAAAGTTGGCAAGCCTACCCAGGAGCCACTAGGTGAGCCTATGCAGCAAAATAATTGTTCCAGTGGTACTGCAACCTCAAAACTGGGCCATTATTTACTTCCAGTGTATAATACTTAGTCAATATTAATCAATAGTAGAAGAGTTGAAATTTAATCAGGTAAAAGCCAAACATAGGTCACTTAGCTCCTATATGAATACTAATCAAAAACATTGCATTTAAGGTTATGTTTATGTATTTCACATAAACAAAACCAGTCTCATTTTTCTGCTATATAACTCAAATTTAAGACTTTTATAATCAAATTTTAGATTATATTTAGGCTGATTGCAATTATACCTTTGTAGCCAAAAAGAAGCTGTTAGGTGATAAAAAATACTAACCTTGCCGCAGAATGAGCAAGTGTACTTGGCGTGCTGGGTCACTTCCATTTTCTTAACCATTTTACGAAGGGAAGCACCGTAACGTGTGCCATATTTGCCAGTGATTCCGACCTTTTTCGTGCGTTTGGCCTGAAAACATAACATTCATGATTGAACTGCACCCACAGAACACTGTCACTGTAGTTCAATTTATGCAGAGAGTCAACATTCCCGGCGTGAAATAAGTACAACACTAATATAAGTGTTTCACTGTAGCCTTTTGTATGATTTAACACAGTTTTATAGTGCTAAGATTACTTTAATTTTAATGAATTAAAATCTCACCATTTTGATAACCTGTCTACAATGAAAGTTGACAGAAAAGAAGAATTATTACACTGACATTGACAGGTTATTACAATAGTTAGTTGTGTCAAATTGTCAAATAAAATACAGTAGGAGATTAGAGTAATGCACGATCGAAATGTATATATTGTACATCACGCCATACTCGGCATGATATCATACTAAAACTGGAAACAGTTAAATATAGGGAGTATACAGAGTCATAACAAGCGTGTCGCCAAGAAGGATAGTAACTAATACTAGTAGCTATTACTGCTATGATATCAATAGTAATTATTACAGCAGCAATGGGAGAATTCCTTTACTTTTCTGTTACAGCTTCTGAAACCAAAGCAAAGACGTAGCATGACAATTGACGGAGCCATAAAGTTGTTTCCATGTCTATTACTCTAATCACCGCGCTGAATAAAATAGAAAACTATCAGAAGTTTGGCAACATCGCAATGTCTGTGTATTTCGTTTTGAGACCGACTAGTCGGTCACAAGTCACAACATTCCTACATGTGTACATAAAAAGGCTAAAATAGTGCACAAAGATTGTTGTTACGAAAGAATATACACTTGTATTGAAAAATATATCGTATTGTGCCGTAATTTATCCATCAAGAACAACAAAAAGTTGAGTAGAACACCCGGAATTATCATTTCACACGTAAATAGCTTTAGCCTAAAATATAATAATTAGTAAAGTTAGAATCTGAAATGTGTGTTTCACATTATAGATAGACGTTCAGCATTATATGAGTACCAAATAGTCATAGTAAATTGTTGTATATGTTATATTGATGGTTTATTGATCGACTCCTAATTAGTGCCTGGATCGCCTCAAACTTTTATAGATATTTACAACAACTTTTGTTTGTTCCCTATATTAATAAAAAAAACTATAGGTTTATTTATTAGTATTTAGTCAGATAGCCCTTATGTGTCCCAATCCAGTGCAGGGGTTTCCGCTGTGAAATCTACTTAAAAATTACTTATGAATTTTTTTTTAGGTTTCCGAAATGTCCAAATGTTCCAAACCAGTTACAAAAACCTATAAAGCGAGAAAATTAAGAATCAACAAAGTATTCGCAACGTTGCTCGAAGCATTTTGATAAATCTTGTTTCGTTAAGAGCTATCACCAAAGCCAAAGCTACAAGATTACGACGCGGCGTCTAGTGACTTTGACTGAAACTATACTCTATAACCGTAAATTCATCACAAAAAATAATAGTTTTGGGATTTGCTGAGCACATGACGTCAAACAAAACAATGAAAAGCGCTACGCAACGTAATATCGGTCTTTTTTGTCTCTTTCGTTTTCATAGACATTGTATCTTTGTCATACTATGACTGAGATGGCATGAACTTAACTACAACTTTCTCTGTCTAAGTAAAAAAGAGAAAGAGTGATCAAGAGATAGGACAAAAATACTGTCATACATAAAGTTCTGTCTACAAATTTCTGAGCTTAACAATGGCTGGACTAAGTTAAGGGCTCCAAACATAGGCTTATAATAATTTTCACTCTGTGCTTTATGCATAGCACTGTGCATTTATTAATTATGTTATACATTCTGTTTTCTTGTATGTTTACTCTTTTGTGCTTATTTTGATTGATACAATTTTGCCAATCACAAAGTAAGATTTCGTGCTTGGCCAATTAGAAAAAGTAGATGAATAAATTCCAATACCTATTGGTTAAAATGTTGTCAACTTGACAGTTATTCAACCCGTGTTGGTATCGTCCTCCCATCAACGACCTACAACTTCGTAAAAGGTCGATCTTGATCTTTTTGGTAACCGATAATACCGTCCCGGTCATCTGGACGGGCTAGTTTTAGTAAAATTCTAAAACAAAATGTTGCGAACGATCGTAGTACGAAACCAGTTACTGAACGATGGCCTGCGTAAGGCTATACGGTCAAATATCGCAAGATGTGTGAGTACGGAACTGTCGAGGAGGAAACTTTCTAACAAGTAAGTTCAGGGTTTCTGTATTATTTCTGTTTATCCTAGGCTTGTGCTCTCAATAACATTGTATGCAGTCTTTATCGTAAGTGCGCGCAGTACAGTGAATTAAAATGAGTGCCGAATGCGCAACTACACTCGTTGCATAACCAAAACGTCAGTGGTCTTCACCTTGGCTGTTTGTCATACGAACGCAGCCGGCAATTCCACGTGTGTAGATAGGTATCTCCTATCTATCTGTGAAAACTTCCTTGACCGCTGGGCTCAAGTGAGCAGTAAATTGAATGTGCTGTTGACCAACAACTTTCAATATCTACTAGAGGTGTACTTTCTATATTAACTTAGTAAAAAGAAGACCCTGCCCCAACAGAATCAGGATCTTTATTTACTATAATCTAACTATCATTGTTATTATAGAATCGTCTTTTTCTTACAATAACAACAATTTAGATCAATTCAATCAATCTCATGCAGTTTTTTCACTGCTTGCATTCATTTAGTTACTCTGGTAACGCTTAGCTATTGAAGCACTACCAAAGTAAGTCAGAATACTTGATGGATCTGATTTTACTTATTTTTACAATAATGGAGTGTTTAGAATTAAAAGTTCTTTGATGTTTGTTGAGTAAGAAATTTTTTCATAATTTATGTTGTTCAGTTATTATTTTAAGATTGTGTCAAATATAGATATTTGCCTGTTGATATAGGGTGAGTAATTTAATAAATGCTATATTTTATATTAATTATTGCACTGAAGGCAGCATTCTAATTGATTAAAAAAATAGGTGCTTAATATCATTTATAGAAATGCAATAGATATAAAGAGGTTCGAGTCTCATTAGTGGTTAAAGTAAGTATCAGCATTGGTGATTGTGGATGCTCACTAGCTACCATAATTTGAAACTCAGGTTGCTTTAGTATTAGTACCAGGTATTAGTTATGATTTAAAAAAATGCCTTTTCTTTGTGTCATAGACTTATGTCCTTAATTTTTTAAACATTTAGCCTGATAGGTACTTATCTGAGGTCACTTACGAATTAAAAAAAGGGCTATAGTAGAATGTTAAATAATTATGTATGTGTGATATAGCAATGTGCTAAAGGAATTTTGTACTAAAATTTAGTAAATTGATAAACATATTTACTTATCAAGTGTCTCTTTATCTTTTACAAAATCTAGCATTCAACATGAGTGTTTAGTATTATCTTTATTACACTGTCTGATGTACTTATTGCTATACATAATACCTAGTTTTGTACAACTTAACATGAAACAGATAAAAATTATATTATTGAATATAACCATAAAATATGAACTCACTATACTACACAAAAAGAGTAAGTAGTTAAGATTAGGATAATGAAACATCATGAATAATTTTAGAATTAATTATTAGGTAGTTGTAAACTGAGACATGTCTTTTTCTAAACAGTCATTGTTTGTTATTACTTTATTATATCTCTAAGTGGTGTCTGCGCTATTAAACCTAGTTTCAATTTGTTTTTTTTTTATCAATGAACGTCATTGATAAGGTGATAAGGAGAGTAGTCTGAAATTAAAATAAGGAGTAGATTAGATTTGCAAGTGTTCAGGGTTTTTTATTAGAGGTGAACTGTACCAAAAGGGAGTCACTGTACTTATCATGACAAATAACATTCACTATGGACATGAACTGGATGTTCTAGAAAAATGTTTCTCATTTATAGATGTTTAACTATTAACAATTTCTTTATCGGTCCCATAGCTAAATTGTACAAAATAATCTAAAGATGTATTCCACTTTTGGCTTAGTACAATACTAAAGTATAAGATATTGCTGAATAATAATAAATAAATAATAATAAATGCTGCGCGGAATAACACCTCTGCTCATTAAGCTTTGCTGCATGGTCCACAGACAGAAATCGGTCTCTTATGTAATATTACAAAACTAACCAACTTATTTTGCCTTTTTGATTGGGTTTAATTTTAACTTTTTCCCTAATATGTAAAGTTATTAACATACAAAATTTTATCTACATTTGATTCACTGTTGGAAAAAATAATTCTTACAAAAAAAGTCGTCTAACTACTATTATTTAAGAGCTGTTGCAGTGCTGCTGTGCTGCAGTGCTTGCATAAATTGACAATTATAAAAGCATTCTTAATAACTGACCAATTTTCAGAGTACTATCTCCAGTAAACAAGAAGGTCCCTACTCCAGCATGGTCCGTCCAGACAAGGTACTACTCCAGCCTGCCGTCACATACGAAGGTGAACCTGCCAGCTCTCTCGCCCACCATGGAGAGCGGATCCATCGTCAGCTGGGAGAAAAAGGAGGGGGATAAGCTCAGCGAGGGTTAGTATTGCTGATGAAAGGCTCACGAAAATGCTGTGTGAAACTTCAATTTACAATTACTATACAATGTAAATAGTTCCGCATAGTTTTTTTAAGACTTATTAAGAAAACGATATTCAATGCATATATTTAAGTCTCAAATAATGTTTTGTCCCGCATGTTAGAATAAGTCAGGAAATGGTGCCGTAGCATCCTTTCTTTTTTGGGAGAAATACCCCCCCAATCAAATATCCCCGGAAACTAAAAATTTTTTTTAAATCTCCTAGTGCACGAAGTTTCGTCAAAATTGGTTGGAAACTATAAATAAAAAATTTCGAGTCGATCTCCCTTGTAAGTCAGTATGTGAGTACAAAAATGTATCTAAATAATATTCACAATATTGCTTGCAGGCGACCTCCTCTGTGAAATCGAGACAGACAAAGCTACGATGGGTTTCGAGACACCAGAAGAAGGTTACCTGGCTAAGATCCTGATCCAGGCAGGCACTAAGGGTGTACCTGTGGGCAAACTCCTTTGTATCATTGTGGAAAGCAAAGACGATGTTGCTGCCTTCAAAGATTTTAAGGATGATTGTAAGTTTAGTTTGTGGTTTGTATGAATACTGTGTGAGGTTTACTATTGAGTTCTTATAATAATGAAATGAGATTGGGATTGCATTTTCAAATTTAGAAAAGTTACAAATAATTTGCATGCTTTATGATTTCATATCCATTATTAATTGATGCTTGCTTCAGATAAAATTATATCTTTTTATATTTGATACACATTATGGTATATTCCCTTTTTATTGGCAGAAAATATAAATTGCAAACATTAGGTTGTCTTCATTCATTGCTAAAGTGTTTCATTGTGGTATCTATTTAGAATTTCTCTCTTAATTTACTGTTGATGTACAAGTTGACATACAACACTGTTTTTACAGCTGTTTGCAATTCTCTGTCTCCAAAGGGGAACAAACTAAAAGTTTAGAACATATATGCTTGACTTGACTTGTTTTACTTATCACTTATTATCCTATATTTTTTTTGTTTATCATAGTTCGTACTTAAATTTCATTCTGTCCAAAAATTCGGAATTCTAATCAGATGGTTCTATAAAGTAATTGCATCTCTTTAACCACAAAAAACTGAAATGATTAAATTCTCTAATTAGTTTTCGTAAAAGTGTAATTGTTTATTAATCAGTACAATGACGGATTTTGATATGATGATGTTAATGAATTAAAACTGTGGTGTTTATTATTTTAAATTAATGTTTGGTTTCATATTGCATGGATTTCACTAATGGTTTGTCACTCTCGCAGCGAAGGGACCGCCGCCGAAGCCTGCTAAGAAGAAAGAAGAGGGTAATTTTAATACATTATGCTTTTATTTTTGATAGGCTTTTAATTAGGATTGGACTTCTCGGGTAAATTCATTGCTATAACGTGGTGCATAATATCTGGCATCTCTATTTATCGATTACTATAGTCTCGTTCTTTTTCATCTCGCAGGTAAATAACGTTTCCTCTAGGCTAACATGCTATGCTATACACAAGACAAGCAGTAGCCATAGTCAAAACTATTGAAAATGAATATTTAATAAGTTCTACATCCTGACTTGATGAGCACTAATTTATCCAAATTTCCAAATTCCAAAAACTGCCTAATTTCGTTAAGAATGGTTGAAATATACGACGATCATTTTTTTTGCTTGTGAAGCACAGAGTCCTTGCTACCCAATTATATAAAAACTACCGCATACTTACTATTCGTGACGCGGTGAAGAAGAATTACGTATACAATTACATTAAAATTAATTTAAATACACTAAGATATAGAGATCTTTGTTAAATCTTAAGACATCAAATTTAATATCACATAAAGTAATTGTTTATAAATATTACGTCGTAAAAAGGAATTTAGGCAACTATACCACCCTGGACTGTATTTGGTGCAATAATGCATTACGCTGGCCGCATTTCCGCGCTAAATTGCATTGGCTACCCTTTGCACCCGATACAAGCCTGAGTAAAATGATCAGCAGTTTCTGTTGCTTAATTATTTAATGAAGACCCTTAGCCCGCAACTGGCCATGGTCTAATGGGCTAAGATTGGTTTATATAAACTGTCTTCGATTTTAACATAATCGTTTTACTATAGCAGCTGCAGCCCCCGCGCCTGCAGCTGCACCCGCCGCAGCCGCCCCTGCCCCCGCCCCCGCGCGCTCTGCCCCCGCCGCCCCCGCTGCGCCGGCGCAGGACACCGGCAGCCGCGTGTACGCTAGCCCCTTCGCGAGGAGAATCGCTGAACTTAAGAACTTGAGGCTTGGAGGTAACATATACTATAATGACTAGAGTTTGGCAGTTTTATATTGTTATGCAAAAAACGACATCGGACTTAATGTTGAGTATATTTTTTACTCAAAAATTCTGATTTTATACTGAATGATTTTGTATACATTTTTTCCATAGTACTTGATATTAAATACACTTCCTAATATTTGTAGATAGATCTAGTTTAATGAACTTGAAATACTCATAAAATTTGTTTATTGTTCCTGGTGAGATAACTTCTTATATATCTATCATCCTCAAACTGACCTTTACAATTCCTCGTTATCGAATGTACGAATGTTTTAGGTTATGTAAGGTTTATTACTCATGTTTCGTGTACCTTTGATAAATCTTATCGTGATTTTCTGGTCGCATATAAGTTAATGCCTATACTGTAATTATTGCCGTGAAGTAGCGTGTGTAGCGATGATGGTCGAGTGGTTAGTGGGGTCGATTGCCGTGCTAAAGGTACGAGGTTCGATCCCACGAAACATGCAAAAAAGAGCCTGAGCTACCGGTGAAGGAAAACATCGTGAGGAAACCATAGCATGGTGGTAGGGCGTTTCCTATCGCTCGCCTGGCTAGCTACCACACTCAAGTTGTAAAATCTGTCACCAAGCACCTAACGGTGTGTTCCGACAGCCTTCCTTGAGAGCCATTGTATTCCAGACTAGGCATGCTCCATCAAGGGCTACAGTATCGCTGACTTCCTTGGTCGTGCGAACTTGTGGTCAAATGCCTAGCTGTGTAAGGATAAAGGAGAAAAAAAAAAGTTCAATCCAAGTAATCCTTTTTTTAAACCAAATTACTGGACCGATATTGATAAGATTTATGTGCGTTAATTTATATAGAAAATAAACCTTTAGTTTATTATTTTAATCTGTCCTGGTATCTCTGGTAAACAAAACATACATAGAAAAGTTTTCCATGAATTGAGAACATCCTCCTTTTTAAATCGGTTAGAAATTAAGTAGCTACACGAAAAAGTCGATAAATGAACAAGGTGTTCAACTTGTTCATTTATCGACCTTTTCGTGTAGCTACTTAATTTCTAACCGATAATGTCATATATATCGTATTAAAGTAAAGTAAAGTAAAGTAATATTTATTGACCTTTAAATAACGTTCGTTACAGGCAAGTCTTATTACATTTGAATGAATAATTACTTAAAAAATTTAACTTACAAATCTCATTTATATACAATTACTTAATATTAGTTCTTAGTTTAATAGTTCTCATGACAAATATTTACATTAAAATTGCTTTGTTTAGTTATTATTAATATTTTATAATGGTTGTTTGTTACACAAGAACGATGATTCTACAAGCTGCATTGACATATATTCGCTGAGTTTATAAAAAGGATTGCTTTCAAAAAAATACTTCAATTTTTGTTTGAATGTAATAAAATTGAGATCCATTACACTATTAGGTAATTTATTATACATCAGTATTTTAGTATAAAGCCCCTGCTTCTTACATTTAGCTAATCTATTTATTGGTAGGATTCGCCCTTTTTTATTATTGCGTGAAATTCTTTTTTCCGGTATTTCCCTATCCTCGTGTACTTCTTATAAACAACTATAAATATAAAGTGATATAACTGTCATTATTTTATCTTTTTTAAAGTGTTTTCTCGCAAAAATACCTTGTGGTTATTATAAGCATGTTAATTCACACATCTCGTAGGTTGGATGTACATTTGACAGTATTACGAGAGTCTGAAGACCTACCTAATATGCTTTATCAAGGGTAGTTCTTGAGATTCAGTGGTTTGTTTCTTAGACAAACATAACATTAATGCTGATTTTATTAATACCATTAGTTATATGTATGAACAGCGGATTTGGTAACCATAGTAACTTATCCGTACATGAAAAGATGTACTCAAATTGTATATAGTTAATATCAGTCAGTTTTTCAGTTATAAATAGTTTTTTGTTTGCTTACCAATTTCTTCAGTGTTTGTCATTTGCATGGATCAGACGTAACGTACATACTTGAACAGAAAATAGTTCTAATTACTATGAACAGTTTTTACAGTGGTTAAACCAAATTTTGCAATTTGTATCAACCTACGAATGACAACCCCCTGAAAGATGGTATGAAATAAAATAAAGTATACTCAAATTCTTTTTTATAACTATTTCTTTCGAAACTCAGCGAAGTATAGCTAATTTATTTCACGCCATCCACAGGGTCTGGCTCCGGTCTGTACGGATCTATAAAGAGCGGCGACCTCTCAGGTGCTGCGCAGGCCTCCGCCCCCGTCGCCGCGGCGCCCGCGCCAGCGCCCGGCGCTTCGTTTGTGGACATACCCTTGTCTGGCATGCGGGAGACCATCGCGAAGAGGTTGTCGGCCGCCAAACAGACCATCCCCCATTACCAGCTGTCAGCGACGGTCAATGTTGAAAAAACGTTGGCTATGAGGAAGCTGGTCAATGATAAGTTGGCCGCGGAGAAATCTGATGCTAAGGTTTGTTAATTTTTTATATTGAATATGTAAGGAAAATAAACGAAGGCCATTTGAATAATAGAGAAAAATACTAATGAAATGCCACACAAGTTACGAAAGAGAGAAGAAACTCTTTGTTTCGGTTTTTACATCTTATTCTAATAGTCACATTCAGCTTGTGAAAATAAATAAAACGTCACAATTATAAGCTGTACACAAATTTTTAATTAATGTTGATTGTATAATTCCAGGTTTCCGTGAACGACTTCATTGTTAAAGCCGTGGCTGCGGCGTGCAAAAGAGTTCCTAGCGTCAATTCTCACTGGATGGAATCTTACATTAGACAGTGAGTTACTTTCTAATTTTTCCCATTTCATTTTACATAACAATTGTGTCATACTTGTATGTTTCTACAGGCCTAAATGTTGTGAAGGATTTTGATAAATTTGGTATTGAGAATTAAAACTCATCATGGATTAATACGGAAGCATTCCTTTCCTCCCGGTGGTATAATAATAGTTGCCAACGGTGGCATTATTGCTAGTAGATAGACTGTTCATACAGATATATTAAGAATGTTTTTGTTGGATTGATTTTTCGTTCGCTTGACTGAGTATCTCGTGATAACAGCATCGTTCCATAAATAACCTGGGCACTTATTGCTAAACACATTATACAAATTTAGTTGGCAGTGCGAAAGATGACGTGGTGTTTTTTTATAAGCATAAAATGCTTAGTATTACTTCCGTACTACTTGTAGTGGGCAAATATTTTGTATGACAGAAAAAAAACCTTACTACGCCTTATTTTTGATCGAGTATGCTATAATCTAATACATCCAAATATTATTAATTTCAGATTCTCAAACGTAGATGTAAGCGTAGCGGTAGCGACCCCTACCGGCCTAATCACGCCAATTTTGTTCAACGCGGACTCTCGCGGGGTCATCGACCTGTCGAAGAACATGAAAGAACTGGCGGCTAAGGCCAAAGAAGGTCGGCTAGCACCTAACGAGTACCAAGGAGGCACTGTCACCGTCTCCAACCTCGGCATGTATGGTAAGTTTATCACAGAGAACCTGAATCAGCTGATAAGGTCATTGACCTCTGCAGTACTAGAAGATTTTCTTAAATCGTCTAGCATCCAAGGAATATCAGGGAGGCACTATTTTAGCACTCTAACCTCTTAACCTTAAACACTGAAAAGCAAAATCAGCTGGTAAGATTATTGACCTTATAAATAACGATCGAAGCGTTCGTCTATGAAAATTTCAGTTCATCAGCTGATAAGGTCGTCGACTTCAGTCACGTAATTTCCTCATTTTAAATCTATTGATTTACAATAAATTAACTTTTTAAATATTTGACTAGTTATTGCTATTTAACTATTTATTTTTTTATGTTCTTGCTTTAAAAACTGAAAATTAATTAATATTTTGTTTGTTTTCAGGCATCACGATGTTCAACGCAATCATCAACCCGCCACAGTCCCTTATCATTGCGTGCGGCGGATTACAAGAACTAGTTATTGCCGACAAGAGTGTACCCGAAGGGTAATTATGACTTTATAATTACGTTTATTTATGTTATTTTCTTCTGTGTTGGAAGATAGTCTGACGAAGATGTCAAGGAGAATGATGGTAAGCCGTAGAGCTGGGAGGAAGTATGGATGAGTTGTATGAAGAGAGATATGCGTGAGAATGAATAAAGAGATGACGGCGGATAGAGCACAATGGAAGAGGAAGACATGCTATACCGACTCGACGTAGTGGGACAAGGACAGGAAGATAATGTATTTCAGCTATATCTTATATTATTATTATATTATCTATACCCGCCTGGGGGTTATTTTGGTGCGCAAACTCTGGTACCTACTAATCTCATCAGATTAACATTATTGCATACTTACTTTGCATACTTGTGATTAAATTTTAGCATTAATTTTGATTTAGATTTACGTTGGCTTACTGTACTAATCGTACGAAATCATACGTTTCAAAAAAAACTACACGAAACATTTTCATTATTACATTTTAGGTCTACAATATAGTAAATACTGTTTTTAATCAATATGTTCTTTATTTACAGTTTCAGAACAGCGAAATTCGTGACGTTCACCGCATCAGCCGATCACAGAGTGATAGACGGCGCGGTGGGCGCGCAGTTCATGAAGGCTTTCAAGGAGAACCTCGAAGACCCCGCCAACATGATCCTCTGAGCACCTCGCACGTCGCCAAAAACAATTTGTTGACTGGACACCGCATAAATAATAATATCACTTATAAACGCTGATTATTATCCTGGTCCAACTATGTAAATAACTAAAAAAAACACTATGACTGTGGTTATTATAAAGGATAAAAACATTTTAATTACAACGCGTAAACCACACAAAAATGCGAGTAATAAACTATTAGTCGTCATCTCTCATTTGGACTGAAAATAAACATTTAACAATAATAACCACTAATCTAATAGACGGGAAAGTTTCCGGAATGCTGGCTGCATTGCATTTGCACTCATTCGTCATCTTTAATTGTAAATAACGTTTAAAAATGTAGGCGTAGACATTGTAATATGTAAACGGTGCTTTGCAAATGCAAGTGTAAAAGACATTGCAAAGTTAATAAGTTATAGATATGGTTGCCAGTGACAAGGAAATTTCATACTCTCTCGTTCAACTTACATATACCGATCACCAAGATATCATGATGGCGATTGCGAGCGACAGTTGTATAATGATGCCGAAAATTGTTTTCGTAGTTGGACTGTGAAATACAGTATATAGAACGCTTTGCCTCTAAGGCTTATATTGTCTGGAACTTTGATAATGTCTGTGTGTTGTACAAAGCTTTTTGTTAGATGGAGTTTTTAAAACTTTTCTAACTACTAAATAAAACTGGTACGAAATGCAATGATGGATATTAGAATGACTCACTTTTGTGAAGATGCCTAGTTTTTGTAACTTTTAGAGTTGATTTTCGCTTGAACTTTGAGCAGTTAGAGAGAATTGGTAATCGGCAATTGACGGGAGCAATTAGCCTTGTTTCTTTCTTCACAGTCTAAATGAAATAACCCAATTGGTTTCAAGCTTTTATTTTTAATTTTCTATCCCGCCGCAAACAATGAGGGCTACTAACATAATCATGTCTTTTTTTTCAATAAGGATAAAAAATATTTCTAAGCGTTATTTCTTGCGTATTATTTTTATTTTCATTGTTTTTATGATCAATCCAATCATCAAATTGTATAATGGCGAAAGCACTCGCATCCTTCGAATGTACTTATGAGATTTCTGTTTATTTATTTTACAGTTTATTAGTTTTTTTTAAACCATGTGCTGTGATCGGTTTATATATAATTAGGCTACACTTAAACGTACATTAGATATTATTATGATAACTTATACAAAGCAATATATAAGTTCATTCGTCGGATGCGCTGTCACATACTTTGATAAGTAATTATTTATTTAGCGTAAGGAATTATGGCCGATATTCTAATGTTCACTGTAATAAACTCCGATTTTGTTTATATTTATTTGTTATTATCGAACAACTATAAATACTACTAGACGATATTATATCATGTGATTATTTTATAGACAGGATTTTTGTAATATTTATTTTAAAATAAATATGTGATGTAGGGCTCTGGAGTATAGATCTTAGCGTTTATGGTCATTATTTATTTTTGCTTGTTTTGTGCAATTATTTGGAGAGGTCATGTGTCCCACTAGATCGGGCAGTCTGTATATAATATTGTAAAGGTGGCTCTAAACAAAAGTGGATATAGTCTTTGTTACCGTTGTAATGTTTCGATGATGCCAGATGATTTATGAACGTTAGTGGAATATATTTTATTGATAGAAATGATTGACTTTTATTTCTAACTAGCAGCGATCTGTTGTTTTTAATTAGTTGATTTTTTCCAAGGTTATTCTTATAATAGCCATCAGTTTTAGTTAGATTAACGCCTAGCAAAATGAGGGTTAGTCGCTAAAGTAGGTCACGGCTGGAAATAAGCTTGCGTGCAAAAAGTTTGTTTCTGATTGCTTTTGACAGGATTGGCTGAATGTCAGGCGTTGCCGCAAATTAATAGATAATTCATATTCTTGGTAGGTAATTTTACCCCGAGAAAACAGAAGTTCCATTGAAGTACCGTGGTAAGTTGATTTATCATTGGTTCATAAGCTGTTTTGCCTAACTATGTTTTATTCTAAAGAAAAAGCTGTACCTACAAAAAAGTATAACGGTCCACGATGGCTCCAAAACACGTCTATACTGTATTCATATTCATACCATTCATAGAATCAGGATCAGAAATCACTACTACGTACCTAATATAGAGTTAAGGTACGTATTTAATGATCCATACGCGAGACAGAGACAGCTACTATAGTCTAGCCCGTTATTACGGGGTGTTATGAGTCATGTGTAACGTTAGTTACGCAGTACCTCTTAAATGAGCCATAGGTTTTATAGTGATGGATCTAAGACAGGTTTTATCAAAATTTATCCTGCAGTTTCAAGGTCATAAGCTCCTTTGGATAACCGCTCCTCTCGCTCCTCCAGGGGCACCGGCCAAGTATTGATTCTTTTTGCAACGATAAAATAAATTTAAAAGATTACTCTAAAGATTGTTTACTTTGAGGGTTTGGTAAATTTATTTGTGCGTAAGCGAGAAAACTCTGAAATGCTTTTATCAACCCGGATTTGATCTCACGTCACTCGTAGGCAAGCATGCGCCCATTATTTTCTCAATATAGTAAGGGTAGAAAAATCTTTCGGTATCATCAGATTGAATTAAACACTGTCTCGATATGAGCGAAGACACGTCACAGACGGTTGAAACTACGGCCACCAAGCCCGCCAAGGAAAAGGAAATACCTTCATATCGTGACGAAGGCTTCTTCACTCATATCACGGGCGATACATATAATGGGTTCTTCGAAATCAAGAAGAAGGACCATGCCGTTAAAATGATGGGTAAGTTGCCTTCTCACTTATCAATAAAATTATGGCAAAAATGAGGGAGGCGTAGGTAGACCCGGATACTCAAGATTTAAGACAACCCACACATGTAGGTAAATTGTATTTTGGATATTTTTATGCTAACCTGTTCTATTTGTATTACTGAGACAGTTACAGGACTATATATATACAGGGTTATCTTCTAAATACATATACGTATCACTTTGATGTTACGTACTTAGCAAGTGCTCACAGTATACTCGTCATTATAAACAAATTTTTGTATGAGGCAAAACTGAATATAGAAATCAACTTTCAATAAAAAAGAAAGCATCAGCGAAATTCTTAATTTTTCTTTTTCAGGACTCGCAGTAAACGTTGCTAATAATAAATAGGTAGTACCTAGGTACTTAAATTGTAGTAAGACAGGTAACTAGTTAGGACTGGATAAGACCTTTCAAAAATTAAGAATCTAAATATACATAGAAGCCTTCCAAGAAGAAGCTTTTCGTCCACAAAATTTATAGAAACATTAGCTTGTTGCCGTTTTAGGAAGAACATCCTACGAGGTGGTTCACCTTAGATCCAGTCTAGCGAAGCTGAGTCAACTTATCACTAGGCTTCTGTCACTTTGGTACTTTGTCTTCGTAAGCACTTTGCTTCTGAAGTTCAATTGAAAGGTAAGCACACGGGCGTTGTTTTGAAAAGGTACTAAACCGAGTTGTGTAGGTTTGGTGCTGAGCATTTTTGTCTTTTATCGAGTGTAGTTTAATGGACCGTATCGCATCCGATGGGTTCGTATGGTACAGAGTGATACGCTCTAATTGCTCGCAATGCGTTTGTAATCTCTACTAGGTACACGTAGCTTTAGCTATACCGACATTTATTGCTCTTTGTTTCCTAGTTAAAGAAATTGATTGTTAATCAGGAATGTTTGCGCTGCTTGAGAGGTTTATTCAGTAGTTTGTATAACTAATTAATTGCTGTCTATCGTATGAATGGTATTTTAATTGATAATGGATACTTAGTTGCTATCATTGGGCTCGATATTAACGGTCTGTAGGTAAAGTTAGGTATTTTATGCTAAGGTTAGGCATTCTAACAAGTAGGTATATGATATGTCTATTGAGTTTATCGGGTAGGCACAGGGATAGGCACAATTACTAATGTGGAGCTGGCCCTCGTGCTGTACCTACACGTTTTGATATAAACACCCATAATTTTTATGACCGGCCTCCTGGCTGATATCAACTTTCCTTGGCTTTTATTAGAAGCTCACACAAGACCCAATTGTCCTCTAAAGGTATGCAAGGAGGGCAGCCCAGGGTGTTTATTTAGAAAGACTCACCACCAAGGGGTTTTGAAAAGCTATTTTAGCTACAGTTTCTCCTTGCAGGTACAGGAGTGTACAAAACAGCTGAAGGCGACGTGTACACCGGGACTTGGGACTCTGACAAACTTGGTGGGAACGAACCTGTCACTATCACATTTGTCGACACCTCCACTTACGTCGGCCCTATCAAGGAGTGGTGTTACTCTGGCAGCGGGAAGTACACATATCCTGATGAAAGCGAGTTGACGTGTGAATTTCTCGATAATTGTCCCACTGGGAAGCTCACCCTTAAAGATCCGAATGGCCATGTTTGGTTGGGCAAAGCAGAGGTTGGCTTCGGCTGGTTTGAGCCAGTTAATCACTTCTATATGCTTTTGGATAAGAGAGATCATCCCAAGATGAAGGTACGCCGGCGTAGCGTGTTGCCAAAATAGGGCCAAAAAAGTCTTCTTGTTTTCTATAAAAGTTATGAAAAAAATAACTTATTGTTTATTGTAATCAAAAAGCCCAAGCTCAAGGAAATAGGTACTAGAAATAGCAAAATATAGACAAACCTCTTTATGTAGTTACTTACAAATACCCGTACTACAATTACTTGAAGCAAAACCAAACTATGAATTAAAAAGTTAAATGGAGTAGATATTACAATGACGTTTCAGGTTCATCTTTCCAATTATGGGCTGCCCGAACATTTTTAAAATATTACTCAATTAACTCTTCAACATTCCTAATAAAATATTGGTGCATTTAAAGCTAGTAAAATTACACGTGTTATTAGTTAATTGGCTTCACCAGTAACTAACGGAAATCAGCGATAAATTATATTGGGCCGTAAGAGGCAGTAAAAGGCCAGCGTCCTTCAACACTTGTCCTTCCTGCTAAAATTAACAGTAATTTGACTAATTACAGATGTAGCCTACAAAGATACACGACATCGAAACACGCAGATTGCCGCTCCCTCTAACGGCTGTGCTTACCTCACCAATTCGTATCTATTTGTACGTATTCTATGTAGGCAAACTAAGTAGTTAAGCATCTGTGAAAGCCAAATTTTATGTGTTTTGTTGGTCTGTCTGTGAGTGTAGTACCTAAGAATTTAAAAGTATATGCGGTTGTTATTCGTGCGTCGGTTAATAATCTTGTTATTTTAAAAGCATCACATTAAAAGTATATTAAAATTCAGTGCCAAAATTATCTTTATTAGCAGCTAGTTTTTTTCAAAAAATTACAGGTATGTAGGCAAATATTATAGGTATATGTCAACAGCAAATTTCAGGCCCCTGGAACCTTATAAGCCTCCTGCTCTACTTCTCGTTCCAAAGTCCTGTCCAAGTAGAGACATAGTTCTAGCGTCGTCAAAAATCTTTGCAAAATAATTTTGCAAGTATAGAAAGATTACATCACTAGTCAAATCAAGTCCCGAGTCGTTACTAGGTAGTTCAAACCCGAGAGGTCTTCTCTCTAAATGGCGACGACAGTGGGTGTACATTCGAGGCCGAAACTACGAGTACAAAGCGGCGACAACAAGACTCCGGGCTTGATATCGACATGTTACAAATAGTCCGTGGGCGCTCCGCCACTTCTATATGATTAGTATTTTCGTAGATTTAAAAACATTGTATTTAAAGAGTTTATTACCAGTGTTTTATAATGCTTATTACCTGACTATTCAAACACTATTACTTGTTTTAAAAGGAACGTTACAATGCTATGCTCTATGGAAAAATTATGCTGCACGTATAAAATAATAAATTCAACTGTGTAAGTGTTGTATTTGCGTATGTTCTGTATAATGTAGGGCTGTTATACAAAGTTGATTGATAAATAAGGTGTCGGTAAATCGATTCGTGACTGTTTCGGGTCTACTGGTTTTTGAAGAACTTACATGCAGTGTGTGTAATAAGTAGGTAAAATAGTGCTCATACATTTGTTCCTACTAGGAGTTGGAGCTCTCTGAAGAGAAAGCCGTAAGATTACATTTCTTGCCAATAACAATTCTACTATTCCACAGTAACTTCGAAATTGTCACTACGTAACAATGGAGTCGAAAAAACCGCGAACTATGCAATCAATTCGATGTACCGTGCTTTACGGGCTACAATTTTCGTGATTGCATTTTACAATAACCACTACGAGACGCAGGGACACCAAGTTCCAAAGTAGCGATTGTCTGTGATACAACATTTCTCTCGGACTTTCTCCAAAACTTTTTCGGTAAAATATTTAAATTTTCCCATGCAACATCGTCGCGATGATTAACTATGAAGGTAGAGTTTAGAAATATCTGTGCAGTTAGTCTATCAATCAAGAGTGTTTGTGAGCGATTGTATCAACAATGTTTACCGTAAGTGGGTTCAAATGCTCGAACTAGTGTCACTGGGGTCTTGTTAAGGTTGAACGGTAAGCTTAAGTTTTCATACAACTGTTATTGCAAAATGTGAAGTTGGATTTACTACATTACTTGAAAAATGATTAGTCATATGAGCAAAGCACGTAGTTCTCTATATATCAGTAGTAAGGAATAATTCAGGTGCGTATTAAAAAATCACGCGTCTAACGCGTTTTTTTTTATCCTACACAGCTAGGCATTTGACCACAAGTTCGCACGATCATGGAACGATATTGTAGCCCTAGATGGAGCGTCCCTAGTTTGGAATATACTGGCTCTCAAGGAAGGCAGCCGGAACACACCGTTAGGTACTTGGCGACAGATTTTACAACTTGAGGGTGGTAGCTAGCCAGGCAAGCGATAGGAAACGCCCTACCACCATGCAATGTTCTTAATGAAAGATTGAAAGAGCTTCTCAATTCCTCGAAATATATTTTTTGCATATGTTCCCGACTACCCTCGAGACGCCTGGGTCTGATTCGGAAATATATTTTGATGTTCGACCTTTACACATATTTTTTTATAAAGATCTGTAGTTAGTTGCAAAAAGAACTGAAAAAAATGTATGGGCTCATCGCAATTTGAAGTCGAAAAACTCTAGCTCTAGGTTTCATACAAATGTATTTTATAATACATTTGTATGAAACCTAGAGCTTACCGACTAACTTTAGTTAGAGGAGTGCAGTTACACAATACCACTCTTTACGTTAATGCTATATATTGTTTGCGTAAATGATTGTAACAAGGCATTTTACAGGTTCCCGCCACTTTATATGACACGTTAACTAATTTACTTTTAGAGTTAACAAGCTTGTTTCTTTGTGAGCAAGAGATAATTTGGGAGACGATAAACGTCCAATTCCTGTTTGTAAGCTTTTTAGTAAGTTGTTGTAAGTGCAAGACGTGTTAATTAAAAAACTGTAGTGCTGTACGTTGGTAACTATAGCAAAATAGCTTCACACTGTCGGTTAGAGATAAGCATAAGTTTATAGAAATCGACAAATGACACGCAATTGGCCGTCAAAAGAAAAAGGATATTCAAGCTTATTCTTCGATCTGTTTTGTAAATAGGATAAGAATAATTTGGATCTCCGCACTCTTCTTACCAATCGGAGTTCCGATCGGAGGGCAGAGAAAAACTTCGCTTTACGCTCTTACCATTAGATAGTAAAATCAATAGCATTATCATATATTTTCATGTCATAAAACATTTGCTTCTGATATTTATAAATTTTACAGGAGATATATACCGATACTTATTACTGTTTAGTTAAACCCTTAAGATTAACTAGAAGTAAAATACGTGTGCTTATAGATAGGTATCACCGCTTTGCTAATCTTAAGATTCCTCCATATACGGTAAACATTGCAAATTTAGAGTGTTTGAATGTGTCGATAAATCACAATATCGTCGATCGCAGACGTCAATCCTTCTAATGGCTGCGACACGACGTGGTGCAACAGCTGAAAAACAGACGTAAATACAATATTCATATACATATAATGTACAAGGCATTGCCCACTACTTCGCCCGCGTTGCTTGTTTTCCCAGAAAGAAAAGCCTATGGCACTCCCCGGATCTAGAACAACAGTTGTACAACAAGTTTAATCGAACCGTCTCTCAGTTCCTGAGTACAAAAAGAAAAATCAAACCAATAAACCAACAAAAACACTTTAGTATTTATAATATGTGAGGGGATGTGTACAGTAGGAACACTTAATAACTGTTGTTGGATGGTCAGACAGTTATATTAGATGCTGAAATTGACTTTCATTACACACATCATCGTAATTAACATGGAATTTAGAGATTGCTAGTGTATTAATTCATTGCAACTAAAAATACCAGAAGCTAAAAAGTGTGACTCAAAATGTCAATGCAACTGTTATAACTATAGGTATACTTATATACTATAGATATATAGGTACATATGTATCTAATAAAAATCAATCCACTAGATTGAATCAAGAGCAGTGGGTGTCGTCTCGTCTACTTTGGATTTTCCTAAAGTAGACGAGTATTTCTTAAATAAAACTTTTACTTCCTTTAAGAGCCTTACAGCAAAGAACAAAATCAATTATCTACTAATAAACAAAACCTCTCTCAGAAGAGAAAACTAAAAGAACACAATAGAGTCAGAATAAGTCCACGTAAACGCAATTCTACTAATACATATTTCGCACTAAATTAATCCGCGATAATGTAATACATCCTAAAACATTGTACATTTAGATAGTAAAACGATGCAACAGGCGTCCAAATAGAATGGCTGTAATGCTTTAGCCTCCACAGAACAGCAGCTATGAACCGTACGAACTTAGAGGTGTTTCAGATGTGGCCGCGGAAAGTCGTCGGCGCGCCGCGACTAGCCCGCGCCGGCCGCGGCCGCCTTATCAAGTCCTTATCAGCCCTTATCAATCCATCGCGAAACCTATCGGATTCGCCCCATATTACACATTGATTCGTGCGAATACCCACCCATGACAGTTCGGTATCATGTACAAATTAGTGATCAGTTTCACCTGTGTTTTTGTGCTACAATATGTGAATTGTCAAGGTAAGGTGTTGTTTACTTTGTGATGTGAAAGATTTTCTAGCGATAAAAGCGATAATAAGTACGTTTACTCGTTCACATGTGGTTATACCTACAAAGGCGTATGGTAGGTATGCAGAGCGGCGACTACGTTGAATCATTTCTTATGAGTCGACTTAATTAGAAAACTAATATTATATTATGTGAAAAAAAATACTACTAAAATTAAAAAAAATACGTCATGTCATGAGTGAAATTTCATTTAAAACAAACTACTCAATGATCGTAGAGCTAAAGAATTTTTTATAATCGTTCATAAAATCACCAAAATTTTTCGAAAATAACTGTAATTAAATATTATATAAAACAAAAAACTGCTATTATAATTTATAATATAGTTTTTATATCTTAGCATTTTATTATAAATGACATTATTCCGGGAAAACAATCTATGAACCTAGAATATGAGTTGTAAGTACGTGTCTACTGGAAAATTATGTGCCATAAAGGATAAAGTTATTTATTAAATATCTGTCCAATGTAACCTATCTTGACATTAAAAAATATATTTTATACAACCAACGCATTGAGTTAGTACCACTTATCATTATTATGGCACAAATGCCATTAAAAATAAAAGTAGAACTAATTCCTTATCTCAACATGTTCAATGCTCAAATGAAGATTTATGTTTCTGATGGCGGTCCTAACTAAAATAGCTTTAGACAAGTTACAAAATAGCTGAACAGTTGCCCGAAACGCACCTGCTTTGGGACTTGAGATTTAGTTGCCTGAAATAGAAAATATATTATGTTAGAACATTGTTGGAGCGACAGTTTTATTTCTAGACATGGATTTTGAAAGTTGTTTTTCTTTTAAAGTGTTAATGTTGCGGGTGGAGTGGTTATTAGTTGTTCAAAATGAAGTTACACTAGGTACATACCTAAGTATTGTATTTTAATGAAACTTGCTCCGAAGCATTTTTTGATTTTGCGCCATTTTCTTCTAACCTTGGTTAAATGTGCTATGTGCGACTTTTAACGTGGGTGCATTCGTTTATCGGTCTAGGCTGTAGTAGGGGGTCACAAAGACATACATAAAAACATACAATCGAAAAACATTATCCTTATTCTTGGCAGTCAGGTAAAACATACCAAAAGGAAATTCTGTATGGAATAGTTAATATTGTACTTTTCTCTCACTATTTTTGGGTAGGTACTAATTCGTAGGTACTATGACTTAGGTTTCGCAATCGATTGTGTACTTTTAATAATTTAAAAACATCTGGCCTGTCGATTTATATTATCTGTGACTTTTTAAAACTTGTAAATTATTCAAAGCTTCTTAAGCAAAGGTAAGAAGATTTGAATAATGTGCCTACCAGAATATCACAATGTATGTGTCTACTGGAAACTGTACAATAATTGGAATAGTGCTATGAAGTAGTAATACACATGCTTCATGTGATTGTAAGACTTTAAAAATGTATTTTTTTTTAATTAAAGACAGCTAGGCCTCTGACCACCAGCAATAGCGGATTTGCCGCCAGTATATTCAAATTTCTAATCATATTTTGCCACCTCTTCTGAACTCTGCATTTCAATACCCTAAACGGACAAAGAAGGTGAAAGAAAATATTTTAGAATTAAAAGACCAAAAAAAAAATTTTTTATGACATGTCTAGTAAATTTCTAATCTAATAACATGAATTTTCTGAGCTTTTAATCCATGAAATCAATGAATACTTACATACAGCTGCGCAATACTGATCTTAACAATCTTTGGATTTCAAAAATAACTGGACAGTTTCTAAACAATTTGTATTTTCATCTCAAATATTAAACTATATTAGACTACCTGACTCGGTGAACTTCGTATTGCCTTACATTAGTGTATGTTTCTCACCGTTTAAACTTCCCCTGAACTTATACAAACATAACAAAAAACAGATAAATCGGCCCAGCCGTTCTCGAGTTTTAGCGAGACAAACAAACAGCAATTGATTTTTAAATATATAGATACATAAATAGATAGATTGCTAATTTTTGACAAATGGTTATCAGAAAAAGATAAAGTTTTGAGTTAAAGTTTGGTAACTTTGTTGTAGGTTTATTATTATTTCTATATTTTATTCCTGTATCAACATTAACATTAGGTATACTGTTTTCCTTAGCCGCTAGCTCAGGCTCTTTTTGCGTATTTCGTGGATTTGGAATGATTCTGAACTGTATAATACCTCTCGGACGTCATCGCTACATAATTAATTACTACCTTCAATTCAACAGGAACCCGTACAAATTGTTCAGTTATTTTGACTGTAAAACTAAAAATATATCTAAGGGCCTAAAAACTCTTTAAAAAAAATCTTTTCTAATTGATTTAGCCGTCTCGAAAGAAAGTGAACACAACAAAATGCAGTCGAATTGAGTATCTTCCTTTATTTGGAAGTCGGTAAACAGGTAAAGGTACTTTGGAAGTGGTCTCTTCTACTATGCTGTAAAAACGAGTATACTTTCGCAGTACATAATTTGCATTTCAACTCGGGGCTGTAATTTTCAGCTGAAGAAACATTCGTGTGAGGTTGTGAGCATGACGTCATACCTTCATACTGTGTTATAATCACCACAACAGCCTTGTAGTTTGCCGCCTGTAGTAATTATATTATCATTTTACGAGTAATATTCCATAAAATGCAAATTTTATGTGGATAGGTACTTAGGTTTGTTGTTTCTATTTTTCGCAACTTACATCACGCTCTTAATTAGCTCAAAACCAAGTTTCATTTTGACTCTAAAACGATTTTGGGTTACCGTATTATCAAATAACCATATTACTAAAACTTTGCTGTTCGTTCATCCGTCCGTCTGTCACCAGGATTCACTTTTCACAGATTATGTAAATATTTCTACTGCCTTTGTAACAACAAATACTAAAAACAATAAAATAAATATTTAAGAGGTGCTCCATACCGCACACGTGATTTTTTGCCGTTTTTTGTTCGTTATTAATAAAGTTGTAGATAAACACTTCGTGCGCGAGTCCGACTCGCTCTTAGCTAATTTTTTTAACTAGTCAAAGTTTTAAGTATCATTCTGTATAATTAGAAGTTTACATATAAGGGTTTAAGTTCTAAAAACTTTTTTACAGGTTTTTACACGAACTAATCTCAGGTGTACATCATAAAAGGCAGTACACGTAAGAGAAAGTTAATTAGCCCTTTCTTTGCCCCGTCTATTACGTCGTCATTTGTTAACTAAGTTAAGCTATTAAGTTGAACATGAAAGCATCGTACACACTATCAAATGCATCATCTCTTGATTAAAGGGCTCGCGCTGCTTTTTATCTAGTCGTTGCCTCAATCAATTTGTTACGTTGTGTACTATCGATTAACACCAATATTACAGCACGTGTCAGTTAACTAGCATATGAAAAGTTGCTATGGTATTATCGAAAATCATAGTTTAGAATTTACATCATAATCAGAGAGTGCTCTATCATGTTATTGCTGTAAAAAGAGAATTAGAGTTTTTGGTCGAAGATTTCATTTTAAATGTGTTTTATAGTAATACGCATTTAAAGCAAGTGCTCTTAAAAATAGTGGATACTGATTTAAATTTGGCCAAACAAGAGGTATTTATTATTCATCATATCTAAAATATATATAACTGTTTTATGAAGCATTTAGTTTATTATTTTGTGTAAATGATTTGAACTAAACAACTGAAAAATAACAGCATGAGGTTAACAGGAAAATGTTACGTAGTTGTTAACAGAAAACAAGAATCTAAATAAAATATTAGTATAATAAATTTATTATACAATTTCTTATATACAAGTTCATTGTTCAAAACAATGATATTATGTCCATCAGGAACAATACAATATAATATATCTTTATTGCACACCAATAAAAATATATACAGCAAATATATTATAAACAAAACATTGGTAGTATATTGGGCGGCCTTATCGCCTAAAGCGATATCTTCCTGCTAACCTGCTAACGAACGTTCCAGGAACGTGCTACACTAAATCCACCAAAACAGAGAGATGTTTTTTGATCCGTGATTGTGTGATACAAAATACACAAATGCTTTTAATGACAGGAGGATTTCTATTCGTACTTCTAGAATGTCACATGCCATTGCACTGATTTCTGGGCGCTAACTATTAATTACAAAAATTTTCTCTTATTAGTGATTTTTAATTTTTCTTCATATTTGTACTTGATCATAGTAGATATACGATAGGTAGAAAAAAATCCACTAGAGATAGTTCGGTAGGGGTAGAACTGCCGGCTAATATTTTTTGGATCATAACATTATCGACCTACTTAACTATATTACACACCTATAGTGACCAATAAATACACGCACAGTACACATACGAGTAGACTGTTTACCCATCTGGCTGTAATCTCGCCTAACGCCCACATAAATTGTGTCAACATGGAATTATACCCGATTTGGTGTTCTGCTCTAGTTGATAACATTTCCGAGATGTTCGAAGATATTTTCAGCATTTCCACGTTTCCGCTCGATGTTGTTTCGCTGGATTAACTTTCAGCTTGCGCTGGTATTTAATCTATGCTTTGGAGCTATTTTGGAAACGGGAGTTTGACGACGAGCTTTGATGACGGCTATGGGTTGTTAAATCTTTAGAGTCGAGTATGGCTTTTATGGCGCGAATGAGGGGTTTAAATGCTGGAGCTATCTTCCAGCATTTAAAAGTGGGAATACGAAAATGTGTACCTATTATATGTATTAAAAAAGAAAGATATATAAAACATACATATTCTTCTACAAAAATACTTTGTCAAAGTCAAAGATGTGTTTTTTGTCTATGTGGATTGTCTATGAAGCGTAGTACTTTTTTACTCAATTAAAGACAATGCGTTTCGACGGTTATGTTTTATTTTTTTTTCAGTTCAACAGCAACTGCTTAACAAGTTGGCGTGCATAGAACATGAGGAATGCGGTCCCTGCCTCGCTGCTGCTAGTCACTGCAGATGGTGCGCCGACCCTTATTACAGCTCCACTGCGCCGCGCTGCAATGATGATGAAAGGTATTATCTGAAATGTTCAATGCATACGCTCTGTCATGTGAAGATAGAGTGGTAATAGTCTCTCTTACAACTAAAAATCCACTTTTGCTCTTCGGTAGCGAAAAGGTGTGTTGTCGCAATATCTACCCTCTGAGGCTGTCATTCGTTGGACCTACCCCACAGAGATTTTTCTCTGCTTCAGCACCTGCAGATGGTGCGCTGGCCCTTATTACAGCTCTATTACACCGCTCTACAATGATAATAAGACGTATTATTTTTTACGTTACAAGGGAAAATAGAACAGTACTTACTGCCACATTTGCCAGACCCATGAAATCCCATCCTTCTTTGCTCTAAGTGACTGCAGATAGTTCGAGTATAACTAACCATAACTCAACTGCGCTGAGCTGCAGTGATGTTGAGATCACAGGTTACGAACGTTTAAATGATTAATTACATCCTACTTTTTTATGCCTGTTTATTTCCATATTTTCAGGCGTACTAAACTCTCTCTCATTTGAACTTATTTTTGCATCGGTGTAAAATATTTACGTTGCTAGAGCTTGCTAATTTTCAGAGACAACACGTATTCTATGTAATCCTTATAAATTATGTCATTGAGTGAAACTTTAATTGTATTTATAATTCGATACTTGCAATTTTCCTATGAGTTTTGTGATACTCAGTATCACCAATTTCCCGTAAGTATACGGTCGGTTCGTATAATTCAGAAACGTCACTCTCAAATAAAGTTATGATATTTACGCTGTAAAATTCATATTAGCTGCAAATTACAAACGACAGTAAAACAACTCATTAAATTATTCCAATGGGAAAACTTTGATTTACGTACTATTTCAAGGGTCTCTAATTAAAATTCTACAAGTCTGTAGATTTCTATCATCGTAAAGATGAGGTATGGTTAATAATTCAACTGATATGTTGTCCATTGATATTCCATACTTGTGTGCAAGTTCTATCAGGCGGCGTTGATGCACTACTAATTGTTAACGTGAAATAAATAACTAATTTATATGACTTCGAAAGTAGTAAGTTACAGGGAACTGCGCTCGGCCCTTTAAACCGAGACCTAAATAGGAAGTTGATGCATAATTTTAAGCACACAGTAACCTTTAGATTGAAACTTATCATTGAATATTCACGATGGTATACTATACAGGATTATAAGGCTAATTTTCATTGACACAAACCCAAGGTATTTAGAGATAAATTATCTATTTGAATTCGTATAGCTAATTTTTATAACAAAGGGTAAAAATGGAACCCTAACACTAAGACTTTACTGTTCGTTTGTATTTCATAAAGCTAGACAATTTTCAAGATGATGTATTTCTGTTTCCACTATAAGAACTAAAACTAAAAACAGAATAAAATAAATATTGAAGCGGCTCCCATACAACAAACGTTATTTTTATGTCGTTTTATGTTCAATATTAATAACGACGACAACCTGTTGTAAAGATAACGATACGGAACCCTTCGTGCGCGAGTTCGACTCATACGTGGCCGATTTTATTTATCTTTAGGTTGCCACACATTTTTACGATAATTAATTATTAATTTATTTATTACTTGTATTATTCCCATTAATTATTATTCATACGCACTCGTGTCCTAGTAACCCTGTATAATTAACTGTTTTAAGCGAGCGGTTTCAGTCCTTATTGGGTATGTGCTAGCCTTAGAAAGTTATATAAATCCGAATTCATTTGCATAAGCAAATAAACCACATTACTCTTGGTTACAAATTACTTCTGGATATGTATAGGTACGAGTATATACATACAGTAATATGTAGTACATGGGACAGTATGTACAGTGCTTATGTGGGCTAAATAAGATATATAAATAAGATATATTAAGTCCAGTTTTTCGTTATTGTATATCTTATAATAGAAATATGTATGTATTATTGGTATTTTTGTGTTAATTAATTTAACTAAGACTTGTTTACTTGTCTACACCGTTTGACCATTTTATATAGGATTTTCATATCTGTATTATCCAAAATGACAATTAATTTTTAATAGTCTTTTTTGACGATAGCCTAGATATTTATCTTATATATATTTATCATTTCGCATAGATATTAGAAAGTAAAAGTGACCTTTGCCTTCTATGCATTGAATAAGCCCTTTTCGCGTGTTCAGAGTAACTCTATAAGTAGATGCGAGTGAAGTGAAGCGCATTCTTATGTTTCGATTGTACTTTCCCACGTTTGCTGACCGACATTTTGGGCTTCTGCCGCAGATTAAGTAACAGTCACTGAAAGAACTCTTGGCCTCAGAAAGCTTCGCTAATCAAATGATCGTCGTTTGATTGATTATTGATTGTAGGGCTTTGGTGGAACCGCACCGGAATGGGTTGTTTTGTATACTTACTCTTAGCTAGAGTTTGTTGTTTGGTTGTTGTTTTGATACCACAGCGGTACTGAATTAAAAAACGGATACTTTTTCCTGCATCACAGAATGAATGCATATTCGTAATAGCAGCAACGGATAGAAAAATGGGCGTAATGCGATTCCTACCTACATTTCATCGAAAAATCTTTTTCAAAGTCTCCATCTTCAAATCAAAACACGTTAAAAAAAATTGTTGATTGCGTACTGTCGTGTTCATTGCGTGAGGTATAATTATGATGATTTGCATTGATTGCAATAAACATGTACTGTCTAATGTTTTAAGTAGGTACTTTTTCAAGAAATAAAAATATATCACTTATACGTATTTAAAAGTAAAATTTTCCACTCTAGCGAGCACTTGGAGTTTGAAAGCTGGCGAAATGTTTATTTAGTCAGTGCAGTCCCACCTTTACTTTAACCGTATATAAATGCATTTCAATGGCTTTGTAGAACGTGCTGAGTTAATTTCACCATCGCTGTGTAAGTCGATTATCATTTGGAAACTCATCATATCTTCGAATGCCACACACTGCGTTTATTGATATACCTTCGTCTTATTCTATTGTGGTGGTAAACGAGATGGTTAAATTATTCTTTTCATTTTATTTATGAGTATTTATTATTTATGAATGAAGTGTTTTATTTATTGCTCTGTAATTGGTTATAACGGTGCGTTTACGTGATTCTTTTTTCATTCATGACAAAAGATGATAAAACATAGCTGGCATGAGATTTCTGTACTTAAATTCGATAAAGGAAATTGTTATTAAATACGTTCCATTAAAAAAAAACGAAAGATCTCGTCAGGTATCAGTTTAACAGATCAGTTAAGCTTAGATTGTATGCTATGGCTATAGCTACTGTTCTGTGTTCTCGGTTAGATTATATTAATCTAACCAGGGACTCCCCAGTCAAGAGGTATCCGTTGTTAGATCGCTTAATTAAAGTGATATTATCTTATCCGACAGCAATATAATAATTTTCCTTTCAGCTTAGTGGCTACAGGATGCAGCCAAGCTATGATTCAAAGACCTGAGAAGCCTATATGGGAGGTGGTTCAGAACAAATCTCTTCAAGACGTGCAGGCCGACAGCGAAGAAGATGTGGTACAAATACAACCGCAGAAAATCAAGCTTTCATTAAAACCTCGTGAGTAGATATGAGCTGTGATTTAATAATGATCTGAAAATGGTGATTCATTAATAATTTACGAGGCCCGATGCAAAATAGTTCGTCTAGTATGGAAAGTAGTGTAAAGCGTAAACTATAGAAAGTAAATACTGGTAAAATAATAGCAGCAGCATAAAAAAAGCAGTATAGCGGCTTTATTTAGAAAACTAACACGTGTTTGATTCATATTGCTGTGCGAGTCATCATTGAAGACACGAACGGCTCATTTCATCCCTGATGAATTTCACCGAATGTGAACGAAACTATAGTTGGACCTTTCCAACAGTTAAGTTTGCGTGAAAACCAGTTTTCTTAAACAATATGAGTATAGCAGCTTATAAAGACATCAGGTAAAGCCTTCAACAAACTTACTCTGACGGTATGGATATTTATTATACATTTTCATGATGACAGGTTTATAGGGACAGTTATGCTTAGCTTATTTTAAATTAATTAAAAAATACACAATTAAAACGGTAGACGAAATAATAAGTCTTCTGTTATATGACTTAAAAATAAACTATAATCGTCCAAAACCATAAATGATGAGTTTTACTCCGCCTAGCATTATAAAGTAAACCCTAAATCTACCTTTAAACACAATATGCCGTACAAAACTGTTTAGCAGGAGAGTAATCTCTCTGTTAGCTTAACTTTTTACTTTATTGTATAAGAAAAAATCTATGCATTTATTTTTTATGATAATTAACAGGACAGACAAAAAAGGTTCAGTTCTCATACAGACCAGCGCGGAATTACCCCCTGGATTTGTACTACCTGATGGACTTGACGTGGTCCATGAAGGATGACAAGCAGACGCTGGTATCGTTGAGAGATGACTTGCCTGACCTCCTGAAGAACCTCACTGATAACTTCAGGTAAATTCTTGAAAATGACGCAATGGCCTAAGCTTTTCTGTTTCAGTACTATGTATTTACCTTGTATGCATAAGGTAACGATGTCTCGATACGATTTGAAGGTTCTCAACGTACAAATTGATAAACATACTGACACTAGATATAAGCAATACAAAAAATAAACGACTTTTCGAATACATTATTGTGATGCGTTAAGCAAAATATTCACCTCCGTAGAAGTTGCAGTGTACTCTGACTTGCGAACACTGCACTGCGCGTGACGTATCCCTATAATCTAAATGTATACTTACATGTATATATGAAGGAATTATTATAACTTTATTGCACACCAAAAATATGGACTAGGGCAATTAGTACATTGAGCTTTATCGCCTAAAGCGATTCCTTCCAGACTTAATCGATAGAATTATTATTTACAATGAACGATTGGTATAACCAAACTTACTCAACACATTTATACTTAATTTAATAACTACACATACTCAACACTAACTAAAATGAACAAAATATTTACAAACCAATAATAACATTTATATTTACTTTTAGACTGGGTTTCGGAAGTTTCGCTGAAAAGCCAATAATGCCATTCATAAGCATGGACGCCAGGAGAAAGGCAAACCCTTGCACAGTCGAAGAGGAAGCTTGCGAACCTACTTACGCGTACAAGCATCATCTATCACTGACTAATAAGGTACGTGTAATGTATTTTTATAAGCAATATGGCTAATGGGGACCATTAGCTTCATAGTGTTTGATAGATAAGTATAAGTAACTTAGGTGTGACGTGTTTGTTTAAGCCTTTGGCCAACAGCAGTGTCATGACATTGTCGTTTCTTGATCAATCTTGGTTTGAGCCATTTAGTATAACGACATGTAAAACAAAAATATTAGTATAGAAGTTTGGGTCTTAAATTTTAGTATTTTTCAAGAAATTTACTTTTACTTTGGGCAAATCTTTGCTTAGGGTAAACCTAAAACGACGTAAAGGTCACAAGTCTAGAATGTCGCGTATGTCCATAAATTACATCAGTTTGCTATGGTATTTTGTTTGTCAATCTTTAAACATTTTCCACCACTTGTGCCCGTTGATTTAAATATGTATTCAGAAAATGGATCGGAAGGTGACGTCACAGTAGGTACGCAGAGCAAAGATTGCAATCATGTTCCAATTTATTTTTATGCATTGTTTAAGCGTTAAAACAAATTATAAATTATTATAATACAAATGGTAAATATTAAGCAAATTATCTTCTTGTTCCAGGTAAACGAGTTCATAGAGAATGTTCACAGCAGTTCAGTGACAGCAAACCTGGATAACGCGGAGGCACAATTAGACGCCCTGATGCAGGTGCTGGCCTGCAAGGAGAAGATCGGCTGGTCTCGTAGAAGCAGGAAGATCGTTATCCTATCTTCTGATGGGTACCTTCATGTAGCGGGGGACGGACGACTTGGTAGGTTAATATTTATATACTCGTACCTACAGCAATTGTCCTTTATCTTCAGATGTTACGAATTTTGTGGAGAATGCTCAGAATTTTTTTGATGTTGTGTTTAGTTTTAGCAATAAAAATATTGTGGATTGCATTAATTAATATTAGAAATCCGATGTATTTTCATACCTGGCCGATGGATACATTTTTGTTCAGATGTACAATATATTTAGAAGATATCTTAGTGAGGAGCTGTTAGTATTTATATTTTATTATTATTGAAACGATTATACACGTCACGGTGTTTTAAAATTACGTAAAGTGTGACACAAAACAAATGTAGGATTGAAATTTGTTTAAAATCTTGCGCTATGAATCAAACACTGCTGAATAGTTGCAGCGACACGCGCAAGCTCGAATCCTTCGTCTGCAAGATTCGAATCCGTGATTTTTGTTATTAGATTCATTTTTCATAGATTTTAATTTTATTAGAAGTTTAATTCAACTATACCTATATATCTTTTGCTCGTAGGTGGTGCCATCAGAAGAAACGATGAGACATGTCATTTGGATGAGAACGGGTTTTATTCTGAAGCTGCAACCTACGACTATCCTTCTGTGGCTCAAATATACAGACTTCTGGATGATTACAAGGTAATATCAATCAATCAAATGCTAAGAGATACCTAGCATGTTTAAAAAATGAGAATGTCCGACGTCATATCGGCAGGCAGTTTCCAATTATTTCGATTTGTAAACCAAACTACTGGATCTATTTGCGAAAAATTATATTGTGAAACCAACTGGACAACCAGGAAATCTACTCTTCCAAACAAAAAAATAACTCTCGATCGCTCCAGTTATCGCTCAGTAATCGAGGAACATATATATATATGTAGGTATAAAAATAAAACTTACGAAAACTTCCTCGGCTTTGGAATTCAGTTAAAGTAAGTTGAAGTCAAAAACTGACTACCATAGCCGTATTTTTAATTTATTTAAAATAGTAAGCAGCTATAAATAATAAATAAAAAAGTTATTAGGCTATATATACCATTTTATTTATCTTGTCCCAAGTATGCTAGGCTAGGTACAATACAAATATTTCGTCTAAAAATAGATTAACGTGCTACCCAAACGTAAATCTGCTTTCCTTAAGTTAATGCTAACTAACGCCAGTGTTTACTACAGTGGTCTGGTATTTGTATGGATACTAAACGTCCGTTCCATTTTATACGGTACTCTTTATCGGATAGATCGTTATTCATGTACGAGTATAATTAAATTAATATATTATATTGTCGTGTGGAATTGTAATAGATAGATTGAGTAGGAATAGCATTTTTCCGCTTTTTTAAATACTAAATAGGCTTGCGTTGACCAAAACTCGCCTGAAGTGAAGCGACAATGCTGCCATTCACTCGCAATTTGAAAAGACCCGGAAAAATAGAGAATATTTTTACTTCAAACACCATTGAAAAAATATTACATTTAAAATAAATGTGAATCAATTATTTTCTTTATTTAAGGTGAACGTGATATTCGCTGTAACTGAAAGCGTTAAAGACCACTACGACAGATTGCACGAACTTCTAAAAGACTTCACATACGTAGCTAAACTTGAAAGCGACAGTTCTAACATCCTAAAGCTGGTAAAGGCTGGATACGAAGATATCGTGAGCGTGGTCAACTTCGAGGATGATTCCAGTGAAGGGCCTGTTAAGGTCAGGTACTTCACTGACTGCGGAGTGAAAGGCGGTACTTTGATGGAAGCTACCAGGTGTACCGGCGTGGAATACGGCATGACAGTTAATTATGAAGCGCATATCAGCCTAGATTCGTGTAAGGAATTTAAGACGGTAAGTAGTTTCTGCTTATACCTACCTATTTATATTTTTAATAATCTAAAATTTTCCATTTCTAAGTTATAATAGATTTTTTTTTCCTTTACAAATTTAAAAAAATGAATATATAAGTAGGTACTTTATGCTCGTATTTTTTATTCTTTCTCCATGGTATACTTACTCGTCGTACTCCAAGCATACGTAGGTACCCAACACGTAAATTTGAAGTGTCTATGAAGTAACTGTATCCATCATGTTCGATTTACGTCAAATGCACTTGAATGTTCTGTGGAGTAGGTAGATACTTCACTCGAGTGCGATGTCATCAAGTTATAAATATTCATCAACACGAACCCAAGTACTTACATATATGTAATATTTTGTTTCCTTCGGTTGGCTTTACTGGTTCAGAAGTGAATTTATTATAAAGCATTTATTTTTAATTAATAAAGAAGGGTTTTTGATTAAAAATCCTATTCCTCTGGAATGAGTCGCTGGAAGCCACAACTTATAGCGCGATACGAATTCTTAAGTACTTACAAAAAATGCTTCACAAACAGCATGCTTGACATGATAATATCAAGTAATATATGTAGACAAACCGAACATAGAAATACGATAAAGATGCTATTTACATCTTATGCTAACTAAGAGTAAGTCCATACTTACTCTTAGTTATAATAAGATGTAAATAGTTGCTGCTCATCCAAAACTTGGTATTCTTCAGAAAAAACGCCTTGTGTCATCAATCCGTATATGAACGGGTTATTTATTAACTACAAGTTATTTATCCCTTGTAATACATGCAACAAATAAAAATATTATTTTATTTTTATTACAGTCAGAACAAACTATCAAAATCATGGAGTCGCAGCTGGGACAGGACAAGTTGACTCTAGAAGTGGAGATACAGTGCGGGTGCAAGTGTGAAGGAGATAAGATCAAGGACTTATCGCTGTCATGTCCCACTCATTCGCATCTTGTTTGCGGAGTCTGTCAGTGTAATAAGGGATGGTAAGGTTAACACCGGTACATGGTAGAGTTTGCACGGACTCGGCGCGAAACGCTTTACGTCTTCTTTTTACTGCCAAATTGGTGCTTTCTTACCGGCTTCTGTATTTCCTTATTTTTATCTAAGCTGGTTACTTACCAGGACAAAGATTATATTACGTAAACTACTACGGTAATTGTAATTTTACTACTAGGTACTGCTACAATCTTTAATTCGTTACTTCTGATCTTAAACTATAACCTATGCGGTGTCTTGGCTTTTTATATCCTAATAATTTGAATTTTAAGGCATGTTTATCTAAAAAACAAATGAGGTTCTTCTAGGGATTTTGCTTTATAAATATAAAACGGAACTAGTAAGTGGCAAAATAATATGAAAGATTTGTAGATATTCCTTTGATAAAGAAGTAGGTATATACAATTAAATGTCGCAGTCAACAGGATACAATTTTGCAAATTAGGAATTTAGCAGATTTAATTGTCATACAAGATAAACACATATATTTATACCTAATCAATCGTGCTTGCTCCCTTTCCTACGTAACATAAGCTCTGCGTAAGCTCTAAGTACAAATAACTTGTGTGGTCTGATGAATACACACGTTCAGAGATAGAAGTACCCAACGATAATGTTCATTTGATTTCCTACCGGTAAATTCCAGCTTTATTCCAATGATTGAATTTTTTATGTCGTTCGAGCATGAATGGACGATCGTATTAAATCAATCTTGTTATAAAAAATATTATTGATGTCTTGATCACAGTGAAAGATGTGATTGATGTGTAAAGTATCTGTGGTCCATTGTGTATGGTCACATACATCATGAGGTATGATATTCACAATAAATTCATAATCAAAGAAATGAATACATTAAATTTGTAAATTATCAAGACAGAAGAGCCATACTTTAGGTACGAGTAATTTTGTACAAACTTAATTTTATATCTGAACAAAAATTACTCTTGATACCAATATGTCTTGCATGAGTCTTTTAGGATATCATATGCGATATTTTTTTCATTGAAACGCGACGTTATTTTGCAATGTAAATGCAGTACTTTTTAGGTATCAAACTAAAAAGTTTTGCATATATCGAAAACTTTTGCAATTTGTATCATAAATATTTTTCGAGATTTATGTCCCCGAGTTTTTGTATTATAGCTTTTTAATAAGCATAGCCTGAGATATTATCAATAAAAACCCATTTAATTTCCAGGTCTGGTCCGCAGTGCGATTGTTCAATAGAAGATGAGGACGCTTCAGCATTGCTGACAGCTCAATGTAGAGAGCCGAACACAACGCGGACGCTTACCTGCTCGGGCGCTGGCGACTGCTTGTGCGGCAAATGCGAGTGCGACCGCGGGTACAACGGCCGGTACTGCCAGTGCAAGGCTTGCGAGATTAGCTTGTGAGTATACTGCTAGATTAGCTCTCGTTGTACTTTTTTTAGACTATCCTCGTTGCTTGTCTAGCTGAAGCTGCTGCAGAGACCGGTGAAAAATCAACGGACATTCAGCGTTACTGGCAGTGCAGAACTAGTGGTTCCGCGAACTGTCGACCTCGCGACTACTTTTTATAAAAAAAACAATTTTATAAAAAAACGGCAACCACTTGCCCGATCTTTTTTTTTAATTCACGAATATTATACATGTTGCGTTTCGCAAGTCTGTACTAAATATTATGGAAATCGGCCAGTAAATGCCGCCATAGCAAACTTAAGACCCTTATTGGGAGAAATACCACCGTTCAAAAAAACTTCCATAGCTACTATAGCAGTTACTATTCTCACCACATCTAGTAGTGATAGTTACTATTGAATCTACTGTCCTTTTTGCCGACACGATTGGAATGAGTCTGTTTACTGAGTTCTGTGTACCACTCCTATTAAATAATCCCGACGATTATAAAATGCTTTACGCGTACGTACGTACGATATACTAGGAGACAAATTTTCTACTCGTTTAATATACGAACTGACAAGGAAAGAAAAATTAGCCAGACAAGAAGCATAAATAGGTTCGGGTAAAATTAATGTATGTAACTAGATAGTAAGTAAGCTAAGTAAACGGACTTCTCAACACATCGAACATTTCCATTAGCCACATCCTTATCCTATCTGAGCCTAATTAGCTTGTAAACTACAAACCACCAGCCGAGTAAATTCTGATCGCGGAAGTGGTCTGAATCAATCGAACTCTGAACAGATCAGATACTGTTCTCACTTACAGAACACTTCATCAAGATTGAAGTTTCGCAGACACCCGTTACAAATACCCGCCATGTTTTCCGTGAAGTATTATAGTGTGAATCGCATATGGGTTAAAGAGTAAAGTACTCAATCGTGGTATTTTGATTTGTTAACTGTTTACGTTATTTTGTTAACTTATCTAGAATATGGGTTGGTAGGTACCATCACATGGTATATACCTACAATACGTTTTACTCTTCCACGTCATTTAATGTGTTATCTGCCTACATATACGAGTATGTAATAAGAACCTTGAAGAAATCAACATGGTATGTTATTAATAATTATTAATAGTCCTCATGCAGCTCAGTTCTAGGTTTATACCATTGACTTTCTGCTTGACATCAAACTCCTTGGGGATGCCTTTGCTGATAGTGTATCTGCCAAGAGTATACAGATAAATTTAATATGTTTATAATTTAAGGACTCACAGGTCCCTATATTGTGGCCTGGCTTATCGACATATCCCGTTTGGTAAAAGAGCGCTAATCTTCAAGACTCTCAGTACCATTTTATCTTCTATTCTAAACATCGACGAGTAGAAATCCTATATCAGGATTCTAATAATGACTCACACAAAATACGTATCCTTCTAGTATACAGTAGGTAATAGCTATAATAATATTTCGTTAGTTATATGGATACAAGCACCTTTCTACCTACAAACCCTCTCGATTCACGAGTGTATTCATGAGTACTTTTTAAATCTCCAGTTTCTGTTTTAAAATCATAAATAACGTGCTTAAAATTCTTGTCCGCTTCTTTGGATGAATTATGTTATAACAAATACCTACACTAATTTGTTTACGCTTTATGTATTCGGCGTTGTAAATAAAATATAAACTCGATTTTGGTGACGCCAGATATTAAAGAAAGCCTCATTTGCATATAACTGCGTCCAAAATGTATACTCTTTATTAATATTCGTTAGGTGACCTTTAAGCGGAATCCGATAATTTTGATGGGCATAACACTTCCTGTAGTAGGTACTTTTAAACTTATTCCAAGTTTTCCTGCCGCCGCTATGACTGTACAGTTGACTGACACTTTTTAAGTTAGTATTAATGTAAATATTAACGTAACTCTCAACGGCAGTCATATAGAGTTTGACAGGTGATGTTCTAACTTCAAAGCTCAAAAACATGATCTAGGCTTTTTCAGGGTTTAACCGAATTTGATGAAAGGTAGGTACTCTTTGGTTTCTGAGCCAACTGACGGCTCAACTGTGATGGTCATCACACTTTGGTAGAATCAGTTTTAAGTCCGAAGCCACTCATCTCCCTATATAGGATGGTAACTCTGTGACTGTAAACGACGAAAATTTGGATATTTAAAACGCCACAATGCTAAAATGTCATCACAAAATGTTAGCAACTTTAGCGAAATCGGCTACAAGTCGATCCATATCATGAAAAATTTTAGTTTTGGAGTTCGTTCGAGTAGGTATTAAAAAAAGTTACACCTATTTCTGCACAATCATAAAAACCACTTTTATCAACCGTGTATAAGTTATAAATGGATTAACACCTTTATTTATTCTATTTTATTGTTTGGTTCAATAACTATTCAATATATTCGAACTTACTTGGAACGTATACGGCTTCATCCACATCAAATTTTGAAACTGCTCCGGAGAGTCTAAAGGAATGAGCTTGGCTAGTTATAGTGCAGTGACGTTTCATAAAACATCGTCTTAATGTCATTTAAGAAATGCCGACTTAAATTAACCAAAACCTTCGAGATAAACAAACAAACATTACTGAATGCTGATAAAGTTCTTGAATATTGCCATATTTTCAGAGAAAACGGCATTGAGTGCGGTGGCGTGGGTCGCGGCGACTGCGTATGCGGTCAGTGCGCTTGTGCAGAAGGCTGGAGCGGGTCAGCTTGTGACTGCACCGATAAGAACGACACCTGCATCGCACCCGGCACTGACCTCGTCTGCTCGGGGCAGGGGGACTGTGTCTGTGGTAAGTTATGCGCCAAAACTATTACAAGTAATAAATTAACTATTTGATTTGACACATAAGTAGATACATAGAATTTCAAATGCTGCCCAAGGATGCATTTCCGTGCGATGACGATCGCATGTTACTACCGCCGATTATTGGTATCATATTTATTTCGTACGTATAAATCTAAAGCGGCAATCTCATAACAATGTCACGGGTGCATCAAGATTTTCATATCTATCGGGAATGACAATAAATATTTTTATGATTCGACGATTGTGCCAGATATCGAATATTAAATCATCTTTGCTTTATAATTGTTATTGGTATTCAGTCCTTACACGTAACCATTAAAGAGTTTTCACTATTACTTTACATCACCAATAGCACAGCCTTGTAGTGCGAAACTTTTCACTGTCAAGGAACCGAACGCCTCAATACAAAACCCTATAAAATTCACCGAATATGAACAAAACTATGGTAGGATTTTTCCAACGATCGTGTGCGTGTATATGTGTCCATATTATTAAACAATCAAACCCACTTTAGGTTCTTATGAATAGCAAGTGGAAGAACGCATTTTACAAACAAGTTTCATAGCTCTTTGCGATTGCGCCTGAGCAAATCATGATATTAATCTCGTATCAGTGCTATGCTTGCTTAATAAACAAATGCCTGGTATGCTACTCAAAATCATCTTCTAGTTACCTACATCTATTCTCAGGTCGTTGCGAGTGCTCCACCGTACAAGACACAGGCTCTAAATATTCTGGAATGTTCTGTGAATCCTGCGCCACTTGCGTGAACCTACTGTGCGCGAGTGCAGAGCCTTGCGTCTCGTGCTACCTCAACACTAGCTGCACAGACTCGTGCTCTATCGGGAACGTCAACTACACTGTCAGCGAGAAGCTGCAGGGCTCTGGTGAGTTGACACTCTGTGACAGTTGCTTTATTTAAGGTGCGAGTACAGACCGTGACTTTTGTGGCGTAATATGGCATTCATATGCGCAAAGATCTTAGAAATTTTTCTAAGATACGAATACAAAAACTCAACTGACACATGTCACAGAGAAAGCTGTAATGTCTATTCATTATCGTAAGTGGAAAATCAACCGTGGATACTGTCACTGAGAGGTGGCAGGACTCCGCTGAGCAGAATTCTTAATAGTAGGTAATCTTTGAAAGGCTTATTGTTTTTTTTAAACTGTCTTAACACAGTGGTTCTCTTAAAGTACATGTTCGTGAGGTCTCGCTCACCTTGCCCACCATTAGTATTTTAAAAAGTTTGATAAATGGCACGGTTTTGGTATAGGTAGGTTGGTGACCTTGGCGTATCTGTAAGTGTCTTTAAGTAAGAAAGTATAAAGAATAAATTAATTAAATGAACAACACCTAATTATCCGCAAGTTACTGTGGAAAAGTGCGTAAAGAAAGATGATTAGTAGTTTTGCTACTACCTACTCTACTCGCTAGTTACATTCCACCATAATTACAGCGATCTTTGTGGTTTGTTAAACATCATGGTTGAAAGTGCATTTAAGTCTAAGTAAGCTTAATGATATTGTGGATTGCGGTCTGCGGGAAGAGAAAATTACGAGGCAGTGGTTGGAAGGTAGTATATGATGACGCGAGATTTGAGAAAAAACGATGTAATGTACGAAAATGATAAACTAATTGCAAAAGGCTAGCCTACCTAATTTATAGACTTATTTAAATGAATAAAAATAGCATGTGAGTAAATAAAATATTTGTGTTATTTGTACGCACTAATTAATTATTTTTAATTATGTCATATTTTAATCAATCCGTTTTCATATTTCAGATCCAATAACCGGCGACGAAATTTCGTGCATACTGCGCGTGGAGGAAGACTCATTAGAATGCGACTACAAATATACTTACACGGCTGTTTCCCAATCCATGGTTGCCATGGAGATCATCATCAGGTCCAAGGAATGCTTCCAACCAACCAGCGCCCGCCTCATGACCAGCGGCCTCGTTATAATGGCATGTGTTATCGCCGCTGGTTTGCTCGTTATTCTCGGAGTAAAAAGCGCTCAAATCGTCTCAGACCGACGAGCCTATGCAAAATTTCTCAAAGAAGCTGAGGAGAGCAAAAAACATATGCAAGAACTCAACCCGTTGTACATATCGCCGATTTCAGAGTTCAGGTTACCCGACGAGTATCCTAGAGATAAGAATGATTAGTTATTAGTCTGAGTTATGCATAATAGTAACCTAAGTTATTGATAGTACTACGAGTACATAGCGGACTGCTAAAGTCACTAGGTGTAAAAGTTTTCGTTGACATTTGACTATGTATTATTTAGTTGTAAGTAATTCTGATCGTCTTGATAGATTGAAAATAATAGTGCGTTCAATAAGTGGGCTATATCCAGTAGTGGGAAAATAAAGGTGAAACTTCTGAAAATTGGCGATCATCGATAAGTTATACTCGATCGTAATAAACAAATTTTAGGTTATCAAGAAAACATGGAAAGTACCTATGACAAAAGTAAATTCATATCATGAACTTATTATTATTCTTATTGGGAAATAAATTAGCAGGTCTGTATGAAATTACCTGAGTGCTAAATAAAAACAGATTAGAAATTCATGGCAGTTACGTCAAAATAAAACGGAAATTTGGATATAGGTAAGATTGCATTTATAGAGGCAAGTAATTGAAATTCGCCGAAAATTAAACGTAAAACCAGTGTTTTTAAGTAGGTAAGCCATAAGAATATTTTTAATATGTATTGATATACATATTATTTATATCCTTAATTTAATTTTAGACTTAATACAATAAGTTTTCAATGAGATGAAGAAGGTGCTAGTAGGCTAACTTCAAAGATTTCTCTTAGGGAATATTTTTCCGAAGAATGTAAATCATTTAACGTAAAGTTTTACATTCAAATAATATAATAATATTCTCACCTAGTCTGCATTTTGTATTAAAAACTTAGTTTCGTACTTAACTCAGGGTTACCTCATTATGTTAGGTATTAACTTTAAATTATTAAGAAAATTATTTGTTATTCTAATATCACATCACCTCCGTAATTACGCAAAGAACCATTGGGACTTATACAGGTATAGGTACCTTAAATATCAGATAAATATACTTACAAGTAGGTATATGCTCATTATTTTAAAGACCATTGCTTTGATATATCACGCTCTTTGCACCAAAACTAATTGCAGATTTATGTAGATCTTAGATTATTTTATTTACTACCTGTAGTAAACAAAATTATCTAAGTTTTAGTCCATCACATGATTATCTAGTTCCTCTATGTGGAAGTCTATTATTGTCAAATTAAATTATTTATAAAGTAATGAATAATTATTAATGTTATCAATTGATGAATTAATAAAACTGTTTGATCGTACATAAAGCCTTTCTTTTCATATCTATTTATTTATGTCTGGTTACATAGGGTTATTGGTTGGCGGTATACTAAGCTCAAAAGAGGCCATAGTTCATCCTAATAACCAACATTGTTGTTATGGGCCAAATCTCCTTCGAGAAAAAAACAGCTTATCATTAGTTTTGTCGATGACCGAACTTTCTCTATCTATCGATTAACGTAGCTGAAGTAGTCGGTAGCCTGTTCGGACAAATCGACTTTAAGTGACAATCGCTGGGTATTTAATTGCAATAAAAGACCGTTATTCCAGTTTCAAATATTTTTTCGAGTTTCACCATTTTCCCGATATATAAAAATACCTTAATCCGACTTTTCATACATTAATATTTACATTCGAACAACAGCATCACCGTGTCATCATAAACTGTACAAATTATTGTTAGTATCAACTTGGTAAAAACAATTTTGCTGGATTTATTACTAAGACACGCACACTTCACTCATGAGAGTGCTTGTTGTTTTGTGGCTTTTCAGTTACTTTTTGGAGCTGAAAAATAAACATGGTTTGTCCTTAACCTACTTAGATAAAAAGTACGAATAATATTACAGAAAATACATTTTTTCTTGTTTCGACATTATACAAGTCTTTTGTGTAATATGTTTTTGAATGCCTACGCATTAGCATTCTAAAATCAATGGTAGTCAACAAATCGTTTTACCTAAAAATATGCATAGAAAATGTGGTTAACATTGTCAAAAATTACGAAATTTTTATCATATAATAACGAAATCGTTTGTCTTTGATTAACTGATATTAAAAATTTTTGTATACATTATGTATACAATTAACTTTAAATTGTTAATCGCTAAAATCACATTTATATATCTTAAAATAAACTTAGTTTGACTAAGTACATAACACTTATTTTATACAATAACATAAATGCTGATGTTATAGCTTGTTATATGGTATTGCATAAATTTATTCCAACGAAGATGTTATTTTTGTACAATATTTAAAAGTAATATAAGTCTGAACGTTTTGTACACTTTACAAATATTGAAATATATTGAGCGATCAGATCTATAGGTATTATTTTATTTTATCAAAACAATAATTTAAATTCGTTTTATAAAATCTCTAGTATGTCTCCAACAGCTCATCAGCTGTAGCTGGGCTCATTATGATTTTCTAGTACGACGTAATTTATTTGATATTATTAGCAATAATTGAGAGCTACCCACTCCACGTGAATTCCATAGGAACGTATTTTTCTATCATTAGATATCTCTGGATTCCAAATAATAAACATCCATAACCATCTAACGTTTCAGTAGGTGCGATATGATATTTGTATCACAACAAGACATACGTGTTAAGTATAACTTTTTTTGAAGTGAATGACTTTTTATTTAACAAGGAACCATTTCTATGAAAACCGCGCGGAATAGTGAGGTCTTAGGTACGCTATTCATCAATTCGATAGCTAGTATCACATTAGGGATAACCTTCCACCAATTACCTACAGTTACTAATCATAATCATATAATAATACATGGAATATGTTTTTTTCAAGGACCAGATTTGTTAAGTACAAAATATAACGTTTCATTTATTTCTAACAAAACTAAAAAGACTACACACAATTATAATCAAACATAAATCGTGTTCATCAAAAATTTATGAACTTGGTATGTCAAAATGGTACTATTTATGCACAGCGTTAGTCAGAATGACAATAGTAATTAGCAGTTGGGATTCGGCTTAATATTATAGATTAATTTACATGTACTTATTGCCAAAAAACTGTACATTGTAAGAATGACGAAGATTCTCGCGTACAAACATAAACCAGTGTTGATAAAATCTAAATAGTCATAATGACTTGATTCAGCTATTCACATAGATGCGGATTTTATAGTCGGAGCGTTGCGATGTCGAAATACGAGTACATGTTATCAACTGTAGTGGTAAAAGTTATGTCGAATACAAAATAGGAGGTTCTTATTTCGTCTTTTTTAGTTCTCTATATTTATTTCCTAAATACAGAGAGATGTCTGGACCGATATTGAAGACTCTTTTTGTTCCAGGTTAATCTCATCAAATAAAAATAACTGTAAAATTTACCTGCCGATCGTTATTTCTTTTTAAAGTAAGTTTTACTTGTTTTCTTTAGAGAGCTGAATCGAAGTCACGACATAACAGTTGTAGGTTCTCATAAATTGTTACACTATTAACCTGTGTTCCGTCAGACGTGTCTGTCGTGCAGTGGTTGCGGGATGAGCGTCATGGGGCGAGCGGCGTCGTGCTTTGCGTCCACAGGGTCAAAATCAGGCAGGGGTTCGGAGATGCGCGCGTGGGTGGCCCCGTGACTAGGGGCGTGGGGCACCGCGTCCGGGACTAGTCCGCGGATCAAGTCCGAAATGCACGCCCACGGTACTATCCTGGTAATTTAATGAAATAATGATTAATTTCTATCAAACGTATGAAATAAAATTATTAGCAAACACACACAGATATCTTTAGTATTTATTTTTGTATGTAAGTGGTTGCCTGGAAGAGATCACGATAAGGCTACCACTGGTAGCAATATATTTTGTAAGAATTTTTCTTTTGTATTTAACTTTTTGTGTGACTACACTACAATAAAGAATTGATCTATCTATCTATCTCCACCCGAATCCAGCTGCAATTCACAACGTCTAAAGGCAGCAGAATTAAATAATTATTTAGGGATATTGATAAGCACAAAGCATCATAGTCTTTGACTGGTATTGTTCTATTTTTCTCACGGCTGATTTTTCTTTTAAAGTTTAAATTAACAATGCAGACACTGTTCTAACTAACCCATACTTAAAACATAAAACGTACATTTGTATAGGTACCTACTACAAATTATTGCCCTAAGTATATAATCTGAAACAAAATAATATGCATGCATGCCTAATATCTATTGACTGATTACCTACCTTATTGTTTTGTACCAACTGCCTAATAATAATAATTGTTGTGTTTGAAATATATATTTATTAAAAATTATTACTTAAAGTGTCAGTTTTATATCGTCTATTTTATCCTTTTCGGTAAGACCTACTTATCTACATAAAACAGCAATACAAATAAATATATTTATATATGTCACTGTAAAATTGTAAATACCGTTACAATCTACCGAATAATAATACGTTAAATTGTAAGCAGTACGTAGCGGTTCACAATCTCTCGACAGTTTACAATCTCGCGAGATAGATTATAATCTAACGATATTTACAATTTTACGGTGACATATATATACATTGGACATACAAATTTTGCATGATTTGAAAAATTTGGTTCACTCGCTCAGTCAAATATAAGAAGTCATTGTATAGGTAGTACTCGTATTATATATACTTACCATTTGAAGGGCAGCAGAAGTCGGAAGTAGCCCGGTATTAGGGCGAAGGGTTCATTGGTGCGTATCGCATGAATCACTCGGTCCGCTACTTCGTTCGAGTTCAGCTGTGGCACGAATCTGAAACGCGACATTCGTTGTGTGACAATGAGCATTTTTACCATGGTTATAAGATTCAGATTGGATTTCCTGGAGAGCTAGTACTCGTATTTCTTGCTGCTAGTACCTGCTTGTGCTTTGGATCACGCTAAGAGTTCTGCGGTCAAAACACCGCTCGTAAAAATATCGGTATAGAACTGAGCATTGTCCATAGAAAAAATACTAAGTTTTATTAATCTTAATTTTATGAATTTTCCAGGACAGGAGAAAATAACAGCTGTGCTTCGTAATATTTCCTTTATTTATTATGGGCATTATGTCAAATTTAATTTTAATTGTACATCTGTGCAAACCAAAGAACAAAATTATTTAAATACAATAAAGCGCTGATCGATAAATTTTAATTAAGCTGACAATTGTAATATCTTTTTTTTATCTTATTGCAAGCCCGCAAAAAACAAGATAATATTTGTCAAACAGTGATATACATGAAAGTTTTTACTAGTTATAGAGAAAACAAAATGCACAGTGTTTGCTTACGAAAATCATCACCGGATGTGACAGAAACCTGCCTCAACAAAACCATTTACCTAGAATTGACTTCCTCGAACATGCCCGTTGATCGGATGAAGTAAGGGCAGATAAGAGAAGTGCGGACTCCTTTGATGCCTTTTGTTTCTAATTCTACTCTCAAGGCTTCGTCGAAGCCGCAGGCCGCGGACTTGGAGGAGCAGTAATCTACCAGCTTGGCAACTCCGACGTATCCCGCCATAGACGCAATGGTCACCACATGACCGTCATCATGTTCTATCATGTTTGGCAAGAAGGCTTTTACCGTCTGAAATTAAAATAAAACTCGTATTGACAAGTGCCTCAATTGGGTAAGTATAATTTATGTTTTGGGCAATGACCTATTTAAAATGCATACGTTAAAATATTACTATTCAGCTCGGTTTTACTATAATTTTTGTGAATATTTATTTGTGATATTTACTCGTAGTTATGCTCACCCAGAAATGTGCTAAAATGTTGACATCGAAAGTCCTCTGTATGAGGTGATCCGGCGTGTCTAGTAGGTACTGGCCTGACACCACTCCAGCATTGTTGATTAGTAGATTCACCTGGAAAATCACCATGTAAACAAATAAGTATACTGAAATGATTTTAATACTAGAGTTTCGGAGTTGACCCTGTATTTCGTCGCGAGCAGATCAAGGCAAGGCAAGAATTTATAATGTTCGAATACCGAGCCACGCAAATATTGACATTGACAATATTTTAATAAATATCGAAGGTCATCCTGGAATATATCTTGAATAATAGAGCACTGTTTCTCTTACAGTGTTTTAACACCGACAAATATACTAGTATATTTGTCGGTGTTAAAACACTGCTCTACTCTAAATTCGACGACATCATTTAGATTTAAATATAATTTTAAACAAAGATTCTTAATATGAATAAATCAGTCTAGAGGTTGTCGAGATATTGCAAAAAGCTTGTGCTCGTGAAGTCAACAATTTGCAGACGACTAGTTAAGAATTTAATATTAGTATTTTGATTTTTATTACGTCGTCAGCAAACGAACAGCGTGAGAATGAAGCTTACGATCTGACATGACAATGCTAGAAAACGTTTACATATTACGTGAGATTGGAAATTTTATGATTAGCGCAAACCCGTGTGTTGCTTGTTATATCTCAGCTCGTGTTATTGGCTCTATAATAACTTATTTAAAAAAGCGGAAAGAATAAAACAGAATTAACCTGCCTCTTTGAGAACAAATTGATAAAAAACTTAAATAAAAACATAACGGAATTTAAATATTTTAAGTAGAATAAATATTATTAGATGAGATTAAAGGGAATATAGGAGCTGTTTCCGAAACTAGGGTAATGTTAATAATTTAAATAACTTTGATTAACTTTGATAACTTTGATTTGATGTAAGTTATTTAAAAAAAACTTTAACGCTATTTTATTGAGACAAACTATTTAAATTATAGCACAAAGTTTCAAGTCAATCCGAAGTTTTTAACTGGGGGGAAATCACGTTAAAAGTTTCCATTATATAGATTCATAGATACAGACCAAGCAAATGAAAGCGTGTTAAAAAGCGTATTATTCTTCTTGATTTTAACGGTCTAATCACGACGCTAAACGAATCTTTGAATACCTACCTATAAATACCTTCCTAAATAATATGTAGTCTTGAATTACTTATCTTAACCTCAGCAAAAGGTATTTCATTTTATCGTAATTCGTAGGGTTCCTATTGGGTCTAGTGTTGGGCTGCTTTGAATATTTGTTTAAAATTCATGCCTAAGGGAGTGCTAGAAGTGAAGCCGTAGGGTAATTTTTAAGTAGAAAAGTATAATAAGTTCTTACCCTGCCAACTTCTTTCTCCACTTTCTTGGCTACCCTATAGACATCCTCCCGGCTTGCGAGGTCGACCGCATAACCGAAACACTTGCCGCCTACACCTTTCACCAACTTTACTGTGTCTTCCAGCCCTGGAAATAATTAAGTATTTATTATGCAAATTATAGTGTAGCTATATCGGTCTATATCTTCTTTTACATATATAAAATAGTAAGTCCTGACTAGGAATCAACGTATAGAGCTTAAACCACTGTACCTGGGGACAAGAAATTTAGTGAGATTTAGAGTGTTTTTATTATAGAGGATAAGGGATAAGATATTAAGTAACGATTTTTGGAAATTAAACCCTAAAGGGTTCAAATGGGTGTTGAATGTATGAATGTATATAACTTTGCTGCACACCAAACAAAAGTAACAGCAAAAAAAACAATATATATCAACAATGTTAGAAATAAATGGATAGAACTAATTGTATGCAAAAAAAACGATTGGTGCAACCAAACTTATACTAAAACATATTAATAACTCTGTTTTACACAAAAACTAACTTAAACTAAACAAACATATGTTATACCTAAAAATAAGCTGTAAAATTGTATACCTGCAAAATTGTATGGTATCGGAATATAAATTAACACTAGGATAACTAATATCTGTATAGGAAGGGATTTTGCCTGCCTAATGGGTAATAGCAGTCTATTCCACAGAGTAATAGCCTGCACAGTAAAAGAGGAATGGTAATAAAGGTTCAAGTAGGAAGAAGTAGAAAATTGTAGCTTCAGAGTAAGGGAGTGTCGCAGAGAGGTGGAGTGAGTAGCTACAACATATTTGAAGGGCTCTTTTAAGTAGTGAGGAGTATTGCGGTAAAATAAATTGTTGTACAAAGTGATAAAACGTGAGTGAGAAGACAAGAAGACCGACGAAGACGGATAGGTAACTATTTGAGCCTTTGATGGAAATCAGAGATGTGATATATTTGTGTAAACCAAATACATACCGAATGCAGAAATTTTGTAAAGGTTCTAGAGTATCAGTTAAATCTAAATAGCAAGCGTCAGCGTAAACTAATAATTATAGCGGGTTCAAAGTTAAAACATTTCAATATCTAAATTTGTCGCGAGTAACGCCGCGGGTGATAGTAGTAGAACGTGTGACACTAGTACAAATATAAAAGGGAGCACACTCAAAGTATAGATTTGTAAGGCTTATAATTATGGAGAAAAAATATACTAAAATATATTACATTTTGGAGATATGTAGAGCTACATCTCTGAGGTATAAGAAGCTTTTCCTGTCATATTAGTATGCTAATCATATAGAATTTATATAGCTCTAGTCTATAGGCATGTTGTTGACCTCTATAGCCTTTTTTTCTTGATAGTGATGTCTCTCAGTCAAGAACATACTCGAATGGACTAGTATAATATCCGAAAACGAAGTAATAAAATACTTTGATGCAGATGAAAAAATATAACGGAAACTCATACAAACGTCATAAATTATGATTTATGCTCACCTAGAAAATTGTTGTTAAAGCTTTGAAGCGAGAAACCTGTTTCAATCAAGTATTTTTTTTTTACAACACGATTTGCAAATCCGTTAGAAATATTATGATGACTCTACTGATAGTTTAGTTGTAGTATAAATATAATTAAATATTAGAGACAACAATTTGTTCTTTTATATGCTGCTCGAATATACGGTCATATTTTGAAAAGTCATTATATAATATGGGATTACGATAGTTAAAACATAGAAAAATAAAATTAAGACATAGAAGAACACAATAGTTGATTTATAATTCCAGAACATTCAAAACAACTCAAGAGCTCGGGAAACCTAATCGCACTAATATTATAAAAGCGAAAGTTTGTATGTGTGTGCGTGTTTGTTCCTCCTTCACGCTCAATGGCTCAACAGATTTGGATACAATTTGGCACGAAGATAGCTTATATCCTGGATTAACACATAAGCTCCTTTTTATCCTGAAGCGTGAAGGAGGAACATTCCTTGATAAAATATTTACCGCGGTTAAAACCGCGGGGAGCAGCTAGTGGGTATCTGTTAGTACAAGTAGTTTTTTTGCTACAAATAAATTTATTTACAACATAAAGAATTAAATAGCATGCCGTTAGCGAGTAGCATTTTCCAGAAGACAGCCAATTAAATAAAACGTGTAGTATATACGGCTAACATGTAGGCTTCTTGGGAAATTATGACTAGCATAAAATGTATGATGTACGGATTTCCTATTGTGAAATGAAATCTAAATAGGTGTTTAATCAATTCATGTTTACATTGAGACAATACAGGCACGTTACTTTCTGATATACTATACAATGTCCTGACTAAACTATGACGTCAGTGTTCAGATTCAGAACAACTTTCCTTTATTTATTTTTGCGAAATAAAACGAAATATAAATTTTCAAACTTTGAACCCCCCATTTGATTTGGGGAATTTTAAATTTAAAAGTTCAAAAATCCTCCCTTGGTTCAGCGGTTTAGGCTCTGCATTGCATCTGCATTGATTCATAAAAATACGAGTAGATTAATTTTTTATTGCACATACCTAAAAAATAAAATATAAAAGGACATTTATGCAGATCCTATTATCTGCATAAATGTCCTTTAATATCAGATATTAAGACGGTTTTGATTAAAAGTAACGAAAAAAAGCCGTCAGATTTGACCTCAATTCTGGCTAAAGCAAGCAAAAAGTAAATCTTAGCAAATATTTTTTCTTCAATAGGACGATCAAGATAGGATAGGATAGTATTGCAACTATGGGTTTGATATGTAAGGAGGGCGCTCAAATTTTAGGTGAATGCTCTTTCTTTTAAACATAAATGTCTGTCAAAGCTTTATCTTTTATAATAAACTATGTTTCGGCGAAATACGAGTACTTAGTTAAGTATTTTAATCAGTGCAGTAAAATGCATGTTTGACAGGGTTACACGCTCACAGGCTGTCGTAACTGTGTTTTAATCGCTTGTTTTGCTTCAAGAACTAACGCCGTTGAGGTGTTGCATACTGACCTTAACCATGTGGCCTTGTAATGTTAATAACAAAATAAACACGAAATTAACTGATATAACAACTTCATTCATACAACGGTCAATTAGGTAGTGCTGTTCGTTTTATAGTATGTTTAACGTATGTAACGTAACTTACAATGTAACCACGTAATCGATTTGTCATTGATTATGTCTACTAGATATATCAGTTATGAATAAAATTGAATCTTTTTACTTATAAATTATCTTATTGATTAATAGGCCTTGCCATTGAATGGGACGATATCAAAAATTAAGAACGTTAAAATAATATCTCAGACTAATTATTTAAAAAAAATATAGGTAATAAGTGTGAACGTCTGGGACCGCGCGCGGGCATCGTTCGTGCGAGCAGATGTGAATAATTTCGCAAAAACGACGGGATGTTATTATTAGTTTGACTTGTCTTTGCGTGTGCGTGTGGCTGTGTGCGGAACGGTATTAGATTTTGCGTTTTTTTAATTGAAAGCTGAACTAGCCGAGAGTGTTTTAGCTACTCGTATTTTTTCTGCAAATCAGACAAAATAGCCGCTACCTCAAAATCGAGGTTTCCCTATTTTATTTTTAGACTTCTTTTAATTTTATACCTAACGTTTTACTAGTTGATTATTTATAATTAATAAGCTATAGATTAGCTAGATATATAGTATAGATATAGCACAGGTTTTTGCGTACTGAGAGATACTAACAAAATATCTCCATTTATCACTATTTAATCTGTCTGTACTTATAAACTACTACTATATATATATAGTAATAGATATAGATATACAGTAATGGATATATAGTAATATTAAAGTTTGTTAATATCAATGATACAATATTCATGCATCGGAAAGAAATAAAATATATACTTTCTGTTTTTAACAATTTCGCTAAGTTTCTGTATTCCGGTCGAGCTTCTGTATAGCTGCTATCTGTAGTTAATATAGTAATATATACCTCATACTTATTATTACAATAAGTAAATATGAGCCCACTGTCGGTTCTTGAATTTTTAGTAGATAGATACCTAAACCTTTTTAATCTTCTACCAACAAAATCACGTGTTTTCGTCGTTACTTGTGCATAATAAATATTATGATGGGCCGCGTCATTTACACGGGGTGTTTGAAACACCTTGTTTTTGTTACAACTTTTTTCATCTGTATAAAACGAGATTCGTTTTTACACTTGCGATACTTACGCAAAACAGAATAAAAACTAGCAGTTCTGCGTACTACTGAACTCATCATGTCTTTTGACTTACAAAAAAAAACATAAAACCTATAAATACCAAGATTTGGCAAGATTGGTTGGAAACGATATGTACCCGAGTACCAACATCTAGCCAAACATTTTATCATCTTCATGCAAACTGATAGACAAAATAAAAAATATATATGCTAGCTCTTTTCGACAATTTCTATTGTCATAGGCAACTAAATAAATGAGGAATATGCTGCTACTTTCTTTTACAATTCTGTTTTGTCGGCAGAGTACAACAGCTACTCAAAAATTTACTTTTACTTATATCAATAAATATAAATAATCATTATTTGCATAAAAGTAAATCTGAGATCTGGCGCGGTCAAGGGCACAGAACTCGATCGCACAGGGTTAGTGGGTCAAGGCGGACCCTTTGGCTCACTGTAACATAACACGTATGCTTACGAGGCTGCTCACCTTATTATTATTGGAGCATCTCTTTCATATTATGTAGGTACGCAGTTCCAGACATGTGAATTGTAATCATGTGGTTTATTAGGACGAAATAGTGCTTAATAAAAGCAGTATTGTGGATAAGGTCTGGCCGAACAGGCGATAACTAGGAGCACAGACGTTAACTTTCTAAACCGCCTGAAGGCATCTGGCATAGCCGGCAATTGTTTTTTCATGAGATAATAAGAGCCTCGATAAAAAAAACTTACTTCGGTGACATATCCAACTCTTCTACAAAGCAAATTCTTTGAAATAGCTGGAGGTGGGCTATCATACAATTACAAGGTCCATAAGTACTTGATTACGCTTGATCAGTTAAGTATAACTCTATCTAATCATCGTCAGTACCTTGTTTACACAAATTGCAAGACGAGAACACTTTGCAAATCAAGCTAACCATCCATCCATTACCTACCATGATCGTGGGCCACCAAAGATTACCAGCTGCTCAAGTAAATTGAGAAAATAAGAAAATTGCTTTAGTCTTCTAAGCGCATGTACATACTAGTTAAAGTTTTATACTAGTTTCTTCATTCTCATTTACCATAAAAATCTGTGTAAAATCTGAGTAGCTTTGTCTTTCCGATAAATTGACAGACAATGAGCAATGTAGTTGCGGTATGAAATTTGTGAGGATTATGAGGTACTAGTTGTCACCCGCGGCATTGCCTGCGACATACAATTTAATACAAAAAGTTTCAAAACTTGAACCGCAATTTGACACCTAAGGGGTTGAATTTCCAAATAACCTTTCTTGGTACCCTCCATCCTACAATCAACATACCATCCCTAGGTTCAGCAATTTAGGCCCTAGGTTAATTCCCAGCAAACATCAGTCAGTCAGGCAGGACTTCCTTGTTTGTAAAGATAAATATGCTTTAAGTTGCAAGTGCCTTAAAATAGGATTTTAAGGCAGGTTATTGGTTGATATTTTTTGTCGATTTTAAGATTATTCAAGTGCAATTATGTTGTCAGTGCGCAATCTAAGTCACGGATATCAATCTAGGTTTGTAAGGAACTTCTTGACAAAGTTTAAAACAAAATACAGAACCGCTAGTTTATAGTTTTTCTACTAGGAAAATTCTGAACTTTGGAAAAACAAAAACATCTTCTTAAAAATGCTTGATCGATAGAAAAAGAAAAATAAAAGACGTAGAAAATTATTTAAAACTTTTCATACATACCTAAATGGTATATTTTTATGGCTGTTTTCCCTGAGTCCAATCAAGTCATTCATTATTTTCTAGAATTCATAGAATATTGGTATCTCACAAGCACAGCAAGCTCATTCCATGATTAATGAATTCATATAATGAATTCATAAAATAATTGTAAAATATGGCATATCTTGAGAGAATATTATAGTATATAATAAAAGGAAGGTTTAACTTGCATTGCGATCTCTTACTTAGGTACAGCGACCCAAGGTGGGTCTTGACCTGCGATCAAAGAGAAGTCATCAAATCTGATCTTGCTGCTTTCCGCCAATCGTCAATTTTGCAGCTCCCATAAATGTCTAGGATGACTGGTGAATGAGGGTTGAAAGACTTGGATTTCAAAATACGCCTTCTTGACATACAGATCGGTTCTTCTGCCATGATGTTCTCACCATCCAAGTATCTTCTTATTGTAGGTAGTGCAGAACCAAGAGTTTCCGCATGTTTTTTTTCTACCTATAGTAGTTTTTGCTCCTTCCTAAGGATTGGAGACTTTCGTCCATATTTACGAGGCGCGTTTTTACTGACGTAATATTTTTTTATTGTACACCATTACGGTAAGCATTTTTTATTGGCATGCAATGTACACGATTAATAAGCGGCAGTGCTTGCAGCTGCGTATTATTACTGCTCCACTAATGAAGGTAATCAAATAGCAATGAAGCTAATCATTATATCTTACTATGTGGCAAACATTACTATGTAGCATTATCAAATTAAAAAATACTAACTATCCAACAAGAAAAATATATATAATGGGATCACCCATAGATCACTCATCCAAAAACCTTAACTTACTCGCAGATAACAACGTACCCAACATGCTAGCGGCATTACGACGCTGAATAGCTTTATAGGTTGCACCAAATAGACAACTACTTACATTCTGATCACGCTTTGAGTGATCCGAAACTCCCGACTGTATTTAGATTTGTTGAAAAATAAGACAAGCACCAACATACAGATAAACATACTAACAAACGAAAGAAAATTATAACAAACTTAAAGCAGAGATACTACGTTTGATTTGCTAATTAGCTCAACAGGAGAACAAAACCTGTAAATCAAAACAAACATTCATTCCAAAACAAAATTTTTTTCATAACACCATCTTGGAAAGAGTATTTTTGCTATTCGATATCTGAGTGCAAAAGCCGTTTTTATCCGCTAGAGGATAAAGTAAATTTGAATTTAGAATATCGTGTGCACTAAGTTAGTGAATTAAATACCTTATTCAACCTATTCACTTCTACCTCCGAATTCATCATACAATCTTTTTTATTTAACTAAAAATTTACTTTTTTTTAAATTTGTTTTGCGCGTGCCATTTCTTTTCACGTCATATTGTTAAAACTTTATGTTAAAAATAAGTGAAAAAAATAAAATGTTTTTTTTTTCCTATGTAGTCATTTCCTCGCTGAGGTGGAATGAAGAGTTACGTGTTGCACTCGAGTACAAAGATTTTTCACCTTGTGCTCTTTTAATTCCTTCGCTGACGCTCAGGATTCTAATTTTCATTCGAGAATCACTTACTGCGCTCGTGATTCAATTTTAGAATACTTCGCTTGCTCGGTCATCAAAAGTGAGCACGCGGTTAAAAAGCAACTTTGCATTCTTGTATACAATTAACATGAACGATAATTTTTAACAAATAAAAATATTAAAAAACAATACATTAACTAAAATATAGAAAGAAGATATCTATGCCTGCAGTTTCCTACTGGTAATAAGAGCATTTGCCTCGAGAGGCGAAGACGGTCTCTGATTCGAATCTCGACTGCAGAAAAGGCCTAGCTAGAAGTTATGAGAGCTTCAACTTAATCTAAGGAATTTCACGTAGATAATAGTACTAATAGATTCTTAGAGTAAGGTTAAAAAAAATAATCAAGTTGCGCCCGAATTCTTACTTGAGAGAAAGTTACATTCATTAACACATTCAGCTATTAGGACTGAGTTCAGAATAATTTTTGAGTAAAGTTAAAGCTAACATCTTAAAAACGCTAGTCTGCTGTTTCTTAGACAGAGAGATCATTTCATCGGAAAACATTATAGAACAGCTTTTTTGCGCGATTATAGAACTAGTCTCAAAGTAAAAGTTGTTAACAATTTAAAACTGTAAAATCCGGTATAAAAATCTTACATTTTCTATTTATCTATACATCAAAAAGAGATAGTCTTGACTGACTGATATTACCTAGGTATCAACGCAGAACATAAACCGTTGAGTCTAGAGCCATGAATTGAGAGAGTGCATTCATTATTAGGTGTAAGATAGAGAGAAAATTTCAAATTTAAGATATTCTACACCTAAGGTATTCAAATAGGGGTTCAAAGCGCGCAATGTATGTAGCGAGCAATGTAAACTTTATACAGAAACAGTTGATCAAAAGATATTTGTTTTTTTAGTACTATGCTACTGAGTGTGTAGGTAGGTACACCTAACTATATACGTACAATGTAAGTTAGGCACTTAAAATGAATAAATACAACGACAATCTCAAGACAATATTCTCAGAAAACAATGTCCTTTTATTGGAAAACATGCAACAAAGAAAATCTTTATACCTGACCTGACGAAGTTCAGATATACCTTCATGTACCTATTATGAGTATGAATATATTTACAGGTAGGCATGTATGTACGAATAAATAATACGGGCACGAGAATGATTCGCCGAATTCATATTTGGCAAAGACTAAAATAAGGGTACTAAAAATGGAAAAATTGGTCGACAGATAGTTTTTTTTATAGTAGTCACAAATTAGTGCTTTGTGAGCTGAACAGTTTGCAGAACTGTAATAGTAATAATTGAACAACATAAAAGATGAAAATGTTATGTCATGCAAAGGTTATTTAAAATACAGTCTGACTCCAAAACAATCCTACAAGTTCAAAATTCCTGAAGGTTACTATTAGATTCCATACATGAATATAATAATAACCTTCAGGAATTTTAGTATGTAAATAGTGATACATGAAAATACGAGTATGGGAAGCTCCTAAGCTTCCCATACTCGTATTTAGGACAATTGTCGGCCTATTCGTAACTAATATGAAACGTGCAGCAACAAATATCAACATTTTACTATTTACGACTTTGCTTTCTCTCAATTGATGTAGGAATGTTAAATCTTTGTAAGCTACTTTAACTTGCAGTCGCTTGAAAGGAAAGTTATACTAGGCAACGGAGAACAACATGGTAGTGTATATTTGTTATGCCCTAATATAAAACATAAAATGCACATTCTTTCTCTTTATCGAACTCAGAAGTTCGATGGCTCAGATCATCTATAGAAATATATTTATTTAGTTATTTTTTTCACAAAATAGGCGGTCTTATATATTTTAGAACAAAGCGTTTGTAAGAAATCAGGAAACATAAAAAAGATTCCGAGGAATCTAGATTGTTTCCCTTTATCAAAATCTGCTAAAATTCGAAAACTTATAACATGCTATTAAAATCAGGGCAAGCAATTAAGTTAAAGTTTATTAAATCCACAAATTACTACCAAGTTCTACACAACATTAATTTATAAAAACTCATGTAAAATATTCTAGAATACAACCTAATTATTTTATCAACAAAGTTGCATAAAACCTACAACTCGTCAGCCTTGTAATAGATAACATACCTAATAAAGCTTAGTAATGTGAGTAAATTACCGAAACACCGGTGTGAAATAATGCCTAACTGTCATAAAAATGCTTATATAGGTTCTGAAATAAACTTATGATTATACCATAGACAATACGTATAACGTATATAATATGCAACTAAATTGAAATCTCGTTGATATTACGTACACCCAAAGGCTGTCTCAAAAAAACGTGGGACTCTTCCTCTAAGGGTTCATCGTTTTTTAGCTATTAAACCATGATATGTTCTAGAAATATTAATAGAATAATAGAAATATTATATTGCACTGAGGTTTTTTTCTTTTTTCTTGCAGTAATTACGTGTTTTTCAAGAATTAGGTATGTACGAACAGGTTATAAATGCTTTAACCGTAATGATATTTCCTTTGAGGGGGGAGAGGTTATTTTCTTCACCGAGAAAGTAAATTTGATATAGCACTATTTACCGACCGATTTATTTCAATAACCTTTGACAGCGTATGAAGCTTTATAAGCTATGATGCTTTATACACTATGCATTTTAATATGTCAAAAGAAAAGAAGTTTATTTATTACAACTCGGTATTTAATTTAAGTTTCATAGTTATCATTTTAATTGAACCTTTATTTTTTACTAGCTCTACCTGCAACTTCTTTCTTGCTTACCTTGAATAATTATGTCGGTGGGACTTAAAAAATTAGAGAATTTATTTCAATGCTTCTCCTGAAAGTCTTATCATTGTAAAATATACAATATTTTTAACTGTAAATTTTATTAATTAATGCGATACAACGAAGGTCACACTATTATATTTAGCATGAGTTGACAATTCTGAAGAACTAAAGACTGCATAGCGTTAACGCTTATTTTATTTAGCGAATTCAGCACTAATTTAACCCGTAGGTTATTTTTAATAACGTATGTATCCCAATTTAAAATTTACTTTTTTAAAATAACTATGCAAATTACATTTCGATAGTAAAAAACTTCCTTGACGCAACGTTCTATGTAGCCGTTCAATAAAGATTTTTTGTTAAAGCTACAAAACCAAAGAAATATTTTTTTGGATATGTACAATCATTTCAGTTAGCCATTTCTAATCATTTTTCCTGTATATTTGGTGTTTATGTGTCTGCAATAAAGAGTTTATTCATTCATTCATACCCCGACTAATTTTTGGGCTAACATCATATCATTTAATTAGTTCGAACAAAAAAATAATCATCCAAATCGAAGCATCCGTTACCGATTTATATTTAAATACGACTCTCATGCCCTCTCCCACCGGAATCTTTACTTATTTTCGGGATAACATCATTTCAGGTAGACTTTTCCAACAAAAAAAGAATCATCCAAATCAAAGCACGCGATACTAAGTTATAATTAAATAAGATTTTCATCACCCCCTCCCACGAGAACCCCATCAGATTATCGGGTTAAAAAGATCATCTTCATGGTATAAACCTTAAGCGTACCAAGTTTCATTAGAATCTATTCAGCAGTTTTGTAGTTATGGAAAGTCCAGAAACAGACAGGCAAACATACCGACAGACAGACAAAAAAGAAAAAATATATAGATATGTATCATTAATAACACTTCCCCCGAAAGAAATTTTTAAAATATAATCAATGTACAGAATTTGACCTGTTACGGTTTTATTATAAGTATAGATTGAACAACTGGTAGCTATCTGGTAACACAATGGAAACCCGAGTATCATTTTCCTTCGAGTTCAAAACAATGGTAAACCATTGATTTGAGAACAAGTGGAATATTCCCGGATTATTTATACGAATTACCTTTGGTCTCGTCACTTTGTCACTCTATATGATATCCATGAGATTCTCCGAGGACAATGTAGGTGATAAATAGTTTATGTTACATTTCTGACACATTGTAGAGAATAAAAATGATGCTATCGTCTAACCTTGTCATAGTGATAAAAAAACTTATAAAACATTATGCAAAATAACTTATAAGCCTGGCCTTCGATCAGATTTGTATGATAGAGGAGTCCGATCAATTTAGCAAATCGAATTTTATTTACAGCGCGCAAAAAAATTATTTCAAGTATACACATATTTATAACTTCCCTATGTAAGTAAACTTTTTTGTACATGTCTATGTATGATTCATAAATCATTCTAGACGCAATTTTTGTACATCGGCGTTTTGTAATATCTAAATATTTGAATCGAAACTTCCTGTTGTTGAAGTTTAATATGTAATATTAATTATTTTAATGTACCAATAATTAATTTAGAGTATGTTTATATAGACTTTGTGGGGAAGTCTGCCTCAGTGCTTGACGGAGGGTACCGGGATCTCCGTAGAACGGACCGTTGAAACAAAAAGTCCATATCATAGGCTTTTGGGATACCCAAAAACTCTGTCATTAGAGTGAGCCACACCTTTTATATGACGCAAAATATATATAAATAAAAGAAAACATATCCGATGCGTTTTTATTAACTGTTGCGGCAAGTATATCGATCGACCTAGTTAGAGAATTACTCGGAACGTAATTACCTACACTAGCTTGAAGACAATGAACTCTAAGTACTAATCTCGTTATGTTCTAGGTCGTACTCTGCGATTGAGGCTAATTATTAGCCCTTTTGTAGATTTATCGTATTTAAGGCGCCATTATTATTGCGTAGCTCATGTATAATACATAGTAGCAAGCAGTTATTACATAGTATGAATACAATTATTTCCACCTCCACTAGTAACGGTTACAGCTTTTTTACTATATACTTTTGTTTTCCGTTTTGATAGACATCATTTTACTCAATGCTCGTGCCTTTGCTCTTCTACGGATCAAGTGAAACTGAACCTAAAGAACAGCTATAATCTTTTAGTAATAACCTAACAAATTATAGTCCAATAATAATTATTGCCAGGGGGTTTATGGAGCAATCGTAGAACCTCTAAAGCGTAACGTGTTTCCACCTATTCATTGCCACACACCATGCCAAATTGAGTGCGTTATTTGGCTTTGCTTAGAAGACAAACCTTAACAGCAGCGAGAGCTTTAAGGGGAGAATTTATATAAATGGATTGCTCACTGTACAAAATCTATAGTAAAATATTGAATAATTCTTTTAAAAAAGTAGCAACAGACTTTCATTCTGAAGAAGTCTATACAAGTTCTAAATTTGTCTAGTCGTTTCTGAGAAATCAGGTAACAATATACAAGTAAATTATAATACGGTCGAATAGAGAACCGTCTTCTTTTTTATAAAGTCGGTTAAAAGAAAGTGACAATCAACTTCAATTTGACAGGCAAGTAAACAAATTTTATGTTATTTTGATTTACAAATACACCACACACATAAATTACAAACACCCTTTAAAAAAAAATACAAATCTGTCCAGACGACTCTCAGAAATTTTGGAACTATATATATTAAAAATGATTCTAATGAATTCCTTCCTATTTTTTTTAAATAGGTTGTCCTAAGAAATTGCTGACAAGCTTCGAACAGCGAGAAACAACATGTCGACAAGGTCATCAACTCGATACTGACCACAGCTGTACGTGCACGCGAAACTTAAAGCATTGATGGAAGAACAAAAGATTTCAACGACGCCGCTTATATGAATATTCAAGATATTTACGAGTACGAGCTACTCTGAGTATTTATGTATATATCTACAAATACTAAGTACGTTTAGTTATCTATGAGCACGAAATATTGATCAATCTATTGAAAATTGTGCAGATTTGATTTTTTTGCGCCTGAATAGAATGGACGGATGCCGATTTGAACAAAAAAATAAGAACTTTAATGATAAAATGAGATGAACAGGGTTATTTTTATTGTTGACATCAATATGTTTAGGTTTATAATACTAATTACATAGAAATAATAACAAATATTTACAAAAATAACATCAATTATTCTATTGATATGTGTTCCTAAAAAGTTAGAAACAAAAGACGTTTCTCCTCATATCTGTAAATTGAATAAATCAATAGTTAGTTACCTACTTAATTGCTACAACGGATTAGATATTAAATCGATTAAGTTTTAAAGTCTTGTGACCGTTTAACTCAGGTTATTTTATCATAACGGTACCTAACAAATATTGACTCATTTTTCGATCCTTCATCCAAATTATCAATTTATTTAATTGGCACGCAGATATTTTATTTGGAATTAATAGTTTTGAGATGTAATTTTGTTTTGATAGCCAAAATAATTACTCGAGTGAGAAAAAAGTCTGACCAAGTGATTTTATGTGTCTTTACCTATGTTTGTTTGTCCGTCTGCGAATAATAATCGCGAATAGGTTGTAGTTTTCTACTTAAATTTAACTTACTTTTTGCAACAAAATTTGGTATAGGTTTATTACCTTAGAATAGACAAGTCCTCTGGGGTTTTCGATAGTAAAATTTTGTTTCGACACCAAATACAGGCAGATTCCAATAATATTTGGCAGTGGCATACAGTATGAACCTAAAATTAGGAACTGTAAATATGAATAAATTAACTCTAGAGATGTGTAAAGATATTGTAAAAATATTCTAGAGAGGTCAATAGTTCGCAGAACTACAAATATATAATAATGTACACCTAATTGTAAGTAGCGTCTATGTTATCTTATAAAGTGCACGTAAAATATATTTTAACATGAAATAAGAAAAAGATGGTACTGATGACATAGATTTAATTAATGTACACAATCCTCGTTATCTACTTCCATCTAGGAATCTCAAAACAGTGGAGCAATTGCTTTGTAATGCAGTAATTAGATATTCGCTGCCATTATTACTAGTGTATTAAAACCTTAGAGTTACGTAGGAAATATCTTCCCATAAAATAATAAGATTACAATAGTTTAATTACATAATCTAAGAAAACATTTTGGCAATTGCGTAAGTTATAATCATTTTACTTTGTTTTCACAACGACCTACTAAAATTATGATTGTTAGAAACTACATAACGATTCTATTCTATATACATTACTTAAGGATTGATGTTAGACAAGGAGGCCGTTGTTTGTAAAAATAAGTTACAAGTATATCCTGGATGTATTAGAAAAAACAAGCTATAACGATAACGCGAGTGTAGGATTTTAAGGCAGAGTATATATTAAAAATACCTGAATGCTTATCATATTTGAATAAAACAAGATCATAAAAAACACGTTTCTAAGTAAAGCTGTTGAGTTTTATCGTAAGATATTCGTATTTCTAGGTTAATTACCATTACTCGTTGTTAATGACGAATATTCCACCTCAACGGAACAGAATTAACAGTAGCTATATATGTAAATAACTAGCTTTTGCCAGCAGTTTCGCCCGTGTTATCCTAGTTTTCCTCGTGATAAAAGTAGCCACTCTCCAGACCTCAAACTATGTCTGTGCAAAAAGTCCAGTCGATCCGTCACCCTTGCTGAGGAGAAAAAAGACAAACAAACCAAGAAACACACATATAATACAGTGTGGAGATATCAATAGCGAGTGTTTGGTTCGACTCAACTACCTAGTTGTATACTATGCTATATAATTTGTATGTACCGACTGTGGTAGCTGACAGCCGCAAAACCGAAGTTAGCCCAATTTTCGAAATGTTTCGAAATGTCTCCCTACAAAGAACAGCAAATATTACACACTTTTGTCTCCAGAAAAAGTCGCCTGTATATGTCAATATTATTATCTACTGGTTGCTTAATGACTAGTATTTTAATTGACGGAAAAATTCAATACTTGGTTATAACCTACGCAAGGTCACTTCAAGTTATATTTTTATTTTATATTATGTAATCAATACTATTTTTAGCTTTATTGTTCATCATTCTTCGTCTGTGAGTGAAACGCCCTAGTGTTTGAGTTCTAGGCCTTACATAAATGATTATTGTTGCAGCGCTCGACTAGAATTGTAAAATGCGACAACCACGAGTAAATACTACGCCGAATTCGGCGTATTTGAATCACTCACTCTGCAAGGTTGACGTATTGAATTTTTTTTTTAAATTATGCGAAGTAAAATGAAAGTTTACGTAGTGACAATATTATGTTAAAATAATAAAACAAGAAATAATAAGGACACTGGGATCTCACAGACACTGCAATAATTAATTTGCCGCCTTTATCGAGCTGTTGTTTTTACTTTTCGCGGTATATTGCCGAGCGCAGCCCCTTACTAAGTTCTAGGCCATTTGAATGCTTCTGACATGGCGTATAATTATCAGCATAGATTTTAATTAATTAATTGATTTTGTTCTATTGCACTTTTTTGCTAGGAAGTATGTTTTACTGCTTCTGATATAAGTAATGCATATACATTACTACTACTATACATTAAATTAAAGATTTTTTAAAGGTAACATTATTTTAACTACTTACGTATAAAATACAGCGCACAGCGGCTCTCATGGAAACAGAATACATGAGTCCGAAGAGCGACGCATACATTAATCGACGAGAAAAAAATTACATTAGTGAACTTTTGAATTTTTTTTCATTTCATAAACCATATGAATTGGTAATTAAGTAAGTTTAAGTATTGGTTCATTTTTTTGATTCAATCGATGATGGGTCGAGGGGGCGACCCAAGAAGGCGGATGATTTGTGTTAGAGATATATGCGTGAAAGAGGAGTGGACGAGGAGATGACGGCTGATAGAATACAATGGAAGAGACCCCAAGTAGTAGGATAAGGATATGAAGATGATCACTTAATTTTAGGTAAAGGATTTTCTCTGGCTCCCATACGGTCAAAGTTATTCGTAGTTATTATTTCCAGAATTAGTTGTGTGTGACGGGTAAAACCTTTTTTCAATGGTCAATAGTTTCACAACATGATCTTTTATTGTCGTTTAAAATGATGACTGTAATGGCATTTTTAGCTTAAAAGAACATAAGTAATTTGTATATCCTATGAACTGTGTACGCATTTTTATTGTAAAGTCATGTATTTTCCATACACAAACGTAGTGAAACAAACGAAAATCTTACAAACGTATTTAGTTTGTTTTTTGACCGCAGATGCTCGAAACCTCGCTAATTAAAATAAATATAAGCCATACCTACCTAAAAGATTCGGGTAAGGTTGTAGCCTCACTGAATAAAAAATAAGAAATTGAATGGGTTTAGTCAATTTTATATTGAGCCGTTAATGCCAAAATAGTTTTGTTTTTCGGTGACCTTGACCATTAATAAAATTCAGTGACAAAACCAACTGTCGAAATACTTTATTTTTTTTAAAGGTATTCTACCTCAATTGCTAAACGCGTAATGCCCTATAGATCAACTTTCTGTTAATTCTAATTCGTTCAAAAATGTCCCTGATCGAATCAATTCGCGTCCAAAAAGTTTCTTAAAAAACGTATTATCATTTCTTTTGTCATTCCATGTTTTTACTGTGCTTATGATTTGTTTTCCGGAACATGGCAAAATTTCTACTACGTTTCATATATGTACTACGCATATATACTTCAAACTTAAGTAAAAAGTAGTAGGCATTCTTATAAAGCCATCATTATAAGAATGCCTGTTCGTTATATACGGTGCATAGTTAAATCAAGCAGTTTCGCAGCATTATTTACGAGTCATGCAAAGATAAGACATTCGTGCGCAGATTTGCTGTGTTAAGAAATGGTCCCTACTCTACCGAGCTCTTATTGCGCATACATTTGTATTTACCTACGAGTATGTTTGTTAATAGTGTACATCGTACCTACCCATATGTTGTACTTGACTCTATCAGCTCTATTTTTTTTTTTGCAAATGTTAGTACTGATATTGCGAGTAATATGAGGTTTGATAAATTGTTATAGCGTTGTGTGCAGTCATTGAAAAGAGGGAGATAATGTTTGTATTTTATTATTATTATTAATTAAAACTATATGCCACCTGGGAATTGCATATAACGATCTACAGGAGAGCATATTCGGACCTTCGTTTATTTCAGGTAGAACAGAGCTATGGGTCAAAGGCAACCTCTTTTGTTCCACCGGACGATGATGGATCCCCGTTTGTTTAGTGCGCGTTTTAGAAATTAAACAAGAAAACGCCAAGTACGTTTTCTGCTTTTAAACACATATAAGTATACTAAAATGTATGTATATTTACTAGCTAGTGTATATTGCGATACTTGAAATAATAAGTAGGTAAACATCAACATTAATTGCTTTTCTGTACCAAAAACTTAAGGAAGATAATTATCCGATTCGTCCAGCGACGATTATTCGCCTGTCCAGAGTAACAGGGCTCTACTTACTGTGATGGCACGTAATATCCATGAAATATTTTATTTTAAACGCCCTCTATAATAATATGATTGCGCAATACTATCCCTAGGTACATAGACTTGTAATATACTAGCATACTGTGACATGTAATTAAATAAATCAGACTGACAAGTAATTAAAAGGAGGTAGTGTTTTTTTTAGCGTTATAACCGTCATGGGCATATATGCGTAGTTATGTAATCGTTTTGATTATACTTCTTATAAGAAACACATAATGGTCAACGTGCCAGCTCGATTATTTTACAGCAATCTACCTGTGTAATGGATTCGCGTATAAGTTAATTAGTATCACACTAACTACTGGAATATTTATTACTGACCTTGTTTGTTGATGTCCCATAAGACGACTGTACAGCCAAGTCGAGCCAACCTCAACGCTATGAGGCTGCCTAACCCTCCTCCGCCACCGGTCACCACAGCAATACCGCCCTTAAGGTCCCTCTTTTTAACCCCCACTATACTCTGATATATAGCGTATATCACTCTCCCGATACCGCCGATGCAAAACACTATAATGTCTATAATCGCTTGCACGACGGTGTATTTGTCCCTCATACACTCAGGTATCTCCCTTGTCAAAGGTCCTGGCCTCATCCCGTTCACATATTCTTGAGTTTCCACTGACATTTTGATAAAAATACTTATAACACGTCTTAATCACTGAGCATCACTTTGTTGAGTGTTCATGAGTCGATCTGTACCTGGAATTAAACAAGGTTGAATTAGTTTTTTAAATTTAATGGCAGTGTTTTGTGTCTAAAGTGGTTCAAACCAGTTCTGTGTACATCTTATCAATATAAATATGTATACTTATGTAATTACGTGTTGAGAAACACTATAAGTAATAAACTATGTAAATGGATTTAAATAGTCTAGTACCTCTATAATTATATAGTTTCTAAGCGGGTAAATATAATATTTCTAGAGCCTTCCTATTGTCTAAGTATTATATCGTTTTCCAACTTAAAATAATCAATAAGCAATAATCAATAAATATCAAAAAGCAAGAAATACAAGCAAACAGCATATACAACACAAAAACCTAAATTTAAAACCTAGGTATGTTTGGCGGATTTCACATCTAGAACAAGTTTCGCCTGTTTTTACTTCAGAATTTGACAAAAACATATCAATCTAAGATATAATAATATCAAATTTACCGAATAACTTTTTGATATATCACAAAATAAGCTATTTCATTAAGGCATACATAGTACACGCTACCTAAGTAATCTAATATTAAACATTCAATACGACATAAAAATGAAATGAATTTAAGTCTCGCGTAAAACTTAGCATTTATATATTTTTTTGTTATTATTATAAATTAAAATTATTATTTTATTTTGCTCACCACCGAGAGTTTCATTGTAACTGGCCGAAATTGACCCCACAGCGAATCTTGTTCGGCCAATACCTACACGAAATAGCAATATCAGATTGATGTGTGTTCTAAAAACATCGAAGTTTATTTGGTATTGGTCAAAGGTTTACCTACAGTGTTCTTGCGAAGCAAGGAATGCAATAGGAATGGAATATATCAGTTTCAAAATAAACGTTTGAAGTATCATTAAAATCTAATTTGCATATAAGTGACAAAAATTTTGAATAGTTTGTTCTGAAGTTACTTTTTAAATCAAAACCGGTCATCGCTTGTTGTGATTGGCTACAGGAGTCCAATTATCAATATTCTATGTTAGAATTCTTTTATACAAATCTGAATAGTACTAGTATTTTCAATTATCCAAGTTCTGATTGACTACCATCGTAAATTCACTTAGTACTGATACGGATCTACTGAATGAGGTAGGAACTTTATATCACATCACAGTTCACACTTATATTATAAAGGCGAATAAAAGTTTGTATGAATGTGTGATTAACAGATTTGGATGATTTTTGGCACGAAGATAACTTATACCTTGGATTGACACATAGGCTACTTTTTATCCTGGAAAATTGAAGTGTTCCCATGGAAACATCAAATATCAACCACGGGTAAAACCGCAGGGCGCAGCTAGTAGTTACATAAACTTTTGTGCCACATATGTAGAAGGTTTTTATTTATATGTTATGACATTTTAAGTACTTTTATTTGCTTTGTTTAATAAATAATGAGGCGCCACATAATCGCATGTTATTTATGGCATTAGTAACCGGTAGATTTATGACCATAGCTTAAGACGGACTTATATAAAACTATAAGATATGCCAAGTTGTTAGAAGATCATAGTGATTGAGTTTGATATTAGTAAGCATGACTTTTATGCATCAATATATGTTCAAAATGGTTTTAGTAACAACAGTCAGAGTTATTCGCTTATAATTAAACAAGATGTGTTTCAAATTTTTTTCAAGTGCATATTTAATTATTTTAATTGTAAATTATTAAACTGGCCGCCGTTAATTTAAATCTATGTGCCTAACATAAAGTCGATCGGGAAGGCTATCAGCCAAGACACAGTAGGCTAGTCTGGCGGCCATGGCACACAAAATATTTTTATAGCAGCAAACAGGATTTTTTACCTGACTGCGAAAGAAGGAGGGTTATGTTTTTCGAGTGTATGTATGTATGTATGTATATTTCTTTGGCACGCCCTATAGCCTAAACGGCTTGTCGTATTTTTATGTCAGTGGTGTCAATGGATTCGTCTTAGTTGTGTAAAGGATGATACACAGATTAAACGATTTAGCAGTCGGGTTTTATCGCACTCGCTTCAACCACTTCTTAAAAAAAATTGCGTTAGATATTTCGTATATTAAAATGACGTAAAGCTTTAGAACGTGTCAAAGAACATGTCATATCTGGATATCCAGTCCCTAGTACCGCCGGACGGCTAGCCGGCACTGTTCACACATCTAGTATGGTGTCGCAAGAACAGGTGAATGCAAGTATTGCGCCAGAACGCGCCTCAACTCGATACGAAGGTCGACCCATCAATAGAACATCACGATTATGGATTCTTTTTATTTTAGTGGAATTCATATTTAACTAACTGTGCCCCACAGTTTTATCCGCGGTGAATAATCCCATGGGAACACTTGAAATTTCTGGGATTTATCCTATCTGTTAATCCAGGGTATTAGCTATCTTCGTGCCAAATTTAACCGGAATATGCTGAGCTGTTTGAGCGTGAAGTAGTAACATACAAATTATGTAAGGTACTCACCTCTAAGCTTTATATCGCTCATATACAGATAAGATTTAATATTACTAGAAAACATTGCGTTTGGAGAATGTATAAGTTTTTGAAAACTGTTACACTATCCAAATAGTTACACTCTTTAAACAAGATCAGTGCCTAGCAGTGAAATATAATATGTACTTAGATTAGACAAATAAGTTATTAAGCGTGGGTTTGGAAAAAGAATACAATTGAATTAAAACAAATTAATGTTAAGAAAAGTTTTCTTACTAAGACATGATTTTCTTGCCAACAGGCATAAGAATCAAGACCATGTCATTAGAATACTTCAAAATTATAATTATTCTTTTAACCTCGATAGAGAGGATTTTTCAATTAAAATTATTCTTCTAACCTCGATAGAGAGGATTTTTCCATTAGTAACGTTGGTTATAAGCAAAATATTTATGATAACATTTTTACGACACATTAACCTCAAGAATGAAATTATTAAAGGTTAGTCAAAATTGGTGTAAAAAATTTCAGTGGAGTACCAGATGAATGATTATTATTGGTACGTACAACAAATTTACTGCCGTTCATATTATAATTAGTAGTTGCCAAAGAAAATATCGTATATAAAACATAAACGCGATAGTGATACACCTAGAAAATTCGCTATTCTACATATTAAAAATATATTCGTCATTTCTGACCGTTATAAAATCTTTTAGTGCTTTTCGGGGCTTAGTAACTATGAATACAATATCAATACGAGTATGAATGAAAGTCACACTAGATAAAAATTATTCGTGTTGAATAAACAATACTATGTAGTGCCTATTTTGAATACGAGTTATGTTAACTTCGATAATTATCCGAGAGCTCATTTTTATCTAAAACTGTAGTTTTAAATGTTATCAGATGTCTCATACTTAATATTAACGGAATTAAGAAATGTAGCAGCGTAAATTACCTAAAAAAGAACGGTGTCATATTACATGAGGTACTCTCAATTCAATTCAAGATTGGGTTAGTATTGTAACCACCGGGTTGAATTAAATATTGTTATATATGTATGCATTATTATATATGTAAGTAGGTACTGAAACAGTCTCACTGCGATACGATAATGATATCGTGGCAGGATCCGCGCAAAAATAATATCATAATAATTAATTAATCAGAACCTTGGGCTGCTACTCCAATAAGATAATACCAAAATAAACTACAAAGAAAAATATGCATCATTCTGATTGCATTTTATCTGCGGACGGACGTTACCACAGATCATGCAATAGCTACCTACACCTATCGGTGACCGGCCTTAGAAGGTCGTTCACAATATGTATGAACTAGGTAAGGCTTGGTAAGACTCAATGGAATTTCTTACTTCAAACATAGCTCAAGTTTGCGTAACTTTAACTTAGAACCACGTAGAACTAGTGTGTTGAGCTATTGCGGTTTTAAACATTTAGCTATACATAGTTCTTTCGATATGAATCCTTAACCGAAAAAGTTTAACCAAACTCACGTCATCGATTTATGCAACAGGTAATAACAAAATGAAGACTTCCGTCTAATTAATAAACTAGCCGTTTTATCCATAGGTACCTATATATATATATATATAAGTTTGAAATGGTACAGAGTCTGATGTCAAACGAATAATAGCTGTTTAAACCAATGTTCTGAAATTTAAAAATCATGATTCTAACCTGCCGCCACCTATATAAAGCCGCTAGATCAAACTGTGTTTTGTGGCTAGCTAACAACTGTTCTCTGCGAGAAGATTATCACTCAACGTTAGATTTAAAATATGTAAACAGGTGGCTATGTAGCGTTTTAATGACTGATTATTAGATTGTGAACACTTCAAGAATGAAGAAGTTTCCAAATTTGCCGGATTTTTCAAACTCTTCTCTGATTTCTCCTGGACCATTTCGGAAAATTATAATGGTATTTTATAAGTACGAGCTGTTTGCCTAGAGAGCTCTCCATAGGTACTCCATTCGAGTCTGTCCTGATCACTCTTCGGTTTGGTAAGCTTTTCTTGTGCAGTAATGAAGAGAAAAAGAAGCAATAATTCTAAATTTTTTTGATTGATTAATTCGACTTGAACTTAGTGCTTTGACACAATGTGACAAGGCTTTTACGCATTTGATTTTCAAGGTGTCATGATGGAAGTAATTATGTATGATTTTTTAAGCTAAAGAATCATCTACGTATAATAATGAATCACGTCAATTATGTATTAGCACTTGCTATTCGGGTATAAGTATTCAGTTAAATATTTGATCGTATAAATAGATATATTATGATAATTTTTTTTAAAATAAATCTTTAAAACTAGTTCTACTTATTTTGCTTTATTATAGTTGCTACATTTTGATTTCGGAATAAATATATATAAGGGCGTTCCTTAGTTGTCATAACAGTATCTAAACATCTCATGAATATGCATTCCTAAGGACAAAAGTTCAGTCATGTTAGATTTCCGCGTCCGTTACACATAAAACTTTAACTTAAAAAAAACAACAACAAGCGGCGGTATTATCTCTAATTAATTAATATGTAATCTGTAATAATTTAGAACATGAAGACTATTTAGGATACAGAAAAGGGAGAACCTTTTCATTTCCATTCTGTCACTAATATTATTTAAAAAATCAAATCATACTCTTTGCAATACTCATTACAAAACTCAGGTTGCTCGGTCCCGTCACAATGACGTCGCCAGGCAAATACCAAGTGAAAATAAAGACGAGGACAACGCTCCGTCAATCGTTCTCACTATAAGCTGCACACGTGCCTTCAAACACGCTACTTACGATACTTAGCTTAATAATAGGTACGAAATATATGAGAAATACAAAATTACAGCGTGTGACGAGCTCGGCCGCCAGAACACAGCGAGCGAAGCACGAATATGGTTGATAGCGGCACTTCTGGCAACAATATGACAACATCGCGTCACTAACCGTGACGGTGCAGCAGCTCACCAACAAGTAAACATTACTAGTACTTTGTAGAAATTTACGATGCTCTTCGCGAGATAATCGGTTTCTTTTAGGAAAGCGTGATCCGTCTTAGTCCACATCTTCGCGCTAGTTGCGGTCAAACGCAGGCCCGTAATGTGTTAATTAGTATTTTTATTCGATTGCGAAAGAAGGAGGGTTATGTTTTTTTAATGTATGTATGTATATTTTTTTGGCACTCCCTAGAGCCAAAACGGCTAGTTGAATTTTTTGTTAGTGGTGTCAATAAATTCGTCTTAGCAGTCGGGTTTTTTCGAACTCGCTTCTAACCACTTCTTTCCTACAACCACCCACTAAAGTCTTTATTCCAGTTTTTTGCATGTGTGGCCACAAATGGTAGCCTTGTCTCAAAAAGCTTCAATACCATTGTTACCAGTTAAAAAACAATTAGATTAGCATCTAGTTCCACCTATCATTTGTTTTGACCCAACAACATCGAAATTATAATTAGTAGCTACTATCCATTCTATATCTATAAAGAGTTTATCCTTAAAAAATAAACAACTTATTATATCTTTAAACTCATTAGTACTGCTTACAATGCCAGTATACTCGTAGTACCGAACTGAGAACTAACAAAGTAAAGACAAATGCATTGACAAAGAAATCTATTAATCAACGCGAGACTGACATCGCCTCTCGTGAACATGACCGTGAAAATTAAATTACTCTGACAGCCTTATGTGGAGAGATTAAGCTCAGTGACTCACAGGATATTTCGTCCAAAAATTTGCTGCAGTGCCAATAGTACCTACATAATTATGCATTTGATGTTACAACTGACCCAACTTTGGATTCTGTAGTTTACATTAAAGTAAAGTAATACGGATATTCATCCGTATTAAAATAGTAGTAATACAAAAACCAAACTAATTAAGTATACGGATGACTAACATATACCCTATTCAAGTTCTCGTGACGCCCGCAGTGGTATCTGTGGTATCTTCCAGGTGTACCTTGGGTCCGGAAGGAAGTAAAGTAAGCAATAGAACACATACGTACCTATTACATTGTAGCTACCTTTGACCTGTTACCTACCGACTTGTACGTCACATTAACCAAGAGACACAAAAAGTTATAAAAACAAGTTTTGCAGAGTGGGAAGTGAGTAAATCTCCTCACAAAGCATGTGTTTATTTTGGCTTTAAAATCATGAAGGTAAAAACGCTGTTAGCAAAATAAATATTCATACAAATAGACGTGTAAGGTTATGTGTTAAAACGCGGGCGCGTGCAAAAATACGAGTAAAACCCTCATTAGTAAAGTGTTCTGTGAAAAATTCAATGCCATTTTTTGTTCGTTAACTTTTTGTTCTATAGCTTCATAACGCACCTGAGTCAGATGGGTTCTGATGCCATATTTCAAACGAAAACGACATAGTGATGTCATAACATGTTTCTAACATTTACCCTCCTTTACCTTTATTAATGTATTCATAGAGCAGACATGAAAAAAAAATCGATGATCTCGGCAATAACTTGAATAAGTCTACTGTTATCTCAAAATAATAACACTCAAATAAGGTATTAGTCATACTATAATTTATTACCGAAGTAGGTAAATTAGAACCTATTTTTACGATTTTGCTGTATTCAAATATCTGAGGAAATATTTTGTGACTACTTAGCTCAAATATAAGCATTATTATTTTATTATGTAACAGTGCAAAGGTCATTTTTATGTGTGCTTGTAATTTTTGACATGCTCATCTCAGTTGACCTTTGGTGATGTTTGTTATTGTCTGAAAATTCTACTCGTGCATTATTAGCTATTGACAACTTCTTAATGTTTTTGCATAGGAGAAAAAAATAATGATAATTTGATAGAGAACCAAACTAAATTAAACTATCAGGCAGTAGGATCTAAGTAAATGACATTAGCACTGGACCGGAAAGGATGGCACGCGCAAGAGGAGACCTATACTCAGCAGTGATGATGATAGACCTATCAGATATTTAAACACGAGTGACGACAAAATTATGCGATAATTGAATATCAAATAGTGATTAACTTTATATAAAAGTAAGTTATTAGTAATTATAGCGCCACTGAAAACGATACCAGAATTCTGGAGCTAAGCGTCGCCGTCGTTTAGTCGATATTTAACTAATGCTTTCACCAATATAAATTATTTATGAATAGTTCTCTAACTTCAAATCATTATAAGTCATCAGAGCATAGAGATATAGGTCATTAAAGCATGGATAGAGAAAGAGTAGCGGGAAGCTACATCCCGAAGGCCAGAAGTTAAAATCCGCTGTCGTTGGTCAAATCGTTTCCGTATAATATGTTATCTTCTGCTAATTTTTATCTACACTAGGTACACGAGAGTAGAAAGTCACGTGAGAGTGTCTAGTGTGGCGCTATTTTGCTCTCCGACTGACACGCGACATGCTTATGATCGATGTCTAGGTATTTAGATACCTAGAGGTAAATATTGCTAGAATTACAGATTTGTGACGAATATAATTCTTCTTTTTTAATTTGTGGATTCGTCAAAGCCTTTCTATATGTATGTTCCAAGAATTCTCAGACGGCTGGACAGTTTAAAAAAAAACAAAATTTCGTTCGAAATGTTTCGTATGCTTACCAATTTTCTTTGCGTACCGAACTGAAGTCGGCTTTCAGCGTTTTTAAAAATTACTTGCTAAATACTCTTGTATGAATCGCACAAACAATATACCTAAATACTACATTTTCAATGACAGATGGCAGTCGCCAGGCGACATTGACACGCACTTGCCCCACCTCCCAAAACACGAAGAATGAAGATGACATGACAAACCAGTTCCGAGGTTGGCCAAATCACCGTTGTATGATTCCGTATGTCGAGTTTTTTACTGCTTTCTCTACTTTCACCTTAGCGGCAGATCGTAAGAATTTTTAAAGCGTAATTTATCATAATCACTTTAACTTTGGATAACGTTAGACTTTTAATTTGGTCTTTTGATAACGCCATAAAAATAGCAGCCTTTAAGCGTGTTCTTAGCTTATTTATTTCTCGACACTTATGTAATATAATACAGCTTAATTTATTTTAAAGAAAAAAAGCCGGCGTTGATCGCAACTCATCCGAAGTAAAGCACTATTATTTCTACTGTAGTAACTCGATGCACCCTAAAATTAAGCATGTCAGATCCACGCGCCACTTAGAAACACCTAGATTATACTTAGTTATCCGGAACACAGATAATCCGTGTATTAGTTGAATAAATATTTGTATAGAGATCATCAACGTGATAATTATTTGTTTTGATGACCTTTGATTAAGTTTACAGATTTGAGTGTGTGTGATTCAGCCATTTCAAATATATTCATTAACTGGTACAATATATTTTGATGCATTCAACTGCATCTAAAGTAACCATAGACACTGAGACAATCGTAGATATAGCATATGGGTTTAATTGTAGCCAAAGCATTAGCAATACTGAGATGGTCGAAGAGGTAGCATAAAATATGATAGATCGATAGTGCGCATAGCCGGCACGAGCGCGGGCGCAGCGACCGGGCGGCCTTCTCTCTTGCCTAACACTCGGTGTCGCCGCTCTCGGAAGGACGTACTACTACCATGTTACTTACATTACACCATACAAGCATAGTTTACAGAGTTATTGGTTAGCGGTGTACTAAACGGAAAGAAGGTTATCCTATACCCATCACATTGGGACAAAAGGCAGTCTCGGATTTGTCAAATATGTATGTGTCAAATCTCAATAGGATAAGTGAAACCGACTATTGGACTCAATTAGACAACAGTCGTGTTACATGTAGTAGAACAAGTGGGACAGTCTGTCATTACGAACAACTTATAATTAGGTAATGGACTAACACTAAATTATAGAAAAATTTGCTGGTTCATAGAACGATTTTATATGATGTTTTAGTACATCCCTAACCAATAACCCTGTATATATTTAAGCGTTTAAGCGTATTTAAGCGTTAGTGCACGAAGAAGAAGCCCTAACTGAATGTTAAAAATGTTGGTTGACTTTAACTTCTGGTTAGCACTTTTGTCGTATTTCAATGTTCATATTTTTCAAGGTTCGATGTAACAGAAGAGTTGAGCAAAGATGTGGAAAATACTTTGTTGTGATAGCGTCTCACTACTGGGCATGAGTCTCTCCTCCGAAGGGGTTAAGAACACAATCCGTGACGCAAGAAAAGTTGTGTTATCTGCGAAAGCTACTAGCCATTTACAATCAATTGTTTTGATATAAATATTCAAACACTGGACTAATTACGATATAAAAAGTTATGGAACGACATAGAAAGTGTACATTTTCAAGAAAAACTAGAAATGTTCAAGTCTGCCCAGTCGTATCAGAGAGATCGGGTAATATACCTAAAATTAATAAGTTAAATTCAGAGCTTTTTCCTTTATTCGAGCGTAAAATAAAATTTTTAGGACAAATTTACAACTTAAAGGTTCTTGTGTGAAATGTAGATTCTAACTAGCTTAACAACAATAATGTCTCTACTCTAGTTAACAAGGTTTTCGGTAAGTTATGCGATTGCAAAACGAAAGCGAGCGCTCAAGTTCAGTAGCAGATTGCGGCCGGCGCGGCGCGGTGCGGCGGCTCGGCCTTTCAAAACGTACCGAAACTTCTATCAGTCAATGACACAGTCATCTACCAGATGCACCTAGAACCTTAAAAATCGTACTTATATTTAAGGGAACAGCACTGACAGTCTGCAAACTAAATACTCGAACCTAGAACTATAATAAGTAAACATTATATCTTAATTAGTTAGTTATTAATAAAATTAATAATGGCGATTATTGCCCACCGCTGCCTCCCGAGACGACCTGGGTGAACTAATGGTATATGATTGTACAACAAGTGAGCTGATAATTACAACAGAGGCGGTATTTTCGCGCGGGACGAAGGCAATTGCAATTAGGTAACCGAGGAAAATGAAAGGATATTTTCTTATAAAAATCGATCCAGTTAAGTCTGATAAATTATAAAACACTGCATTTAAAAAAACCAAATCGGTTTACATAGTATTTATATAAAAAAAGATAAGACAAAAACAGCTTGAAAGCCTCCTTCTTTTTGAAGTTGGTTAAAAATATTGCTTACCTTCAGGTAACTACTATTCCTATATTGATTAATATTACGATATATTCTGTTCGGATATAACAATTCCGTATTCCGTATTTTATTTTTAGCTTATCTGTTGTTTAAGTTAGTTGTTTGGTATATTACTGCAATGTATAGGTATGTAATAGAAGTAAAGGAGGTACGTTATTATTAAATATTTTAATTAGAGTGTTGTTTTGTTGTTTTTGTTGTACTAAGTACTTATATCTTTATGATGTAGTGACTTGGTCAATTTGTTTTAGGTATATACAGTTATGCTATATTATCGTATAGTTAAATTCCGATTGTGCATAAAAACTGCAGATATGCGTTATGTACAATTACGTTATATTACGCGTCGTTTTATATGTGATTCATAGAAATAAGACATAGCGTCAGTGCGGAATGAGAAACGTCGTGGCGTAAAAAGTAACTTAATTTATGATTTTATATTACAGCCTCAAACTTTTACTAAATAATAAATAATTAGTTTACTGAGTCGCGCTTTGATGACAAAACTGTGTTGTCAATATAGCAAATACCTATGTTAAATAGATATAGTGGCGCCCTCATACCCTGTTACGACGGTTTTCTTTCCGCACAGACTCTACCTACGTAGGCAGACAGAAAATAATATGATATACCACAATATAATTAATGACCCCAAAGCTTTATTCATTATTTGAAGATACAAATAAAGTCCTTATATACTGCAAACAACAAAAATAAACCATGATTGCGATGATCTAAATTTTTAGGGTTCTGTACCCAATGGGTAAAAACGGGATCCTATTACTTACCTAAGACTTCGCTGTCCATCCGTCCGACCGTTAAACTTTTTCTCATGAACCTTGATACCCAGACAGTTTATATATTCACAATTATGATGTATTTATGTTGCCGCTATAATAATAAAATATAATAAAATATATATCTGAGAGAGATTCTAATACATCCAACGTTATTTTTTTCCGTTGTCTGCTCGATGTTAATAACAGCATCAGGTAGACGCTAGTAATATTCGCAGAATATTTAATTGTATATTTACTTTGAAATACATAATGAAAAATCTAAGGTTCATACAACAAACGTGTGTCTCAACATTTGTACAGAGAACAGATAGAAACTTGAACTAATGCTGTACTGATAAATAGTATGGAACGCTTTTTGCACCAGCGCGATTCGCACTTGACTGATTACTTTTGTAATGTACAAAAAATTATACTAGCTTTTTCATTTCGAGCTTGACCACATAAAATAATAATTTGTCTGATCTGCGAGCTCTGCGTCAGCAAAGTAATACTCGTAGTGTAGGTTTATTGTAAGTACTTACTCATATTATCTAAGACTGACATGAGTGCCTGTTTTTATTGTATTTTTTCTCAAATAATGTAGTTTCATAGAGAGACATTTAATAAGTTTTGTATAATTATTATTATTATTGCATTATTGAAACAACTCTTTTGATCTTCTAAGAATTTCATCTTCATAAATGTTCTAGTTACGTTTCTGGCTTGTTTTGTGAGCAATGTATATATTATGTTATTATGTTACTTAATGATGACAGTTATTGAATTAATATAATATTTTTCATAGTTATTGAGTTTAATTCTCAACAAATTATGAATCAAGTATGCCTCTAGCTAGATTAAATGATTTTACAAAGCTTTCTGGATCTCAAAGCATTTTTTTTTTTATTTGGTTGTCTTAATAGTCGTGTGAATAATACGACTATTAAGACAACCAAATAAACAAAAAAATATGCTTCAAGACTTTGATCGTCGTATTCACGACCAGAATACGAAATAATATTTTTTATTATAATTCCCGTCTAAAGGCCACATAAACGACTTTCGCAATTTCAGATACGAGATAGAAAATCTACAACTGAACTAATGAATATTTTTATATTGTATAAAATATTCATTAATATAGCATACGTAAATGCGTTATTGGCCTTCCTTCAATTTTATATTATTTTTATATATTCATATATAAATTGCTTCATTATTCATAACTTAGATGCTAGAAAATACGTGATACTCGTACCTAAGTATAAGCTAAAACTCTTATCGGAATTACTTTCAATATTATTAATGAGCTGTTGTAAATAACAGTGAATAAATAAATTAAACGTGAGATTTTTTTTCGTAATTAAGATACGTCTATCGACTTATTTTATGATTGTTATTTTTTATGCTTATGTAGCTAGTTGACTTTGATTTAATAAGCAGTTTCAGTTAACTCTAAAATAATCACAAAACCTCTGCTCAAACAAACATTAACAAATGCGGATATTTCCATTTATACTCGGTTCTATTAAATATCGATACAAAACAGAAACAACATTTAGACTTTCGTAAATAAATAAATTAAACATAAGTAATTATTTCCTAATTGGGATCTGCCTATGCCAGCCTAAACTAGCTTGCTTGTGCTTGACGCGATCGCTTGGCAATAGGCAGAGATTAAGAAATGTATAGGTTGCTACTTTATAGACTTGACCAACCTTGAAAAGCTGCAAAATTCAAACATTTGTCAATACTATCAACTATCAATTAACTTGTTACACAAAGGTTAGGTTACTCAAGTTTTTATATTTTATCAGAAACTAGCAAACTTGACAAAGATAGTTGCTTTAGGAAGTAATTTACATTCTAAGCAAGTTTGACAGAGATTCAGGAATTAAACAAAATTATACAACCAGTTTGTTCAGTATAATTAATGCATTAAAACTCATTGCCACAGCCTTGAATTAATTGCCGGCAGTTTTAATTGTTAGAAGGTATATAGTACACACATATAATGCAGCCATAATACAACATTGTAATTAAAACGATCATTGAGATTAGTGACGAAACGTATGTTCAGTAGAGTACTACAGACACAGCCGGCGGGCCCACGATCTCCTTGAAATACTTTCAAACCACGTGAACTATGCGAAAACGTTTGCTAAACCTAACGCAGAATCAACATTTAATTAAACATTAACGAAAAGCACTCACCGATAGTGTTGGACGTTTCGATAAAAAATATCGATGACTTGGACACCTCACGTCAAAACTTCTATAATTGGAATGTATGATTTTATTTATGCAAGTTTCAAAATTAGAATGTTTTTGTTTATCTGTGAGCGCGCCGGTGCCGCTTGGCAGCTACTGGCGCCGGCCGGTGGTGAGTCGCGGCTCCACAGATCGACTGACTAACAAACTGCGCGCGCAGCCGCCATGCGTCTGCCGGCTGATGACCTTCAAACCGTGCCGACTGCCGATTCGGGGTGACTTCCCATACAACAACAATGGATGTTAAACCCTAAAGAGGACAAACTACGTCAATATGATAATTAATGGTGTCGAGATCGACGTCGATGATGGCGAAGCTTGCAGTGCAACGGAATGTCATAATGAGCATAGTAATTATCTCCTTTTATGAATGTGTATGTGTCATAAAAAATAAGAATGCTAAAGAGTTTTTAATGTAGGTGTAGATAAATGTCCATTCACAAAGAAAATTTATAAATAATTTACTGCAATTTACACTATTAGACACATTTTTAGTTTATAATCACGAGTGAAATATTATTAACTGATGATTGTGTTATTGAAAATTAAAATCTAATATTTTTTTTTAAATAATCAATAGAACACGGATATACTTATCGAGCAGATGTTCCGGTTCATTTCTTGCTTGCTACAAATCCGCGGTAATTTTGTTGTATACACATAATAACCCATTTTAAGTTTAAAAAATTTAATATACTTTATATAACAAAATAATAATATAATTAATAGAATAACAAAATAATAAAATACTTTGAGCATATGCATATTATATTATATCATTTTTTTGAAGCTTTTGTAACCACATAACCTTGATTTGACTATCTAATTTAATAACCAACTTTGACATTCGATATCAAGTATTTTATTCTAGTACATGTAGACTCGAACATTATGTACCCCTGCACAAAAAGACAGATGATGATGTTGATGACGAATACACAGGGCTATCGATTAAGGGTGTACTACACCAAAAAGGGGTCGCTACACTCATCCTACTCAACAACTTTCACTATGGAACCAACACCAAATTCGAGAAATGTAAAACAGCTGCTTCGTACATTGTGTCAACGACCGATAAACTTTTTGTATGGAACCGTTAATTTTTTTTCTTAAATTCAGGGTTGGTCACATGGTAAGAGTTGTTCGTAACTATCACTATAATCTCCCTCTTTCGGCTTAGTACCTAACCTAACCGATAACCGTGTACAAATTTGTCAAAAAACATTGGTAGGCAGAAATTTACAGTTAAAAAGATTAGCTTGAAATCTACACAGACGTAAAAAAATATGTTCAATAACGACCACCATCAAGCGAATTAACATTAAATGAATTTTAGCTATTTTAATCATGTTTTTTTTACGCACTATTTTTTTCTGATCGTATTTTAATATTTTCATAAAGTTTCGATATTGTTTACTGACTTTCAAAAACGAGGCTCAATTCGATTCAATTCGGCTGCATTTTAGTATGTTTGTAACCTGATGTAAAAACGGTGATGACTGCACCAAAAATAAAAAAATAAAAATTTAAGGACTATAAGCAACCACTTCTGTTCTATAATTTTTGTAAATTCGTTACAAATAAATTTGCTTTTCCATAAAAATTTAAGATCATTTACAAGCGGCGAAACGTATGGAACATCTTGTATTTTTCTTGCGAATTATCAAAATGCGTTATGGGCTGTAAGATTAAAGTAGCTGTTCACATTTTAAAAAAAAAAACTTGTAAGTAAGGCACTCGAAGTGTTACCAATTCAAAATGCTATAATTTTGTCAATTTTGTTTCTTTTTATTTATAAACTTCAATATATAGAAAAAAATATTTAAAATTAAAAAGAAAAAAATATTGTTCGATGTGGCCACCTTTAGCGCGGATAACAGCATCGAGTCTGTCCGAGAAGGCTTCACACGCTGTACGAATGTGGTCTGCTGATATTTTGTTCCATTCTCGGCGAAGAGCAATCTTTAAGGCGTTGACTGTCTCATATTTTTTGCTAACACTTTGGCCTCTAGAATTGACCATAGGGAAAAATCCATTGGGTTTAAGTCCGGCGAATATGGTGGCCATTGTTGCGAAGAAATGAAGCTCGGAAACTTTTTCTTGCAAAAAAATTTGGGTTTCACGGGCTTTGTGGGATGGTGCCGAGTCTTGCTGAAACGTCCAATGGTTTCTACCGAATTTCTTACGTGCCCAAGGTAACAAAGCATCGTTTAAAATCTTTTCACGGTAGATTTGCTGGTTTATCTTTGCACCCTGCTCAATGAAAACGAGAGGTGAACGTCCCGTAGCAGTTACCGCGGCCCAAACCATCACTAATGCTGGTGCTTGCTTTCGCAGAGCAATTCGTTGGTCTAAATTGTCGTTTGATGTAGACTTTAACCATACGCGATCATTTTGTTTGTTCACATATTGCTGAACCGTAAAAATTTTTTCATCGGAAAATACCAAATTTTCAAGCTTGCTATCAACGTGCAACTGCTTTAACTCCTTAGCTCTTTCTAGGCGAACTGCCTTTTGTGCAAGTGTCAAGTCTTGCACTTTTTGTATTTTGTAAGGCTTCAGTTGTAGTTTATTTTTTAATATGCGTCCTATGCTCCGGGCAGATACATTAAGACTTTTCGCCAATATAACTGCGCTTTGTCGTGGATTTCGTTCAATTCTAGCTTTTACCTTTCGAACCATTTCTGATGATGTTGCTGTTGTAGGATGTCCACCTCCATTGCGTTTCTTGATGCTACCCGTATCATTGTAACGCGTGATGGTCCGATACACAAACAATTTATTCAGATGTAAATGTCGTAGCGCATTAACAATGGCTGGTTGCGATGTTCCAGCCAAATACAAAGTAATGACATTGTGGCGTTTGAATTCCATCTGGATAACTTTTTTTAGCAGCGACGAAAAACAATGAGTTTCTGTACGTTTAGGAACAATACAATAGACTTACGACTGTGAAAAAATGGGCGCCATATTGTAAACAGTTTGCTTGCTATAGCAACTTAAAGTTGGTAACAATTCGAGTGCCTACCCCTGTATTAAAAGTTGTCCATAATTATGGTATAGTGTCCGCCTTTGTGTAATTTTGTTTCTAATTTAATACTTATTGTAATTTTTGTTATTTTTACCGTGCATTGTTATCTTCTTCCCTTTTCTTTTCCAAATATACTAAGAACGCGTGCAATTCCTATTATAAAACATTTTTTTCTCCAGGTGTTCAGGATACCGGAATGCGCCGAGTTTGGAACCCGCCAACAACCCTCGGTTTTGATGGTTTTCAGCACTTCGACCTATTTAGAAAAGTGCGTAATTTTTCTGTAAATTAACCTTAAGACTTACTTACTATGTATTTTCGGCAAATAAACGTTTATTTTACTGTACTTTAGGCTTAGTAGGTCCGATAACTTTGTTTACAACGTTCAATTTACCTGAAATCAAGGTCCAGACAATCATATTTTTTATAAGATACAAAACAATATCATTAAAAGTTTTACTAAAAGGTTTAACCTTTATTTAAAAATTTTTTGAAAGTAGTATTGAATGTAGAAAATACAACAATAACCTTTATAATAATTACTGTTTACTTGAAACTAGAATGTAATTTCAAAAGTTCACACGTTGATATCTTTTGTTCCCTAAAAATGGCGAGGTCAAAAATAACTGAAAATAAAGTTTTGTTCATGCTTGATTTGAAGCGCAATAGCAAGCAACCATCCTGGTGGGCATCAGGCTTGCCCATAACGCCATGAGTTTAGTAAATCAACAAAGTAAAAATAAAAAAGAGTATTATAGAAAAATATTTTTTTAAATGAGTCCACGTGATTCTTAGATATTAAGGAAGATACTTACATAAAAAGGAAAAATAACTGACGAATTGAAAACTTCCCCTTTTTATGAACTCGGTTAAAACCGCTTTTGTTATCTGATTTATAATACGTATCAGATATTTAATTTATCTAGTATGACTGTCCTTCACACCGGAACACAATTATGTATGCTGATTTGATTTGATTGCGGGGTACACCTGGGGAAGTGGACCAAGATATAGATAACGATTTTAATTTATAGCCAAGGTGATGCTGACCGACTTACAAGCGTTTTGTTTTTTATCCGTTTGACGCCCTCTACTGTAAATGCTGGAAACTGTATAGCTTACCTCAACTAATCTTGTAAGGCACGTTACGAGTATAAGCAGCTGCGTTTCAAACTTAACGCTTCTCAGAATCAACTGTGCAATGCAGTTCAGAAGCTTTGTACCAGATGGCAGCACATGTATAAATGTGTACAGTAATTAAAATAAATGGTGGAGTTGTTATACTCGTAGGTACCTACGTCTCAGGACTAGAGACATGACAAATTTTCAGGGAACGAATGAATATTTATTTATATTCGACTTCAAAAAGTGGTATTCAATTCTCCAGGAGCTTTTTTTATTTATGTTCTTCGATATCTCAGAGTTGAAAAAACTTTTTTGTTTGAAACAATAAACTTTTCAATACCACACGAATTCTATCAAAATCAGTCCAGTTTTTTTGAAATAAATATAATTTTGAATTTACTTTGAGTATTTAGAAACGACATGGTTTGTAACGTAAGTTTCGTGTGGCAAACGGATGGCATTTTTTTTTTAGTTTTTCTTTGTTAGTATGTCAGTTAGCTTAAGTATATATATATATTATTCTGTTGAAAATTGGTTTGCCTAAAACTAAAGTGTATCTAATCGTATAACGCCTGCAAGCAAAGTTGTAATATTTATGTTTAGGTATACCTACCTACTCTATACGAGATCTAGAACAAAATAGACCTGGATACAGTCTAGTCTGCAACGGTTTTTCATCGCATACATTCCACACCCTACAGTGTACCCTATAGTTTCATATTTTATCTACATTCCGCCATCGGATAAATACAATACGGCCAGAAGTTACGCATATTAAATGATAGAGCATCTATTAGTATAGGATCCCGATATACAACGAACTTCACCGAGATGTTTATTTCATACAACATATTTTATATTAAATTTAATATACCAGTCTTAGACTATATAGACTCGAACGAAACGCTTTGTATCTACTTTTATTGAACAAAAATTAGATATTAGTTGAATTTTTTTTTTAAATTATGTACCTTATTACATAGTTTACTTCCTACTTCAGATATCATCTTCAAACAAATTAAAAAAATTGTGGACGTTATCCTTAAGTCACATTCTTACATGTTAAAATTCAAACAACAACCAGTAAACAATCGAGTTCTAACTCAATGATACTATCAGCACCGTAAAGACGCGTCTAAACATAACGCTAAACTATCAAACCCTTTGTCACAATAACATATCTGGGTTGTTTGTCTTAGTAGGATTACAATAACTGTAAGCCATGTCAGAAGTCTTTGGGCTGCAAATAAACTGTGTCTAGGCCGAACCACACTGTCAATACCAAGATGGTGACGAGCGCAATGACTGAAAGCACACTCCGAAATTTCGATGAAATGGATATTGTCTTAATTTTTGACCGACTTTAAAGGAAGAGGTTTTCAATCCGAATACTTCACAGTTTTTTCGAGATTAAACCCAATAAATCTAACTACCTTAACATACTCCATCTCAATGTCAGAGGAATAAGAAAAAAAACCGGTAAAATAGAGTTATTATTAGAAGAAAAGAAAAATATCGACATTGCTTGTTTTAGTGAAACTTTTCTAAAAAATCAACATTTAGATTCGGTGAAAATTGAGGGTTACCAAAAAGCTGCCCATTTTTGTAGGAAAAAGACAACTCAGGGAGGTGTTTGTATCTACACAAAACACTCCATTCACTTTAAAAAATTAGACTGGGTTGAAAATATGTCAATTGAGCGTCACTTTGAATGTTGTGGTATTGCAATACCAGACTTAAATTATTCAGTTATTTGTATGTATAGGTCAACTAAAGGCAACTACAAGCTATTTATCGAAAATCTAGAAATATTACTACACAAACTAACTGTAAGATACGGGCGCAACAAAAACAAAATAATAATATGTGGAGATTTTAATACAAATTTATTGACAGAAACAAAACAAAAAAAATTGTTTCTGAATACTCTCGGAATGTTTAAAATGCAACCTGCAATTTTCGGTGTAACAAGAATAGAAGGCAACTCTCAAACTTGCATAGACAATTTTTTAACTAATATTAAAAGCTTTAATACAGAAATTTTAAACATCGATATTTCTGATCATACCGCTCAAATTATAAGTGTCTTTACGAACTTAAGCTTCCGAGAACAGTACTGGTATATATATAAAAGAAAAGTTGATGTAAACATGAGCATCTTTCTTAAATATTTATCACAAATAAATTTTAGTACCGTATACACTTACGAAAATTCCGACCAAGCCTACGAAACATTTATTGAGCTATATAAACTTATATTCAACTTGAGTGTTCCAGAAGAAAAAGTAAAGATAACTTATAAAAGAAACGTAAATTGGAAGTCAAAAGGTATAAAAATTGCTAGTCAAAACAAAAGAAAAATATTTCTAAAATGGCAAAACAATAAAAACTATGACAACGACAAATTGTACCGAAAATATTCACAAATATTTAAAAAAGTTATACGTGTCTCTAGAAAAATTGCCAATGCTAAATATATTACTAGAAGCACTAATAAAAACAAGGCAACCTGGGGGATAATCAAAAGTCATACTTCCCAAACTAATCATATAAAAACTTCGGTAGAAAAAATAAAGATAGGTAAAAAAGAAATAGAAGATCCGATTAAAATCGTTTCAAATTTAAATAATTATTTTATTAAACGTAATGTGGTAAACCAGACTCAGAACCCTGCAAGTCATAAACCTATTAAACCTACTTCAACAAGTATATTTCTCAGACCAACCAACTGTGAAGAACTTATAAAAATTGTAAAAACATTGAAAAGTAAGAAGACTGCAGGATTTGATGGCATATCAGTACAGGTTATAAAAGAAAGTATAAATTATATTGTTGAACCATTAGTATATATTATTAACTTATCAATTGAAACCGGCAAGTTTCCAGATAGTCTTAAATTGGCTCTAATTAAACCTATACACAAAAAAGGTTCCAAATCACAAATGGCTAATTACAGACCAATAGCTATATTACCTAGCTTTTCAAAAATTTTTGAAAAGGTTATATACAGCAGGATTATTTCTTTTTTAGATGCCAACAATATTCTTAACAACCGCCAGTTTGGGTTTCGTAAGGGTAAAAATACCACCCTTGCCATCTACCAAATGTTAACAGAAGTATGGGCTGAAATCAATTGCAAAAAGACGGGTATTGCTTTATTCTTGGATCTTTCAATGGCATTTGATTGTGTCCTTCACGAGGCTCTACTTGTAAAACTTGAGGCTATTGGCATACGTGGAACGCCCTTAATGCTAATAGAATCTTATCTAAAGAATAGATTTCATTCCACAACTATCGACGTCTACAATAAAAACACAAAAACAATAGAAAAGGTACAGTCAGGATATGAGAAAATTCGTTTAGGTGTACCTCAAGGCAGTATTCTTGGTCCTTTGCTCTTTCTTATTTATACCAATGAATTACCATTAGTTGTGAAACATTCGTGTGTTATGTTTGCCGATGATTCTACAATATTTCTACCCCAAAAGCAACTTAGTAAAAATGATTTTGAAATACAGGTCAACATGACGCTTGAAAATGTATCCAATTGGCTAAAATCTTTGAATCTTACAATTAACGTAACTAAAACAAACTTAATGCAATTCACTAACTACAAAAGAGTTCCTCTCAACCTAAACGTAGAAAGCAATGGGATACAGGTTCGCGAAGTCAGTGAAATCAACTTTCTGGGAGTAACTTTAGATAAACACTTAAATTGGAAAGCACACATTACTAAAGTAAATAACAAAATATCTAAATATACGTATGGGTTATCAGTTCTTAGTAATATTGCCTCCAAATCAGCAGCAATAACTGCGTATTATGGATATGTTTTCCCTCACTTAAACTATGGGATAATATTCTGGGGAGACTCCGTTGAGGTAGAGTCTACTTTTATAATGCAAAAGCATTGCTTGCGAAGTATATTTAACCTAAAAAGTATCGAGACGCTTCGAAATGTATTCAAGATCCATAAAATTTTTACTTTGACTTGTATTTACATATTTGAATTGTGCTTATTTGTCAAAAATAATGAAGAAACTTATTTCACGACTAAATCTAGCCGTGCAGATAGTCTGCGCCCTAAATATAAATATAATATGCGCATCGTCCAAATTAATAATGCTATGTACTATAAAAGCACATTCATAAGCGGAATAAACGTGTTTAATCACTTACCACTTGAACTAAAATCGCTAAATGGTTCTAAATTTAAATCCAGCCTAAAAAAATGGTTAATTTCTAACAGTTTCTATAATATGAACGAATATTTTGGTAAATATTAAATAATGTTTAAGTAGGTATGTTACTTGTATTAGATGTTTGTTAGTAGCCTATTAATAAAGCATTATAAGTATTTCTTTTATTAGTGATGTATTTTAATAGCTGTATATTTAAAAATAAAAAAATATCTGTGTATAAATAAATAAATAGGTATTCTGTTTTAGGATAGCTATTATCATACTCGTAATCTGTAACATTTAAGTGTAACATCTTGTTTACCTACACCTATAGAATATATATATCGTACCTAAAAAAATGTGTAAATATATTAATCTGTAAATTATTGCTTAAGTCATTGTATTTTAAACTATTGTATGTTCTAAACGAACAAAACTGTTGAAACTTTATACTTTTCTTAAGAACATTGTACACAGTTTGACAATAAATACATTCTTATTCTTATTCTTATTCTTGTAAAAGAAAAATAATTTAACTAAAAACAGAAAATAGGCTCTGCAAAAACACATTAAAAGAAAAAACTAGAATTTTTGTTCCACAAACATACGTGAGTTAGTTATAAGATCAATAACTCCTATAAGTCTTTAGTGCATTATTTATTACAACAAGGGTGCAGATAAAATCACTCTTAAGAATACATAATGAGCACGCGTGGCCTCAGTTAATGAGAGTTTTACTGCAACTGAATACAAATGGGTTCATCCGAGCCTAATGTAAGTTCTTTGCGTATTGTCCACAATATGTTGTAATAGCGCATGCAGCTCGGGGACACAAAGGCCTAGCTAGACGATATTCAAACGGCTAGTAATTGTTGTGGTCCATCGACGAGAAAACAATTTGTGCTACTCGTATTCTATATCGGTGTTGTGTTCACTTGCTTGCTTTTGAGAAGACGAGAAGCGCCACAAGAGAAAAAAATATGAGCGTGTCAGTAGAGTCTGTTCAGAAAAAAGTGGACTTAATTAATTTGCACTTAGAACTTAAATAACACAATATCGCACTTGATTCATTTTGATATTTTTTTAATAATAATTTCTCATTTTGGTTTTAGTAGCAAACGCACGAGAGATTGCTGATAAGAACCACCTGAAGGAAAGCTGTTGTTTCTTATATTTTAATTTATTATATTGAACAGAAAGTTGATCTGACGATGCTTATAAGTCAAGTAATATAATGTAAATTATATAAATTATACTTGAAACTTAATAAATTAACAATAAATTGGGATGTAAAATATCCATTATAATTTTTCAAAGCGTGCTATTGAACAGACGGTTTAATTTTAAAATTGTCATTATGTGATTATAATGGCAAATAAAAAGTCTGACCCGTAATTTTACTTCTGCCAAGTTTCTGATGCATCTAGATACTTTTAAATAGTCAATTTTGATGATAGGTTGGTAGAACAGTTCGATCATATTTAGAAGATGCAGTATTAAACGCGTTTTTAACCCAGTTATCGAAGAATGCACTCACTAGGTCTAAGTCGGGAAAAGCAGTAGGTTAGGTTGTACCGTTATGAGAGAAAGCATGTCGATAGAACTCACAACTCAGTTGACTCAAGCAAGAGCGGCGCGCGCGCACGTTTCTTTACCGTTCAACTTAGTACGCGATCTGATTGTGTACTCGTGTTTTTTTTTAATCTTTGGATCATCGTGTGCTTAAAGGATAAAAGGTAAATATTGAATCCTTAATTTCAAAGGCAATATAATAGTTAAAAAAAAAAACTTATTTCATATGTTGAGATTGTATTTGATTTTTTTGTCGTGTTCAATTCAACTGTTTTATTATTACAAATGTATAAAATATGTAGGTATTTAATATATTTTTAAATATTAAAGTACGTTAACATCTAATTAGGTAATTAACTATACAATTATAAATACCCCATGACATCTCATTATGACTATACTTGTTATTGCATTTTATAACAAAAAGTGTGTTTGAATGACAACTTGATGTAAACCTATTATGTATAAGTAGATACTCGTAGATTGAAAGATTCTTGGAAAAAAAATTAGCACTGTTTTACTTTAGGTTTCATATTAATTTTATCAATATAAATAAATATGGTGTGTTTTTCTTCAGTTTGTGTCAAGTTATATTTTTTGGATAGGTTTTTTTGACCAAAACTTCGCACGACCACGGAAGTCAACGATACTGTAGCCCTAGATGGAGCATGCGTAGTTTGGAATACACTGGCTCTCAAGGAAAGCTGTCGGTACACACCGTTATTTGTTTGGCGACAGATTTTACAACTTGAGAAGGTATAAAAATATCAACTATACATGGAAACGGTTTTTATATAGGTATATTGCCAAATCTTCTTTAAATAACATCCCCTTAAAATGTACAAAACGCGGTGGCCAGTTCAATAAAAATATACTTATTTAACTGTTTTATAATAAAAATTGAATTAAATAAACAGACTATATTCTTTACGTGTTTTAAGTCAGCAGTGCGAAGTACCTTACTCGTACAAACGTAGCAAGGATTTAAAAGAATCTAAACCTACTTTACTATGCAGCATGTCTAATCAAAGCGTACACAAATCAAAACATGAGTAAAAATGTTTGCAGACCAAAACAAATACAGAACTTTCTATTCTGACTTTCTAAACACTACTAATTCCCCTCACAACACCGGTTCTTCAGTTATCTTAGCATTTCATTTGTTTATAACATAATATCATAATTTTTGAGCTGTTAGGTGCGCTAGGACAAAACAACCGTCTCTTCGGCCATCGTTTTATACTGGCAATGATAACGAATGTAGTGTAGGGGAATTAATAGTCACCATAAGTGCAAGCTACTCAACTGAAACTGATTTGTTCCATTTATTAGTATACCTACATTTTGTAGAGGTATAAACCCCTTTGTTCATGAGTGAGTGAACAAAGTGAATAAAATATAAATAATGTCTTTGACTTCTTAAATTTGATTTTAGATTTTTCTTTGTGTTTGATTCATTGGAGACAGATAACTTAGACTCTGTACTGTAGCCGAGAGTTGCCTACACTTGTGACGTTTAATAATGAGCTTGTTTTGTGACTAAGTGATTCGCCACTCAAGAAACCAGAGAATTGGTTTTATTTGCGTTAATATATAAAAAATTACTGCACAAGGCAGTCTTATCGCTAACAAGATATGTAAATTAACCTATATATATATACAGGTTAATAAACACATATTCACGCAAGAAACAGTCGTTCTTTACGTATTGTCCAGTCCCCCAAGACACCGTCACCCTTTCCTGCATCATTATAGAAGCTGCTTATTAGGTACGTTGCAAAACCGCAATATTTCTACAACCATTAGTCATAATCACTGCAAGCACCCAACAGTTAGAATGTCCAAAAATATTCCACAGCATTGCCTAGATCTTGAGACGAGATTGTGCAATAAATGCAACGCTAGAGGTCATATTTCTTGATTGATGAACAGGGTTATTGCTTAGGGGTGTCCTAAACCGAAAGGGGGTCAATGTGCTCATCGTCTCAACTACATACTTTTGCTAATCAAAAACGGAATTCGAGAAAATAAATCTGCTGCTGCCCAGCTGCTGCATAGTAAAAAATATTGGTTGCCAGACGAAAAAAACACTACAAAAACTCTATTAAAAATCTTTAAAAAAAAAGTGACTACTGATGTCCATTACAGCAAGCACAGACTGAACTTATACAATTATTTCGATTTAAAAAACAAACCTCTTGACCAATTTCGATAAAATTACAATGGTACCAGGTGGGAGGTATATTTAATATCCTTTCAAACAAAAAATATTTTTACAGTTAAGTCCACCCGTCTGCGGGAAATCATTTAACAAACATACTAAAACAGTTGAAACTCCTCTGTTTGGAAGTCAGTAGAAAAGCAAATACCGACAACTACTAAACCAATTATGATAATAATAGGATTACGAGGAAAGTGGTTCCCGTTTAAAGGAATAAAGATTTCTTTAAACCGTACCAGCCCTCTTCGAGCAAAAGGTAATGAAAAACATTCAGGCTTTGCAGATTTCATAATGGATTTAAATTATTTATCTTTCTCGATTTTAAGATTCGCTCGTATTTAAAGTTGTTTCAGGTGGTGAGTATTGTAATGACTATTGTAACTCTATTTCTGTTTAATAATACACCCCTACTTCAGCATAATATGTACAGTTGTTTTTGCTAGCAGAGATATTTTTAATCATTTTCTGAGACGTACAACTTCGAATTTTGTAAATAGCTAGTATTACTTGGGGTCATTACGATCACGAAGCTATTATACCTTAATGAGCATGCCGTTACATCGTGTCATGACATCCATATTATACAATTGTATAAAGAGAATAGCAGATATTCTGTGATACTCTGATCAATGAAAAGCAATGTATTGACTAATTTGTAAGTCAGGCAGGAACAGTTCTCTTCTACTAGATGTGAGAAAAATCGAAAAGATCCACAAATATCCATATATTTTTATTTCGAATACGCGTCGACAGTTAAATAAAATACAATCAAATTTCCCCCTATAACCTGGCATGTTAAAATTATGATATAGCAGTGTGTATTTCACCCGCGTAGTTTCCCATTGGATTATCGAGATAATAGGGAACTACTTTTTTTGAAATTTTGAATCTACCTGTGTACCAAATTTCATCCAGATCAGTTCAGTGGTTTTAGCGTGAAAGCGAGACAGAGAGAGTTACTGTCGCATTTATAATATTAATTTAGTATAATCCTTATGTATACGGTTTATATAGGCTCTGCGTTGATTATGACTCGTCAGATAGTAAGTCAGACAGTCAGTCAGTCAGGACTTACGCTTTATAGTTACATATGGATGTGTGGACGCATAAGTAGCGCGTCTGGTTGTCAAACGTATCTTAACTAAATCATGAAGTAGACCGTAACTACACGCACTTGTCCATGTCGTAAAAGAGAATGGTGCTACTACACTAACGTTCAACAGCTGAGGTGCACGGCTGGTATTGAAATGAAGTAAACATTAAGTTACTAAATAGAACATCAAAACGCTGTAAGGTTTATATTTGTACTTTCAAATAACGAATAGATACTTAGATACCTACGTAGTAATATAAATGAACTGCTTTAATTTTTTTATGAATAGGTCACGCTGACCTACAGTGTGTTTACTTATACATGCATTATTGCGTGAAACAGATCGTTCAAAGAGATAATTAAGTCAATTCAAAAGTTAATTAATAAAATATATTATGGAGCTTCACCTGATGCCTTGACAATTTTATTAGGCCACTGTCTATACTGCCAGCCACGAAATTAACAAATTTATGTGCGGTTTGAAAGTTATATTTTTTTGATGTAACGCGTTTATAATCTCTGGCTTTTTTTCACTAACTACTTAAAATGTATATTGACACTTGTTTTACAAGCTGAGATCCGACATCAATGTTTTTTTTATTTCATTTCAGATCTATCATGTTAGAAGGCACTAAAATCAACACTCCGTCCCAAATGTCGAAAGTGTTTGACATCGCTAAAGACACCGTCTTGTTTCTAATCCTGTCTTGCTACTACATTCTGGAGTCGCTATTCTGGACCTTAGTGCCGAATGCTATAAGGCCTATGAAGAGCTTGAAGGGTGATGTGGTGCTGGTGACAGGCGGTGGGGGAGGTGTGGGAAGGCTGCTGGCTGTGAGGCTGGCGAGGTTAGGAGCGAAGGTGGTCGTTTGGGATATCAATGAAGAAGGTGAGTGCATTATAAGCTACGTTAACTCATACTCTATGCTACGTAGCCAACTTTGTTTTGTTCTTAATTCGTATTCATCATCGCGAACATAATTTACACTTAATTAATGTTAGTAGGAAAAACCCTTCACTTCTAAAGGCGAAACATAGCTTGAAATTCTGGTGCAGGCCTGTGTAACTTGAGTTTTTGGTTCATGCCTGGCAAAAATAAGAAATTTGACTGGAAAAATCTTAAAGGAAATCAGATCGTCAGAGAAGTACATCAAATATATTTTATCCCCATCCCACAACTAAAAAGCCCATATACCTGTGAACATCATTGAGATGAATATGGCTTGATACAAAGACGGCTACATGCAACGTGAAGTTTGATATCAGCAGTAAGTATATTTGTTTATTATAATTTCTTTCATTGCCCTATGTAGGTACTATATACTCGTATTAGCCATGACTAAGGAAATCACCCTTGATATAACTATCTAATGATCACCTGTAAAACATACATCAAAACATATGAAATCCAAAATGGTAAGAGCGTTGGCCCCTAGCTTAAGGTCGCCTAGAACTATAAAAGGGCAATAATTATTCAGAGTTGAGCTGTGCTTTACTTTGGTATAAATTAGACACTGGACAAGACAGCCTTGCTCTAATGCACGGTTGTTGAATCTTATTTATTGAAGCCGGTTTTAGGACTACAGAATTAGGTTTATATAATGGAAATAAACATTGTCTGTTCTGTTAACATTTTTAGGATTTTTATATTTACACAATTTGTCACTACTAGATTAAGTATATATTTAGGTGTCGAAAAAACCTATAAATAGTATGTAACAATTTAGTTAATCAACAAGATGGTAAGGAAGTTAGTGGTAGCCTAGTCGGTAAAAACCTTTGCCTCACAAGCGATAGGGCATGGGTTTAATCCCAGTTTCAGGCATGCGCTTTTAAGTTTTTACTAATGTGCATATTATTATTAATTACCACAATCTTAAACGGTGAAGGAAAACATCGTGAGGAAACATGCTAATCGCAGAAGGTTCGAGGATAAGTAAAATCCTCAACCTGCAATTTGGCCAGGGTGGTAGACTATGGCCTATACACCATTCCCAGGGGAGATCCGAGCTCAGCAGTGGGACGTAATGGGTTGATACTATACGAAAAAGAAAGTGACAATGTTACATGGGGGTGCATAAAGAAGTCCAGCGATGCCAACGCAATATATTAAGATGATGGTAACCAACCATTACTATCATCTTAATAAGTTGGCACTGATACTCTTATCGTACTTTTAGGACTAGCAAACTAATTGACCGAGCGAGTGAAGCATCTTGCATTTACGTCTAGTCTATCATTTTCTTTTATCAGTAATATTTACTGGTTAATTAACGCATTTTTTCTAATCTTAGTATACAGGCTCTACAATTGCTTAGTTTCTTTTTTCTCGTAAATAATAATTCGTCAGGGAGGTTTCTTCCAAAAAAAGGAAATAATAATATTGCGCCAGTAACCGAAAGATTTTAAAAATATATGAAGGAGCTATGAGGTATACAACTTTGAAAAAAAACGATCATAAGATTGTTGCTATGCGCAATCACAATGGCACTCATGAGGTCAACAATTCTCAGCACTACTAGCTGACGAGATTTTAAGACTTTTAAGATGATGTTCTATTAGATAGCAGTGTTATATAACTCACTATAACTATAACACTCCACTGATATATTTTGTCCAGGCTTAAAGAAAACTTGTTCAGACGTGAGAGAAGAGGGCTACGACATCACGAGCTACGTGGTAGACCTAGCCAACCGAACATCCGTCTACGATACCGCTGAAAGAGTAAAAATAGAGGTAACAAATAATTCATTCAAAAAAATTTTAACCGAGTTCCATTTGTGCCTATTCAAATGTTTGTTTTTTATACACATAAATTAGCGATTATATTAAAATGTATATACCTAACAATGCTTGAGAAAGTAACCTATCCAAAAAAAACAAATCTCTCTAGACATCATTGCGAAATCGGAAAACATACATAAAAAACATTTCGACTAATAGACAATCTCCACTTTTTTTAAAGATCGTTAAAAATATAGTGTTTCGAAAAGATGGTATTATACCATCTTTATTAGGATTCAGGCTGAAAATCGAAACTAATGGAATGGTACTCGTCTGTGTAGCTCACATCGATACTAATCATGTTACTCAGAGACCTTGTATGTGACCTTAATTAAAGTATGTAGCTAGCACCCTAGAGATTTTTTACAAAAGATATGCTTATGTTAACGACGGTGCGGCCTAAAATGTGTATCTCTAAAACCTCTTTCGATTTTTTCGCAGGTTGGCAAAGTCGATGTGCTGATTAACAACGCAGGAACAGTGTTCGGAGAAACACTGCTCGACCTGACCGACTCGGCGATTGAAACCACTTACAAAGTTAACATACTCTCACATTACTGGGTAGGCCACATTTATAAACATAACATTACTTTTTACTTTTCTTAACAACGTACCAACTATCAAAGTATTCCTAAAAAATACAAATATAAAGCGACATACAAATAATTCTTTATTCGTAGAAAGCAATTTTAATTATTTCAAAAATGGTTAGTGTCTATAAAGAAAGAAAGAAAAAAAGAAAGAAAGAAAGAAAGAACTCATTTATTTTGAACACACAGGACACTACTACTACAACTGATTACTTAAAAGTAGACAAACATTTCAAATAATACACAGACAAATAAATTTCATTTCATTTTATTTAATAAAGCAAGTTGCAGTGTCCCGTGCGTCAACAAAGGTCAGCGCTCAGCATGATGCCGGGGATTGCTCCTCAGCGCTCTATCGTGTCATGAGCCTAGAAGAGTTCGCTTTAATTGATTAAAGGCCCGTAAAAATATTTATATAGTACTCGTATGTCATGTATTATTTAGAAGTCCTTGTTATTAACTATGTATTATAAATATTTAGGGTATTTTTTCAACGTGATTTTTAATAGGGTAATATGAGATAAGTGGAAACCAAAATTAGCAGTCGTTTTTGAATACTCGTAATATTTGTCAAGGTCATTAGACAAATTTAAATAAATAATAGAAATATGAAAAAAATATTGTTATAAGTTGTGAGAATAAAGGATCCAAGCGCCAAAAAGTCTTAACAGATTTTCTTTGTGAATATCGCGAAAATATATGGCGCGGCAAAAAGTTTATACTCACTAGGCCTGTTCGCAGAACTGATACTATATCGGTTAGGAGTGCATCTAGCCGAAAAGGGGTCACTATACTCTTCCGAAGAAACGACTTTCATTATGGAACCAATTCTGAATTCAAGAATAAAAAACATTATTATTATTATACAGTTTTAATTCTAGTTTTAATAGGCACGTGTATGTGATTATTTCAGACAGTTCGAGCCTTCTTGCCGGCAATGATAGAGAGTGGAAAGGGCCACATCGTGACTGTGGGCTCCGTGGCAGGACTCCTCGGCACCTATCGCTGTACAGACTACAGCGCCACCAAGTTTGCAACTGTCGGTTTTCACGAGAGCCTATTCACTGAACTCAGGGTGAGATATTTTTTTGTTATAACGTCTGCAGAATTGACAACATTTCATTTTTGCAAAGTGATAGAAATTCGAAAACCATTTCGAGATAATGTAATTAAGAGATCATACAAAATATACCAGATTTTTTAAATCCACTTTCTTAAGAGTTATTTACAAAAAACGTTTGCTTATAAATCAACGTTTAAGACTGGCCGGGCAACGTAGTAACAGCGATATTAAAATCTCGTTAGTGTATTTTGATACTGTGCTTGAAACGCCTTGATGTCTTTAGTTTAGTATTTTACTATACAAACGCGTTGATGTCTTTAGTTTAGTATTTTACTATATAAACGCGTTGATCTCTTTAGTTCAGTATTTTACTATACAAACGCCTTGATGTCTTTAGTTTAGTATTTTACTATACAAACGCGTTGATGTCTTTAGTTTAGTATTTTACTATACAAACTCGTTGATGTCTTTAGTTTAGTATTTTACTATACAAACGCGTTGATGTCTTTAGTTTAGTATTTTACTATACAAACTCGTTGATGTCTTTAGTTTAGTATTTTACTATACAAACGCGTTGATCTCTTTAGTTTAGTATTTTACTATACAAACTCGTTGATGTCTTTAGTTTAGTATTTTACTATACAAACGCCTTGATGTCTTTAGTTTAGTATTTTACTATACAAACGCGTTGATGTCTTTAGTTTAGTATTTTACTATACAAACGCGTTGATGTCTTTAGTTTAGTATTTTACTATACAAACGCGTTGATCTCTTTAGTTCAGTATTTTACTATACAAACGCCTTGATGTCTTTAGTTTAGTATTTTACTATACAAACGCGTTGATGTCTTTAGTTCAGTATTTTACTATACAAACGCCTTGATGTCTTTAGTTTAGTATTTTACTATACAAACGCGTTGATGTCTTTAGTTCAGTATTTTAATATACAAACGCGTTGATGTCTTTAGTTCAGTATTTTACTATACAAACGCGTTGATCTCTTTAGTTTAGTATTTTACTATACAAACGCCTTGATGTCTTTAGTTTAGTATTTTACTATACAAACGCCTTGATGTCTTTAGTTCAGTATTTTACTATACAAACGCCTTGATGTCTTTAGTTTAGTATTTTACTATACAAACGCGTTGATGTCTTTAGTTCAGTATTTTAATATACAAACGCGTTGATGTCTTTAGTTCAGTATTTTACTATACAAACGCGTTGATCTCTTTAGTTTAGTATTTTACTATACAAACGCCTTGATGTCTTTAGTTCAGTATTTTACTATACAAACGCGTTGATCTCTTTAGTTCAGTATTTTACTATACAAACGCGTTGATAACTTTCTTTAGTATTTTACTGTAAAAACGCGTAATCTCTTGTTTTTTACTTTACTAAACAAACGCTGATTTTCGTTTCGTATTCTAGTTTTAGTAAGTGTTTTTGTTTACTTGGAACGGCTGAACGGATTTGGATAGAATTAGAATTTTGCATCAGGATAGATTTATTTAGGTTTGTCTTGAATTGACACATAGGCTACTTTTTATCCCGACAAATCTCCTCCTGAACTGTAACTGCAACTGGGGGCTTGCATGGCAACCTCTAGCTCTACGGTAGCTCTGCAAACGCTAGCTTCATATTATTTACTATTGCTTTCATCTGCTATTCCAGGCACATGGACACAACACTATCTACGCCACATTGGTCTGCCCGTACTACATAAACACGGGAATGTTCGGAGGCGTGACTCCGCGTCTAATGCCGATGCTGGAACCGGACTACGTTGCGGATACCATGATCGACTCCATCAGGAAGAATGAACTTAATTGCATCATGCCGGGTTCTGTTAGATACCTGCTGCCGCTTAAATGGTTCGTTTAACTAACTCTCACATTGGGGTGTCACTTCTTCAATGGAACTAGTGAGATAATATAATCTTAGTTTTCCCTTCCTGGGACAATTTAATGGGCTAAGAACAGACCCTAAATTAAGTACATTTAATCAAAAAATTTATACCTACACAATGCAAGTGAGCACAATGTTATGTCTTAAATTAATAAAAAAATCGCTCATTTATGTAGAATGAGGAAGCTTCCAAAACTGTGCGCTTCTACTACTTTTCGTTTAAGCAATAGGTAAACATTACCGGAAGTGTGCTTTAGCACCTGGATGAGAAAATCGTAAGCAAAAATAATTCGTTACAGATACAAATTCTCTTTTGGTTCCTTTTTTTTACAATAAAAATTAATTCTATGGAAAAAATAAACTTAGTAAGTACGAGTAAAATCAAAGAGAAAACACACTATGTGAGTGTGACTTCGCAGCCCCGAATAAAATAACAATATGAAGCACTTACTTGTTCTAGCCTCCTGCCAGCGAAGATGTGCTGGGACCTCATGCACCGAGTTATGAAGGGGCCGCAGTCTATGATGGAGTTCAAAGGAAAGCCAAAGGCAGCAGCAAGATAGAGTACAAACTAAAACAAAACACCGAAAACCTTAGTCTAGCTTTGTAGATAACTACTTGTAGAAGTAATTTTGTTTCTTTTGTAAAACAAAAGTAGTTTTTTGATTGTAATTAGCAAAGATCCACCTGCCTGAAGAGCCTGGCAACCCTTGCCAGCCTTCTATCTATATATCTTTAGTAATTAGATTTCGCCATTGTCGAAGAAAACCGGAGGACTGCAGCTATCGCATCTGTACAACATTGGCATTTAGTCTACAAACGACCATTTACAATATGATGTATGTACTATTTTATAAAGAAAAAATCTATACATGGCAATGAGTTTTTATTTCATGTCATACTAAATCAGGCAGGATTCATAAAATCAGAAGTTCAAAACCTTGATCTTTCAAATCAAATACCACCTTAAAAAGTATAATAATTAAGTTCAGTACCCGCTGAATCACACTCTACAGATTCTTCGGCCATAAGGCACTTCTTATCCAATGCTCATCTGGAGGCTTAGTAGAGTATTACAGTAATACAGTTAGCCTATCGTAAAACAAAAACAACTAAACTTACGAGTCGATGTCACAAAAATTGATACATAGCTGCGCCGTCCCTTTTTAGGTGAAAAAAAAACAAAGACTTTCACATACAAAAATTATAATTTAATAACCTAAAAATAATATCACAAGTTCAAAATAAGTCGTAGAAGTAATCGAGCCCCTGCCCCAGCTCCCATATAGCGACCCCCGTCCCGTACTCTCTCGCGAGGTCCAACCTCTTCTGAATGGAGTATAACGTTGGGTAGAATATTTTCTTGGCACCTTGAGAAGTTCTGTCAACAAACGAAGAGTTCATAAAATATCTAAAAAAAAATAGGTTTTGATTTCAAGCTTTGTTTAGTGCTAGCGAACCTTTTTCGCGCATGTGTACTTCTAATTTGGTATCTATTTTCGCAAGCATATCACATAAGATATCTAAGTATGTGGAACATTGATATAATACGAGTACTCTTCTTATGTACTGAGGTTTATATTCGTTTATTTAGCTACAAATAGTTTTACTTACGAGAAGTGCGTTTCAGCTTTGAACCTTTTTTGTATTGTTTTGACGTGTCTATCTTTACAAAATAAAACGCGTTTACAAGAGGCTCAGGATAATTAATATGTAACTTAGCCTTACAAATTTTACTGAGTGATTTTACAAAGGATATAATTTACCTGATTTCCACATAATTCTCAGCCGTATTATTATTATATGTTAGAGCTTGGTTGCTCTTCGCATTTTTTAATAGTTCAATATACTCAGTGCCCACTATAGGACCTCCACCATTAGCAGTGTAAGAGTTCCCGTAGAAATTCAGACCTATAAGGATTTTGGACCTCTTTAGAGCACTCATTTCATTATCTATAAGCTTTTCTATGCATAACCGCATCCAATGCAACGGCGCGTTAGGACCTGTAACAAAATTATATTATGTAAGGTGCATCAAACTTGTGGATGTTATACAATGGGAAGTACGCCAATAGCAAGATTAGATTAAATATCATTTTGTCAGTAAAAAAATATTCACTGTATATTCTACACAAGATTATTTCGTGGTTTAATCATATTAGCAAGGTAAAGTACCTACTTTACCTTGCTAATATGATTAAACCACGAATAACTTTTCTACCTAGAAAAGGTAAATATTGCACTGGTCACTCAAATTATCTGGGTCTGGATGTGTGTTGCGTGTCTTAGCGAATGGTATCTCCGACACAGGTATAGGATATCCTAGTAGAAAGCTATGAGCGGGAAGCTTTATTTATATATGTATAATATCAACCTATAATGTCCCACTACTGGGCTCTATACCTATGATGGGGATGTAGGCCATTGTCCACCATGTCTAGCAATATGCCTAGGATGTAGCGCGCTTCCCTAGAATAAACCAATTCACCTGCGACTTCAACAGACTGATATTATAAGTATTGGGACATAGAGAACTTGGCAGTGAATTCCACAACCTGGCAGTTCGGAACAATAAAAGAAGATGTGAAGTGTTTTGTGCATGAAACCTCTACCAGCACACAAGTGAAAAACTCAGAGGTGTAAGCATGAACCTGAGATTGAACCCACACCCTTGCACTTGTGTGACAAGTGATTACCCAACTAGGCTACTACTAACTTATTTATACATATATTTATAAGTATTATATTGTGAGTAAGTACAAACCTGGTTTCTGTGGACTGGAAAAGTCGTAAGTCATAACAGATACAGCATCTACATATGGATAGATATCATTGAATGCTTGCAAGAAGAATTCATCTGTAGGATACCCTCGGAATGGAGGGTACACTAATATGAGGCTTAGATCATCCTCTTTCATTTCTAGACCTGAAATAAAATAAAAAGACAATGTAACAGTTAAGAATTAAGGTGTCAAAATGTTGAAATCATCTTTCTTTTTCATATAAGAGGGGTGGCTCGTCCAAGTATCAGAGATTCTATAAAATGTACATGTATTTGTTTATTATATAACGCAATAGAGAACCCCAGGGACAGGTGAGCATGTTACAATATTATTTATTTACAAATATATACTTTACTTACCAAATTGCTGTATAAACTTGACAGAGCGGTCAACATATTTCCCAATCTGTGACATAATTTCTAGCACCACACCATCAAACATCCATTGCTTGCAGGCCTTCTTGATCTCCTCAATAAGTGCCTTCTGTTCTGTATGGGAACTGGGCTCAGTGAAGAAAGCTTTAAGATCTGTAATCTGCCAGTTCTCAAAAAGGATTCTCGGAACAACTGAAACGATGTAATACATTTATTAATTTTAATTGTTTAAAGTCATATTAGGGACACAATGCATTTTGAAACAAACTTATACCGAAACCTAAAAAATATGTAATAAAAAATTTTTGTTATACTCTTGTATTGATAATTATAAAATGCCTAGGGATGTCTATTTAAATACTGATGAATGATTCAACTGAGAAATTAATAGTTACTCATTTAAAATCACTAGTAGTACTAGTAGGCTGTGCTTGACAGACACTCCCACCGTTGCTAAAGAAATAAACTATTAGTAATCAAACGAGACTCACCACTTGGTACAAAACATTAACACTGGCTAGCAACTTAAGCTCTAAGACATTCTTATATTAAATAGCTTTAATTCCTGCCTGGCTCCTCTAATGCTATTTCAAGGTTTATATTATAACAAGAAGGTTATATTTATAGAGCAATTCCTACTCGCATAAGGTATCTAAAAAGTCCATTAGAAAGAAACTATTGGAAAAAACCAAATACCAAGCTCCTTGGCATAAATTGAAAGGTACTTACTTTTCAAATCATTGCTCTCTCCTTTCTGCTTAACTGATTTCATCCAAGCATGATCTACATCATGCAGGCCTGTGATGATGTAAATATTTGGAGATTGGCGTTTGATCTGCAGCCACACTGGCGACACATAGTTGAATTTCGGAGCCCAAGTTTTAGCTACATCATAGCCTTTGTTGTTCCACTGAGAACACAGAAATTAAATTTATATTACATGCATGTTATATGTAATTATTATAGTTAAATTTCCTATACAGGCAAACAAATCATACGACAATTTTAATTACTTTTTTACTGCGAAGATAACATACATAGTGATAAGAATAGGCACATATTGAGCATTTAAATAAATAAAGTTTTGATTTTGTTATTATAATTATCTACTGTATTCAAAATATTATATCGGCATGTTGTGATCTTATGATATATATGGTTAATCAATCACAATTACAGTTGCTACCTGCTATTAAAAAAATCAATAACCGCTGTTTGTTGGAACACGAGATATATCAAGGGGAACTTAAACTAACAGGTGTAACATAGCCTAGAACTGTGGCCCGGAACTTTGTCGCTGTCACGTCTTGGTGATAAGTAGCGTGATACTTGAGGATATCCTTGACAAGAGGGGTCTCCGTGACCAGTTTACGATCCAAAACATTGTTCTTCCGCGGACCTTCCTGCGGTTTCACTCCCTTCTGCCCCTTTTTATCAGAAGGTGGCGATAACGTGGCAAAACACACATTTAATAGCAACACTATTTGAAGTATTGTCTTGAGAGTTTTCATTATATCTACACTAAACTAGCGTCTCAATTTAGAAATTCAAATCAATTCAATAATAAACAGCGAGCGGACACCACTCTTCGGCTTTCATTTGACACTTGACTTGACAGTCCGATAATATACAGGGGAGTGTGAGAGGCAGAGGGGAACTTATCAACCACAGATAAAAAAATACCAATAGAAAACGTGCTTAGTAGCAATTTACCCAATCAGCGAATGGCGGGAAAACTTTCACAAGATGACAAATATAAAAATCAGCGTGTAAATTCAAAACACGTAACATATCGTATTTGCGTAGTTTTCTACGAGAAAATCGAAATATATAAAAGGGTCACAAAGTAACAGATTCTTGGAAAAAATAATGCAGAATGTCAAACCAAGCTCATACGTTTCATTATGTACGTTCGTACATACCTACTACACATAAATTAATTATTTGTAAATAATTATAATTATCTCATTTTTAAATAAATTGCTAATATTTTTCTAAGAAATAATGTAAACCATATGTATAAAGCACATCGAAACTATTTCTACGCATAATAGTTTAGTATAGTTTAGATCAAATTCAGAATAAGCATTAAGCATCGTATTCGGGATATATACCTACAAGTTGTGCCATTGAGTGAAATTCGAATACAGGAAGCTCATAAATTTTATATTTATTTCCTTTCTTTCGCCAGCGCGTAATCACAGACAGGCTCATTGAAGAAAGTGTTGCGCAAATGCGCGTACGAGTTAACCAAAGTAAATCTTTGATAACTCAGTGCAGTAACAATATTATTTGCTTAGTGCTACTGTAGAAACCGGGCTAACAACATGGCTTTGCTCCTTTCACGAGTGCTCATACTAACTTACGTTGCGTTCGCGTGTTGTTTCTTAGGTATTTACTAATACGTGTTTTTTTTATTTATTGTTTATTTATTTTGTTGTTGTTATTAATATTTGTGTGATGTGTAGTGTGGTTACGTTCAATTTCACGTTGCAGGAGTGCACGGAAAAAAATTGAATAAAAGAAGTCTGATGAACATAAAATGCCATGAAACAGGGAAATTTTATAGGTAAGTTTTTGTTTTATTTTCAAGCCTACACAAGAATATTGTACGGAGCTCGTTTATTAACTCACTCAAAATGCTTGAATAACACATAAATCAACTTTATTTTTATTTTACTTAATTATTTTGCTGAACCTCTGCAGTTAGAGAATATTTGAGGAAAATATATTCTAGATGAAAAAGAATATATCCGCAGTATATGTAGCAACCTTTTTTTGCAATTTAACCTGTCACCTAGGCTAGGTACGCAGTAAAATGGAAATTAATTTAGATAAAAAATTAAACAAATTACCTACCTACCTCGTGCATTGGACACATAATATGTAAGTATTTTTAGTTTATTTATTAATTCGCCCTATGTTGTTTCGAAACATTTGTTTAAACTCATTCCAAAAATTTTTCACGAATTGTTTTTTTGCACTTCTTTTATTTTTCATTAATATGAATCAAATATAATTAACCTTTAACGTTAATGTTGTTGGTAACTTAGTCGGTAAACCCTTACTAGCGAAATAGAGCTGCCAGGTTTAGGCACACTTTCGAGTTTTTCACTTACATGCATATTACACAACATCGTAAGCAAACACGCTTGTCGCAGAAGGTTAAATAGCTTTCGAACATAAGTGAAGTCCCCAACCTGCAATTTGGCTAGTGTGGTGTGTAGCCTACACCACCTTCGTAGGAGAGATCCATGCCCAATAATATCAAAATATGGTCCTTGATAATAATAAATTAATTCTATTATTGTCATAATAATATGATGATATTTTATAATTTAAGGGTGGGTCCTATATGTACCTACATGTTTTTGAACTGTAGGTTTTTTTTTCATGTAGGCATATCGTGGGATAAATTTTACTGAATAGATCTTTTGAAATCTAATTCATGCTTTTTGTCTTTTTTAAATTTTTACCATTTTTAAGTTTCATGCCGGTGCAATGCAATACGAGGAAAAGGGGTTTCCAAGTTGGCCCCCTTCCCCTTGGAATTGTAAACTAATAAGACAATAAGACTAAGTTACTTAAAAAAAATATTAGGCTGAACGATCTTGCCAAAAACTCTTGAGTAAATTATTCTGAAGTAATAGAACGATTACATTTTAAGAAATAAACTAAAACAGAAATAAAATGCTACGGAACCCAACAAATGCGTGTTTCGACACGCTCTACACAAATTAATTTCATTCGTAGTTCTCGCAGCATTGATATATAGATAAATGCTTTATTGCAATCACTATCAATCAATAGTGCCACAATTGGCGGCCTTATCGCAAAAAGGGCAGTTTCTTTCAGGCAACGAATAATTGCATCGGTTGATCCAGGATAATACAACCGGATAGATGACAGAGAGTAACTAGTTTTTAAAGTTGCTTATTGTAATACGGAACTCTTAAGTACCTATACATTTTCTTCTTCAAAAACATAATGCGATGTCCCATAATTTTCTGCCATATATCTATTACATAGATCGCTGCTATTTTAATTAGAGTTCTAAAACCAAACTGTTGTTTACTACCAAACTGTTGTATATACCTATATATAATTTTGAATACCTATATATATACAGCGTGTAACAAAGAGGTGTGACAATACTTTAGAGTGTTAGTCTACCAATCAATGTGAACCCATTGTAAAAGGAAATGTTTCAAATTCGAGATAAAAATATAAGGTTATATCCATACAAAAATTGGTCACGTGATCGAACAAGTTGTATGGAGGACGCAATATTTTTTTCTCGAATTATGAATAATTTGTTCAATGAGTTAATTTTGATGGGTAGACTAACTTTCTTAAGTATTGTCACACCTTTCTGTTACACCTTGTATATAATATATACCAACGCACAGCCTAAACCGCTGAACCTAGAGACATGGAATGAGAAGGGTGTAAACGTAATAAGGCGTAAAAACCCCCTTAATAGGGGGTTCAAAGTTTATAAGTTATCTATAGGTAAGTACTCCATTTATGTCGCGTGCGAGCCGTGCAAAGTTGCTACTAGTCGTTGCATAATTCTCTAGCAATGAAATTTTATTTTAATACTCATTAAACGTAATTATATGCAGTTATGGTAAATGATTGTTTAAATTTAATAATTATTAAGTAGTAACAGTTATTTCATACATAACACACATTATTGACTAAGGTGCATAGTATCATCGTAGAATAAACGCATTTATTATTTAGTTTTCATTTACGAAAATAAATAAGTACCTAGTATAAAAATTGTTGTATGTCTACAATCAGAAATCAATTTAGCTTACAGTCTGAGAACCAAATCAAAATTCGAATTAATTCACAAAAGAAAGTACCTACAAAGTGAAAACTACATCTATGGGATAATTTGCGCAAGGTAGTATCTAAGTAATACATGTGGACAGATAGATAGGTACCTGCCGCTAGCGCGACTAACCAGCTAAACAAGGCTAGCTGGCTGCTTTAATTAGGTTTTTTATTGGCCGACTTCCAAAAAACTAGGAGGTTCTTAATTCGACTGTGTCATTTTAGAAAGATTATACTGTGAACATACATTTTATCAAAATCGTTCCAGTAGTTTGGTTTTTAAATCTAAACAAGCAAAAAATGTGTTATATTGTGCATTATTGTTTATTTTAAATTTTATAAGAACAAGTATAATTTTTTTTCTTATAAAGAAATATACATTTGACCTAAAGCCAGATGTATTCATAATAAAATGTTGAAATACCGAGATCATGCACTTATATTGTGATCTTCTATTATTGCATCGTGATCACGTTTATACGTTATATTTTTTCTATCGCTGTGTCGCTTGCAGTTTTCGTCGCATAGCTGGATATTAGCAATGGTAAGCATGTACCTACAATAACCCCTTAAAGTAAATTATTCCTTAATCCAAGCACCACTTTGATATAAATGAAAAACTTGATCTACCTATATCTAGCACGCTGTGGTAATGCCAAATATAGAAATCCTCAGGCTAATGAACTAATTACCCTATCGCATCGCGATTAGTCACGCTATCTCTATTCAATCGCCCATGCAGTGAGGGCAGCAGTTTGATTCCATAAAACAAGTTATTCATAAGAACAATGAATCCTTAATTTACCCTTAAATAAGCTAGCCGCTCATCTTTAATCTCTGTAGGCATATATCTTCAATATACTCAGTAAAATTTTGTACCCTTACTGACCTACATCCGACTTGGCTTCGGTAACGCCTACGTTTACTTCCTGTCATCTGCATCGTTAATCGCTAATCGATGTATCACGCGATCGCGATTCAATCGCGCTTGCAGTGTTGCGGTTGCGAGTGCAAGCAACTTCCGCGGGCAGCGGCCATCGACCCGCGCGGCTTTCGCTACAACCTTGACCACAGAATAGAAGAGAAGTTGCCCTGACTGTGGCTGTAATAACTCTCGTATAAACTAGGCCTCCTGTCGGGAATAATATGTACTTATGTGCCAAAATAGTTTTAATATTGAATGATTACCAAAAAAGAAATATAGCAAAGAAATAATATAGCAGAAAGATTACCTACAGACCATTTAAAATCTACAGATTATCCTATTATATTTTTATTATTTACTTATAGTGTAGCTACTCGTAGATATAGGGTAATTTTTTATATTATGCTTGTCCTCAAACACTTCTGATTTATGTTCTTTATAAATTCTGTTATCAGCTCGAGATACTTCATACATATGAGTACAAACATGAATAAACAAAATGAATGGACCTACTCTATAAACTGTAATAAAATCAAGTGTCATTTGCCAAATACGTATAATAACCGCGCAACGATAACATAAAAAATATAATATGATTATTACGTCAGAGCCGAATTTAATAAATAAATAACGTTTCACACTCATAGCTTCCCACTAGGATTGATGCAACATTCACAAAGACACTCAAATGTTCGAACTCATCATACGAACATTCTGCCACGACCGGAAATCGAACCCGGGACCGACTGATGTCGAAGCAAATGGGAACCTCGTCGACCTTAATTTTGGTCGTCTACTAAAAAGACACACTAAATATATAGGTTATCACACATACCAACGCAAGTACGACGGTTTTCCTTAGGACGGACGCAGACGTAGACGGTAGCGTCCACGCTTTGTAACATTACATTACCATTTCCTAGAGCCTGAGAAATTCACTTTCGCTGTTTGTCTAGTCCGCAAACATTACATTGTAATTTACTATTATCTATTCTATGACACTACAGAGTTATACCATTGTTTGTAATGAGAAGCGCCCGCGCAGAAAGCCGAAATGATTAAAATCTATTCCGTCAGTTTCACCATAATCGATTCGTTAGTTTCAGTGACTTTACATTTCTCATACAAATTATGTTAAGTTATCTAATAATTTGTGAAAATAACTGCTGATTCATTGACTTTCAGCAAGAGAAAGTTTTGTAATTATATAGCTAAACACGTTTGTTTTAGAACCTAGAATGTGAAATACCTAGCTAACTATAAATCGTCTGTGACTGTAAGAATGTAAGTAGGTACTTTCTTTATTACGAGTATATAACAAAATACCGAATTTCATCGGAGTAGGTATAGACCCAAGAGGCACTTTGAATCTAAATTAGAATAAACAGCTTTTAGTTCGAATTTTAAAATTGATAATTAGCTTTAAACAAGTCATACTTTAAAAAAGTGGAAACCGAGTTTCATTTGGCTCACATAACTTACGTTACTAATAATGACCTCGGAAGCCTTCGAACTAAAATAAGTTTATTTTCAATCGATTCACTATTGAAGAAAATATTGTTGAACATACGCAAAATAAAAACACACAGGCGGCCACATTAGCACGATTGTCCATTAGAAACCTCGCAGAATTTCCACGCAGTAAGTCTGCAATAAAACTAGTAAATCTAATAACTAGGAAGTACCAATCATGTAGTACTGGGGCGGGAACTAAATTAGCGCCTCTATCGAACGTTGATAGAACTACAACTAATCAATTTCTTCAAAGCCTCTACGTGAAATCAAAGCCCTCTTGTCAAAAAATAATCAGATTTTTAAACAGGAACCCCGAACGCGCAGACGACCGGATATGGACCACAGAAGAGTGCGCGAAATACTACCTCTGTTTAGAAGGCGAGGTGTTTGAGTTCCATTGCTCGCCGGGCTTGGTATTTGATGTCAACAGACAGCTATGCGACAAGCGACAGAACGTGCTCAACTGCGATCTCACCACAGGTAAAGGTTGGGAACATTTTCAATTTTCTGGGTCAAGTATGGTTTTGGTACCCGTAGCCTAACGTAAGTAGCTAATTAAATAGAATGTAGTTCGTTAAGTAGTTGTATTGGCTAGTTCCTTTATGGAACTGGTGGGTCTTTTTTCTCCCAGTACTTCCATGGAACTGCGTCTCGGTTTCTAATGAAACTACTAATATTTTAATCTCGATAGTTCCATCAAGCTACATTTTTTTCTTGCGCAACAAATCTATCAGTAACACTTATACCTACCAACCAAGTGAAAAAAATGCCTTTTTAAGTTTGAGATTCCTCATTATAACGTTATACCTATTATTGAGAGTATTGATTTTAGTAAGTCGTAAGTGGATTCGAGATTTTTTCTACTTGTTAAATATCTTTGTTGCGCACTGCCCGCCCAGTAATTATATAGGTAGAATACTAATATAGATAGTTCGGTGAAGCCTTGGTCAAAGAAGACACGGTCAGCGGTTGCATAAACTTATTACCTAAATGTAGAGTAACATTCCTACCAGTATCTATGCATGCGTTACCATTTCCTTCCTATTTATAACAAACCTATAGTTCCGCTTCCACGTACAAGTTAAATAAGTAATTTTAATTAAATCTTTATTTGGTAACTTTACAGTATTATCGATTTGGACCTGCACTTGGCCAAAACAGGGCCACTACCTATCGTTATGCATTTTTTTTTTAAACTTATTGATTTCTTACTCATAGCCGTCAGGGTCAGCTTTCGTCAGAGCCTTTTACTGGCTCATTTGGTTTCCTTCTGTTTTGTCAACATTTTGGTACAATGTGGTTGGACCACGAATAGTTTTACATACTAGTGAAACTATTTGTGTAGTCACAGCGATTGGACCACGAGTCCGCTCGGGAACGTACTTTTTGTCTATTTACCTACTAACAACCAGAAAATGCGACTTGATGGCGATAATTGCAGCGCTTTATATTTTTTTCAATATTTAAAAATGTATGTTATTTATCCATACAGATATCTTCAGGACCACATAAAAATACCTACGTGTGTACGAACACTCGATCTAACCTAAGATCCTTCAGAGCATTAATACCACGCTATGGTTTTCAGAGACGGTGATCCCAAAGCCTCTGTTGGACTTGGCAGATTGCGCAAACGAGACCCACTTTGGATGCGCGGACGGCGCCTGCCTTCCCGCCGACTACTTCTGTGATGGCTCCATCGACTGTGATGATGCTTCCGATGAAGTAAGATTATACCCTAGGATGTGTAAAGAGACTAGATAATTAGAAAACTTTTTAATATATGCATACAAAAATAACGCAGCATACCGACATAAGACATTTATGATACTTAACAGTGCAACAAACCACGGTCGCTAACTAGCGATCTATTCCAGGCAACTTTTCAACCGAGAGAACTAAAGTACAAGTAATAACGCAGAAGTAAAACATAAAAACTTACTTGCATTAATTTCTATAGTTATATGAAAACGTTACATTTACTGATATCATACTAGTTTTGAAAATTATATTTCTAAAGCGCATATCTAATACCACAGCATCCATACAGAATATACAAAACTTTAATACATTAAATCTTAAAAAAAATGTTTTTAAAGAAATGTTTTTGTCGACACAAACACATCCACATTAAATTAAATCCACTAATAGTTATTCGATTACAACTTAAGTGAAATCGTCATCACCTGAAATGGTCTGTTTTCTAATCGATAACCAATTGCAATATGATTGAGTCTGCGACGATAATGCGGCTTTCACTCGATTACGCAGACGCGGTCGAACGATGATACCTTTTTAAACTGACTTCTTCAGAGGACATCTAGGGAACAGGAAACATACAAAGATATGGCATGGCAGGCTCTTGCCAGGCACACTACATCTTTGTCAATATACATTTAAAAAATCCAATGTATTGATTACGTCCTCTTTTTTTTGAAATCGGTAATTTTTTTATGTCTTTCTACAGGGTTGGTGCGATGTTAATTACGACCCGAATGCCTCGGAGCCTTGCGACCCAAATATGTGTGTATTGCCAGAATGCTTCTGCAGTAAAAATGGCACAGAGATTCCAGGAAACCTAGTCAATAGTCAGGTAAATTAAAACAATACTTAGTAAAATTTTATAGGTAAGTATATTGATTCTTAAAACAAAGGTGCTCGAAAATTGTTTGCTCATACCAAAAACTCGACACATCTTATACTCGTATATAAAAAAACAATTGTTGTTCGTTTGTCTCGCTAAAACTCGAGAACGGCTTGGCCGATTTAGCAGGCAGGCAAGGTTTTAACAGTAAGAAACATCTATAAAAGTTAGCGAGGTACGAAGTTTTCCGGGTCCGCTAGTTTTTTTATAATAACGTTTCGCATTCATAGCATTAGCAGTCACTCGGATTTATGAAGCCATAAAAAAGTGAATGTTATGGCATAACAAAAATTCAGTCGGGGATGTAATTGGGACATAAAAAAATCACAATACATCTAGACCAGAAGACAAATATTCAAACTCATGGTTTGAACACCTGCCCCGGCCAGGAATCGATTCCAGGACACCTGGCCCTCGAATCGAGAATGTTAATCTCTGAGCCACGGTAGTCTTATGAACTTTTGTAAGCGGTTTTAGCATCTCAACTGAATTCCTAAAAATAATGAGTGGTCTATGAAAAGAAGTTAGTTTGTGTATTCATATTTGTAATACCAATTCTTGACTCGAAAAATTCTTGCAGACGCCACAAATGATAACGCTCACCTTTTCGGGAGCAGTGAACCATGAAAACTGGGATGCTTACTCCAGGCAACTATTCACTCCCGAGCGAAAGAACCCCAACAACTGTCCTATAAAGGCCACATTCTTCGTCTCCCACGAATATACCAACTATCGACATGTGCAGAAACTATGGAACGATGGCCACGAGATAGCTGTCAACTCTATCACGTAAGTTAGACAAATATTTGGGCATTGGAAAGTTGTGTTTGGACAAATGTTTACTCGCAAAGATCAATATCGTTCGATATAATTTACGTAAGGTTTGGGTACAATGTTGGTGTTATTTTGCTACAGATTTAGAATTGGCTACAAATAAATGATGATGCTAATGACATATAAGGTTTTACTTTAAAATAATTAGTTTAAGCGACAGCACATTCAAGAGAAGTTAGCTTAGATACTCGTAATAGTAAGATAAATATATGCGTAAAAATGTACTTCACGGCAATTTTGTCCTACGTCCGATAACGGATGAGATACATATGCTACTATATAATTAGGCTTTCGCTTCAAATTTATAATAATTTATTAAGTAGAATTTCTCTAAAAACGGGGGGATGGCAAACTCTAGATCGTTGAAGTCTTAGATACTCACTTCATTGGTCAGTCAGTCCAGTCATTACCTACTGTTTAAAGAAACATTATTAAAGAGTTCTAAAAGACATATTCCACTTTGTGAAAACACCTGGGCGAACGATAAAGTTGAAAATAATAACGTCCTACCGGTATGCTAAGACCAGTATATTCGTCAGGTATCGCGGACCAGAGGACTGGTGGTCTAAGAACGCTACGATTGAGGACTGGTTCGACGAGATGGTGGGACAGGCCAACATTATCAACAGGTTCGGCCGCGTGCGCATGGAAGACTTCAGGTTTGGATTTTGTTCAAATTAAACTATGTGTAAGTTTAAGTTATATAGTTTTAGTTGTAATTGGGTTTGTCTTATGCGTCGTTTAGAATAAAACTGTACACCCATTAAAAAGAAACACAAATTTTCACTTCGTTGTGCGTCTGTCTATCATAATCTTTTTTTTCAGAGATTGAACGGAATCGATGCGCAAATTCTACTCGCACTTGGCCGGGCTTTATTTGAGACTAATAATTACAGTATTTTTTCAATATCAGTTTTTACCCATTGAAGGCCAGCTATTAGACTTCAGTACACTAGTCACCCGCAGACACAACATAAAATGAACATATAAAGAAGTTGTAAACTTTGACCCCTTAGGAAATGAATTTCAAAAAATCCTTTCTCTGTAGGGTCACTCCTACAATTAATATACTCTTTAAGTTTCAAGACCTAGATTTTGCGGTTGAGGCTCTACGTTGAGTCATTGCAAATATCAGTCAGTCAGGACTTACTCTTTTATACAGATTAAAATATAGAACGTTAAAAATGGTGTATGCTGTGTTTCGATAAAATCTATTCTGTGATAATCTTGAAAACTTATAATGAACGTAATTATATCTATCTAATCCTAGGTATTGTTAATTACATAGGTAGATAGATTTTTGTATATATGTTAATAATTTTTATGAATGAAATAAAAGCAGGAGATAGGCCTGCATAGTTATAGTTGTTATGGTAGTCATAGGTTTAAAGAGGTAAGGTTAACTAAATAAACATCTGCTCACAAGGCAAAAAAGTAGCATCTATTCCAGAAATCTAATAATACTTATAATGTAGGTAGGTAGGTATGTCGTCAGCAATATGACTGTCTCTCAAACCAAATCATTGCATAACAATAAACTACTACTACTAAACATTCTTTAAGCGCTGTTCAACGTAATGACTCTATTATCGTTTTCTCCTTTGCCCTTTGTTTAAGTTACCGACAATTTGCTATAATTATACGCAGATTTGAAATTTGCAAAAGCTTTTGTGGCTTCTTTCTTGACATTTCCATTACACGCTTACCTATGATTGGTAGAACGCATGCTTGTATAACTTTGAGCAGAAGGATTTACATAGAACGTCTTTTAGCATTTCTTATTCTATAGCTTAGGCGTTTCTAACCGGTAACTGGTAATCAACTCGGCCAGGTCTTGGAAGTGTTAACGAAAAATTCCCATGCCGAATAGAAGTCAGTATTTCACTACTTTTAAAGTAGGTATAAGTTTGTGTTCTTGGCAGAGGCATGCGCGTCCCGTACTTGTCGGTGGGTTGGAACCGCCAGTACCTGATGATGCAGGAGTTCGGGTTCGTATACGACGCGACCGTGGTAGCGCCGGCCGCGGACACTCCATACTGGCCGTACACACTCGACTATAAGATGCCTCACAAGTGTACAGGTACGTCATGACAGAGACGAAGCGCCTCTGCTTCTTTTCTTTTTTTCTTCTGTTAGTTGGTGTTGAGGAAAATTCATACTGTAGATTTTTTTATTCTTACTATACAACTTGTAGTTTTCAAACAATCGCGTAGGAACTTCTTATTATCACAGGCTATCTATGTAGGTATAACATGATGATTCCGCCAAAATACGAATTTAAAAATAATTAAAATATTTATGTATGTATTTATAAATTTGCAGTTTGCAGAACTACTAATGCATAGAAACTTTCGACGATGACTATGCCTTCGACTAGAGTGAGGCTGAGTGAATGTAGTGTGGATGTTGGTTGATCAAACAAAAAGATTTTTTTTACCTGTGGATCATACATCTAATCGAATATGGATACCAAAGCTAACGCATGACTATTGGTTACAAAATATCCGAAGATAATAATTATAACTACTCGTATACCCGCAAATTAAAATTATAATGCGTGTGACAAACTTATCTCACTTGCATATTTTAGTTGCGAAGATGCATTGCTTGTCATAGGCATCTACTAAGTAGAGCGTGCGAGCGATTGAGTAATAATGTTATGAGACGATGACAGCCCAGAACAGCGATGATACCCATCTATGATTTGTGTTACTACAGTTAACAACGCAGAAACAAATTCTTTGTCTAAATAGTTAAAGACTTTACGAATATTTTCCATATAACAACTTTCTTCGACTTGGCATGGCTGCAGACTAAGACCTCCACAGAATAGTAGAGCGAATAATATACCTTATGCGACTTACTTCATGAGCTAGCTGATACGAGTAGATTTGAAAACATTACAAATGTTCATAATTGTAAATTCTGCGCGTACTTACCTACCCATCAAATGTTTTAGTACCAGTCGTATTGACGCATTCAACGCTTTCGGATTTTCAACTAATTTAACTTCAGAAGAAAAAATAACCGTGTAACATCCTCAGAGAAGGAAACTCCACTACGTTGTAACTGCTACCAGACTAATGGTTTACTCGTATATGGAATAAGTGCCATCGCCTTAGTATTACTCGTAAGAGTCGCATAGCGGAAAGATAAGCGACAAGCAGTACCTACAGCAAAAAAACATAATTCTTTTGGAATAGTATAACTACTCCAATGCGCATGCGTGCAAGCTGATGCACATTGTTGTGAGGAATGCGGAATAGTATTACTGTAATCGTCACCAGCGAATTGCAACAATGATTTATAACGTCTATGGTTTTGCGACTACGAGTATTACATCATTTGATGCGTGAAATCGCTACTTTGATAGGATGTCACCTAATTTAGAGCAAAAATCTAAGTCTGTACGTACGGGCTAAGATTAATCAAATACCTAATATTAAAAACTATAGCTTCCAACTTTACGAAGTTCTTTGGGAGGATAGGTACAAGTGATGGTGCAAATGAGATCGCTCTCTTCTCTTACTTATAAGCCTTCCTAAATTTAGGAACCACTGTTGAAATGGACATTATAGTCGAGTAGGTAATATAAAAGAGGATGAGACAGAAACCTCAAGTTTCCACACATTATAATATATTATATATATGGGACAATATACAGTGTTGTAATAGTAAATTGAAAAATATTTAGTTCCTACCATGAAACGAGTAGTTTTTAAAGTACTACATATAATGATATATATATATCATTATATGTAGTATTATTATATATATATATATATATATAATGATATATATATATATATATATATATATGGTATATGTATTTGGTGTGGTGCTGCCAATCGCCTACATCCTAATTTACAAACACCGGTAGCGCAATAGGTATCTGATGTATACGAAATATCAAATCGAATTCTAAAACTTTATGAACCGAATCGAATTCATGAACCGAATTTACGTTCTTTTTCAGGTAATAACCAGTACTGCCCTACTCGAAGCTACGCTGGGCTATGGGAAATGGTGATCAACCCTCTTACGAACGGCGACTACCCTTGCGCCACGCTCGACTACTGCCCGTCCAACCTTACAGGGGACGATGTGTATGAAACCCTCATGAATAACTTCAAGAGACATTATCTAAAGAACCGGGCACCATTTGGTATACATCTCAGTTCTACATGGCTAAGGAACAATGAGAAGATGCTTGTATTCAAGGTACTTAATTTGAATCTTGAGGATATTATGACCCGTGATCCCTATCATTACAATATTATATATGGGACTAAGAGCAACATACAAATTATTATTTTGAAAGAAACTGTGTCTATGTTTGGTATTGATGATGAATCAGGTAAACCAATCATCATGGATTGTGCTACAGAGACGTACCTACCTCATAAACCATCGAATTATGCACATTAGATATATTTTGAAAATTTCACTCAGGGTGGAGTAGATCGATCGATCGATGCTAAGCCCGAATCTGTAACTTTTTTAATTTTTGTTCGTTTGTCTGTCAGTATCTTGAACTAACTACGCGGAAACTACTGAGGGATGCCAGTGAAACTCGGGATACATATAGTTTGTAACATCACATGATTATGATTAATTTTTTGTTAGAAAATACTTACTGAAATTAATGATATACCAAAATTTGTTAGGTTTGGGCGCAAATAAAAGTTTTTTTTTTAATTTAAAAATATTATTTATAATTTATGATAAAATTTATCCAAGCAATTTTGAAACTATGTTACTCGTATTCATGGGTATCGTTTACGAAAAGATGGTACAGCAAGTACATAATATGCATTCTAAACCGCAGGGCAGAGATATAAATTATAATCAGATTAATTGTAAAATGTACAAAAAAAACATTTTGTAACAAAGTTTCAAAATATTTGCTAACTTATGAAATCGGCCAAGTGCTCACAAAGGCTTCTGTGCAGATATTTATACAACAACACGTTTCTACCTGTTATCATTATCTATATCAGGCTAACAACTGTTAAATCCTTACTGGTAATAATCCTTTTTACCCTTTGGGTACGGAACCCTAAAAAATACAATCTAAATTAATCTAGATGCAGAGTTAATAGGCTATTTAAAAATTTATTTTTTATCTTAATTACAGCGATTCGTAGATGAGATCTTGAAGCTACCGGATGTATTCTTCGTGACATACAAACAAGTCATTGACTGGATAAAGAGGCCCACTCCTGTGCTTCAAATCAACAAATTCCAACCCTGGCTTTGCAAAGACCGACATTTAGAAGAAGCTGAAATAGCTTGTAACAAACCTAAAACCTGTAAACTGTCCTCTAAAGTATTGGAACATGATAAATACATGATCACTTGTATGGACTGTCCTAAAACATATCCATGGTTACGAAATGAATTTGGTTTTGAATAATTTAGATTTAACTACTTATAAATAATTTATATTGTAAGTACATGGTTTATGTAAAAGGCATGCTAAGTTAAAAGAACACTTTAAAACCATGAAGTTCCTGACAACTATAAAATGTACACAGACTACAGAATCTGTACAGACTTGCTTAACATACCCTGTACTTATAACCTTGCATGTGGTTAACGAGTTACCAATATCTGCAAAATACTCAAAATGTTTTGAAGAATTAAAGAATATGACCAATTTTAAGAAATAGCATTCTTATGTTTCAATTTTGTTCCATATTTTTTGTAGAATCTATGCAGGAACAAGTAATATATGTATTTAGAGAGTAAGTAGAACTAAAATGACTAATACTTTACTAATGATACTTTCATTTGTAAAACATTTTTACATAACTTCTTTCTCTATTAATCGACTTTAAAGTGTTGTTGAATGTGCAATAATTTATTACTACTTAAGAATAAAAAAATACAAATAAATTTGTTTTACTTAACCTTTACTTAAACTTAAGTCTTAAAATAATTACACACAAAATTATACTTAATGCTAGCCTTCCTGCGTGATGAATGGATTAGGTATGGCTTCCATACCATCCATAGGGCATATTAGGACCACTGATGTACCTCTACATACAACTAAGCCAAGGGCTCTTGTGTCTTCTAGCAACTTGTAAGGGTCATCTGGATCTGAAATAATAAAAAACACTATAAATGACAGAGAAGTAGGAATCTACATTATACCAAACAACAATATACAACATAATTTACAAATATAAAAAGGTTACTACAAGAATAACAGAACAGACAAGAAACAGTATGCATAGGTAGACTTGTAGCAAGTATGTATGCCACAACGATATTAAAAATACAAAAGTTTGTACATTTGCTACTTCTTTATGCCTAACATAGTATGACAAAGTTTGATAAGGATACATAGATATCAAAATAACAAAAGGTGCACTCAATACTTCAAGAAATGATTTATTATAAAAAATAAAGTACTTGCCTCTCAGAAACTCAGTAGTGTTATCAAGTACGAGGTTCAGCAAGGGATCATAACCCTTGAGAATGCCGGCCGCTTCCCGGCCGCCAGCAAACTTTACACGAATACTTTTCTCAAGGTATTTGCTTAGATCAAGAATGGATTCTTTCCTCCTCTTTTCCTTGTTATCGCCGCCACCCTGAGACTGGAAACATGAGTCTATTGTAGTTAAATCATAGCAACATTATACCAGAATGGGCGCCCTATACAGAAACTTCATATTTACCTTGTTTTTGTCACCTCCATCTTTAGACGCCATTTTTTTATTATTAAGTCCCTAAATAATATCTTGGTGGCGATGTAGTGGTAGTACTATTTAATCCAAACACTAAAAACAGTATCCCTTTGAATTGGGTTTGGTTGGTGGGCAAATAATTGTGTTGTGTTGAGAATTTAATTTGAGGTTAGTTTGGTCGGTTTGGCATTTTGACAAGCAGTTTTTTACTATTTATATAAGGCGTCATACAAATAGTCAATGTAAAAATTTTCAAGTCTCAATCTTGTGATCTACATATTAAAAGAATAATGTGTTTTCTTGTTAGCGTGAAATGTACAAAAGATGACTTTACTTCACTACAATGATCTAAACTGGCAAATGGCTAAAAGACAAATATAAATCGTATGGTGTCTTAAATAATAAAAAAACTAAACGCCAGCCTCAGCTGTCAATCATTAATGTCACTGTCACCGCCCTTTAAACTTTGTTGCGACGTGAACGTAAACAAAACTGATTTTATAAATACAATATTTAATACCCATTTAGTTTCTATTCTCTTTTGCATAGATAAATCATATTCGGATGGCCCACGCGTGCTTTGTAGTCGTTAAGATACAAGCGAGTGTTGTTCCTTAATGATATTCGAATGAGATATCAATGCGCTCGTCAGTGAGCTACATTCTATCGCACGCACCAGGAGAGTCGGTGATGTCGCATCCTGACTACGGCCAGCACGCCCAGCACCATGCCTGCCTGCTGGTGTTGGTCAAGGGCGTTGGCGGCATGTTGAAAAACTTCAACAAGCTATGGGAGCGAATACAGAGAGTCAACAATATTAAAGTTACTGGTTAGTCTTAAAGAGATGTTTATCCTAATATTTCTGCTCGATTTGGCATGACCTATGATTGTACAGCCAAGCTACAGTCAATTTTAAACTCGATCAAGTCCTGGTAGGGCAAGGAAAACATTTCAGTCCACAACAGAATGCTTCTGGCTGCTCTAACATTACCAAAAGCCATACAATGAAGAAAAATATGTACACTTAGATTAATGTCACGTAAGTGCACATATACTTTAATATATTCTGGGATAGACAAACCAAGACCTACAACTCGACATGTCATCCAGCCTTAGATGTAGTTATCAATTAAAAATACATTTCTTCACAATACTTCCATCCAATAAATGATTGGGTTGGCTGCTAGTGTACAATCATAGATAATGACCTATGATTGTACACTAGCAGCCAAATGTCTTTTATTTGGCCTAGATAATATAGTTAAGTCATCTTTGATTATTTAATATTGACAGAAAAAGTAGAATGGCTACTGATAACTTGTATCTGTAGTTTTTTTTAGTGTGTTACAATCACAAACCTATTTATTCTATATAAAGACCTACCTAGTCTTTAAAAAAGTGTGTATATGCAAGATATTTTTTTATTACTTCCACAGATTCCACTGGTCAAGTGAGGGACATATGGGTCCGCTATGTGAGAGATTATCCAGTGGAGAACAATGATTGGGGTGATTTCCAAACTCATAGGTATGGTAATGATATATTCTATACTATTACAATATGTTATGAATCCAAAGATACAATTCTATGCTAATAAGTAGCTGAATCTATAATGAAAGATTTTTATATATTAAATATACAGTGGATTTCGGGTATAACGACAATGAAGGGACAACTCTATTTTTGTCGTTAGGTCCGGAAGTCGTTACAGGCAAAGGTAAAGAGATACAGACACGTACAAAAAAAATCGTTGTGTCTTTGGCGGCCGACTCCGGTCGCAATATCTGCATGGGATTTCTAGGAATTTGTTACAAATGATTCATTAAAAACAGTCGCTACACCCGAACTCGTCGTTACATCCAAAGTCGCTATAGCCACATGAATTTTGTACTAAAGTATGCTTTAGACCAGTATATTCGTCAGGTATCGCGGACCAGAGGACTGGTGGTCTAAGAACGCTACGATTGAGGACTGGTTCGACGAGATGGTGGGACAGGCCAACATTATCAACAGGTTCGGCCGCGTGCGCATGGAATACTTCAGGTTTGGATTTTGTTCAAATTAAACTATGTGTAAGTTTAAGTTATATAGTTTTAGTTGTAATTGGGTTTGTCTTATGCGTCGTTTAGAATAAAACTGTACACCCATTAAAAAGAAACACAAATTTTCACTTCGTTGTGCGTCTGTCTATCATAATCTTTTTTTTCAGAGATTGAACGGAATCGATGCGCAAATTCTACTCGCACTTGGCCGGGCTTTATTTGAGACTAATAATTACAGTATTTTTTCAATATCAGTTTTTACCCATTGAAGGCCAGCTATTAGACTTCAGTACACTAGTCACCCGCAGACACAACATAAAATGAACATATAAAGAAGTTGTAAACTTTGACCCCTTAGGAAATGAATTTCAAAAAATCCTTTCTCTGTAGGGTCACTCCTACAATTAATATACTCTTTAAGTTTCAAGACCTAGATTTTGCGGTTGAGGCTCTACGTTGAGTCATTGCAAATATCAGTCAGTCAGGACTTACTCTTTTATACAGATTAAAATATAGAACGTTAAAAATGGTGTATGCTGTGTTTCGATAAAATCTATTCTGTGATAATCTTGAAAACTTATAATGAACGTAATTATATCTATCTAATCCTAGGTATTGTTAATTACATAGGTAGATAGATTTTTGTATATATGTTAATAATTTTTATGAATGAAATAAAAGCAGGAGATAGGCCTGCATAGTTATAGTTGTTATGGTAGTCATAGGTTTAAAGAGGTAAGGTTAACTAAATAAACATCTGCTCACAAGGCAAAAAAGTAGCATCTATTCCAGAAATCTAATAATACTTATAATGTAGGTAGGTAGGTATGTCGTCAGCAATATGACTGTCTCTCAAACCAAATCATTGCATAACAATAAACTACTACTACTAAACATTCTTTAAGCGCTGTTCAACGTAATGACTCTATTATCGTTTTCTCCTTTGCCCTTTGTTTAAGTTACCGACAATTTGCTATAATTATACGCAGATTTGAAATTTGCAAAAGCTTTTGTGGCTTCTTTCTTGACATTTCCATTACACGCTTACCTATGATTGGTAGAACGCATGCTTGTATAACTTTGAGCAGAAGGATTTACATAGAACGTCTTTTAGCATTTCTTATTCTATAGCTTAGGCGTTTCTAACCGGTAACTGGTAATCAACTCGGCCAGGTCTTGGAAGTGTTAACGAAAAATTCCCATGCCGAATAGAAGTCAGTATTTCACTACTTTTAAAGTAGGTATAAGTTTGTGTTCTTGGCAGAGGCATGCGCGTCCCGTACTTGTCGGTGGGTTGGAACCGCCAGTACCTGATGATGCAGGAGTTCGGGTTCGTATACGACGCGACCGTGGTAGCGCCGGCCGCGGACACTCCATACTGGCCGTACACACTCGACTATAAGATGCCTCACAAGTGTACAGGTACGTCATGACAGAGACGAAGCGCCTCTGCTTCTTTTCTTTTTTTCTTCTGTTAGTTGGTGTTGAGGAAAATTCATACTGTAGATTTTTTTATTCTTACTATACAACTTGTAGTTTTCAAACAATCGCGTAGGAACTTCTTATTATCACAGGCTATCTATGTAGGTATAACATGATGATTCCGCCAAAATACGAATTTAAAAATAATTAAAATATTTATGTATGTATTTATAAATTTGCAGTTTGCAGAACTACTAATGCATAGAAACTTTCGACGATGACTATGCCTTCGACTAGAGTGAGGCTGAGTGAATGTAGTGTGGATGTTGGTTGATCAAACAAAAAGATTTTTTTTACCTGTGGATCATACATCTAATCGAATATGGATACCAAAGCTAACGCATGACTATTGGTTACAAAATATCCGAAGATAATAATTATAACTACTCGTATACCCGCAAATTAAAATTATAATGCGTGTGACAAACTTATCTCACTTGCATATTTTAGTTGCGAAGATGCATTGCTTGTCATAGGCATCTACTAAGTAGAGCGTGCGAGCGATTGAGTAATAATGTTATGAGACGATGACAGCCCAGAACAGCGATGATACCCATCTATGATTTGTGTTACTACAGTTAACAACGCAGAAACAAATTCTTTGTCTAAATAGTTAAAGACTTTACGAATATTTTCCATATAACAACTTTCTTCGACTTGGCATGGCTGCAGACTAAGACCTCCACAGAATAGTAGAGCGAATAATATACCTTATGCGACTTACTTCATGAGCTAGCTGATACGAGTAGATTTGAAAACATTACAAATGTTCATAATTGTAAATTCTGCGCGTACTTACCTACCCATCAAATGTTTTAGTACCAGTCGTATTGACGCATTCAACGCTTTCGGATTTTCAACTAATTTAACTTCAGAAGAAAAAATAACCGTGTAACATCCTCAGAGAAGGAAACTCCACTACGTTGTAACTGCTACCAGACTAATGGTTTACTCGTATATGGAATAAGTGCCATCGCCTTAGTATTACTCGTAAGAGTCGCATAGCGGAAAGATAAGCGACAAGCAATACCTACAGCAAAAAAACATAATTCTTTTGGAATAGTATAACTACTCCAATGCGCATGCGTGCAAGCTGATGCACATTGTTGTGAGGAATGCGGAATAGTATTACTGTAATCGTCACCAGCGAATTGCAACAATGATTTATAACGTCTATGGTTTTGCGACTACGAGTATTACATCATTTGATGCGTGAAATCGCTACTTTGATAGGATGTCACCTAATTTAGAGCAAAAATCTAAGTCTGTACGTACGGGCTAAGATTAATCAAATACCTAATATTAAAAACTATAGCTTCCAACTTTACGAAGTTCTTTGGAAGGATAGGTACAAGTGATGGTGCAAATGAGATCGCTCTCTTCTCTTACTTATAAGCCTTCCTAAATTTAGGAACCACTGTTGAAATGGACATTATAGTCGAGTAGGTAATATAAAAGAGGATGAGACAGAAACCTCAAGTTTCCACACATTATAATATATTATATATATGGGACAATATACAGTGTTGTAATAGTAAATTGAAAAATATTTAGTTCCTACCATGAAACGAGTAGTTTTTAAAGTACTACATATAATGATATATATATATCATTATATGTAGTATTATTATATATATATATATATATATAATGATATATATATATATATATATGGTATATGTATTTGGTGTGGTGCTGCCAATCGCCTACATCCTAATTTACAAACACCGGTAGCGCAATAGGTATCTGATGTATACGAAATATCAAATCGAATTCTAAAACTTTATGAACCGAATCGAATTCATGAACCGAATTTACGTTCTTTTTCAGGTAATAACCAGTACTGCCCTACTCGAAGCTACGCTGGGCTATGGGAAATGGTGATCAACCCTCTTACGAACGGCGACTACCCTTGCGCCACGCTCGACTACTGCCCGTCCAACCTTACAGGGGACGATGTGTATGAAACCCTCATGAATAACTTCAAGAGACATTATCTAAAGAACCGGGCACCATTTGGTATACATCTCAGTTCTACATGGCTAAGGAACAATGAGAAGATGCTTGTATTCAAGGTACTTAATTTGAATCTTGAGGATATTATGACCCGTGATCCCTATCATTACAATATTATATATGGGACTAAGAGCAACATACAAATTATTATTTTGAAAGAAACTGTGTCTATGTTTGGTATTGATGATGAATCAGGTAAACCAATCATCATGGATTGTGCTACAGAGACGTACCTACCTCATAAACCATCGAATTATGCACATTAGATATATTTTGAAAATTTCACTCAGGGTGGAGTAGATCGATCGATCGATGCTAAGCCCGAATCTGTAACTTTTTTAATTTTTGTTCGTTTGTCTGTCAGTATCTTGAACTAACTACGCGGAAACTACTGAGGGATGCCAGTGAAACTCGGGATACATATAGTTTGTAACATCACATGATTATGATTAATTTTTTGTTAGAAAATACTTACTGAAATTAATGATATACCAAAATTTGTTAGGTTTGGGCGCAAATAAAAGTTTTTTTTTTAATTTAAAAATATTATTTATAATTTATGATAAAATTTATCCAAGCAATTTTGAAACTATGTTACTCGTATTCATGGGTATCGTTTACGAAAAGATGGTACAGCAAGTACATAATATGCATTCTAAACCGCAGGGCAGAGATATAAATTATAATCAGATTAATTGTAAAATGTACAAAAAAAACATTTTGTAACAAAGTTTCAAAATATTTGCTAACTTATGAAATCGGCCAAGTGCTCACAAAGGCTTCTGTGCAGATATTTATACAACAACACGTTTCTACCTGTTATCATTATCTATATCAGGCTAACAACTGTTAAATCCTTACTGGTAATAATCCTTTTTACCCTTTGGGTACGGAACCCTAAAAAATACAATCTAAATTAATCTAGATGCAGAGTTAATAGGCTATTTAAAAATTTATTTTTTATCTTAATTACAGCGATTCGTAGATGAGATCTTGAAGCTACCGGATGTATTCTTCGTGACATACAAACAAGTCATTGACTGGATAAAGAGGCCCACTCCTGTGCTTCAAATCAACAAATTCCAACCCTGGCTTTGCAAAGACCGACATTTAGAAGAAGCTGAAATAGCTTGTAACAAACCTAAAACCTGTAAACTGTCCTCTAAAGTATTGGAACATGATAAATACATGATCACTTGTATGGACTGTCCTAAAACATATCCATGGTTACGAAATGAATTTGGTTTTGAATAATTTAGATTTAACTACTTATAAATAATTTATATTGTAAGTACATGGTTTATGTAAAAGGCATGCTAAGTTAAAAGAACACTTTAAAACCATGAAGTTCCTGACAACTATAAAATGTACACAGACTACAGAATCTGTACAGACTTGCTTAACATACCCTGTACTTATAACCTTGCATGTGGTTAACGAGTTACCAATATCTGCAAAATACTCAAAATGTTTTGAAGAATTAAAGAATATGACCAATTTTAAGAAATAGCATTCTTATGTTTCAATTTTGTTCCATATTTTTTGTAGAATCTATGCAGGAACAAGTAATATATGTATTTAGAGAGTAAGTAGAACTAAAATGACTAATACTTTACTAATGATACTTTCATTTGTAAAACATTTTTACATAACTTCTTTCTCTATTAATCGACTTTAAAGTGTTGTTGAATGTGCAATAATTTATTACTACTTAAGAATAAAAAAATACAAATAAATTTGTTTTACTTAACCTTTACTTAAACTTAAGTCTTAAAATAATTACACACAAAATTATACTTAATGCTAGCCTTCCTGCGTGATGAATGGATTAGGTATGGCTTCCATACCATCCATAGGGCATATTAGGACCACTGATGTACCTCTACATACAACTAAGCCAAGGGCTCTTGTGTCTTCTAGCAACTTGTAAGGGTCATCTGGATCTGAAATAATAAAAAACACTATAAATGACAGAGAAGTAGGAATCTACATTATACCAAACAACAATATACAACATAATTTACAAATATAAAAAGGTTACTACAAGAATAACAGAACAGACAAGAAACAGTATGCATAGGTAGACTTGTAGCAAGTATGTATGCCACAACGATATTAAAAATACAAAAGTTTGTACATTTGCTACTTCTTTATGCCTAACATAGTATGACAAAGTTTGATAAGGATACATAGATATCAAAATAACAAAAGGTGCACTCAATACTTCAAGAAATGATTTATTATAAAAAATAAAGTACTTGCCTCTCAGAAACTCAGTAGTGTTATCAAGTACGAGGTTCAGCAAGGGATCATAACCCTTGAGAATGCCGGCCGCTTCCCGGCCGCCAGCAAACTTTACACGAATACTTTTCTCAAGGTATTTGCTTAGATCAAGAATGGATTCTTTCCTCCTCTTTTCCTTGTTATCGCCGCCACCCTGAGACTGGAAACATGAGTCTATTGTAGTTAAATCATAGCAACATTATACCAGAATGGGCGCCCTATACAGAAACTTCATATTTACCTTGTTTTTGTCACCTCCATCTTTAGACGCCATTTTTTTATTATTAAGTCCCTAAATAATATCTTGGTGGCGATGTAGTGGTAGTACTATTTAATCCAAACACTAAAAACAGTATCCCTTTGAATTGGGTTTGGTTGGTGGGCAAATAATTGTGTTGTGTTGAGAATTTAATTTGAGGTTAGTTTGGTCGGTTTGGCATTTTGACAAGCAGTTTTTTACTATTTATATAAGGCGTCATACAAATAGTCAATGTAAAAATTTTCAAGTCTCAATCTTGTGATCTACATATTAAAAGAATAATGTGTTTTCTTGTTAGCGTGAAATGTACAAAAGATGACTTTACTTCACTACAATGATCTAAACTGGCAAATGGCTAAAAGACAAATATAAATCGTATGGTGTCTTAAATAATAAAAAAACTAAACGCCAGCCTCAGCTGTCAATCATTAATGTCACTGTCACCGCCCTTTAAACTTTGTTGCGACGTGAACGTAAACAAAACTGATTTTATAAATACAATATTTAATACCCATTTAGTTTCTATTCTCTTTTGCATAGATAAATCATATTCGGATGGCCCACGCGTGCTTTGTAGTCGTTAAGATACAAGCGAGTGTTGTTCCTTAATGATATTCGAATGAGATATCAATGCGCTCGTCAGTGAGCTACATTCTATCGCACGCACCAGGAGAGTCGGTGATGTCGCATCCTGACTACGGCCAGCACGCCCAGCACCATGCCTGCCTGCTGGTGTTGGTCAAGGGCGTTGGCGGCATGTTGAAAAACTTCAACAAGCTATGGGAGCGAATACAGAGAGTCAACAATATTAAAGTTACTGGTTAGTCTTAAAGAGATGTTTATCCTAATATTTCTGCTCGATTTGGCATGACCTATGATTGTACAGCCAAGCTACAGTCAATTTTAAACTCGATCAAGTCCTGGTAGGGCAAGGAAAACATTTCAGTCCACAACAGAATGCTTCTGGCTGCTCTAACATTACCAAAAGCCATACAATGAAGAAAAATATGTACACTTAGATTAATGTCACGTAAGTGCACATATACTTTAATATATTCTGGGATAGACAAACCAAGACCTACAACTCGACATGTCATCCAGCCTTAGATGTAGTTATCAATTAAAAATACATTTCTTCACAATACTTCCATCCAATAAATGATTGGGTTGGCTGCTAGTGTACAATCATAGATAATGACCTATGATTGTACACTAGCAGCCAAATGTCTTTTATTTGGCCTAGATAATATAGTTAAGTCATCTTTGATTATTTAATATTGACAGAAAAAGTAGAATGGCTACTGATAACTTGTATCTGTAGTTTTTTTTAGTGTGTTACAATCACAAACCTATTTATTCTATATAAAGACCTACCTAGTCTTTAAAAAAGTGTGTATATGCAAGATATTTTTTTATTACTTCCACAGATTCCACTGGTCAAGTGAGGGACATATGGGTCCGCTATGTGAGAGATTATCCAGTGGAGAACAATGATTGGGGTGATTTCCAAACTCATAGGTATGGTAATGATATATTCTATACTATTACAATATGTTATGAATCCAAAGATACAATTCTATGCTAATAAGTAGCTGAATCTATAATGAAAGATTTTTATATATTAAATATACAGTGGATTTCGGGTATAACGACAATGAAGGGACAACTCTATTTTTGTCGTTAGGTCCGGAAGTCGTTACAGGCAAAGGTAAAGAGATACAGACACGTACAAAAAAAATCGTTGTGTCTTTGGCGGCCGACTCCGGTCGCAATATCTGCATGGGATTTCTAGGAATTTGTTACAAATGATTCATTAAAAACAGTCGCTACACCCGAACTCGTCGTTACATCCAAAGTCGCTATAGCCACATGAATTTTGTACTAAAGTATGCTTTAAATTCAAGGGACTTAGATTTAACGTCGCTATAGGTAAATGGTCGCTACAACCAAGGTCGTAATAAATGAAATCCACTGTATATACATGATATATTCTAGTACTTTTTCTAAGCTATAATAAACAAGAATCACAACTATGTTTAATTTATATATGAATGTAAAGAAAACAAACCAACAGCAATTTTGTTATGTTATTGTCATTATAGTCCTTCCATGTTAAATGTGTGTTTCATTTAACCTAGGTATATGATGTGAAAGAGGTTTTACACAATAAAATATGTTTTTCAGGAGATTACTAGGTCTACTAACTCTTAGTAAGTTTACCAACCAAATAGAACTCAATGAAGTGTGCAGAGTACATGAAAGTCTCAAGGTGAAATATTCTAACACACTGTATGATTCTCGAGCATTCATGTTTGGACCAGGAAGTAATTTAAAGAAACCAGAGCAGGAGCCTGACACTTATAGCATCTTTGATGAGGATAAGGTTTCGAAAGAAGAAGGCAGTTTAGGAGAACAGTAAGTGTTGTTTTCAATAGTAAATATGTATTAACTATTCCTGTTATGCCTTGTTTTATGACCTTACAACTATTACTTAGGCAATGATGTATACTAAACAACCTTACCACTATTCATCAATCACTGCCAGAAGAAAACATCGTTGAACACTTATTTGCCAAGACTACTCCTATGTAATATTCATAGTAATTAACTTACAACAGTTGAACAGATCGTTTGATATTTGCAGCTAAATAACAGGCCCCCTTATATATTCTTATATAAGGGGGCCTGTTATTAAAACGATTTTATACCACTATAACATTTATTCCAATTTAGGCAACGAATAATAAATCACGGAAGTGTCGGCGTTCGAGACAAGCTTACCGCGCGCGAGCGCCGCGTGTAATAGCCCTCTCGATGTGCCTCGATCGCCTACTCGCCTGCGGTACGGGGGATACAATCCGAGTGGGCAGTATTATCGTTCACTATAAAACAGCATAAATAGGCCATCTTCTTCAAGCCTATTTACTAATCATTCTATAAGGTCACAAAATTAGCTATATATCCCAAAAGTAGTGCCGACTAAGTCAATCACACCTATTATCTAAGTCATTGGAATTGGGGCCTGAGTTAGCAGTTCCTTTGTACAAAAGAAGTGGCAAAAGCTGGTCACTTGTACAAAAAAAGTTAAGTACAGTTAGATAATAGACCCAATTCACAGTTCCAGAACATCACTACCAAGTGAGGAGCCAGAAAGCATATCTTCGGCGGAAAGCTTCCCGCAATCAATATCCTCAGCCACATCCATTCAAGAAGAAAACTTCACAACTCCCTCTAACTTCAAAACCCATGCTATGTTTTACGGAGAGAATGATCCAGTGGCCGACTTAGAGGCTAATGTAGCTGATTTAGTCAACTCTTTGTTCTGGGTTGTGGAGTCCAAAAGGCTGGAAAGATCTAGAGAGAAGTTGGAAAAAGTTTCTCTATTGTTGGCTCCATTTGAGAAGAAGGATTTTGTAGGTAAATTATGATTTTATGACCACTTAAATTGTAAAAGTGCATCTATCTAAGTTTAAGTATGAAGGTTATTATACCAAATTAAAATTACATGCTGATAAACTTTGGAACGGCTAGATTGATTGATTGGTTCTTTGTTATGTGATGTAAATATTTTAATAAATCTTAGCAAATAATACTTGATTTTCGTATAATGTATTCTACTCTATAAAATTGAGTCATAATACCGTAGAACTATTGTAGGAACAAACCTCAGGTTACACTTTCTTCAAATATAACTTCTAAAAAATCTAGGTAAAAAATGGTTCACTCGATTTGTTATGTTGCCTACTATGACGATATATTCTTTGTATAGTAACAGATATAAAATATACTAATTTGTTCTAGGTTTGGACATGGAGTCTCGTAACAGCAAAAAGCGATGTATGGGTCGCGTTACCAAAAACCTGGCAGACTTGACACTACAAGCAGGCCTGGTGGCAGATAGTCTTAGCCTCTACAACTCCGCCGCTGAGATACTCAAGTCTGTTAATGACTGGCTTTGGCTTGCTGCCGCTAAAGAAGGTAAGTACTTACTTAAAAAAGGATATTTTTTGGTAAGAATTACAATCGAGTCACAGTCCATTACCTATCACTACAGCGTTAAAATTTGTGTCTTCTTCTTTTAATTTGTATATTATGTATTTCCATGCTCCTAATTTGTATCGTATGTTATATGTATTTGTTTATCTGTGTATCCATTTGTATGTATAATTTGTTCATTTATCAAATATGTTTGTTTAATGTAATATTTTAAGGTCTCTCTAATTTTATATTATTCATTTACGTGCATGGTTGCCTGGAAGAGATCGCTTTAATCGATAAGGCCGCCATTAAGAAATAGTATATATTTTTTATGATTTTTTTATTGTTAAGCTGGTTTTTTTTAATAAAGAGTTGTCTTATCTTACAATATTGTAGTCCATGACATACAATAACAACCTAAGTCTTGAACATTAGATAACTTCAGTTAGATTTCATTAGTCTCTGTGATACACACATTTAAATTTTTCCATAATCTAGGTATCTAAATAGAAATCAGATAATAATATAGCGTAGCATAGCATCAAGGTGAGGTGAGAAGGAACAACACCAAAATCATTTTTTCCTCCTTATTGTTTATTTCTGTGATCTTATTTGCGGATAGAGCCTTGATATTTACTCAAGCATTATTTGTACCTATATTTTGCTAAGTCACATTATTTTCAGGTCTATGCGCCGCGTCAGCAATACTCCTCTACCCAAATCTTCGCAATCCAACTACCCTTCAACGCAACGCGAGCCTGCAAGAAAGCTCGCCGAACAAAGCAAAACTGTCTTTATTCCAAGCTAATACGGATCCATTTAGAAAGTTTAAACTAACAGCGTCACCTTTAAGAAGTTCCAAAACGTCAAGTCCAGTGAATCCACCAAGTGAACTAACTCCTACGTCATCGGATAGCATTGATACGTCTTCAAGGCAATCGGAGACAGACAACGCTGATACTGAATCTCTCGCTTCCTCCAGTGATATTGAATATCAGAGTCAGAGGTATGTTTACTTTTAACTTGAGTTACTAATTTTTTTCAAAACTAGCAGCATCGAATATTTTAAAATTCCGAAATTGAAAAGTTGTCAATACAGTAAAATAATTAGGAGACGCCGTGGCTCGAAGAATTTTACTTGTAAAATAGCGCACATTATATTGTTCAACTTAATATTTGTATTATTTTTTTCAAAGTAATATTACACTACAAATTTACCAAAACAATATCCACAGGTCTTATCTAGGCTCAGAGCTTCCATCCATACCGCGTCAGCCGCCGCCGCAAGTCAACACCCAATTCCTTTTAAATGGCGAAGAAATCGCTGATAAATACCGCAAAGCGATCATCCACTATAGCAAATATCAAAACGCTGGTATTATCGAAACGGAAGCGTGTTTTAAAGCGGCAAGAATAGCTGTAGAGCAGAATAACAGCCTGCATGCGTCTAGTTTTCTGCAAAACGTTATTTTTATCAACCTAACTTTGAGCGAGCAGGAAAAGATACAGAGATTTGATACGCTCGCTGAACTTTACAAGGATATTGGTGAGAATTTTCTTGTTTACATTTTGTTTACAAATATATTGATTGATATGGAATTGTCGAAATTTAACAATTGTGATAATACTGCAGACATAGTTTTTTCCCAAGATAAAAGAGTTTCAATAATTTACGGCAAAAACTTGTATACTTACGATACATCGTTTATTGAATGTGACTTGCCCAAATGTAGTCTTATTGAAACAAACCGTTACAACAAAAAGGTCATCAACATGAGCCTATTATCGCTAATTTAATCCAGAGGTGGCTAGCGACAGTTCTGATGTCGAATAATAGGTAATTTTTTTTTTCAGGTTTCCTTCGCAAATCAGCATTCTGCCAGCGCTTGGCAGCCACCCGGCAAGTAACCCCCAGCAACCCGCACCCGGACTGGCAGCGCTGCTACTACCTCATACTACACAGCTTCCCTGGGCACAAGCTTACTCTCGAGCCCAACTCCATCATACAGCACCAAGTTGGTGAGTATGACTCCTTAAATACAGTCGGCATTCTCCCCCGTCTGGGAAGCCAGTCAGCTCAGTTCGATAGCTGGTCTTTAAAAGCTGGTGGTCAGTCATATTCAACCGGCATCATGTTCCAGTTACAAGCGGTTCTAATGATGAGGATGTGGTAATCAATATTTATACTACTTAATAAATGTTTGCTTGTTTAATTTTAACTTACACTTTGTAGAAATACAAAACATGGATGCGGCAAGAACACGTTTACATGCACTTTTAAAAGATCTCTTCTGGACAACCTTAAGATAGGTCCGATTATATAATGAAATATTTATGTGTAAACAGGATGGCCAGTCCTTCAGATCCAGTTGCTCCAAGAGCTAGTGGTGGCTGCGAAGCGCATGGGACATCCGGCGCTCGCCACCAGGCATATGACCTTCTTACTTCAGACCATGTGGGAACACCTCTCCGCCCAGGAACATAGAGATATGGCTATACAGCTGCAGGTATGTTGAAATGAAACAGGTATTATTATTTGACCCCCATGGCACTATTGCTTATTATTCAATATTGACATACACAAACAAACAGTGACATATACATGCATAACCAACAAAATTAAATATAAGTAGATATCATAACAACATAAATCGTAATAACAAATGAACCATACAGCAGCGCTAACATCTAGTCCTAGATCGAATCTCGCTTTATTTTAATTATGTCATTCAGTAAGACTTATTATTTTAATTTTATTGCTTTCGTAATTAACGCCCCCACGTAGTAGCGGAACTAATAATATGTGAAAAAAATTATTCCAGGCACTATCAGCGCAATGTGAAGGCGGGCCTGTCCCACTGGTCCTAGAATCAGGCGAGGTCATCCCACCGGCCAATCTCACCCACGTACCGCGCTGCACGTGGTTCTCCCCGCGTCAGCTCCCCCCGGCCCGCACCCCGCACCAAATCAAGTCTAAGACCCCCACTGGACCGTTTATATTCACACCTATACATTTCGGCAGTCTGGAGCGGAATGCGAAGAAAGAAGAAGGAAAGATGGGTAAGTGCATAGTTTAGTACAACGTTTTTATCTTCCCGTACCTCCAAAAGACAAAAGATTATTAGAGATTCCATATTGTTGTTCATCTGTCTGTCTATCTACCTAATTGACCGAAACCTATTTCAATGTATGGAGGCATGATTCCCAACGCCAAAGTTAAGATTCTCCCTAAATTTATAAAGCTTTTTTTAGCCCTATAGTTTTACTAGAAACTGCCCTTCAAACTGCAAGAATAGTATTTATAGGTTGGGTTCATATATTCTAAATGAATGTCATTGGGTTTCTATTGATACCTATGCCTAAGCGTAAAGGTAATGTCTGACCACAATACTAATTACAAAGTTTTTTTTTTGGTTTTCAGAATACCTATGGGTAGAAGACGATATATGCGAAGTCCAATTGAAACTTACCAACCCTCTACCCTTCGAGCTCAAAGTATCCAACATGCGTTTACTAACATCCGGCGTTGTGTTCGAATCCCTGCCAGAAACTATCATACTAGCGCCGGATACACCTACAACGGTCAATCTACACGGAACACCCAAAGAAATCGGCGAATTACAAATCCTAGGCTATTCGACACACACATTAGGGGTTAAATCTAATTGTAGGTTGAAAAATATGCCTACACCGCATAAGTTTCCAGCTTCGTATAGTATAGAAGTGATACCTAGTCTGCCTACGATTACTATTGACACTGTAGTGGCGCCTACTGGCAGCTTGAGTGCGGCGAGTGTAGAGAATGTTAGCGGCGTCACGAATATCACTTTGTATAATGGAGAGAGCACGGATTGTACACTAAACATTACTAATACTAGTTTGGTGCCGATTGAGTATCTGGATTTGGCTATTCAAGTGAGTATTATTTTGTACTTATTGTTTTTTATAATGATTTAGCGGATTTTCAAAATTTGCGAACATATCAGCAGAGAAAATATCAGCCGCAGCTATTCAGCTGTTCCATAAACGTATATATTTTATAATTATAAGAAATATTACATGCAGTCATCTGGCACATGGACTGAATTTTACTCGTATAAAAGGATCGTTCCTGTAAATTCCCCAAGTCTGCCACATTAAAGAAATATATTGAAATAACTTGGTGCGACATAGATATACATACTACAAAGTCTTTTTTTTTACTCTTTTTATTCCAGTCAAACACAGACAGCCAACTCCAAGGCAAAATATTCCAATACTCCAATGAGGCCATTCAAGCTCAGTTGCCAATTAATCCCAACGAATCAGCTAGTATTGTCATCAAACTATACGGCGAAGCAGATTTCTTAGACCTAGGCGGCGTTGGTGGAGAAAATCTGTTTCCTAATAGCTTGAACAGTAATTATCCATCGCGAGTTGGGTCGCCAGTACCGAACGCGCAAACGTCACTGCCCACGCAAAGTTCCAATGCGCATACCTCGCTCAGTAGCGGGCTCATGCCTAATAGGACTTCTGGGAGTTTTAGGTAAGTGAGCTGAACTTTCGTCGCAGATTATATGAATGACCTTTTGTTTCAAACTTCTTTGCCAACATATTAAACAATTTCACCACGTAACTAATTCGTACGTGTAAAAAAGTTTTGTCTCACAGAATCAATCTCTTAAACAAAACTTTCATTGGTATTTAGATCTACAAACTCTCACGCAACAAGTTGGTCCGCGCCCATTTCTGTGATGCCGCCGTCGAGAGGTCGTCAGATTGAAACTCAGGTAAGGAAATCTTTAAATTTCATTTTTTTTTTAATTAACAAACTAGCTTCTGAAGATAAGTGAAATCTCCAATATGGCCAGCGCGGTGGACTTTGGTTTGCACCCCATTCTTAAGGAAGAACCATGTCCAGGAGCAAGACGTAAAGGATTTTTTCTGACTTTAAAATAATGAGGATTGTATATTACACAGAATCTTTTTTTCTATGTACCTAAGTTTTACGATTTCTCCGAGAAACCTTGATCGAAATATTTTATTTAGGATGAAAGGTTATAAAGGTGTGAATCTTGCTTTCTAGTTGGTCCCGTATACCATTTTATTAAAATAGATCCAGAAGTTTCAAATCAAAATAATTATTTATTCTCCTGCCGAAGTGAAGTCGGTAGGCACTGTTTTACCCCTCTCACCAAAGGAGGCAAATTGTATATTTGTATGTATGAATGACTAACTCTTTCTAACTCTTTAAAGCCTAGACTAGTAGACCGATTTTGTAGCGTGAGGTGTAATGCGTCTTTATCTGCAGATGGCCAGTATAGGATACAAGTGGCTTCTAACAGCTTGTTTAAGTATTTAGGCTATATTAAAATGTACCTATTTATTATAAATATCCCCCCATACACTCAAGTTGTTATTGTAACAGGTGGTGATCCGCTACTCAGGCGGCGTGGGGCGGGAGGAGCACTGCCGGCAGTCGACTTTGCAACTCAACCTGCAGCTGCTGCCCAGCGTCTCCATCACGCACTGGGACGTGCTACCCGCAGAAATGTAAGGACTCAGTGTATAAACGACATCAACATTTTAACCGACTTCCCATAGAAGGAAGAAGTACTTAATTCGAAGGTTTTTTCTTTATTTGTTTGTTACCTTGTTGGTTTCTCGGAGACGGCCATCTGATTTGAATTTTTCTTTGTTTGGATAGGTATATTTCTGAAGTCCCATTTCAATTTCATCAAAATCAGTTCAGAGGTTTGATTTTTAGATCGAAATAAATTTTGTAAAGAAAGGTCATTCGGCGGCTGCCATAATAGAAGTCGGCAATCGCTTTTTCAAAAGGATCTTGTTTAGAAGGAAGGCACCTGTTTATTGCTGTCGGTCTCTACGGCTTCACCGAACTGTTACCGACCACAACCTACGTTGGTTTTTGAGTTATTGACGCAACAAGCACAAAGGCAACACAGACGCCTCATATCTGGCTTTGAGCCGTCCCCACTAACAAGTACAGTGCCCGGCTAACATCTGGAGCTAAAAGCGAAGAGGTAAAGGAAATTGTGCCATGTGTACTATTAATTGACAAACATCCGGTCCCGTCTCGAGGAAATCGCTGCCCCGCACTCTACGATCCACCAGAGGACGATTTTTAGGCCTCTGGCGGATCTTAGAGTGCGACTCTGCGCAGCTAATATCATTGGTTCAAGTTGTTTGCCGGTCTTCTGCCCTTGCTGCTGCTCCTCGCGCTGTCGGCCATAGTTCCATTCAATATTATGTATCCATCATATAGCTACGATTATATGTAACACCATTGAGGAACTGTTAAGAATTCATAAATGTTGTATCACTTCAACTGTATAACTGTGTATTGTTTTGTCTTAACGGGGGTGACATAGTGACAGTGTGACAAAACCCCTTTAAATTAATAAAGATTACTAAAATGGTACGATTTAATTTACTGCTAAGATTATATTATTTGCTATAACATCTTTTATTTATCAAAAGATTTTTAGTTTGCGATCGAATATGTTGCCGTATGATACTGATCCTGGCACTTGCTGAATTGAAGTCGGAGGTTTGACTGTATTCAGGGATTTTTATTAGGTGAGAGTATACCAGTGATTCATGGAGTGTTTTTATTTTTATTTATTTTATATCCACACAAGGTCTTCAGGTCCCAAACTGGGCAAAGCCTGTAGCAATGGTAACTTGATGACTGATATACATACGTATATACATAATAAACACCCAGACACGGGTCAAACAGACATGTTCATATATATGCACACAAATATTTGACCTGCCCGGGGATCGTACCCGGGACCAGCGGCGCAGAAGGCCAGGTTGCTACCAACTGCGCCAACCGGCCTATCAGTGTGTTACTGTGATTGTTGCAGTCCGTCCCAGCTGTACCTAGTGCTGGACGTGACCAACTTGACTAGCGAGGAGATGGAGCTGCAGTACGCGGAGCGCAAGCACATCCTCATAGAGAGCAAGGAGTCGCGCCGCGTGCCCGTGCCGCTGCAGCGCTGTCCTTTCAACGCGCACGCTAACAACGCGCACGATGATGGTAACTCTTGACGCAAATGAACTACGATATATATCCAAAAATAAGTTTTACCAGCCTTACCATTCAGCGGGGCAACGCGGTCAGCATTTGGGTTACGTTGCCAGAAAATAAAAATTATCTTTATGACCTTTTTTAATATAAATAGTATTCTTCGCACAGTCGCTCAAATTTGGGATATATATATTGATAAGGCAAAAATCAAAAAGAGCTTAATGGATAAACTCCGCTAAGGCCGTGCCGCAGCAGCGCTGCCCCTTAAGTAATAACTTAAACGGTAACTGATTACTAGGCAAGCATCTTAGGACATGCGGCCTAAGTTTTACGCGTCGCTTTACATCAGGCGAGAAGTGGGTCAAACGCAAGCTTATCACACTAATATTATAAAATCGAATGTGTGCTTGTTTATTTGTTTTCATTCACGCCCAAACGGCTGAACAGATTTGGATCATTTTTGGCACGAAGGTAGCTTATACCTTGGATTAACATATAGTCTATTTTTATACCGGAAAATTGAAGTGTTTCCATGTAATGGTCAAATATCGACCGCGGGTCGCAGCTAGTTTACTATAATCTTGATACTATGCTTTTAATTTCTACAGAGTTTGCAGAATCCAAGTCTACCAACACCGGCACCTCTACCAACAGTCTGGAGCTGATGTGTTCGGAACACATCACACAGAACACCGACCTGCGCTGGCACCTGATGCACTCCGACATATCGGGTCGGGCGTGCGTTAAGGGCATCACTCTGTCTCAAGCTATGATGGACATTGTACGCATGTCGCCACTTAACTGGGGTAAGTGGGAAAACGAACTATGTTTAAAAATGACGACTTCGACAAAAGTACACTTAAAAAATCTACGAGTATAACTCGACTTGATGCAGTTCAGCAGCGGTCAATATGTGTGTGGTCTATTTTCTTAATTGTTTTCAAGTTAGGTATTTTATTCGATTGCCGAAAAAGAAGGTAATCATTTGTTATGTTTATTTATATGTAAGTATATATTGTTACGAGCTACGGGTTCGGAATAAAAATAGAAAAATGCCAATTCACGCCAATGACGATTTATTCCACACAACACTCAGAAAATAAGCACACACAAAAGCTCTACACAACACTTTCAATCACAATCACACTCAACTGAGCACTTCGGTTCGCACTTGGTTCGCACTAGAACTGTTCGCGGTTATAGCTTCCGATAAACTGACTACTCGGACCCACAGTCTACCCCTTTGTATACCTCAGTGTCGTAATTCTGTAATTATCCAGAATATTCGTCTAATTGCTGGACACCGAGAAAACTAGATGTTTCCAATAATAAGGTACTTCAGTCCGATAGATATCCCTTTTTTATGTGTGTTTAACAATAGCGCGGGTGAAACTTACTATGTCTTATTCTGTACACACACACTAACTACTGTGTATTCTGTGAGACATATGGTACGGTCGTAACAGTATGTATGTTAACCTCTTTGTATCCCACTACAGCCTATACCGGTAGACCGATTTTGATCGCACAAACAACTTGCCAAATACTATAAACCTTCTACAGATGTATCTAGTTATAGTACGCTATTCTGGTGTCATCCCGCGGTTTCACTCGATATTCAATTTAATTCAATGTCATTTATTTCGATATTATAATCATATTGTAGACACAAAAATAATAGAGATAAGATAGCCAGGCAACAAGAGTTAAAATGTGATTAAAATTAAAATTTTACATTCTTAATTAATTGCTTGTTTATCAGTATGTGAACCATGCAGCAATGATTCACATACTGGCAGTCAAATCTAGTTGCAAATGCACTTAGGATGATGCTAGAGCTGCCCCGAATTCTACGATACAGGGATGTGCACCATTTCCATATTTCCATATGTATGATACATTGGTCTAAAGTTATTGCAGTCTAGATTTTCAGGAATTCGCTTTTGACGTCATGTTTGTTGGTTATTACAGAAGTGAGTGTAAACAAGCAGCACATCAAGCCGCAGGAGGAGTTCACCTGCTCGGCCGGCGAGTGTCTCTCCCTGGGCGTGGCCGTCGCTAACCATCTCACCAGGTAACGGTCACACTTATTATCTGTACAGATATACAGGGTTATCGGTTATGGGTGTACTAAGCTGAAACCCGGTCACTATACTCATCATAAAAAAATACTCGCTTTGTGTAGAATTCGCGAACATGGATGAGCGATAGTGTTTAGAAGTCATTAGAGTCCTAACTAGCGTATACAGGGTTATCGGTTAGGGGTGTACTAAGCCGAAAGGGGTTCACTATACGCATCCTAAGACAACTTTCACTATGGAACCAACGCTGAATTCGAAAAAGAAACTAGCTCCATTCAAAACATGTTGATCTGTCATCGAAACAATGTATGAAACAGCTGTTTTTTTTCTTCTCTTCCGATAGAACTATTTCAGTTATTTCGGTTTAAAAATCAAGCCTCCAGACAGATTATGATGAAATTGTAATGAAACCACCCCATGAAGTAAACCCATTCAAACTGCTGCATGTAACGAACATTAAAAAACATTGTCCTTATTTTTGAAAATCGACATTTACATGAAATTTGTCATTACTTACTTTTGTTAAGGGGAAATGTTTAGCACTAAATAAGTCTTTAAATAAAAGTTGCAACTAAAAAAGACTATAATTCTGCTCATACAAATTTTCAGTTATTTCGATTGTAAACTAAACTACTTATTACGTTAATTTTGATGAGATTTATATTTGAGTCGAATTTAAACCTGTTTCTCTTTTTGAAGTCATTCAATAAACAATTAAAAGCTTACTCAGAACTGTTTTGTAATATGGTATCATTGGAAGAGTCCAACATCGTAAGTATTAAAGAACAAAATGAATGAAACTCATGCTGGTTTTCTAAGTGTATAGTGATTGTGTTGTTACATGCAGGCCCCTGCACAAGTTGTGCCTGTCCGTGCAGTTCTACCAGGATTACAATAACGGCGTGCAGAGCTACAAGCTAGACAACCGCGTCGCCACCGCCGGGAATAACAAGTGAGCACGTTTTACTATTCTAGTGTGGGTACTTCCTGAGCGGCCTCTGTCTGTCTCTATCTGTCAACATTTTAGATCGAGACGAGTAAGCGAGAAAAACTAACGTATATATGTTGCCACGCTATTGTACCTAGTTCTAACTCATGCCATCTTGTATATTGTTATTTGTAATAGACCGCTTATGCCCTGTTTGTTAATGCTTAGGACATATTGCCCTCACTAAAAAAATATTGTTGATATTGGAAACTTCTAAACTGATTTTGTTCATATTCAAAATAATTAAAAAAGGATTAAGTTTCTCGTGCCCGTGACAAATATTACTTGGCACAATAATCAGTAAGTTTTTTTAGTGCTAAAAAAACCACAATAATAATTAATCTGTCATTGTCTATTTTTTTTTCAGAATCGTACTGTCTTCGCTCGCTGAATCCGCCAAAGCCTATCATGAATGCACAGTCGTGTTCCTGACTCCTGGTGAATACAAGATAGATATCCAGTGTTCTAGCTCGGAGCTCATGGAAGAGGAATCTGACGTTCAACCTTGCGCTGCTGAGACTAGCCATGTCTGGAGGTTCATACCCCCTGTGGCTATAAGCGTTACTGATTGAAAAACTGCCACAGCCACATAACGCTGCCACTTGTGGCTAAAATCAGCCTTCTATGGAAACCTACAAAATCTTTTAAGAGTAGTGCGCGCACCAAGGTCTATTATATCAGTGAAACGGCCGTTCAGAAAACAACACTTCTTGTTTACTGATATAATGAACGAATATACCTACATTGTTCAATCCTACCCTTTGTTTGCAATTAAATATTCACATTAGATATCCAGTGTTCACCAATAAGAGTAGCCTCGTCTGGAGGTACTCGTATCATAACCTCTTGTGGATAAACATTACCGAAAATTATTTTACTAACTCTTTTCGTGTTACTAATTTTTTAAAAAAAAGCTACTTTCACAAAACGCTACCACTTGAGGATATATAATCAGTTATGGAAGCTTCGTAAAATCTATTAAAAGTAAAGAGCACGAAAGTGCGCTAAAATAAATATCAGATGAATAAACGGCCGTTTAAAAGACAAAACCTTCTTGTTGACTGATTTTATATTCAATCATTATATGATTGTTCTATATTACCCTTTGCCTGCAATTACATGTATATACATAGGTAGTTCATTCAATAGTCTTATTAATTTGGCTGCAATTTATACTTATTCAAATTGTATAAGTGTTTGTAATGATATATCTTATCTATTAAGAAAATGAGCCTGTATAAAACATACTGTGGTTTCAGTTTCTAGATACCTGTAACACCCTGCACCACTATTCAGATATTTTATAATGTAACACAGATTTTAAAATTATTTATTTTGAGTTAATAACCAAATAAATGTTTATTTTTTATTATCTAGCTCATTCGTTTCTCTTATTTTTACTTTTACCTGTAACTCCTCGGTAAGCCTACTAAGAGTTTATTTACATCACTAGAATATTATACTGTTTTTTTTTAGAAATACTGCTCTAGTTTACCTAGATTTTTATGAGATAACGGCGCTTTTCATGTTAATAGTGTAGACCTCAGTAAAGACCTCTATACAGGGTCACCGGTGGCTTTTGATGAACATAAGCAACAATTTTTGCTTTAGGACTATTAAAAAAATTGCTAATCCGTACAAGAAATTCATTACCGCGCGGCCAAATGTATAGAATCTATTTATTATCGCCCAGCTCCGCGCCAGTGGAAACGCAGCCTAAACTGCTGAACCCAGAGACAAGAAATTTAGAGGGTGAATTCATTATGGGGTGTAGAGGTGTGAGAGAGGGTTTTTGGCAATTCAATACCTAACTAGGGTTGAAAGTTCTATGTCGCGTGCAAGGCTGCGGGTGACAGCCACTAGTCGTTTTATAAATTAGTGCTAGAAACTTAACCGTCTTTGTGACTTTAAAAAGATTTGCGCGTATGTACTGTACATAGCTTAGGTTATCGATATGGTTATATAACTCATAACATTGACGTAAGTAGATAACCGTTTTCAGTTACGTTTTGATACTCTGTTTTATTTTAACAAACTCATCTCTTGCCTATTTGTTTGACAACGTACGTATTTTGGCATTCTCCTGGATAAATAGGATACTCGCCTTTAATTTGTGCGAATAAGAAAAAACTGGCACAATACACAGTGTGTAGTAGCCAATCAAGACAGAAGAAAAATGTACAAAATTCTAAATATCGTAGGTAGTGATAGTTCCGTATCTTCTTATTAGTTTGTGATAGTTCCTCTAGTTCTAAACAAACAAAATAAAGAAAGTTCATATAGTACCGGTTTTTGTTTGTGTTAATAATTAAACGTCTACAACCATGGCAAATGCCCACTGTTTAGTAGATAACTGTAAAACATCTTCATTCAACAAGAGTCCTGGCGTCACTCTGCACTCGTAAGTTTATATAGTGCCGAATTGGTTTACAGACATTTATGATTTAGCAAAATCTAACATTTTATTCAAACTTCCCCAGACAAACAGAAACCCTTAGCCACTGGGTTCGACAATAATATATCTCAAGATTCATATCCGGAGACCATTTATATCACAAAACAAACTTTATTTGTTTTTTATGTTAAAATTTTATTTCAGATGCCCTACCAACCCTGACATGAGGAATAAATGGCTAAAAGTTCTAAAAAATAAATGTTTCATGTTAGACTGGACCAAGAGTAAAATATGTTCAAAGCACTTTGAAAACAGGTACTTTGACTCTCAAAGAAAATTGAGAGACATTGCTATACCAACATTATTTGGTCCCTTTGCTAAGGTAAGCTTTTGAGTTGAAGAATGTATATAATTATTCCAATCTGACCACTGCTGTTATTTCAAAGTTCTATTATGTTCATACATAAGTATGCCACATATTTGGATTGCTTGCAGTGTGCTTATTTTTTTTTAATTACTATACCTTTTTAAACAATCCTCACAAACATGATGCATGAGAAACTGTGTTTGCTTTTCATGAGTGAGTGATGAATTGATATGATACGCTGTACTGATAGTTTGAATTCTGTAGAGTGCCTTAAACTTTTTCCCCAGACAGAGAAAACATATAAGTGAAGCCGCAGGCAATAGCTAGTATATCATATAAGATAAAATAGGTAGGTACCTAGCATTAAATGTTTTCATCTTATTTTCAGTCTGACAGTAATGCTCCTTTCAAGTCTAAAGTTGGAAAACTGTTAGCTCAAATGACTCAAGCTGAGCTAAGTAATGATGTCAAGGCTAGTTTAGCTCGTTTTAAAGAGCCTTCCAACTTAGATGTGTTTGTAACTGATGATCTGAAATGCAAGCCCGATGCTCCCATGGAGGCAAAACTGTGGCTTATGGTAAAGAAACAAGATAACTTGATTAACAGACTCACCGAATTAATGGCTCAAACTAAGAAGCATGTGGATATATTACAGAATAGTGTGACAGAATCAAAGTCTGTAAGAAAAGAGCAAGAACAAGATGTGGAGTCATTGAAGTATATTGTGAAATGTTTACAAGAGAAACATGCTACTTTGGAAGAGCAAATTGAGATTTTGACTGCTGTAGAATCAAGATAATATTTTTACAATGTAGTTAATTAATTAAGTTCTCAAATTATTTGATTTTGAATAAATGTATTGCATACAGTTTGCTAATATAAAATGTTGTCAAACTTGCATCTGCTCTCTGTTGCTAATTAAAATAGTTTCTGTTAAGAGTTTGAAATACCAAGCTTTTATAGTAAATTAGTAGCACTACTATAGGCTGACTAATCTAAGAGTTCTTTGATATTAGCTGTGAATAGTATCTATCTTCAGACAATATTGTTAAATAGCTGATGCTAACCTTGCATCAGTTAAGATATTTTGCTTTCCTTGTCCATATTATTGCAAACGAATATGAGGCTTTAGTAAAACAACCAAATACAATCTGTTATTAGCATCAGCAACTAATGTAATAAATTATTTCAATAAAATAGTATCTAGCCCTTCAATGAGCTAATGATACTTAAATTAGTAATATAACAGCTAGTTATATGTATATCTCTGTAAAAACCTTCCTAATGAAAAGTTAGACCTAACAAACCAAGGCTGGTTTAGTTTTAAAAAAAATGCTATACAAGTAATGAAATAACAATAAAAGTAGAACTTATAATAGGAGATCAATAAAACCACAGACAATAAAAATATACATAATTATAGGGTTTATTTCAAGCTTTTGATAAATTAGCTACCTACTTAAAAATATAGTGATAAATATTACTAGCCTACTTTGTCAGTCTTCATTCAGGAAGTTGAAACTCATCAGTTGTACATAAACACTTTTTAAATGCTAATAAATAAACTGCCCACCATTGGCAACAGTCAATGTTGATAAAGATTCACAATATTGCTTTGACCAGTTTATATAAGTAGACAACTTTGCAATATCAATTGATCATCTTCTATGCAGCTGTTTTTCTAAAAGCTCTCTTAGCTTGGGTTTCTTATTTGTTTTGTCCTTCAATGGCCTTCCAAGGGGTACTATTTCCATTTGCTGCAGACGCCTTCTGAATCTTTGGTAAAATTCTAACACACTTGGATCAGCCCAAACATGACGAGAATCAAAATCTAACACCCTCAAAGTATCTAAGCTTTGTGCTCTACTCAGAGCTACATAGGCTTGACCAGCTTCAAATATTTTTGATAAAGACATTTCCACACAATCTAAAGTCAAACCTTGAGACTTGTGTATAGAAAAAGCCCAGGCCAAGTTCAATGGGACCTGTCTTCGACATAACAAAGTCCCAGTAGAATTTTTGACATACCATCTTTCAGTTCTAGCTGTGTATTCCTTTTTATTTTTAAACCGTACAACTGGTAATCCCTCTTCAAATCGTACAACCACTCCTCTGGCTCCATTTACTAAACCAGAATTTACATTGACATTTTTCAGTAACATTACTTGAGCTCCAACTTTCAGTATCAACTTTGCTGGTGCTATAGTTTGCATATCCAGTATCTTGGTAGCATTGTCACTGTCTTGAGATGAGAATACTTTTTCAACTCCTTCTAAATCAGATAATTTGTTGTTGTTAATCATTTTTGAGTCATTTGTGTGAGAGCACAATCTTGTAGCTAAGATACCATCACTTTCAATTTTCTGTCTAGATGTGTTTATTAATCGATCACTGATTTCTTTAGTAACACGTCCAATCCTTATGTTATTTAGTATTGACACAAATTCCTGATCTTTTTGTCGGTGAACTTCTTTTAGTTCAAAACAAAGTTCAATACATTTGTCCCAGCAAGGTGATTGGAAGCAGAATTTTTTGCCTGTTTTGCCTTTTTCTACTATAGGAGGTAATTGCAGGAAATCTCCACACAGAATCAGTTGTATGCCTCCAAATGGCTTGTCATTTCTCCTAACATGTCTCGCTACTGCTTCCAATTTCTGTGATCAAAATAAATAAATAAGTAAAAGATTTAAGATGTTACAGATAAATGTGGCTATGGTCAAATTTTAGATTAAATTATTTTACATCAAGCTCACCTCAAAGAATGTGCCATCAACCATGGAAATCTCATCAATAATAAGATGCTTGCACTTTCTCCATTTCTGTGCAACAAGAGGGAGCTTCAGTGCTCGCTCACATAGATGTCCTATACTGCCACTGCCATCTCCTATCCCAGCAAATGCATGAAGAGTTGTTCCACCTGCAAAATAAATGATTTTATTTACTAAAAATGAAATGTGTAGAAAAACGACTTTTAAGTATACCTCATGATTAAAACTAGTAAAGAATGCAGCAAAAGTTAAAGAAGTGATAAATAACAATTTGGTACCACATCAAAGCTATTTCATACACATTTATGTACTTAAGCTAAATTCAGAATGTCAGACAAATCCAACTGAGAGTCACTCTAATAGGTTAACAATTTAATTAAATGTGGGTATATAATAATGTTAACAGAAAACACTATTCCTTACCAATAAGGCAAGCCGCTACCTACAGGTGTAGCGGCTTTTTGGTACCACATCAAAGCTATTTCATACACATTTATGTACTTAAGCTAAATTCGGAATGTCAGACGAATCCAACTGAGAGTCACTCTAATAGGTTAACAATTTAATTAAATGTGGGTATATAATAATGTTAACAGAAAACACTATTCCTTACCAATATGGCAAGCCGCTACACCTGTAGAAGCTGTTGCCATTGTAACATCTGGAGGTAAAGCAGATACAATTCGCTTGAGCAAAAAGCTTTTTCCTGTCCCAGCAGACCCTGTGAAGAATATATTCTTGCCACTTAGACAGGCTTCCATAACTCTTTGTTGTTCTGAATTCAATGAGCTTGTTGCTGTTAATGGAGAAGGTGAGTATAATTTCTTTGGTGCTGGCCCTGGTGCAGTGTTTTCAAGTTTACGCTTCTTCGAAGGTGGTGAAGGTGTTGTCATTGTAGACTTTGGCAGCTTACTCTTAGCGCTATGAATATCTGCTACAGTAACAGGGCTAATTTCTTCAAATGACTGAGCCTTTCCGCTCAATAGTTTGGCACGCATAGACTGCTTAGACGGAGTAGTGTTGTTACAAGACTGGTCCTTATCACCAGTCATCTTAACGAAGATAGTTCGCAAAAATGATACAAGATTAGTTGGCGGTGCGTTGGATATGAACAGGGTGCAGCCGGCCTCTTGAAACTTAATACTTGCTTTACCTTCAGCCATAAACTTTTTAAATACGTTAATTCCTTTTAATGCCAGCCTAATTGCAGCATGTTTTTCACTAGAAATCTCCATAAACATCTCACGAAACTCGTTTCGGATTAAGCGGAGTGATGCAGTTTTGTAGGTCACCTTTCGTGAGATGGATCCTTGTAGTGTTACCCATTCCATGGATAGACCACAAGACAAAAAAGATTCTCCGGAATCCATAGCTATTTGGGTGAGTTTTAATTCATTAAAATACAAAATTAAAAACGCAGCTTTGCTTTTGCTACGGTACCATCCGTTATTCAAACAAACATGTTTGTCAAAACTTCAAAAGTCAAACAAAATCAAAGGAATAAAATGAAGCGATTGACTGACACTGACAAACAAGCAAATCAAATTCAAGTTGACGTTGACATAATTAAATTATTTGAAAGTGAAAGCTGACAGTTTGGACAGTTTTTTTTTGTTTAGACGTGTCTTCGTACGCTTAGTATATGCAGCCAACGCCGAATGCAAGATTATTACAATTGTATTATACTATTTTAAGACTCGATTAAATTAAGTCATAGTCCAGTAGAATATTCTAGTGAAGCAGAGGAACCACACCATAAAAACAAAAATATTTATCATTTTCTCGCGTTGACATGTACACTAGGCAGGAAAACACTAGAAATTCGTTGACAAAATCTTTTAAACCTGCTTAAAAAAATCGTTCCCCGATTTCAGATATAAACCAGCCTGGATAATCTCTCCCGCTCTGTCTAGATGTCGAATGTCAAATTGATTTTCAAATACTATCCGTGTGGAAGATTTGCTGAATAAGGCTGCAGTAGCCTGATTTACATTGTGTCCGGTCGGTTCAGACAGATCTTATTTATATGAATTGATTTTGGCGACTTCAAATATTGAAAACTAGTATGTTCTCTGATTACTAAGTAACGCATGAACAGATAATAAAAATTCATTTTTTCGAAATGTTTTAGGTAGTAACTACACAAGTGATTCATAATAAAATCAAAAAAATTATCTGGTCAGTAGGTAGTTTGGTTTATAAATCAACATAGCTATATATTGACCTACTTAATTAAAAAAAAAGTTTACTGTTTTGAAGTAAGGTACCTTATAAATAGGTAGGTACATATACGAGTATAGCTACTTATACATATTTTTAAGTATTTGGTACCTACCTACTTACCTTTCCTTGTTTAAATTATTATACTTACTTACTTGTACTTATTACATAATTATTTTAGAGGGTTTAAACGTTCTAGTCTTAAAGATATTCGATTTCGTCCTATGCCGATGGCGCGTTTCCTGAAACTGTACCTACCCTGTAGGTAAGCAGTGTTATTTTACGGCGAGCATTATTTCACTTTTATTTCGCTACCGGAGACAGGCTGTCACTGCACGGACGGCTAATAACTCATCGCTGGATCGTAAAAGCGGCTAAAATAAACAAGCCGTCAGAACTGGACAGATATTACCAATAATGCGTTAGGAAATGACCGCATTTTCCAATAAGATTCATAAATCTTATAAGAAGGACGTTTTCGTACTTGGTGCCACATTGTAGTGAAGTTCGTCAGGATCTATTCCAATTTGGATACCTACCTATGTACTCGTAGGTAGGTACAGTTTTATTTCTTCTGCGGTTCATCTCTGTAAATTGCTACTGGTTCCGTAGCAATAAATAGAAGGAACACCCCTATTAGGCCAGACTTACTAAAGTAGGTAGCTAGTAGGTACCTACCCTAGTTTAAAAGTTGCAAAATCTTTTTGTTTGACTTATAAAAGAATGGATATAGTTTTAAGAACTGATAGTTGAGTTAGTGTAACAGACACAAGATGTGGGTATCTATCCCTACTTAGGTAAGACTTCCTAGTTCCTACTAGTTTCCATACTGTTATTTAGCTAACGAATGTTTACTTCATTCTGAACTTATATGAGTAAATTATTTTTTTATAAGAAAAACGTAAGTACCTAGTGTTTAAGCTCACGCAGTTATATATTCAGGGTTATCGGTTAGGAGTGTACTAAGCTGAAAGGGGGTCACTATACACAGCCTAAGGAACGACTTTCACTTTGTGACCAACTCTGAATTCGAGAAAAAAAAAATCATAAATACATTTTGTCGACGACCAAACAACTTCTAGTTCGGAACAGCTGATTATTTTGTTCGAATTAGAGCTGGTCCCATATTGAAAGTGGTTCCTTAGGCTGTGTATGTATAGTGACCCCCTTTCGGCTTAGTACACCCCGAGGCGATAACCCTGTTTAAACCTAAGTATATATAAATGGGTACGTTTCTAAGTAGGTAGCAGCTTCGAAATTAATGTACTTTCCTACTTTATGTTTCAAGAAAGCGGGTGACGGTAATCATTGCTTAACGTCTTCTCAAACGAGAGACCATTACTCAATCTCTTTGTACTTACTGCGGAATTGATTGCTAGAACTCTAGTGTCCTATAGAGGCGCGACGTAGTCCCCAGTTTTCTACCGACTTCCAAAATTATTCTGTCTTTTCTTAATGTTTGTGACCAGATTTATCTGAGACGGCTGGACCGAATTTGAAAAAATCTTTTTTGTTTGAAAAGGTCCATCCATGTGGTCTCATTTTATTTTTTTAAATTTATTATTTAATTTATTATTTTTAATTTATCATCATAGTTCAAGAGGTTAGATATAGACATCGAAATAACTGATATATTTATATCGTAACCACGTCGTTTGCCGTAATGCAATCAGCAGTCAATTTTGTACATACTTTCAAGAAGTTGAGGTACCTACTCATTTCTACTGCATTTTCAAAACAGAATCCGAAAGACTTGACAAAAGACGAATTAAAAATCAATAAACTGTAAAATAGTCATGATGATGATGAAGAGAATCTAAGACGACGAAATAAATGAGGTAGGTATCAACTTACGTATATACTTGCGCAGTAGGTGCGTATTGTTTTGCGCTCATTGGCTCTTCCTAGATAACTGTGTACCTACACAGTTGCCTATAACACTTACTATTTGGCTAGATTCTAGAGAAGCGCACTCAACAGTGCTTTTGAGGACGACATCCTATTAAATCTGCCTCTGCTAACATAAACATTCAAAGGTTTGGCATATTAAGTTTATGCACAAACACATGGCGTGATTCTATGTTTGTAACATAAAATAACGCAAGTGCGTTCGTAGGTACCTACTGTCTTTCGAAGTAATTTCTATAGCTAGTTAGAGAGACTGACATATTAGGAGGGCGAAATGGACCAAACAAAAATACTTATGACCTTTGCCACGCTCGTAGCACTCAATCGGCACATTCGCCAAAATGTTCTAATGAGCGACATAATTTGGCTCCCTTCTACAGTGGGTAGCCTAGGTATTTCGAGTAAATGTGGGTACCTATACATATAACCATCGAAGAGAAAAACATTTTTGGCCTCTTATTTTATTATTTTGCTATGTACTATATCGGTGATCATAACCTATTAGATGCTAATCTATATTCTTCAGGACATCCTACTTACCGCTATTTATTTTATGCTCTAAAACTAATTGGACAGCGTGCTTTTAAACCTTATTGCGCTTTTTACTTTTAGGGGTCGCGCATAGGAAGCTATAAAGTCAAAGTGAAACGCGTCAAGAAGGCACAGGCTTACTTTTATATAACAAAAAAAAAGATCTTTGCGAAAAAATTAATACCTACCTAGAAAATGCGTAGAGATAAAGCCGTTTGAAAAGCATGTACCTAGTTTATAAAGCGATAAAATAAAGCGTCTATTATTATTAAATACAATCGATATTGTATGTTATTGGGAAGCTCAAACGGCCGCGGATGTACATATGGGAGGATGCTTCCACTAAAGTTATCAACACCGCTCGCTATCAAAGAAAATATAATTATATTCGCGATTGCTTCGAATCGCCGCAAATAGAATTCAAATTCAGTATGTTAATAAATTACTCAGTCGTTTAAAAAAAAACTTTTTGAAAACAATGACTAATTATAAATAAGTACAGTCTGCGATATTGGCGGCGATAGGTATTTTGATTACTTATATATTACAAAGAACTAAACAGGTCATTTATAAAATATTTTTTACATGTATCTACTACGTAGACTCGACACTGAAATTGCACGCTAAATCAATGACGCAGGTAGCAGCTGCAGGTAAGATAATTTGTCCTAGTCCTATTAAAATATTTCGCTTTGATTTGATTCCTGAAAGTCTGAAACGCAGATATAATATGTTACGAGATTCAATCTTCACGTTCTCTCCAGCTGAAGCGCTGAACATGCTCCTCAAACACATTTTCGCGACAAAGCTATAAAACGGTCATAAACGTAAGCTTGTCCATTTCGCTGCGTGGCAAGTACAAGCAAGACACTAGGGATCGATACAGGAAACTGGACCGAACATTATCCAGAATTAGCGACGCGAATCAATAGCCGCCATTTGCAAACCGTTATGTTTAAATTTAAATGCGGAATATTGGATTCGCAATATTAGCAAACTGGTTAACTGTATAATAAAAACCATGGGTATATAACCTACGACGAAGAGAACACATATATAACCGATAAGTATCTACTTATAACATAAGACTTCTAATATCATGTGTACTTATAATAGTGTTAATAGACATTCTATGGTACGAGTAGCTAGTTTAGCTAAATTAGGTAATAAAAATAATGCTGCGCATATCGATAATTATCAGATTTTTCTTGGCTAGCATGCTTCATATTAGACGCTTCGAAGCTTTATGTATAGGTAGATCTGGCGTGTTGTGATTGCACTCAAATATATTTTAAATTTGTTCAAAATGGAGTGTATTATTTGACGCGTTATTTTTCCTGGAAGCACAATTACTATTATTCTGTGCCGGAAGTAATGCACGACCTTACTACTATAGGCAGAGGAGATATAATAATCTATAGGTACTTGTATTTATTTATGTTCCATCAGATAATCATAATTAAAGTACCTAGTTACTAATGAATAAGAGAAACATTATGCAGTAGTGTTTCCCGGCTTTCTCGTTAGGAAGTGACAAGCTGCATGAAACAAACATGCCGTGACATGCGGATTTGTCCGTTAGTGATTAGTTGGCAGAGTTCCGAGTAGGTAGGAATGCAGGGTTGCATTAGGCATCTGCTGAAACAAAACAATTCGCGTGAACGCCGGACAATACGGGGTGACGGGCGGTGGCCATGAGTCACGATGCTCTACGGACATACGAGCTGCGCCGCGCGGTGTTACCCTTAGATATTTGACTATTCACGAGAACAACTACATTTTTTCGGTATATTATTTCTGGTCTTAATCTGTCCTGGTGCCAAATTTCATGCAAATCCGTCTAACCGTTTGAGCGTGAATATTAATAATTGACATACACACACACATACAGATTTTCGCCTTTATAATATTAGTGTGGTACCTATGCAGGACATATCAGAGACTTTCAGCTTACCTAAATAATACCTAAACAGATACACAGACGAGTTGAGAGGAGGCACCCTATTAAAGAGACAAAAAAAGAAAATATTTTTAATTATGTAACACACGGGCTCTTATTCTGCTGATTGTACTTCAGCTACCTTATTGGTAGTAGAGAGAAAAGAGAGAGAGAGACACTGACAAATGTAGGTATTGACAAAATTCATAATAGACAGTCAACATCATATAAACCCTTTATGAGCATTGGGCTAAAAATAAAATGGTAGAACAAATAAGCCTCAAGTGTTTTTTCAATCCTAACCCATCTTTGTAACCAAATGAATATGTTGATTGATGATAGAGAATTATCCTCAGGTTTCCTCTAGCATGGTGTCCGTCGGAGGACGTCGCCGTCGGCGGAGCGAAGAGAGCACCACACATGGGACGCATCTGTGCGGGAGGTGTACTCGGGGACGGGGACCCTATCTATAGTGGGTACGCACTTTAGATGGTTTTTCAGCGCCTGAAAAAAATTATTCGACTACGATTTCGATACTGGTATTGATTTCTAAGCTTGGAGAAGTCGGCAAAGGCGGGTGGGAATTTTGTAATGTAAAAAAATATAGATCAAACATTTTTTTTAATTCGATACAGCTTTGCATTTCGCCACCAGCTCGCACAACCACGAATCTCGGCGTCATTCTGACCCTATATAGATGGAGCATGCCTAGTCTGGAATACACTGGCTCTCAAGGAAGGCTGCCGGAACACACCATAAGGACAGCTTAGATTTATATATATATATAAATAGCCATAGCCAGATGAGAGTTAGAGAACGCTCATCGCCATGTAACGATTTCCTCGCAATGTTTTCCTGCATCGCTGCAGCTCTTTTTTCGTCTTTCGGGGGATTCAACCTCGTACTCTTTCACCACTAGGCCATCATCGCTACAAAACGCGATACGGTAACATAATAATCCCCTTTTTGCAAAGTCAGGTAAAATAGTGAAGGATCACATTTATTTGACACGCACTTAATTGGATCATTAGTATAATGAGAACCTCATTTCGTTATTGTATTTTAGCAGCCTAATAAAGTTAAGTATACAAGATTAAATAGGTATTATTACATAGGTAATATGGTAAATAGTAGGTACTTAACTTACAAACAACCCTTGCCTAACTTCACTTTTGCTATCTAGGCCCGACAAATACAATAAAATTGAACACCTGCACATTTTTTCGCAGAAAACCTTCAAAAATCCGCCGATCACATTGTAGTAAAAGAGCAAGTTCCAGCTAGTTCTAATACCTAACCATTATCACAAAAAGTAAAGTACTGAAGACCATTATTTGTGACGCAGGTGTTCATATCTGATTAGCGGCAGGAATTGAATGTAATGGATTCATTTTTGCAGACAATAGTGCGCTTATCGGTAAGGCATTATAGACAGGTAAAGCTGCGATCCGAGGTGTGCTTTTTGTACTAGAAGTGTTTATTTCTGTTATACCTATTATTGTTCAATAGGTATAACAGAAATTAACATTCAATATGTATGCGATTACGTATTTCTGTTTTTTTTTACCTTTTATGTACCTAATTTATGGCTTGAGAACACAACCAAATTCGACTCGATATGCACAAAATTGATTAGGCACGAGAGTAACATTTTTAAATTTCTTATTAACATCTTTTATATCAGATATGATCTCATCAAAATGTGAATAAATATGTATTTATATTTTTAGATTGCATTTTTTAATTTATTTAAGCTAATCGTGTTCTAAATAAACTTATATGGAATCACTTCTGGTGTCTCAAAAAATAGAATTGACAAAATCAATTCTTAATTATCTCTATATCTGCAATCATTTAAAATGCGAATTAAGTATTTTTTTTTTATATAATTTTTATAATTTAACTATAGAAAGATCCAAAATGAAACAATACGATTAGATAAGTACATTTATTACTTTAGACACAGTTTGAATTTTAATCTTTATTGTGCGCTTAGGCATTAGTTAGGTGGGTATATTTTTAGTATAACAGAACAATAGGTTTTTAATTATTTAAATGAAACGCTATATATATTTGTAAAAACTAGACTGTTACTATCAATGTTTGCGTCAAGTCTAATTTCAATGTAGTCATTATTTATTTTGCTGTGTAGTGAAAATCTTTGTTAATTTTTTGGTAAGTAATTTAATAAATTGTTTTAAAATTTATAATACTGGAAAAATTTTCTTAGTCTTATTATAGACGGCTATAACAACTTGTCCTACTCGTATTATTTTATCTGAGAACGTGTCATCTCATCCACAGTTAGCGCTCTGTCGTAAATGCTACTCAGCCGCACGGTCACCCATGCAATCCATGTTGTTATTTAATTATAACAATGAAATATTAAGTGAAAGAAAATTTCAAGATCATAGTACTAAAAAAATCTATGAGGCTGTAATCGAGAGTTTGGGCGGATCTCAAAGGCTATAGATAGGACACACGTGTGACGTATTTCCCCCGAGCGCAGCTGCGTAGGCCTCCGCAGATGTTTTACGACGCTGAACATTTCCAAGACGCCTTATTATTTATTACGATATTGCCGTTTAGAGGCTAATCTCCGTTTTTATTATAGAAACAATGGTCATCACTGCCCAGTGCCGGTTAGGTAGGCACTATTTTTGGCATACGGTGCCCAGATGTGGGGTTAACGAAGCTCCGCGTGGGAAACTAACATTTTTCTCGCTTTCGGTTTATTTTATGGCGGGATCGTTTAGATGCTTGTTTGTAAATTGTTACATTCAAGTTAGTGTAATGGTTTAAAACATCTGTCTGTGATCTATACAAAAGTAAGTTTCAGTATTAACTTGTTTACGGTACTGCACAACAAATGATCTCAAATTTTATGGATGGCCGAAATATCAAACTCTATATCTCGCAAAGTTAAAATAAACTTTTTCCCGGTGGGTGAGTAAAGTAGGCGGTACCTCTCCTATAGATCATATATATAATCTAGTACATTTTTTTTGCCTTTAAGTAGGTAGTTTAAAAAACAGTTTTGGTTTGTTTGTTCATCTATCATGCAATTATCTACTTTTTGCAAATAAATTTTATTATTTAACTTTCACGCTTTTTATATAGTTGAGCAGTACCTAAGTATTACGTCCAGTCATTTTATTAAGACTTCAAAAAAAGGGGAGTTCAATTCTAAGGGTAGGTACCTATGTTTCTTTTATTTTACTTAATTATATGTTTTTATATTATTATTATTTAGAATTATTTAAGCATTTCTTCATATATTAATGATTGTGCACAAAACGTCTACGAGCAAGGTGACAACATCTTACGTAACTTACTTAGTACTTTTTCTAAGTGCACATGTATACCTCGTTATCTTAATCAGGTGTCACTTACAAAGGCGCAATCCACAAAAACTTAGAAAACAAACCGCAGCTGTAAAACTGTTAACCAAATAAACTTAGCAGGCCGTTAATCCTACATGTTAACATCTGCAGCCCTTGTACTGTAGGTACCTACACTTACTCAACTTAGGGGATGACATGTTTTATCTATACACATTTCCATAAAGTAGGTACGTAATTTTCATTAGATACTTTGGTAAGTACCTAATTATACTTTAACATCATAAATATCTACGTGTATGTACTTACGTATAAAACGACAAGTATGTATAATATTTAAAAAGAAAGAAAAACTTTGACTTTTAATTGAATATATTGACCAACTGGAAAGTAGCTAGTGTTCGTATACCCATTCGTACAAGGAAGGTATTATCTGATCGAAAATCAAGAAACTAAAAGAGATTTTATAGTTTTAAGTCGCTCGAAGAGGTTAAAAAACTGCACACCTAAAGCAAATTATTTTTTAGAATGCCCTTGAAACTACACTGCACTCTAACTCCTGTTAGAGAGTATCATATTCTTTGCTAGAGACAAAAACATTCGGTGAACTAGATCGTGTGCGAACTGTGACATCGTAGAAGACATGAACGACTCATTTTATCCCTGATGAAGTTCACCGAAAGTGAATAAAACTAGTTGGACCATTCCAACAATCAGTACGCGTGAAAACCCATGTAAATGGTGTTTGAAGTTTCTTTAAAATGATTTGTTGATTGCGATTTTGTCTTAGTGGCGCAAATACGGCCGGTGAATTTATATATTTTTTTATTGATTTCCTTATAAGACCGCGTTTATCCAGCAACTCGTCTACGAATAGACGACGATGATGTGACCGTAGATGAAACACGCAGTTTCTAGAAGATACCGATAATGCCTAAAAAGTTCAATGACAAATTTCAATAAAAATGTAAGACAATGGGTGCATCGGTTTTTCAATGATTTTAGTCAAAAAAGTTTATCAAACCCGGTATTGATTCATTGAAAGTTTATCAAACGTCACATTTTCCTATTAATGTTTGTAATAATAATAAACGTTACTTCTTTATACTAACAAGTAAAATTTAATAACTAATAAGTCGGTCCAAGATAGCGGCGGCTATCTTGGACCTACTTATTAACCTTTTAAATAAATAAAACGGTTAATCCGTTCGAGAGGTACGATGCCACAGGCACACACACACACACACACCTACACATTGACGCGTCAAAATTATAACGCCCCGTCGTTTTTGCGTCGGGAATAAAATAGATATGCGGTTTATTTTTACTTCCACCATCAAACTATTACATTTTAAAAACTACGCGTTATTTACGTTATCTAACTTAACTATTGGACAAATGTTTTTTAATAACTTAGAATTTTCGCAAATACTTTTCTGAAAACTGGAGCTTGACGAAAAACTAATTCGAAATTAATAAACGAGCCGAGTATCATATTATACATCTCATGATATTTGAATTGAAATTTATAAGGCAAAGCTTATAATTATGCTCTTTAGACACAATCAACGTAAGAGTAATACATTATAGAGTTACAGAATAATTATTAATAAAGTACCTAAAATAAATGTTGTCTATATCTATCTCCTTATTTTTTGTCAAGATATTGAAATCTTGTAAAGTTTTTTGCTCTAATATTACGACACTATTACTCTAACTTTAGAGCAATCAATTTCTTTATGATAATCTCACAAAATTCCGAGATTATAGGTAAGCTTCCTTACCTCTACTATGACCTACTGCTTTTATATTGTGCCTACGTCTGCCGTCTTTCTTCGAGAAATTTAGAACTTATAACGCTATTGTGGTCTAATAATAATAAACTCCGAAATTAATTTTGGCTATCCATTATTTAAATAGGTATACTGACTACCTACTTCATTGTTAAAATCTAGATATTTTCTTTATTATTCGTCGTCGACATGGAGTTCATAATTTAAATGTTATTTTTTATCAAACGCAGACAATCGAATAAGTATATTACACCCTAGCTGGGTTGGTTTTGTTAGCTTACCTACTTTTGTTTATGAATGGCGCCGAAAGTTAGATCACAGAAGTTATCTACAAACGTGAGAACCCGCAAGATAACGGTAAGTAGGTGCCGCCGTGAATGAAGCCATCGCGCTCCCATGGACCCTCACCAGATGCTTGCACGTGCTCCTACCGGAGGAACTTATACTTTTTATGTCATAACGTCATCTTACTTTATTTATACATTGCCTACCTACCATAGGGGAAGCTTTCTTATAGAGTTTTCATAGAAAGTATATATTTTTAACGACTTCCCAAAAAAGAAGGAAGTACTCAATTCGACGGTTTTTTTTTTTAAATATTTGTTACTTGATTTGATGTCTCGGAAGACAAATTCACTAAATGTATTTTTTTTATTTGAAAAGGGATACTTCAAAAGTAATTTTATCAAAACTGGTCCAAAGATTTGATTTTTAATTCGAAAAAAACTAAAAAGTTCTATATTAGGCGGTATTATTTTTATAAGAAGTTGTCGCTAGTATGTATTAATACATTATTATATATTATTTTATGAACAACATATAAATGTTGTTCATAAAATAGGACTTAATCAACAATATGGTTATCCATATTGTTGATTTCACCATATGACCTTTCGAAAAAACTGTTAAGCCGATGAAATTAACGAGAAAATGTTAAAAAGAAGTTCTTGCGTATATCGCATTGCAGTAGTACCTAAACTACATAACTATTTCTTCGTAATAAAGTGTGATGTTTTTATCTGCTCGTATATTTAACATGAAAATGTTTCTTTCAAAATTACGATAAATGTTATTAATTGATTTCGATGAAATTTGGCGCTAAGATAGTGTAGGTCCTGGAATAACACAGAATACTTACATCTCGAAAAATGCAAATATGTATCCGCAAGTAACATTGCGGAGCACAGCTACCTAATAGTGCTTCATAGTTCATACTAAAACTATGGGTATGCCTAATCTAATATTCACGTGATTTTCGTATGGTTATAAATACATACGATCAAGCTATTACAAGTGGTTTAATTTTTAAATCACATTAACTCAAAAGTTCTACCGGCGCGGCGCGGCGCTATAAAGTGTTAATTTACGTAACAATGTAATAAGAAGGATAGGGTTTTTTTTCTCTAAAAATAGCTAACAACAATTTTATTAATACATAATAACGATATGGATTGAACTCTCTCTACGTTTCCTCAATTTAAAAACGGCAAAAGATCCGTGGAATTGTGCGCAAATCATCTAAAAGCTCAAAGGAAGGATGCTCATGTAAAGCGTGGACTCTAAAAGCACTCAAAATTTCTCGTGGTTTCCGAGATTTTGTGCGACCGACTAATTATTATTCACAATCTATCTGGTTAGAAGCCTCCAACATAAAAAAAAATTCGCAAAGCGCATCGGTTTTTTAATTAGATTACAAACGTACTCACTAGGAAGCAAACATCACTATTATTTCTTGAACGAGGACTTAAGTAAGTTAGAGGTCTAGGTATCAGCAAGTCTGATACCTAGACGGACTGTACATATTAAACTTTAAATTATAATTTTTCTACTAACATTTGTGTATCATATAATTCATTCTAATCATGATTTTCTAGATTTCTATTAAAAACGATTATGGTGTAGTCAAAAAATGTGAACATTGATATAAATTCCTAGAACAATTTCTGATTAAGTCAGACTATAGGTTCATAGGTATCGGGGAAAGGCAAAGGTTACTCTAAAAAAAATGAAGTAAGGCATGCCCTTCCCTTGTATGGATTAAAATGAAATTAGTTGTCTCGCTATTTTCGGAAGATAATGAGACTATTAATAATTTTGACGGGCACGTCACCGTGTGGTAGCAGCGCCGAAAATATCTTTGATTTGAAACTTGTTCATTATAAGTTTAACATGCGAGAGTTTCATGAACAATTTTCAACAAATATTTTTTTAAATCAGAATTTAACACGTATTTAATAAATAGAATTAGGTACTATAACCCTAAACGCTTTCAAGCATCGAGCCATTGCACATTACCTATCACTCCAACAATCGTGTTTTTTATTTATTAGTAGGTAGGTAATTTCACTACTTACCTTTACTTTACCTTTATAAATTGTATTATATTATTGTATCTATTTATGTTATAATAATATATCGTTGTGTATATATGTTTTCTTGTATTAATCTATCTAGTTATGTTTATTATATATTATTATGTTTACCTCGCTAAGGTCGCTCTAGTTTTGTGATATCTTGTACGTGCATAGTTGCCTGGAAAAGATCGCTTTAAGCGCCATTAGAATTCCAGCATGTTCTTTGTATTGTTTTTTTTATTAGTGTTATGCTGGTTTTTAAATAAAAAGTTGTCTTATCTTATCCTATAACTGACATAAAACACGCACTATCTGATAATTTATCGAGCAAAGTATTGTAAATCAAGTTGTAAAATCTGTCGCCAAGCACCTAACGGTGTGTTCCGGCAGCCTTCCTTGAGAGCCCGTGTATTCCAGACTAGGCATGCTCCATCTAGGGCTACATCGCTGACTTCCTGATCGTGCGAACTTGAAGTCTAATGCCTAGCTGTTCAGGCTAAAAAAAACTGTTCAGCAGCTCAGCTTCAGCACCGATTTATGCACTTGATTTAAATACTTAACCATCGATATTCAAAAGATAATAAAAAATATCTTCACCATAAATTCGAAGTTACTGTATAATAATTACACGTAGTGATACATGCCCTTTGGTTAGGTACTGTTTTTATTTAACTTGATAATAATATATTATTATCAAGTTAAATAAAAACAGTACCTCACTAAAATTATAACAACAGCAGATGATGAATACCTACTTAGGTATGTATTCTTTGGAGAGCTACTATTCTGAATTCATACCTAAGTAAGTACTTATGTGTAACCAGTGAAAAAAACATTTAGTGAGATTTACCTATTATATTGTCGGTTGTCAGTTTCTATACACAATGTTAATCAGTTTTAAATAATATATCTACTAAACAAACATGATGATTGGAGACGAATTGACGATACGCAGACCGTACCGCGACCACTAGCCCATACCATACCCCACAAGTAGGTAAAATGCGCTTCATCTCATACAAAAACTGAAGATAACGTTCCACGACAAGATACGAAGACCAAGCTATAACATAACACAGACTCTCTAATGTTTGTAATAAGTTATACGTATTTAAATCAAATATTTATACTCGATATTCAAAAAGGCGGCGGGATACTCTGATCCTGTATTTCGTCCTGGTTGCGTCACGGGTATTTTTAGTAGACGACAGAACGACGCTGTAACACAAAAAAAATCTGACGCCTGAACCAAAGGGTGGCCGGGCCGGCGCCAAATCAAGTTGTAGGTAGACTCCTGTTATATGGGAACAAAAGTTACAGACCGCGATATTTAGGAGACCGTAACCAATTTTGATAGCCCGATTACCTACCTCGATATCGGGTTTTGTGAATGGAATACTTCCAAGAAAATATGTGGCTGCAAATAGTATCTTAGCAGGTAGTTTATGAAACCATATACCTAGGTAGGTATTAGCCCTAGAAAATATAAATGATTTTACAGATTTGGGCATGGAAATAAGAGGACTTGAACATAGGAGACCTAGCCGGGCTCTATATTTCAAACAGTTGTTGTTTGTAAGTTGGTAAGTACCTAAAGTTTTCTGAAGTTAGTATTTATGACAAAAAATTTTAAGTTCGATGCCATTTAGGAAAATGTACATATTTGATTATTGTCCGAAATAAATAAAACCATCGAGTCCAACCATTCAAAACCGTTTAACATCCGCGCGCTTCGCGGTAGAGTAAAATTCCATTAGTATGACACTGAAGATGACTGAAGTCTCAGATCCCTACAGGATGCGCGCACTGATGCGATCGGCTATGGCGACCGAACACCCACACAGATACACCTATGTACTAAATACGATGACGGACAAGATAACAGAGTGCGATCGACGCTGCTCCAATAACTCCGTCCCTTTTCCCCTGAGGTGAGGCGCTGCGCCGGAGTCGGCGGGAGGCGGCTAGCTGGGAGGCGCGCTCAGTTCAGTGGAGAGGGTTATTTTTTTGTCCGTTGTCAATGACGCGGGTAGGGGTAAGGGGCGGACCGCGCGCACAGGATCTCTCAGTCTCGTAGATGCAGTAAGACTGCGCTCTTCACGCGTGCATGCGGCTCGACGCGTTCGAAGCATGAACTACGAAACTTGTGATAATACATCTTTGCCGATAAAACGCGAGGAGGATTTCGACTACCACGAGGACGAGGAGCAGTATTATGGCTACGTACCAGTAGAAGTGGATCGACACACGATGGCGCCGAGCTTTGCACCCGCTTCACCTGCCCGTCTCATGGATTTGAGCAACTCCGAGCGACAGACCCAGCCATGGACGATGGCGCCTCTATGCGGAGACGAATACCAACCTCCCTACCCCTTCGACCCTCAATTCGTCGATCACCGACAACGACAGCCATCGAAAAACTTTTACTTCGAGGACTCAAACTCACAAGACGATAGAAGCTTCTACGAAACCGGCGACATGACGAAAGCTAACGAAGTTGGTTACAGAACAGCAGAGCAGAGAACGGAGACAGAGGAACAGAGAAGATCACGAAAAAGATCGAAAGCTTCGCGGAAGAAGGCGCAATCCTTCGAAGAGATGCAGATTCAGCGAGTGATGGCGAATGTCAGAGAGAGGCAACGGACGCAGAGTTTGAACGAAGCTTTCGCGAGTCTACGGCAGATCATTCCTTCCTTACCTAGCGATAAACTGTCGAAAATCCAGACTTTGCAGTTAGCGACGCAGTACATTGAGTTTTTGTATCAAATCCTGTCGAATGGCGATGCTGGTGGGAGCAGCGACTCTAGTAGTGATGCCGGCAGTGACCACGGGAAGTATCTTGCTCAGGATAAATTAAGTTACGCGTTTTCTGTGTGGCGAATGGAAGGAGAGTGGACCACGAATGGAGGACAGACGTGATGAAGTGCGATTGTGATCAGTGATGCGTTTTGTTTTATATTTTGGACTTCATATTTCTCGATTTAGTGAACTTTAATCATTAATTGTAAAGGTAAAAAGTAAAGTGAAGTTCAGAGATATTTTAGTTTAGGAAATGAAACTTAGCATTTAGCTAACACAAAAGACGCTTGTTATAATTCCAAAACGACCTAGTTATAATGTTGATTATAAATTTCAAAAGTTTAATATTTGATAATGTGATAGTTAATATTAGAATTAAGAGCAAATTTAAGCCAAAATGTATTAGAATATTGTAAAAACAATAGAAAACCTCCGAAAGAATTATAGTTTGTAAGTACAATTATATCATAGTTTTAGATATAGTATTTTATTATAGTAAAAAAAATATACAGCTGTATACCAAAAGAAAGAATTCGTAGTGCCATTCTAATAATTGTACAGCTAGTAATAACTGTTGATTAATTCCAAATAAATAATTAAGTTTAAAACCAAAACCACACCTTTTATTTATTTATTTTTTAAATTTGAAATACAACTAGATGTTGTTAGAAGAATATCTAGGGTTTTCTCGCATTGCTTTGATGAAGGTGTAAGAAATCGAAAAATATTTTTGTTTTTATGGTGTAGTTCCTCCTCACCACTTCCACACCTCGCGTTATTATTTATCTATATTATATCTTTTACTCAGTATCTGACTTCATTGACACTTGCTTCGCCTAAGCACAAGGCACCCTCAGGAGATGTTGACTCTAGAGCGCTCGATCGAATGATATATGTACTTGTTTAGAAGTACTTATTTAAGTTCTTCAATGTTACTAGTGCGTCTTTGAAGAATTTGACTACTACTGACAAACAAGATTTCTCAGGATATTTTAAAATTCATTCTTATTCAGATTTAAGGTAGGTAATGCGACTGAATCCACGACGAAACTTCGCTTCCCTTTGAAGCAAAGCGTACATCCACCGTTATCACGGCTTTGTGCAGAAACTTTCACAAAATAAAAAATATCCTTCAGATCCACTGTTCAATTTAAATTATGATAAAATTGTTGATTTTTTGAGATGTAGCGGACCTGAATATTTATCTCAAAAAAGTATTCCTAACTTTCTGGTCATCCAACATTTTTCAGAATTTAACAAAACTTAGCAGACCTACAGGCTATTTTCTTGAAAACTCGCTGGGGAGGCTATAATTATTTATAGATCCCGGCGAATTTCGTACTGCCTAACAGTTATATATGTTCAAACCTTCCCTGAACTTTCCCAAACAGTTCAAAACCAAAATCGGCCCAGCCGTTCTCGAATTTTAGTAAGACAAATGAACAGCAACTGATTTTTATACATGAGATAGAAAGAAAACATTTAATTTCAATTGATTCAACATTTTATTACAACATTTTACACATTCGATTTGTTTTGATTAGGACATTTGTATGCATTACAAATATTTACAAATTGATTGAAAATACCCTTGCAATGCTACTAACGACAAAAAATGGAAGCATTTAAAATGTTAACTAATGAATATTCTAACATTTTTAGAGTCGTACAAGCGTACCGGTAAGTTCAGGCGGCCTATTATATAAAAACAAGTACCTACGTAAGTTCTAATAAAAATTAAATTTGATACATAACGATATAATTAGCAGTCTTTACGACAGTAATAACCGAAACATCGAAAGTAAAAAATTGTATCGCACATCCATAATTAAAATCAATGGTATTGATTTTTAGAATATAATATAGTAAAACAAATATAGATATTGGTAAATAATACATTGAAAAATCAACTTTAACATTGTATCATTATATATACCTATATAATTGTATGTATGTAAGTACCTACGGTATTTGTAATATCAAACAAGTTTATTTATCAACACACTGGTAATAACACTCTTTTTTGCGTTGTCGGGTAAAAAGTCACGATTATATAAATCTAGACTGGTTTAAAATGTATTCTCGGCCTATCTGCAGGGGCCCAAGTCTGCTTTGTATTGTTTCAGCATTACAATTGCATTGCTTCATAATCATAATGGTAGTTCTTGACAGATTTGGTATCTCTTAACATTATGTTCAAATTAACTCTGACATATTCTATGTCAAAACGACCATTATGGACTCACATTATGGACATAAAATACGAGTATTGGTTAGTTTCAAAATATGTCTAAATCTCTCAAATATTTCAATAACAATATAACTTCATTAGTTCTCGTGGTATAAAAACCTGGTGGTCAAGTCTGTTATTTGAATTGTCTCAGAATTAGAATTGGATTGTGCCAAAATAGCCGTTTTACATACTAACTCTGATCTATTCTATGTGGAAACGGCCATTTTGGCACAAACCAATTGTAATTCTGAGACAATTCAAATAACAGACTTGACCACCTGGAACGTACATACCAGGTATTCGAATTAATGAAATAAAAACATCAGCCGATGAGTGACATTGGAACAATTACTTTTGGCCTAACCTACATAAAACAAGAATTCATTATTATAAAAATAAACTGATATCATATGTAAATAACTTAATTCTGGAATCAGACATTCATAGCTGATTTTCTGATGAAAGCTGAGTCGTTTTTTATTGCTATTTTTATTTCCTTAAAGATATTGGTCTCACTCGATATCAGCCTATTACGTACGAGTTATTCAAACCACTTATAGCTAATTAGGAACTATTAGTTTTTCGGCTGTTTCCAAATCGGGTATCTGTGAAAACAACGTAACAATACATTACAAAACATCTTTGTTTTCACCACAATTATTATTATGCTGCTGTTGACTCAATATCAGAGGGGGAATACAAAAAAAATTGTACGGAAGGCAGTTTTGTCGCTATAAAGAGACCTCTTGAACAAGAGTTCACTGGCTATAAGCACAAATACAGATAGTATATAAGATAATCTACATACAAAGTGCGCTCGAGCAACGCACGCATAGACACCGCTCACTCACACGATACCTAGGAATGGTTTAGCACGCTCTTGAGACAGGCGTTCTCACAAATTTGTGAAGTTATTTGGTACAAAAATTTAGATATTTAAGTTATTGTTGGCTTATATTCCCGTTGTTCCCGTTTCATTCTCAATAGTAAATCAAGCAATACATACGAGTGGCACTACCACGATAGGTTTTGTGCATGAGTTTGACTTCTGTACTATCTGTCTTTTGTGCTGTAAACAACGATAGTAAATCGAATCTAACGATCCAGGTTTTTAGCGCGCTCGCAGTTGATTATAAGATTTAACGCGAAAGTTTTTAAATTTTCATAAAAATCTTTGTAAAAATAGAATTGAAATATAAATTAGCGTAGGGGGTGATGCAAATAAAAAAACAAACAATATTGATATTGATGTGCGTTCCGCTGCTCGGTACAGGTTTCCTCTATGACTGTCCACCACGATGACTGTGACTGATGGAGGTGTCGTAACATCAATAAATTACCTGCTCGCCCATTCATAGGCTCAACTTAAGCGACCTCTAGCGATCGACAATGAAACAACGTGTATGTTGTGCCAATAAATTGCTGTTGCTGTTAGGCGGCGCTAGTACCATAGCGAGAAATGCTTAATAACCAGCACTCTTATTGATAATCGCCTCACAACATTAAGAGTCTTTTGTCTTGCATTGGCGCGAGACGATGTTCATTCGATGAAACAAGACAAAAGATTTTTAAAGTTGAGACACGTTTATTAATAAGGCAGCTATTATATAATGTGTCGATTGTTTCGTTGTGCCTTACAAAGTTAAAAACGTTGAGGTTTGATCTATTATATGGACTACTGACAACACTACTGAGTTAGAAAATAAGGCTGGCGATTGTAAAATCCGGTCAATTTAGATCCCAACAAGCTGAAAATCACTAAAATTGTTCAAACATAATTATAAATAATATTTAATAGTTCCCCATCATTCCCGTGTATGGAAATTGTTTTTATTCAAGGTCAAAGGGAAAAAAATGAGTTTTCGCGATATTCAGCAAATCGGTAAGTTTTATCATAAAAGTACCTTAGACAATAATTGTAGATCATAAAATTATCTATAAAAAATGTATCAATACTTTTTTCCCCTACGAGCCACCGTTTCTGAGATGTAACGATTCAATAAGAAAAAGTTATTAAAGCTTAAAGCACAACGGCAGGTCTCGGATTGGGATTGATTCAATCAGAAGCAGAAGATTATAATATTTTACGTTCCTGTTCATAAAAATGCGAATGTTTCTAATAATAATAATAAAACTTTTTTCATTTTTATCCCAAATACATTATAGCTCTAGAAGGAGTCTCTATAATTAAAGGAGTTTAATTATATTCAGTCAAGAATATGTGACGTAAATTATTCTTATTTCTTCTTCCATTTTTCATGGGCTTTGGCTTTACACGGCTTGTGCATTTGTCATCTTCAAGTAAGTTTTCGATAGTTTTATTAGTATGTGATGTTTTTTTAAGGTATGTGACGATTACTCGAAAAATATGATTTAATGATTGTGATAGAAAAGAATTAAAGAAAAAACGTTCACATCACGAGTGCTTCTTTATTGGTAGGCAGCAAAAGTTAGCACTTGCTTAAAACATATTTTTTAGAGGAGAAGAAGGCGAAATAACAAATCAAGAAATATACTGTCATATTCAAATATGTGTATTTGAAATACTGCAACATTTTTAAGCCTCATATTGTACATATATCACAACTGAAAACATCTACTTTCGTGTCTTCCAACTGGTCGACTAGGTACTTGTCTTGATCTTTACTTGGTCATTATTGGTAGGCGCTTTCAAACGCAGTTTTGAAGACCCTGACATGTTGTTTAATTAATATTAATTATTCTTTTCTCTTACTTTCACTGTTGTTCATCTCATGCATATTACTTTTTGAATCTTTATATCTCAGAAACGGTGGCTCGTAGAAAAAAAGTATTAATTCATTTTTTATACATAATTTTATGATCAACAATTTTTGTCTGAAGTACTTTAGTGATAAAACTTACAGTTTTGCTAAAAATCGCGAATAACTCATTTTTTTTGACCATTGACCTTGAATAAAAAAAACCATACACGCGAATGACGGGGAACTTTTAAATATTATTTATAACTATGTGTTGAACAATTTTACTGAAAAAATAAATAAAATATATACTTATATACAATTTTACTGAAAAAGCTTGTTGGGACTTTATGTACCTTCAGTCTCAGTTTTTGGTCTAGATTAACCGGATTAGTAACGCTTAGGGAGACACATACCTCTTGCGTTAGATCCTTGTCGACATCGGTTTTCATTACCCAGTGTTCCTGGTCAACCTGCCAAAATAACTCAATTTTATACTGATACGATCACATGACACAGTATTCGAGGGTGCAGTACACATAAACTGTCTTATTACCTACTAAACTCGCTTCACGTTTTATCTCATTAAGAACATCATGCACCAAAACAAGAAAAAAAATCGCTTTTATTAAAATAAAAAGGGCGGTCATGTGTAAGTAAACATTTTAAAATTAATGTATGTGCTAGTATAGGCGGAGTGGTTGAAAACAGGCCCAGCGGTCCGAGTCGGTTATTTGAATTGTTTCAAAATTACATTTGAATTACGTCTTAATTATCTTTTTGACATAAATTTCAGGGCTCTTATTCACTGTGATTATTTCAACACGTAACGCGGCCGCGTAATGTTAAGCGCGTAGAATTCACGTGGAACGTTATTCACTAAGCCAATGTCAAATTGTGCCGTATCGTATCGTGGGTCGTCTGCTTCCCCCCCCCCCGGGGAAAGTAGGATACCATCTGAGGTAGAACCTCGTATTGGGGCTGGGCACAATTGTGTCGTATCGTGGCACGCTCCCGTTTTGCACCATCTGAACCAGGGCTCAGAGTTAGTAAAAACTTTTTGCCTTTTAAACGCGTCTTAACTGAGAGCATCTTTTGTCTTGTTCTATCCAATGGAGAACGTCACGCGAATAAAACAAGACACGTAGCGATTAAAGTTAATATGCGTTTATTAATAAGGCTGTAAATGTTAACTATATACAGTAATATTCTATTCAGCTCTTATGCGTGACGATGATGTCATGTCTGCAGTGTAAAGTGCTTTCGGCATTGATTTGTCAAGCTTCTGGTTAATATCAACACTGATATTAAATTTTGGTATTGACCTCGTTATTCCAGATGTAGCAATTAAAAATTATGGCACTGAAAAAACTTCATATTTATTGGATCATGGTCCGGCGAGCGAAGCGTATTTTACTTCAAAACTGTCAAAAAAAATTGTCGTCGGTATGTTTGTTTGTCTGCGTATTGGTACTCGCATACAGGTTAAATTTTTTAATTATCATTAACACAATCAAGTAGAACAAATTTTATAAAATTGTGTCATCGAGGAAGGGAAACGGGAAAATAGACAGGGGAGTTTAATAATATTTCGCAGAAGCATACAAAGATCAACCGTCAGTTGGGTCGAGCTATTTTAGTGCAACCTAATAACTGCAAAAAATTGCATTGAGTTTAGTTGACCCATTTTTGTGTATATTTTTTTACCTATTTTTGTATTATTTTACACTTATTATATATAAACGTGGTCCTGTGAGAATACACTTTAAAAATGATAAAATAATGACGGTTATATCACTTTATATTTATAGTAGTTTATTAGAGGTAAACGAGGATATGGAAATACCGGAAAAAAGAATTTCACGCAATAATAAAAAAGGTCGAGTCCTGTCTGTCAACAGATTATCTAAGTGTAAGAAACAGGGACTTTACACCAAAATATTAATGTACAATAAATTACCAGATAGCTTTATGGAACTAGTTTTTAAAAATAATCAAACAAAAACTAAAATATTTATAAACTTAGTGAATATATGTCAATGCCTTTTCAACGTTTGTCTTTTTGCAACCCACGCGACATTGGCATAATTGCGGCAATACCGCTGAGGCCATAATTAAAGATAGAATAGAATATGTCAATGCAGTTTGTAGAATCATCGTTCTTGTGTAACGAACAACCATTACAAAATGTTACTAATAAGTAAAGAAATAAATCACAATGTAAATATATAATATGATAAATATTTATTCTTAGAACTATAAAATTATTTAAATAAGTTTAATTTTTTTAATAATTCAAATGTAACAAGACTTGTCTGTAACGAACGTTATTTAAAGGCCAATAAATATTTCTTATTCTTAACGTTTTTATTTTCTACTTGAAAAAAGCCGACTGCAAAATTATTAGACCACTGTATCTTAATGAATGAAACTGCGGGATGCAACCAATACATCCTGAGAACATCTACAGATAAAGACAAATCTTATATCTATATATATCAAATACTTGGAAATACTACATATATGTATACCTAAGTACATTCAAATACACAAACACACACTAGAAAAATATGACCCTTCTTTTAGCCGGTCGGGTAATAACTGATACTAACACTTTATAAATTTACATGTTTATGTACTTTAAAACCGTTAATGGTAGTCCAGTCAGTAAATCACAAGCGAAGCGAGGGCTCAATCCCAGGTTCAGGCATGCACCTCTGAGTTTTAGACTCATGTGCATATTAAAATTACCATGCTTAAACGGTGAAGGAAAAGATCGCAAGGCAACTTGCTTGTCGGAAGCTTTCGAGGATAAGTGAAGTCCCCAACCCGCAATATCCCCAGAGTGGTGGACTATGGCCTACACCCCCTTCATAGCCCAACAGTGGGAGTTATGGATGGTATGTACACTTACAATAGGGTCTAGAGCATCGACGTCCTGTTTGTGCACTTGCTTCACGTGGTCCTTGAGAGCGAATGCTCGCGCGTAGCTCGCGCCGCACAGCGAACATTTGAACTTGAGGTTGTTTTGACGATTGTGCGTCTCGGTGTGAACGCGGACAGCGTACAAGGACGCGAACGGACTGCGTTATTTATTAAAATATTATGTAACTTTTGAAACAAATTTAAAAATAATATATACATACATATTTAAATTCATTAACAAAAAAGAGGAGGTTCTTATTTCGTAGGATTCTATTTATCAAATTTTCAAAAAATGAGGATGCAAACAATTCGACTGTATTTTTAAATATTTCTTACCAGATTATTCTTTTGTTCCAAGGGTTCACGCCCATGTGATACGATTTTAATTTTAATAAAAATGGTTCAAGTGGTTGGATTTTTAAATCGTAATGACTGAAAAAGTTCTTTTGTCCTGCCGTAATGAAAGTCGGTAGTCACTGTTCTTAAAAATAATTATTTTATGCGTGTTCAACGATTTATCAGAGAAGCCTGAACCGACATGTACAAATCTTTATCTGGTCCATATCAAATTTATGGTGATAAATAACAGTAAGAAATAACTTTTGTTTACAAATCAAAATAACTGAAAAATATGTCTACCATATTGGGTTCTTGACTTTTTACATACTCGTAGATATAACAGTGGCCACTATTGCTGTTATCTTCCTCTAGGCTTCATAGACTAGGAGAGCAATAATAGGAGGAATTTTAGCTATCTTATTGCGTATTCTTAGAAAAAATCTAAAGAGTGGGGGGCTATCTTAAATACTGTTTGATTGTTTTGTTTGGTGATCTTGCTCTACACTTTTCCTGTAGCTCCAATGATATGAGCCGGATTTCGATTCCATTTTTTTATACAGGTTAATAAATCGCTTAGTTGGGTAATGTACTGTTTTAGTTATAAATACGGTCATCATATAAATCATAAAACAAATTTAGACAAAGACATTTTTTATCTTACCGGTTACACTGTGTGCAAGAGAAAGGCTTCGTATGCGAGTTCTTGTGCCCCGCCAACTGCACGGACGTCTTGAACGCTTTCGCACAATACGGACATTTGTACGCACGGACGTCCGAGTGCGTCAGTAGATGGTGGTTGAACACGCTGTGGGCTTTAAACCTGCGAATAGATGTAATCAAATTTACTAGTTTTATCCAGAAAACTAACGTGTATTTGATCTATTTTGTTTTATAATTACGGTAACTCACACGTTAGATGAGGCATGAGTCAGTCTCTATGACTTGATCCCTGGCCGTGTATGTGTGCGTACGTACCGTTTATCACAGTGTGGACATCATGCATAGGGCCGTGTATGTGTGCGTACGTACCGTTTATCACAGTGTGGACATCATGCATAGGGCCGTGTATGTGTGCGTACGTACCGTTTATCACAGTGTGGACATCATGCATAGGGCCGTGTATGTGTGCATACGTACCGTTTATCACAGTGTGGACATGCGTATGGCCGCGCGCCGGTGTGCGTGCGCATGTGTAGTGTGAGACAGTATGAGACGCGGAACGACTTGCCGCAGATTTCGCACTCGTGGGGCTTCTCGCCTGTAATTGTACACACGAATGAGGATTCTACTGTTATCCAGGTTTCCGTTGTAGTACAAGGTATGTTCACCGCATCTTCGTTTATATTAAGACGGACTGGTCAAGGTCTGATTATGAACGAAAATGAGTGAAATTTGAATTACATAACTCTTCTTGGTCCCTACAAAACAGAACATCCTAGAAAAATTAGTACAAAAACCAGGCACTTGAGCTATAAACTTGGGCTATGGCTTTTATTTCTTTACTTTTAGGACTACTTTGACAATCAATAAGCCCTTCTAAACATGTAGTAGAATCTGCAATGAGGACATTCGCCGATGAACCGGAGTGACTGACATAGCTCATAGAATTTGCAAGATGAAGCGGCAATGGGCTGGCCACATCGCTTGAAGAACCAATAACCAATGAGGAACAAAGATTCTTGCATGGCGAAAAAGACCACGGAAGCCGCAGCGTAGGTAGGCCTCCCACTAGGTTAACCGGCGAGGTAGTAAAATTCACAAGGTTATGCAATATGTAACTTGTCGTTCAGAATGGCGTTCTAAGTTCAGCAGCAGACGTCTTCTGGCTGATGACGATGATCAACCATCTAGTTGATAACCAGTGACCCTGTATAAACATACCTGTGTGTATTCGTTCATGTTTGACCTTCTCATGTGGTCGCGCAAATTTTCTATCACAGTATAAACAGCTGTATGGCAAGGTTTTGTCCGACTTTAACTGTTGAGGCTGAAACACACAGGGAACGTTTAAAAAAAGTTACAACCAATTTTAATTTGGCGTAGACTCTTTAAAATATTTCAGTCAACTTGATTTATAAACCAAACTACTGGATCTCAAGGGTTATATTTTAAATGTTTTTGATTAATTTTAATTCATTGTTATTTAAACAGAGTTTTAACTAATTTTATAATCAGGCCTATTGAAATCATGGAACATAAATAAAAAAGAACAAAAGATTTTGATGAGATATAAGCCATCTTCATTATGAAATCGGTTGAAACATGCTGACGATGATTTAGCTAGTGTAGATTTCACAACATTTGTTATTATTATTGTGGCTCGCTTTGTGAATGGTGCAATAGTCTAGCGGTATCTTTCCGCAACATGCATTTCCTCTATCTCGTATAGTATCCAATGACAGTATAGGGGAGACGAATGACTTCAGACCTAAAACTGATTCTGTGGAAGTGTACCTACAAACCAAAGAGCATGTTCATTAAATAACGAAGGTCATGTTTTTCAGCTTTAATGTTAGAACGTCACCTGTCTACCTCTACAGGGTTATCGGTTAGGGGTGTACTAAGCCGAAAGGAGGTCACTATACTCACCCTGAGAAACAACTTTCAGTATGGGACCAACTCTGAATTGGAGAAGAAATCAGCTACCATTTTCATACATTTTGTTGACGACTGATCAACTTTTTATAAAGAACAGCAGATTTTTTTTCTCTAATTCAGTGTTGGTCCCATACTGAAAGTAGATCCTCAAAGGTGTTCCTTGGAATGAGTTTAGCAACCCCTTTTCGGCTTAGTACACCCCTAGCCGACATCCCTGTATACAACTGTCATTTATAGTATCAAAGATTTTGTTACCTTATCTAAAGAATGTACATTGGTATGCATTTCAAGGTACTCCATAGAGCTGAACTTCTTATTGCAGATGCCGCAGTTCAACATCTTGTCGTTCTCGTGGCTCGCCGTGTGAATGGCGCGGTAGTCAAGCGGTATCATCTTGCCGCAGACGCCGCATTGGTAGCGGTCGTCCGCGTTCGCGCAGTTCTTTGGAGGGTCAATGGGTCGAGATCTGTTGATTAAACAATTAGGATGAGTGGATGAATGAATTAACTCTTTGTCGCAGACACGCAAACATCAAATATAGGTACGGGGTTTTTTTTACATCTAGTGTCACAAGTTGCGGCCTTATGGTTAAAAGCGATCTCTTTCAGGCAACCTTAGGATGGAGACAATTTACAAAATTAATACAGTATAGGACGGGGTATACAATAAGCAATATTAACTAATCAAAATTTATAATACTATAAATAAACGACTAACAGCGAAAGAGAGAGAAAAGAAGAAGTATAATGTAAATAAATTTTGTCACGGTAAAATATTTTGTTACATAACAAAGCAATAAATAAATAAATACAGACAACAGAAAACATATTATCTATGGTCAGATAGTTGCTAAATAGAACTTCTTTACGAGTGATATGATATGCGATATGATCACTTCTTGAGTGATATGATTTAAAAACTGTTAATCTCAGCTCAATAAAATGCATTTTCTCTAATTTCAGGTTGGTCTCATAAAAGGTTTCGTGATTATAGTAACCGTCTTTCGGCTATGTTAATACCCCTAAACACACAACCCTAATTTATTAGTTTATTAAATTTTATGATAATGACGAAATGTTTCTTAGTAATTAGTTCATTGTTTTCTATTGTTTCGTTTTATTTTAGTTCATATAGCACAAGGAAAACACGTAAAAGAGTTTTTTTGATATTATTACAGACTAGCCTAAGGCTAATAAGTAATAATAACTTAATTGTCTAAAATTAATGTCTAAGAATTTGTCCATCGGCACTTTCCTCATGGAGTTATTAAGGCGAAGTCACATTGTTCTCGTGTTCGTGTTGTTTCGTTATGTTAACTTAAGATTTTAGTAGATGGTATTTCTTAAAACTCGAATATATGACTACTGATGATGAGGTGGTTTTCTTGGTAACTTGCTAACTAAACAAACTGTGACGTTTACTTACTTAATAGGCTCGTGCATTCTTTTGTGCAATTTCAACGATTTATTAGTTTGGAACACTGTTGAGCATATCTCACACTCGAATGCATCCGACATATCTGGTAAGCCACTATCTGAAAATAAAACAGTTTTTGTAATTTTTACTGAGCCTAATAATAACCAAAGAGACTTGGCCTTTGAAAATTAGAAAACATTTCATCAACAGAAGTATCATGTAATATTCTAAATTAATTTGACTGGACCTTATTCAAAGCTTTATAATGAGATAGGCTATACGTTTCCCGCCTTCATTAAGACCTACTTCCGCCCTAAGCCACGCCTTCTATCTGACGTCACTTCCACCTGGTAGATCGATACACTCTCGACTAAGACGAATCTATTGACACTACTCTAGGATCTAGCGCGTGCCAAAGAAATATAAATATATACACTCTAAAAACATAACCCTCTTTCTTTCGCAGTCGGGTAAAAAAGGTTTGTAAGTTGTCCAAGGCGCGAGTGCCCAAGCTTTTTTCTAGGCAAGCGTGCTGCATTTTATACCGTATCGTCGCTTTACATCAGGCAAGTCGCTGTTAAATAGAATTAAAAAAAAAAATCTCATAATACATACCAGCTTTGGCCTTATGCACTTTCATATGGGCACATAACGATTTAGAATTGTCGTAAGTCACATCGCATTGGTTACACGTGTATTTAGCTGAAACAAATGTTTTAGTAGGTTTTTACCAAATAAACATGACCTGCAATCACACTTTATGCAAAATATATGTTATCGATCATTGAGCAATATGTACGTGAATGAAAATTCATAGGAAATCTTTCGACAATTTATAGTCCTGAGTGAGTCTATATAATATTTGGTGCCTAATTTTATTATTTGTACCTGGCTAGGGTTGCCATGTTTATCTTTAATTTGAAGGATTAACTACACTTTGTTACAACGGCAGCCTGATGAGCTTCGCAAATCTTCCGTCTTCATTACTATGAAGACGGAAGACTTTTCGAATCGTCGATTCAAATCTTGGTGAATCAGGTTGCAGGTGGTGCTTTATTTTATTTAATCGATTCTTTCTACACATACATTAATATGTGTGCTAACATCTGCAATGACATACCTTGTTTGCAGGGCTGTGTTCTGTAGTCGCTGAGTTGACTGCCATACACCTTGCAGACAGTACAGTGGTACATCTTTACACTCTTGCCATCTGAAGTCATCACAGCTGGTGCCACTACTACCTTGTGACATTGTACGCTTTTTTCTGAAAAAAAAAAGTGAAAAAATATATGGTGGCATCTAAAGATTTTTTAAATTTAATCCTAACTAATATTATAAATACGAAATTAACTCTGTCTGTCTGTCTGTTACGCTTTCACGCCAAAACCACTGAACCGATCTGGATGAAATTTCGTGCACAGGTAGATTGGACCCCGGGAAAGGACATAGGATACTTTTTAACCGACTTCAAAAGAGTAGTTCCCCCATTATCTCGACAATCCAATGAGGAACTACGCGGGTGAAACCGCGGGGCACAGCTAGTATTTAATAAAAGTTTGTATAATCGTACTTATTTTAGATGACTTATCTAAAATCCGTATACAAAGTTTTATGAATATACCATTACTTCGTAAAAAAAAAAATATTGGTAACAGCCGTTCTGTTCAGACTGACATTTTGCGAGGTGCAACCGATACACTATCGGTATCTTGTCCATCCGCATCCGTGCTCCATCTAGCTTTACATTTTGCGAGTTACTGTCAATGCAAGCCTATATCAGTCGACACTAGAATTATAAGGACGAACGTTAGTAGTCGTTTTCCTTCATGCTGAAACGGGTCAACGAATTCTGATAAAATTTGGTACCAGGATAGCTGAGATCCTAAATGAACGCTTTAGTTATTTTAATCCTGGATAAGGGCAGGGTTAACGTGGAAAGACCAAATAAAGTTTGAAGATCTTAGTGGTTTATTCTTGCTTCGAAAGTCTTTCAAGTTTCGATTTCGATTCTTGGCTGGAAAAATGTTGGAATGATGAGTTTTAATATTTATTTTCAGATCTGGGTGTGTCGTGCACGTATTTGTGAATGTTGCATGGTATCTCCAACACAGGAAAAAGAAACCCTAGTGATATATTGAGTTTTAAATATTTTAACTAAATTTTTCATCACTAGTATTGCTGGGGGTCGCAGCTAGTTTAAGGCCGCAGCTATTCCATTGGCGTTTTACGGGCGTTAGTTTCTCTCCAACGTCAGCCGAGCGCCAACGCTGCGCAGACTCGACGTCAACGTCGCGAGCCTCTAGTGGCTTTCGCCTTGCGACCTCGAAACTTTCTCTGCTCGCTATTCGCCACGTGATACGTCGCGTCTCTCCAACGCTCGTAAAACGCCAGTGGGATAGCGGCCTAATACAAACAGACTTACGGTCAGATAGCTTCAGATCTCTAATGACACCCTCACACAAGTTCTCAATATGTACATATCGCTTCCGACCTGTCTTCTCATTTGTCGACTCTTTAGCTTTCAGTTGAACAGTTTTTAATGTTGCTGCATCTGAAACCGATGTTATTTTTGCTTTAAAATCAAATGAGCTATGAATTAATTAATTCGTTAATGATGCTTGTATATTTATAACAGATTATTACTTATGTTAACATTCAGCTCAGAAAATGTTGATTATGTATTTCAGATCATATGTAAGTAGATCAATATCAGTCAAATCAAACCTAATTAAAATAGTTAAACATAATGTTTTTATATATTTTTGACACAATATACATAGATTTTATGTAAGTAGCTTCAATATTTGATTAATTTTATATAATATTTTGTAAGATGGCAAACACATTATTCGGGAACGAACATATCGAAAATTTGAAAACAATATAGGGCGGATTCAGCTTTGGTGCCAAGGGGACGACCTTAGCACCAAAGCAGCAGCTGGATCCGCCCTTGTCCTTAAGCCACTGTCGCGAAAGTGAACTCTGATTTGTCGAGCGATAGGTGTGGTAAAATAAATAATATCTTAATACAAAGGGGTATATTAATTTATTTTAAAAAAAGGTTGGGCTTTCCTGAACTAACCTTGTAGCACTTGGCTTTTACCAGGGGAGTATTCTTTGTGGACCAGAGTCTCCACAATATTGCCTGTGTCGGTGATGACTCTCCTTGACGCCTGGGCCTCTTTTGTAGGCACCTCTGTTTCCATAGCTTCATATTCAACATTAGGAAGAGTGGAAGACATGTTCCCGATATTACCCTTCAAACAAATATAACATTCATTTACATATTACACAGTGCAGTCTTTACAATACTATATTCTTTTATTGTCCTCCATAAAAATATGAACAATAAATACAGTCAAGAACATAACATTGGTAGTACTTTGTGCGGCCTAATTCTTTAAGCGATTTCGGTTGAAGCTACTGTATGAACTAAGTGAGAAAACTTATAAATGATTCGGTGAAGAGAAAAAAGACAGTACAGATACTGTACCGCAAAAAAAAAAACAACATCAAAAAATATCTTAAAAACTCATATTTTATTTATGTCGCTGTTACCTTATTACATTGCATTTACACTAATGTTGTAAGGAAGAAAGATTAGTATTTTTTGTATGTACCAAATATACCTAAAAACTACTAGAAATATGAGAATTAAGGCAAGGCGATTGGTTACCCAATCGAGCCTGTTATGGTATTTGGAGATGTGGTTGTATTTGCATGACCTGTAAATAGCAAGAATATGCGAAATCTAATATGGGAAGAAGAAATTTCACAAGAGCAGTTTTAGTAGTAATCGGAAAAAAATTACAGAGTCTAAGATGTAGCCCTCATGCCTAGAAGAAACCAATTCATATGCGACTTGAAGTGAAAGAGATTATAGCTATTCGGAATCGAAAACGTGAATTCTGCAATCTGTCAACTGACAGATACAATAGAAGTAAACATAATTCCTAGTGAAATTGCCTCCATAAAGAAAATACATGTTATATGAATTAAACTGTTATGCAAATAGTTAAGTGGCATTAGTCTAGACTAATGTATTACCCTAGTTTTACAGTAGGTACTAAACAATCAATCACCTAGATTGCAATTGATTTTGTTAATCAAACGGAGCTTGCTACCTTGCTCTGAATCTACTTTTATAGTTGCTTTTACTACAAGCTACTTGTATTTTCCAGTAACTATACTCTGGATTTTTTGAAGTCATAAACAAATTGGTTGCTTTTAGACAAGCATGCTACATCTTACACTGCATTGTCACTTTACAATTGCTAACTTGTGGTTGATGCAATCCTAATAACAAATCACAAAAGAGACATATAATTTGATGTCACTTGGATGCTTCGTCAAGTATATCTATTACCTCTACAACAACATCCTGGTCAGTATGATAGTTATTAATATGGTCAAACACAGATGTAAACGACATCTGACAGGTGCTGCAGCTGTACTCCTGAACCAAGGTGTGTTGTTCTTCCCCCTCTTTATCTTCTTGTAAAACAACATGTGACTCTTCATTCTTGATATCTAAAACCATAACACATTTGAATAATTGGAGAGTAGAGGAACAAAACAAAAAATATATAATAGTTAATATATTTTACATATTATGTTTACCTTTTATAGAGGTAAAAGATACAGTCCCATCTTTGTTTTGTTTTGTAACAATATCTTCCTGTTTTAAGCCTGCATTATCTCCCGATAACACTATATAGCGATTTGATCCTTCTCTTACAAGCTTCAAATCTTGATTTTGAAAGCATTTCATCAAATCAACTTGAACTTTACTTATATCAGTGGCATCTTCAATTTCAATTTGTGAGAAATTATTTTCTGTGCCGAGTACAGAGTTTGTGTTATCTAAAATGCAACCATGTAGCTATACATATATATTAAGTTAATATTATTATTGTATTATTAAGAGGTATGTGTGTAAGGAGAATTGAAAACAGATGCTCAAGTTCTATAACTAGTTTCATGCATAAACCTATTTATTTACTTAGGACCATAGTAATCCCTTCATAGGTAACAAAAGTTTTAACTTTGGGTAAACTTTACTCGAATAATTCCAGTTATTGTTTGTTTTATTTACCATCATCGTTATGTTTATATTCCATCGGAATGGAACTTTCAGACTCATATTCCTGATTTTCTGCATTCTCAAATACAATAGTAGTTTCATCTTTAGGTATACAGTTGTCTAGCGTTAGATGTTCAGAAAGGTGCTCAAGGGACGACATTTTCGCATCACAAACGGGGCAATACAAATTTGGTATAATCGTCGATAAATGTTCAAGAAGTGCTTCTTTGGAGTAAAAGATGTTATTACAGCATAGAGGACAGATCAATGTTAGGTCTCCCATTTTGATTGCTGTTTTAGCATTCGAGTTTCAAGGATAATGGTGCATTTATTTTGTAAACATCTTCATCAAAAAGTGCTATATTCAGTTTGTATCTAAATTCCAAGCACAACCATTTGTTTGAGGAACTTCACACTATTTAGATTAAACGTGAAGAAGGCACCGAACGAAACGATAAACCACTGCTGCTGCCACAGTACCATTTTTTTTTCTTCTGCCCTCGTTTGAGGGTTTGGCTTCACACGGTTTGTGTATTTGCCATCTTCATGTACCATTTATGAAAATGTTTGGTATCTCATTTTGGCACTAACATTTGAATTCATTGTTTCACACGACATATGCTCTTCTAAATATGCCATCATACGATTAATATATTTTCTTATTTGTTATACATATATTAGTTATGTATGAGTTGGTACGCGTTTAGTTCTAGACTGCATATAATTATAATATACTATAATAATAAAAAAAAACACATTGAATGTTTCTTTTATAAGGAGTCCAACGACATTCGCATTGAACGTTGGTATGTATTATCTGGTACGCTGAAATGAAATGAAATGAAATGAAATGAAATTATTTATTGGCCTTATAACCACTTATGTTATACTAGGCAAGTCACATTACAATATTTCACACAATACTTAATTTAGTAAATTTCAAAGTACCTATGTCAAAAACTTTACAATTCACTTAATTACAAAATTTAAATAAGATTATGTAGTATAGATTAATAGATATATTACTGATATAATAATACTTCTAAAATAGTTTACATTAATGTGAGTAGAATTTAATAAAGTCATTATATAATAAGATACTTTAATGTCATTATTAGTTTGTGAGTTTTGACTATAATTGTTTAGTTAGATTTGACAATATGTTATATAAATTAAGTATAAGTTAAAATTATTAGAAAGAAAAAAACAATGACGAAAGTCTTATTAAAAATTTAGCTATCACCTACTTATAAAATTATGATTGCTCACTCACGAACGAAGATTCAGTCAGCTTCATGTTCATAAATTCTTTGACTGAGTAAATTGGGGTAGACTCAAAAAACCGCTTTATTTTTTGTTTAAAATCGTTCGCGTGAAGATTAACTACGGCATGGGGCAACTTGTTGAACATACATATCTTAATATAAATTCCTTGTTTTCTAACTTTGGCTAGGCGTGTTTTAGGCTTACATAGTATCTCTTTTCGTCTTTCATCCATTCTTAGATTATGCGCATATGGTTGTTTCTGTAAAATATCCTTATCTTCATAGATCTCTAGGAGGCAATTATAAATATACAAAGATATAACCGTCATGATTCTATTATTCTTAAAATAATTTCTAGCTGACGCCCGTTTACGCAATCCAAATATAATTCTTATAGCTCTTATGTATATACGCTGTATGCAGTCTCTAGCAGACCCAAGCAGCCACCTAAACAATACAGGCAGCCTTAGGGCTAAAAAGTTTTCTTCTTAGTCTTCTGCGTTTCTTGCTACTTGCAACATTTAAACAATTTATTGTCATGTAGATATTGGCTTCTAAAATAAAAATACGTAGAATACCTGGTTATGCATCTCGGTACCACAGACGAATAACACCGCAAAACGCTGAATAAGCGTATGGTGCGATAATGCATACCAAGATAAGCAAGGCGTGATAATTCGACGGTCTAGATTTAAGTAGAATATAAATTGGTCTTAAGCTAACTCTCAACGGACACTATTAATTAAAATTGATTTTTTTTTAAGTATTTTCGTTGAACCTTAAACTTGACTACTACATAAATTGCACGGTTAAATAATATTGCCGTCTGGTTTTGTACAGCCAATGAGAAATACAAACCGAAACGTACGTTTTCACCAGAACCGATCATTGGAAGCCAGGTACATCGCCTGTGCAAGTGTGTAATATTGTAAATGTATTATACCAATTCTAATTTTGTACGCGCGATAATTGCCAGCAATGAAATGCACGGCTGATAATTGTAAGCCATGTACACTCCGTACATGCCGGCCATTATTGGTGGTACAATATTTGGTTGGACATTATGAACTCCATATTTTCACTAATTCGCCATTTTGTTTCGCCCTTTGAGTAAAATACGTGGATTATTTTCTTTTATTATTCAATCAGTTGTTTTGGCGTTTCATCCTCGCTTGGCTATTTGTTTGCATGTTTCCGTGACACCTATTTTACTAAGACGTCGTATCCCAAGCTCTCTCGATTACATGCAAATGATTCTGCGTCATTGATTACGCGCGTAGATTCAAATAAATTGCAATGCTGGGAAAAAGAATGCACCATAACAGTAAAGGGAGGCTTGCTAGCAAAAGCCATGATAATGGAAAACCTTCTAGTCCTGGAATCTCTCCGTACACCAAGCCTGCTAAGATTCCTGGCGCCGTTTCAGCAGGTAAAATCAAAGTGGAGACATGTCCTATTCCATATATAAAACAACAAGACAATAGTGTTCTTCTGCCTCGATTCACGGCGGTAGCTGCTAGGTCAGCCGATGAAACTATTGGAATGGATGAGCTTGACGCCCTTCAGTTAGAACTGGAGTCTTTACTATGTAACACTGCCCTCCGTGTTAGATACTTCCAGTCAGAAATAGAAAGCATTGATACTAACGAATCTAAGAGAGAAAAGAAGGGAAAAGCGGCAGGTAAACAGCTACAGTATCCTGCAAAAAGAAAATTTCAGGAAGACAAGCTGGTGAAATCTAAGGATTCAAAGTTGTCCAATCAACCCAAAGTACCAAAGTTTAAGAACTTCACTAATAGTTCATCAGGTTCTCAAGCTTACCAAAATGATCTCATGAACTCTGACAACTCTGTCAAATTGGAACTGTCTCAATTAACCCTGCCTAAAAATAATATTCCATACAAATTTTGGAACTCGGTGGAACCATACTGTGCTCCTGTTACTTTAGATGACATAAAATTCCTGGAATCTCTTATGGCGCAAAGTAGTAACACAACTCTTCCACCTATTCCTCCTCTTGGAAGACACTATTCTGAAGTCTGGGCAGATGAACATTTAGTGGAAGATCAGAATGCCTCAAATCCTAACAAGCAAAAAAGTTCAATGTCACCAGATGCTTCAAGTATCCGCAAAAAGTTGGAAAAGACAAATGAAAACATGATCACAGGCCCATTGACTCAAAGGCTTGTGTCTGCATTGATGGAAGAAAATTCCATGCCATATGATGTACCTGACATTAAAAGTAAACAGCTGTCAACAACTAAGAGTACCTACAAAAATTCACTGACTTTAGAGAAATGTTTGAGGAAAGAGCTTGTGGAGCAAGGGATTCTAGATCCGGAAGACTTGCCGCCACTCACTAATCCAGCTGATGATGAAATATTGGCTGAAATCAAAAAGTGTCAGACTGAGTTGACTGCTGTGAGGAAAGAGAACTGCCGTAATCTTAAAAATCTGATTGGGCTCTGTAAGCAAGAAATGATTAGACTGAATTTGAAAAAACAGCTGGACCAAGTTGATGCGGAATGTATTGATATCTACAAGAAAATGGTAGCTGCTAAGCAGAAAAAACGCCCCATTACTAAAAAAGAAAAAGATGATGCATGGAGAGCTATCAATGAGCAAATCAGACTCAATAAAGAAATAAATGCACTTCCTTTAACAGGACCTAACTCAAGCTAGAATTGTGATTATTTATCATACTTTCAAGTATGTACTATGCTAATTAATAAACATACTTAGAGCTACATCTGTATGATAGTTGCATTTTTTATTTCTTAGTACATACAAATATTGATAATAATTATCCTATGCTATTTTTCTAGTAGTATCACTTTCACAGAATTTTGGAGCAGATAGACAACCAGTTTCATATAATCTATAATATAAAAATGAATCGCTGAAAATGTCAAGAGTAGCTGAACCGATTTCTGAGTAAGAGTATGATTCTTAGGGATACCAACATTTAAAAAATTGCCTGGAAAGGTCTAAAAACAACACTGTTCTATACAATCGATGCATAATAATGCCTAAAAGTCAAATTGAACTTTAATACTTGTACTATACCATAAAGTTTAAGTGTTAGTAGAGAGGTTCCAGGAAGGCAAAACAATTGAGTAACATTAGTATCGTATAAATGTGAATTTCAATATTTGCTGATCTGCCGTCCCGAATAGCAGAATTACTATTAATAAATATATTTAAGAATCGACTGTTAGTACGACGCGGCGACGCCGACTACGGTACGAAGTTTGCCGCGTCAGCTAGTGTCTAATAGATTTATGTGTGGGCATTGATTATTTACAAGGGTGTGGGTTACAAATGAAGGTGTACCGTCATATTAATGTAAACGCAAGCTAGTGAAACATTTTTTTATTGCTATGCAATAAATAATTACAATATGTATACATTTCTAACTAATATAAGCTTGTAGTAAGCTATCATTAGTTAGTAAAAAACTTTAAATATATACCTACCTCACTGGAATGGAATAATTTAAGAAACAGGAAGTACATACCTACAACTAAAAATATCTTTATTGCACAAACTTATAAAAAATAACAAAATAACTTAAATTATTACTACTTTGACTTATCCAAACATTTGTTTTTTATTTTTATCGTGAGAATGTGTATAAGACATCAGAAAAAATATCAATAGATTCAGTTAATATGAAATTAAGTAATATTCAAGACTGTCGTCCATATTATTAATAAACAAATAACAAATATAATTCGTTATATTTACAAGTGGAATAGAATCGACGAAAGCTTAGTTAGCTTAGCATTCATAAACAAAACCAATTTAGCTGTTATTTTTTTTCAAAGACATTATTGGTTTAGTTAGATTTTGTTTCTAATTTAGTTTGACCATAGTCATTATTTTTATAAACTATTGATGTAGGAACTCAACTTCCTAAGTGTAATTCTTATAAATTAACCACTTCTTAAGGGGCGCAAAAACGCGTCATTGAAATTTAAAGGTCTTATTAGTAAACGCGTCTTTAAACTAGTCTAGTTCTGACGCGTGACGTTCTTCATCAGATTGGACAAGACTAAAGACGTTTAAAGTTAAGACGCGTTAATAAATAAGACCGTGAAAATATAAGACTCGGTATATCGACTGACTACACCGAGTCTTATATTATCGAATGACTATACAAAAAATATACACAATTAGGTAAAATATTAGTTAACATAGACACAATGCCATATTTTAGAAATTCAAAACGTCGAAATTGTATCTTCTATCTAAAAAAGATCTATTTAAAATATCTTTAACCTTTTAAGCAATGGCAATTTTTAGCAAAAGAGATAAGGTGAGGTGTGGCGGTGCACCGCCAATGAGCGCACCAGCGACTAATGAGGACGTATTCCATGCTCTTTTATACACTTCTGATCCTTATATATCCAGTCTAAAAAAGGCATCAGAAACTATTTCAAAAGAGCTCTATGAAGAAGCTAGGAACTTATAATTGAATAATACAGTTATTCGTAGCTGTTGGTTCCAGCTGTAATTTTTACCAACAAATACTTTTTTTACAGTGTCATAAGTATCTAAATTCACCAAATGTAATATAAAGAGCATATGTGCCTTTTTGATATTTTTTATTTATTTTAAATAAACTGTTTTTTTCACGCAAGTGTTATTATTTTATAGCCTATGTATTAGAGATAGTGTAAAAAAATTTCTTTAATCTCTTTGTAATGCAACAAATCTAGTAAACCTTAAATTTTCCAATCGTAAATGATACCAGTTATTACGCTAGACGCGCTCCCTAAACTTAGTAAAGTTTTAGCACAAGTTATCGACGGAGAAGTATGAGATATGTATTAAATCTATTGTATTAGTATCACTGTCCTAACATAGATGGCAGCACGTTGTATAGATGATCCCAGTGCTCCGGACATTGTGGAAAGTATTTACGTGTGGCGGCGCAGAACCTAGCCATGTACTGCGAAGGGGACACGACAGTGGGCTGGCCAGAGCCAAGGTTCTTCTTGACGAGGTGCTCCAGCTTCTTGTCCCAGGTGAATGTGCGAATGTAGTCTGGAAAAACGGTGGAGATATATTCCGAGGACTTTTAGTTACAGTTCTAAACTAAAGCATTCTAAAGCATTAATGATGAAAAAAAGGTGAAGAAATTGTGGAGGAATAGTATAAAACAGTTCTATTTATATTATCTCTATATTGTTAAATCAAATGACTTTTTCCTTGTAATAAAATAAATATTAAGATGTGTCTAAACTGAAAAAAAACTATAAATAAGAACAATGAGTATCTTAGACTTAATTTTATGTCCTAATCAGGGTGTATAGTTCGTAATAATCTAGGACAAGTCAAGAAAAGAAGACTGTCATACTGGCGGTATCCGCCAGTATAATATGTATTTCTTATTTTACTGTTTTTTTATTTTATTTCGTAGAACAAATGTTATTATCTATGGTCATTAGATGCCACCCTTAAGAAGATGCTATTTGCTGTAGAAGATGCATTAGTTGCACAAGTCAAACTGTATAATAATGAGTGTGGTTGGTGTATATGTGGGTGTGAAGGTCGGTCAGTAGTCACCGCAGAGGCCGAGCACGAGCGTGGAGTCGGAGAGCGCGAGCAGCAGCGAGTAGTCCATGACACCGTGCGCCGCGAGGAAGGCGGTGTCGCGCGACACGCACGCACGCAACGCGCGACCGCACGCGCTCCGTACGTACAAAGCCCGCTCCCAGCGTACTAAATAACAATATTATTATTTAACAGTGGACACCAAGCAAAATAATATACTACATATTTTAAAACTACAAAAGACATTTTAATTTTTGATTCATAAACTCATTACATACTAACTCACGCTATACGTAACACTAGAAAAATTAAATTTAGAGATCAATAGTTACTGGGCATCGTTTATTATTGTGTAATATTTATGTAGCATAATAAATTTTTTCCGCGTCAAAATTAACGACAATAGTATCGAAACTCATGACAATAGTATCGAAATCACGATAATAGTTTCGCAACTCACATTCGCAGCCAGCATTCTTGAACCATTCTCATCTATTGGGGGTTTATTATTAGATTAGTTTCTATAACTGTGAATGTTTATTCTTTACTTTTGTGTTCTAATAAAACTAACTTCGCAACCTACGGTAATGGTATAATAACTCACGGTTCAAGAGGTTCTCGTCCATGAGCACGGCTTTGGGCGCCTCCGCGCAGGCTAGCCGGTGCCGCGAGGAGCCCTTGAGATCGAACCTGGTGTGGTGCTCGGGCGCGTGGTACCACACGTTCTCCATCACCAGCACGCCGCTGCCGGCGCCGCCAACGCTGAACACACCGAGGATACGAGCTGCTGACAACACACCATTTTTATTCCTCTTCCATTATAATTTATTTTAATTAATTGTTAATCACGAAACGCCAGCATGACTATAAATTGTAAGGACTGATTTACTTCTCAACGTTCTGTTTTTTTTAAGTAAACAGGCTTGTGTTTGAACGCATCTCCAATGATGTAAAGCGACGATGCAACTTAAGATGTTTGCCAAAGTTTTTTATTGATATTGATGGACCGTCTTTAACATTGCGGCTACACCTTCTTTTACATTTATAACGTTGGCACTCATAGTGGAATCAGAACGACACTACAGCGTAATCTATTCAGGTAATTTGAAATTAAATAGAACATGTTTTATTTTCACACAAAATAAATTCCAGTGTTAAAGTGAATAGTCTTACCTAATAAACTGGGCACTCCATTCTGTCGACAAGTAGTAACATAGTTAAAGTAGTGCGGCGCAAACTCCAAAAACTGCTGCCATTCTGGTTTCGTCATCTCTTTTAACACGTATCTATCATCTGAAAGTTATAAAACTACACTATAAACAGAATCAGTTTTTTTTAATAATATGGGACAACATCCACACAGAGGTGTTCAGTTCCCAAACTAGACAAAGCCTGTGCTAATCATTACACTGTACTCGGTGGAAACAAGGACATCGACTCTGTAGTTACTCAATGCTCGAAATATGTGTACCAGGTGGTCAAGTCTGTTGTTTGAATTGTCTCAGAATTACAATTGGATTGTGCCAAAATGGCCGTTTCCACATAGAATAGATCAGAGTTAGTATGTAAAACGGCCATTTTGGCACAATCCAATAGTAATTCTGAGACAATTCAAATAACAGACTTGACCACCTGGTAGGTTATCGCACTCCATTTGTAAAACGACACCTATTAAGTTGTTATAGGTACTCGCATGATACCTAGTTGACGAAAAAGTATGTAAATAGCATATAACACTCTGCAAAACGTTACCCCAAATATGACCCCGTATATGATGATTGTGATAAAGATGATTTAAAGTGATGACAAGCCCTGGACTTCTGAAGCTAAGTTCCTTTAACATTTTTTTTTGCTCGAAATAAGAGTTTGCGTTAAGAAGTTTGTCAAAATACAGTCGATTTGAGTACCTCTAGCTTTTTAGAAGTCGGTAGGCAACAATAACAATATCTTGGGTTTCATTTCGGAGGCGCTGATACTATTTTTCGATTGAAAAATCAAACCTCTGGACCGATTTTAGTGGGACAGCTTTCATACAAAAACAAATTTCAAATCAGAACAGCCGTCTCCGATAAATCAGTAACAAAAATAAAAAACCGGGTGGACTTTACCTCCCCTTTTTTGAAAGTCGGTGAAAAAATAAACCAACAGCTGTAAATTACCTTTAGATTTACAGAACGTAGAGCCGGACTTGCCCCCGCGCGCCGCCCACGGCTCGCACTGCGCCAGCGAACGGATGAAACCCTCTTCAATGTTGCACAGCTTCTCTACAAACGACAGTTCATAATGTTCACGACTTTAACTATTATTATAAAACTATTTTAATCTAGTATTTTATAATTTGTATGTGTGTGTGTCTACAACAACTAATTAGGTAATAAACGTAGTGTAGGATATAATGAATGGAGTCAGACGTTACTTTACGGAAATCCATTGAAAATAAGATGTTATATAAAGGATATCTAGTGTTTCCAGATTTGTCTTGATATAAGCGTGAAAATCGAAAAATTATTTGGTTTTTATGGTGTGGTTCCTCCTCACCACCTCCACACCTCACCTTATTATACTGACGACCTTGACACGTTACCGCTATAGTACAAGGCATCCTCAGAAGATGTCGACTCTTTCGAGCGAGCGCTTGAAGAATCAACATCTCCCGAGGATATGACCGAGTCATGTTACGGGTGAGACTTATTTCGAGCAATGGACGATAGTACGCTGATGATAATGATGTTATAAGGCTCACTGTCATTGTCGCAGCAGCACTCGTAGTCCCTCCCGCGCGGCGCGATGACTGCGTGCCGTAGTGCTTGGAACTGTGCCGCGTAATACACTCGGCACACCAGCCCGTCCTAGAAACATTCGTATACTGCCTTATTAATAAACGCGTCTTAACTTAGAGCATCTTTTGTCTTGTTCTATCCAATGGTGAACGTCACGCGCCAAGACAAGACTAATGAAGACTAAAGTTAAGACGCGTTTATTAATAAGGCTGATACAGTGCAATTTACAAGTTCCTTCATTTTCTAAGCGTGATACCAAAAGAGATTTATATATTTAAAGTTGGACTATACAAGTACATTTTAACTTTTTTACATTTTAAAATGTGATATCTTTACGTTTTCAACGAACTCTACGGCTCCTGACGACAAAATTTCAAAATTAAATCCGATAATAAACACACTTTGTTTCTGTACCCGGTACTGTATAAGAAGAGTTCCTCAACCCATTGGTAAAGTCTACCGATTGGTCGAGGAACAGTCAGATATCTTTTGTAAGGTTAGAATAATGTTTCTGTCTAATTTAGAATACAAAACCACAAGGTACCTTCAGTAAAACTTCCACATGTTCGTTAGATTTAGCCGCTTTGGACTTCTCTCCCTCTGTTTTGTCTTTGGGAGTGGAATTGGAATCGATATCTTCAGATTCACCCTGTGTACTGTAAATAACAAACAGTTACAATTCAAATAAGTATGCGTATTAACCCTTATCAGACCCACTGGTCAGCAAACTGGTCGGCGTGGCTCTCTCTCTCGAAAAATTATTGGCCAGTATTAAGCTTAGAATCAATTAATTTGCAATAACACCGTTACTAAAGAAGTCACTTCTGAAGACCTAAGCCGTTTTCAAAGGACTCATTCATCTTAGGTGTACACTAATTAAGTTCAAGGCAACACTTTAGTTGTCTATTATATTCAAATAAATTTTAAACAGTAGCATGATCTACACAATTCGGGACATGCAAGCTGCATATATAGTGGATACAAGTTGTTTTCAAATATATATATATACATTGCTTCTCCACAAGAAGCCCGAACCAGATTTTACAAAAAATATCTTAATAATTTTATGTTATAATGCGAGCAAGAAGGCACGTGCATCAAATTCATTGTACTAATTTGCGTTTTTTACTTTCAACGTCACAAAACATGTACTGCCCTACAGAAACTTCCTCAACGCGATGCAACTTACGCACGCCATTTTACCCTATGCCACGAACGTTATCTCAACGGAATACGGTTTAAAGTCGCACAGTGTAGAAACAGTAGAATGACGCGCGTTATTATGCGATAAGACTCCAGTACTGACTTGTGTTGTTTCCTGGCGCGCCGGTAGGTGGCGGAGGCGAGCGCAGCTGCGATCACGGACCCTGTTTGTGTGGCGCGCACTATTACAGGAACTAAACCACCACATAACACCATTCCTGCCTAAAAAGAAAATATGTACAAAGAAGTGGTTAGAAGCGAGTTGCAAAAAACCCGACTACTAAATCGTTAAACCTGTGTATCATCCTTATAATCCTTTGTTTTTTAAACTATTGCATAGCTTTTATCGCGGGATTTGAGCGCGGCGACTAGATCCAGAAAATTCGTAACGAAAACACCCCCCACTACGAGTGGCATAGCGGTGCGGCGTTGAAAGCCGTGCATCATCTAACGTCGTTTCAGTTCGGCAGACTTCGGAACGGTGTTTGTGTGCATTTTTTAATTTTGATGTAACTAGTCTCATATTCACAACTAAGACGAGAACCTATTGAGACCACTCACACAAAAATACGACCAGCCATTAAGACTCTAGGGCGTGCCAAAGAAATATACATACATACATACTCGTACATACACTCGAAAAACATAACCCTCCTTCTTTCACAGTCAGGTAATTATCGAGTAAATCACTAACACAGGTATCTCGCAGAGCAGTATGATTAACTGACGACCGTCGGGGTCTAGTGGCTAGCAAGTTTGCCGAGAGAGACAGTATCCGACATTTCCGGGTAGGATTCCCGGTCGGGGTAGTCGATGGAATGGAGAGTTATAATATGAACGATAACTCTTCGGGTCCGGGTGTGCTGTGCGTGTGTGTGAATGTTGTAAGGCACACATAGGAGACAGATTAGAGTATCTCAAAAAAATAAATGGAACACGTTAAACTCATTATACATAGAACAAACAAAAGTTTATTATGTAGTTAAAAATGTGACAACTCTGCTTTAGAATAGTATAGTTCATGCAGAAAGCTTTCAAATTAGCCTAATATTTAATATACTTACGTCATTAGCAGGCTGGTTGTTAGACAGTAGCTGCGACAGTATCTGCCGCACTGTCTTCTTGTCGCCTCTGTCTTCGTCCTCTTCAGCACCTGTGGACATTTAATTATTACAATTACTACTGAAAGCTGAAAACAACGCATGTTGTATGTTTTTGGCACTTACGTTAATGTTGCTGCACAGATAGGGGTCCTTATTCTTTAAGGAATAATTAAATGTGTTGCTGAAAACGCGTGACTATTTAACGTTATGTAAACTTTATTCTGATGCAAAGCGAGCGCGATTCGTTCCAGGGCACTTATTTCAGTTATTTTGATTTATAAATGATAAAATGAGACCACATGTATCGACACCATTTCAAACAAAGATATATTTTTTTCAAATCGGTATTTACGTCATCAAAAAAATCATGGAATAGAGATCACAGAGATTTCGACGATTTGTGAACACAGTTGTATATCTAAAATATCTCTTTTGAATAATATTAGAAAACTAACATTTACACTTACCTGTGTGCTCTTTTTCAGAATCCTTTGAGCTGTTTTCAGAAAACACGTACGTCGTGCCTATAATATTAAATTTGTGAGTCAATGATAGAATAATCAACATTCATCAAAAAGGAATCATAAAAAAGCAATGTGTTATGCCTGATTATTGAGCCGCAACGTCAATTCGATCCCTAAAAATGTACAGTATATTGCAAATTTGTAGAGAGAGCACAAAGGCTGTTTGTAAGATTTGTTCTTGGCCGATTGATTATACTAATAAAATATTGTATGATACATACGAACAGTACTCTAATACTCGTATGTCACACACTCGGAATAAGAAAGAAAAACACAAACTTCGCCGATAGCCGATTAAAACAGCAATAGCACAAAATAGTAGGTATAGCTTTAGCCGTTAAGTTGTCTGTAGTCTTTACCTGCATTTTCATTCCCGCTTGCTTCGCCCGATGACTCTTCCAAGTCAGACTTATCTTCCGCTGTAATGAAGATACTTCAATATTATTATATGTGTGTCCTCGCTGACACGTTTCGAATAAATGTCTCTACGCTCAAACTATTTTCTTTTAGTCATCTGAAATCTGACACATAAAATAGAGTGTTGAAGCCAATCAAGAAAACAAAAACGATGAACGCGACACTGGCTACTAATTTGTACAAATGTACAAATATACTAATTTTATGACGCCATATCATATCTATAATATAAAAATGAATCGCTGAATGTGTTGCTAAGTGCAAATATTTATCTAAAAATTCTGCTAATTCTTTTTTTTAGAATATTCCTTGAAATGCTGAGGATGGTTCTTACGGAGAAAAAATTCAAAATTGTCTGAAAAAGTCGAATGACACGAAAACGACACTTTTTTATAATCACATACAATCGATTCGTAATAATACTTAAAAGTAATAAATATTTATTAAAGAATCGACTGTTAGGCGGTACGAAGTTCGCCGGGTCAGCTAGTTTAAAAATATAACCTGTCGTGTCAGCTTGTGGTCTGTGCGCGGGCGCGGGCGCGGGCACGGGCGCGGGCGGCGGGCGCGCGGCCGGCGCTGGACACTTGTCCTGAGCCTCGCGCAACATGCGCTCACCGGTGATGATGCCGTCAGATATGCTCCACAGTCGCTGCACCACCGCTGAGGACAAAACACTCACTTTATTTTAACAGACCTTTTTATAATAGAATATAGGCTTGTCAACATCTCCTTAGGATTCCTTGTGCTAAGGCGAAACACGTGTCGAAGAAATCGGATACTAAGAGAAAGAGAAATAATAAGGTGAGGTGTGGAGGTGGTGAGCAGCAACCACACCTTAAAACAAACACATTTTTCGATTTTCATGCTGACATCAAGACAAAGCGGGAAAATACTAGATATTGTTTATATATTATCTATTATAAATGGATTTCCGCAAAGTAAAGCCTGACTCCATCAATTATACGCGCTTGCTTAGAATAAACAGACTTACTCGCGATTTGTAAACATGCAGATTATCGCTATCGAATAGTGGTATTAATTTAAGAATCTTTAATATAAAAATTAATCGCTGAATGTGTTGCTAAGCGCAAATGTAAAGAGCAGCTGAACCGATTTTTGTTATTCTTTTTTTAGAATATTCATTGAATTCCGAGGACGATACTTACGGAGAAAAAATTGCCTGAAAAGGTCTATAAAATACACTTTTATATACTCCCATACAATCGATTCGTAATAATACTTAAAAGTCAATTTGGACTTTGATACCATACCATAAAGCTTAAGTGTTACTGGAGAGGTTCCGGGAAGACAAAAGAATTGAGTGACAATACAAAAATTCTTTATTGTCACTACAACAATACAACACAAAGAGACTACCGACGTTACGTCACGACGTGACGTTAGTATCGTATAAATATTGATGTCAATATTTATACGATGCTAACATTACTCTTAAAGAATCGACTATTAGGCGGTACGAAATTCGCGGGTCAGCTAGTTATAAATAAACATGGTAAGTTACCGTCAGTATCGGGGTCCTGCAAGGCGGGCGCTGTGAGAGCAACGTGTATATTCTCCATGTGAACTTTGAACGCTGAATACTCCTTGTCCGCTTCACCGCTGCCTATGTTGTTAAATGTCTCGTGGCCTGACGGAAATTAACACTTTTAATTTGTACATACAAATCTCTGATATATGACGTCATGAATGAATTAACTGTTTATTGCAGACAGACAAACATCAATTATACAGGAAAAATCTTTCATCTAGTGTCACAAGTACATATTCACTACGAAACGAAGATTGTTTTTATATCGATTTGAAGCGCCTGGTGTGAGTATCGGAGACAAAAAATTTTCATTATTCCATTTGAAGTCCAGTGTACTTGTACAATTCAGACCAATAATATATCTGTGAAAACCTAGATGGCTCTCACGATGGTAGTAATTAAAAATAAAATAAAAAATGTTACGATCTCCGCCAACAACTTCAACCAATGCCTTTGACTGCGCAGTGACAACTTTCAGGTACCTCGGCGCGATATAGCGCGCGGGGCAGATATTTCGTCGAGACGCCACTGATTTTTGTTCAGTCATTAAAAAGAGCGTTACAATGAATGATACCTCTAAGCATGAGTTCGTTAAGCTGTGTTATGAGCGTGTCCCGCATCTGTCGCGTGTCGTAGTTGGTGGTGATCAGCTCCGGCGGGAGCACGATGTCGTATGTAGAGATCTTGCTGTATCTGCACAATATTGTAGTGATAAGGGACAGTAATAAACGACTGCTAGCTATGTTAGAGTTCTGGTCATTGTATAAAAAAACCATCATTATTACAGCTTAATATTAGTAAATCTGCCAACCACATAAGAGTGCTTTGAGTAGCGACAATATGGCAAACGCCAGATATATCAGTCGCGAAAAATCACTTCCACAATGGTTTTAACTTTCAATAAAGCCGGCATTGTGCCTTATTCTGGAATAAGGGGAGAACCTATGGGGAAAGCGCGCGGCAGACACGCGTCACACCACATGCCCAAAACTCTCCAGAAAGAGGAAAAAGGTGGCACGGCTTGTTCATTTATTAAGTAAAGTAATATTTATTGACCTTTAAATAACGTTCGTTACAGGCAAGTCTTATAACACTTGAATTAAAAAATACTTAAAAAATCAACTTATAAATCTTATTTATATAGGAGTAGTTAATATTAGTTCTTAGTAATATTTTACTATGGTTGTTTGTTACACAAGAACGATGATTTTACAAGCTGCATTGACATGTATACGCTGAGTTTATAAATGGATTGCTTTCAAAAAGATAGATTTCAAAATTTTTGTTTGAATGTAATGAAAGGCAGATCCATTATACTATCTGGTAATTTATTGTACATCAGTATTTTGGTATAAAGCCCATGCTTCTTACATTTAGCTAATCTGTTTATTGGTAGCATTCGCCCTTTTCTATTACTAGCTGTGCCCAGCGGTTTCACCCGCATAGTTCCCCATTGGATTATCGAGATAATGGGGAACTACGTTTTAGAAGTCGGTTAATAAGTATCCTATGTCCTTTCCCGGGGTCAAATCTACCTGTGTACCAAATTTCATCCAGATCGGTTCAGTGGTTTTGACGTAAAAGCGAGACAGACAGAGTTTCTGTCGCATTTATAATATTAGTTCGGATTATTATAATACCTGAAGAAGGCAGTAGTAAGATGTGATTGCGCCGCGTGCGCCGCCCGGTGTAGCGGGTGCGGGCACGAGGGGTTGCGCAGGAAGCGCGCGGCAGACACGCGCCACAGCACGTACGAAGCGAGCGAGAGGCCGAGAGCCGAGGGAGAGAGGCGCCGCGCGCGGGACGTCGCTCCGCATTGCTCGCACCGAGACCAGAACATTACCTGCAAACATCATTAAACCTTAAACAAGGACACACACACAAAACAAAAAAAAATATGGATGAGAGTTCTCAATCATATTAATTTTTAATTCGAACATTCTGTCGCTGTAGTTTCAGCAGACGCTTGCTGGCGACTATATTTGAACCGCGGCACCAGCCGTCGCCCGGACCTAAAGATAGTGGCATCCAAACAAGTATTTTTGGAGCAGATTTGTAAAATCGATTAGCTTCAGAAAAGACCCTTATTAGAAGCGATCTGCCCTGGCATATCAGAAGCATTGTCCTAACGCTCTATCCTTTTATATATCCAACGCACGCTGAGGAGTGGCAGTAAGCTTCACCTACAACCTTAGCTGACAACAATGTCTAGAATTTATACCTGTTTGGAGTGTTCATCCCTGAGTTTGTCGACGCTGCTGTGTCCGATGGTGTTGCAAGTTATAGTTATACACACGTCGCCGTGCACGAATCTGAAATTTGACGACATGAATAATTTATTTCAACAAATTACAAGAACACCATCAGGAATACGAAGTTATGACAGCTGAAGTGATTTCTAGTGAGTGTCAGTCGAGGCTAAGAAAACAATCTTTAGTAAATAGGCCAGACTTCTTCTCGCGAGATTTATAACGATGATGTGGCCAGAGTTAGAGCACGACTGACGTAAAAAAACTGGTTCACGTACAACCAGACCCAGTGAGAGGTCTGAATCAGGGACTCATAATGTTAATTGGGAAAGGCATTACAACCTTTGCTACCAGGAGTAATTCATTAAGTTTTTATTAAGGAGTATGTTTTCGAATTTAAAATTTTGTGATAAAAATGAGAGACTGCACAAGTCATGCCCTGCAGGGCGTATCGCTCCGCCTGTATGAAAATGTTCTATACGTACTTGCGGACATGTTGGTTCATAGGCACGTGACAAGTAGGCGATGTGCAGATATAGTCCGGATCGAAGCAGTACTTGTATAGGAACGCACCCAGAGATATGTCGTGACGGCCGTACATCTCCATTACTGCCACCCTAAGAGTTTTTTACAAATATATTTACTGGATAAATAAACTTTATTTATATTACGCATTATTATATCTCCAGCTAGTTAAGCTAGTTTTAAACAGTCTAGCTGCTAGACTGTTTAAAACATAAGCACGTTGGTTCAATCTGTAATTTTTTTTGCGGTTAAAAGCGAATGCTACTCTCATTATTTTGGTGATCTCACCAAATACCTTATAAGAATCAAACCATAGCTTTCCACTGCTTGTCTGATAACACAAATTAAATCCTCAACCTACAATTTGGCCAACTTAGTGCATTTTGGTAATATGCATTTCATAGAAGAGATTCGTGCCAAACAAACCCAAACATCTAAGTGATTCTTATATATTGGTTGATACTTATGTCTGTAATAAAATTTGATAGATCGATTGAGAGGATGTATTCACCAAACTCTACGCATTAATTACATACCATGGGTTAACACAGAAGTCTGGTACGTTAGGCGACTTGTTACTGTAACTGTAGAGAAGGACGTGCAGTTTTTGATGTTGTTCAGGCGAGAACGGATCTATGGGCTCCTCTTTGGGGGTCTGTGGGGCCGCTTCCGTACGTTTAGGAGCGCGGACCACGGAAGGGTTGAATTGTGGACACGAAGCTGGGAAATAAATAATTATTGGCTTTTATATAGTAGATAGGCTTGCGTTTGTCCGCAACTCGAAAGCTATCACACTAATATAATAAAAGCGAAAGTTTGTGTGTGTGTTTGTTTGTACCTCTTTCACGCTCAAACAACTGAAAGGATTTGGATGAAATTTGGCACTAATATAACTTATTTAAGTGTTCCCATGAGATGATCAAATATCCACCGCGGCTATTTGGCCGATATTTATCAGTGCTACGCCATGGATTGCTACAAGTTAAGTATAAGCTTAAGGTTATCTCAGTAATAAGTAAAACATGGGAATCTAATTTTAATTTTCCATACCTACAAAGGTGTCTGGTAGAGATCGGTTTTAGCGATAAGCCTTTTGTGCCTATTTTCTGTTGTATTTTATATCTGATGTTATATTTTTTTGCGGTGACAATTTTGTATGATAATAGTTACGCTTATGAGTTTTGCTGGTGATCCGGCCGCCGGTAGCCCTGAAGCTAGCGAGGGCAGTCTTGAAGGCGGGGTCGTCCGCACCACACCTTATAGCCATGCTGACGAACGGATGGTATTCCTGAAAACAAAACATTATATATTTAAAATAAAAATTGCATTTATAATTTTCGTTTTGTTTACTGCAAATTATTTGTCTTCCTAAGCGATATATATTTTTTCGAAGCGGAAGAAAGGCTTAGCTGATGTAGAATTGGTAATGATCCACTTCCAGATAATCTATCGCTTGTGTTATTACCATTATGAGTGTTAGGACCGTACATGTATTACTAGGAGTTGTCACCCGCAGCGTTACATGCGAGATGGAATTTAAAAGTTTCCTATTTAGCCCTTATAAATGGGGAGATAGGGTTAAATTTCCAAAAATATTTTCTAAGACACCCTCAAAATTTAATGTCTTTGTATTTAGCAGCTCTGCGTTGATTCCTAGCGAATACCCTTACGGTTTTAATCTGTAGATTACCGATGTTAGTACCCTGTTTTATGTATATTTTTACCGTATCCCTATGTGTTATTACCGGCTGCGTGTTGTCAGGAGCGCGGTCAGTGGTGGAGCGCGCGCGAGTGTTGTGCCGCGGAGTGGAGGGCGGCGGTACGGGCAGCAGTGGAGTGGGGTAGCACGCGCGGAACGCACTCCGACGACCCGCTTCCGTTTCTAAATACGGCGCTGGCACGAGCACGTTGGGTGACATGGATAGTACCACGTCGTCGGCAGACCATCTGTGGACAAATAGACTTACGTTAATATCTATTTTATTAAACGTGCCCTTGTATCCGCGAAAGTGCCGTTTGCATTGGAGGGTTATCTCGTTCAGACAGCAAACTTCCACCCAGCCTTACGCTGATTCCATGGCATAGTGGGCGTTGCCTCACATGGGACGCTACATACATCAGCACATTTGCAGTCAGCCATTTTTCCGCTCTCCAGCAGTGTGCTGGAGTAGGAGCTGAGGCAGCCGCAAGAACAAGTATGTCTGCTTGGAGTCCGCGTACGATTTGTCCCGTATGCTGCCGATACTGCAGGTCTGTACGCATGAAATTTATCGAACAACCGGGCGGCGTCTGCGAGGTCACGATCCGAAGTGTGGAGAGTTTTTGAAACAACGGATCCCCCTGGCAATCCAGCGCAGTAACGCCGCCAGTATAATAGGAACGTACGGGCAGGGTTCATGTGACGGACTTTTATTTTCATAAATACGAGTAGTTTGTAAGTTATGACTCTAATAAATTTACGACTTTATTTAAATATTATGAAATTAATTTAATAATTTAAGGCAATAAATATAGGCTTAGTAATTCGAATTAGTTATTTTGTTCACAAGTGATATACTCTCCTATGACAAGTATGAACGGCAAATACATCTTTGAAAAAAATTACAAAATGTAAAAATTAACGCCATACGCCATTAAAAAAGCCCAACGTTCGAAATTATCGTTTTGAAATATGTAATCTCGAAATCTTTTTGGAATCAGCATAGGTTAACTTTTGTGATACGAGTAGATATCCAATTTAGATGGAAATATTTTTAAATACTATAGGATGATTGATTGGTGAATTCTTTTTTGATAGCTGTTGACTTTCATACATCGATGCAAGGTACGAGTACACAAGGTCTCAGACATATTTTTGCATAGTCGAATGCATAGTATCAAGTATCTGACGCTATGACTTTCCATCGACGTCATTATTCTTTTTGTTATGCAAAAAGATGTGTCACAGTCTGAGATATATACACTACGTTAAGTGCACTTATGCATATTTGTTTTATATAGACATGAAAATTATGAAAAAAAAACCAACTGTTCATTCTATAATATACTTTGAAAACTTGCCTTAAACAATGTTCCTGTACTACATACCTTTCATTCTGCGCATCAGCTATCAGAGTAGCTTCTTCTCTAGGTAGAAACACATCGTCATCAACTGATAACGTCGCTCGCAACGGGTCGCTGAAGTCGCGAATAGGAACCCCACAAGTCAAGTTCTCAGTTTTCCTAAACTTAGGTCTCTGTAGTGGATCGTCTGTGTCGGATACTGATGCAGCTGCGGTATTCGCATCTTCGGAATTAACTATGACGTCATTGAGATTTCGAGTGTTTTTAGCTATAAAAGAGTTTTCGATACTAAAATGGGTGTTTCCTTCATCAGTTGACAGATCAATATTTCCGGTACAATGTTTTGAGACGTTTTCGTTTCTGATGGTATTATGATCTTTTTCTCTATAAGAGCCTTGAGAAGAGTCTTTGGTATCCTTTTCATTATTTTTGACAGAATTCCCACTGTTTTTACCATCAGCCTCTTCAACATTTTCAGTATTAGTCTTATATGTTTCTTCGTTGCTTTGGTTTTCAGATTTCGTTGAGTTAATATCAAACAAATCGCTGCTAGACTCGTTTGATTTCAGACTGTCATTTTTGTGCTTAAATATATCGTTACTGATATCTTTCTGAATTTTCGTCTCGTCTAATATGGACGAGTCGTCCATTTTGACGGCTGAATCTTCTAGCTCGTTACTTTCGTCGTTGATTTCATCATCGAAGGTCATACCTAAAAAGGATGGACTTTATTAGGGGTTTTGGGATGGTTGTACTTAATAAGGGCAAAGGACTTCGCAAAGAAGCTTTTCGTTTCTCCGCCACTTTTAATAATCAATTAATAATAATTTGTAGTAATGATTAAGATCATGCATTTCTATGGAACCAATGAACAGTGAAATTAAAGACTTTTACGTACAAGATTAGTCTGATCCATCCAAAAATTACAGTTTCTTTTTGGATCGATCATGCCTAGTTTGGAATACACTGGCTCTAAAGAAGACTGCCGGAACACACCGGTTGGTAGGTGCTTGGCGACAGATTTTTCAACTTGAAGGTGGAATGTAATGTGTCCTCCATAGCAAATAACTAAAAGAAATAACCGATAACTTTTAACCTTTCCCTCAACTAACCGACTTTTTCAGTAATCTTTTTTTTAATTGTAAGTAGTACTTACAATTAAAAAAAGATTACTGTAAAAGTCTGTTAGTTGAGGGAAAGGTTTAGTTAGCGTTTTAACTATTGTTGTTTAAGTTTTTGTCACAATAAATAAATAATAACGGATAACTTGATATATTTTGTATGTAGCAGACGATTTTAAACAGAGGTTCGATCCCACTAAAACATGCAAGTAGAGCCTGAGCTACCGGTGAAGGAAAGCATCGTGAGGAAACTATAGCTTCCTATCGCTCGCCTGGCTAGCTACCACCCTCAAGTTGTAAAATCTGCCGCCAAGCACCTAACAGTGTGTTCCGGTAGCCTTCCTTGAGAGCCAGTATATTTCAGACTAGGCATGCTCCATCTAGGCCTACATTACCGCTGACTTTCGTGTTCGTGAGAACTTGTAGTCAAATGCCTAGCTGTGTAGGATAAAAAAAATATGACCTGGTTCTGGCAGAATAGCCTCTATGTCTCCCAGGAAGGCAGTTTCTAGCTTCCAATTGTAGCAAGCTAGCAACATGAACTTGACAACCTTCTTGAGTCGGGTCAGCTCGTGCAGTGAAGCGCCGCGCAGTAGAATGCAGCAACCGAGTTGTGGCTCAGCACAACCTTCTAATACCATCAGGGTCTTACTTTCGTCTGTCAAATGAAGCAAGTTACAAGAAACATTTATTGACCTTTAAATAACATTCATTACACAATAAAATTTATACACCAGCATTATTTATATTTATGAAGCATAGTGCTCCATCAATTAATATCTTTAAGCATCGAGTTACCTATCACTACAGCATTAAAATTTGTGTCTTCTTCTTTTAATTTGTATATTATGTATTTCCATGCTCCTAATTTGTATCGTATATGTATTTATTTATCTGTGTATCCATTTGTAGGCGTCTCTAACTTTATATTATTAATTTACGTGCATGGTTGCTTAGAAGATATCGCTTTAAGCGATAAGGCCGCCATTAAGAAACCTAGTATATATTTGTAAGTTTTCATTTGTTATAATTTTTTATTATTAAGTTGGTTCTTTAATAAAGAGTTGTCTTATCTTATACATAGACTTCGTATTACGTGCCTTTTTAATGCCAGTTTTAGTTTCACTATTTCATTACATTTTAAATTTCTAGGCTCACGATAGAAGACAAAATACGATCGATACAAGACGTTCTCAATTCATCAGATTTTTTTTTAATATATGTTCCCCGATTTTGTACGGATAACTTCTCAGATAGTTCTACATACATTTTATCAAAATCGATTCAATAGTTTTGTATGTAAATCAAAAACACTGAAAAATATGTGTATGCGTAGATAATAACTTTCTTAAAGTATTACTTGTTTATTTGTTAGAGAAGAGGAAATATATCAACTCATATCAACCCTCAACTAAAAAAAAATAACACTTTGATAATATTATAAGTGACATAATGGACATGACATTACATAATCTTTAACTTACCACACAAGTTATTTGGGACTAAGTTTTTCATATTATGTACTCACAATCCTTAACATAAAAGTTCCTACAAGTGCCTAGTCTAGGCAGGCCGATCCTTGCGTCAACAGAGTGCAGTATATCCGCCTTGGAGCACCTCGCGGCCCGCTGCAGAGCCCTAGCAGGCACCCGCAGCGCTAGGGCTGCGCCGGCGCTCCGCAAGGCAGCCTGTACCGTACGACCAGCGCTCCCGCTCACTAATACCACTTTAGGACGTAGTGATGTTATACGTAGAGCACAACGGGTCAGGTATTCATTCTCCTGGAATGAGTTAAAGGAAATATTGTTATATAACTGGCATCAATTAATAATTTAAAAAAAAAGTACGACCCACTTTACGTCGGAGAGGTGCCCATACAGATTATTTAATAATAATGACTAAAAAACTATATACATGCATAGTTTATATTTTTCAAAAGCAGTCTAGGTGGTATCTAAAAAATCAGACGACATACAAAAGTACAGTTGAATTAACAACCTACTTTTTTAGAAATCTTAATAAGAATAATGCCCCATAAACATGCCAAAAGATATTGTTTAAACAGTCCGTAATAAACGAAAAGGCCCCGTACGAATTTACTTTTTTTTGTGGCTTTTGTGTTCATCATTATCATCAGCCCGTACCTGTCCAAAGCTGGACATAGGCCTGTCCTTATGAACACCACGAAGATCGGCTCGAGCACCGGGCTTAGGTCACCCTACAACGAAACTTACTTGCATCAGAACTGGTTCTAACGATGTCAGTTTTCCTTCAACTCGTTGGTACGCTATAGAACAGTCCAGCAGTAAAATGCTAGGATTTGTAATTTGTTGCGGCATGCCCCTAGAAATCAACAAAGCGACCATTTAGAAACAAGCCTAACCAACCATGAAAATTTATGATGATGAAAATGGCGAAAACCAGCAGACAATTCAATTAGCATTCTTTTAAGGGGGGCGTAATTTTTGATATAGTCAACAATTAAGTCCACCTTAAAAGAAAAAGAAACGACGGATTCAAGAAAAAAAATTGCTGTTACATACTAATAGATTGCCACTAGGCCAAAGTTTGGAATATTTGTCAATATGCAAGTTTAAATAATGCAAGGTTGCATTATATCCTCGACACGGGAGTGCGACATTTAGCTACAAGGACTTAAAACGTCACCGGGACATTTAGCTAATGTGACACGGGACAATCCTAGTGTGAGAAGTAGTAGCACGTACCTGTGCGCTACATTTTTCGTGAGCACGATCCCGTGTACGAGACACGAATCGCGCGGCGCGCCGCCCGGGACCTTCTTCACTTGCACGTAATTACGCACGTCTATGTCGTTGCTGCACGGATCTGCACCGGAACACTCACGTTATGCGAAACATGTACATACTTCTATACACATCTAAAAGATAATGGCATGACTACAACACTATGTTTCACTATTTTTTACTACAAAAAAAGAGCCAAATTTTTTAGTGTCTCAAATTGATTTACAATGTTTCATGTTTTTATGTGTACTATCAAACTTTTTTTAAGGTTAATTTTATTCAGCTCCGGCGCCTAGTTTCTTATCGTATGTGTTGCATGGGACATGTTAGCGACGCGCTCAATTATAATTCAACTGTCATCATTATTTAAATTTAATATTTCGCTTTCTGTATGTTGAGGGTAGGAATTCGTATTTAAGAATAGTCTGTCCACAAAACGAATGCGAGCGGGTGCGCACTGACGCACCGCGCCAATATTTGTATCGTTAGCTTTTCAACAGACTGTTAAACCGTGATTTAGTGAATAAAAACATTTCTAGTGCCGTATATGTGTGTTTTGATCCGCGAATGTGCTCGAAGACCACCCCTACACTTTACAGGGCATATTGGGACATATATGTACGTCCTCTAAAGAACCCATCAACAAGTCACGAGCGAAATGAATGTACTGCAGTTCTAAGCATTTGAACGTGATAGATTCCAACAGATTATATAGATGTATAGTCACCTAGTGTGATTGTTTGCGCGGCTTGCACACACAGCGTGAGTAACGACAGCCAGGAGGCGGGCAGCTGTGCGCGCGCCAAGCACTGCCGCATCAGCAGGTCGAGGTGCTGCGCGCCCAGCTGGGATATTCCCCGGCACGTCGCGTGAGACTCCGTATAGCCTGGACAATGTACACATTATTTCTAATTACATGTCATTTATAATAAGGTTGTTCGGTAGCAATCAGTGGTATTGACCTCGAATCGGAAAGTCACACTGACTAAACTAAAATCTCCTAATATTATATCCATCCTTTTCTTACTTTTTGAGACAATAAGAGAGGAGACACTTTTAGAACTGTCAATATATGTTGGTTTAGCTTGCCCGAATCGGAGTCAATTGTGCCTGGAAAACATCCACAGTTAAAAACGGGGTGGATTTTGATGTCTCGACGAAATCTTATTGGTATTGGGTAATGATTGTAGCCTAAGTCGGTAAACTGTTTGTGGTTGGTGAATAGTACATAGGAACTTTAGGACTTAGAAACTTAAGATAGCCCTTAGATCTCTTGATTAGACATAGTCGCAAAATCAAGTTTATAAGTAACGTTGCTTGCTTATAAACTGCCGGTACCTGGCAAATTTCAGCTTAATAGTTGGGAGTAATTTACTAGATTTAAGCTTTGAGCGATTCACGAAAATATCACCAGCTAAATTATTACCAAAAATGAAAAAACATTAAGATTACCTTCACTTTGTTCGAGAACGGGCACTTCTTCTTCGCTAGATGATGATGATGATTTCTTTTCTGAAAAATTATGCTAAAAATTACTGTTAATCCATATGTAAGTTAGTTACTATTTCACGCAATAACTGCCGAAAGGATTTGGATTTAGAAATTTGGCACAAGATAGCTTGTGTCCTGGATGAAAATGAGACCCAGAGCGGACAGAAAAACAAGCAGAGAGAAACAATGGTTTAGGCGCATTAGGGCTAATTCTTAGTAGTGCAACCGACTCGCTAGTCAACTACCTACTTCTTTTTATGGCCACTCTCATTTTAGCTACTTTTGACTAGGGCTACTTCGATTAGGGCTACTCTTCTCACTTGGGCTACTTGTCAAGTTTAAGGAGTATTTATTGAAATAAGTATTCTCTTTATGTATATAAACATGTTTATTCATTCATATGAGAGCAATGACATTATTTTAAGAATAAATCAACATTAATTGAACCAATGTAGGTAAGTGTACGATATCATAAAGATCCAAAAACATTTCATCATTCATACTCATAATTATGAACGAATAAAATAATATAAATAGATACCTGTTTTAGGCGTTTTGATGAGTCTCGCCGACTTGTTCCCGAGGTTCAAGTCGAGACAATAGGACGATACACTTTCCACCAAGCGGCCGTGGTCCTCCGCTGGAAGTGCAATACAAAGTATACTAGTTAATCTGCGAATTGTTGACCTCGCAACCACAATCATAAAAAACACAATATAAAAAAAGACAACCTCTAGACCGAATTTTTAAGGATACGGCCGTGTTCCGCATGTTCTTGCTAAATATTATTGAACTCTGGTGGTAAATAACAGCATAGCAAAGATTTTAGGGCCTCTTTAGGGAAGGGAAGAAATTCCAATAATAAATTCCCGCCGACTAAAAAATCAAAAAAGAAGTTTAATTATATCTCGATATTCATCAAAATTGCACGGACGTATTAAAGACCTGTACGCGAGCACCAACAATCAGTAAAAAATACAGACAGACGAAAAAAAACTTTTCCTGACTCGAAACAGGGGGCCTGTTCACAGTGTATGGACACTTCACAGACACAAATTTTGCTCTGAAAAGATCTAATTCTGCGAACTGATAATGTTATTTGTGCTAAATTTGGTTGAATGTTTTGTTGTGACTTACAAGGCGATGTGGTCGCTCAGCGACAAAGCCTAAAATAAAATTAAAAAAAAAAAATTTTGCTCGCGTACTTGAGTAGGTACATGACTTACTCTGTTCATCATCATCATCTCTATTTACGTGCGCGAGCGGGCGGTAGAGCGCGTAGTCGGCGAAACGCGGCAGATCAGTCACACACTCCATGTACCCGGCGGTTAGCAGGTTCTGGCATATCACGTTCGCTTGCACTCTGGAATAAAGTACATAAACATAATAATAATTTAAAAAAGTAACAGCGGACTTCAATTAAGCAGGTTCGTTTACAGTTCTTTGAAACAAAAGGTATTTTTTGAAATTGGTCATAAAAACAAAAAGTCGTCTAAGTGTGAGATTGTTTTTTATCCAACACAACCAAACATTTGAACACAAGCTCGTAAGACCACGGAAGTCAGCGAAACTGTAGCCCTAGATGGAACAGATTTTACAACTTGGGGTGGTAGCTAGCCAGGCGTTATACCACCATGCAAAGTAAGACTCGCGCACGATGGGTTCATGACCATTATCTATACAACATGAGCTCATGTTTCCGCAAGTTATTAATATCGCGCAACGTACCTTGTTTTATTATGTGTGTTGTCCATAATCCACTGCAGGACGTCACAGCCGCGCCACACGCCGTTGTAGCTCACTAGGCGGTACCTAAAATGTTACCAATCATAGACATATATAATACTACCCGCGTGGACTAAGATTTTTTCATAATACGTTTCATTGATGCGTCCAATTGCGCGGTCTGCTTTTGCCAGGCTTTTTTCCAATTGCGCGGTATGCTTTTGCCAGGCTTTTTTTCCAATTGCGCGGTAAGCTTTTGCCAGGCTTTTTTTCCAATTGCGCGGTCTGATCTTGCATGGTTTTTTATGGACACTTACTTCCCCTATTTTCTTACAAGCATTTTTTTCACAAATTTCAACAATATCAGTTCATTGGTTCAGGCGTGATGGTGTAAGTCTTATATATGTTATATGCCGTATATTTTTGTCTGTCTGTCTGTCTGTGTGGACGTAGAACACAGACCGACTGACACAATTTGGGACTCAAACCAATTCCTCGGGAAAATCTGTTTTATCTCATTGATGAATTAAGGGTCTAGCCTACAAGTGCAAGAAATAATATAACTAAATTAAACTTTCTAGTTAAGGTTAAATCAAAAAGGAAAAGAGAACAGACTATATTTATTCTCAGCAATCTAGCAATTTAGCATATAATTGAAATAAAGGTACAAAAATCAATTAAATATTGTGCGTCAATAAGTCAACTATAAAATTATGGCTTTATTAATTAGGTGATTTCCAATAATTATATTTATGACTAAATACATTTACTACCTACAAACATACGAGTATCACTCACGTCATCACTCGGCATAATTTTCTCAAAGATCTGTAACCATCACATTATTTATGAATGCTTTAATTAAACTGTACAAAAGGTGAAACTTGTCCAATTATTTGAAGTTGAAACTAACGAAGAAGGTTCATCATAATCATTGAATCCCAACACCAATAATTTCAGTGTGTAATATTTTTTTATGTATTTCGCAGCCTGAGGATGGAGGGATGGACATAAACTGCTCATCTCATCACCGCTTTGAATTATCAACGCTTTGAATTATCAACGCAAACAAAATCAAAAACATAACAATGTGTAGGGTATCATCGATTTTTTAGTTCAGGGAAAGTTAAATAATATTTTTCTTTAAATTGTATAACTTTAAGTTACGGCCTTTGCAAGAAAATGTATTTGGTACATATTCAGTGTCACTCAAACGAGATATGTAAGGATACATAATCAGTAATCAGGCCGAATGCCTAATAAGCGAACAGTGAGCGGCTGTTTGTCCTTAGTTCGCCTCCTTTTATATTTTTGAATGGAGTGTCCGTACAGCGCGTACTGTACGCATTTTACGATGTTTCAATTGCAGATTCAGCTAGAGGCTGAGTTGCAAGGAACAATGCTCGCGGCCTGTGACTGCGTTCGTTCGTAACGCTGCCGCGTCGCGTGGCTTTATGCGTTTTCTATCGAGAGTTCGCAACCGTTACGGTTAATGTATACTGTTCGCCGAATGGGGACACGGCTTTAAAAGTAATGTCCGAAATAGTAGTGGATGATTTTGGGATTGTTCCAAAATAGACATCCATCGCAAAGTAAGTCTCACCTATGTTGTTGAGTGGGCAGAGTAAAGGCCAGCTGCCGGAAAACCTCCTGGAGAGTCTCTTTAGGAGAGGCTCTCACCTCGCGCTCATCCTGGTCGTACGCAAACATAAAGTTGTCGCGGGTTTTGGATAATTGCTCCTTGTTTTCGGGGAATTTCACCTGTAATACAATATCAAAAAAGATTATGCACAGTTTCATAGAAAGTGTAGACCCAGTAACAGTATGGGAAATGTTATTATGCTTACAGTTCTTCATACTTTCTATTGGTATGGAATTTGTCTAATAATCAAACCGGTGAAATGTTGTCTTTTTTTTAATTGTGAACAAATCATATCTTGGCCTAACATTTGATAGGCAACCCATATGCAATATATTTATTGGCATATTACATTTAATATAACATACGTTTTATTAAATAAACAACTAGGTGAGGATTGTTGTATATCTGATCTGATGGATCTTAGACTATAACATACTTAGTAAAAAAAACAAAAATATTGAGCAGCACTGTTACAATTTATATCATTTATACTACTATTATTATTTGTTTATTAGAACAAATAACATGAAATACTAGGGAACAGCTCAAGCACACTAATATTAATCACAAAAACATTGTATAACTTTTTAATGGGTCTCTGAATCTCACACTAGGAAAGAATCCTGTGTCGTGAGACTCAATACCTCCCTTTACAAGCAAATATACTACTGTTCACAGCCTACTTCAAAAAAGGAGAAGGCTTTAATTCGTAGAAATGTATGATCCATGATTTCTCAGCAACACCTGGGCTGATTAAGAAAAATATTTGTTTCGCTTGAAAAAGTATGCTTTCTAGTTATTTCACATATGTTTTTTTTTCAAAATAGGTCTAGTAGTTTAGTTTATTATTCAAAATATATTCAATATTCATCTGCAGAATTAAAATGAAAGCTCAGTTCTGATAAGCGGGGTACGCACTTCCCATCTGATTATTCTGAGAGTAAATCTGATGATTAATTTGTAGTTTATAATATTAAAACACATACCTGTAAATTCTCCTGCAGTGTTCTAAGATCAGGTGATATCTCTCCGTTGAGATCATTTTCCTTCAAATAGCTGAGGACAACATTGCAGCAGTAGTTGCACACGCGAAGACCACCATTGCAGCCAAAGATGTGACCTAAATAATTATAATAACAACTTTATATTTCATATAACTTACAAAAAGACCATCAGGGTTGTACCGGCCTCCACTAAGCAAAAAATACTATAAATATCGATATCATAAAAACCTGGCACTCGCTGGCTGCAGCATCGGCTACAGAATATCTGTCCGCACACACGGCAGTGGTGTCTTCTCCGCAGTGTGCTGAACCGAGTTGCACATTCATAGCACTCACGGGATATGTCGTCCGGCATCCAGTACCGAGCCAGCTCCGTGTCTGCATATCGGGTACCACCCTAGAGGGTATATAGGGAGACCAGGGTAGAATATGGTTAAATATATATTAATTTAACAGCTTGGAATAATCATGACAGCTCTTAGCCTTTACTAAATGCAGCAGGTTGTTTAAGAATGTGATCGCTACTCTACTCCCAAACTCCATAAAAATATCTTCTTAAAAAATCAACTCAACAGCTGCCCTCGCAAAAATTCACTATATCTAGCAAACTTAAAAAGACTGTGAAAATCATTGGACTTTCACATCAGTTTTAAGATACTCTACTACTATTTTTTTGTTAAAGCAAATTAGTATAGAGTTCTTGATTATCGAAAGTCAGCTTACCCCAGACCCCATAGCTACAAGGCTGCTAATTCTTCGCAAAACATTCGGCAAACTGCGACCTTCAAGTTCTACCGCATACGTCCCAGTTTCGGTCTTTCCGTCATCATACTCCTCTTTTTCCTGATCTTCATGATGAGCGCCACTCTGTTTCTCCTCTTCAGAACCCTTATCTTGAGTGGTTTCACCACTTTCAGAGGGCGTAAACAGAGGAAATTTTAAAAACTTGTTGAAGAAAGTAGAAACACTGCTTTGAGACGATTCCGATTCAAATCGTGGAAACTCCGTTAATTGGGAAGTGTCGTATTTTTCCATTGTATTATTTTACGTATAAATAAGGCTTTAGATTTTAGCTCATTGTTAATTACAAATTTACAAAATAACTCTTAATTTCGTAAATAATAAATAAACTACGGTCGAAGTCAATGATGTTTAGCCCAATATTGTACGACCAATAAAGTAAGGTTAGTAATAGCCAGCTGATAATCTGTCTACATCGCCTCCAGTAATCAGTCGTGCTTTTACTTTATAAGAATATTAACAGCTAATAGAATTTTCCACCCGACATTAAAAGATTCTAATAATTTCCTGTACAGATCTTCCTGTTCAAGAATTCCCGCGTTTGCTGACATAGCATATTCATTTCTACCCCACTGGATAAATGGAAGTTTATGGGAGGTAAAGCTTTTCAAGTTATTATTATAAAGCCATTAACAACTGACAAATGATTTGTTTGTTTTTTTTTCAGGGTATTGTATATATTTGAGTAAGTTTGTTCGTCTAACTGACTGTCGACGTAGTGCTAGTGTCAGAAAATGGGACTGTATCTTATTATTATAACAAGTATTTTAAAAACAATTGATTTCCGACTTCCATTACGGCTGGTGCCAATAGAACTTTTTTAGTTATATCAATTTAAAAATCGAACTTCTAGACTGACTTTGTTAAAAAAATGACACCAAAAATGTGCTATGATAAGCACTAAAAATAACCGTCGAGTTGAGTACATCCTCCTTTTTCGAAGTGACATAAAAATGAAATAACTTAATATTCATGTTATCATATGTGGCACCAGTTGTCTGGGTGGCCAATGTTATAGGCTGTGACCTACTGGTTATATTTTATCATTCCGTATCGCAAGTTCAGAATGAACGCAAAATTGCCGGATAAAAACGGTTATTACGCCGGCCAATATTCATCATCATTAACAGCCTTCCTTATCCCACTGCTGAGTATAGGCCTCTCTTATACGATGCCATCTTCCGGTCCTGTGCCAATCGTGTCCAGGCCAATATTAGTCGTATTTTATTTGTTGTACTAGGTATGTTGGTTGGACATTATCAACTCCCTTGAAAAGTGCTAATCATGACGTTGACAAAACTTACTTGAATGACAGAGACTCGCAGCTGTTTGTGACATATCAAATCAAATCAAACAAATTACTAAACAAAGTTTAAAAAGTAACGGCAGAAAAGTTTTGAGTTCCGGTGCTTGTTCAAAGTAATCATTTTTATTGCTGTATGATTGGCGACTAGCAACAACGATGGATAATCACAATCCCATAACGCCGAAGACCATCAAAAGACTGATACACATAGCTCAAGACACATCCTTTGCATCGTCGCAACAAACGACACCAATGGATGACGAAGTAAAGAGAAGGTAAAAAGTTTGCTGAAGTTCTAGAAGTTCAAAAGCTCAATTCCATATCCAGCCGTCAGCTATGACGGACTGCAGCGACACCGACGCAGCGTCTCGACATGCCGCAATTTGAATTAGTTGATAATTTCTTAATAATAAGCTGTAGGTATGAGTACCAGTTGAATCGCCTGTAGCTGCCTCAGGCCGTCGGAGACGGATCAAGCCTTGAAGGTCTATGTCTATTATATAAGTAGACTTTCCGACCTTGTGCCTTTGATCGGGTACACACTAGTAAAGTTTTGGCTCGTCTGAGTAAATGTATAGTATAGTCTTATTTCATAAAACTCCTTTAAAGCGCTTTTGTCAGCCCCATTGTAATCTGTGATACATAATCATCTAATCATCACTAGATAATAGTAGTCATGGCTAACTCAACAGATCTTCGTGAGCTGTTTCTCAGCTCATGGTTCAAGGACTTGAGTCAGACCTGCAAACCAATTTCCAGATCAGCTCAAAATCTAATTTAAAAAAAATCTTACAGATAAAATGCACCATTGACTAAAGCGAGTGAAATGAAAGCCAGATCAGATCATAATACTCACTTCAATAATACGAACATGTTTAACCTGATCCGTGCAATGACCTACCAAAATTTTGTTGAATTTGAAACTACTATATCTTAAGCAGTATTTACTTTTATCTACAATAATGATATTATTACTATGAAACGAAAATAGCTTAGTATTTCGCGCTGTTTTTTCTCCGTTCTAAGTTACATTCCAAATAACCATGACACATATGAAACACAATTCACTGCATATCTGTCTCTATTTTGTGTAGAATGCATCAAATTTTTCTCTTTTAATCTATCTTGCTCAGGCACATGCGGCTCGCCATCACGACGCATCTTTTACTTCTGCGATTCATTTAGCTCATGCTCGTCTCACACTCACGAGTTTTGTTTGTATCGAATCTGTGATAGTGACAGCGAGTGAACCGATTGAACCGCGAGCCAAGTTTTGAGTTGTTTGGTCTAGGCTTGAACCGTGACTCCACAGCTCAAACAGGTGCATTCTGCATATTTGATCCAGTTTAGATCTGAGTTACCCACGGCTTGTTCATAGTATAGGGAAAGGTTCAGATGTTATGATTTGTCACTTGGATTTTTTTTTACCTGGCCAACAGTCTGGGACATTGCTCTTGTATTAGACAGAATGCATATTAGAATTTAGACTATATTGTGTAATTATTTTTATTATAGTGTATGTTTCTTTCAGTTATCCAGTCAACCAGCAAGTTGCAAATACATATGAGTCATCATCGGGGATATTAGATATTGATGAGCTGGAAGGTATTTTTTTCCAAATCTAAATTGAACAATAACATTAAGAACATATTAATTGTAATGTAATATTAATTGTAATACTTCTTTTTACACAACAAAAACTAAAGCTTAATTTATATTATAATGCAAAAGTATATGGTGTAGGTTTTTGCAAAGTTGTTGCATACTGGCATTGACATATGAATAACTGAGAAATTGAATACAGATGTCATCCAAATTTTACAATTTTTTAGCCCATAGTATGTTCATAAATGAATTGTCTCTCTGTTGTAGCTCTGGGAGAATCGGGATTTGACACTAATTTTATGAGAGCATCGGTAAGTTTGTTTTACAACATATAAATAAATGCATATTTATACTTATAATAAAACTATAACAGGTCAAATTTTGTACATTGAAGAAATTTCACCACGCTTATCAGCAACCGCGTCTAACTCGCTTTGAACTTTTTTAACCTAATTTGAGTCTTATGCCACATAAATAGATCTCAAAATTGTATTTATCGAAGTCCAACCGCATACGCAACGCACACGCCATACGCCCGCCTTATGCCTACTCAGTGCCCGCCCCGCACACACACCGCACCCGCCATGCGCCAGTGCCGCCACATAAAACCCTTTCGCCCATAGTTGGACATCAATGGTAGTACAAGCGGGTGCGAGGCGTCCGCGATACATACGCTGATTTATACCTACCCGATAAATACGCAAGAAGAGCCTACGCTACAGGTGAAGGATAACATCGTGTGGAAACCATAGCATGGTGGCAGGAGGGCATTTTTACCACTTGCCTGGCTAACTACCAAGCTATCAAGTTAAAAAATCTGTCGCCAAACAACTAACGGCGTGTTGCGGCGGCCTTCTTTGAGAGCCATTGTATTCCAGACTAGACATGCTCCATCTAGGGGCCGCACATTGACTTCTGTGGTAGTGCGAATTGGTTGTCAAATGTTTAGCTGTCTTGAATAAAAAATAAATTGGCAATCGGGATACATACATTCGCAAAAAAGTCCTACGGGTAAAAAAGAGTGCTGAATTCGCAATATTTAAATAGGCGTTAAGGCTATGCAGTCTTTAATTCGTCAGAATTGTCCACTAATGCTGAACATAATTGTGCGAATATCTCAGTATCGCTTTAATTAATTAAATTTACAGTTCAAAACACTTCTATCTTATGACATAATTAATATCTTTTATAATGATAAGACTTTCAGAAGCACCACTAAAATTAATTCTCTAATTTTTAAGCCTGACTAACGTAATTACTCAAGGTAAGCATACTTTCAAAAGCTCCATCAACCAATGTACGTCAAGATTAAGCAGCTTTAAAATTTTAGCATCAGATTTATATGTGTGTGCAAACATTATCATAAATATCTCTAAGTTACATACAAAGCTTAAGTGAATACCTATTCGCTTTAGCCGGAAGTTCGTTGATTCGACCTTTGTATCTTCATATATATGTATTAAATATCCTATTGAATCCCACTAAACTACAATATTTCATATTATTTCAATTCTAACCACTTTTTATACAGATTCCATCTCTAAAATGTTTGATGTCTTTATTTACTTTTTAGTTGTAAGAAACATTAGGTTAGTTAGTGTATGAATTACTGTTTTTTTAGTTTTGTCACAAATACAATTATTTGATATCAGTATGATAATTTTATTTTAGCATGCATTCTGCCCTGGAGAGATGACAGGTAGATCCACAAGCGCTGAATCAATTCGCAAGTCTACGACCCTCGGACGTCATTCTGGGGTCATTAATGCAATAAAGAGTGATATGGACAAGCAGAGTCAAGAGGTCAACAATTTACTGAGATATTCCATTTCTAACACATCTTGCTCATTTCAGGCAAAGGTATTTTTATTTGTATTTAATGGTTTTCTGTATCGTTTTGGTTGACACCAAACTAATTTTGTAGTTCTGCTCAGTACATATTATTTTATATTCTTATTTGTTTCAACAGAATCAGGTGTTACTTTAGAAATCGATACCTAATATAATCGTAGTAATATAAAACGCGAATGTATAGATGTATGTTTATTACTCTTTCAAGCAAAAACTGCTGAACTTGGCAGGGAGATAGCTTAGACCCTGGATTAACTCATTGGCTACTTTTTATCCTGTATTAACGCGGCTAACACCGCAGGGCAGGGCAATATTCTATCTAGTGTTTTTCTGCTTCATTTTGGTGTGAAATCCTAACTGATCATTTAATTACTCTTCAGAAATTAATAATTATTAACGTTTTTAGGTGGATATATCAGCTGATGAAGCATCACTTAAGTTGAGAGAAGCACCTCTGCCTTTACTACCTTCAACAACACAGACTATATTCTCAGACACTGCGAAGTAAGTATTCTATTCGCTGCTCAATGTATCAGCCCATAGAGTTCCACTGTATTGTGTGAGCAACACACTGGATTGCGGGTTCCAGACTACATTTATCTTCGAAGTTCGAAACCTATTCAAAGGTGCGTTAGCTGAAACGCGTCATAAAAAGAAATATTAGACTCGGCAATTCGAATTACGCTAAGAAAAATATGTACAGTTCGGTAATAGACTAATCTACTGAAACGCGATGGGATATTTTTGAAATACTATTTAGTTATTGAAAAATCAATTGTGTCACAAACATAGTGAATTCTTCCAATTGTGTAATTTAGATTTGACGCAGACGCGCCATTAACGCAATGAATATTGAAAACAAAGACGCTGTGTGATTTTTAAACGTGATCAAAAACACATTTGAAAACACGATTGGGATTGACCAAAAAAAGCTTGCACGCAGTGTGCTCTGCTCGCCCAAAAAGATCAAAGTTTAAAACCTAGTTGTTGTTGTTAAACATAACTTGAAGTTTAAAAAGACAAATGTAATCCTACAGTTACACATCTACAATTAATTCCGTCCTAGTGTATTTATGACTAACATACATTAGGGGTCCACCATCCTCAACAGTGGCACGTGTATGTGTACTACTAATCTAATATTTAATTTATCTATCAACTATTTTTGGTGAAAAATTCTTGTGCCAAGTCTTGTGTTGTTTATTTCCAGTACAAATAACTCGGCACTATCAGTAGGTGCGTACTTTCAAAGACGATGTCTCGGCGTGGAGGAGGGAACCTTGGGAAAGGCGGCTGATAGCCCCAACAGGTCCGAATACTCGATGCCTAGCATTACTGAAGGTATGCCAGTAAAGCACAGCGTAGCTGTTAGCTTGTTCGCAATTTTCAATATATTGCAATATCCTAGACTGTAGTCCTAGACTGTATCTCGGAAGGCAGTGTTCCTCTCGTACACACATGTGAGCATGTTTTACACGCAACTTCTAGTGCAATTGGTAGGGATACTCAACACATGTTATATTAATGTGGTGTGTTGCAAGTTCTTTGCTTTTAAAGTATTTTAAAATAGTTAAATTATAATTAGGTAAGTATAGTTAATTAGTAGCATAGTATAGCTTAGCGGTTATATGAAATAACAAAAGACAGACTTTAGTAGTAGTTGAAGTATACGAGTATATATGTTAATGGAGTACTCATTTTAAATTGGGCTACATCATTTATAAGTGTGTGTGTATATGCGTATGCGTGCGAGGAGGGTACACGTATTTTGTATATTTTGTCTCGTTTTCTGGCACTATGTTTTTGATCTGTTTTGTCACGTTGATCTTGCGATATTTGGTATAGAAAAAAATAGACAAGGATTGGTACAGCTTGTCGGATGTCGGCGGTCTTTAAATATAATAGTTTTTGAAATAGCTCTTTGGCATCTTTCTGTAGTAATTATTGTAGATTTAGGTCAACCTCCAAACGACGATACGCAGAAAGCTATAATAGATTGACATAGTGCGTAAGAGACACATTACATGAATGAGCTGTGTTTTGTCAGAGATATGTCTAATTGTTTTAAATAATTAAAATAACTTCCTAATTCGTGTCGTCACAGGTTTTATCTGCGATTTCTAATTGAGGTTGTGGTCTTAAACTACGCCTATTATAATTTTATTTCATTAGTTACGGTTAATTCAATGCAAGTGCACATTTTGACATATACCTACGCACAATGTGTATACCTAATAGATCGCTTTTAGCGATAAGACTGTCACTTGTAAACTAGATTTCCTGTATATTTGACGTGTGTGTGTCTGCAATAAAAAGTTAAATCATTAATTCAGAGCCTAAACTGCTGAACATAGAGACATAGAAGGATAGTGTATTTGTAAGGTGTAGGAGTGTACTAAAAATAGATTTTTGGAAATTCAACCCCTAAGGGGGTCTAATAGGAGTTCAAAGTTCAAAACTTCTTTATATTCTATTTTCTGTCGCGAGTGACAGCTAAAAACTCATGAGCACCATACTCTATGCGGATGTGCCAAGTGTAAGGCCACACACGACCACAGTCACCAAATAAAACTTAACTTTTTACAGCCTTGATTCACTTCTCAGTTCTAGTCTTTAGCTAGACATTTATGAAATTGGGTTTTTTTTTAATAAATTACAAGTTATCAACAATGCATTCATTTTCAGTTTCACAGAAACCATTTTATACAGTAGACGAATTATTGGACCATGGGTTGGACAGCATTCCAGTCCGCCAGTCGCGAGCACCCGAGCGAATAAATATAAAACCCTATACAAAAGTACAAAAAAACTATGATAAGCAAACATTTCCGTCTGCATCCAAACAAACACACGTACCAAAGAACAACGAAACATACAATAAGGGACTGGATTATTCGTCAGTAAGCAAAGCACCTGAGCCCACATTTCTGGTGCCTGCGAAACCCCTTGCGTCGTCATCGTTTGCCAGCACACGTCAAGAAGTCTCGAAAGCAACCAATATTTTGATACGAAACTTGAACGCTGGTTTGAGACTGACCTCAGAAGATACAGAGGAGTCTGCTTGTCCTACAGATAATTCGATCAGTTTATCGAAAATTGCTGATTACCTTGGTAAGTTAATTTAGTGTTTGTTCCCCCAAATATATATAATATACAAATCCCAAAGCATCCTTTCAACTCACCGGGTTAAAAGTATTCAGCAGTGTTGTTTGAAAGCAGATTTTGATAAAGCCTTTTTTAAAAGTAACTTTTTTTAGCTGTGTTACGTGAAAATCGGTACAGCCTTTTTATGATTATTGCTCATTTATAACTCGGAACAAATATTATATCGAGATTGATTTATAAAATTTATTATTTGCTTTCATTTCTTAGATGAAATCTAATCTCGCTGACTTTTCTCAGGTAATGAATCAAACGTTAGCGTCTCAGCTATGCTCAAATACAACAATCGCACCAATGTTCCAGTCAAGAAGCAACCGCTCACAGAACTACACATGAACTTACAAGAAGAGACTAATGAGGGGTTGAAAGTTACCAACTTACGTGACTCTAGGAAGACTGATGTTTCCAGTACTGCTGGCACTATGTCATCTGTTGCCAATCTTCGAGACTCGAGAAAGACTGACGCTGGCAGTTCAGCGGGCACTCTTAGCACTGTCATATCACTTAATAAGCATATTGCTCAAGATAAAGAGATCCCGGCTATCTTGGTGGCCGAGGCAAATAAACAGCTAGCTGATGATGTGAATAAAGAGGCGAAAAGATCCAAATCGCCTTCAAGTAAGAGCCAGTCAACTCTAAGCACTGTTCATGAGAATTACTCCAGCTTCAAGTCTGGTGATAGTCCTTTGCAAAACAGTAAAGGTAAGTTTATTCTATAAAGTTATTACTACTAATATGTGATATTTATTTACTACTACTTTAATACTACTGATTATGTGATATTTAAATGTTTATTGTAACTCGTTATGACTTTCGTATAATTTGTACAAAAGACACCGTAGAGACCTATTGCCGCCAAATCCCCGGGTTACAAGTAAGAATAATCTGAGGAATACAGATTGATTTGTTTTTCTAATAAAATTTCCTGTAACAACTTTTTTAAACTTACTTACTGTACCACTCTTTGTTTAATGCCATTTTACGCCAATATTTTTAAAATAAGTCCACTTCGCTAGGCCACCGTGTTCTAGGCATGCTTCGGTTGCGTAGCACATCAAGGTGCCACTGTATCACGATCTTGGCCCACCTGTTGGGATGCAGCCGCATTGACCCACTTCCTCAGCAAACACATTTATTTTATTTGTAAAGATAAATATACAGTTGATATTTTCAGGCGACGTTACCAACACACATGTCCTCTCACCAAACAATGCATATAGAGAGTTAGATCACTCTGTAGATTGGCACGATGTATTACAACAGAAAAGAATTAAACAACAGAGCTTTGCTAAAGGTTTGTGGGTCGCTTCCATATCAAAATAACGGGACAACTAACTTAATTATCATCAAAAATCTGTCACGCTAATTCTGCTAATACAATTTTATAAATAATTTACTAAAAATACTAAAAATCTCTGGATACACATAATATATCCTACAATCAACATTTTGGTGCCATCTACTAATAATATTATATATACATAAAACACATTTCGTTATATCACACATTGCATATTGTTTGACCATATAAGTAATCGTATAAAAATATTCAGTGTATTATGATTTTATATTTAATTTCAGAGCATTGGGCTGAGATTGAGGCACCTGTATGTAGCGGATTTGTAGGTAAAAAATTCACTATCGAACTGCAAACCTACTACATATTCTATTATATAATTATTATAGATCAATGATTAATATTATTATTTTCAGGTTTAGAATGTATCGTAAATTTCAACGTAACTAACTTAACTGAAAGTTGGTTAACCGCCTCATTTAAGTTTGATGATCTACCAAACAATGGCAAAGACATTACCATAGAACTGCCGCGTTTACCGCTACTATTATCGCCGAGAAAAACGGAAAAATTCATATTCCATATTACTTCCAATATTGAATTAGACGTCGCCATTCCGTACTATGTGTGTTTAAATGACGCGTCTATCAATGGAGATATGGAGCAACACGGAACATTTGAAGTTCATGTTAAAGTGCCAATGATTCAGGCTATGTCAAGCGATGGGGTGAACAAGGTCACCTTCCCGCCTATTCAAGAGAAATCTTCCATAATCAAGTCGTTCGTACTTCTCAGCGATTGTTCCGCTGATTTGCAGTTAGAATTGTCGATCGCTGAAGGAGACAGCATTTTTGCAATAAAAAGCGTACAGGAAATTGTGAAAAGTGACGTTAATAAAGTGCTGGTGGAAAGGCAGGGTTCGGTTGAAGAGATGCAATTAGAAAAGACGAAAACTAAAGGAATTAATAGGCAACTGTGCAGGTTATCCAGTGGTAATGCTATTAAAGTTAGAATTCAAATGAATGCGCCGAAATTGTCTGATCTGCAATTGGGTAAGGATTCTAATTTCTATAACTTTGTCTTGTAAATTTTATTGAATGGCATGCTACCGTGTTTCAAAAGATTCATGTTGATTGTGGTTCGTGAACCACATTGAAATGAGCTATAATGCTGATTTGAACAAGAGCATAAAATATAAAATTATTATTAATATTAAATATATTTATTAATAAAAGATGTATATGCCTAAATGATTGTTGGTTATTTTACAGAGGAAAACATAGCAACAATATGCGGCGCACTGAACGTGAATCTGATCGGAGTGAAAACAGTGCTGCGTAGGGTCGAGCTCGTAGGCACCGTAGGCACTGTCAACCTCGTCGTCAACTTGCCAGATAATAAGCTGCACTTGTCTAGCGGTAATTATTATAAAAACTTATTTAGAAACTTTTATAGATTAATGTTACTTGCCCAATAGTTCATTTTATTATTTTTATTCGTTTTGATTTGATAATCGTATCGTGTCATTTCGAGTGTAGTCTTTTCTTACGCGTCGTAAATGAAAAAAGAACCACTTAAACTCAAGTTTCTTTTTTCTTAGGCTGGAGACGGTAGACGCTAGTCCCGGGAATCGTTAATTTGTGGCGGCGCCCCGGGTGGTTTCTTCTCTATTTTTTATGGATCTTTTGGTCTCGATTACGTATCAAGTACAGTATATCCGATACGCAACGTGAATTTTCACTCTTGATGTTCTTTTTTTTATCCTACACAGCTAGGCATTTGTCATTTAGTCTGGAATACACTAGCTCTCAAGGAAGGCTGCCGGAACACACCGTTAGGAGCTTGGCGACAGATAGACAGACTTTAGGTTATTGCCGCGTGCTTGCAACAGATCGTGGCAATCATGCATGATTTCAGAGCGGAAATAGAGATCTCATCTATACTAATATTATAAAGAGGAAACATTTTATACACAGCTATTCCTCTTTAATAAATGAATATGAAATAGCTAGAATAAAAAAAATGAGATTGTATTTAAGACACTACATTTACATTTCTTTTAGAGTCAACGAACGTGACCCTCTACAACACGGGGTCGGTGAACGGAGTGTGGGTGCTAAAGATCGCTAAACATTCGCCTGACGGTTTCCCCTTCAAAGTGGGCCCCACTAAGTTTGACATCCGTCCCGGGGGGTCTAAGAGTATCACCCTCTGTTACACCGGCCCTCAGGACGAACCGAACGCGGCGTAAGTACTTCGAACTTTTAAGACCACCCATAGGCAAAGTAGGGGTGTTATAACTTTGATGTGTCTGACTTCTGTCTGGTATTGAGGCACTTATCCCAATTATTACCTAGTACTGGAAACATAATCCCGTCAAAAATATTACATGTACAAAAATGCAACAAGTCTTGCAGTGCAGATTTTCTGCCGTAATAGGTTGTGAAATCGAATATAAAATAAGTCGGTTAATTCGAATATAAAATAAGTCGATTAATTCATTAAAATAAGTCGGTCAATTTTTCTATCTATGGGAGAAACTTTCCAATTACTTTGTCATAAATTGTTATCCTAGACATTTTTAAAAGAACTATTGATTTTTTTTTCAAGTATCAAATTATTTATTATTATTTATTTCTTTTATAAATTTAGTGCCTTGGCAAACTCACACATAATTCGCTATTGGTCATTAAGTTAATGTGTATAGGGATAGACATTGTTGCGCCGTGTGCAATTGACTTTACTTGATTTTTAAATATGAGAATATTCACTTCAATCACTTTCTAGCTACTCTAGAACTCAAAGCAAGCAAGGGTTAACTGAGTTAACTGATCCTATGGCTCTCCATAGGATCAGTTAATCCATTACTGACAAACATTATTGTAAAACAAAATTGCCTGCTTCTTTCAGAACTCTAGTTTTCGAAGACCTCATCACTTTTCACAAGATAGCGATAGACATATCGGGTGGTTCGGACACAAAGTCTTTTCCTATAAGAACCAACCACGGACTTTTATCCTTCGTACGTCCCGGCAGAAAGGAAATCAGTCTAAAGAACTCCACGGCAAAAAAAATTCACATCAGAGTTTTTGTCGAAGGTGAAGGATTTGCCTTAGATCTGCCAGGACTAGAGCCCAGAGGAGTTTATTGCATGCCATTCGCGCCTAACGAATGTCGACCGCTGCCGATTCTGTTCAATCCGGTTTCGAATATACCGCAAACTGCGAATCTACATTTGGTATACGATAAGAACAGCGAAATTTCAAGGAGTGTAAGTTCATTTGTTATTATACATTGATTTCAATATTTAATGTTACATCGACGGATGATGGCCATAGAAATATCCTATCACCTTGGTTACTCCGTTGGAAATACTTATATCCTAGTTTCTGTCTACATATAGGACAACATTTCTAAAATCTTTAGTATATGGGATAAATTAAAACATCTATTTACATATTTCGTTAATTATAGTGGAAACTAGTTTCAGTTGTTTCTATCTGACTTATCTGTGTTAGTGAACTTAATAATACGAGTATAAAGAGCCTTAGCTATGTGTATTTATTTACTACGTGTCCAGGTTCGTTTGTTCGGTTGTTCGAGCGGCGAGTCCCTCCGCTGGTCCGGGCTGGTGACGTACGGCGACACGGCGCTGGTGCGTGCGGTCAACCGCGCGCCGTGCCGCCTCGACCTCTACAACAAGTGCCACATGCCCGCCTTCCTCTGCGCGACCGTATCCTTCAACTGTGAGGAATATTATACTATACTTATAGACATTCTTTATCATAACTGTTGAGTGAAATGGAACGCAATCATAGTTTAAAATGATCTCTATGTCAGTTGTCACTGTCAATATATAATATTTTTCTCATACCCTGCACAGTGAAAATCATATAAATTAAATTCAGAAGCTAATAAGGCTTTATTCTTTTCCATCAATAACTTATGTTGATCAGCTATTTCAAATTGTCTCATTCGTACCGCTATATTTAGAATGTTAGTCCTAGCTAAGCAGACGTACAATACTTAGCTTTTTAAACTACCTGTAAAATGTTGTTAGCCTTTATTTACTTAATCATACTTGATTACTGCACCTAAACTCGATGCAAAATTTCAAAGAAAGCTCTAAGAATCTTGATAGCTCTTGCTAAAACTTTGGTATTCGATTCAGTGCAATACAACGCGGTAGCGTCTACCGCGCGTCTAGTCGGCGGCAACAACGTGATCACAGGCCGCGGGCGGCATTCACTTACACTACACGTAGACTGGGCGCGAGTGGAGCGACGCGCGCGGGACGCAGCTACCGGCGCGCTCGCTACCATCTCCGTGCTGACGGGCGCTGAGCTCACTCGCCGGAGGATACTCAAGTACGTACATCGCACTACACGTAGACTGGGCGCGAGTGGAGCGACGCGCGCGGGACGCAGCTACCGGCGCGCTCGCTACCATCTCCGTGCTGACGGGCGCTGAGCTCACTCGCCGGAGGATACTCAAGTACGTACATCGCACTACACGTAGACTGGGCGCGAGTGGAGCGACGCGCGCGGGACGCAGCTACCGGCGCGCCCGCTACCATCTCCGTGCTGACGGGCGCTGAGCTCACTCGCCGGAGGATACTCAAGTACGTACATCGCACTACACGTAGACTGGGCGCGAGTGGAGCGACGCGCGCGGGACGCAGCTACCGGCGCGCTCGCTACCATCTCCGTGCTGACGGGCGCTGAGCTCACTCGCCGGAGGATACTCAAGTACGTACATCTCACTACACGTAGACTGGGCGCGAGTGGAGCGGCGCGCGCGGGACGCAGCTACCGGCGCGCTCGCTACCATCTCCGTGCTGACGGGCGCTGAGCTCACTCGCCGGAGGATACTCAAGTACGTACATCGCACTACACGTAGACTGGGCGCGAGTGGAGAGACGCGCGCGGGACGCAGCTACCGGCGCGCTCGCTACCATCTCCGTGCTGACGGGCGCTGAGCTCACTCGCCGCAGGATATTCAAGTACGTACATCGCACTACACGTAGACTGGGCGCGAGTAGAGCGACGCGTGCGGGACGCAGCTACCGGCGCGCTCGCTACCATCTCCGTGCTGACGGGCGCTGAGCTCACTCGCCGGAGGATACTCAAGTACGTACATCGCACTACACGTAGACTGGGCGCGAGTGGAGCGACGCGCGCGGGACGCAGCTACCGGCGCGCTTGCTACCATCTCCCTGCTGACGGGCGCTGAGCTCACTCGCCGGAGGATACTCAAGTACGTACATCGCACTACACGTAGACTGGGCGCGAGTGGAGCGACGCGCGCGGGACGCAGCTACCGGCGCGCTCGCTACCATCTCCGTGCTGACGGGCGCTGAGCTCACTCGCCGGAGGATACTCAAGTACGTACATCGCACTACACGTAGACTGGGCGCGAGTGGAGCGACGCGCGCGGGACGCAGCTACCGGCGCGCTCGCTACCATCGCCGTGCTGACGGGCGCTGAGCTCACTCGCCGGAGGATACTCAAGTACGTACATCGCACTACACGTAGATAGGGCGCGAGTGGAGCGACGCGCGTGGGACGCAGCTACCGGCGCGCTCGCTACCATCTCCGTGCTGACGGGCGCTGAGCTCACTCGCCGGAGGATACTCAAGTACGTACATCGCACTACACGTAGACTGGGCGCGAGTGGAGCGACGCGCGCGGGACGCAGCTACCGGCGCGCTCGCTACCATCGCCGTGCTGACGGGCGCTGAGCTCACTCGCCGGAGGATACTCAAGTACGTACATCGCACCACTATACACGTGGTGTGGTGTTTAAAATGTTGCGTGTCCGTGTACTCAGCGATTGAAGCATTTCTACACTGCATGACCACAACGGCAAGGGTAATTGGGGTTTCGTCAAGTAACAATCAAAACAGTATCAGCTATGCAAAACAATGCTACTACAACATCTGCCGCAACTAAAACGGAACTTATTCTTCGTACTATATATATATGACAACCATTTGAGTGATTTCGCAGAAATCTTTATTAATGTGGTGCGCCGCATGTATGAACCATATATAATTGAAGCCTATAATTGAGCCAGTAATGGCGCCATTGCAAAATTTCATCACCCCTTACGATTAGTACGCCCCATTTCATATTCTCTTATCAAAAATCATACACTTCCAATCAAAAATCACAGAAGACTTAAAAAATCTACAAAATCATAGAACCCATACGCCAAGTTTGGTCAAGATTGGTGGGAAACTACGACCTGTACGCGATGTCGAAATTTCGAGAGACAAGCAAAATAATGACAGTTTGATTTAGTAAAGTAGTAGTAATAGACAGGACATTTTTTTACTATCCATCCATTTGTTCAAATAAACATCTCGGGAACTATATATACAAACATGTAATAATTTACTAAATTAAAGTGAATACATGTAATTATAATGACTTATGTGTACGATACGCTTAACATTATTCTTAACCCTAATTGTGTAATCAATGAGGATCGTTTTTTATTAGCTCCGTCCCTGTCTCACTGTGCTATTGTCTGTTTGCCACAGCATTTAGACATAGTATAACGAGAAATAATATCTAGTAAAACGGCAATAATAGATTTGTCCGCGGTATTTGCATTTTAGTGACAAAATTTTCAGTCTCATGACTTGAAGAGGTGCGTCCTTGTGTTGTCTTCGTCGTAGGCCGCCACATCTTTTATCTTTTTACTCATTCTTGATAGCCTTTGACAGACCCATGCTCTAAGAGTCTTATCTTTACCAACCTACTAATCTGTGATGACTTGGTGTTCCAGAGTGATTCGCGACGAGTGTAGCGGGGCGCTAGACACGTCACTACTCGACGATCGATTGAAGGTGCTCGCGGGACATTTCGAAGGAGAGGACCACAATATAGATAACTTGCTCGCTAATTTTAAAGAGACCAAGGTACGTGTTTGTGTAATGACTTACCTAAAATCTGCACCTCACTCAGCATTCTTTTCGCAGATGACATATCTCTTCTGTTTAATAATTCTGAAATAAGTGCTAATAATATATGCTCTCTATCTAGTCATTGAAACTTACAACAATATCAAAACTTGGCTATCAGAACATAACTTAGAAGTAAATGACAACAAAACTAAATTAATCCAATTCAAACCTCATCAAAGAAAATCAGTGAATTTAGATACAATAACTAATAGTACAAATATAAAAGAAGTAGCAGAATTTCATTCATTCAACCATAGACACACATTTGAATTGGAAGGGTCACGTAAAAGGTATTAAAACAAAACTATCACAGTTTACTTATGGCTTAAGTGTTCTGAAAGAAAACACCAAAAAAGATTGTGCTCTTACTGCGTACTACGCTTACGCATATTCCTGGCTTACCTATGGCGTAATAATGTGGGGTGAAAGTCCTGATGTCGGAGACCTACTAATCGCGCAGAAAAAATGTATACGTTTAATAATGAACATAAAACCAAGAGAATCCTGTAAACCACACTTTATAAACCAAAAAAATCTTAACGTTACCATCAATATACATCTTTGAAGTAGCTATGTTTGTTTGCCATAATGTCCTCGGTCAGTTTTCCTACAATACAAACATACGTCACAAAACAAAATTAGGCCCTTCCTGTACCAAAACTCGAGATGTTTCGAAGCAGTCCACTCTACCTCTGATTTTGATATATAATAAACTACCTGACAAAATAATACATATAGAAACCAACAGTAAATTTAGAGCACAATTAAAATCCTACCTCATTGAAAAAGCCTATTACTCCATTAAAGAATTTATATAAGAACCTGATGAACATAATATAATTTACTACTAATAAATACTGCTATCAATAGTTGCAGTTAATAGATATAACATAGACATTAAACTATGTATTACTATTAATAATTAAATTATTATAAGGAAAGAATATATAAAGTTTGTTATGTTTAGAATTAGATTTATTTCAATATATAGTATTTTTTTTTTTTATATTTTAGGTGTAATTATAATATTTTAAGTTTAATTTAAGTACACTTTGCTAGACCCTTGCAGGGTCCTTATGTTAGTTTTAGGCATCTCATGTAAACCTAGACTAACATTTGGATGCAATAAAGAACTAACTAACTAAGAAAATATAAAACTTTGACCAACTAAAAAGATGAACATATATATATATTATCTGTAGATCTTAAATGGTCTATAAGTAATCTATCTTCTTTATTTTTTTTTGTTGTAGTTAGCCATTTCGTTTTTGGCAATAAAGGCACTTAGTAGGCCGGTAGTCATAGTTTGAGTTTTTTTTCTTTAAAGACGAGGTAATCTATTGTGAGTATTCGGCTGCATACTTATATTTATTACGTACTAGCTTACTCGACGAATTTCGTACCGCCTAACAGTCGATTCTTTAAAAAATATTTTTTGCTACTGAACTATTCTAAAAAAAGAATTAGCAAAATCAGTTCAGCTGCTCTCGAGATTTGAGCTTAGCAACACATTCAGCGATACATTTTTATATTATAGATAGTTTCGATTTTAAGTTTTGCATGTTATTTCAGGGATTCTTTTTGCTTTGAGTTCGGTATGTGTTAGACATTTCGCGTTGTTGAACTCATAAAATATCCACACATCTTTTTACAATATTCTTGCAAATGTTTACTACTGCAAAACGATCATTCTACGATTTTAAATCAACTTACCTTAACAAAGTCCTAACCCGCAATAACCAGCGTGGGGGACTATGGCCTGTACCCCTTTCTGACAGTAGAGACCCGTGGCCAGCAGAGGGACGCTATGGGACTATGCTTACAATATGAGCCAACCTAATTTTCAATATCTGAAGAACTATGTTTCGTTAAGTTTCTACAAATACGTTAGCAAAGTTACGCTAGCTCTTACTAGCCCATTATTGAAACCGCGTCGTTAATGTAGAAAGATAAAGAAAAAAAATAGATACATGAAAGTTGTAACTGTGGTAGCGATTAAAATAATTAATATTTATTCAAGGCGTCATTGAACGAGCTTATTGGCGGTCTACACGAACTAACCGCTCAGATCGTCCTCCCACAAGACATGGCAGAAGAAAATACATTTGTCGTTACTGATGACACAGTGGTAGAACATCACACACTCTGTGATTAGATATGTAACACTTATGTTGTAAGTAGATATTTTTCAATTTCTAGGTAAAGGCTTCTTTTATACCGGTTCATATACACGATTATACTTACGATTAAAAAAATATTAAGAACTTAGCAATATTTAGAAAGTATTACACCTTACTAAGGTTTTATTTACGAACTTTTCGCCTGTCGTTATAGTTATGAACTTTTTACATACGAAAATCGTCAGATGTCTTCATGCGAAGCGTATTTAAAATAAACCGAAAGTTATGAACTTGTGTAAAAGGCCTGAGAGCTTTATTAAATTGTATTATTTAATGTTTTAATTTTGATAAAACCAGTTCTAATAAGATAAGGAATTTATCAGAAAATGTTACCTGTTTTCCCATGTGAGTATTTTTAAACGAAAACTATCTGTGTAAGAATTGTAAGGCTTTTTAGTTCTCTATTGTCCGTCCGAAAGCAAATATTGTAATAGGTGTGTATAAAACTTTAAGGAAATAAAAATCATTGTGTTTAATTCATATCATTTATTATTTTCTTAACCTGTTATATTTATTCCAATCGTTTTCCTATTTTTTTTAATCATTGCGTCTAAGAGATTCGACTGCCTCGCGCAGCTATCCGTTAGAAATGACCATTTAAAAATATTGCCTACAACTTATAAAACTAAAATGCATTTCACTTAATTTAAAGTCGTAAACACCGCAAAAATGATAAACTTTACTATATACAGGACTAAATTTGACGGTTCATAGATTTCAAATTGTTATTTTCGCTAATAATATTAATAGATCGTTTACAATGAACCTCTAATGCTAGGATATAGATAGAAGTGCAGGAGTACAGTTCACTAATGTCGCAAAAGAAATGTAAAAAAATAGGGTGTTGTAAAATGAGAAGGTATTGGTCATGTGAGGAGGTTCATTGTAAGCGACCGAAACAACAATACATCGAGCTTGGTGTATTTATACTATTACGATTATATTCTTTTACACATGGTCAGATATTCGTGTAGCGCACACTGATGCGCCTCAAACACTCCATGCCTCTCACTCGCTCTCATACACACAGCACGCATCCTCTCTCTCTCTCTCTTTCTCTCTCAATCGCACACGACGCATTTGGCAGTAAATATAATATAGTAGTTCTCACACGTCAATATTCACATAGAACTCATCGCAAAAGAAGTACTATTTGGAAGTGTCGAATACAAAACATGTACTTATAATATACGATATACAATAATTTATATTTGTAACGGAGATAAATGTGAATATCGACCGCGTACAAAGTGAGCTCAACGCGGGATTGCTACTATGCCGTACAAACTACGAAAAAATCTTATGAAAATGGAAGTACTTACACTTTTTTATTAGGTTACAACTAATTTGGATTAAAATGGCTGACAAATTATTAAATAGAGTGCTTTAAATTGCTATTTACTCATTGCTCCATTACATTCGTACCTAATAAATCTAACTAGTCGCAAAAGAAGACTAAAGTGAAAGACATCGATTAGCGACATACATCTCAAATTATGTATGTACGTTTAAAAAAGAAACTGACAAAATGTACAGCACGAAATAATCACCGGTGACCCTCTGTCGATGCGATACGCATTCTATAATATATACATTACACACTCACACATATTTTTTACAATAGGAATTAAGGTTAATCAACTAAAATTAAACCAGTCGCTTAATGAGCTATATAAAGTAGTAATGTAAAGATCGCCAACGATACACTGGCCTAGGAGCGGTCGTTCCGCCTTAACGCTATCGTTATAAGAACAATCACATGCTATAATAATAGTTATCGATAATTGCCGAGGCTCGTGAGTTACATAACTTGCACTTGTTCTTCTAAATTATTTAATTAACAAGTAATTAAAGTGCGGCTCGCTGCCACGACTAGACGCGTCCTAGAAATGTGGCAGAGAGCCGACGCTCAGAGATCAATATGGCTATACACGGCGACCTATTTCGTGAACATTCATACCGAACCGCTTTTACGCGACGTTGCATCTCTTTGTTATTCAGAAACCCTAAGTCAACAACTTTAACGTGTGTACCTACTCGGTTAAATCATGTCGCGTAATTGTGGTTCAGGCAGTATTCTGTATTTACTGCAGTCTAACTTAACAATTAAACCATTGTCGTCGTTACCAAAAAGATAGTTGACAAACATGAGCTTCGTACCAAACAAATTCGAAATATTACAAACCCGCATAAGTCACCGAACAACAATGAGACTATAAAATCGTCATCAATACATAATTTATGGAGCGGAAAGTAAAGAGTATAGTATAATGCATTAAAATCGGAAAATGTTTTAGATTTACAAATTTGCCATTAAAGTATAATTATCACAGATAACGTTAAAATAAAAGATATTCGTGTCGTGTCTTCGCAGGGGGGAGGGATGTAAAAAATAATTTTACATAGTCTATGTCATATGGATATCTGTGTGCTTATAAATAAGTTATGTGTTCTCGGTGCCATTTTGTATTGGCATCGACTTGGGAGTTCGACTCGAGAGTCAAGCTCCTGCGTTAATCTCCTCACAACACTCCGCGACACGCGTTATTATATTACAACTATAACCCCCGATCATCTAGATCGCATGAACCAGTCCTCTTCACTGTCAATAGTTCATACTTCTGGTGTATTTTGTTACATTTGTATTTCACTCATCGTATTTGCAACAGTTTAAACAGATTACACAAGCTTCTTTCTTCGGGATTTCAGAGATATCGTCACACGGTCGAAAATTTCTTATTGCATAATTACCAGTTCCATAAAGGGTCCAGTCAAGAATCGTCAAATACATAAAAGGGTGCTTAATTTCATGTGTCAATATCTTACAAAATAATTATTCTTTGCACCAGTCCCCATAGTCTTTTTGACTGCCGTTACCCTGTGTTGGATTTCTTCTCAATATTCCGATTCGCTAATTGTGTCTCATCTTCGACGAATCACATATCCTTGTGCTTTTTTGTCATAAAAATTAATAAGCATGCCATCCATTGATGATGTTGTCGTCTACACGTAGAAAGGATCATACGCACATAGTTTAAAAGCATACAGCCTTCATCCTTGACGATACAAATATCTTCTGTTGCTGTATACAATGCGCCTAAATCTTAATAATGTTACGGCTTGTCATATTTTGTACGTGTCTTTTCTATTGCCAATACCCGAAATCCTGACGCATATATCACGAGCTAGCTAATAGCGAGTAGGCCTCTTGTTGCACTGCTCTTAATAAATCTGTTTTGTTCACTGTATTATTTTGTATGCAAACAATACAGTGTTTTCTATCTATGTATCATGCACGCATCTCTTGCACGTGTGCACGTCTGTTGCCAATACGATACGATCTCTTAAAGCGAGTGTAGTCAGTGTGGGGGTGTGTAGCTAGTGTGGTGTGGTGTCGCGAGGCGTGCGCGCGGGCTAGGGCGCGCGGTACAGCAGGTAGGCGGTGAGCGCGGGCGGCAGCGCCAGGCGGGAGGCGGCCGCGCGCAGTCGCCCGCGGCCCACGCGCTGTCTGATCACGCGCCGACATAACTCCATCAGCGGCAGCGGTTCGGCTGCGGCAATAACGGAACGGTCAATAGGAGTCACAGGGTAAAAGGTTACATATGAACAAAGATCTCAATCGCAACTGCCCAAATAAGAATAATGGTTGATTTAGTTATCTACAAAACAGATCATAATAGCTGTGATGACAGGAGCGCATTAATGTTACATACATAAGCATATATGTTATTTTCAATACAAGGTACTTATCGACAATATTGCTCCGAATATGATTGAGAAAAATAAAACTAAATCATAGCTATTCGCGAATTTGTCATTAAAATAAACTAAGTAAAAGAGTGCAATGTTTTCAGGATTCATGCAACAGTACTTCTAAACAGTTTTGGATATATTATGGAATCTCCTTTAAACTCTTAATAACCCGCCCGACGCTGGTCTGCTTTACAACTGCTAGCGATGTGGACGATCTTGCCATTACCAAATCGGTTAATATAGCCACCAAAAAAGTGCCTAACATATCATACAAATAATGCTTAAATCGTCTGTAATAGACGAAAAGGCCATGTATGTATTTTTAAACCGCACTAAGGTAAGTGCAGAACTCTATACTTAAAAATACAAATATTCTGAACGCTAATAGGGAGACTAATGGTATTATTAAGTTATTGCATTTATATAATACTTGTAATGGTTAACAATGTGCACTATCAGCCTTATTAATAAAAAATCTTCCTTAAAACACTCTTAACGTCTGCTAACTTAACTCAACTTCTTAACGCCTTTATCCGAGGTCACATTTTCTTCATTAATAAACGCGAATTAGCTGTTGCGTAACTAATTAAGAAAATCTAGATGGTTGACACAAATGCAAAAAAAAAAAAACGATTAAAGAACGTAATCGACCGATGATTTCATACGAATTCGTTCTTTTCGTTCAATTAATATTACCTTAATGTCGTACGAAGCTCCAAACCAACTCAAAATTGAAGAAAAAATCAGTTTTTTCTGTTAATGCAGTTTCGAGCTTTTTGTAAATAAAAATATATACAGATGCAGACCTACAAGTACAAAGTCTTACTTGCGTTGATTATACTTGGATTGCAAACAAAAAGGTGATCTGTTTATTAATACTAACAAAACGTATCTATCTACGTCTGATGTAGTGTAATGTAAACTACCACCAATAAGGGCGGAATAGCGGACAGTCCTCGGTGCTTAAAATCTGTGTAAACAAATGAAATTGTGGAACTAGAAATACTAAAAAAAGCTGGTGTTCTTGCGTTGTGAGGTCTTAGAAGTTATCAGACAAAGACTGGGAGATCTACAACGAGTCTGAATTTGTGTCTCGAAAACACCTATATTGATTATATTATGGAAAGAAATAATAAAATGTGCTATGAGCAGTGCTATGAGCATTTGTGCTTAGAATAAGAGAAACTAAAGTTATTTTTGAATAAATTTATTATACTTAAAATATGTTTTGTTTCGCGAACCTGTTTTAGGTTTCTAAGTGCGAGTTTACTATCCAAAATTAAGTAACGGTATGAATTTAATGATTAGTTTTATTATTCTAATACAGAAAGACAGTCAATGCCAAGTAGTAGTTACAACCAATATTTCGGTGCTTGCATATACAATAAAAACTTGCTTTGTTTACGGCAATTAACAACGACGCCATTTATACGCATTATAATTTTAAATGTACTCAGATGTTCAATAAAATCAAACTTAAGTCTAGAGTAACAATAAGAAAACTCCTTTTTTTTGTCATTATTACTTTTTTGTAATGGATTCGGACGTAATGTCTATTTATCCATTTTCCCTTTTTTGCATGAAAACTCTTTTTCAGAAACTTTCACTGCGTCGATCAAAGAATGATACTCTTTGGCGTCGATCAGCTGATCCGCCATAGCCATCTCGTTTTTTGTTGCTTAGCGAGATTTTAACCACGTCCTGACCTGGTTTAAAATTGTCAGCTATTTTAGCTTAGCACCAGACAAGGCTAAGTCGTGGTTATTAATAAGAATTTTTCTAATCCGTTGCTAAGCAAGAGTCCTAACTTTTAAAACACGTTTATTAATAAGACTGTATATTATTAGTTGATTTATGCAATTGAATATGTAGTTGAATAAATCACACATAATTAGTTGAATCTGTCCAATTGGAATTGCGAATTTGAGTTATCTTTATCAAACGCATTCAAATAACGAAAACGAGATGTGTAAATCGAATGCAAAACATGCTCCGGGTCTTAATGTAAAAGAAACAATCAAAGAAACTATACAATACTCACGATCAAGCCCGCCGATATATTTCATAGTAATCTCGGCGTGCCCCCACACGGCCGACACAATGGGATAGAGCGTCTTGCCGCGCAGACCTCTCACGGCCACCCCGAGGTAGCGTCCGTCGGCGCAGAACGCCAGCGTTCCTTCGTCCATGTCGAGGACGACTAGTAGTCTGTCCGGAACTAAGAACTGTTCGTCGGGTCGTAATAGCGCCGGGTACGTCACGCCGCTACCACCCGTGCCTTTCGCATTGTGATACACCTGAAACACCAGTTGGGGATTGTAATAACTTGGAGTTCTAATCTAGATCCTATACAAACAGACGAGTCTCATGTAAATGTAAACTGCTGCTCGCGCTGTCCTTAATTTAGATATTGTGTTAAGCAGGTAAAACATAAATTAGTTTCTTTATACACGGTATCCGTAAATACAAAGCTTCAGGGTTTGCGGCTAGTTCAGTCTGATCCCGAGATCCATATAGACAAACAGACTTTCGCTAATTTGGGCAGTTTCGGTAGCAGTTTTAGCAGTGATAGCAACGAAAGAAATATCAATTCTGCTCATTTCTGCTGAATATGAATAAAACCCAACATAACAGGAAAGATGACGTTGAGCATAGTATCAAGTTAGAACATCCACAAAGGTGACAATGTCTCCACTGCCAAAATGGCTTATGTAAGATGTCCGATATCGCCTGCCACTATTAATTTGGAATCTCAATCAATGACCGTGAACTTACGAATTATGCAAATTATTATTATCTTCCTATATTACAAAACGTATTTTTGACGGACAAAATCAGCGCTTAATTTGAGGTCAAGTCAGTGATGCGGGTTCCGCTTGCGTCACAATGACATAAGACCATTCGCGGAAATAGGGACACGCAAGTCCATACAACGTTTTCTGAACAAGTACATCTTTACCCCAGCCATCAAGAATTATCATTTAATTGTAAAACTAGATTGAAATCTATGATCAAAATATAAAAATTAAATTACCAACTTTATGGTAAGTATTGTCTTCATTTGTGCCTAGTGCAAGCTAACCTAACCTAACTGACCAAACAGTAGTTACTGCATTTTAATATCACAGGTATCTTAGATTTCGGCACAGCCGGTGTGAGCCCCCTGTTTTAATTTATAAACTATTCCACAATCAAAGATACTTAGATACAACACATACTTATGAATAGTTTGTAGTCGTGGCTGTTGGTTTTACAATACAATATGTCTTTTTTAAATTCCAATGAAACATATACAATATAAACAAATTTAATTTTAATGTAAATTTATCAGATCAAGAGTGGAAACAGGCTTCTCTTCCGATTAGAATGGGGGGTCTTGGTATTCGATCCATATCTGGCGTAGCTCTTTCCGCGTATCTGTCCTCGGTTCATAGCAATAAGACTTTAATAGAAAAAAATCTGACAATGACATCGGATGTCATTAATGTTGCTTATATGAATGAGGCTAGGATCGCGTGGACAGTCCTTTGCCCAAACACTGATTACCCCCAAAATCCATCTTCACAGAAGCAGTGAGACCGGCCGATCTGTGAGCAAGCGCGGAAACTTCTCCTTAATACGTGCTCCAGCTCATCAGATCGCGCCCGTCTCTTAGCGGTTTCTGAGTGGGAATCAGGTTTGTGGTTCATTCAGAATCGCAATCTCCCTTCGCTTGGGTGCAACGTGTTGTGCTCCACATCGCTGCCAGTGTGGCGCAAATGTCGACCAGCTCGGCCACCATGGCCTATCTTGCTCGAAAAGTGCAGGCAGGATACCCCGTCACGCTAGCCTTAACGATATCCTTCGCCGGGCTCTTACCACCGCTAACTGTGCAGCTATTCTAGAGCCGAGTGGTCTTATGCGTAGCGATGGTAAGAGACCCGACGGCATGACACTTATCCCTTGGAAGATAGGGCGGCCTTTAGTGTGGGATGCTACATGCGTCGACACTCTTGCACCGTCTCATCTTCTCGTTACTAGTAACAAGGCTGGCGCGGCGGCAGAGTCAGCTGAAGGCCTCAAAAGGCGCAAATATAGTAATTTAGATAGCGGTTATATGTTTGAGCCTTTTGGGGTTGAAACTCTCGGGCCTTGGGGACCGGGAGCAAAATTATTTTTCAAAGCCCTAACAAAGCGTCTAGTTGACGCTACTCGAGATCAAAATGCTGGCCTCTACCTGGGTCAGCGCATTGGTATTGCCATTCAACGAGGCAATGGGGCCAGCATTTTGGGTACTCTACCAACTGCAGTGGTTTAGATTTAAGTTAGTTTTAATTTTTGGATATTGCTTTTGTACATATAGTTTATAACTTTGTATAGTTTTAGTTAAAATTTTATCATGTTTTATAAGTTTGTGCATTTATAGTAAGGAAAAGAATTATTAATACATTAATTAAAAGCAAAAAAAAAAATCAACAACACATATAAACAAAATATTGTTTTAGATTGGTACATTGGGTTTTAAATCCAAAAAAGATTACTAAACAGTCTTCGCTCACCTTATTTCTGCCGAGATCCCAGCCCCAGCTCTGGTCCGTGGCGCCGACGAGGCTCTGGTATCCGACGGAGTGCAGCGGCGCGCTGTTGGTGGCGACGCCAACGACCGCGTGCGTGCCCCTTTGCCGCGCCGGCCACACCACCTCCCAGCAGTGCAGGCCCCGCGAGTACCCCACGCGGCCGCGGATGCAGTCCGTGCTCTGCGCCACCGGATGACGGTGGAACGTTAACGCGTCTTCTTCTTTCACGAATATGTTCAGTGATCTGGAATTGATTGGGGATTGGGAGTGTTATTAGTGGTTTGAGATGCTTTATGATTTCTTTGTAAGAACAAACACAGCAAATAAATAATGAAGAAAAATTACAAAAGATAGAAACGGTAATGAATAGGGTATTTTTCAGACACCTGTATAGATGCTGGAAGGCATAAAAGACAGCAACGTATAGAAAGATGCGCGATTTCTTTTCCTGCTTCAGAAAAGATTATATAGGTATGCGAAAAATTCGGTTGATCAAAAAAAATAACATGACCAAATAGAATTACATACAAATCCAAGGACAAATAAGATACCAACTTACGCGGTTTAGAGCATTTACACGTATTTTGTTTGAACCTATATTAGTGAAGTAAATATTACAATTAATCATTACTCAGGGGTTTATGGGGAACAGAGTATAAATTAATCGTTCCGGAGAGGTACTTCGGGAATAAAGAGCATTTTTGTTTCCTAACTTAAGAGTTAACCTCGCTAGGCGTGCATCTTACCAGCAGGTCATTTAGGTATAAGGTAAAACTACCACGAATAGGGTTAAAGGGGACTATAGTTAGCGTTATTACTGAGCCAATGAAGCTCGTAAGAATACGCCGTATTAATATTTTATTTTCAGGCTTATATCTGACCGCTATAGGCACGGGCCTACTGGGCAAATCCACCACTGGCTAACGACTTTAGCTGCGCACTACGCACTGATGATTAGGTCTCATTAGCATCTTAGAGTATATTCGTCGAGATGCGACCGGTGATTCGCCAATTAGAAGTGAACATATGCGAATTTTCACTCCACCACGTCCCTTTTAAATCTAGGTATTTGGCGGGCATTGTATGTTAGCGGGTGGCATGTTACCTGTCGTCCGGGTTCCACGCGTGCTTGACCTGCAGGTCGGGGTGCGCGGGCGGCGCGTCGAGCAGCGCGTCGAGGCGCGCCGGCCGTGGCGGCTCCGGCGCCAGCTCGCGCGCGACCACCGCCTTGAACGGCGCCGTGCACTCGCGCGACACCGACTTCACACCTGCAATAAACAACACATACCACATGATAGGGTTTCAAAGATTTTTTTTTACCGCTAGCCCGGCCGCTCCATGGCATGGTTTACTTTCATCCTACTAATATTATAAACGAGAAAGTTTGTAAGAACGTGTGGGTTTCTCAAAAACTAATTTGAAAATTATATTTTAGAAAAGCCAGGTTTTGGTCAGTGACGTTCACTATCAGATAAAACAAGACTCAAGGCTCAAATTTGTAACAGCTTCTTATGATACAGTTGATGTGAGAGTAAATCCTATAATATAGAGTGTAAGTACTAACCGCCGGAGAGCTTTTGCCCCATGTTCATGCCCCTGCAGCGTGTGCGGGCGCGCTTGGGCAGCGCCTTGAGGCCGCGCCGCGCCTCGTCTGCGCCGCCGCCTGCGCCCGCGCCCCTCACTGAGCGCACCCCGCTCTTGTACCTGCAACAACACAACATACACATACTGTCACTCAGATTCTATACTTATATTGAATTTAAATAAGCTCATCGGTGATCAAACGAATTCACTGAAGTTCGTTTTCAACTAATGTCTTCGTTGAACCTTCGAACTTTCGAACGAAGTAAATATACTTCTTAGTAGTGAAACCTTGAAGATGCATAAATTATACATGGTTTATTACTAGGATATCTCTGATAATAAATATCAGTATGTATTTGAGTTTTGCCACGTTTTCTACAAGTAAACGATGGTGGGGCTGATGATAAAGCACGGGGTTAGAAGATACCGACTCAGTCTGGCTTTGAAAAGCCAATATTGTAGATCTCAGACGTAAAAAAATATGGCAGATAACATTAGTAGGATACTGGCATAACTGGCAGAAAAATACTCGTAAGTTACACGTACGAGTATTTTTCTGCCTGTAAACCGTTTTGGAAAGAAGACTAAGGATAAAGTTTTTCTAAATGTTATCCACATTTAAGAAACTGAAATTCAATTTCTTGTTGTCTGTACGCTTTTGTGACATGAATTAAGAGTAATTTGTATTATTGTTAAAATGAGTTCACAGAACAACAAACGAGGTTCAAGTTCACGATAGCTACACTCGCATCGGAAGTCATTTATGATCGTTGTAAAGTTGTACAAGCGCACTAAAGCTTACCAACAATAAGTAAAAGAGTCCAGTCGCATACGATCGGTATTAGATCGGCATCTAACGATCTGTAAACAGATTCAATTTATGGCATCAATAACAGCGAATGCCGCGTTCGAGGAACCGGTTCGCGTTAGTGAGTGGTATCGCATCACATTGGTGTCGTCACGGCAGATGCCGCCGGCCTGCGCTGCGCTCGCGCCTCGCGCGCTTCCATCTTATGTAATGCTCGACCGTCTAACCGTGAAAGTCGCCGCTCAAAAGCCAAGGTTAAAACGGCCCTCGACACTCGTACACGTGCGAATGTTCTATGACGGCTTCTTATTTAATTGCTGTTTATTTTTTTCCTTGGCTGTGATGTCATGTTTTAGCCAGGTAATTCCTTAATTGCGCATGCGTTTCTGGCGGGCTTTGATTTTGAAGTTAGCGCGCAGGTGCTGCTACAAAATTGTAGCGGAGGCTGTAATGTTGTCGACACGAGACGAGGAATCCGGGGGAATGGCCGTTGATTGCGCTTAATTGATTAATCAAATAAACGCCACGGTCGGTTTGGTGTCTGATATGATGTCATTTGCACATATAATACGCTCATTTAATTTCAAGTATTATTACTCTTTTCACCTACATCCATGGAAACTAGACCATATTTCTTGAAATCATGATTTGAATTTCAAAGAATCTCAGCAGCTTATCATATTTCATCTAGCAACTAGCAAGAATCATGACACATTCGTGTATACCAGTCGAATGAGATGCTTATCTGTGTAAGATGAGAAAGGATGGCTTGAGGCAAGCGGTTCTGCGGGCCACACCACAAGGCCGGCAGCCTTCCCGTGCCGCCTAGAGCGAACGTGCGATAAAAGCGGGAAGTGAAAGGCAGCGAATGCGTACCCTCACCTTAATTCGCCTCTTGCCTAGACAGACACCGACACTGTTATAACAACTGTACACTGATAGTTTTATCACCTTTCAACGGTTTTTCGTCTCCTACGTAAAAATCCAGACAACCATAGATTTCCCTCGGGATTATCTGGGTTTTTATTACGCGTAACCGTTGAAAGGTTGTATTCAGGCGAAACAATCCCTGGGTACACTCTAGGGTATTCAACTATAGCTGTAGCTGAAACAATTTTATTTGCAGAATTAAATATATTTTTTGGTTGGTGTTCAATACTGCTGGGCTGGCTATGCTGGGTATGTGGGTACAATTACAGAGTAGTGATCTAGTTCATTCTTATACTGCGTTATCATCGCTGAGTGGTAATATTTGCACGATATGGCAGCTAATCTGTCGAGTTCAAGCCGAGCGGTTGGCAAACAAACACGAAGTCCACGTGATCGCGGTCGCAGTGACGTCTAGACCATCAATACCCGTGGAATCTAAACCGACAGCCTTCAATATAGAGCAAGTCATAAGCATTAATAGCACGAGGAACACTCTAGCCTCAAATTATATTGATCCGTTTTCCCAATCTTGTCGGTGCAATGTTTATACTCAACCTTCTACGCATACTAAACTTTGAGTCTATGATTAAGAGGGGACGGATTGTAAATAAATTACGCGCATATTACGCTCTTAAACAAAGTTTCCGCAAAATCATAACAGGATAATTTAGTCATGTGTAGCTGTAGATGATCACTGCATTCAATTGTTTTTACACAGAATGTATCATGGAGTTCACAATAGATTTCCTAGTAAATTCGTGTCTACTACAGCGAGTGATGTCATCATAATGGGAGCTGACGCAGCTTTGTTTTGTGGGAACACAAATCGAACATTGCATAGCACAGGTAGACGTGGACCGTCACAATAAGTTCCTAAGCATAGGTTGTTTCACAAACTAACAAAGTCACTGTACATTTGCAACGTTTGGATCTAATTTTCTTCCGAAACTGTAATGGTTGTCTTTAGCTAAATTAACCTATCATGGCGGCATATCAGGAAGACAATATAAAATCAGTCGTTTGAACATTAGGCCCCGGGTGCGCTGTATGCAACAAAACCGTTCACGCTCGGTAAGAGGTGAATGGAACGTTAGAAGTGGCAACGTTGCTAGGCCGACAGCATTAGCTTGTGCCAACGCGCCCGAACAATGAACTAGCCGGATGACGTGTGTTCTCTGTCACTATTGTATACGTTTGTACGCACTCTCTGCCAAAAAGACCCATGTCCATGGGTTAGAAAAATAAATAAAATTGTACACGCGGACGTCATGGGACAGCCAGATAACAATTTTGATATTAAAAGTTACACAGACTTCGCGAGCCAATAAAGTTAAGCTATAAATTTACTCAGCGCATATTACTTGACACAACTATCTCGCAGTTACTTTTCTTTTAGAACAATAGTAAAGTCGCTCGATGACTTTAAAAATAAGATAATAAATTAAAACCAATTTATAGTTTTCACAATATATTATTGTAAAGAAGATCATACAAGACTTCAAATAAAATAGAGTACGTAACTTTCCGATAAAAGTTAATTAAATTAATCGTAATTTAATAACTAAGAGTTAAGTATAAGTACTGCGTAAATACAATACAACTAATGAGTATGGTTATTAACGTATCGACATTCTAAGCTTAAGTGATACGTATCAGTTATTCTTGTACGTAATAGCGACAAGTTAGCAAAGAGAAGTTAGACAATGAAACTGTGGACAAAGGCACATTGAAGAAATTAATAAACCGGTCTGAGAGTTCTGAGACACAGGATACGTACGAATGAAGTAAAGGGAGGGTTCAAACGCAGTTAAACAATTTATACTTTCATCCCATAGTAATGCTCTACTTAGTGTATATACTTATCTAATATTTATGTCACTACATGATTATTGAGTGTTATTTCAAAATATCTAAAAAAGATTGTTTTAAATGATGCAGCAATACTACCTAGATTTCGTTCTTACGCAACATACAAAAAAATCAGCGTTTAATTCGTCAATCAAACAAAAAACGTCATCTATAAGCAAAGTTGGAACGAAATTCCGAGTAGACTGCGGAGGCAGGATTAATTGTTAATTGGATCACAGCACGTACATTTATTATTTAACTGAATTTAAAACAGCGCGATGCCAAACAGAGCCTGATTGGAGAAATGACGAGATAAACGAGACAACCACTTAATTGAAACAATTTTACTCGAGCCCGACGATATTAATACAGCGGAGCGCAAAAAGGAAAGCCTCGCAATACAAGCGCAGGTTTAATTTAAAATGTTCCTCAGATGTAGAAAGTGACCTGGCTGCGATATAAGGGTCATCTTACGAAATAAAACGGCATGTCACCGAGTCACATCGATAATTCTACATACTTTATATGCGTCGCATACACTGAACGAAATTTAATATTTTAACGATCAACTTAAATTTCTGTTGGTATGATAATTGTATCATGTTACAAACTTATGAGTGATACCTAATGTTAAATCGCCACAAACTTGTGAAACCCTTTATCACGCGACGAATCCAAACTTGGAAGTTATCAAAATTGATTGCCCAAGTTACTAATCTCCTTGTGAGAAGATAAGCTTCATGAGTATGATTTGCTTATCGCATGTTCAATCGTTGATCAATATTTATCTAAAGCAGTTCAAAAACTCTTCTTATAGAAAAAGGAGTATAATAATGCAGAATACATGTAGACACCTATATCATATGCTACACAAAAATAAAAAAGCAATATGCTTGCTTACTTTTGCACAATACATGCTTCGTTTTTAAACTGTAGATACGATTACAGCAGTTCTCACCTAGATACAAATAACATTAACGTAGCACTAGTCCTTGTCTCGTTTTCTAGTTGATTAAGTTTTCTCGTGTAGTCCTCGACACGGTAGCGATGCACTGTTGTCTTTGGTTTAAATAACAATTAAATAATCGCTAGGGCGTGTCGGTGTTGTCCGTTAACCTTGTGTCGATTGCCGCGTTGCAACAGGGCCGCGGTGTCAAGGAAAAACCCACTTAGCAGTTTCCCTGGCCCCGAACGTTAACAATTTTTCGCACGCCTTCTATCCACGTAATACGCTGAAAAATTGCAGCGTAATTACGATGTCTGAGTTAGAAGACAAGGTGAAACTCCTATAAACATGCGTGGATGTAGCGAATTCCATCAATTCCAAGAGTTATGATAGTGTTTATTTTGTCAGGTGGCATGATATAAGAGACGTTGAATAATGACATAGTGGTGGGTGATGATTACATAACAAACGGCGCGCCAGCGCATATACACGGCTCAATGCAACCACTTCGTGTGTCAAGGATGCATTTACTGTATATTACGAGTACAATCAATCTATTGCAACACGCTCGTATATATGCACAATTAGACTATTTTATCTGTTTTAATTATAAAAGTGATATTTCAGAAATGTATGGAGCTCCGGCGAGGACAGTGTACGAGATACCATAAGTACGTTAGGGATTATTAATCTTTAATCTATCAACCAAATTCAAAACACGAAACTTATCGCAGTGTACAAAATTAATTTCAAATCAAAATATTTTTATAACAAGTGTATTATTTTGCAGTGATGACAGATGACTTATTCCCATTAGATCTATCAAGCTAAATAGTTTAGTTTAATTTAATGCACATTTAATGCAGTAAATAGATATGCAGGTAGGACCCGGCGAACTTCGTACCGCCTAACATTTATTATAAAATATGTTTTAAAATATTATCAATTTATATAGGTACATATATCTTATAATTCACGCAAGATACCAAAAAACCGTGAGACATATTTTATAATTTACGCAAGATTGAAGCAATCCATATATATTTTGTATGAGTAATAATTTATATACAATTACTAGCAACAATGTCAATCTGTATTATTGTTTGCTTTTACCTGTTATGAATAAACATGTATGTTCAGGCTTATAAACATACACGACATCAATTTACAAATTATTCATTGTTTTCTTTAAAGTTTAAATGACTAAAAGGATTTTTGTTCAGAAGATATTAAGTACATACATATATTTGAGAAGAGATACTAGGAGGTTTCGTGGTCGTGGAGGGATAGGGTCGAGGCGGGCGCAAGCGGCGAGCCTTGACAGCAATGCGCGCGCGCCGTGCCGTGTCAAGGGAGCGCTGCTTTCGCCGCCACACCTGCCGACAGCCTACATAGGCATATTGGAGAAAAAACCTAATAAGGCAATTCGGTTTTAAACCAGCCTTGGGATTTGTGAACTAGTAAATCGAACCTCATTGGATACTTTGTCTTTGCAAGAACTTTTTTATTCACGAAATGAATTGAAGCAACCTTTAACTATTTAAGCAATTTTTTTTTAAGTGAACATAAAATAACAAGAACTGTAAGGAAGAAATAATAATATTAGGAATGCGAAGGGTATATAGGAAGAGCGAACGGACGATCGAGCTAATAGGAAGTATAGAGTACGGGTGGCCAAAAGAACAACTGGGTCATTGGATAATATTCGCATAGCATTGGTGCACGGCGCGACAACTTCACTTATCCAACATGTTGAAGGCAAAAACGATTTAAACGGCCTTCGTGCAAGCTGTTCCACCGCCTTTAAACGGGCGGCGTTGCATGCATTACACGGCTGCGCATCTCTATTTAATGCAAAGAGCTCCATTAAAACGCTAATCATTTTCATTCTACACGCATAAGACTCTGCGTTACGAACGATACAAGCTGTGAAAATGTCCAATAAATCTGATGGGCGAGAAAAGATTCAAAATTAAGCTTTCAATCGTGCGAACTAAATCAAGATTGGTGTAAATAAATCTAAAACCCAAATTGGAGGCGAGACTCGAAGTATAAAGAAGTATCGCGTGAAGACAAAGCCGAGCAATCTTCTAAGTGGTCGGAGAGGCTGAGAGGCCGGCTCGTGAACAAAGCCACCCTCGCCTCTCGCCCCTCGTACCTCCCTCGCAGATAAGCGCACCCTCTACTCCACCTAAATGCCTTTAGCGTCAGTAAATGAGTACGCGTCTCAGGAACCGAAGAATCTTGGAAATATCGTACTTGTAATACAACTCCCTAATTTATATCTGATGAGCAATGAATATCTTAACATGGTGAGAAAATTTATGCATAATTTTAACAATTAAGAATGGTTTCTTCTCGATACTCGTAAAAAAAAAGATTAATTTTGTACCGAGAAATTTTCACATATTGCTTTCATTTGCTGACAGAGTAAGCATTTATTTCTAAGAAGCCACGTGACTTTCCATATGTGGTGCTATAGTATACAATTTTCATTCGTTAACAGTAACTTGGTACGAGTATGTTCCATCGTAATCTTGTATTTTCCCACGTTTCTTAAGCTTTGCTTAACTTTCTACATTTTTGGGACTCGTATAAGTCTGTATGTAAAGCTTCAAAGTTGAGCGCTAACACGCGGTGCTCGTTGAGCTGCATCACATGTAAGTTACAGTTTAAGGAATTGCATTCTGAACTCTTCAGGAGACGAGACGATTAATACATTACTGAGATGAATTCTCATCTAAGTTGCTAATACTCTCTTAGAATTAATGTTAAATCTTCAGAAAAGAGTGGGCGTTATAACAAAGAAACACCAGAAAGCTCTTGAAGTTTACCAGTTTAACGAACCCCAATCAATTGGAGTTATTGATGGCCCAATAGAACACAGCTTCGACCTATTTTGCCAAAACAAAGGTTAATTTTGTTTGACACAAACTTTCTTAAACAAAGTGCTGTACGACAATCATTTACCAGACAGTCTTGAATGTCTAACTTATATTCTATTAGATAGTTTGTTAAGATAAAGCATTCTCTACGATTACAATAAAACTCCGTTCAAAATTTGAACGTCATTAGTTAAACGCTCCACAATAAACTTACCCAAAGCCACAATTATTTCCCATTTTTATGCAATGAAACTCTGCATAAAAACAGGATAGACTTTTATTTAGATTATATACAACTAGTTGGACGTTACAATTTACATGCTAAGTGCTTTGGAGTAGAGACTATTCACAAAGTAGTATTTATAGCTATCGAGGATAGTACTGAAAACGACATCCCAAATCCAATACAGCATCATGCTAAGTTGTCCATCGTTTAGGACACGACATGGGCGCAAGCAGCAATTGTGAATTATTCATACGCCAGAACCTTCGCTATCACAGCGTAATGTGTGGCGACAACGGTTCCTTTTATCTTCTTCATCAAGCAAAGTAACTTTATACATTAGAATTTTTTTTTTCAGATTAACGTGTTTCCTACGGCTGCTACTACAACGCGAGGAAAATAATAGATCTTTGAGTCTCAGAAAACTAAACAACTATAAAAAATACAGGCTCTTCAAGATTTACTATATAAAAGTCAGCAAAATTAGTTTTTAAAACTGAATAATATGAATTTAAAATTTACTCGCACTTAAAATATTGTCGGTATGGCAGGATGCAGCATTATTTGCTAAGCAAATCGCGTCAAAGAAGCGTGACCCACGAGTATTTGGACTTCCGCGAGCATTGCTACGAAATATGTTAAAAGATTTTCATAACTTGAAATGTGCTTGCTTCTAAATTAAAACTGTCAAAAGAATACTTCGAAAGTGAAACGAAATAGAAACAAGATACAAAGTATGGACAGCGCAAGGAGTCGTAGTCGTGAAGCAGCGACGAACCACGATAAAAAACACAAATTGTTCATTTTGTTTTTCTGTGGTAGGATCAACAATGCGATGCGTCTCGAGGCTCAAAACCGGAATAGTATGAGGCACAAAACGCAGCGATGGCAACGGAGACCGGAATAAACTATATTTACCATAGCTTCAATGTCTGATTGTTCATATTTTGTGATATGAAGAAGGTATGAGCAAGTGATGATCGATTACATGATGTTAAACTACCAACACCAGCAGAAAAACTACTGTTTTTAAAAAACTATACTAATCAGAGATTAGGGCGCTTACCCTAAGTGTCTTTGCACTTTTAGAGAAAAATTTGCAACAATCAAATTACGGATGAACCTCAAAACGTGCCACGGTTGTTGTGCCACATGTTAAGAAAGGTCATTTATAACTCGATAAAGCAGCTGTAATAAACGTGGAAACCCCTTCATAGCAAACATTTGGAATAAAGGATGGTGATAATATAGAAATAGATTTCAGTGCTTTGAATGCTGCGACCAAGAATCACTTGTCGTCAACAAAAGGATAGTTGCGAAGCGTGCCGCATTGAAATAAAATAGGGATATATCTGTATGAACAAAAACCTATAAATAATAGAGAGTACAGAGGGCAATGGGTAAATTGTGCGGTGTGCGTATGTGCGCTGCTAGTAGGGTCATTGACACGCACCCCGACCTACAGTGGAGCAGACAGGACGTGACTCACAAGTGGGGTAACCAGCTGCTGTCGGCAAAAACTACCCCCACGAATATACCATCGACGTGGGTGCGCGCGTGTTGCTGCTTGTGCCAGGCTTTTATTTTAAACATTCATTAATTCGTATGCATTTTTTGTTGTTGTTGGACCATAGCATAATAATAATTATGATAATGTTATTTAGACATTTTTTTTTTCATTAAAATTATTTATTTGCTGTTGAAATAGACACTACTCAGCTGGCAGATAGCATGACAGTAAATTGCATCTGCAAAATGCACAATTCCTGAAGTTTCGTCATATTCTTAACTGTAATAGCGATTGTTCTAAAAATAGTTTTTGTAGTGTAATTTGAACAAGGTACTACGCAACTTCGTTTGTGATGTAGAGTGAAAGCGGTAACATATGCCGGCCCCATTCGCTTTATGAAGTGTGCATCTCGACGCCATGCGCCATATGGCATCCAGACAGCTGATTCAATATAAAACACTTTGTGTTCCATAAATTTAGACAAATATACCAATTGACAGTTATGTAGGTAATGAGATCGCAAAAGTATTCTACTCGTATATAGAGAAAAGAAAATAATATACTTGAATATACCAGAAATAACACAGACGTAGGGCAGAGTTATTAAACTTATGCGGATATAGGGAATGTACAACACTATACTATGAGTTGTCAACCAGATAATAATTATAATTAGTATGTATCTGCTAGTACACTAGAAAAGGGCGAGAAACTGAACAACCGTCCTTCACCTAGGCATACTGGGCATCGATCCTACCGCCAATGCTTGCTTGACGAGTGCACCTATTTATAAATTGCCAGTGTCTTAAAGTCATCTCAGATCATGTACCTACCCAAGCCGCCTACGTTTGCGGTAAAAGTTTACAAGACCGCGTAGAGGACATTGCACCTAAGTTGTATGTTTGTTTGAATACACATACAATAATTCATAAATTGCAGATTTATCATGAACCATGTCGGTTGCGTGACTCACATCGTTAACTACCAAACTTTGAAGGCGGAAACTCGCTTAGCAATGACGTAATAACTATTGTAGTTAATCATTATAACAAGATCGACGTGAGAACAATCGCTTCAAGGAGACGCGAGCGTTGGCAGATATTGTTGCGGTTAGAAGGGTTCCCATAGAGGAGACTAGTCATCGAGGGAGGGTATCAAGGCGCGTGGCGTCAATAACCTTGTCGGTTCGGTTCCGATCTTGGAGGTTGCAATAAATACGACATCGGCAACGCTGGGCTGGTCAAGAGCCTTTCAAGGCCGGGAGGCGAGGCGGGGAGCACGCCCGCGCCCCTCATCTGCGCCTGGGCCGAACCACTCTTGCTCTACGGTCTGCATTCCATCTTGAAACAAACGGCTCATGCAAGTTTGCAATTGGTTGGAAGATGTAAATACAAAGTCAAGAATTAAATTGACTGACCTCTAAAGAACTATTCATACATGAATATATATATATATTTTATATACAATATAAAATTGTTTAGGTTCGTAGAGAAAATCTAGTCGTGATCACCAATTTGTGCCTACGATTGTCTATGTTGTAGTTTTCCTTAACATGGTCATAAACAAAACACTTCGTACTTCAGAAATAACAAAATTTGAACTTCTAACGTTTTTCTATGAAGCCACTTCTTACAACAATGATTTCTTCCGGTACGTGCTTATAAGAATTATTATTACCAGTGTACAAGAGCATTTCCCGTGGACAATGGCATTGGCACGTTAGTCTTTTCCGTTGTATTGTCCGAACAATTGATGCTCATAAAACCACAAGAGATAAAACACAAACACTAAGAACCACTAGTCGGCTGGCCACTACAGGTAGAACGCGTTAAAAAGAGACGGACACACGTCACTGCGAGGATTCAACAAAGGATCGGTCTCGAAAGGAGGCACTTGTTCACGGCAAACTCACCGCAGCTCCAGGAAACGGGCGGCCCTAGTTCTTCTGTCACAGGACATGTCGTATGTCATCCAGTACACTGTGATCACCACTTCACCAGCGAGGTGTGGACACCATGCTCGCGAGCCGCGCGTGTGCGTCCGAGCTATACGTACACTACCACTGGCGGCGAGAGAACGCGCGTACTGAGCCAAGTTCGACGGAGCGCGCCGCCGCCGCGAACTACCTGCTGTTTCCGCGGCGGAGGTGCGCATCGCGGCGCACGCGCAGGTACGAGCTCGGGGGACATCGGCAGCCACTCTCCTCACAGACTCGAGCCCCGTCGCCCGCACTCCCTTCTATACTATCTGGGTCTGCTCACCGTCAAAACAAACTTTCGACCGATGTTCTTCACTTGACTCTACAACAGGCTACAGCTAAAATAATACCAGATTCTGGCTGAAGCCCCTGCTATTTTCGTTAGGGTTTTCCTATTAAGTATAGCAAAGTTTTATTTAGGATTCTGCTATTTCGTTCAGGATTCTTCTATTTTCCACGTAATGAGGAAACTAGCAGAGTGCTATTGTTAAAAAAACTTATATAAAGTATCACGAAATAATAAAATGGTCAACTGATAGATAAATTTGAGATCATTTTCCAGTTATGGCATAAGATATTTAGATTATTTTATAGGTCCTACTTAAACGATGACACAATTTAAGAAAAGCACTAATTACGAATAAGGTCATTGCACTTTTGGAATTTCAACAAATCTCTGAAGCTTTGTAAATTGAAGGAATCGCAACATAATTATCTTAATTGGAAAGTGCGCCTACACCCTGTGCTTTCCAAATCAGAGAAACTTTGAACCGAAATTATAAATTCGGCCTAATTTACATGTGAATATTGTTTGTTCAAATATGAGTAATTTCTGAAGAGTGGGCCAACTTTCACCGGAGCTCGTGCTACAACAATTAACTTGACGTAATGTAGGGCCGCCTGAATCTTTACCAATGGTTCGGCCTGGAAATCTCTTTTAAGCTTACGCGCATATTTTTTTTACATAAAGAGCCGGTTTTATATTATTTTAGAAGCTCCATCGCAGCGCTAGCGTGTGTAAGACGGGAGTTTAAAACAGTTGGAAATATGCAAAAAGTTTCCTCTTTTCCTGGACAAAAGAACAGTACGCAACTCGCATTAGTGTCGGCGGAGAAAAATTATTGGATGTTATTAGCGACATTTTAATAATGGACTTTACATTGTACCATGTAGTTAATGTATTTAGCCAGTAAATGAAAGTTGAATAAATGTTTCAAAGTGGTTTCGGTTAGGTAGTCGAAGCTCCCCGCTTCGACTACCTGACTCGACGTATTTTGAAGCCGAAGGGTACGAGTACACTACACACCTGCGATTGTATTTGACGTCACACAAGGTTCCTTCACCTGTCTGTTGGCCGGTTGTCTTGCCCCATACCACCCTAATAGCCATTTTAACTAAGTGAGAAACGATGCCAACGACCGAGCCAGTTCTTGTTCAGTTTTTGTTCAGTGATTTGGTGTTTGTTTTATATGCGATATTGATGATTGAGAGCTCCATAAATCACAATGTTTGTCATATTTTTATTTAAATCACTTGATTAGCTACAATTATTATTATATTTTTGATTTATACCATATTCTCGCGTTGTCATTCGATATGCCTACTAAGAATTTAGTTTTATTTAGATCTATATATGGTTAACACAAAAATAACGCCCAAAAGTGTTTCAACGGCGACGGGACGTTGTAAATATCACGTATAATAGTAACAGCGTATCCTAAATTCATGAGTATTTCTCGGGCACTTGGAGCCTTTCCTGCGGCGCGGACACAAAACGAGGCGGGATGTGAATTCCCACGGGATCCAGAAACGACCCTCTTGTTTTTTCCTCGCTACCGAAATATCATTGTTGCCTCGCCTCGGCTCCTGTTGTTCTCGATGTAATTTAGTTTATTGTGCACAAGTCAGAAACTGAAAGGCGCGCCGCGTAGACAACGCCTCGCGTTTTCAACGAGCAACATCTCCCGAAATGTTCATTATCTAAATTAAAATGTTAAGAGGCTACTTCGTTTTTAAGACCACTTTTCTAGTTTTCTCATTTATTTGAAGCAGCAATACCGCTCCCTTGTTACACCGTGGAAAATATTCGATTCACGGAGAATAAATAACGCTTGTTATTGGAAGCGATGACGCTGTGGAAACCGTAGTAAAAAGTGATACTCGAGCAGCCGATATGACCCGTTGGCATGGCGCAAAAACGAAACACCATTTCCGAACTGCTAATAACGTAACAGACACGACGCGATAGGGTTTCTAGGATATTATATTTATGACTATTGAAAATTCAAAAGGAAAATAGCGAACATTATTTTGCAGTTTGTCATGCGCGGAAAATGGTTACTTGGCTACAACTGACAACATATTTGATATTAAAGAGTTTATTATGCCGTAGAATTGCAAGTGCAATGCAGAAGTGAATAGCTAACGTGTCGGTATTCAAGCACGGATTGTTACGGAGATTAGCAATGGAACACAAAGGTTCTAATGTTGTACGTAGGTTTAGTACATTTTACTGGGTTAGGTACGTAATAAAAAAGCTAAATGCACGCGAAGCCGCCATTAGGCAATGGCCGCCACAGCGCACAGCAGACGATAACGATTCCACTAGGCGGCCATAGTGAATGGAGAAAATTGCGCCTTTCAGCAAATGAAAGCCCGCAACCATTGCTGAATTCCTCTCAGATAAAAAGTTATATAATTTTTTTCGGGTTCCGTCTCCCCTTTCATATTTGTATGCAATCACGAACAGCAATAAATCGCTAGAATGAATTAAACATTTTTATTTTTTAAACCTGTACCAAAAATTGCTCGTTATTTAAATTCTTAATGTTGGCTTTCAGTTTATAACACAATGGTTTGTAGATATGGTATCTCATCCCCATCGAACTATACTTACATAAATTACGTAACGGTTTACGGGGTACACTTTAGTCAAACAAAGCCTTACCCTTACTCAAAAAAATAGTTTTCCTGTTTGCATTTACGCGAGTATGTTATACCAAAAAGTGTTGTTGAATAAACAAACAATGCAGTTAATAGAGTCAACAATTTGAGTCTCAAATACTTGACAAAACAAGTCATTTAATAAATATATTACCGATTTCAATTCGACATTCGCCGAAACAATTGTTGTTATTATTATGTAAAAAATACTAAGTAGACCGATTTTTATAAAGTTAAAATAAGACCAAATGTAACGTACCTTTCAACAAAAAAAAAAACAACAATTCGGTGCAGCCGATGCGGACGCTGAGAAATCGGGTATAACTCATTAAAAAATACTTGAGTACCTCCTCCACGTTTGGGAAGTCAGTATGAATAAAAGAGTGGTCATTGTACTCCGTTGAATGAACTCGAAGCCACACAAAACATGATATTTGTTTTCAATTAAAAACAACGTTATCGGCGCTACATCAATAAATATATATAAATAGAGCAAGTCCTGACTAACTAACTGAATGATATTCACGAGGAATTAACGCAGAGCCTAAACTTCCGATCCTAGAGACATGAAATTTGGAGAGCGTAGAAGTGTAGGGGTGTACAAAGAAAAGGTTTTTAAAAATTAAGGTTTGAACCTTAAGGGGCTGAAAATTTTTATATTCCTTCTCATGATGCGGGCAACAGTACAAAATAAAAAGTATTTTATGGTCAAGTTTACAGCAATATCACAACAGCTAAGTGGAAACATCACAAAGTACAAACAAAACGTATGGCCATGGCGCAGTTTCGCATACAGCAATTCTGTGTGGGTTGGCTTTTAGTGATGTTTTTACGAAAAGTAATGGAGACTAACAATCGCCACGGACGGAAGTCGGGTGAAGGCATTGTGACTCGAAGTACGTAACTAGGAAGAGGAACCGATGTATCTTACGCAACAAAGGTCGCTGTGAATAAGCAAAAACTTAGTCTGTTGACTAATTTGCACGATAATAGCTTCAAAACCGCCAAATTCAAGTGTATAAACAAATATCAGACATCAAACCTGACGCGCTGAGGTACTTACCCCGTAAACTTAATACACCAGTTTATTTGGGTATAAGATTGAATCTAATAAGGCATCAAAACCTTGAGAGAATAACCTCCTACAAAATTTATTCAACATGCACAAGCCTACCATGTTTGACATCATTGAGAATGAAAATGCTATTCAAATATTATTCGAAGATATGATTCTAGTTGTATATTTACTGATTATTGTTTGAAATTGTTTTAGAATTGATGAACCTTATGTGTGAAATACTTGTTGACTGGCGAGCGAAGTGTGTCTGCTTCGGGTTTGGCAAATTTTTCTTTCGTCTGTCAGTCAGGGTGTTTGGTACCAATCTTTATGAAACTTTGTGTATAATTTCTACAAGTTTTTTAGTCATCGGAGATTTCTCTCAAGGAGGAAGTTCATTAGTACTATTCTATATTTTGTGGTTCAGTTAAAAATGCAAAAATTACGACAAATCTAAAATAATGGATTATTGAATTTTATTACGTGTCGGATAAATAAGGACCAAAATACTTTGGCTTCTTGGCAGAGACACGAATCATATAATAAAATACGTCTGTCAACGTCTATGTTGACAGTTTTGGGGAGCTTGAAACATTTTGATAATAGCAACATTATTGTTTTGTGAGGTCAACAGTACGCAGAACTAGAGGGCGTTAGGACGATTATTTTCCTGGGGTAGAGTAGAAAAGGCATTCCATCTAGTACCAGGTGGTTTTCGTATGACAGCATGATACCAGATGTCTGTTCATTGTACGACTCAGTTACTAGGATGCTGATGAAATCGTATTTAGCATCTTATGAATTTGCTCTGCCATCGAAAGAAAACAACACGAAAAAGCTTGGACTGTCGTCAATAAACATCACTTCTGTGGGTTATATAGAGACGATGCCGATATAATTGATGAACTTCAAATTAAAAATGTAGTCGTAATGTTATTTACAGCGATTATTATGTGTATATTGAAGCCTTATTTAGTGGTACTAAAATGGCCAAAAGCATATTGCCAAGTTTGCACAAACACTGGCCTTTTTAAAGCACCGAACGAATTTCACAGTTGTCGATAGAGGATTTGCCAAAAGCCGAGGTCTCTAACGAAGGTATGCTTGTTTGAACACTGAAACTCGAAAAGAAGACGTGTATTTTTATCCACATCCGTAACATCGACTCAAATACGCAAGCTGGCGTTTTTGTAGCTATCTTTTATTAAAGTTTTTACAGAACTATAAGTATGGAAGGTATGCAATTTATTGGAAAATTCTAAGCAAACAAGAGGCAAACACATTGAAAGATTTCGCTGAGCTAGCAACTACACACAAATGTAGATAATATCTTTATTACACACCGGAAAAATAAATACAAACAAAGCAATAGTAGTACATTGGCGGCCTAATCGCCTAGAGTGATTTCTTCCAAGCAAGTTTTGTATGGATCGGACTATTTCAAACAAGCATACTTGGATCGAGACCCGTTTCGATGGTATTCTAGACACGTTATCTATTCACCAACATTACTGATGTCATAACCACGGCTTTAAGATTTCATATTCGGGAAATGAATCTGTTGAAAACTGTATTGTTCTTCTAAGGTTAAAGGTAAATTCAAATGCGTTCACATCGGATTTGGTACCTACAATGCAAATTCCAACTCAATCGATTTGTCATAGATACGTTTATTTAACACAAGCGAAGAAATCTTGTGTTACGTGGTATCGTTACCTTGATACCAAGATCAAATATCTGTTAAGCATTTACCTTGAAACGTAGAAGGCACTTCGCTACAAACCGTACGAGTATGAGACGATTATGGTAATCCTCTCGGCAATTTGATGAATGAACAATCGGGCCTTACATAATATTCTGATAAATGGAATAAGAAGAAATGTCGCAGACTGAGTATAGGCTATGGCTTACAATCATGCCACGAGGATTTGCATTTTACAACGTTTCATATTCACGAAAACCAGTCTAAAATATATCTATGGAAGAAAAACCGAGAAACATACAGTAGAGAAGAGTAAAACACCGCCAAACATTTCTCTTTGTTTAGGAGAGGACGTCGGAAAAACGAAACAGTCGAATAATACACGTACACGGACGGGGTGGTGGAAAATCTCTCTGGTGCCGTGAACACACCAGCGGTATTTGTTTCTTGTCACAGGGTGTACGTGCCCTCATTACTCGGAAGTTTGTGTCGTTTTGATAGGCGTCCTGTGCGAAATGCGCAAACATTTTTATTCTACTCCTGAGAAATTAATTTATGACCATCCGTATTTCTCTGACGTGTGCACAAAAAGTGATTAGCATACAAGGGCACCGCATTTTGTTATGTTAATGTGTCTGCGAGTGAGTGCAAGAGCAACATTAGCTACGCAAATGAAATGATGAAATAAACGAACTCTGAGAATATTTCATTTCTCATAATATAAGCGTATACCATCACCGCAATGGGAATCTAAGTTCAGTGAAGACGATTTAATAAACTGAACATATTTTAGCTGAACCAAATATTAATATAGCAAGATCTAAGCTTAAAGCGAGTCAGCGGCATAAATATTTGTTCTATTCGCATGGAGCGGGTTTTAGTAGAGCTTATTAAGCATGTTTTCATACCAACTTGATAATACCAAGGTTTACCACTTTCAGTGCTAATGTGGCAGGCAATACGGCGTTCACTCTGCTGCCCAACTGTGTTTCACACACGCTTATATCTGCGTCTCAATCGAATGTGACAAATATTTGCTTAAAGTGAAGGATAGTCTTTTATGAATGACAACAACACTACATTATGCGACACATTCGAAAAATTTAAAAGTTACGACCTATTGCAAGGTCTGTTACATATTCTCTTATAATCACAAGGTTGTTTACGACGTAAGTTATAATTTTTTAATACAACATTGGCATGATAAAAAATGCGTAAATGCGTATACGCGCTGAAATCTAATATCTCTATCAAACATTCCAGATTAAAAATATTCTACTAATCATTAGTATTTTTCGTTGAAAATTGCCCTCCCATCGTAAGACAATACCGTATCATATCACAAAACAATTAGAACAGCCTCTAGACAAGAAATCTTGCGATGATATGGCACTATAAACCCGTCTCATATTGAGCGCCAATTGGGTTTTAAATAAGAGGAAACATCGACGCGACCCGAGCTGGGTCACTTACGTCTGCGCCATATCATATCCGCGGCGATAACGTGACAAGCGTAACATCTCGTGCGTATTTTAAGGGGCCATGTTCGCATGGTTATCATACTTATTGCTGGCACTGACAATTCAAGACAAGAGGTCATCGATACCAGATCCAGGCGATATTTTTATATAGGTAGGTGTACACTGAAAATAAAAAACTGAATAGTTGTTACGAGTATGTATGACATTCATAAATAAAAAATATTGTTTATCCTTGTTGGAGCTTTCTATTTATCGCAAGGTCATCAATATGTCTAAAGATATGAATATTGCTTGTTTATCGAGTATTAAGTATCATAAAAGTAGTGTTCCAGTGCTAGATTACTAGCCTTGATTGGTTCACGTTAACTTTTGAAGAGCGGAGTATTCGTAGTTCTTTTAGAGCATGGAAATATTTGGTCAAGGCCTAGTCCAAGAATACTATTAATTTTGCGATGACGCAAACAAAATCAGAATCAGGAAAATAATATTTATAGTTCTGGTTTTACTATGTGGATAGCTCTATCGCACCGTTGAAGTGGATATGCAAATTCAAATTACAAATATCAATAGGTATCTTCTTTAAAGGGCCAGAATATTACCTTACTTATCTATCATATTATCTTTAATTTAATGATGTTGTACCAAGTATCGAATTTTATACGATGGCATATTTGAATTTAAAATTACTACATTATTTATTAACTTAATTAGTAAAATAAATAGCTTTAATATTCAGGTAATTCACTTCTAAATTAACAAAATTAATTCTTTCATAAATTGTTCAGGGAATAAATTGTAAGTACTAAGTTTTAATGACGCATTTTAAAGACAGCCCAGGACATAAATGTATTCCTAGGTTAGATGTAAGACTACAGAGGGACTTACAATTCATTTATAATCTGAAATTCCAAGGCAATATAATGAAGCTATTATATTGCCTTGGAGTGCTGAATAGTTCTATAAATATATTACTTGAATTGTGATCAATCAAAAGGTTAGTAATTGAAACGCGTAAACAAATCTACTTAACCAAGCATGCAAGTTATCAACCTCGAGTCTGGTCGGTACCTCAAATAGAGCACGGCGCCGTCGCCAACTCGAACATCGATTCCATATCAGCTGCACCGAAGTTCACTGTTACGAATGTATAGTTTCACTCCGATTAACAATATGCACATAACTATTGAACAATTAACTCGGTTGCAACACCGAAATATTGAGAATTATAAACACTCGTGCACGGTGCAGCGTGCCGAAAGCAACTGGGACCGGTGACGATCTATGATACCGGTGTGCGCACACGCTCTTGCCGCGGACCATTTCCCCCACGCAACTAGGCTCCGTTAGACGTTTGCCTTATCGATACTACTGCCCTGCCGATACGAGCTGGAAACACTTCTGTCCAACTCGTCCTGTGAGCGTTTATCGAAACACCACTTTATATTAGTGCATATAGCGCAAGTATTTTTTACCCGACTATGGCAAAGTCTTCTTTCTGAAGAGTAATGATTTGGCAGTCTATGTATGTTTGTATGTTCCACCGAAAAGCCTAAACTACTAAAACGATTCAATGAATGAGGTTTATAGATTCTTAATAATGGCCCGGGTGACATTTTAAGACACCTTTTTTTACGTAGTCGGGTTATAGTTTTTTAAACTTTATTTACTAAGCGATTTGTATAGGTATGGGAAAATTATGGGCATTGGCGATAATGAAGTGTCATAAACTTTTGAATTATTAATTTATGATTGATTAAATGATTATAAGATTAGAACATCAAGATCAAAGGGAAAGAAAAATAGTTGTGATTACATATCATAGAAAAGCTACCTATACATTCAGTCAGTAGCTAATCCTAAAACTGCAATAAAGAATGTCACACAATATTCGTTTATACAAATAATGATTACTGCAGACAGTCTTGAAAAATTATCAATGCGATTACAAGCAGAAGGCGCAGTAAAATCGTTGCACAATACACGTTCCATAATGTAAACAAAATGTGATTTGATACAAAATAACGATTACTTTATCGAAGGTAGATAACATATTTCTAACAAAAGCACGAGAGCATGCCAGCACTCGCTATGATTGGTAGATTTGGTAAGTAACGGAGACTGAATAATTTATCAGAATTGGAGGCACGTTCTTGGTATTTGAACTAATAAAGTGGATGATTGACATTCACCAATTTTATTCAACGTAATATCCGTGGTAAGGGTGAGGTTCACCCTTTCAATGACGAAGCAAGTATGCGACCGACCCAAATAACTTTAATACGCTAGTTCTTTGTTTAGCTCTATTATAATTGTGTGTAATTACAGATATGCTTAAGCAATTACGGTATTTTAGCAGCTGTCTTATCATAACCCTTCATGGATCTATGTATCCTCTCTCAATCCACGGCACATCCACATCACACTAATATTATAAAGGCGAAAGTTTGTATGTGGGGCTGAATGCTTGTTACTCCTTCACGCTCTACCTGCTGAACGGATTTGGATGAACCTACTAAAGATAAGTTATATGCTTTTAATATTTACATTACTTTTGATCACAAAAATGCAGTGTTGCGGTGGAATAATCATATATCCACAGGCCGCGGCTTATTTATTATAGCAATATTAATATTTTCTATTGCTTTCACATGGGCATTAATGTTCTTGCTATAGTCTAGTTTGTACTACACATGTGCAACGCTACACAATGCAATTTAGTAACACTCATCTTGTCGAACTCGAACCTAGGTTTTACCACGCTGTAGAAAGCAGCTATGATTGATGTAAGTGAAGAAGTGAGATGCGAATCTTGCGATTAGTTACACTTGCAGTATGTGTGTCAAGCAGTTGCAGTTAGCTGCATCTGTGGGCTCCGTTAGGCTTGCACAGGTTTTTCCGTCGATCGTGATGGTGATGCCCGGGCGCGGAATTCCGTTACTTCGACTTCTAAGAAGACTAGACGTTAATCTTAGTTGGGATTTGGGGCCATGTTTTTTAGAAGCCCCGTTATTATCGATACTGTCAATAAAAGTGACAATTGATATTTTTCCGTCATAAGCTTGGATCTCTAACCAATAGCCGTAAAGAGTTAGTCTGTCACTTTATTTTTACTAACGTACTCGCAAAAAAAAGCGTCAGACTGTCTTATTATGTGTTATTCATAATACGTTCCAACCTGATCATTTGGTTGATTTGTTTTATCCATTCGACTGCAAGATTTAACCCAGGATTAAATATGGTGAAACTAGTTAGTAGAATTTGGCGTTAATAACGCGATGAATACCTTTCTCGAAAAATGTATAGTATAAAAAGCACTTAAACAATTTTTAAATCTGCATTTTTGGTACTTACAAGCAAGGCTTATTTGTATAGTCGTTAAGCCAAGGTTGAGTAGAATTACCTGAAATAATGACAGAGGATGATGGTTAGAATATAAAAATCCAGGGCGTTTTTCACGTTAAATCTTCCATAATACATCGTTACAACGAAATGAGTTTTATTTGATGAAAAGCTTTCACAACAATTGGAAAGTACTTTGGAAGATAATATAGTACGTATGTGTATGCGTTATGAAAATATATGTAGATAAAACGATATTGTCAATATGACACTTACCGCGGCAGCAAGTCTCATCTGAGTATTATCTCTTTAAACGTGACCGTATCTTGGTACTGAATATTAGTTGACAAAACAGTTATTCTCGCGACAGACACGTTTTATGCGGGAGATGTGGGTTAGATCAATGAGCCGCAGGAGGCCATGGCGATATAGCCGTTATGAATAGTGTACTCTATCTCACCCTTAGCTCCAATATAGCGATAAATATAACGTCTTAATATTATCCAACTTCGCTGTAAATGCCCTCTAACGTTCAGGGGAAAATTTCATGGATTATATCGTCTCGACAAGATGGTCGGTCACTTTAGAAAGGCAAACAGGCTCTTAACCAGTTGATATTCGAGACGGCGCCGACCGTTTGGTGACCTTTTGTACGTATAAATACATATAATATATAAAAATGAAAATAACAAAATTATGTTCCTCGGATAGAACTACCAATGTCAGTGTATCATGACCTAGACCGCGAAGGACATTACATTAGATATGTCTTGCGTAAAAACATAAACAGCATCTCATTAATTGCATAATGCTAAAATCCAAACCCGTTTTCCTAAGGAGGTCAAGTTCTAGAGCCGACTCGCCTCGGTTGCTGCTACAGTCACTTCATACCCAGTAAATTCATAATGATAATTATAATAGGTGAGCGGGGTGATTAAAACACCAATGGTCAGTGTAATATTAAAGTCAAGTACAGATTATTAGCGCTGAGGTTTGTGGTTGAAAGTTCAACATATCGGAGATTGCGCAACGTGGTGCGAACGAATGTTGTGCCACGATAAAGCAGTAGAGATTCAACAATCGAGTGCCAAACTTGACGGGCGACCTCCGCCTAGAAGAGGCGGTAAGGTAATAGACGGCTACGCTTGCCGACGAATGAAGCAAGGTCAAGTCAAGTGTAACAACCCAGGGTCAATGTAAATTATCATGCATAGATGATGAACGAACACGATGCAGTGACGCAGGAAATCATCTCGCTGAAGTAGCTTTTTACTGTCATTGGTAGTTTAATAATAACGCGGTCGGACTCGTGACATCAATTAACTACTATAAGTTTACCGCATCACAGCTCTGCTTGTTTAAAAAAAAACAAAACTCAAAAACTTGCTTCATCAATTTTTATCAACATAGTACACACTCGTAAATAAATACTTTATGCAAGTTCGTCAATGCTTTGATTTACTAGTTTATGATCACAACACGACGTATTTAATATCTACGTAACGTGATCATAATAAATAATTGAGAACTAATTTATTTTAGACTGCCTCATTTCTCTTAATACGTCGACAGTATTCAACCTTCTAGAACAGCAATATGCAGAAGGTAGAAGGCGATTATAGGGTTAAACCAGGGTTTGATCTCTCTCTTGCGCGAGGATTGTTTAATTAAATAACACCCGCTTTAATCAAAGCAGCTTCACCTTTAACTTCAATTTCGAATCTGTGCTATAAGAAGGATGGTTTTAAGATTCTCTCGTGTATCGTTGCTTCTACTATTGTTATGTAACAGGTAGATTATTTATGCAATGGTATTTATTTTTATGCAGAAGTTTTGCAAATAAATCTTGAATTAAAAAAACATAATAAAACGTTGCTATTTTTTCAAGGCAAAGATTGCGAACCCGCAGACGTTCTAAATCATTTGAATAGTAAAGCAGCTAAGTTGGCTCTATCAGGCGACAAGGAACGTTTGTCCATGCGGCGAGGGTCTGGAGATTTAATGGGGTGATTAATCACGCCAGATAAGCGACGCCGAGCAGCCGCGGGGTGGGAGGAACAGCTGATCGCGCCAATTGCGTTTCACAGAAATCTTAGTGACGTCAATTGCCGAAAGCTGGACAATTCATTCGGATGATAGCGATATTGTAATCACGGGCAATGTAGGTCACGTTTCAACTTGTTTGGAAAGTATTTAAGGGTTTCAGATGGGTCTCTGATTACAGCCACATTGCCAGCTGTGAATGGTGCTCGGCTAGCGCCGAGTGTTCACTCGTTGTGGCGTGGATCCGCCGTCAGCCGGTTGTGTACACTGGTTGGCTGCGCGCGCACCACGATCAATACCCTCGGCTGCGTCGGGTTCGCACCACGCTCACTCTCCTTCGTATTCGTGTGCCTATTTTTTTGCGATGCAGGCGAACGGTTTTAATGGAATTTCAACATAAAATTTTAAGTCAGTTCGAAAAACAATTCCTCTCGGACTGAAAATTAGCAGCTAACCGAGTTAGGTCGAAGCGCGACCCATTGCAAACGCATTTATGCAAAAATTAGGTTATGGTTATATCGGGACTTGCATGCTATGTGGATTATGCGGATGAAGGCGTATAGTAAATAGTAAAGTCGACACGACTCAATCGATAGCCTTGGTTAGATAGATACCTGGCGCAGACGGTCGAGTATCTATGTCCAATCCTCTTTAGTATTAACTATTTTGCAGACTGCGACTTCGCAAGTTAACGCGCGGCTGGCGAGCCCGTACTCTGCATAAACGCTATACATTAGGTCGCAAACTTTACAAGAAATTCTCAGACACGTTTAACATTTCAAATTATTTAAGTGTATAAAACTAGTAGTTTGAGAATACATAAGTCATTGTAAGCTATATATAGTGTTTTTTTAAAACCTTTTATAGAAACACAAAGTATAACGAAGAACAGAGAATAAAATCAACATAATAACGAAATGAAAATAAGATCATAAATATTCGTTTGAAATAAAGAACATACCTATAAACTGTTGATAACAGCTGTTAGTTAGGTACCCATTAACACTTGATAACTCGTTTCTCTATCGTGCTTAACAAGTTTTAGTGCTGACTTCTATAATTTAACTGCACTAAGTACGACATGAGTTAGTCAATATCTAATTACGAACCTTTGTTTATACACTGTATACCTAGAAGAGTAGAAACCGGCATGCGATCGAGGAAGTGACAATGGATGATGGCTCGCCTCGCGTCACAAATCACAATGCCGAGTGGGTGGGCATCGTAACGGGTTGATTGAACTCCATTGTCAATCTCCAGGTACAAGGCAGAGAATGCCTTCACCTTGCGTCGCCTTACTCCCTTCATGCAACCGACAACACACGTATTCCCTCGCCGGAAAGCGCAAACTTTCTTCGAGCCCCCTGAGGGTCGTTCTACAATGCACTTTCGGCGACTGAATGTCGTCTAAAAACTACCGAAGAATGCAAATTTTAAAAGCATCGTTTCCTCTACGCGAATTTAAAAAGAGTCTTAAAAACTTGCTGGGGCCTTTTTCGATGTATGGGAATGAATAGTTCGGGTAGAGTGCTCGTCTCTGGACAGTTTTATATAGCGGCGTAAATAGAGTTTTGCTTTATATAGTCTTCTTGCTCGCTTGGTTTAGCTTGTGTTGTGCTGTAGATAAGTTTGTTTTGTATGCTTTCTAGCGCTCGTCGTATTTTATAAAGCTATTTAAGCGTTTTCGGTCTATTGGTAGTGCGCTGGACATAAATCTAGGAGAATTAAACTCGAATGAGTTACGTTGCATTTACATTTGTCTGTGTATAGTTTTAAAATCTAAAAGCGCAGACGCTATACGCGTTTATTTCTTTTGTCATAAGATATGATATACGTATGATATTTTAGTATGACTGTCTAACAATGACCCATCAGCCATCCTAATTATTATCGAAATTTGTGTTGTGTTGTTTCTTTTTAAGCGACGATGCTTCGTTTTACTTCACTGCTTCAAATTTAGAATTAAAGACACAAACTGAAATATGTAAGCGTATCAAATGGTCTCAATGTTGGAGAGCACCGTGTGTCGTGTTGCCGACGCACACGTGTTGTCGCAGTTAAATATAACCGGCGGTTCAACGCACGAGAGGGGATCCGCGTCCGGTTAACACCACTACTGCCGCTTTATTGGAAATCCTGAACGGCGTCCTGATGAAGACTTCGACGTGATTTTTCAAGATATTCTCAAGTTGCTTTCAAAACGATAACGCAGTCAGTCAGTTTGGTGTTAAAGTTTTGGGGGAGGACCAACATCAAGTACTTTCTTAGTCTTGCATGACTGTCTCCACAGAAGAGAAAATCTGAATCACTTGTATTCATTTAATTTCAATAAAAAAAAACCTGAAATACCTGTCAGCTACAAATACAAATAGCTTTATTACACAAAAGAAATACATATATTTTTAACAATTACACATATTTTTACAATTACACACTGATCTCCAGTGTGTAATTGTAAAAATATGGATACTATGATTCCCTGTCACGCGGAGATCAGGTTTACAATGGAAAACATAAAATAGAAGAGTAATTCTAATCTAAACGGTACAAGCGTCGTCGTCTCTAAAATGCGTGTTTGATTGTTGGTGTAACTTTGTATGAATGATTATGAGTGACGTCATAGCTTGGAAGCAACAATGTCGAGTCGAGTTGAACTAACGAAGGTGTCTTGTCTTGTTATTTATTACTATTTAAGAGTGTAACTATTCGTACAAATTATACTGCAATTGATGGAGATTGGTTGGTGGGAATAAATTGTCAGTCATTTTAATTTTGACTTAATGAAACGATAGTTTATTATTAAATTATACATATAATTACTGTATGAAATTAAAAATACATAAATATATATAATATTGTACATATTGATGTTCATTTTGTTACCTCATCTGTTATCTTGTTAATGTAATAATATTATAATGTATCTACCACTACTTGAACACTAAGAATTTCCTCAGTTTCATTGTAATTTAAGGTCAACAACCAACACACTGTTTTTTTACACCATTTTCGTGTGAGTGAAAATATGTTTAGCTTTTCAATAATTTTATTGTACAAATGAGCTGCCATCCACGATTAAAATCTTTCTCGGAACGCAGTACTTCTTTGTGGCAGTTTCCATCTTATGTGTCTATGACTAATAATGAGCATATTGGGTGCCGTTTTATGAAAGATAAGACTACAGAAGTTATATATAACTGCCTAACTCTTAAGTAGCCTAGTTCAGCATATAAATCATTTGTAGGGTAAAGGCGCGGTTTCTTATGGGCAACTTTAAAAACAGCACGCTGGGCAAGTTCTAAATTTTCGAGGTAGGTTTTACACGCGCCACCCCATACTACTATGCAGTATTCCAAGACTGTCTGACATAGGGAGATATATACGACATTAATAGTGTCTGAGTTAGCAACTGCTCTAAACCTCTTAAAGATAACCATCAGTCTTCTAACTCGACTACATAGTGTTTGGATGTGCATTTCCCAGGTAAAATATTTATCTAACACTCTTCACACATATCAACTCTCTTTTGATAGCAGATCAAATTATCAAGCAGTCTTTGCAAAACGTATTTTTTACAAATGTCCCTAAGAGGTAAGCTTATGCAAAATTTGTTGTATACCGATATGAAACTTTGGAAAAGAATTAACCAATTAGTCAACCTATCAACAGACAACCAACTTAACTTTAGAACTGGTGAGTACCGAGATTATACTTAGCTAAACGTATACCTGATTTAACCTTTCCGATCAACTGTAAGCTCCTTCGAGTACCTTTTAAAAATAATATACAAATTTTTTTTTTTCACATAAGACAAGCTTTTTGATACAGGAGAGCAAGTAGGCAGCCACAGTTATTGTCATGTCAAGTGTCATTGCGACGTCGATTGAATAAAACATAATTGATCTTGTATCTTACAATAGTACTGCGACACTAGCCGTTTCCTTTGTGTAAAAAGGAAATAAATATGAAGCAATGAATATTGAAATAAACGATATAGGTTAGTGCAATGTCGGCACTCGGCGCAGACAGTAAAGCGAGAACAAATGCATCGTCATAACGGCCATTGCACAATGCCTGCCCAACGCCCGCTGCTCTAAATGTTTCTTGAACAGAAATTACAGTTGAGAAAACTCTACTGATGCAACATCTTAACAGAGACAATTCACGGAAGAATGAACTCTTGACGATATCGCGATATTAGCAAATGGAATTATCAAACATAATCTAATTAGTATTTTCAACACCGTTAATTTCGAACAATAGGCAAGAAAATATCTAAAGATGGGACTTTAGATATTTTCTTGCCTTCAAGCCTTTCTTGGATTAGAATTCAATTCCGTTAATTAAAAACTTTCGTGTACTGAAATCGTTAATAAAATACCTTGTAAAATTCAGTTATTTAGTGAACAAAAGCTTTAGAAGATTTTATCGGAAAAACAGTATAATAAGGCTTTCCTTTTCTGTACCTCGAGTTTAAAGGTTCTCAAAACGGAATCCGAAAGATCACTTGAAAATCTTGAAAGGCTGCATATTTGAAGTCGAATGCCCAGTTTTAAACCATACGCGGTGAAAGTTGTGTGACCTCAAGCTGCTATAATGTCTGAGTAACTATATATCTGGTAATCTTTAGTTTCAAATAAATGTGATTTAGTACAACTCGAATTGTGCGAGACTGATTGAAGACTATCTGTTGGACAAAGGTCGGGAAGAAATTGTACGATGTAATTTAAGTTGAGGAGCGCTCAATAGTTGTGTTGACACATGCGAAAGTTTGATTGGAATGGCAACAGCGGTTGGGAGATAACAACGTTGGACGACGAAATAAGAGTGTTTTGTCGACGAAGCAGAAACTGTTGTCTGGAAAAACAAACTATGCAGTTTTCTTTATTTTCTAGATGTAATATACTATCACTAGAGAGACGACAAAGAAAGACAACAGAAAAATATCAAATTTTGTAGAAAAAATTGGGATTATAATTTTTAGTTCTCAACGTATCAATGTTACCTATAAATTCGTTCAGAAGATAGTGGGCTAGATAGCTTTTTTAACCTATGCAAAGATTTATTATCTGTCAGTTTGAAACTCCTTTACCGTGATTATTGGCGAATAAATTCAATTCGATAGTTGGTTTCGCTGTTGCCCTGTTTCGAAACATGGCAACAACGAAATAGAGACAAAGACGTTCACACGACCTTGTCTGTGAGTACGGTGCTGTCAGAAGGCTGACGAACGCGGAAACGCCTAACGAACGGCCGCCTACGAGTTTTACGAATTAAGTACTTCCACGATGGACGCCCGCCACAATTCGTTGTGCCTCATAATCGTAGTGTATGCATGGGTGCTGCCTAGCTCTGAGCCTCGATTTAATAGCTTCCCTGGCAACTACTTTTTTGTGCCATTCTCAACTGATCTCAGATTTGATACCAAGAAATTCAATTTGTGAAGTAAGCGAAAGGACGACTCAAACCTTCATCACATATTGATTACATTTCAAATTCAGATATCCGATTTTAAGGTCACGCCAGACACCTCTATTTAAAGTTGGTGAGTTCCGTAACTTGATAATTCATTATTTTTCCTGAGAAGCGCTGGCCGCAGCCTCAAACTTAGCGGCCCCGAATAAATCAAATTAAACAGCCACCGCATCCGTATTTTCGAGGCGTAATATTCCGCTTCTGAAAGGTACCTACTTGTTTTTAGTTAAACTTTTGGCGAATTACATTTTACCGTCGAATTTGGTGAAAACTGCCGACCCGTGTCAGTAGCCGTTGTTTTTATTTAAGTATCTAATGGCGATTATAATACTTTATACTTCTTATTTTCCGTTATTTTCTAAGAAGTTACGTCTACCCAATCACCAGTAAACTAGGTGAGTACTAAAAATACCAATTATACGTATAATTTTTGTTGTTAATTATTATTATCGACGTGATTATCTGTTATTGCAACGTCAGTCATATCCTAAATAAGGTACAATGACCCATAAACGCTGGCTAAATGCTGCTATTAAAGCATTATAAACAAAGGCCATTACGTACACTCTGCTTGAATAAACATGCTTGCCGTAAAGCATACTCTGTACTAATGTTCTGCATAATACTATCTTAGTATTGCAAAAGTAATATATATCAAATTCTTGATAGTTTAAAAAAAACTCTTAAATTGGGAGAATTAATATATATGATATAAAAATGAATCGCTGGATATGTCGCTAAGCGCAAATCTCGAAAGCAGTTGAACCGATTTTGCTTTTTACCATTTACCAACTTTAATACCGTCCCATAAAGTTTAGGTGTTACGAGTAGTGAAGAGGTTCCGGGAAGGCAAAACAATGGAGTGACGTCAGTAATATTTGTCAATAATTATACGATGGTGACATTACTCTTAAATAATCGACTGTTCGGCGGTTCGCCGGGTCAGCTAGTTCTAAATAAAGTAATGTTGCTATATAAATCTGTAGGGCATAACACAAAACAGTATACGAGTAAAACTATGTCTACCGATTTCCTTGTCTCCTGTTAGGCTATATTTTCCCGACTTATAATGACTGTCTTCGTATGTTATAACGACATTGTTACGTCGAGAAATCGATTGACAATATTTTGTAATTTTATGTATAACTCAATGATCTTCAGCTAATATTAATGTCAGCTCAAACGCTTCAAACTCTTGATTACACGACATAATATTTCAGCCGAACATTTTAAGAGTAAGATAGTCAAAGATAGAGTCGATCGATAGATCTCGTATTATACCAAATCTATAAGTGACAAGTAGGTAATATTCACAAAAGCAATTTCGAGTTGGTAACTGTATTTTGGGTGTACCTAGTTCAGAGAACATTATGTCTCCATTTCCGTGATACATAATACAGGCATTGAAGTGTAATGTACCTAAGATATACAAGCATGGAGGTAAGAGTAAACCCATTAGACGCAACCCTGACATACGCGATCAAAGGAAGAACAGGCGTGGGTCCTGGGTAGGGCTGTATTAAGAAAAGATTTTTGGCAATTAAAAACCCCTAAGAAGGTCAAATGGAGGTTCAAAGTATGAAACCCTTCTGTATTCCATTTTGTCACGTATCACTCCCCGGGTGGCAGCTCCTGCTCGTAGTTTGATGATATAACTGGTAACACAAACAAAGTATGCTGTACAATACATAGACAATATAATTAATAAAATATTTTTTTACATCAGTGACAGCCAAGTTATTCTATAACTTATTTTCGTACTACTCGCTTAATAACGAGATGTCGAAGTTAGTTGTATAATTATGCACAAAAAATGTGCTATACGTTTCGATATTTGAGAAGTAAATTATTATTTTTGCCAATAAAAAACTTCACCATAGGCATTTTCACCCCGTAAGTATATATTTTGTTTGAACAAATAACGTAAAAGCTTTTGGGAATTTATAATAGAGTGTTTATCTTGAAACTTCTATCCAGTGGTTAGTATCTATAGAGCCGATAAGATAATACTTAATATGGATGCACCATCAACCTGTGTCGGTAAAAGTAACAAAAATGATAAAATTTGCATAATTTTTAAAACAATAATACTCGTACCCTTGAGTTTAATCACTACCCAAAAACGAAAAAAAAAACAATATAATTACTTATTTCATAAAAAGTATCTTATTCCTATCAGTTTTGTTGCATGGATAGAAATTAGAGGACGTAAAATGAATAGGTAGTCACAATTTCTCAAGCAAAAATATCAGCATAATCTGACACTAGGCCACAGAATATTTAATATTACAACTAGGTATATGTTACTAACATGGGTGTCACCGATTCAGTCTCATGAGGCGCAGTCTAAGTAAAAACGATGCGGGTGGCATGCTTGGCTGAATATAAACGTTCCATGAACGCTTCTTGGCCTGACAGAATCTCCTCGCAAACCATAAGAACGATGGGAAGTTTTTCAATTTAAGTTTTATTTAGACTATCAACTATTCGTTAACTGCTAGCGGTTTACACGTAATATGATAAACTATGTGTTTTTATGATCTTATCACAATCGTTTTTCTTCATATACCGTATCAGTCGCCAATGATGATCTTAAGTAATGATTGCAGTAGTATCTACATAAACGAAATAGCGATAACTTTAAACGAAGTTTCATACAAGTTATGTATGAAAATGTTTATAAGTACTTAACATTACATTAACCATAGCATCATCTAGTTAGATTTCATCGTCTTGTAATATAATTCACAAAGTGTTATTTTCCTGAGGTAAACCTACCACGCTTGCATACATGTTCTGTCTCTACTGTCAAGCAGGTATTTCAAGTGATTGTTAGAAGGTACAAAGCAATGAAATATTAAAATATTATGATTATAACGAGTAGTTATGTTATGCTCACAATCTATTTGGTTAGTAATAGCACATCACACCGATGACATCAGTAATGTTTTTGTTATTATATTAGTCATTCAACATACCTGTTGTTAACGATTAATAGGCGAATGGTCAATCGTGGTTCCATTTAAATCGGGTTTTCAACGAACAGTAGGTATGTATCATTGCTAACGAATATATTCTTTGAAAACTAACGTTAAGTTATTCAAATGAAATGATGGCTGCTACATGATGAATTAAGCATTTACAACTCGTAAAATACATGTTATTTATTACAAAATATGTAGATGATTGAAAGATATGCATATTGTTAACGAACCAACGATAACATTATTATGTAGAGTATCGATATAATATAAATTAACCACTAGGTACCTATCTACGATGGATGAGTATTTAGAAAACAATACAATACATATCAAATCAGTAAGACAATACGAGTACAATTAGGTAAGCTCCTTTTTACGTAAAAAAGAACGTATCCAGGCAATTTCCAACTCATATTCACACATATTTTAATTGTAAAGACAATTAAGTTACATCGCTTAGCATTTGACGTAGAACACGGAACTGGGCATAATAATTGCGGCCGCTTCATAACTTTATCTATTCACTAAAAACCCCAGTTTTTGCTGTGCGTGTTTTATTTGTTGAATTTGTAATAGATATTATCAAAATTAAGTAAAGGCTTTGTAGAATATACTCCACGTAAGTAGGACGAGACAATGAAGTTCGAATTTAAAATGGGTATTAAAAGTAAAGAGTTGGTTATGGAAAAGTTACCTAGTTAGGTCAAGAGCAGATGGCATTCCAGCCAGCACGAACCCCCAGGGCGGGCGCGGCGTGCACATCCGCTGCAGCGGAACCCTCACGCAAGCATGCACCGCACTCCACACCAGCAGCCGCCGGTCCCTCCACAACCAGTATCCACCGATATATCACATACACCATACACTAGGGAAACTGAGGACGACAATCTCAACGCAGTGTCATGGTTTACCGCCTGTTAAACGATCTCAATAGGCGCAGATAACTGTGACGCAAACCGTTTGGCAACTTGGGATTACACCCGCGACAACCTCGATCACAACTTTATGGATAGTGAAATAGAGGATAAAAATCTCGCTCTTTCTGCAGTCCAATTAACGGACGCGGAACGAGGAAACGATGTGTCAATTATAGTGTCGAAACGACGACTGCGAAGCGGAGAGCTCGCGCGCGGCTGGCATTACGGAACAGCGGGAAGCGATTTCGAAAGAGAGCAAAGTAATAAAAATATTAAAGCAATAAAGGGGCAGAATCGAGAGCGGAGGATTTTTCTACAAACTTTAGGGGAGTCAATAATTAGAGGGAGCGACTGTGCCTGAGCGGAGTGAATAAGGGTTGTTATGGCGTAGGGTCGATAAACTTTATGTTTTTTTTGACAAAGTTATGATAGGGAAGACTGATTTAGGCGCTAAAATATATACATATCGGGTAACGAAGTTGGAAGTTGTCAGTGGGTCAGTTTTGCCAAGTGAACCTTAGGGGTAAGTCGCCGAGGATGATGCGCGATGTAGCGCAATGTGTGCGCGAGGCGCGCACGGTCGGTGTGTCGCTCAGTGTCGGACTGACGCCTGGCAGAGCAAAGCAAAGACCGCGTGCACGCTACGGACGGAGCGTCGCGGCGCCGCCTGCGCCCGCCCCCGCATATCCCGGCCATGTGCCCCAGCCCTATGATAGCGCGCTCTGGCCTAGCCACTCCACTCCACCAAGCGCCGAGACGTGACAAGAAATTCATCAAAACATGAAAGGTTTCTTTACCGTCTCTGACCGAATAAGCGTTCTCCCGAAAGAGTCTATATAGAATTTGAAATTGGTTTAGGGCTTTACGTAGACCAATCATCGCCCACCAGCGTGTGTAATGAGATTTTCGTTCGATCAGGAATATAAATGTGTGAATGGAAACAGAATTAAATCACATCAGCGCTAAAGCATTAGGTTCATTTCAGGATCAAATGTGAATTTGCAAGGCGTATTGCTATTCGCCAGATTCACTACCTTCGGCAGCGTGGCACGTACGCAAGGCATTGCCCATAAACCATTCCGATATCGGTCGTCGCGTACTGAATCATGCGATCCACTAGAATAATGTAGGTTCTCTAGCGACAAAGAAAAGCATTCTCTGAAGCTTTTATTTGTGATATATATGTTTTATGTGTAAGATATACCACTATACATATGAACATGATTATGTTCATGTGTATAGCGTTATATAAAATTTAGTGATATTGACAATTAGAAACGTATAACAATATAGAACTACTTAAGTTTAATAAATATGAAAAAAAATTTAAGTAACATTTCAATTTATTTTAAGTAAGTACAATAACATAAAAAGGCAGATAACTGATATATAGTAAATTGTCATATTGAAATTGTCGTGTAGGTTTTTCTCCAATTACAGATAATGTTAAACGGGTAATTATTATGTTAATTGGCGTTTCCAATAATTAACACAATTGTAATCAGTGCTGATAATTAAATACTCCTTTCTGGATACCAGCCAGAGTGAGTCAAGGTTAGCCCACAAGATGCTAAAGCGATCGTGCAACACGTTAAAACCTTATTACTGACGTATTAAGACAAAGGTAATCAGGCCGATTAAAACGATTCACAGCAGTTCTCACAATAATAATAATTCTGAAATGAGTTTGACGTCACAGAATTTAATGATTTAAAATCTCTCCCACGCGTCGCTATCTGTACATGTAAACTGTAAACACTTAACCGAATGAGGTTATCGTAGATTAAATTAAAACGGAAAGTGGGACTCGCACGCAAAAACGTATTTGGCCAAATGTTTCGGGACAAAGTCAATACGTTTTGCTTTCAAGTTTTGAAATGATAAAGACACAGTACTCTTTAACTTTTTTTAAAATAAATAGCTCACGTGACTGTCACATTTTCTTCGTTTCCAGTTTAATTCACGCTCGACATAAAGTGTTTTTGTAACATCAGGAAGAGTGATGGATGGAAATTTTCCAGTAGCCGAGGAACTATGAGATACAATCTTTATCACGTCGCTGTCCCCGAGGCGTATCACTTTCGGTTCTTGTCCTTTTAATAGCCATATTAATGTCGCTGAACGCAAATTACGTCTTACAATATTGCGGTCAAGATTGAATTCATTGAACACAACCGCCATTACTAAAGCAGCTATTTGGCTTTCCAAGAAAAATAAAAAGCAAAAATTCGATAACGCAGTAATGAATCATAGTTATCCATGTAACACAAAAATGAAATCTCTCGGGTCAGAAGAGCAAGCCAAGACTAGTACAAATATGGTAGGTGTTGTCAGGGCGATAAAGACTGTAGCCGTTTGTACAAATTTTACAGATGGTATAACCGGTGACCTTTTATACGACGAGAACGTTGATGAAATACACAATACAGTTGACAAGGTGAAATTCTGTGCGAACGGAGTGAACGGCAAACAAGTAAGTAAAGGATGGATGCAGAGGACGCGTTGACCTGAGAATAAAAACCTTGTTCCTACTGCACTATTGACCAATATTCAATTTAAGAGCATGATCACTTCTTAATTACTGGTCATTATTAAGTCATGGCGTATTTGTATTGGTACACAGTTCTGATTGAACTGACCCAGGTATTACATAATTTAGTTTCTTCGATTACCTCATGTACTAACGATTTTCCAGCAAATTTTTACCAAATGTTTGGTATTACGCTAACTGTCACATAAAATACAATGTCTACCATTATGTAGTAAGTAATACGATTAAGTGAGTAGATGTAACCATTAAGTTAGTACTATATTTTGAATCTAACGAATTTAATGCAAAGAATGTGTATAAGCCGATAAATACTCCTAGCACCTCACGTAGGCAGCTTCACAACCTCGACTGTTATTTAGCCTTCGAGTCTCCTTACTGCAGCGTCGCGAGGTGGGATTGCGAAAGTTGACAACACCGTACGTGAGCTGGTTGCTAAGGGCTGGTCTTTTTCTACTCCACTCCTTTGCATCTCAGTTTCCATTATCTAGTTAAAACTAACACTCTCAATGCCAACATTTAATTACGTAATAAAGTTTTTATGAAAGCACTTTATTCTTAACTCGAGACTTACAGCTAGTATCGCCAGCGTCTGGCACCGATAGTTAGGCGGCACCGTTAAAAGTATATTAAAAACGGTCCAGTCGTAAAGGAGATAAGCCAGAGCACACTCCAAGGTGATGATATCATAAGAAACAGTCGTGTGCTGATAATTGCATACCCTTCGGATCCCTGGTGTTAGTTAATGGGTTCGGTAGTAACAATGCGACATTACGACCCACTCGGGTTACCTACACAAATAGCGAATTATGTCCATACACGTCAAACAAACGGGCGCTTCGACAGCAAGGTTGCGGTAAGCGACTCGATGGCGCAACAGCTAACAAGAATACATATTAACACAAGCCGCACAACAACCTCTGGATATTCAAAGAGAAGGCTCAGGTAATGTAGGTTTTATTTAAATACAGAGACATAAAGCTCATCCCTGTTAGCCTTGCCGTTTAACGCACGACCATGGCGCTTCAATTATTGCGAGGTTTTAATTTGGTGGAATGATAAAATAGAAAGTAATATTTGTGATGCAGGAAATAATTTGGTGTTAAAACACAATACGCGGCCTCAGCGCCAACCGAGTACCGAGAGCGTAGGCCATTCATCGAGAAAACAATTAATCATCGTCCAAACGGCAACTTGATAGGCCCAATGCCTGTAGGAATCGTGTTGCGGAATCTTATTAAATATCTATAGCCTAGTAGAGTTATTGTTCACCAGTCATTGTTATAATTAGTCATTAATAATCTGTCTTGTCAGCGTTGGCCGTGATTAATAAGCCTAGATAATGTTTAACAGGGCCTGGCTCTCAGAATATTAAAATAAACTTTGTTCACTTTTAGACCTAGGTACAACATTTTGCTGGATTGAAAACATTGAATAAGTAGATAACTAATAGACACAATGTTAACCCCTGCCGTATATCTAATATATATTAGTCTAACTTAATAAGATAAACATAAAAAATCCATTAGAAATACTGATAAAATACAAACTGCGATAAAGTCTGTTCATAATATATCCGTGGCTATATTAGGCTTAATGTCATTACGTATTAGAAATAATTACTCGTTGCTTGTTCTACAAGTCTACATAAATTACACTGCCTAGATGCAATATGCGTCAAATCACATCGAAGCCGTGGATAATATATGATTTAAATTATACAAGCTCAGCTCAACGAACAAAATGGTTAATTAAAAATAATTATCCATCTAATACATTGGTATGTGTTGACGTGAAAACATCGTTATAGATGAATATAATGCCTGATCAATTTGTGCTTCAATTTATGGTCATGTATCTTAAATGTCAAGAGCTGAATTTGAGCTATTTCAACAATCTCTCAAATCTAGAATGTAGATATACCGAGTTATGACAGAAATGTCGACGATTCAAACGCCACACCGAATTTCATCGCATGAATGGTCTCCCAGTGTGGTAAAAATAGCACCGGGGGGGTCGTCGTCATGTGAAGATCCAGGACAGTGTTTACACGAATAGTTTTAGCTGATAATTGTTGGTTATTTCAGGTGATCAGGTTGAACGGCCTAGGCGAGCTCAAGGCCTAGAACAACTCGCAGCAGCTGAGTGGTGAACCGTCCACGGTTCAAGGTCGTTAGGTGAATGCCACTAGACAAGTTTTTTCTTAACATCGAAAATTCAAAACCCGCTTACGTGACGACTATCGAAGCCGGATGAACATCGACCGTTGCTAATAACTAATCGCTTCGGTCCGAGTCGGTATCGAGCGGCAAAATTCGGACGAATTCACTTCGCGTGTTGCAAAACGCATGCATGCATTTGAATCCCACTCACGACAAGATAAATGTATTTGGTTTCAAATTATCATCAGTTTTGTATGAGTAACTCGTTTAAACTACATGATTTTCGCATCTGTAAAAATAATATATACACGTCCATGACGGACGTGTATATAGCATTTTGCCATGGCAATTCGAACAAAACAGGATTGTTAAATAAGCTACCTGGCTATTACAGCGCCTCTTGCACTGTAACAGCGATAGCGAGATGCGATACTAACGCCTAACAGAACACAAAGCGGTTTACGATCTTACTTTCACGCCATGGAAGGTTTTCTCTCTATCCCCGAAAAGAATAAAATAAAAGAAATTCTCGGTAAAAGATAACAAGTTACACCTGCGGGGAGGCCGAATAACTAGCTATAACTAGGTAAGAGCGTAAAGCCTTTGTTCTTTCTCGTTCGTGGACCCCGACTCGACGAAAAATTATCTTTTTACTTTTTTGCTGAGTCGCTCCCGGTGCGGACCGCCCGAGCAGGTAGACTGCTGAATATAATAAACGTTTACTTTATTCTATACGTGTATACATTTAGACGGCGGACGGAGAACGTTCTTGGGTATACGTATGGCAACTTTTAAAAGCATTCTCTTGTGGCCTGTGGGTTGGTCTGAGTCGAGCTTTGTAACCGTTGCCTCGGTCGACGGCCTATTTAAATCGTACGCTAAGGGATATTTACAGAGATGAAATGTTTAATGTGATTTAAAAGATATTTAGAATGAATCATAGCTATACTCAAGACCTAATGAATTGATTAAGTTAATTATTTGCACCCCCCGGGGTGGGCAAACATTGTGTCTAGTGAAATAACAGGAATTTGTCATATGTCACAAAGACAGGAGCAGCGATTCACATGTCATGCTGGGATTCATGTCCGAATCTTCAGATTGGCACTAAACAATAGGCAAGTGTGATACTAACGCCTAGGCTTATACTATAGAAAATATTACCTACTTCTTTAGTTCTTGTAAAAATATTGTCCAATTAGCAGAATCACTTTACATTAAATTTAATTGTATTTAAATCAAATTTCAATTAATGATTATGATTTGGGATATACACAACCCTTTAAAGAAGAATTTTGCACTTGGGGGTACTATGACTCTGGGTTGTAAATCAAATAATAACAATCACAGTCCATGTTAAGTATTTTTGTCTAGCGATTATTCTATAATTTTTCCTGCCTGTGCCATTCCTCAAGATCAAATTAATTAAAAAGAGATTGACTTTAGAGTCATAACTTTTTTTTATTAGTAATAATGGCAGTATCTAATCATAATACTCATAAGTACAGACTACAAAATAGAAAGAAGGAAAAAAAAACTTTTATTATGGTACACAAGATACTCTCTATGATAACATTTACATATAAAATGAGTGTGAATTAAAGTTAAAATAAAAGTTAAGCTAGTGCTGTAGTGACAGAAAAGTTTATCAAAAATGGTCTCCAACTCAGTTATGAGCTATGGAATTCTCTTCAACAGTGATCTTTGGAGATACACAAAAAAGTAGACAAAAATGTAACTGTAGTAAGAATTTGGAAGAATAATAATAAAATGAGGGTCATAGTAATAAGCAATATTTAACATAAAATAAGAAGCAATATTTAACATAAAATAAGAAAAAATATATTTGAAGTATTCATAATACACTTACTTATCTTTGTGTTAAGTATTACTTACATAACTTGCTGTTGGTTAAACATAACACTTGATATGATATCAGTCAATGAAATAAACATGATCTTTGTGGTCAGAATGATTCCTACCAGTTACTTTATCCAGATATGTCATTGTAATGGTGTTATGGCTATCCATACAATATACTAAGAAGCAAATACGAGCAACACAGTTTATGTGAGCACATATGATCATAATATAATAACTGCGGACAATTACTAGCTCCGCAAAGTAAGAGAATCTCATGATGTATAGTTTCCCTCCATGGGTGTCAGCACTGACTAAGATTATGGCAATTTATTGTTGATGGTTGATTAAATGTATGAAAATGGGATCATTCACAACTTATGAATATATGAAGCTATATACAGTGTTACCCCTAAAGTGATTGTGATAAAGACTGTTCAACAATGATATGTAGACAAGCTCTTGACTTTATGAACACAAGTTTATTTTAGCTAAATTTGTTTGGTTTACAGCTGTCCCTACCTACCTTGGCAGCATCCTGGTTTCCTTCCATACAATGACTCTGGTTTTGACACATCACTCAATTTTTTTTGGTATAGATATCAACCATCACCAAGTTTATATCAATCACTAGCTGCACGCTATGGTTTATCCGTGGTAAAAGAATCCCATGATTTGATCATCCCATGGGAACACTTCAATTCTCTAGGATAAAAGTAGCCTATGTATTCATCCGAGGTATATGATATCTTCGTGCCAAATTTCATCCATGAATTTGTTCGAGCGTGAAAGAGGAACAAACAAACACACACATACATACATACTTCTTTTGTATTCTTCTAACTTTCGCCTTCATAATGTTAGTGCGATTATGAGCAATGTTTGTTTCTTGGCAAAGAAGGCTTACCCCAGAGTTTTATAAAAGTCTTAAAAAAGTTTTAAAATGAGAATTTTATTTTTTGTAAAAGCCACATTAAATTGCCTCAAAACCAAGTTAAGGTTCGCCAGACACTTATAGGCAATCACTAGCATAAAGACAGGCTCACCACAGTCATAACACTTTACGGAGGACATCATCAAACTCAAAACTGTTTCTAGCACAAAATACCTCAAACAGAACATCAGTGAGAGACTTTTTGCCGCCACATGGAGTAAGAAAAAGCAATATCTAATCAATAGGTACCTACATATTTTGCTAAATATTGCTACATAATAGTGATCTAAGAGTTAAGTTTGCATACTGCTTAGTCAGTCCAACATACTATCCTACAATAATATTACTGTTTCAGAAGATATAAATAGAATTATTAGAGAAATGTCACAAAAGCAGAAAATTTAACTCTTCTAGAAGACTTTTTACTGAATGAATGCTAAAGAGCAGCTGAAATAGCTAAATGTCTGATTCATTTACAAACTCATTGTTTCACTTGGAAAACTTCCATTTGGCCTCCAGGAAACAATTCTTTAAGTGTTCATCTTAAGTATCTTTAAGAAATGTCTAGTATAGGTGGGTATTATAGTGCTCTAAGTTTTCAGTGCTTCCAAAACTTGTAAAAGGAAGCTTATTTAGAATTATTTGTTTACTCTATAGCTATATTTTTCTATCCCTAAAACCGACAATAGTACTATGTACAAAAACTTTAGTCTGACGTTTTCAATTAAAATATCTAAGTAGAATACAGGCGTGTGTTTTATTTGCCATTTCGGTAAGCTCAAACAAAGCAGTCAGGTTACATTCTAATTTATCGACCCATGTGCACCGCTGCTCCGAAAATAATGATGCCCAGCAGATCGATAAATTCTTGATTCGGAGGTTTTCCGTGGGACTAGCAACGTAAACTATAAATGGATGGTACTAAGAGGACTATCGATTTTACAGTTTTAGCTATCTGAAGCGACGCTACAAACAATGAAAACATTTTTTATTACCTTCTTTTACGTGACTCCACGGTGCCGCTTTAGTTTGCCGACGCTGACTATATTTATTCACAGCACTTATCATCACAATTCTCTAAATAGTTTATTATTAAATCTACCATCAAACATTAATTAAAAACAGAAATAAGACGAAACAAACTTAAAATTCACAAGCGATGGATTTTAAGACAAGCTGGGGTTCGGGGGACATGACACAAATCACAAAACAAACCAATAGAAAAAGAGAAGAAATAAAATGTGCAGGGCGCATGCGTCGCTCTCTACAGTGTCGATAAAACAGTTTGGTACGATATTTATTATTGACATTGCTAGGGATGTGCTGGTCTGTCCTTTGATCTTTGAAAATTAAATTTGTTTTTTATTTGCATTCATTATGTAAACTTACTGAAATATATGCTACTATTAAAAAATAATATATGACAACAAAACCAACGCCATTATTTGTTCAATATTAATAACGACAAAATAAAAAGAAATTTAACAAATGCTGTATTAGAAAACGGAACTTTTAGTGCGAAAAAAGGCAGCCTAGTCTTTCATATTCGTCTTCGCCATAATTCTCATATGCTGTCTTTTATTTATAAAATAATATTCAATCCCACAACTCCTTCGTATTTAAAAGATGATTTTGTCTTTGTGACTGCTTCTCATTCTATTTCTTTAAGACCTTCACGAGATCTTCGCCTTATGCTGCCAGCTTCCACCTCAACCAACTCTTTTTTTTCAAGCATCATTTACTGTGCAAGCTATCCTGCTATGTAACATGTTACCCCTGTCAATCAGGCAGGCTAAATATCTATATATATTTAAAAAATTGTTGAAAATCATTATCTCTCCGTAAATTGAAGGAAAATTTACTTATGAATGATTATTGCGAGTATGAAATGTATGTATAGGTATGTATTAATTATGTATATTTTAAAAAATATATTTTTTATATGTTGTTTTTTTGCGGTACAATATTTGTACTTGTATTTTTTTTCTATTTTTGCTATTGATGCACCACCGACGCGACTGTTTTCACTTAGTCCGATCCATCCCAAGGTTGTCTGGACGAAATTGCTTCAGGCGATAAGGCCGCCCAATGATCTACCGATGTTTTGTTCTTGCCTGTATCTTATTGTTTATTTTGTTTTTGGTGTGCAATCAATATATATTGTATTGTGTTGTATTGTATTAAATTTTGCTCCATCTATACTTATTAGTAGTTCCGCGAACTGTGGACCTCACGAACACGGTAGCATGCATGTATGTACCAAATATTATTTAAATCGGGTAGCAAATAGCACCGTAGCAAACTTCCCTCTTAAAATACTCCACCAATTAATAATCCCATATGACTAAAAAAAATAATTCAAAAATAAATAGAAACCATACACCAAGTTTTATCAAGATAGATGGAAACTATGATCTGTACGCGAGTACGAAATTTCTTGGGACAAACACCTTTACGTACAAATACACAAACAGTCAGACGAAAGAAAATTTTTTCAGATCGATGCAGAGACGCTTCGCTCTCTCGGTCAAGTATACCTAAGCAAATTCACCAAGGTGTGCTACAGGCAGAATCAAGTCAACAACATAACTGAGATTTATATCAAGTGGAATCTTTTATTGTAAATTACGTGCGCATCACTACGTAAATGCTGTGCGTCGTCTGTCGGTAAAGCAAACTCGTTAATTAATTTGTACTAAAATGTCATCTTCTGTAATAATTTGTCAACACTAGAGCTACGAACTATGGTGTATAGTTAGTAAAAAAATCGACAGAGGGCGTGCAAACTAAGACGAATACAGAATAAAAAAAGTTACTAATAAAATCGACAGATGTCATGCAAATAATGAATAAAATATAATCAAAGATTTCTATTTTACTCAAAATAAAACCGTCGTCGTCGCAACCATGCAAGTACTTAGACCTACCTATAAACCATACCGTACATTATCTGTAATGTATGGTATAATGTTCATCATATAGGGTTGTAATGTAATATGAATCCCCTCAAAAACGTCACATGTACTTACTTACGAAAATGCGTAAGTCTCGCAGCGCACTTTTTCTGCCGTAAAAAGTTGTGAAATCGAATCCACCAAGTCGGTTGATTCAGTACTTGTTTATCTAAGGGAGAAACTTTCCAACTACTTTGTAATAAAATAAATTTAAAGTAACTATGTAAATATTATTAATGTTTATTTAATACATTTAAATAACTTGAGGATGGTAGCTAGCCAGGCGAGCGTTAGAAAACCCCCAGTCAGAATTATATGGTTTCCTGACGACGTTTTCCTTCATTTCGGTAGCTCAGGCTCTTTTTGCGTCTTTCGTGAAATCGAACCTCGTACTTACGTCTCGCACTGTAATCGACCTCACTAACTACTCGGCCATAATCGGTACAAAAAAGATAGTACAAATTTGTTATGCATGTGTTTCGAATATATTTTACAACCGGCTCGAAACAGCAGTCAATAAAGGAGGAACACAATTTCACGCCTAATTAACGAAGGAAGCATCAACTTACATATGTAATTACTATCAGTCGGTACGTACCTATACTTAGGCGTGCTTTATTTTACGCCACATTGACGCTTTACATCAGGCGAAATGCGATCAAACGTACCTAAGCGTATTTTCTGTGAGTACATTAAAATTTAGGTACCTACCTACTTGATGAAAAACTTAGAAAATGTCGACGATGATTGTTTTTGGTACTCAAAAGTAGGGCGAGAGCTTTCATATTAAAAAAATAAACGTTTGTAAGCTTCCGCATAAGCTATTCAGCAGTGCTTAGTCATAAACACTTGAGCAGCGCCCCTGGCGGACATGAGAGGAACAACTTCTATCAAAATAGTTGCGAGACATTCCTTCTAGCACTTTGGTATTTAGTGAAAGCAATTTTTTTTAACCTACACTTAGGCAAATGCCTAAGCGAGTGTTGATGCTAATGCGTGCGAACTTGTGGTCAAATGACCACAAGTTCGCACGACCACGGAAGTCTGAGATACCGTAGCCCTAGATAGAGCATTCCTAGTCTGGAATATCCTGGCTCTCATGTAAGGCTACCTGAACACACAGTTAGCTGCTTGGCGACAGATTTTACGACTTGAGGGTAGTACCTAGCCAGGCGAGCGATGGGAAAAGCCTTACCACCATGCTATGGTTTCCTCACGATCTTTTCCTTCACCGACAGCTCAGGCTTTTTTTGCTTGTTTCGTGGTTTCGAACCTCGTACCTATTGTACGGTAATCGACCCCACTAACCACTCGACCATCATTGCTACAAAATTCTGGTTTAGCTTTGACAGTATCAATTAGCGTTAAGACGGCGAACTATCAAACCGAAACTAATTGTTTCACTTCTTTAATCGCTAACTCTACGCGATACCACCGCAAATTAAAAACATTATGACCACCGGTAGGCGCCTATACAACTTTTTCAGTTATTACAATATAATACCCAAACTACTTACTGGACTTTAATATTAATCAACAAAAAAAGATTTTGTCAAAATGATTGTTGAGTAATCGGGAAACATACCAACATAAAACAATCCGCCGAACAAAAACCTCCTTTTTTCAAGTCGTTTCAAATGATGATGTTACAGCAATCTGTGTAAGAATTATGTAAATGGAATGACGGAAGGATTTATTTTAAGAAAATTCAGACAGGTGAATATATGTGAGTGTATGTATTGTTTGTTCCTCCTTCACGCTCAAACGGCTGAACGGATTTGGATGGAATTTGGACGAAGATAGCTGATACACTGGATTAACACGTAGGCTACTTTTTATCCCGGAAAATAGAAGTGTTCTCATGAGATGAACAAATATCCACCGCAGGTAAAACCGCGGGGTGCATCTAGTGTTTATATGTACATCTGTATGTGTGTGTGTTTTGTTTAAAAGGTAAATTAGTCTAAATGTTTTAAGCTACGTTTGATGAAAAACGGCGAATTTTTATTTAATTATTTTATGTAGAGGGTTTTTTTTTTCATATTTTTATTTGATAGGTATTTAGGTAAATATAAAAATGTACCTATTTATACATAACCAATTCTAAATAAAAATATAACCAAACCAATCAAAACCTCACCTCGTCATTTTATTTGACATTGTACCTGCCTACTCTGACCGAAGAAAATTGCCTCCATTACGTCAAAGGGAGGCCAAAAGGGCACGAGGAGGCCGGCACACCGGCTTGAGTGGCCCTATTAGGGTCCAGGGTCCCTTTGTCAGCCGCCCAGACCCGGCGTGTCTTTGAGATAAGCATTTGGGTCGACGGATTTCTTTGGAACATCAAAGGTGAAGCGGGCGCGGACTCCATTTTGGTGAAATGATTTATCGCGAAATTCGGGATAACTAATCGTGTTTGTGTGGGTTCTCGTGTTATACAAATGTCGTAGATATCTATACATATAAATACCTGATATGTAATGAGAAAACTAATACGGAGATTTTGCTACAACATTTTTTTATTGTTATATTTTTTTTTATACTACGAGTAATATAAAATGATAATTTTTCGCTTCTCCTCCATAAACTCATGGAACCGCGACCTGTCAGTCAACCTTGCGTAATATTTAATGATTTTTTGGGTTTTCAGAATAAATATAAACGATAACCACTTAATCGATTTCTTTCGTATTCATAAATCTTAGTCGATGTTCAACCGTTTTTTAGTTAGAATCTTTACTGCATCAAGCAAAATTAAAATTCGCATCCAAAAATTTCTGATTCCGATCGAATAATTTCGTAAGCTATAGAATCAAGAGGCAGTGATATTTTTAATTTCTACTTCGATTGTTTATTAAAACCTTTTTTTACAATTCAATGTCACGGGTCCTTTACTAGCTCACGAAGTGATAGCCATGTGGGATGTTGATACGACAATGATTTGTCGTTTTGGCAAAAAGTGTTGTGAACTATGTATTTTTGATAATTATTGAATATTGTTTTTCCTAATGGCAGATCGATAGTGACTTTTAACATTTTATAAAGGTATAATGGTGTATCAAACATTGGTGAAAATAAGTATATCAGCACTACGCGTTTTTTTAATCTTTGTTGCCCGATTTCTCGGAGACTGGTGTCAGTTATTCGGTACCCACCGATTTGAAAAAAAAACTTTTTTTAGGGTATACCTCCCAGGTCCTATTTTATTTCATCAAAATCGATCAAGATGTTTGTTTTTTAAATCCATAACTGAAAAAGTTCTATCGGTGCCTGCCGTAATGGAAGTATCTACTTAATCACTATTTTTGAAACAAATATCTTGGGCTAAGTTGATTGGACAACTTTTTTCGACATGGATTGAGTCGTTCGATTGAACATTGGGACTTTCAATTCCATAAGTTCAGATTACTTACACATATTTTTATTTTACCAAAGTAGGATACATTTTATACGTTCTTGATACGATTCATACAGTTTTTTATTTATTTTTTTAGATTGGTAAATGGGCTTACGCTTGACTGCAACTAACCTAAGTAAAGCAACGATGCGGCATAGGATGTACTTAGCGGGTTTACCTAGTTAAGTTAACCTACCTACTATTTCACGCAAAAACTTCTCAACGATTTGGATGAAATTTGACACAAAGATATGTAGATCCAAGATATTGATTAAGTAAGGGGGGGCAGCTACTGTATAATAATTTTACAGAGAGTTTTTTTGATTTTTGCTGACTAGCTGACTTAATTATTTCAGTTTGTTCACAAGAAAGGTCGAATGTTCTTTTGTTTAGTTAATACAGTCTTATCGTAATTCTAATATTCATTTACGTATTCAAAAAAGCTTTTATTATAATTTATTTATATGTAGTACATAATGTATAGCCATATACATACAAGGTACCTATAGCTGTTATAAAATACATATCTCTACTTTCTTTTAATGATGTTTAGCAAGAGTTAAAATACTTGAAAGTTATATAAGTAATTTGAAAAACAACCTAATTAAATCTCAACGCAAACATCAGCTTCAGATGCCTTCGGATGACCTGAATACGGAGGCTGAGGCAGGAGGGGAAGGGGAGCAATCGATGCGTTGCCATGGCAACCGAAACGTCTGCTGAGGAGTCTACTGTCCCTTTCTGTCTCGCCTTGATATCATATCACATGAGTCTCACACACAAAACGTTCTTACAACCTATGGAGCTAAATAGAAAATTGAACCTTGACTCACCGTGATAAAGTAGAAAATGGATTGATTTAAGATAAAGAGGAAATCGTTTCCGTTCTGTAGAAGCATCTTGATGCTATAATATAAGGAAGAAGCAATCCCTCAGAGCTGTAAAGTCAAAAACACCGAGGACGCTTTATGAAAAACGATTTTCAGCAGACGATTTTAAGTCGTTTATAGTATGTTAGTTATCTCCTTGTGTGGGTATGTTTGAATGTGTGGAGATAATATGGGTGGCTTAACAAGACATTTGGGGTTTGTTAGGAGTCTGTTAACATCTGGCCCCTCTAATTTATGGGAAGGGTAAAGTCTGCTTTCCGTTTAAGGTGTAGTAATTAATAATTTATTTCTGCTCGCGGTCGGGAAACCCGCCGGATGAGGGTAGTATTGTGACTTTGGTTTTGTAAAGATGCAATTATCTTGGCTTTTGAGTTGTTCTTTGTTAATAGATGGGCTTGTGACTTAATTTTGTTATTAATTGGAATATCGCAAATGATTTAATGTTACTTCTGATTGTTATTGGAGTTACATTGTTGTTCTACGGACTATAGTTCGGTAAGTAGTAGTTATAGCGTTAATTTTAATTAGAAATCCTGCTGCATATACTCATTGGATCTCACTTGATGCTAAACTTAATAACGCTTATTTTTGCTATTTAATTACGATTTCAGTATGAAAATTGTATGTCTTTAGTGAACATTTTACAAAATTTGAATAAATAAATACTGTGACATGAACATGTACGTAGAATTTCCAATTTAAAATTTAGCTTTTAGATTTTAGTGTTGGAAATAGAAATAAATAGTCCTCAACTAGTTAAATAAACTCACTTATCTATCTAAATATCGACAACCACATCGCGTCATGTTTTCCTTGAATATGCATGGCCCCCTCCTCATGCCTTACTTTCCATTAATCACTCATAAAAAAGACAAAGTGGCTCCTGGCCTCACTATCTACCATCGGCCTTACGCTTTCATTAAAACTAAGGCTTCTAATGACTTTGAGCTCGTGTGTCACGGAACACGCTAATATTTATGTAAATTGCAGAGAATATGATTAGTCGCCGTCGCCTCCCCTCCTGATAATCATATTTACGGCTTCTGCCCCCTTCTACCACCTACTAGATGGGGTAAAGGGGGCAGAGCGTAGAGCCGCCTACGATAAAACAAACTTGAGTAGCGGGCCCTCGTAGCAGGCCGTCTACGAATGTTTGTTCGTAGACAACAGTTACGCAATAAAAGAAATACGTAGAAGCAAATCTTATATCGCTATTGACTTATTCCAAAGATCGGACTTGTGACTTATTATGTAATGATGTTTAGGAGTACGGACTCGAATGTAATCGGTGAAGACTGCCAACGCTTTGCCAATACTTTGTATACGATTGATGTGGAAACACTTACATGATAACTTTTCACCATGTTATTTCAGGTAGAGCAGCTAAATACTTGGACGATGTTTCTTCTGTTATATCACATTTTGTGAATTACGCAAGTATCCATAATAAGCAATTTAATTAAATACAAATTTCGCAACGGCGTTGAGACGAGACCATATGCAAAATTATACAACAAAATGTATTCGATTCTTGTAATAATGTTTCAGACTGGGCTCGTCTCATCGCGACCAGTGAACAAGAGTCAGGTTACAGGACAACGCTAGTTATTCCATAGCGATAGGTTTGCGCTTGGGCTTATCCAAGTCAGTATCTTACCTTTGTCGCAACGGAAAAGACGTGGATAATCTAGGCCACAATGTATTGTCTTGTAATCGCAGTGCTGGCCGTATTTCCCGCCATGCCATTTTAATATTAACATCTTTCGTCGGGTGCTTACCTCCGTCAACGTTCCGGCTCTTATAGAGCCGAACGGTATATCACGTGCCGATGGTAAGGTTTGCCAAGTCAGTATATTTATAAAAGAAATATATATCAATAATATTGACATAGTTACTTTAAAATTTTGCTAGCTTTCAAGCAGGATATTATTTATGATAAAGTAGTTGGAAAGCTCCCATATCTTTATATCGCAGATACTGAATTAACCGACTAACCAAGTCTGTTTCACAACTTTTAACGGCAGAAATGTGCACTGCGAGACTTGTGCATTTTTGTACATGTAATGTTTTTGATTGGATACACACTTCCTTACACAGTAGTGATCGAAAAAAATGCCTATATTAATGAAGACGATGGGTGCCGCAGACTATGATTTGGTGGTGAACTTACGTCCTGATAAAACTACCACAAACTTGTTCCAGGAGTTTGCAGATATCTTGTAGAAAGAAGAAAACCACAACCGAGTGTATCGGCCAAGCGGTTTTAATTCCTTCATCGCAAACAAAACGGTAGGGAGAAAAGCAGACTAAATGGCAATACATACGAGTATGGTTTATGTGGTCAGCTATTTTGCTAAGAAACATTATGGTAGTGTTCGCTCAGCTGAGGAGAAACTGGAATAAAAAAAACATTGCAATTTGGTGCTGATTACGGACCCAGTTCCAGGCAGCCCCAGGATTCCTCAGGTCCAGAATGTTAACTTCTTACGACCGGCAATCAAGTCAAAGCGAATGTTAAAAGTTGGTGCAATAGCTAACAAGTTGTGGTAAGGCAGTAATATTTAAATTATTAGCTGTATTTTAACTTATAAGGCTGCCAATAGGAAGACTCAAGAACTTGTAAATGTTAGATAGTATTACAGTCTGGGTATATTTTAAAGGAAATATCTTGTAACATACAGTAATTGTGCTTAGTAACGGTTAATGGAAGTTCTTTACATTACATGCCTGTAGCTTGAACAAGCGAAGGTAATCATCTGATTACGCCAACTTCTTTCAACTTTTCCATCAATTCGCTGTCATTAATGTTTAATCGTCCGTTAAATTGTTGCCTCGTTTACCAATAAAGAGACGCAAATGGCAGATTTTTGTTTTACTGAAAATATTTCCTATCATACATATACACGTCCTTTACATCAAGTCTTACGAAGTCTAATCAAACGAAATATATATTATATATAGAATCTACCTTTCTGTCAACTGATTCAGAATTATTAGTTTTTACCCAAGTAGCATTTTACTCCATTTAAGAGTACACATTTAGTTCCCAGGTGTACTTGAAGCATTATTAAAGTTCACTCGTGATGTATAAGCTGCATTATTGCGATTAATTACATCTACACCTGTCTAAGGGACTTATAGGAGTGTAGAGTTATACTTTTATATGTTTGTTGGTGTTATCTCTAACAATTATCCTTTAGTCAGCCGTCTGACTAAGAGCATTATAGGAGGGTAGAGATACGGCAACCGCTGTTTAACGGCCTACTTGTACGATGTTATAGAGCTAGCATTTTAATAGAACACACGTGGTCATTTATAAAGCCAAAGGCTGTTATGTTTACTTGTTTTAGACTGTTATACAGCTAGTAGCTGTAGTAGGTCTTGTTTGTGATCATTAAAATAACGTTTTTATACTATCTGTACAGAAGTGTTTAAATGGTTCGCATGTGCACTGTAGGCTGTTAAAAGGACTATATGTGTTGTCCATTAACATCAATAGCAGTTTATTTGTCCACAAGTACTACTCTTATTTGCTGTAAGCAGAACATGAATGTGAATGTGATATTCTATTACACTTATCCCACAAGCTGTGTGTTTATTCGTCGCGTGCTACAATTTGTGAAAATGAATACAAACTCTTGGAAAATAAGAGCGAGAACCGGTGGAATAAGAAGAAAAATTGCAAAAGAATATTCGCAAATTGTAAGAATAAACAGTCGATTGACAACGACGCCCGAAAATGATCCCGTTGATACGGCTTCAACAAGTGTGACTTCAACCGTTGTTCATGGTGGTTCTGTACATGATGCAGAGGAAAATGTGCCTGAACCTGAAAGTTCCCTTCAAAATATACAGATATCATATTATTTATTAATTATTATCAGAGTGTGGTGATTGCAGTTCTAGTGATCGTGAATACAATTTTGGTTTGGACAATCATTTAACCTTTCGCAAAAAAATAAGAACATGGGCTATTGAAAATTGTATTCCTCATTCCGCTTTGAATAAATTGTCAGGAATAATAAACGATTTTAAACCGGGAACACCACCGTCTGACGCTAGAACAATTTTATGCACTCCCGTTAATGTTACTTTAAAAAATGTAGAAGGAGGTCAATACTGGCACAATGGGATAGCAAAACCTTTGAAGAACATTTTGCAAGATTGGATTGATATTCCAGATATGATTTCAAATAACATAAATGTGGATGGTTTGCCTATTTTTAAAAGTTCCACAAATGAATTTTGGCCCATATTATGTAATATTTTTAGAAAATCCCAGAATTAGGTTTTTGTTATTGGAATCTATTTTGGGAAAGGAAACCAAACAAATTAAATGAATTCTTAGAAGACTTTGTAAATGACATGAAGATATTATTAGAAGAAGGTCTTGTAGTTGAGCGATTAGAGAAAACTATAAAGATAAAAATCAGATGCTTCATTTATGACTCGCCAGCTAGAGCCTATATTAAAGGTAAGTCTATCTTAGTGTCGCATGTTATCGCCATTATGCACCTAATACCGATAAATAAGTAGTTGAAATTATTGATGCTTCTTTATATAGGCACTTGACTTGTATTCCTAGATATCTTTGACAGCTCAGTTGGTAGTGAACCTGCCTTCTATTCTGTGGTCCGTAGGTTCGATGCGCACATGACACAAATATTTGTAATTTATTAACTTTTAGCTTGTATTACTATAACTTAATCAAATATATTTTTTGCAGGAGTCTGCAATTTTAATGGTAAACACGGCTGCCATAAATGTACCACGGTTGGAGAATATTCGCATATCACACATACCGTCACATTTTCTGAGACGTTGTGTCCTGAAAGGACAGATGAAGGATTTAGAAACAAAATTTATGGCTTGCATCATAAAAATGACTCACCTTTATTAAATATTCCTATTGACATGGTGAACCAATTTATTGTTACCGATTCACTTCATTTGATCGACTTGGGTGTTATGAAGAGATTACTGATTGGTTGGCGTGACGGCAACTTTGGCAAATATATTACTAAAATGCGGGCAAGTGATATTGTACTGGTTTCAAATTTTCTATGCAACTGCAAATTGCCTTCAGAAGTGTATCGAGCAGTGAGAGGTTTAGATTCATTAGCACATTGGAAAGCATCAGAATTTAGAGCGTTTTTGCATTATTTAAGTATTGTAATTTTGCCTGATGTTTTGAACTAAGAGACTTATAATCATTTCTTAACACTATATTGTAGTATAACAATTTGCTCAACAGAAACATACCGAACTTTGTTGCCATTAGCAAAGGAACTTCTGGAACATTTTGTAAAATTTTACAAATACTTTTATGGTTCAGGCTGCATTACAAGCAACATACACAACTTACTACACCTGACGAATGAAGTTGAAATGTTTGGATCTCTGATGACGTTCAACGCATATCCCTTCGAGAATATGTTATTTATGATCAAATGTATGCTGAGATCAGGAAAAAAACCACTGTCGCCAAACGATTGGCTGAAAATACGGATGCTATTAATGTTCAAACATAAAGACAAGAAATACCCCTTTGTTAACACAATTAAAAACAATAATATATTAAATTTTGAAGATTTTAAACTTTCCAGCAAAGAAAAAGACAGTTATTTACTTACCAGATGCAATGAGGTTGTTAAAATAAGCTGCGTAGAAGTCGACCACAATAAGATTTTAATTAAAGGAAATAAAATCAACAACACAGAAGACGTTTTTGAATATCCAATTAAATCGTCTCATCTTGCGATATACAAATCAAGATGTCAGCAGAATAGTACCCATACTTTGATCGTTTTAGAACCCAAACAGATTAAATGTAAATTAGTATGTAATGAACACAAAGAATTTAAATTCTTTATCCCTTTGTTACACACATATAAATAAAATACTGTTTGATGTGATATTTTTGGCTTTTATTACCTTTTTTATTCACATAGTGGTTGCACTGAACACTCATACAATTAACATACATTTTTTTATATTTATTTTGCGTATACAATCTTCCCTGAATTTTCCTGTCACTTTAAACTCTACCATAATAATCAACATAATTTTTCCATTTATTCTTGATTGATGGTGTTATTGCCGCTGGTCTTACAGGTGCTGGCATAGGGCGCGATGCACTTCTTTCATTGTCTGTGTCTGTACAATTTTCCATATTTTGTAGTTCAGTTTGCGCTTCGGCGTACATTGCAATATTACTTTGTTTTACCACGCAATCCAAAATGTCCCTATTCGGACTTGGAAAAGAGTTTTCATCTTTTGCGAGTCGTGCTTGGTTTTTAACTTTTTCTGTAGGCCAGAATAGTTTTCCGCCGTCCTCCCAAATAGACGGTACTATACTTAATCTGGGTCGTCCTTTTTCCACAGTTTGTACAATCTTAAACGGCATTGTCTGAAAGAAAATAATTGGGTTAATACCTACTAATACATTCATCATCATCAAAAATAATAATAATTTCGGTTTTTACTAATTAAAATTAAATACGAGACACACATTAACACAAAATGTGTACTTTAGGTATTCATACTTGACTTAGTACCTGGGCTAGGCGATTTAACGGACAATAATTATTATTGCGGATCTCTAAAATTTCAGTATATTGAACGATGATACACAATTGACCTGAACTACATCTTAAAGCTGTACATAAGTTCACATTAGAATAAATTTATAGACATTGGCTCTGTAGTGGTACAAATGTGGGACTTCATATATATATAACAGCATACTAACAGTACACATGTGAACCTATATACGCGTAACCGCATTAAATTAGAGTTATAACAGTTCACATATTATAATAATAGTATTTCTTTCCACCATTTTGTTCTAACCTAAAATATTTACCAAATAATAAATCTCTAAAACTATCATGCAGATTTATCACAAAATACGCAGATAGAGCGATTGAGTTTTGGTTTCATGTTATAATTAATTACCGTAGTATAATTATAATGCCAATATAATATCAAAAACTGAAAATAGTAGATTTCCTCTCAGCCAGTTTTAAATATTTTAAAATGAATATCGCGTTTTTACAGAGGCGCGTGAATATTTTAGCTGTAAATATGTATATATTTCACGATAAAGTTGCATTCCCCTGGGATTAACATTATTAAGTCTTTGAAACAGGTACTTACCGCGTGTTATCATAAATTTTTATCCATATATTATCCGCCGGAGTTAATGTTTTCTGGATGGCACACACAAAACCAAACAATTGTGAATAATTATAAAATGAAGAAATAATTTAGGACACACGTGAGTTGTAGGTAGTACTGGAGTACTTTTGTCGGATTTTTTAACTGTGAAGGCTGTGTATTTAGCCACTTGTTACTCTTTATTGCGCTCATGTACATTGTATGGATCACACTGCGTCCCATATAGTGCCGCAAGTCAGCCTTAAGTCCGATGTTACTACTTAAACTGCTATTATAATGCTATTATACTGCTAATGTACAGCCATAGTGAACTTAAGGCTGTCTAATTTGTGCCCAAACTGGTTCTATAAGAGCGTTATAGCAAGCTATACAGCTCTTATACAGCTGACTTACACAGCTTGTGCAGTACATGTGAACGACTAGACATCTTATATAGAACCCCGAATGCTACTTGGGTAGAGTTCCGTACCCAAGTCCGTTTGTCTGCCATCAGGCTATATATATCTCATGAATCATGATATTTTTATACAGTTATCATTTTCGCACATGATGTGTTTCTGATGAAGCTAAGACGACAAATACTAAAAACAACATTAAATAAATATTTAAGGTAGGCTAACGTATTTTAGCTCGAAATTAATAAGGACAACAAGTAGAAACTTGATCTGTTTAATGTTTTATAGATACTCGTACCTAATGGTACGGAGCCTTTAGTGGGCGTTTACGCACTTGGCCAATTTTTTTTAGGTATAATGAGCTAGGTCGTGCATAACTTAAAGTTATTAGAGGTAAGTACATCGTGAATATGTAAGTACTTATTATTGTTTTATCAGCTTACGTTTGGATGCGAGTTGTTATGAGGTCCATCGCTGCCAGTGTGATACTGCAGTCGATCAACTCGGTCACCATGGTCTATCTTGTTCTAAAAGTGCTGGCAGAATAGGTTGCCACGCTAGCCTGAATGATATAATCATCATGGCATTTTCCACCGCCAGTGTTGCAGCTGTGCTAGAACCAAGTTGTCTTGTGCGTGACGATGGAAAAATACCTGACGGAATGACGCTTGTGCCTTAGAAGTTGGGTAGGCCTCTTGTGTGGGACGCGACATGCGTTGACATTTTAGGGCCATCTCATCTTCCTTAGACACAGAGTAGGGCAGGGGCGGCGGCTTATTCAGCCGAACAGCACAAACGGCGAAAATATGCTAGCCTCGGGAGAGGTCATATGTTTGAGCTATTTGGAGTCGAGACGTGGCGTGGGGACCGGTAGCTCATCTTATTTTCCAAAACTTATCGGAGCGTTTGATCGATTCGACGCGTGACCAGAATGCTGGTTTTTATCTGGCCCAACGTATAAGCATTGTCATTCAGCGTGGTAATGCGGCTAGTACTGGGCACGCTGCCCTCTGGGGTTGGGTAGGAGCATTTGGATTATCTGTAGATCTTTAATGGTCTATATATAATTTTTTGTTGTCATAGTCATTTTGATTATGTTAATAAAGGCACTTGGCACGAAAAAATAGTTACATATAGGCACATTGAATAAATACCTTAAAATAGTTGCCTCAGACATTTTATCTCTACATATTCTGTTCTTAAAGGTCGGTTATCCTATTTACATATTTACAGCGGTGATATACATTCATTGCATTATTAAAATAACTTCTAAATTATACTTTTACAAATTCTATACCTTTAGGCATAGATCTCGGGGCCCTATAAGTATTTGTCATGTTAATGATGTGTCATCACAGCTTTACGAAGAAAGTTCTACTTATAAATACAAGCAGCAATCATACAACCTACAAGTCATTCGTGTTTCAGGTTAGCGTTGATGTGTAAAGGCAATAAAGGGGGTGCTGTAAGACCGGTCGGTCGGTCGGCGGGCGAGCGACCGGCGAGCAGCCGCGAATGACAGTCGTCGGCCGCGGCTTGAGGCGAGACAGCGCGGTCACCACCGTCGTATCGCGTTTCCCGCGTGAAAATCGCTTTCCCTGCGGTCGCAGCGAAACACGTGAACAGTGTCCCGCCGGCCGCTCGCGTGACACGCCGCGCTCTCCCCTCGCCCATCCCACGGGACGCGACGTACGCTCCCGGCGCCCGCCCGCGCCTCACTGACGCCCCGCACCACAACAATTCCATTTTCAAATCAACTTAACATTTCATTCTTGAAAAGTTTCGTCTCTTGACATTCTGTGTCATCGATCGCGGTAAATAATAGAGGACTATCCCGTTGGCAACGTGGAGGCGATGCGGCTGAAGGCGGTCGCGCGGCGGCTACACGGGCAAGGTGAGTTCTATAGATAGAATCCTACAACTCTTACTTTTTGTACAACTTGCTTAAAAAACACTTTAATTTGGGAATAGAATTATGATCGTCGAGCGAGATAATAGGATATGAAAATGAGACACAACAAACGGAAAATATAATGCAAAATAAGAGAAAGATCAGTAATTCTTCTTTCGACAAATGGAGCTTATAGATATTCGAATATGTACTAAAAGAAAGCTGAGGATGCGCAGTTGGCAGATAGACAGTGCGATGCGCCGACCGCGGGCTGTGATTGGTCGACGTTTCCCCCGCCTGACAAGATAGTGAGGGGCATCCTCCGAACACTGCTATACAGAGTTCTTCTTTATCCTGTTACAATAAGGTGCATATTTCAGTGTGATGATGTTGGGAGGGATGTTCCCTCCATTGTCATTTGTCATTGGATGAGCACGGAGGCTTTTCATTATGTACAAGTGGATACAGGTGACAGTTAGCATATATTTGTGTATTCGTATTATAGTATATTTTTGTAAAATTATACTTGATGAATTTCCAATGAGTTTGAGTAGGTATTCATCAATAGAGACCACTGGAATAAAAATCTTACCTAATGTTTCACAGGAAAGTCTTCATCATCATCCATCTGTCTTCAACACCTTATAATGATATACCTAGGTACTCAAGACCTTTTTATCTATCAGAAATAATAAACACCAATTTTGGCTGAAATTTCAACAAATGCCGTCAACATGGTCCCTTAATATTTTATATTTAAAGTGATTGACGTAAAAAGATAAGCTTTTGCTTAACCTATTGTAAAATTAGCATCCAGCTTCTGCAGCTGTGTTCAAAAACACCCATAAGTACTATGCGTGTAAGTAGGTATATATTCATAATAGTATAAACATTGTTTATCAGCGGCCGAGACAGATTTCCAAAACATCTGGTTGCACAACCGGTCGCAATACTAATCTGCAGATTTTACGATTTGCTTTATATCGAAGCGTTATTGCGAAAAATTACTGGGTTGGAAATTTCATATTCCAGTAAAGTGTAAAACTATCCGATTAGGTTTACTTATACGGTTTACATATATATAAGGAAAGGGTGTGAGCAATAGTACAAGTAGTGCTTAGAAACTTAGTTAGTGTTTAATTAATAATTATCTATCAATGATTAGAATCAATGATAAGAATGAATGAAGGATAGCCTATCTACTACCGCATCAACTATCGCCTTATTTTTGGAAGCTTAGAATCTTCCGTTAAAACTTTGAGTATGGAACCCAAAAAAATGACAATCCTTTACGGAATTGATTTTTTATTAAGAGTTGTACCCACTCCGCATGTCTTTGATAATATTTTAGTTAGTAAATAAAACAACACTACTTTTTTAACCGACTTTTGAAAAGAAGACTATCGGTCTTTGTCGGCATCTTTTTATTTCTATCGTTTTAGGGTTCCGTAAGGGCGAAAAACGGCACTCTTATAGGATCAATGTGTAGTCCGTTTGTCTGTCAAGCAATAACCTTTTTTTCAGGGACGCATACAGGTATCAAGCTGAAATTCATATAAAGTACATAATTTTTCTGTCTCATTCAAATCAAATAATACAACCGTTTATGGGGCATATTTTTGACACTCGCAAGGTAATGTTAACCTATAGAGTCCCGTGAACTCAGAATTTTGAGATTTGGTACCACAGATTTTGGTAAAAAGCAAAGTCTTATAGCACAGATAGCACACAGCACAGAGAAATTGTCTCAATTCGTGCACTAACTTAATTTTTAGTATTTTTTTTTCTTCATATTATAGTCGTGATGTTGTAGTAGAGTTAATTGCAGTGAATGCGTAAGCAAGGCTCGTAGATTCACACGGTAGCAAAGATGAGTACTCGTAAATGATTCGTAGCTTTAACACTGCTACGTGAACATAGATAAGATATTAATCCTTACACAATGCTCGAAAAATGTACTGAAACTACGAGTATTGCAGGTTCACCACTTTTTACAGAAATATTTCAAATACTTCATTTCTGCTCGCATCTTTGGGATGGCTCAGCTATAGATATCAGCTTGAAGCGTTGGAGTCTGTCGAAAGAAGAGCTAAGAACGATGCTCTAGCCAAAACTGACCTTCAAAGCCTCGAGTATCGTCGAAAAGTGGCTAGCTTATCTGTTTTTCATCGGATACATTTCGGAGAGTGTGCCTTGGAATTACATCATTTGATTCCCCCATCGCCTTTCTACAATCGGACAAGTAGAGATACTGCAACACGCCACCGGTACATGGTAGAGATTCCACGGACTCGCACAAAGCGCTTTGCGTCTACTTTTATTGTGCGTACAGGTTGTAGAATATTTGCGAGTAATGAACTCATTTTGAACAGTTCTAAAAGAGAGCCCCTGGGCTCTTTATATTACTACAAATTTGTACTTTGTCTTCATCCTAAAGGCAACCTTATGATCGCTTCTAGCGATCCTAAGGTTGCCTATTGCGATACTTGAAGCAATATATTTTGTATGAATTGTTCTCTAATATTTAATGTTGTGTGTCTACAATAAAGAATTGATCTCTCGATCTATCTTTTTTTAAGCTAATTGCTTATTTTTTTTCCTTACCAGTATGCAGTTTGTAAGCAAAAATTTGGTTTTTTATTAAAAGCGGAATATTACAACTGAGCAAGCGAGCGAAACATCTCTGCTATGGGCCGCTGAAGCTATGAAAGTAAGAGTTTTTTTATATGGTAGGTACGGGTATATTATTTTTAGGGTTCCAGACCCAAAAAGTATACCTATTTACAGTTATATAGAGAAAAAAAATTGTCCGTCCGTCTGTATGTATGTCATCAGGCTGTGTATCTCATAATTTCTTATACAGATACATATATCATTTATTTCTGTTGCCCTTATTTAAAAATGTACTAAAAACAGAACATAATAAATATTCAAGGGAAGCATCTATAAAACAAACGTGTTTTTTATATTAATAACGGCAACCGGTAGATGGCTGTAATATTCACAAAACATTTTGTTATATGTACGTTTAAATTCGAAATAAATAATGAAATCTAAATAAAATAAATATTTAGCCAAGGCTCTTATACAGCAAAACGTTTTTTGCACGATATTAAAAAAGAAAACAGGTAGAAACTTGAACTAATGTTGTATAGATAATGGTACGGAACCCTAAGTGCACGAGTCTGGCTTGCACTTGCCCGATATTTTATTTATTAAGCGATACACCATTTTCTGTACGCTTGTTAGTTTTGGAATACCTGGATAATATTATATAATCAAGCTTGATATATTTTCCCATGACACTACTTTTGATACCAGTCGTGCCAAGTACTAGTGCCAAAGGCAATAAATGATATCACTTTGCAGAAGAAAAGTCTCTTAAAATATATTTATTCTTTATTATTTACTAGCACTAGCACTAGCTAGTGTGAAGAATAAATATGGGTTTCTTTAAGAGAAAAACTAAGATTTTCAAACGAAAATAAATAGTCAGATAAAGATTTATATCGAATAGCTGGACATAAAGATTATATTGATGTAGCGTTCATATCTGGTAGTTTTATCGTGACATTAAAATGGTATACGTACATGAATAGTTACGATTCGTCACGGCCGTCCGCCATTGCTGCGGGCTTTATGTAGGTACATATTTTTATATCGTAGCAAATTTATATCTAAGCTTATGTGATATAGAGCACACCTGTTGTATATGTAGAGATAAACACGGATAAAAAAATACAATATCACTTTTAAGTAGGAAATATAAATTATTTTAATATAGGAAGGTAGGTATACAAGTCGTATTGGCCTGGTGGCAAGTATCACGCGTACACTATGTTTGTTCTAGAGACACATATCATAGGCAAATTATTGTAGATACTGCTAGACGCCACAGGAACATGGTAGAGGTTTCACATACTCATATAAAAGACTTGTAGCCCGAAAGCTAAACTGACAACAAACGCAAGCGTATTATCTGTAAAAATAAATGCAATTGCTGAGCACTGTGCGTATAAATTTTAAATACGTGGATCATTAAGAAAAATACCTACAAATTACATTCTGGTAATATTGCCCGTCAAATCAAAATGTATTTGTATACCTACGCCTTAATTAACAGTTCTTTTTACTGTGTCAGATACATTTATTTCTACATGCTACGATTCTTAATGTTAAATTATTATTAACACATTGCTGTAAAATGTTTTCTTCAGAACATTTCAGAATCATTTCCTCTGCTTCGTTATTTGCTTTAAAGTCACTCGTTATTTACCTACGCACTAGATACATATATTTTATCTGAATTCTTCACAGTAGTAAAACCCTTACTCACGTCTAAAATTCTCAACGTTTGGAGATCCTTTAAATTTAACTGGAAATAAAAATAGTATGATGTTAATATTTATTATTTATTAACTTTAAAGGGCCTGGTACCTTTTAATATTAGCCGGAACGGAAAGACATATTTCACACAAACACAAGAAAAAAACAAGACATTATTCAAAACGAGGGAGGCGGCTTTAATTCATTAGCACTGTCCAGGCTGATTCGTAAATACTCGTCAGACTATATGGGCAATTTTTACACTGTCTGAGCTCTTACTCTGTTTTTCAGTTCAGTAACGTATCGTTTACTAAACTTACTCTCATACTAAACACAACCCAAGTAAAACCACCACTACTATAACTCCTGAGCTTTAACATAATCCGTAGCAGTATAATTGCATTGTCCGTAAGTGAAGCAGGTTTAATATCTGCCCTCATTTTACGACGTCCGTAAAGCTGGCCTTACCAGGTATGCCATATTCTGAGGCACTTTTTGTTGGATGTTTGAACATTGCTCTTTGGCCATTTCCTTATTAGATATTTTTATACTATAGGTTTAAAACTAAAGTTCACGGCATTTTAATTATGACTAACGGAAAATGTCTCCCACTTTTTTATACATATCAAATCAAAGATGAATGTAATTCTGCTTTAATATTTTATAGTTAAGGTTGTATTACTATCAATTTATGTTATTAAAAATTTGGTTATCTTTTTTCCCGCAAATGAATATGCACACTCTTCAAAATATTCATAAAACAAACAGTGTTGCCAATTTCTGCCGTCTAACTAAAAGGCTTGAAGCTCAAATGAGCCCTGAACGATCACAATAGCCCTGAAAACAAACACTCGTCGCTTGCGAGTCTCGAGTTGCTCCCCGGACAATGGCGATGTCTTCCATAAATAACCTGAACAATATTCAATAAGCCAAGTTTATTCCTCCGGGAATAGCGCTCGTAAAACTGGCAGACATACCTACCGACGGATCCTCGAATCACAATAACGCTGGAGCTCAGCAGAATCCATAATCTTATTTTTGTACCGCACCGCGAAGCGTGAATTTCGCAATTACGAAGACCGACTTGTATGCAATGCAACCTCATTTTAATCTCGTGCATGGTAGAGATCAAATTGGAACGAAGAACACTCTCTCAAAATAAACATTTCTCGTCTTAACATGTGCAATTCTGGACTCTATCTCGAAGACGTACAGTCGCCGCGAAGACAGTGCCAGGTGTTGCTTGAAAGCGGACTCTTTGCGACGGTGCGACGGCAGATTATGCGTCGGCGATGTCGTCCATTGTGTTACCTCCTATAATTTTATCGAACGTGATTTACGATCGATTGTTCGGGCGGTGGACAGCAGGCGAGGCGAGGCGTGGTGTGCGTGCGCGCGCGCAAGTGTGCGCCGTGCGTGCTTGACCGCGTACCTGCAGATGCCAGGATATGCCGGGCTGAATGGCCGCGTCGCCCGGAGCCATACAACGCCCTCGTAAATTAAGAAACGACGTCTCGACCCCGCGTTCTTTTGTTTTATGCATCGCACAGGAAATTATGACTACTCTTCTGACGCATTCGTCATTTCGATTCCATAATGCCGTCGTCATTTTCAGCCGCTGTTCTGGCACGAATTGCATGAACAAAGGGAAATGAAAACAAAAGATTTTTCCGTTATTATCTGACTTAATACAATAATTTACTTTCCTCATGTTATTTGTCTTTTATGCTTTATCTTTGTAATCTTTTCACAGAATAATCACTTTTGACTGAGAAAAATCAGTTGTGATTGTGAAAAGTAACTTTTAATTCTAATTTTCTTTTAATATATTTCGAGGTACTTTCAAGAATAGCAGTACAACTCAACTTACAAACTCAAAGCTGTATTAGCAGATGTTAAAACAAAGCCGACTTCATGATAAAGCACCTAATAAAACTGCATTTTAGCTGTAGTGCATAAGCAAATTGTTTTCCGGCACACAATTAAGATTGAGTTTCAATGCTCCATAAACGTGTAGCGTAAAATATAAAAATTATTGGTAAAACGTGTAAGATGTAGGACCACTTTTGCGCCCTTAAGTGTTTGAGATTCAACTGTGTTTACTTAGAATATGTGAAGTTAGAAATTAAATTCTGGTTTCATATACAAATTATAATTAGAATATGTATTTGCCAGGTGAACTTCATATTAAATATAAACTTTCAGTATTTGCTTTCATTGTACGAGCTAAGTGAAGATCACATAGCTTACTGGAATTATCCATGCTCCTTTCTTACCCAACTGTTGAAAAGGAAGGTTATGTAATGTGTATGTAAGTATGTACGTATTATGTCTCACGCTTTGTGACTTTCTGCAGCCTAAAGCGGTAGACCAATTCTTATGTTTAATTGGATTCGTCTCTACTGGTTGAATTCCGCTGTAACTGCACTTGTTAAGATACACTTTAAAGTTTTTTGGGTCGTGGGTTATTAAAGCCTTTGCTACTTGTTTGATTGCTAATCACTTCTTTGTTACAACCTCGATCAATTATATTAGACCTCTTGGATTAAATCATATTAGAGCATCCATACCTACAGTGTCTTCTGCTATCTATTTTCAAAAGTCCTACTTTCATTGGTCTATGTATAAAACATTAACTTGCATCATATTTTAATAAGATGCAGCAGTGGTATTTCAAGATTGGAAACAATCTGAACAAACTTCACATGCCCTCGATTTCATCTCAGTTCTATCCATAAATAGAAAATTACTGTTTTTTTCCATTCCGAGTTTCTACGTCAAGAAATTGAATGATGGAAGCACTTCAACGGCCTAGTTCACTACCGGTTTAATTATAAATTCTCCTTTGCACACATTTTACTACTTCAAACTTTGAGCTAATGACGAGGCTGACAGATTGGTGAAATGCATTTTACTTGCCACGGAATAATAGGTTCTAGAGCTTATTTTCAAGTTATGTTACTAACAATGTTACTATCTTCTAGCGTGTAAAAGGTTACTAGTAACTAATAACTTATAATGGTTACTTTGGTGTATGCATATAATTTTTGATATACAGCTTTTAAAAGAACTTTTTTTGTATGGAACATTTGATTATTCTATCGCTATTTTTATATTTCGTATGGCAAAAGTTATTCGTCTAAATATTCAGAGATTGTTCATTAGTTATAATCAGCCAATTTGTATTTATTCAGCTCTTTTTTAATAGTAAAAATATATAAAATAGAAAATCGCGACGAACAGATCTGATGGCACATAATTAAAGTAGAGCTCAATTGAGAACTGAGATATGCAATTTAAAGATAATATAGATATTATTTTTATTATATATTACATCTCTTACGAGGGTTAAATAATTAACAGAAATTATAATTTGAATCCCGCGAATAATAAAAAAAACTCGCAACGACGATACTTTAATTTTGTGCAACTGAAGAAATAATTAAATAAATCGCGTCTTTAAACTCTGAGTGGAACATAATATTACCTAGCTAGACTTTTCGTTTGAAAGTATTAAAGAAAGACACATAAGAAAAACTCATTTCCTCAAGACTCATATACTAAGAAAAGCAATAGCGGGCATGATCTCAGCGAGATAGCCTTATCTATGACTCACCATACGCTTCATGCGTTTCATATCCGATTGCGATATGTAGCTTGCTCCAAACAAGAAATATTCTTTCTTTGTTCATCACGTATAACGTAGATATTAAATCCTATTTAGCCCTACTACAGAGGCTTTGGAAAATAATTACATTAAATCATGACAGTTATTAATATCACAATACTATCTATGTTCAAAACATTATAAGAAATTATTAGTTCACGTTTAGTGGAATAAACGTGACATTTCAAGAACATTTTTAAAAATAAATTAATATTTAAACTTATCTATATATAAAAAAGTAAAAGTAAGTACCGACTGATTGACCTAGGAAACAACGCAGAGCCTAAATAGCTAAACTTAGAAACATGATATATGTATTGTGAACCTATTTATTATAGGGTGTAGGTGTGTAGGTGTAGTACTAATAAAATAATTTTGGAAACTTTTTTATATTCCTGTTTATGACGAAGGCGTTGGGTGACAGCTTCTAGTATGACAATAATTGCAAAAAGATCCTAAATCAATGCTCATTGTCAATAATGTAGGCTTCTATTTTTCATCTTTGTAGGATGATTGTATCTATTATCTTCTGATGATAAAGTGTTTTGTACTGTTTTGCAATGTCCAGGATACGACAATACTCAGTATTAAATATTATTAAGGTCAAAAAGTATCCCTTTGTTAAAAGATTATATTATGTTTATATGTAGTGGCAGGCGTGACCTTCAGTTCTAATAGTTATAGTACATTTAGCTATGAGAGCTGAGCCATAGAACGCGATGGCATATCGACATTACTTCCTCACAATTCCGATCCTTTATTGAGGGTTTACACGCCCACGCGTCGATATCCACTATTCTACTTATTTAGAAGGTCAAGGCATATGTCAGATGTCGTAACAAGTAATTGGTGCTGGGTATTGGAATGTAGGCATTCGAGGCTGTTATCAGAAATCGGATTGGAGAAATAAGTATTCGGGTTTTTATTATTAACACTTACAAACGACTGGGTGTTATAACGAATTGACCGATTTTGATTTTTGTATCAAAAGTAGTCGGGAGTGTTCTTAGCAATATTTGATGAAAGTCGTTCCAAAATGGCGAAGTACTCCCTCAATATAGGTATCACAAGAAAGGGTTTGATTATTAGAATACTATTATGATATTATTATAAATTCATTATGATAAATTCAAATCCAAGATGGCTGTCATGGCACAAATGTCGAGGTATATTAATTTTTTTTTAATTTTACTTGTAATAAGGACTGATGCTCAAAATTAGAGTTAGTGTTTCAAGTTTCTTATTATATTTGAAGTTTGATCGGTAGTATGTGGGCAGTCTTCTTAGTTCCAACAATTATATATGCCTTAATATATTCTAAAATAATAATATTTATTATTATTTTTTTTGTAAAAGAATAAACAATTTTAGTCTTATACAAGAAGAATTATTCATACTTGTAGGATTTAGAGTTAAGAACATTATTTGCCCGACTGCCCAAAAGAAGGGTCGTGTTGTTCGAGTATACGTTTGTATGGAAATATGTATGTACGTATGTATCGACCGATTCTGATGTGTGAAGTGTCATTGAATTTGTCTGTACCTATAGATGGCTATAGGCTATAATAGTTGCATACCGCGATTTCACTCGTTGAGATACCGTGGTATGTACCTAAATTTTTGCTATCGAATTTTTTGAAGTCCCTTCTATCCTCTTACTTTAAAGTCTGTTATAAATATGCGCTTACTCTGCAGGAAAATCACCTAAAGATATATAGATACCTATCTAATATCAGCCTTTGTTATAGCTTAATCTAGCTAATAAAGTTTTTGGTCGGTAACCTATGTCATATCTATGCTATAATAACCATAACTACTCATAGCTAAAGGTTATTGTCCAGTGCTCCCGATGCGATACTATCTCGTTTCCGAGCGTCGCGCCGCATTATTATTGTAATGGCCTTGGAGCACGAACCTTATTATAAGGGTGCGATCAATCAGTCTACTTCGACGTATCTTTTGGGAAAAACTTGGTGTTAAAACTAGGTAAAAGAAAATCATAAGTTGTCCGATTAGATTATTATGAAATGTAGGGCATTTATCCACTTAAGTCAGTTAGCAGTTTAGAGTTTATCCATGTCGATCTATTTCTATTACATACTTAATCGATTTGTATAGTAGGGTCACTAAATTAAAGATAACTAACATATTGCTCTAAAAGCCTATTTTATTAAAAGATATACTGCATGCACATTAATAAGACTCTTTATTTTGTTTAGGTGTAACGCGGGAAATGCCACAAAGTTACAAATTTTGTAGTTTTATTTCTTAAAAGTTATTTTTTATCGTAGTAAACTCTTTAGAGTAGTAAACTCTTTTACCTAATTACTTTTTATACCTATTTTATTAAATTAGAACTATAAAATCACTTACGTTTAATATACAATTATCCATTACTTATCTGTATGTAATGCAACTTTTAAAACGTATTAATTTTTTTTATATAAATGAGCCAGAAACTATATGTATTACTTTCATATTCTAATAAATTTATTATCAAACACAATATTCTTGAGTAGAACATTTCCGAAAGCGATTTATCTCGTAGACGTTCCATCTAAAAACCAATCAATTTTAATCTAAAAGACTCTAGATGGAACCATCTAGAAATCGCACATCAGCCGTCCGTCCATCCGTCTCAGCACAATGGGAAGGGAATCGAACCCGCACCATCTATCAATGATAACGTTATTGATAGTGCTCCGATGCTGATAGTGTAGGGAATTGTTAACTTGGTAGTACTTTTACAAAAGTAACTTAAGTGTAGTTGTAATTAAGTGTAGTTGTAATTAAGTGTAGTTGTAATTAAGTCTTATCATATAAAAAATAAACAATTGGTAGACGTCTTCATGTAGTCCTTTGTTACTTTGTAATATGTCAGTGTTGTGAGATATTTATTACACACCTCAGCCTCCATTAATTGACACACACAATCACACAAATCCGTGTTTTCTATACAACTATATAAGTTTAGTTTTAAAATCTGTAGAATCGCTTTATTTTATTTCATAGATGCGGATTTTGTCTTATTTTGCCTAAGAGTAAATTCTACCGGCCTCCAAAAATAAGAGTTACTCGAATCGACGGGAATGTATTTTTAATGTGTGTTATCTGATTTCTAAGAGACAGCTGGACCGATTCGAAAACTTCTTTTTATGTTTCAAAGAGTCATACTTCTCAAATGGTCCTAATATAATGTTATCAAAATTGGTCCAGTAGTTTGTTTTTTTAAATCGAAATAACAAGAAAGTAATATCGGCGCCTGCCGTGATGGAAGTCGGTAAACACTTTCTTTTTAAAGATCTTGTCCAATTATCGCGAATCCGTGAACACTCTCTAGAATGTACTCGTAACTTAGTAAATTTATACTATATTCGAAAAAATAGGTATAGGTTAACTTAAGAGTCAATGATAAAATGAAGCTGCGCTTTCGATTGTCTTAGGTACGATTATCATTATCATGAAGTAGCTTTTTAAAACTAAAAATTATTAAGTCAATAGCTATAGTCAATCACTTAGCATAACTACACACATTGTTTCAAAGCAGTAAGCTCCGGTAGCCATAATAACTTCACGATTTGACACTAAGACAAAACATGTCCGATGTTTATGGACCGGGCACGCTCTCTCTTAAGAACCTTTGTTTTAAATAATTTATAGCCCTGGATAGCATTTCTGATATTTGAAACTGTATAAAGATAAATGTGGAAGGTTCCTAGTAAACTATAGGATTAGTTTATTAAACAAACAACGCTTGTTACATTTAATTATAGTTTCTTGTTAGTAGTGGCGCTTACTATTGTGTATTATTGTTTGATCTTAATTATAAGTAGCACTTTACAGGTAAGCATAAGTTACACTTAGAATTTAAAATATAGATCCTATAAATAAGTCATACATTTTAAAGTGTATTAAATGGCTTTATAGTGGGGTAATATTGCTAATAGTAGTTGTAAGTAAATACAGTCATGATTTACTGTTATGTGTTTCCTCTTAATGGAAATATAGGAAAAACAAATTTCTCATACATGATTATATATACTTTTTAAAATAGTTACACCTTAATATTTAACTCCGTTACCTCTGCCTCAATAAACCCGGAAAAATAATTATACCACAAGCCTTAATCTCCCATGCCATGCTCCATTTTGTTTACACTAAAAGTCGCGATGATTTTTCAACCACTCATTCGTAAAATCAGATTAAGGTAATTAGGTTAAAATTTATAATTGCTCACGCACAGGTAACACTCACATTCTGGCGACACAGTAATGAAATGCTAACGAGAAAAATGATACGAAACGAGGCCGGGAACGTTCTAGATTTTCATATTTTTTTATACCAAGCCGAACACAACATTCCGAAGTAGATTAAGGCTGTGAATTCACAAGCGAATGATAAAGCAAGATATCGTCGTAGATACTGCGTAGTGAGTTTCTCGACTGCGTTGTATGATGTACAATAAAAATCAAGATAAAATATACAGAGAAGTAAAGCATGGGTTTGTAAAAATACAGATGAGTTTAACAAATTGCTTCAATGTTTGACAAATTCATCTTAAGTAAGTAGAATCCAAAGAAGAAGAATATTCAGCACAGTAGAGATTTTTTTTAGCATGACGAATAAAAAATTATCTTCAGTAGCTTTTAATGTTAAATATGTTGTTTGATTTAATAATAAAAAAGCTAAATTTGTACAACTGCTCCTACTTTTAAGGAAACGTGTTTCCTGACATTTAATTACGAAATAAATTACTCCTTGTGCTAACGCTTTTATTAGTAGGTATAGTAAGTACCCATTGTCTTCCCCAAAATGTCATGAAGCTTAATATTTTTCAATAATAAATATTTTGTAACTCGTGTCCCAACGCCTTAATCTCATTAAAAATAGGTCGACGTAACTTACGACGGCGGAGCTTTTGAAGCAAAGTTGATGCGGGAAATGTTACGAAGAGCATCTCGAGCGCTAAATTATAATTTTTTTATATGGAGTTGTCTTATAGTACATGGAATGCTAAGAGGTTTATATCAGCATAGATCGTCCTAAAGTACTAGCTTCTCCTATAGAGGCACTGGGGGCCATAGGCCACCAAGCTAGTCAAACACAGGTTAACAACTATAACCAATTATCTCTTACAATTAATGTAAAAGAAAAAATCGTAGAGGAACCTCCGAGAACGCTTTTATAACATTTTCAAATATCAATAAAGAGACTATCAGTGCCCTGTCGCTGAAAGATGTGAAGAGTTTTCTTGAATCAAAGAAAATATCATCATACTAGATCTTATTTAAAATATATTCATGTCTTTCTCTTCGCGAACAATTCGTTGTACACAAAGTGTTTTAATTGATTACATTCTATGTGCGCAATATACATACCTTCACATGATGGCGATGCCTCGTAAAGATTTAATTGGTGATAAAGGCGAGTAATTGGCGCTCGGTTATCGGTTTACTTCAACTAATGAAACTGAATTACACTGTTACGGTGCCACCTAACGATGTATCGATATCGAATCTTATAACTTATAATAAACCTAGAAAGAACAAAGGCTGAGATAAATAACTGGGACAGTACTGTAGCAGGAGAGAAGTGTTTATTATATTGATATTTATACTATTCATTTACGGATGTCTAGAGATCAGTCTTTTCTACATTGGATGGAGTGCAAACTCAAATTGTGAATTCGAAATTCGATAATTTGGTAGTTCGAATTACTTGAAAACAGGATCTAAATATCCAGCAATGGTGTAACCGAATGCTTGACGCCATTGCATAGTCGCGTAATTCTACTATCCAGCCAGGATGGTTTGCTGGTCAATAAATAGACTTTCCTGGTAGCTATTATGATGATGTTAAAATCTTTCTAAATATCTATGGTTACTGCATATGTCTAAAGTAACGCCACAGTTCATGCTCAGGGCACTTTTAAGCTTTTTGCTTAGTTTAAGAGCCACACAATATTTTTTCAGTAAAAGCTTTTTAACTGTTACCACAGACATTTTGCTCCTAATTTTCAAGGCTGAGTCCATTAACATGTTTAAACCTATTTACCAATTAGCATCTACTAGAATGATTTATGTAATAAACATAAGTAATACATGTGTTTGTTACAACTTTTTTTTGCTCAGTATAGTTATAAGTTTTGAATATAAAATTCTTCTAGCCGAAAAACAAACATACTTAACTGACATTATGAACATCCCTACCAAATTTTTCGCCCCAGTCGTCAAATAGGTCAAATATTCCGATGTTTCTGATAACGGGAGGTTATTACTATATCGTCACAAAAATGCTTATTAAAGCTCCACAGGCCGTAGTCACGTCAATTAGCCGTAATAATCTGACTTCGTGACTTTTGACTTATGGCCGTCCGATCTTCCCGCATGGTTTTTAGGGCTCCGTGTTTTAAGAAAAGTTAATAGAGAAAGCTTTAGTTTAAGTTATTCAGTAATGGAGAGTGCGGGTAACAATTGAATAAGTTTAGGTTTTAAAAGTAATTCATAGCATAGTCGTATTAATTAATTGTTCTACAGAGGTTCAAGTGCAAGAAATAGTTTATTAAGTGTCAGTTAATGTTTAGAATATCCACGTGTGCTTATGACTATTTGTTAAATAAATTGCTTATTAATTCACAGTAACATAAACATGAAATAACATATCTTATTATCTCTCCTTAACCGTCCATGACTAAAACTTACTGATAAACTGATAATAAGGTCAATGCCAAGATCACGATGATGAGACAATTATATTTTTTATCGTACTCTAAAACTGAGCGCGAAACGTTACGGACTATTGTTAATTAATTAAAACGTGAATTTTACAATGAAATTAACACTGCTTTTCCTTTTGGCATGTTTCAAACAAATTAATTCAAAAATAGTCATCGATATAACGACAGACTCTGAAAGCGATCCATCCGTGAATTATTCTGGACTAGAAGTTGAATTAGTGACCGACGATGATATGAAATCTTTTTTCACGAGCCCAACCTTAAAAGAAGCCGTGAAACTACATTATGGAAGAAAACCCACAGGAGTGTACTACAGCCAACCTACTCCGTGGAACGATCTCTACGCTAGATTCAACTGGGAGCCAGTCAAGAAAATTATATCAGTGAAATCAGCAAGAGTAAAAACCATAGATAAAAAGCCGGTTGTGATTTTAAAGCAAGATTTTGATAACTTTTCAAACAATACTATAAAAGTAAACACGGGAATAAGCCACACAGTAGAGAATACCCTAACTACTTCCTGGACAACAAATAAAGAATTCACATTATCACAAGAGATAGACTACGATATCAATTTGATATTTGCAAAAATATCAGGAAATACCGGTATGTCGTATACTTCATCTTGGGGTAAAAGTGAAGAGAAATCTGAATCTGTAACAGTTGGGACTACAAGCAACGTTGAAACCGAATTGACATCAGGTCAAAGTGTTACAGCTGAACTGTCTGTTACTTCCGGGTCTATAGAAATTGAAGTGGCATACAAAATGTATCTGAGAGGTAACTTAGCCGTAAATATGAAGAAGAAATTCGACGGTCATCATTTTTGGGGCCCACTAGTTCAAGACGTGATGAAATCTGCTAGTATTGATAACGAAAAGACAGTGGTTGAGACAATTAAGTTTGGTTTTCACATTGATGCTAAATTAATAGTTAGCGATAAAGCTACCGGTTTGCCTTTGTAGTTTTACCTATATTATGCATAAGAAATTTTTAGTTATAATTTTAAATAGTTGCTTGTAAATGATTCATTTAATAAATATTGGGATTAATTGTTTTTAATCTTTCCTTTCATTTAATGTTGCTGTTGTAGTTTAATTTCAATAAAGTATTGTATTACGAGTATTGTGAATTAGTTTCTTATTAATATTTATTTTAGATTTTATCAGAACAAATTCAAAAAAGGAGAATATGTTGTTGTTGAATTTTAAATCTTATCAGATGGCTATCCTTAAAATCCTTAATATATTATCAACTTCTATCTTTCTTGTACTTTAAGCTCCAAATAAGCTAATAACACAAATTGTCCTTTTTTTTCTCTACGGAATCCAAAGCAATAATCAGAAGCTCTTACTCAGTTGGCTATTTTTATACAATGCCGATTGTATCTAAGGAATCGGGTCGAGTGGGACATAAATAAAGCGTGTGTTTTTTAAGGCTTTATGGGAGAGATTTGTCACTGCGGGAGCCGACCTTGTAGGTGTTAATGTGTAGGCATTTCGACTAATTAGCTAAGGTTATTACAATGTTATGATTAGTATATATGGCAAGTAATAAAGTAAACGAAATTGTAAAATAGTGTTTGACTATAAAGCCACAGCCTGTTTTGTTTTACTAAGACTTTTTTTACCTGTGACTGACCGGACTGCAAACCAGCGTTTTTTGTTAGCTCCATCAAAACCTAATATAAAACAAGAGGTTAGAAGCGCCTTCAGAATAAACCAACTGCTAAATCTTTAAACCTGTATATTATCCTTAATTTTATTATTAATTTCGATATTCAAACCGGTATCACTCTCACGACTAAGACGAATCTATTGATACCACTCACATGAAAATACGATAAGACGTTTAAGCTCTAGGCATATACTAGAAATGTACATACATACACACATTCGAAAAACATAACCCTCCTTCTTTCGCAGTCGGGTAAAAACCCGTCTACTAAAAAGGCGTTTGATTTGTTGTATTCGGTAACATTAATATTAATTAGCCAGAAAGGTGTTTAACAATAAAAATAATTTTACTTTATTTTAATTTTGATAAATATTTCATTTCAGTTCAAAAAACTTTATAGTTGAGTATGTAAATATCAAACGATTAATACGTAGCAGTGTTCACAAGTGAATTATATTCTACTGCATAGGAGAATGCTTTCTTTTTAAATACATTCGAAGTATTCAGATGACTTTGTGCAATTAACTTCCTATTTGCACATTATCAGGGAAACAACGTACAAATTAAAACAGTAAATCAGATACTTTGGTAAGACATTATGTAGTATTTTTGGGCATCATTATGTACTTATCGAAAGGTGGGTAAAGCAGTTGACTGATTATTTCTGGATTGGTTTGAGCTCGAGGAAGAAGAGGTACTCAATTCAGTTGCTTATATATTTTACGTTTGTTACCTGATACAGAGACAGCTTGATTCGATAAAAACTGGTTTGATTTTAAAGGGAATATATATATATATATGTATGTGCCTCCCACGTCAGTGTGCTCCCAAGTGCCTGTTTGAGTTTATCTGTAGATCTTAAATGCACAGGTAATCTTTCTGCTATATTTTTTTTCTTGTTGTATTTAGTTTTTATTTTTGGTAATAAAGGCACTTTCGCTCTCAATAAGCCGCTGAAAAATAACTTTGATATGATCATACATTTCTAACCATCACATATAAACAGTTGGTCGTAAATGTCATTATAACTTTTTGAATCGTTATATCTCAGAAACGGTGGCTCGTAGGAAAAAAATATTTCTGTTTTTTATAGATAATTTTATGATCTACAATTTTGTTTGAAGTACTTTTATGATAAAACTTACCATTTTACTGAAAATCGCCAAAAACTGTTTTTTGGCCTCTGACCTTGAATATTTTTTTTTCATACACGGGAATGATGGGGAACTTTTAAATATTATTTATAATTATGTTTTGAACAATTTTACTGATTTTCAACTTGTTGAGACTTTATGTACCTTCACTCTAATTTTTTGGTCTAGATTGGCCGGATTAGTTGGGATACTGCTTACATAATGATCCTATCTGTTTCTTTAATAAAGCATACTTAAATCTGATAAAAATGTACTTAATTACAAAAAAAGTTTTACTTGTTTTGCAATTCGCGCTATAAGTACAAAAGTTTACTCGTATTCAATGTTGAACTACTTTAACAACAAATAAAATGTAAGTAAATAATACTTTGCCTATGCCTTTTTTACTTTGGCTATAACTATGGCGCTATCCGCCAACTAGTTTTATTTAACGGATATTTTGAATTTAACATGTACATATATTTTATATACTTATGTATATAAATAATAAAACACTGTCTCTTCACTCGAATGCCTCCCACTTGAGATTAGAAGACAACAATAAAAATGTTAATAGCAACCCTATTAACATGTTATATCGCCAAATTCAAAGTAACGATAAGTACGGCCTAAGATGCAGCACGACGAATTGAACAAATCGACGCATCTACTTGAAAACCATAGCTAACTGTAGTTATGGTGAAATAAGACAACAGCGAGCTCTACAATCTGACAGTTCGCTTAATAAAGTTTGACCAATTTACGATTTCGCTTTAATCCGCAGAAGGTTGTAGTGGATACAAGTCCTTGTCATTGCCACGTTGCCGCGTTGGTATTCTACCGGTTTTCGTGCAAGAATTCGGATCCAGTGGTTCTTATGCTGCCCCACTCGGTAATGACGGCTTGTTTATTCGAACGGCAGTTTTTTCCGGTCTTGCGATGCAATGTCATTTGATCGAGGTAAATCGAGGTTTGTTGGCCAAGAAAGCTTTTTCATAGTTTTCATGGTTTAAAGTAACGCTTGGTTAGTAAGATTCAGCTGTAGGGGCACAAATAAAAAAAAAATTAACCACTAATACAATGACTAGTTGAAAACGGAATATAAATATACTTTACAACCACAAACTACGAGTGTATATGGAAATTGAACAGGAACAAAGCACGTCCGTGATGACGACAAACATTGATTTAAACTACTGATTTTTTTATTAATAAAGCTTTATTAATAAAGCTTTTAATTTGATGATAATCTAAAGTGGGATTTCTAATACAAATTAAATGTCATGTCATTGAAAGCGTTCGTAAAAATGGAATTTTGGAAATCTGCATACAGATACTACATGAGCTCTACCATCGAAAAGATGTGTTGAGGCCCTACCAACTAATAGGCGAGTATGATCAACGCAATTTGCTATAAAAAGACTCACCGACCACAAAAACCTAATTAAAAGCTGCACAATAACCGATGGGCGTGGCATTCTACAAAGCCTATATACCGTATAATCTTTACCTATAAACGTGATAGCCACGGGTACGATAGTGGAGCAATTTCTGAACGACGCAGTAATGACACCTATTACGGCGACCGACGTCCTGTCGCATAATAGCGATCACGGCATCGGTGGAGGGTGGGACAACCTACTTTTTGATACATTGCCCGCCTGACTGAACAATTATGTTTTTGTCCTACAAATAACGAACGAGTTTCTGCGACATCGGCCTGTACTTGGTGGTTGACAGAAGTTGCTAAGAACCTGTTATCTTTATAGGATCTAACCTAATATACGTTTATTGGCTATGTATGAACTTTGCATAGAAATTAGTATATTAATTACCATTATACACTCAATTGTACCTAAAAGCGTTGACAAGTAGCTAAGAATTAGAAAGACACGTTAGAAATGAATTTAGATATATGCAAGAAAATATTCTAAGAGTATAAAACATTATCGAAAGAAATAACAACGCATGAGTAAAGAAACTTAGATTCTAGGTACATACTTTATACTCGTCGCTTTATGAAATAATTGCAAAAATTTAAACTAGGGCTAAATATGAAAAAGAACGTTTAATTTAATATTGTCCTGTTCCTTGGTGCCTATTATATGCTAATAGAGGATAAGGAGGAGCCTATGTTTTAATGCTGGTTCTTAGGTATATCCGTTCCAAATCTCATTAAAATCAATTTAGCAGTGATTGTGTGTAAGAGTAACAAGTGTAAGAGTATTAGTAGGAGGATCTAGGTATTTATCTATTGTACATATTGGTATAGAGTTCCGAAAAATCAAAACTCTTTATGCTTACGAGTTAGTATGAAATATGAAAACGTTAAATTCAAAACAAGAAGTTTGATATTTGCGTTTCGCGTGTCACGAAAGCAGACATAAGCCCGTAATCGTCTTATAAAAAGCGCCAAGTCGTCTTATCTAAGCACGAACCATAATTTCCAAACGCCATCGTTTCAACCGAGCCGTGTCGCCTTCCACATAGCTGACCAAGCTATCAAAATATTTTAATCATCTACTTTTTACTACACACAATTAGAAATTAATCTCGCACGAAAGAACGCCCATCGGGTCTAGACGACCAATCTCAGGTGAGATCTTAACGAAAATACGTTATTAAAACTGGACAATAAAAGTTGGATCTGTGAGTGGGCCATGGCTGTAAAACTAACAAACAAGGACCTCACACTCGATGAAATCAGCATGATTATTTTTTAACAGAACAGAGGCAAAATGGTCTTTCTTCTGGAATTGTAAGAAATTTAACAAAATTTTCAAAACGTTTTGTAAAATAGCGATAGTTATTCGTATTTCCTTGTGTTTAGATAAAATGGTCTCATTGCTTAATATTGTTGTGTGAATATTCGAGTCCGACCGAAACTGGTTTTTCGGCCGAAACCGAATATTCGGCCGTGGTTTCAGGTTCGGACGAAACTAAAACTGAAACTCACGTAGTCAAGTATAAAATTCCTTAGAATACTTAAATTTGGTACATATTACCCACTATTCTGTAATAAATAGGACATGAAATGAAATAAAATACACTGTGTGTATATTAAGTTTGTCAAACTTAAGCGATATCGCACTGAATAAGTTTTGTTGCTACAGAGCTATCCGAACGGCGCACGATAATTCCCGAACAGGGCCGCCAGCGTCCGCCAAAGCGTTGCCGCGAGAAACAAAGTTAGGCGACAACTTCCGAGATCAGTTTCGGTTTCGGCAAAAGTTTCGGCCAATTTTGGCCGAAACCGAAACTGCCGCCGAAACTTGATTTTTGGCCGAAACTGAAACCGAACTTTCGGTCGGACACTAGGAATGTTATTCAATGGCACCTACTTATTTCAACTTTATTAGTCACAGCCTGAGATGATTCTTTTCGTTACTTGTCTTTATTCTATGGAAATGCTTAATATTCTCGGATATCAACTTTAGGACACAACAAACTTTGATTTGGCCAACAAATCGGCGCTTCAGACTCCACGTACGAAATACAAAGTATGAGTAAGTGTAGACGCTCCTGAACCTTTAAGTGCAGTAAAATCGCTGCTGATGATAATAATATTCTCAAGTTTTTAATGTCGCATTATCCATAATCAGTATCCAGACACTCGTGTGAGGTCAATTGTGAGGCAGAAAAGTCGCGTGACACTCGTGTCGTGTCACATCGGCCACGACAATAAAATTATAAGTCCGCCGCAGTGACAATCCAGTGATTTACGTCGCCACACACGCGAATATTCTAGAAAGAAGTAGAAAAACTTGGGCGGAGTCGTGGGGACAGGTTAATGAAGAAAATGTGTGCGAGATACGAGTATAAGAAGCACGCGTGACCTGGACGGTGCGATTAATGGACTTTGGTTTTTGTTTGATGGCAGCCTGAGGGGAAGCAGGCTTTTGTGATTACAATACGATAATAATGCTTTTAGCTTGTCTGCATTCAATGTGGATAAATAGGTACATGTTTGTATATACGTAAACTAGCTTTTTCCGCGGCTTCGTCTGACTAGAAAAGTAAAAGGCTTTTCAATTGTATGCTAAAAAAACCTATATTAAGGCTTTCTTAACAACCAAAATTTCATTTGTCTAGCTATCACGGTTGATATTGATAGACAGACGGACGGACCCAGAGGTTTTATTTTCCGCTTCTGGTTGTCGTATTGAAAATACGTCTTTCTTTACCTCGTGAACAAAATATTTGAAAGTTACAGTAAATAAGTGTTTTACTAACCTACAAATCACCGCACTTAAAACTAGTGAGTACAACATATGGATTAAATATAAAATTTAGCCTGAAACACATACTATTGCAAAGAAATCACTAGTAAATTGATGCAAAATTTGAATATGCGAAACTGTTAAACTTAAATATCACGTTATCTGAGCGAATGGTAAACAACTGATAGCCATTTACAATAAACTAAATCGCAGTTGATTGGATTAGCTGATTTTTGACAGCTATGCAGTGGAGCCAACATAACGAATAAAAGGTTCGTTCAACAGTCTACTATGACCAAATGATTTCGTTCAGAAATGTTGTATGAACAAAAAGTGTGTACCACAGATAAAATCATAATAGACTGGCGCTCTGGTACTCCTGGCGCATCTTTGACCTGTATTTTAGAATCATTAAACAATGCAGCCATAATCGCTCCCAAATGTACATACATTTTTATTGCAGGTGAAAAAAACCTATGTCAATCGCAAAGAATATCTGAAATGTATTAAAAAACTGAATGAACTATGTTAGACTACTAGGGTCATTATATGCTCTTTTCCTTATGATAAGACCTATTCAAATAACTACAACCAATTTATTCATAAACTTAACTATGATCTGTCTAATTTAGCCTCGTATAGCGAGAAATTACATGTGAGAGACATAAACAAGATTTTTGACATGTATGGAATTCACGACTCGCCTTTAAAATGTTTATTTTCAAAAACAATTTGTGACATATTACTGTGTAATATTGACGCACTCAATACTAGGAAAAGAAATAAAAAAGCTTTAACAATTCAGCTTCAATAAAAAATCAATCTGACTTTGCCCTGAATTCACCACCACCAACCGCTGGAATCACATACAGGTGATCATAGCATCGCCATAGTGCATCAAAATATTCAGGGAGACTTGAGGAATAAAGAACTTGAAATAGGTTTGTTTCTAGATAAAAATAGCAAAGATATATTATGTCTTACTGAAACATTTCTCAAAACGCAACAAAAAATATTAAACTTTGAAAATTATAAAATTATTAGTAGTTTTTGTAGGAAAACCCGTCAAGGTGGTCTTCTGATAGTAGCTAAGAACCCATTAAATTTAAGAAAAGAGACGATATCACAAGTCTTTCACGTGAACGCCATGTTGAAGTTTCTTGCGTTGAAATGGTAGTAGCAATTGATAGACCGCCCAAAAGTGTTTATGATATATTTGAATCAGTCACTAAAGATTTTTAAGAAAACTTTGTGATAGAACAAAACAAGTCATTGTTGTCGATGACTTTAACATTAATCTACTCAAAGACACCATCAAAAGATAAACTACTGGCCTTATTTCAAAGTTACGACTTGTACCCAAAATTTAATGAACCAACACGTACAACTGAGGCAACAGCTACATGTATTGATAACATTTCTGCACCTGTAACGTATTGACCAAAACTATCTTTGATTGTCTGACTTCCGATTATACTGGACAATGTATCACCGTTCCTAATTTTACTGGTCATCCCATTACAACAATGCGCAAACGACAATTTACTTCCCAAAAGCTAAACGACTTTAATTTTGACATGTCCAATGACCTGTTAAACTTAGACTTCAGTTAAATCACAATGAATGTTTTAATGATTTATTCCAAATGTTATTACATAACTTTAAGACATACTTTCCATTACTTCGAGACAAAGTTTGCACTAATCTAGTATTTAATCAATGGGCAACTAGAGGCATAAAAATTAGCCGTGATATAATGTATGAACTTTACGATATGAAAGCCGGAAGCAGTGATAAGCAATTAATTGATTACGTTCGTAGGTATAGTAAAATGTTTAAAAAGGTTTACAAATGCGCAAAGGCATCATTTATACTTAACAAAATTAAAAAAAGTTAAAAACACGTCACAAACTATCTGGTCGATCATAAAAACCGAAACTGGTAAAGTTAATAGCTTAGAATTTAATTATAAGTTACAAATAGATAGATCAAACAAAATCATCACAGATAAAACTGAAGTCGCTAATCAGTTCGTCAATTTCTTTGGTAACATACCCTGTAAAACGACCGAACATTTGGACACAAACTGTACAAAAGCCATTAAGCTGATGTCAGATAATATTAATGCATGCAATAGAAGCTTCAGTGCACTTCGTAGCTAAAATCGTCTACAATTTAGCGCCATATATGGCTCATATCTTAATTGCTGTGTCGCTTAAAATGAGTTTCCTTCGTTCATGAAATGTAGTAAGATCACACCTTTGTTCAAAAGCGGCAGTAAGAAGTATCCCAGTAACTTTAGGCCAATTTCAGTTCTAACGCCACTTAGTAAGATTTTTAAAAAAAATATGTTATGTCAGTTGTCTGTCTACTTTACAATAAGCAATTTGGATTCTCAAAGGAATACTCGACGAATGATGCGACTTCCAACCTAGTCGAAACAATTTACACAGCTAGGGTATCACATCAGGGTTGCTTGGGAATTTTCTGTGATCTATCGAAGACCTTCGATTGTGTCGACCATGAGATTTTACTCCAGAAACTCAATCGCTATGAATTATCCGATGATGCTCTTCAGTTAATGAGATCATATCTTAATGATAGAACCCAAAATATAAATGTTAATGGTGTGTTGTCAAAGACATGCAGCATTTCCATCGGTGTACCTCAGGGATCTATTCTGGGTACTTTCATTTATTTAGTTTATATTAATAACCTGCCTTACCTAGCGCGTAGACATTGTGATATTATTTTATTTGCTGACGACACATCTTTATTATTTGACCTTAAGAGAAAAAATGTTGACATGGTGGGAATCAATTCAGCGCTGAGTGTCATTGGACAGTTGTTTAGTGTAAACAATGTAATGTTAAATGCCAGAAAAACAAATTGTATACAATTTACACTTACTAATAATAATACATTGACAAATTTATCAATTAATCAAAAACAACTTACGCTATGCAACACTACTAAATTTCTTGGCATAACATTAGATTGTAAGTTGCAATGGGGAGCGCATATTAGGTCCTTACATATGAAATTGGCGTTTTGTCGTACTGACCACTTTGATCTCAATTATCTCTTCTTTGGTTAGGGATTCCAATTTCAAATTTATACAGCTATTTATTCATACATTTGTATTTCGAAAACCGTAATTCATTTGTTTTGTCCTCGTTTGGTTTTTTCTTTGCGTCACGCAGTTTACAAAATGGAAAACTTGAAATATCGCGTTATTTACGAGTACGAGAGAAGGATTAATGATGTGTATGGCGGCGGTGTCGCAAAAGAAAACACAGTGCGTTTTTGGTTCCAACGTTTTCGTTCTGGAAATTTCGACCTGCAGAACAAGCCCCGTGGAGGTCAAATTCTGTACATTGAATATATTTTTAAAACTATCTTTTGCGGGGGGTGTTATTAACGATACAGACCCCTATCTATAATTTATTTCATTTTTGTCTGTCTGTCTGTTTCTGGACTTTCCATAATTCTGGAACTGCTACATAGATTCTGATGAAACTTGGTATGCTTAAGATTTATATCATGAGGTAGGATCTTAACAGTTTTTTATCCCGAATATCCCAAGGGGCTCCCGTGGGAGGAGGGGAAGAAAATAGTATTTAATTATAACTCAGTAACGTGTGCTTTGATTTAGATGATTCTTTTTTTGTTGGAAAGGTCAAACTGAAATGATATTATACCAAAAATTAGTGGGGTATCCCGTGGGAGGAGGAATGAAAGTCGTATTTAATTATAACTCAGTAACGTGTGCTTTGATTCTTATTCTTATTCTGTGTGGGGGCGATAAGTCTTGCACTGACGTCCCGCTTGGGGTGTATTGTGCATTTCCCCCCGCCAGCCTAACCCAACCAGCCAAGCTCCTTAAAATAACGGAGTACAGCTCTGGGTTTCTGGCTCAACAGTTCCACTCCTATTGCGTCAGGTGTAGTAGAAATACCCTCATGATGCGAAACCGATTTGGATGCATAAGTTTCATCGCGTTTCAGCACTCCCAGTCTCTGTCTGATGTTTTCCGTGGCCTCACAGTGTAGAAGCACATGTTCCACAGTTTCGTCTGTCAGCATACATCCTCGACATAGAGGACTATCCGTTGATCCGATCTTATGTTGATGGTAGTACAGGTCGCAGTGGCCGGTGATGATTCCGACCATCAGACGTAGATCTGCTCTTGTTAGTTTAAGTAAGCTGTTGGTTACCTTTTTGTTTATCCGTGGAAAGGAATGTTTGGCGTGTCTGCAGTCTTGTTTTTTTAGCCACAGGCTTTGTTGCTCTTTTTCTGTGTGTTGGATTAACAGTGTACGCACTTCCTACACAGATCTGTAATGTCGGTACGGAGAATTTTGTCTATTTCTTGCCTAGCGACTATGTCCGCCCTATTATTTCCTTCACATGAACTGTGGCTTTTATTCCATGTTACGGAGACTCCGTGTGTTTCTGCTAAGTTTTGTAGTGCCAGATGTCATTCGGATATTACTCTTGATCTGGTGGTTGGCTTTTGAAATGCATAGATGATGGCCGTACTATCAGTAGTAAATATAAGAGAGTCTTTCGTCCTTCTCCTAATATATGTGGTGGTTTTTGATAGAATCGCTTTTGCAGCAACAAAAGCCCCGTTGCTTCCACTTGCAAAGTTGTTGTGGTTATGTTTAAGACCTTCGATTCTGAGAAACTAAACTCTGGTGAGTAGTATCCATATTCAGCGCCTTTGGTGATTATTGCGCCATAGGTTTATAAGTCTTACAATTGCTCGCTTTGTCTGCTGAAGTGTTATCAACTGTAAGCAGTGTATACTTTTTGCTGTCCAAGTGTGTGTTAGCTATTCTATTCGTTCCGCGATTGGCGTTTGGAACTATAGCTATTGCCTTGCTAAGGACTATACAGTGGATTGTTGTTCAACTATCTCCTTTATTATTATTTTTTTGTTGGTAAGGTAAAACTGAAATGATGTTATACCGAAAATTGATGGGGGTTCCCGTGGGAGTGGGGGTGAAAGTCGTACTTAATTATAACTCAATAACACGTGCTATGATTTGAATGTTTTTGTAAAAGTCTCACTGAAATGATGTTATCCCAAAATTATTGGAGGTTTCCGTGGAACGCATGAAAGTCGCATTTAGCATGGTATAACACGAGATTCGGATGTTTTTTTTTGTTAGAAAGGTCTACCTCAAATGATGATATCCCGAAAATAAGTGGAAATTCCCGTGAGAGAGGGGATGAAAGTCGTATTTTAAAATAGCTCGGTAACGCGTGCTTTCATTTATATGCTTTTTATTGATGAGTATGACTGTACGTGTATGAACACAGCGTCCACAATTTTTTGTAGCCATGGTGACCGAGTAGCTAAAGGCGGTAGATGTCCGTGCGAGAGGTACGAGGTTCAATCCTACGTAATACGCAAGAATAGTTTCAGCTTCCGTTGAAGGAATATATCTTGAGGAAACAGTAGTATGATGGCAGTGCATTTTGTACACTATCACCCTCAAATTAAAAAAATCTGTTGCCAAGCACCTAACGGTATATTGCGGCGGCCTTCTTCGAGAGACTATAGACGTATTCCAGTCTAGGCGCGCTCCATCTAGGAGCCATAGTGTCGCTGACTTCTGTGATCGTGCGAGCTGGTTGTCAAATGCCTACCAGTCTTGAAAAAAAAAAAAAAATGGGCAATCGGGATAAATACATTAGCAAATTACTATGGGTTAAAATAGGTGCTGAATTTGCAAAATGAAATAGGTGTTAATGCTATGCAGAATCTTTAGTTCTTAAATATTGTCCACTCATGGTGAACATATTTGTGCAAACTTCTGTATTGCTTTAATTAATCAAATTTACAGTTCAAAACACTGCTATCGTAAGTATTGGATCTTTTACAATGATAAAACTTTCAAAAGGACCACTGATATACATTTTCTAATTATTTAAGTCCCACTGATATATTTATGCAAGGTTAGCAACCGCGAACGAAGTCGCGGGTACAGCTAGTTGTTTAATAATTTTGTTTAATTCAGCAAGCTAAGCCGTCAGGATTGTAGTCACGTTGCGGTTTAACAGGTTTAGCGTCAAATTTGCAGGATCTGAGCTTTGAACGTGCGGGATCTAGCAGATTAATAAAAGCAGCGGGATCCCGCGGGAATGCGTGATCCCGTTTTGCGGGATTGCAATCCCTATACGCAAGCGAAGTGAGCGCTATTTTTTTACCTTTTTGGTCCCAGGTACTAAAAGTACCTGGGACCAAGTGGGAGTTTAGATTTTTTAACATTTGTTTTAAACTTTGACCCCGTTTTAAACCCGTTTTGAGTGCGATCGGTCCAAAATACTGACAGTGTGCGTCTACATGCTTTCCTGGATTTATACTCAAATCTTTTTTTATAATCTCTTGTTATATCACGAAATCTTAAAAATTTGGGAAGATCATAATAATAAATAAAATAAAAAGCCTATTTATTTCCACACCTTAAATAACATGAAAATTTCTAATTATAATTATTTCTTAAAAAAAAAACAAATTTTAAACTAATATCTTCATGCATTGTTTAATTAATGTAAATTTGTATAAATATTACATTTCAAATTATTAATTGTTTTTTTTTTATTATTCTTATAACAACAGCTATACTATCATTTTTAATAGTGATTCTGTACAGTTATAACATATTTAAAGAAGAAGGGAAGATCATTACACACATGTAAATATATCCTGTATTTGAAGTTTTTACTAAAAAAAATTACTACTCGTACCATCTAAGGTGCATAGCCCCGGGAAAATAGAAAAAAATATTTTAAACTTTGGATTTCAAAATCCTTACTGCCTTGTACTTGCATCTGATCACATGTCTTCTATTTGTTTGTAATTTTATTTCTGGAGTAAATGAGTAATCAGGAAATCTAGTATTTTGTGTTTGAAAATTTTGGAAAATCCTAAAACTCGTGTAACATTATTTTATATCAAGCCTCTCCATTCCTCTATACTACTGACCCACCAACTTCTTTTTCTTGCAATTCCTATTTTAGACATTAGTAAGATTTAGTGGGTGGTGGGTGTCGGGATGCTCCTCAATATTCACATACACAACACCAAAATTATGAAAAAACAAACTCATACAAAAGCCGAATCGAGAATCCGCTAGCTCTCGAAGCGAGTATGTTTAATATTTTGCTACGTCTGTATGGTAATATCTTTCGCATAACAGGCTAACTAAAGTTTCGCATGTCCAGTTTCAATAAGAGCTAATAAATCTGAATTCTAGGAAGCATGCACAGACAAGCGGCGGTCGTAAAGCGTCGGCTAATGTATGCAACTTGTTATTCCATGATAATGAGTGCTATGATGAATAATGCCAGGTAAGGTGCTACTCCATTTACACCACCGAAGCTCAGTCAGTGATTGGTTAGCTGAGGTTTGTTTATACACAGTGAATGACATTTGTTTCGAGTCAATGCTAGCTTAAAAAGTACAAAATTAGATCCAATCCTCAAAGTCTTCTGTCTTCCAAAAAGCGGAAACAGGCCACGTAAGCCACTACAATATAATAAGAACTTTTAAAATATCACGCTCTATTATTTTTTTGTAGTGATATTTAATGTATATGTCATAGTTTTTTTAAAATAAAATTTAAATTATACTAGCTATTGCTGTCGGCTTCACTCGCGTTGTGTTTGTTTTCTTGGTACAAATAGCCTAAGACACTCTCCAGACCTTGAAATATATCTGTGTGAAAAATCAAGTCGATCCATCACTGAGTTCCTGAGGAGAAGAAGGAAACAACAAACACCCTTTCGAGTTTTTAATAATGTCTGGGATTATCTGGGATAACCAAAAAAATACGATACGCATCTTTGAATAATAGAGAGACATACTTTTTAAATAGAAATGCAGGCGGGGCTTCATAAAATATCCTAATAAGGTCGAAAAAATATAAACTGATTTAGTGTAGCAGCACCTCTATACCTGGCCGTGCGGTCTTAGGATACCCTCGCATGACGGTATGTCAGACATTCGCTGTCTTGCGTGCGCAGGTCAATTGACAAATTTCTCATATTCGCTGTCTTGCATGCCCCGGTCAATCCTTAAAAATATTTCGAAGAATTTAGGGGGACTGCTATTTCTTTTGCTCGTGTTTTATCGGTATGATATGCCGTAGTTAGATTTAGGTATACATTTTAAACAAAATCCGATTATGAATACTTAGGCTCATTATTTTGTCCGTTTGATTTTACAAAACACTGTCACTAGATTAAATATTCATTTGTAAGAAATGTAAATGGTATTTTTTTATTATACTGTCGATTCGATCTGGCGATAATTTAAAACGGCCATGACGGTATCACTGCAAATATTTATATCAAAATATACTAACCAAACAAAAATAAGTAGATTTGTATGAAATTTTCGTGAATTTATTCATCCTCCTTATTGCCCATAAAAATGTTAAAGAAGCCATTTTCCCTTTAGTTTTGCTGTTGTATATTCAGCTACGTAAATTGCAAATATAATTTCAGTTGGAATAAAAATCCGCTAGTAAATGACGCCTAACCAAAAATTCCCCCTTTTTGTGAGAAATAACAATCAAAGACACTGACGACTTCTAAAAATAGAAAATTCAGAAACCATATACCAAGTTTCGACAAGATTGGTTAGGAACAACGATCTACGATGCACGCCAGTCTGAAATTTCAGGAAACATGCAAACATAGTAACTGACCAGGTGAAATAAAAAAATGGCAGACCCGAAGCAGGACCGCTTCGCTTGCTCGGTCAAAAGTCAAACTATAAGTACAGCTTTTCTTTGCCAACATATATCCGTAGGCCTGAAAAAGAACACTCATAACTAAGCCTTCTTATGGGTCAAATTGCCCACTCACTCGGATTCGTTCAAGTCACGCCAAGCAGTTATGATTTTGTGGACAATAACTATGGGGCTAAGGAAGGGGGTACTTTAGAACAGATACCATAATTCTGGGGTGACCGTGACTCAGCTAATCAACTCATTTTCATATTTTCCATAAAAAATTGGGTCAATGACCGCCGTTTCTTTATGTTCTGCGATAAGAATTATAATTATTGAGTATTTCATTTTTATTTGTACTCATTAAGTATAGTGTTTTGGTTGTTTGAATGTTATCGCAACGCAACCTACTTTTAGAATGCTTTTAGATAGGTTTTTTAGACAATGCCAGACTTTTAAATCGTTCTCCATTTTGTTTTGATTTTACAATATCAAATGATTTATTTGACAATCAACAGTTCATTCAATGTCAAATTACCAGAGGTACCTATATCTTGTAGAACTAGTACTAACATAATAGTGTCCTGGTTTGCTGCAGAAAATGAAAATGTTTTGAATGATGACATAGATTAATAATCATTAGTATGTAAGGAACTTAGTCCTATCCATCCAAAGGTTGCCTAGAAGAAATCACTTAGCGTCAAGGCCTCCAATGCGATAATCAAAATATTATAATGTGCAAACGTACTTATATAGAGTTACTTTATCTAAGTGAGCTTCAAATAATATTCTATTTTAGTTTATATAAATCCAAAAGTCCAGAGTCATCGTTAAAACTATTTTCATAAAATTTGATTTATTTTTGACACCTACTGAGTTTGTTCGAATATCCATTAGCCACTTACGACGAGTCATCAAGCGTGTATTGTGATTGTATAAAAATAACCTGATGATAAAATTTGCTGGAAGCGATAATGGGGCCTCTAACGTAATTTTTAATAGATTGAAGTATTAAATGTTGTATGAAACAGATATCTTTAAGCGATAAGACCGCTATTTAATAGCTAGTATTCGTGCTATTTACAAGTCGTTTTTTTCAAAGGTCTTCATTATGACTATGTTTTATTATTTTATTAATTTTTAAATGTAATGTCAACTTAGCGATGAAAGAAGTGAATTTTTTTACACTTACTGTAATGAAATAAATGTAATGTAAATGCAGGTTTCCTTTTGACAGTTCGCCGGTTCAACTCTGTTAAAACAAAGCAAGATTGGTTATATTTGTTTTATTTTTTTCAAACCTGACCTCCATACCAAACATATCACCACCTAGAAGTGGAGTTTGTTGAGACAGGGATCCAAAAGTATGCAGAAGATCACGAAGAACGGCTGCACCATCATGCGAATGTCGAGGACATCCAGCTCCTCGACCACACGGACATTATAAAAAGACTTAAAAGAACGAAAGCGTTCGAGTTAGAGTAGTGAATAACTGATAGTGAAATGTAAGAATAAGAATTATTTATTGGCCTTTGAATAACGTTCGTTACATAAAGTGTTGTTACATTTGAATTATTAATTACTTCAAAAATTAAACTTAAAAAACTTATTTAGATACTTTTATAGTTCTTATAAAATATATTTATTATATTATTTACATTGTCATTTCTTTTACTAATGAAAGTGCAATAATTGGGTTAATGTAATAAAAGTGCTGCGACTAAAGAACACATGAAGAAATTGTATTCTCCTATATAAATGGATGGAAAGAACACTTTCACATAGATACTATTTATTTATTTTTATATAAAATTTAAGTAACGTATTAGCCTTTGGCTAGATTGTAATTCTTTTAAGAGACATATGTTATGGTCGAACTGTTAATAGAAAAAAAACTATTTTCATGGCGAACTCTTCGCGATACCATGGTTATTAATAAGCGTTGTGTATTGTTTATTGATTAAACTAAATTTTTGTAGGTTTATTGGGATATAAATGTCATATTTCTTATTTATATCAGCTTATACACCCTAACCTATGTTTAGCAAAAACAGTATCTACAAATAGACCACAAATTTCTCTTTTAAAGTTACGTTTTTTATGTCAACCATATTTCATAAGACATGAAATGTACGTATTATTAATATTACTGTCTCTTCCAGATTTATCTACTATGCACGAATCCATAAACTTAGTCAAGGGTAGATGATGTATACAGATAAGAGGGTCAAGTGTCCCCCCAGGGGGTGAAAATATCCATAAAAGGGAGGTAATTTCTGACCGCGTAGTCAGATCGAATAGGCGATAAGTCCGCGGAAAATAAGACAGTATTATGTAGAATTCTGACTCCTTAATTGACTCACAGATAGTTATCATGCAATGGGAATATTAAATATTGGCTTTTAATTACTAAGGGGAGATAGTGGGAGAGATTGCGCTAGTTATTAATTACAAGTTCTGACAGTGTTTGTTTTAAAATTGAATTTGTAAACTTATGAGCAATATTTATAAGATGTTGAAGAGGGATAGGTCTACATAGAAATGATACAAAATTTTATTTGATATTGGTAATATATGCCTGGATTGAAATATGAAAAAAAAACATGTAATGGACTGGTTTGCAAAGAAATGTGATTTAGCAAAATTTTTATAATATTAAATATTTTTTTAAGTGTTACATTTTTAATAGATACTAAGACGTTCTTATAAGATTAAAATATCTAACCTAATAATCGATACTTACGACAAAATCCAAGCTGACAAAAATCAAATAAGAATTATTGTCCATATGAGTTAGTTTTTGTGGAATGACAGTAACTAGAATGATGACACTAAACGAATCGTTCAATTGAATAAATCACATCTATTTAGTTAATATTGTTCAACTCATTGATAAACAGTTGAATAAAGATACATTTGTAGCGAGTACGTCTCGTGCCACAATTTAATATAGTTCTTTGGCATTTAAACCTGATACAACTCTTTCAAATTTATATATTGCTCATATTCGTTATTTGATTATTAAAATCCTACTTACTTGTCGTATCTCTTACAAGATACTTGCATACTCGTATATCACTTGCACCGATTCATGTTTTTAGGTATGTACCTAAACAATTATTAGAATGCAATAAAGAAAATATGTGAAAATTTCCGCAAGCATAACAGTGCTTATGATAAATGCACCCCCTTACAAGAAACTATCGCGTCCAACAACTATTGGTCGACAAGAGGGGTGTTTTTATAACTCTCACCAGATGGCGCATGTCATTTAGTGCACCCTCTAAAGCGACCAACCATACTTGATCTCTCGCATCTCGTAGTGAACCACAAATTCAGTGCGTTATAGGTAAAGTCTAGTCATAAGGAAGGTCTTATTCTGATGGTGAAGTTAAAAGAGGTTAGGAGTCAAAAAGATCCGTTCCGCCATAACATCAATAATGTTGGAGCATGTAATTGATAGCTGAGGATAACAATATCATAATTCAATTTCTTGTCTGTGATAAGCGTGTCTGTAGTGAAACAGATATGTCGATAAATCGGAAAAGAAGAATATTATAGAGCTATTATAAAAATTACTTTAAATACAATAGTATAGTGGCATTAAACATCCCAGATATTTGGGTGATAAAATCACGAACATAATATTTCTTATATTATAGAAGTCTTGTTACTAGACTATTGACCTGATTTCAACCCAAATGTAAATAAAGATTCATTTGCCGGCAATCGTTGCGATGTTTCCTCAAATTAGTGGGAAACAACCCAATTTGGTAACATTCACTTTTGGCCAAGGAGGTAATTCTATCCAGTCGTGATTGCAGCGGCAACACGCTATCCTGAATTTGGCATAATGACACTCAAACGATACCTATCTATTGCTGCTACAACGAGAATTCAAATTAGGAACGTTTCGCTGTTTCCTCAAATTGAGGCTATGATAATGTAAAGGGTGGAGCATTCCAAATTGAATTTAATGGAATATTAGGTTTTGTATTAGATAAAATTAAACGTAAGACCAGGCTCCTGATAAAGGAAAAACGAGAATAAAGACGGATACTTCGCAATCCTTGATATTTGGGAGATTATCTGGCAATCCCTAGAGTTATTTAGTATTTTACATAATAAAATAATTAAATGCAGATTTGTCTCGGTTATGAATCTCAAATTTGCATATTTACGTATTAAATAATTTATTATTAATGTAAAAGAACTCTCTCTAGATAACTAACTCGGAATCTCGTTATCATTTGTAAATTAAATTATAGATGGCAGCAAACATTGTTTTCGGCTGGCATGTTACGGACCAATCATACGCGACATCAGGAGGAAAAAGATCTGTCAAACAATACAACAAACAAGCAAGCTTTATTTATTTATGAAATGCAAGTTGCAGAGCAATCTATACTTAGATAGCATTCTATCTTGGTTTGTAGTTTTGAGTTTAAATGTTGAAATCCGCTGTAAGAACATAGCATAATTTATCTGGAACATGAAAATTAATATGGTACGGCTTAGGTATTCTCGTACCTACCATGAGAGGATTTGACTGGGTTTTTACACCCACATCCACTTAGCGTTTTAAATTTATCTTTATATAACTGGATGTTACTTTTCGTAGTCGAAAGACGCTAAATTAAATTAGAATAGAATAGAATAGAAAACTCTTTATTGTATGCACATATAAATAATACAATAAACTACTTACTTACTTGCCAAAATACAATACATATATGCCGCTAAACTATTATGTTGCTATTTTCTGAACTCACCATAACTAATCTCAAATAACAATATTTAAAAAAGAACCTGTATTCTGATACCATCGTTAACATTCCAAACCACGTCCAATCCACATTTTTCCAAACTTCTCCAATTTCGTTTGTAGATTACATAAACAATAACCGGGGGTGTATAAGTGCCGGACTGGGGGGTTAATTAAACGATTAATACGTCCTTCGTAACGATTATTGTATACAAAAGCGCTAGCTTTGAATTCGCATCACTCTCTCGTAATGTGTCAAGTCCGAGCTCGGGAGAGTATTCTGGAAATACTCTCAAAGAAAAATTAATAAGTTTCGTTTTTCCAAATTAAATTGTATCTTAACATCTGGCATAAAACAGTTACTTTTTTGAGTGTCTGGCTGAATAAGACAGTAAACTGAAACTGTTCCAAGTTGTGGATTGATATAGATATAATTATTTATAGATAATAAAAAAATAAAATAAAATAAAAAAGCCTTTATTTCTACTGCCTGATCAAACATAAATTTTTCTTAGTACCTACAATATTATACTAATTCTAATATTTTTACTCTAATTCTATACAAATTTAATATATTTTTGTGCTATATAATTAAAAAATATTTTAATCGGCAGATGTTGCATCTGCGGCATAGGCCCCGCTAATCTTCTCCACTCTTCTCTCTGTCTCGCCAATTGTATCCAGGACGGTCCCAGTTTCTTAGAGAAGATGTCTCTCCATCGACGAATACATTTACCTAGGTCACCTAGTATCATTCAGTGATTGCACAGAAAAAGATGTACAAAGACGAATCACTCTAGCTTGGAAAATTATTGGGGATTAAAAGAGATTATAAAAAACACAGAAATAAAAATATCTGTCAAGAGGAAAGTTTTTGAAACAGCTGTCCTACCTTGTCTGTCATACGGTTGCCAAGCGTGGGCGCTAAGGAGGAAAAATGAGGAAAAAATTGCAATTTGTCAGCGCAAAATGGAAAGGAGTATTTATAGATAACATACCTTTTACTCTGATTATCAGTTTCTTTTGGATTCGATGATTAAAGTTGAACCTGCTTGAAACTAGATCTATTATTGTTTACGCATTAATGTTCTAACATACGGAATAAGATCTAAACGAGCCGATTGGTTGCGCGTCGTTTCTTTTTGGAGCTAGGTAAAACAGAGGAAAAACACGTATTTGAACCTTAAAAAGTTCACATTTTGTTCTGGTTTCGTGTTTACCACTCGGTTGACGTCAAAACTTTCTAAGACTTTCAAGTACTGGCCAAGCCGCAAAAGTTGCATAATAGAATCACATAACAGTACAAAGATAAAAGTTCAGCGGTCGGTTTCCAGCTTGTTTATTCATTTGAAAAGCAGTGAATACGTGTAAGTGTTCTCTGGGGTTGTTAATTAGCAAGTTAGCCGTTATGTCATAATAGAAATGTTGGATCATATAAAGTCGGAGTGTTGGTTTGTAAGTTGAAGATACACAAGACAGACTGAAGTACTAGTGTTTTAAAGGTTTTTGTCATTTATTTTTCAATATAGTAGTATGGTATAAATTGCTCTATGGAAATATGCAAAAGAGCCATCCAAACAAAACTGGAATTAGAAGTACTCTATGGTGTGTCTGTAGAATATATGTGTATGTTTTTAGGTAGGTGTGATTATGATACGTTTTAAATTTCAAATTGAGTTTTAAAACCGGTAAATTTATATTATAGTCTTATAATATGTGCATCAAACGTACTCTAAGAGTAAAGTTCGTATCATTGTATACGCTCAAGATGGAAGTGAATATTTAATAGTGCATAAACCATACAAAACAAAGTTTTTTCTAAACTGACGATACGATAGATCTGTGGTGGGAGTAAGTATACTCTAAATTGTATTAACATTTTTATCTTTATCGTCGGTACTATTTCTGATCATACATACATACTTACCAGTCCAATAAAGCTTTATTATTTACTTAGTGTCAGTTTCGAATCAAAATCAGCAAGTTCTATTCCAGAATCGGCACCCGGCCGTCATTACCGCTTGCTCGTTACCGCTCTCTAATTGCATCGGGTTAATATAGACTTTGTTATATAAAATCTCTCATCTTGCCTCCCCCGGAACGAAGCTTTTTTAGGGTTCACCATAAGGTTTTAAGGGAAACTTGTAGAGATAATATGGAAAATTGCATTCGACTAAATATTTTTCAAATCTTTAATTCTTAGTTTTCAGTTTAATGAAGATAATACTCGCAGTTAACACAAATAAGTGCATACTATTGTATTATGTATTATCTATAGTGTGATAATAGTAGGGATTTAACTTTTGTAAATCAACTCATAATTTAAACACAAATGCGTAGAATATGTATTTAAATAATTTATTCAAACACAATATAAATTTCCTAAAGTACCTATTGCAAATTGCAAATGTTCAAAACACCAGGAACGGTAGAATATTTTTCACTGTAAATGTTTCTTTTACATACTGAACCAGTGTTCTGAAACTGCAATTCGCTCCTCAGTTTTTTCCCGTTATTTACCCGCTGCAGATGCCCTTAATGACGCGTTCTGAAACTTACGATGACACTTGGCTTCGCTCCCAGAGCGGACTCCGTTGGATGTTAATTGCGAAAGGAATTAAAGAATTTCCGTTCTTCTACTAAATTAATGGGACGGCCTATGTGCGTGGGGCTAAATGCTAAATGAAAATGTTGTGATTTAGTCGGTTCGCTTTTATAACTGCGACACAGGCGACTACACCGTTTGGTAGAAATATTTGGGAGGACTGATTTTGAGATTACGAGAAAATTGTATGAGAATAGCGAGGAAAGCTTCCATTAAGTAAAATCATAATTGAAAAATATGAACAATTGTTTTTATCAGGTAGTTTATTTCACAGATACCTTTAATTAGGTTGAAAAATGTGACTGTATTTTGATGATTTAAATACAAAGCGTTTTGTGTTTAATAAATGTTTAAAAAGAATAACGTCACATAGGTAGGTACTATAACGAAAATAAGTTCAATGTGGAGACTGCTAAAAAATACCGCATAAACACATTTTGTAATCCTTCCTAATTCATTGCTATAGGTACCTATATCAAAATATGGTCATTCATAATTTTATTTGGCAAAAGTAGTTGAAATAATGTATGATGCTGGGCACGTTGCTCTCTGGTGATGAGTTGAAGCATTTGAATTATCTGTAGATCTTAAATGGTCTATCTTTCTGCTATATTTTTTATTGTTGTAGTTAGTCATTTCGTTTCTGGTAATAAAGGAACTTTTGCCCGGTAGTTGTGGTAGATGAATGCGGTAATAATTTTAAGATATTATATAAGAATAAATAATATATTATTAAAGTATATAAATAGTATATATTAGTCTGAACAACGACAATTACTGTAATGTACTCGGTTATTTTAAATTCGGAACTTTTTTCAATATTTCTTCATACCATATCATTCATCAGGTATTCCTACTATTCCGCTGCTCTAGTTACCTTTAAAGTATAATGATAACAGCTGGAGCAAAGAACTAATTATCAAACAATTCCACATTCAAAATTTAACAATATTCAATTTTCTGCGAGTTTACGATCCACGCACAAACACTCATAGCTTCGTAGCACGTGCTACGAATCTCCAACCCAGTTCTCGCTCTCAATTAACTGATGAACTTCTGAGGAGATTTCTCGCTAAGATATTGCTAAAGTCGTTAAGAGTGTAAGTAGTTGAGTGAGTTAGGAGTGCGCCGCTTGGTTGGGACATTACGCTCTGCTATTCGCGCCCGATTAAAATTATCCTGAACCGTTATCGTAGGGAGTGACGGGAATAGAGCTGTGCAGGGTGAACGTTTCGAATTGACGAGTAAAAAATATTTTATTGTTTGATTTTATATAAATTCTTAAAAAATATAGGTTTGCGCTTGATCTCAACTCTCCGATTTAAAGTGACGATACGGCCTAAAATAGAGCACATATATTTTATACTAATACACTGTCTGAATTTGTCTACACAACAAGAGCTAAATTGTTATTTAATTTTAAATTAATCAATGTACATATATACAAGGTGACATGTAATTTATCAGTATCCTATTAAGTGTGGCTTCTTATAAAAATAAGCAACAACTTCAGTTTTACGACTATTGGAAATTAGCGTTAAAAAATCCACAAGTTTCATACATTATGTGGCACTGATAAGAATCTATGTATTTTTCTTATTATAAATCAGCAGCAGATTTTTACTTTCTGGCAGGTACTTATTAATATTGAGCATTTATATCAGTACTTATATACTGTATATAATATGAGTTAGAATAATTATACGTATATATTTCTAACGTGTTATTAGCGTATCGTTTCTGTCTTATAGAAGAAGTAATAAAATCGAGGCTTTCGTACAAAACAATCGGATCTAGCTACGTGAAATTCTTGCTAAGAGGATTGAGTTAATTCTTTTTCTCAATAAGCATTACAGCAGACTTCATGTTTATATATATAACTAGCTGTGCTCCGCAGTGTTACCCGCGGAAATTTTATTATTTCACGGGAACACTGCATTTTTCGTAATGATAAATATCCTATGAGTTAATTCAAGACATAAGTTATCTTGATGCCAAACTATCATCCAAATCCATTTAGCAGTTTTTGCGTGAAAAAGTAACAAACATATACACATACAATCTAACAAACTTTCGCGTTTATAATATTAGTAGGATTGAAATTAAAATCCTTTCTAAATCTTTCTTGCGCTATATGCAAGATGTTAAGAAAGACGTTCAGCAAGACGGAGTCAGACGATTATTACGACGGGCCCTTAATTAATCCAAGTGTAATCTGGAACCCTCCTAATTAATAACAATAATTCTGAGTCGGCGTCAATACGCCAGATGTCGGACATTGCCGAATAGAATTGATTTGAAATCAGCGCGCTGCGAGAAAAAAGAGTACCTACCTATTGTAGTATTTGTAATTCATCACCATCATCACATCATATTTCATCACATATTACAAAATAAAAGTTGTTATTCCTACACGTTCTAACGGGCTGTACGAATTTGAATGAATTTTTGCACCTAGATGACTTATATCCTGGATTAATAAATAATACATTTTATCCCGGAAAATGCAGTGTTCCTGTGGGATAATCAAATTTTCGTAGGTAACCGCGGGGTATAGCTAGTAACAAGACAACTCTTTATTAAAAACCATCTAAACTAAAAAAAATATACATGCAAGATGTTTAATGGCGACTATATTATGGCCTAAGCGATCGCTTCCAGACACCTCTCAATGCACGTATAATTTAAAAAGGCCTTAATAAGTGAATATTAACATCATAAGCTGTATTCTTTGTCCCGCTTAAACAAATTGCATTTATTTATTTTTGCTTAACTTAGCTTAATTCTTACCTAAGCAAACTATAGTATTTTCTAGTTATTGAGATAATAATATAAATATAACTAGTTTTTTTTTGAAAATCACATACACATCAAGACCTCACACGATATGTGCTAAATTATTAAGAAATTATCAGTTTTAACTAATATTAACCATAAATACTATATATTAAATTATAAAATCGGCTTACAACCATAAAACACTATTCCGAGAAAAAAACAACACAAAAGAAAAAAACCCCGCTAACTCCGCCGATACAGGATCATTAAAATTAATGGTTGGAGGCAATAGAGGGCAATTCCATTTCATATCTCTATTTGTGCAGTCCCTTGTCCCTTGGACATGTGTAAATGGATAATATTCGGGGATTTAGGACAATTGTGTGAAATGTTGCTTATTGTCTGTAAGTTCGTGGCATGTGCCGCGCCCTCTAGCAATACTAATATTTATAGTCATCATTTTTGACCGACTTCAAAAAGGAGGAACCACATGGGTTAGTTTTTTTTCCCGTAACTTTTGGTATAGCATATCAATTATATACTTTTCATTAGCTCTTTTAAAAATCAAAGTGAAGATTCAGACATTATTTTTTACAGTGTACCATTTAATTTTATTAGCTTGCAAACCTTGTAAATATTCACCAGGAATATTGTTTTTAACGAAATCAGATAACTAATTTTGTAAAAGACTTAAAATTGAAAAATTATTAAGAAAATAAGCTCGGATATAACGCAAGGAACTCTACAAAATACGTGACCTTACACCCACTTAAAAATATATACTCGTTTAAAGAATTATTTCTACCCACACAAGTTTTGTTTTCTCGAGAACTCGCAGGATTGAATTTTCTAAACGAATAACAAAAATTTCAAAGCTCAACTTGTTTATATGGCTTCCCAAAGTAAGTCATTTGCATTACATTTATGTGACATTTAGGCTTGCTTATTACTCGTAATGTTGCTGTTTTGATTAATTATACTTACTTATTCATATAGTTGATATACAATAACAATATTCCTCAAAATCGACATGGGCCTTATATTAATTACCATATTACCGCGAAGTATTAATGCCCTTCTTTTTTTATTTAAATATCAGTAAATATTATTTTTATTGAATCAACCCATAGCGTTCCACTGCTTGGGACGGGTCTACTCTATGGAGAGAGTGTAGATCATAGTCCATCAGAATGGCTAAATTGCAGGTCAATCTTCCATCGTTTCCGCAAATTTGTCAAAAGTACCCTGAGAAAACCAGCTTGATTATTTTTCACAATATTTTGTTTTACCTCTAACGCATATAGTAATTAATTCAAATATGCACATGAGTGAAACATTCAGAAATGCATGCCTGAACCTAGGATTGAATCCGCCACACCCGCTGCCAGAAAAGATGAATAATACTACGTACCACTGCTAAAACCTAGTCTCATTTTGAAGAACAAAAGAAATGTGAAGCCTATTAAGTATATCTCCTTTCCGAGGCAAAGATAAAACAAAGCCGGTGCCGCCACAATCTTACCTACCTTTGATCCAGCCCCTGTTCTTATACGGCATCTGAACAAACAATTTACTTGAGACAAGTTGGCATTATTATTTGTAATTGATGTGGTTACGTCTGAGGAATCGTACTTGTTGGGTTTCTATCCCACTCGTTTTGATTGCGTAATTTCTCTTTATTTCTCCGTGAATCGAGTTTATGATAAACATGCGGAATAAACAACAAGTAAGTTTAGTGACATTTTTGTTTGAGTTTGGCTTGATCACGGTGAGATTGTTTGGATAAAAAGGCAAAATTGTGAACGTATGAAATGTGAGTTAATTTAATTTTGATTCAAAATGTTTGAATCACGTGGTCATTTATTTATCCTGTATTTGGATAGAGGTTTAAAAGTGGTAGACGCGTCTTCAGTCAATTGAAACTTATAGGTAGTTCAATCTTCTTACCTACAACTTGAAATAGTTGACTCTATAAAATAACAAAATACAGATAGTACAGAAATCAATTTAGAAACAAAGTACACGCTACTCGTATGTTGGAATAGTTGGGAACAGAGCGAGCGCGAGGGCCATCCGCATTTTTGATTCATTTCATCTGTGAAGTTTTCATGTACAAGAATTGTAATATTTTGGTTCTCATTGGCTTATATTTCCGTTCTTCTTGTTTCATTTAAAACAGTAAATTAATTGGCAATGCCACAATAGTTTTTTGTGCATAAGCCAAAGAAAACTCTAGCGCTACCACCGAGCGCATACATGTGTTTGACTTCTGTACTATTTGTCTTTTGAGGGACTAGGTACATGGGTTTTTTTTTCTGCCATTCTTTTATAATGCACTGTGGTCTAAGATAACTAACTATCTATCCGTATCTCCAAACGTACGTAAAACTTTAGTTCCCAGAGATCGTAAGGCGATGTCATTATACCGAAGGCAAATAATATTCGTAGTTTACGAGCTAAGTGATAGCCGAGACGAAAGAGTCAGTTCGAACACGAACACTGATCGTGTGTCACTTCATTTTATGGACATAAAAAGTGCATGAGGAAAGTGGAGTCGGTTTGAAAAGGCTCAAGTGGACCACCTATACGAGTCAAATCTCTTGAATGTTATAATTCAAAATTAGATTAATAATGCTTACTTAGATTAATAATAAAAATGCGTGAATAAAGTTAAGACAAACTTTTGTGCGTGTTTTATGCAAGATACGAAACATAGGTGACTGATAAATACAGCAGATTTACAAAAATCTTAGTTTTGGTTACCCATATATTTGGACCAATTTTAGTTCTAAAATAACTGAAGCATTCTAAAGCAATTTAAACTTTGATTTATTTGCGTGGGAATATCTTTATTATTATCCAACTCAGCTAGGCATTTGACCACAAGTTCGCACGATCACGGAAGGCCAGCGATACTTTAGCCCTAGATGGAGCATGCCTATAGTCTGTAATACACTGGCTCCAAGGAAGCCAGTGCCTTGTATTGCATGTGCTTACTATAACACTGACATATAATGACACTTATTTCGTAAATTGTACGATCACTGATATTATTATATCCATATGGAGCAAATAATTATTTAACACATATATCTCATATCATATTATCTCATATATATCATAAATTTGTCAATGCGAGTCTAATGGACCCTTGCCATGGGGTTACGCAACTAATATCTAACTTATGACTATAGTGCATGAACCATCTTTCAAGCGAGTATGTTTCAATCTGTGGTCAAGGGTGAGCTCGAAATTCGTAGAGACTTTATAATAATATGTGCGATGTTCATACTAACTATAGTTTATACTGCGGTGACGAGTAAGCCCCATGACCGATGGCAGATGGAATTGTATGACATCTTTATAATGACAAGTAATGGTAGTCGAACGCGTGACATTTTTTTTAAATGTTTTAGTCGCGGTGTAATAATTGACTGTAAAGTCACAAGGTAAAAGATCATGCAAATTATTACTTTGTGATTATTAAATAAGTACCTATACTTGGAAAGTATAGTCATAAGAACTTAGATAACGACTACACGACAAATTCAAAAGCAGATGAAAAAATATGTGCTGTTATTTTCTTATTAGAATTCATTGAAGTTTATAAACAGTGGGTACTAACTTTTGGAAACTTGACCACATTTCAATACAAGATCACATTTTTTTGCGATAACTATTAACAACAACCAATTTTTATATATGCTGATTTATTTATTTAAAGTGGATTTCCGCATGGCACTGCTTAATAATATTGTTTGCTTACCGAAACCCATAGTTACAAAGCTAAAAAATGGTCAAACCTACAAGAGGTTTACGAGCGTGAGTGTAGATGTTTACTTGTTGTAATTAAAACACAAGATCTATTAACACTATCGCACGAGAAATTCGCAAATTCTCTCAACAATTACATCAGCATCATTACTTACTATATATCTGATAAATCGACAATATCTGTCGAGCTGTGTGTTGGAATTAACTTGTCGCTTGTAAGAACCGACGCAAAATTGGAAGAAAACTAACAGTTAATGTTATGGTTCGAATTCTCGGTGTGAAATAAAAATATATTACTATTATAAGATACGCTATTACTGTTTGGGGAAATGCTAAAGTTATCATAAAAGTCTTAAAATGTCAAAAACAGTCTATAAGAACAATTAACGGTTTGAAAAAACGTAGTCCTGCGAGAAAACACTTTAGAAAAGATAAAATAATGACAGTTATATCACTTTATATTTATAGTTGTTTATTAGAAGTACACGAGGATAGGGAAATACCGGAAAAAAGAATTTCACGCAATAATAAAAAAGGGCCAATCCTACCAATAAATAGATTAGCTAAATGTAAGAAGCAGGGGCTTTATACTAAAATACTGATGTATAATAAATTACCTAATAGTGTAATGGATCTCAATTTTATTACATTCAAACAAAAATTGAAGTATTTTTTTGAAAGCAATCCTTTTTATAAACTCAGCGAATATATGTCAATGCAGCTTGTAGAATCATCGTTCTTGTGTAACAAACAACCATTATAAAATATTAATAATAACTAAACAAAGCAATTTTAATGTTAATATTTGTCATGAGAACTATTAAACTAAGAACTAATATTAAGTAATCGTATATAAATGAGATTTGTAAGTTAAATTTTTTAAGTAATTATTCATTCAAATGTAATAAGACTTGAATGTAACGAACGTTATTTAAAGGTCAATAAATATTACTTTACTTTACTTTACTATATTTTATTGTAGTGCTTACTTGTATAAGTATAATGAATCGCTATTTTCAACCCAAATTAATAAATGTAAATAAAAAATTAGACAACTATTATTTTTTCTGTACTATAATATTATGGAATAATTATAACTAAGTTGGTGCCTGTTCTGTCAAGTCTGGACTTTAGTCGAGGTTACTCTTCGGTTTGAGGAGCAGGCAAGGTCCTCCCCACGCCAAGAGGAGTGGACGCATATCATTGGTTACTCGGTTTACCGGTCCACCAATTGTTGAGGAGGAACTGGACCGGAGACGACCATCATTAACAAGAAATAACAGAAAATGAGAAAACACCACCCGAACACCAAAAAAAGACGACTCCAGGTGACTATTAACTCCTGTACCCTTCCCGAGTAGGAGGAGATTTCTTTAGGCCCCGATCCTACCTATCCCACCTACCCTGTAGAGATAATATAAGCGAGTATTAGTTACGTTCATTCATATTTCTTATTCTTCTAACCATTTTCAATGGAACTAATGTTGTAAATTATTATCAGTAGTTCCATCATGGAACTGTGAATGGTACTAGTGACAACGAACCAATGGTGCAGGTTCAATTCTGCTTCAAGTTTAATCCCTTAACCCTCCGCTAGCGACGCTCGCGTGAGAAGTGAATTAAATCGCCACAGGGTCCGATAGACCACTTAACTGAGCGTGTTCGTGTCTTGCCACTGATAGAGGGAGGGCGCGCTACAATAGGGTTGATGTAGAGAACTTTCAAATTGGATAAAATAAGAGTTAGATCCAGATTTTCTAGTAAGAAAAAATAATTCTGTAGAAATAAAATTATTTATCGTGATTTATGTGGTTTGTTTTTTGTTAAGATGATATTTTAGGTAAGTTGATATTTTAGATATTTTCAAATAACTGTTGTATAATTTTCATGTGCCATTGTTTTGTCTTTAAGTTATGTGTAATGCTTTGTCATGATGAGTCCTGCATGCTTGAAATTGTTAATTGCTTATGTTAATTCCAATATTGTCAGATATAGAGTATTTCCTTATAATCTGATCTAAGTTTGCCAACCCTGCTTGGTTGAAAGTTAATTCGTGTTTGATGTCACTACAGACGCTATAATACGTGTCAGAGGAAGTGCAGTTTTCTTAGGGGTGCGAAATAGATGGGGGATGGTCGGAAACAGTATTCACTACTTAAATTATATCGTTTTCCGCTTTAGACTTAGCTAATAATAAAATCACGTCCGTTGAGGTTTTAAAATACCTACATAAATTTAAATTTTCAAAATGACAACATAAATTTAAGCTTCAGCATAAACTTTACATTTAATGCAGAACCCTTTTAAATAAATATTAGTGTGTATTCTTTATTAAAAAAAAATATTTAAATTATCAACAAGCCATACAGACGGTTATTTACTAATTTGCGTGTACAAACAACGTTATTAAAAATAAAATAATCAAGTATGAAGTGGATGAAGCATACATAAGTACATACACTATAACTTTGTAATAGGTACTCGTATTCTAAGCTACGGATCTATGACAATTTTTCGAAAATCCTAGTATAGACATATTTTATTAAAAAATTCACTAAAGCTATCACAAACTAACTTTAAAAAGAGAAGAGCTTCGTCCTTTCATAGATTAGCTACTAGCTACATAACAACTTAGTCGGTAATTAGGCGTCGTTGTCATAACTTTATTAATCTTTATTAGTACATCGGGCGTGAACAAAAGTGATGAATGTTCGGAAGTCATTGTTCTAAAATAATCCTTTGAGTTTACAAAGACGACCCTCTGTCAGCGAGTAAGTCACAATGTACATACAAAACAGTTACTTAACTCTGAATAAGTAATAACAGCGGATATTCAGCAGTGGTTCTTAAGATAGTATTACACAAGAAACAACATCTGCATTTTTTTGTGCAAAGGTAAAGAGCGTTGGACTCTGTAAAAGAAATTGTTTTATTTTTATAGAGTAATTAGACGTCAGAATATAGTAAAATTGTTGAAAGTTAAATAAATAGCTTATAATATTGTTACCGCTTATAATATTATATTATAGATATTTTATAACTTAATAAAACATCTGTATTATAATTATAGTTAAAATAAAATGTTTCATTCATCAAATCGCAAGGCAAATTAGAAGTGTCATGGTCCATTAATTTTTATCAATAAACTTATCATAATAATATATGAAAACGTAAGTTATAACATTTCAAATTTGGTTAAGATTGACAATATATTTACTAGGTTTTATAATTTACCAACACTAATATTAGGTCCTTACATATGAAATTGGCATTTTGTCGTACTGGCCACTTTGATCTCAAATATCTCTTCTTTGGATAGGGATTCCAATTTCAAATTTATAAAGCTATTTAATCATACATTTGTATTTCGAAAACCGCAATTCATTTGTTTTGTCCTCGTTTGGTTTTTTCTTTGCGTCACGCAGTTTACAAAATGGAAAACTTGAAATATCGCGTTATTTACGAGTACAAGTTCCACCGTGGTACCAGTGCTGCAGAAACGGTTCGAAGGATTAATGATGTGTATGGCAGCGGTGTCGCAAAAGAAAACACAGTGCGTTTTTGGTTTCAACGTTTTCGTTCTGGAAATTTCGACCTGCAGAACAAGCCCAGTGGACGGCCGGAGACTAAAGTTGCTAATGAAGAATTGAAAGCTATTATGGAAGCAGATCCATCGCAAACCACGTCCGAGTTAGCTGCAGGCTGCGGTGTTAGTGATAAAACTGTTTTAATCCACTTGAAGCAAATTGGAAAGGTGAAAAAGCCTGAAAAGTGGGTACCTCATGAATTGAGTGCAGCAAACCGACAAACGCGCGTCAACTGCTGCGTTACATTACTCAACCGGCACAATAATGAAGGGATTTTAAATCGGATCTTTCGGATATTTCAAGTTTTTCAGTTTTGTAAACTGCGTGACGCAAAGAAAAAACCAAACATGGACAAAACAAATGAATTACGGTTTCCGAAATACAAATGTATGATTAAATAGCTGTATAAATTTGAAATTGGAATCCCTAACCAAAGAAGAGATATTTGAGATCAAAGTGGCCAGTACGACAAAACGCCAATTTCATATGTAAGGACTAATATTATTATTGGTTAGCTAATTAATTATTAATTAGATATTAATTATTTAAGCAGTTATAACCTAATACAATTTTGAAGAATTTTGTTCTGCTAATGTATGGTAACATTAGGTTTAATAATTAATGCTTTCGCATATACTCCACATAGAATTTCGAAAAAAGAAAATACAAGTTTTGTTACTGTTACACTCTACATGCCAATGAAATAAACCCTTAAATGCTATTGTAGGGGTCGCGTAGACCGACACGCGGACTGTCATTTTCACAATTTAGCTTATAGTTTATTATAATATTTTGCTGAATATGTCCCACCGTATTTCTCGGATGTTAACATGTTGTGTATTTCGCTTACGAACAAATTACTATTGAAATATATTTTTCATCAAAAGTAATTAATTCGTTTTATTATCATTTATAAATGTACACTATACATAATATCACCATTGTGCACTTATGGTATTTTTTGATGTTATCTATAAAAATCTATACTATTGACGACACAACGATGCGTTTCTGATTCCAAATAAACAAAGTTTTGTTAATATATGTTTGCTATTATGTGATATCATGTTAGTACTCACGTTCAGCTAGTAGATTTAAACTATACTTTTACCTAGGTACTTTAGTTTAAATCTAGTAACAAACGCTCAAATTTTTCTGATTTTATCAGTCTTAGAAATTTTCGGGTGTCATTCTTCTATAAGAGAAAGATAGTCTAGAAGGTTTACCGGCCAATTCAACTGAATTTTCACAGATATATAATATTACTCAATTGAAATTCAGAAACAAAATTAAATATAAATCAGATTAAGAAATTGCAGTCGTAAGAGTAAAAAAATAAGTTAGTTACGATGGGCGTTGAATCTCGAGTTGCGAATAATTGTGATTGCGAGTTCACAGAACTGCTAGTATAACATTCATAAATAATCATGTTCAAAAATATAAAAAAATATAATGTTCAGGGTACATTTATTTGACTTCATCATTTTAACCAAGTTAACATTTCAAACAAAGTAGCTTTAATAAAACCACAGTTGTCAGTAAAATCTAAATTAAGCTCTGTACACACCAGCCGCTACAGAGCATTACGAAATCCCGAAGCGAGACAATAAATCATGTAATTTGGCGAGGAATGCGAATTCCATCCACAGTCACATGTGTATCCGCGGCTTTACGCATAGCCGTACTATGACCAGAATACGTTAGAAATTTGGGACATATTATTTTGAGTGTACATGTATTCAGCTACACAGTAAGAACACTTACTGTGTAGTTTAATACGCATTGATTGTATTGGCCACCTTTGTGATTGGTTAAAATATTTATAATTCTATTATAGAGTTCTTGATTTCGTTTGGTGCAAATATAGATTCTTTCGATTAGACTATCTATGTACCTTTTTCTTAGCATGATACATAAAATAAAATTGTTCACAGATTTTAAAGTGTTTTTAATTATTTTGGGATAAAAAGCAGGTAATATATATATTTTGGCTTTAGTCCCGGACCGTGCAGAAAATTTGGTTACTTGACCCATGGGTGGATTTATCCAGTTCATCTGACAGCGACACGCGGTTATTACAAGAATTACAAGAATATGACAATTTATTTTCGGAAGCATATTACGTTTGGGGACTTTATGCGATGATAAACTGCAAATTCTGCGACAAAGGGGAACCGTTAGCAAAATGTAGCAGAATATCTTTATTTTTGTGTTTTTAATTTAATTTTATGTACCTAGTATTTTAAAATGAATTTAATTTCGATTTAGATACGCATTGAAAACCTCAACTTATAAGTTAACTATGTTTTGTTTCTGATCATAATAATTGGTTTTCTCGTATTTGTCTTATATATTGAATTGGCGCTAGACTAATACTACACTAACCTCGGCACACTAATAATAAGGTATGGCATAATGCCACACACACTTCTATATTCTTGTAAGAATTACATGCGTGTATGTCGTGTTCAGTCGGTTACGCCAAGATTTCTTATAGTACTTTCTAGAGTAATACAGGCGACTCATTACAGCGTACATGTAAGCCGATCGATGTGGCGTGGCAAGTACATAACTACATGTATATATAGTTGAACAATGGCCAAGTCGGCGACACAATGGACAATGCCCGTACCTCCGATACTTCATCTGATATTTGTCTTTGTGTGCGTGTAGTGCTTTCATGTTATGTAAGTGTTACAGGTAAACAAGAAGTCTTACTTACCTATACACAGTTTTGCGAAGTTCTGTGTAATCTAACATTAGTTTTCGTTATACAAAAGACTTGGACTTTGATACCTTGGACTTGATTGCCTACGGATTGGTAATATTAAGCTTCCAGTTTTTGTGTGAGATTGTTTGGGTCTTTGTTGTATTTAATCATCATGTTAATTTTCTGTTAATCATCGTAATTTGGGATTGGAACTTGCTTGCGTGACCAAGTAGTACAAAACCGAGATTATGTTAGTAATCGGATCTTGTTGAACTTCGTATATTTTATACATACTTATCAGCGCGTTATATCTCCATATTAATTTGAATCGTATCAACTCATTGCGTCCTTCACTTGAGCACGAGTCTCCCCTATGAAGAGGCTATATGCCACCATAATCCACAACGTTTTCCAAATTGTAGATTATGGACTTCATTCACTTAACTGCGAAAGCTATTTTCAGTTAATATATTATATAATATAATTAATAGAGTTATTTTCTCCATTATTTGAATTCTTCAAATGTTTTATCTGCCATTGGAGACAAATGGTTACTTTTTCGAATATAAAAAAGCAAACTGAAAATTTTAGTTACCTGCTTGAACTTGGGATCAATCATGCTTCCTCCCGTATGAGATGCAAAGGATTCATAAACTAGCTATAACTAACTTCGTGTTTAATTATTTGTGTTTATATTTAACTATAATAAATTAACAAATTAGTTTAAGTTTTACAAGTGGTTGAGAAAGTAAAAATTACTTTCCATAACATTTAATTGGGAAACTACTACAAGTAAATAAAAAATATATATATTTAAAGTTAGGCGCAGTGTTTGAATTTTCACGCTACAATAGTAGCTCACAGATGTCCGTGACAGCAAAGCTGAAATTATTGAAGGCGTGGTTCTGGTAGATAAGTAGATTTGTGACAGTACGCTAACGACACACATAAATTCAAATGGACTAACAGTGTTACATCGGCTTAGGCGAGGAGCAAACAAGGGCGACGGGTCTAAATGACACCCGCGAGCAGTCGAGGGTTAAAACCGTTTATTAGCTAATAATAACATACAGCGATCAAATAAAAAATATGAATACGTAGAAATTATACTGCTACCTAGCGCTTAATATCACTTCGCACTTCAGTTTTTAAAGACCTCTTCACTATTTTCATTAGAATGTATCGTAAAGTTTTACATAAACAAGTCAAAAATTAACTTATTCTTATGTGTTAATCTAGGACATAAGCTATCTATCATGGTGCCTTTATGCGTGAAGGATTAACAATCATTCACAAACTTTAGTGTGACATTGTGATGCGATATGATTAGTGTGATATTTCAAACTCGGGAGATTCTCGGTCATCATTTATTTCGGATAATTGATTCTGTGAAACTGGTAACGTTTAGTTTAATAAGTTTCTCTAAAAACAAAACAGATATCGGCCATATTATTTCACTTCTTTAATCGCGAATTCTAGACGATTGCAACACGCGACCATGGAAGTCAGCGACACTGTAGCCAATATTTGCATTGTTTTCAGGGAAACTTAATAAGTTAGTCGTTGCCAATTTCACAGATTCCGTTACCGGAATAAATACTAATAGGTAAAAGCCTAGTTGCCATGAATTAAATAAAAACTGCATAGTAGTGTTGAGTAATCTATATAAGGTAACGAGTAAAGCTATTTTAAAAAACCACAACATTTATAATGATTAAAACAAATCTTTCTAATAGTTCCCGTTAACACATAGACACAGCGTAGCCACTTCCGGCATCGCACCAGTACTAATCATACCACCCTAACATTTTAAAAAAACCTATTGCATATTCAAAAATAAGACACGTGGCGTATTAATCAAAAGACTGGCTCATAATATCAGCTTCGAATAACTGAGGTCAATAATATTTCGTTTATTAGAAACCAGTTTTGATATCAAGATGTTAGAGCGCCATCTGCCAGGGGGCGTATGTCTTCCGCTGTTTTGTGCTGCCGTCAGCCTGCGCACGCGACTGCACTCATTGTGCCACTGTCTTAAGGTCATGTCTGGTTGTAGAACTTAGGGTGGAAGGAATGAGAAGTTTCGGTTTGCCTAGCAACAAAGAATTCTGAGGGTAAATTGAGTCATACATACATTATCCCTTGGATCTCTTTTTATTTGTCAAAGTTTCAGCTAGTTTATCGGCGGTAGTGAAAACCTGTAACTCTCTTTCATATTTACAGCCAGTGCTAGTTAAGTAATTATACTTATAAAGTGGAAAACTCAGGATACATGCCTGAACCTTGAATCAAACCCGACCTCTCGCTTGCAAGGTACCTAAGAGGTTCCCCGACTAGGCTGTTACTGACTTTATTAATCATATGAGTAACTTAAGGTATTAGTTAGTTTGCTATTAAAATAATACCCAGACGAAAATGCAATTATTTTTTTGGCAACATCGCTCGCACTCTTTTGACTCAAAAGATTTTGTCGACCGATAAACTGGTGGTACAACTAGACAAACACATAAGCATATTCTAAAGAGCACGAAGACAAATTATTCGAATCTCTTATATCAGGATAGAGAAGAAGACGATCGAGGGGTACTACATACTGTACCGATCCATAAATATGATACATAGGATGATATGAAAAGGACAAATAAATGACAAATAATGAAAAAGATAAATATGCGTACAGCAGTATCAAATTTTCGTAAAAGGAAATATGGACCGACACGTAATCGCTACGAAACTGGTACGAATGAGCTCAATCACAAAAGACAGATAGTACAGAAGTCAATCCAGATACAATACGCGCTCGAGGAACTCGCACCACACACGGCCGCTCACGGCCACTAGGTATATCTCGGAACGGTTGAGAAAAGTGCGAGCGCGAGTGCCATTCTCTTGAGTCATGCGTCAGTAAAGTTTATTTAGCAAAAATTGGAATAGTTAAGTTATTGTTGGACTATTTCCGTTTTTCCTGTATCATTCTTTCACTGTAAATCAAACAACTAGATATGAGTGCCCATACAACGATAGTTTTGTTGTGCATAAACCAAAGTTGATAACCCTAGCACTACCGGCGAGCTTAGTGGAAAGCGAAATACATACTTGATTTTGACTTCTGCACTATCTGTCTTTTGTGGCTCAAGCACGATTCGTTGCTATCAAGCGTCTAGATCTAGCGTCACAGACACACACACACACGTACCCCATATCCTACAGCCAGATAAGAACACGCGCCAAATCGAGTGCCATAATAAAGGTGGCCTAAAATAGACCGCCATACAATACCGACATCTTGTATTACACAGTTTTGTATGGGAAGGAAGTGGGAGGCAGCTGGTCGACTAGCGTTCTTCAAACAAAATAATGAATGTAGTACTTCTTTTTCTTCGTAATGATGGTTTGTAGTGCAACGTCTTTGTTCGTATGTCCTGTCGCGTGCCATTTGCTATTATTTTCGGTAAGTAGGTGGAAAGGTGTGCGAGTAACTGTACTTGGGTCTATCAAGATGTGATTTGAAGGAGGGTCGCCTCACAGGCGGTGATATTAGAGACGTGTAATTAAGATTTAGCGCGCTTCTAAAATGCAATGTATCGTTTTTTACTTGACTGCCCAAAAGGAGGGTAATGTTTTTATACTGAAACTTTGAGTTTTACTTAGTAGAAAACAGCAATGAAAAGTCCATGTATACGTACCAAAAACTTTACGTGCTAATCATAATCAATTTTCGATCCCTAGATTTCAGAATGTAGACAAGGCAGATAGTATTTTCAAAATCTAATCCGGTATTAAATTTGAGATCAAAAATGATAACTAACGTTTAATGAGATAAAAAAGGTATGTCGTATAAATAGATATTATTGCTGTAAATTTGTTTTATTCAACTTCATCTATCCCCATCAATATATGCTCTATTACTTAATTAATAAATCTAGTTATTATTTGATAAGCAAGGAGCGTGGATGTTATAATAATTATTAAATGATCCTATCTTAGATATCGACTATTCTTGTTAATACAATCTTATCGATACCTACAGCAACAGGCGCGGCTTTTATTATACATGAAGCGTCAGAGGAGATAAATTGTAACAATGCGATAAAGATACGAATAAACTACCTGATCGACGCGAAATAAAGATAATTCTCTTAACAACTAGGTACGCAGCAAACTATCATAATGTCTTACAGACCAGATGGGCGCGTTGTTGTAAACTTCAACGAACTACATTTGACATATTGCCATAGATTAAATCATAGATGTAGGTATATAATATTGACGCCGATCTCTATCATCATCGCTATTCATGATTGAATTTTTGGTGGCATATCTTTACAACAAATCAGATGATTCCTAATATTACTAGACTTGGTTAAGACCAGTACTGCGTTACTTCATTACTTCAACGGGAGACATGAGTTCAATTTTTCTTCCTATATCGAGATTTGACCTAAGGAAAGTTACCTAACATTAGGCAAGCAGTTAAATCTAATGAATACAGTGTCAGGATGTGTCAGATATGTACCGACCTTACCCAGAGAGATAACAAAAAGGTAGAATACAAAGTACAACGATAGGCAGCACCCCTTCCTTTTCCATGATGTGTGTTGTCTTCAGAAGTGATAGGTATCACGCAATTTGCTCAATTAGCTTTACGCAATATCCTGGATACAACCCTTTCTTGTGCTTGTCCGTGCCAGGATAATCAGCGTATGATACTAAAAAATTAATGGTCTTGCTTTTTACCAGCTGACAATCGCGGGTAATAATTATCAAGTGTATGTTTGTAAATTTGTGTGTGAATATGTATGTATGTCTAACTCTTTTTAACTATGCACAGCCGTTAAATTTGTCTTTATCAGCAGATGGTCATATGTAATACTGGTTGCATTGTCTAAAATTTTTTTAAACGCTTTTTTTTTTCATCCTTAACAGCTAGGAGTTTGACCACAAGTTCGCACGACCACGGAAGTCAGCGACACTGTAGCCCTAGATGAAGCATACCTGGAATACACTGGCTCTTAAGGAAGGCCAGAACATACTGTTAGGTGCTTAGCGATAGATTTTGCAACTTGAGGGTGGCTTTTGACCACTTACTTGTAATTCCGATTATCTTATTAACTCCCGACGCAAAAACGGCAGGGTGTCAGTCTCTGTCTGTGGTATCGTAGCTCCTAAACGGATGAACCGATTTTGATCTTGTTTTTTTGTTTGAAAAGTGTATAAAGTCGGAAGTGTTTTTAGCTATGTTTGATTAAAATCAATGGCCGCCGCCACCAGATGGCGGAATACATATTTTTGCACAACTCCCTCAATATGGGTTTCAAATGAAAGGGTTTACCAAAATTACTTATATTATATTATTTTTATTATGTGGCCGTCACCATAAATAAGGTATTCAACATTTTTTATTTTAATTTTTTTGTCGCGTTTTCTTTGGCGGATATAGCAAGATAAAAGACGATCAAAGTTAAAACACGTCTGTTAATGTCCACGCACTTCATTGCAATTGGTAAAAGTACTTGCTAGCCTAAACTACAGAGCAAGTGCTTTTACCATAATCACAGCATAATATAAAAAGTTTGATCACCCATAAATGACTAATTTACAAATGCGGATACTCGTAATGAAACAAAAATGCTTCAGCACATTACCGTAATGGCAGCGAACTAAGAATGTTAGCGGCTTCATGAATTTTGAATAAGTACCAATGCTTATATACTTTGGGCCCTTGCTGGACTGAACTAAATAGACACAAGCAACACCAGTACCAGTTTTATAGCTAATTTTTTTTATCTAATGTCGTAATTTTATCTTTTCAGAATCCGAAGAAAATGGAGGCGAAGCTAGCAATGGTGGGACCATACGTATGTATAGCTGTTGTTTTATATTTCCTGTAGTAAATGTAATACTCGTAAACAAACGTCACAAGATAAATCTATTTTATATCATCCCGGAAGATAACATTTTAATAAGTAATTATTTTCATTGATTACTTATGGATTATATGCTTTATTACGTAATTAATTAGGTACCTATAGTAAGCTGACCTTCAAAACGCTTCTCTATCGCTTGATGGATTTTTTCTTCTATGATAATGGTAGACATGGTGAGACCGCGTTCAGTATATTATACCGAAATTTGACTTCTTCTTACGATAACAACCATTAATCATATTATGATCACGAAAAGTAGACGCAAAATTAATAGGGTCGGTCGGTCGCGAGGTGAAAAATTAGTTAAATTAGAGCTGATAGCTAGTATCACAATCTAATTGTTGATTGCCATAGGTACCTACATCAAATTAATATTCCATACAGTTTCGTAATAATAATGTACAAATATATGTATAAATAATGTATAAATATAATATATTCGTACTCGTCTTGAACATCGATTAAGATTAGGACGCGGTCGATTACGTTTATCATTACCGATTGAGTTTGTCTAATCTATTGTTATCTGTGTGATACGTATTTTTTTGGAAAGTTTTCGTAAATTTTTGCATAGTGAGTGAATCGTGACCGCGTTGGTCGTTTGTTTTTTGATGAGATCTACGTCATTACCAAAATTGTGACAGTTTTTCAATTCGTTTCGTTCGGACAGTGAACGTTGCATGTTGATTTCAGACTTGGCCGCCATTTCATGGTGAGTCAAGATTAATACTATTTTTATCAATTTGTTTTTTGTGTTTGATGGTCACATGTTTTACCAATGTTTTTATGCGTTTGTTAATTACATTATTGGGGCATTTTTAGGCTTTAAGTGATATGAAGTGATACACAAACTGCTAATGGTGTTATTATGTCACCTTCATATTTACACTTAAATGACTCAGAATCTGTGATAATTTGATTCCTTTTATTAGTATTATTTAGTCGCGACTACGAAAAGAAGAATGTTTAATTCGATGAAATCTTTTTTATGTGTGTTTTACGACTTCCTTGTTTTGAAATTATATATATATATATCCTCACATCTTCACACATATTATAAATGCGTTGTTTCTTAGTTTGTTTTCTCCTCTGCAACTATAGGATGGGTCGACTTGATTGATTGCACAGATATAGTTTGAAGTCTGGAGATGTGTGCGATAGGCTTTTTTTTCCTGGTGAAATATAACGTGGGCAAAGCCACGAGCAAATCTAGCATATAATAAAAAAAAGTCGTGTTAGTATTACCTTATTGCTCTATTTATAACTCAAGAACGGCTGAACCGATTTAGCTGGCTGTCTGGATTTTAAATCAAAATAACTGATAAAATTGTATAGTCCTCTGAAGAATTTAATGAACGGTAAAAAATAATATGATTATAACTAAGATGGTATATACAAGATATTTAGTGTTTTTCCGCCTCGTCTTGATGTCAGCTTAAGAAATCGAAAAATATTTTTGTTTTTATGGTGTGGTTCCTCCTCACCACCGCCACACCTCACCTTATTATTTCTCTTTCTCTCAGTATGCGACTTTCTCGACACGTGTTTCGCCTTAGCACAAGGCATCCTCAGGAGATGTCGACTCTTCAAGCGCTCGCTCGAAAGTTGCTTGCTGTTGCGCCTCTGCGAGCTCTTTATGATTATAACTTTCTTTCCCTTAAATCAAGAGATATAATATAATACAATATTTTATGTAAGGAGAATGATACTAGTATTCCTTCAAAGCAAACTTTCCGTCTCAAAAGTCCATCCGTCGAAGATTTCACTATAATTATTGGCGGAACCAAACTTATATTACATATAGTAATTCTTTCGTATTTAAAAAAGAATAGAATTAAGTAATTCTGTCGATGTTAGGATACCTAATTACACGATATTAGAGATATATCTCTACCACGTATATTAAAGACATTGATAAACTATAATTCATCATTTACGTCACATGTTTTGCACATATCTGACAGATATAATGTACGATAAAGAAAGAACTTTCCCTAACAGATTAGTAGATACACCCGAATTGAATATTGTAACACTCAATAATTATATAAGTGATTAATGTCAGATATTGTAAATAACAACCTCTCTTACCCAATATGAAGAAAAAAATGCATAATTACATATTAACTTATATTGTAAAGAGGATATGTCATGCGCAAAGATAATCATGTTGATAGAGATGGCAATGAGAATGATGGTAAGCGGTAGTAATGCTGTCATGAGTGAACAGAAAACGCAGATTAGATTAACTGATGAACGTAGAGAATCGGAATTTGGAGTGAACGTATAGGAAGGGGTGAAGATGAACTCTATATTAATTATGAACCTTTTTATATTCTATTTAGAAAACTAACGCGTGTTTGATTCATATTGTTTAAGAAAACGGGTTTTATAAGCATACAAGTGTTTAGAATTTTCTAAAATTTTCAAAAGGGCAGGGTGTCCTATTTACTTTGAAAATCAATTCTAGATCTAAACTAAAATAATAATCACTGTTTAATATTTCAGATTACTGAAAACAATCTGCCAAGTGAGAGTCGGACTTGCACACAAAGTACCATTACCCTTATAAAAATAGTTCAAGGTTTTAGCTGTTGTTATTATTAATATCGAACAAAAACAGACACAAACATCACGTTTGTTGTTTGTTGTAGAGGAGCCTCCCTTATATATTTATTTTATTCTGTTTTTAGTCTTTGTTGTAAAAGCGGCAACAGAAATAAATACATAATTAGAAAAAATTTCATCAATCTAGCTGTCACGGTTTGTGAGATAATCGTGAGCTATATAGACGGACAGATGGATGGACGGAAGGACGAACGGACGGACAGCGAAGTCTTAGTAATGGAGTACCGTTTTTATCCATTGGTTATGGAACCCTAAAACATACAGTAGAATTGATAACCTCGTCCTTTTTTTAAAGACAGGTATATATTTATTACCAACTAGTATTCCTGAATTTCTTCTGCAACATTCCTACCCAGCAACGGTAATAGAAATTGTCGTCGCAACAGTAAATATTGTCGGCCACAATCTCGATAATAAAATGGGTCGTGATTCGATTCTCTTCCCGATCGTTACCGTATGTCATTAAAGGCGAGTCGTAAAGTCGCGGTTTCGCAATCGGAATGCGATATGAGGCACGCCCGAGGGCGATAAACCGACTTCTGTCCGCTAATAAGCGCCTCCGCTCGCTCTCGCTCATTTCGCTCGCTTTACGACCGCCTCGGTGAGCAAATATCGAGACGCCATTCGTCGCGGCCGCTAATTAAAATGTGCAGACGTTGTCTTGCAAACTCTATGTAAGGAAACTGTCAAATTTATCTTAGTTTGTTCGTAGTCTTGACTAAGTTTTTAACTGTTTTACAGTGAGTACTGTTTCTAAAGCGTTTAATGTAGCAGCAGACTTGGTTAACCATTTATCTGTTGGGAAAGAAATAGGCGAAAATAATTCTTTTAATCTGAAAAGCGATATTTGCGTTGAAGAGCAATTAAATTACAAGTGTGTATGCGAATTTCAAATTTTTTCAGTTAAAAGGTCGATCAAAACCTTTTTTTTCCACCGTCCATGCTAACGAAACTGTTGATATATGCAAAAAGCGTTGGACTCCTTTCTAAAAGAAACTGTTTTTATGTGGCTATATGCATATTAAAGCTTTATCCTTAATATACAAGATCAAATTCTATCAGTAGGTACCTACGCATTATTTCGTACATAGGGGTGCCACGTGCAACAGTTTTACATGAGGACTACCACCAATTAGGAGCAATACCAAAAGCATCGGCTGAAGTGCCATCATTATCTCGATGAGGGCACGCAAAGTTAGCCCCTCTCTACCCGGCATTTGGGCGTAAAATCCTATGAAATATTCACGGGTTTTTGGAGACGAGTAGAGTGAGCAATCGTTAAGTACTTCTGCATGGGGTTGGGACATAGTTAAAGCGTTTAGGTTGAGAGCAGTCGAGTGGTGTTCGCCTTTTGTGGTTTTTCGTAAAGTTTTGCGGGTGCGACGGGCTATTTTGTCAATTGTGGGGGAACATGATCGTTTTGACAACCCTAAACTTTTTATGTAGGTATGCAGAAAATTAAAAGAAAACAGGGTTAATGAGAACAATATAAGATTTCATATAACTAGGTTAATTACAATGCTATTTTTAATAAGCCCAAAAATAATCCAACACTTCGATAAATTACAAGTACATTAATTTTAAAATAATGGTCAAATTTCTAGTATTGAATGATTGACGGCCAGCTGTTGAATAGCATACTTTTTGTATAGTATTTAACATAACTGAAAATTAAGTAACACTACTTGCACTATTACTACCACAAAATGCACTAAACTTCTGTATTCATATATACCAATATATGGTATATAGCTTATCAATACAGTGGCGTGATAATCCTTAACATATAATAATCTTAAAATTACATAATTTAATTTGTTTCAAAGATATAGAAATCAAATTGAACGAGGATTATTATTAATAGTTTATTGTTTTATTGGGAACAATAATATACTGATTCGGTCTTTTGACGAAATATGGGTAACTACGTCTACCTTATAAATCCTTTGATACTCGTACTCTGAAACTTCGATGAACTCCCAAGCAGTTTCTATTTATCCTAAGATTTTGACCCACGTGTTTCGTATTCCTAACACCATAACATATAACTAGTGCGTCGGCACGAGGTTATTAATACCTGTGTATTTTATATGGACGCACCTAGTATTTGCTTAACTCAGTAAAACTAGGAGTTATCTCATGCTTTACTATCGTATTTTTGTAAACTGATGCGTTTTTATTGCTGATTTTTATTTTATTTATTTAGGCTATAATGTTAAAAATGAAATGCTATTGACTTGGCTGTCTTATATTAAGAAACTTCGTGTGTCTGTTTGTCTTCAAAAAGTTAAATTGTAAAAAGGTGTTTTTTTGAATTATTTTCGTAGTTCAGAGTTTTTATTCTGCACGAAGTTCGAAGTTACCTGCATTTGTTATCCTAAAAAACGCCTCTTATCGGCTGAAGTTAGACCTGAAAGAGGTGAAAACAAAAGCTAGCAATACCAATGTAAATATTGACGTCAATATTTGACAGCGTTGAAGTGGCGAACTGTCAAATATTAACGCCTTGCCTCCTCTTATTTTCACCTGGGGGTTATCTTACTCATACAATGTAACACGTCATCGCACCACCATGAGAAGCACTTAATCGAAAATATTAATCTGACGTCATTAATTCAAAGGCTCACAAGGCATTACGACACTTAACTAAGCTCTGGGATTACAAATTAATTTTAAACCATCAATTCATTGTAAATACCTAATTTTGCTTCAATTACAATTCTCGGTTCTTCCCATACTGGAACATAATGAGCGTGAAACTCGTATAAAGCCGTTACTATTGTTCAGCGTTTTTTGTCCTTTTTGTTTTAGTCCCCCTTTTGTCCGTGAAACGGTATCGAAGGGAAATAGACTGAAGTTAAATTGTACATCTGTCCTTGTGACATTATGCTGTGTTAATTGGATGTTGGTAGGTAGTTCACCCAGAAATTAGTGTATACTGGCTTTTGCTTGGCTAACGCATACAAGCGTTTTGGACTTTGTCGCCAGTCACAGAATAAATAATAGTACTAAAATAAAGAATTACTTTACTTCACAGAAAATGCATACTGTTGCAAGATATTAAAGTAACAAAACTACAGATTTATATGAGTAAAATACAGTTTAGTTTGTATGTCACTTATTCCAAGGCAAAGTTTCATGCTCAACCACGGCCGTCTGCGCAGGCTGTATTTCGACACTTGAAATTGCCCTTTAATATTTTATCTTTCTTTTATTTTCTGTTACTATCTAGAAATATCTCTCACATGTGCATCTTTAAATAGAAATCGATACCTCGTGGGAGTGCGCTAGGCCTGTCCCAGGTGAGTGTAAAATGATTTAAAGGTTGTTCGCTAACAAAATTATATCCACGACATATTACTATAATTTAACTTGCCATGACTTAGCGGTCAAAACATCTAAATCCAGCCATAGTATGAGCCATAGTATGAGACACGTTTTCCATACAAATCTGCAGTTGGTGTACAAACAATAACCGTTCTATATATACATCTTATTTTAATAGCGAATAACAAGACGGGTCAGGTCGTGAGCCTTACATCTTGCTTGCCCAAAACTGTTTGAGTGCTGTAGTAAGCTAGTGGCAAAGTATTCTGATGAAAATGATAAGTTTTATACTGTCCCGCTCTTGGGAAGAGGTCTGCCCATTTTTTTCAATACGTCTCTGTCCTGACAACTACTTAGTCGCTTAGAGAAAAGTGATCGGAAAATAGAGAATCCGCCCAGTAGCGAGTTCTACCACCTGTCAGTACACGTTGCGTGCTAGTCCTATGATGGAATAGGGAACTTAAATTATGTAACATCTTACTATAGAAATTGGTATGTTCTGGAACTGGTATACTCCCTAATCTATAGGACACGTGTTTCCTGCGGTCTGCAGTATGGCGGTTGTGAACAAACAGCCCGCGGCAGAGTTCGGATTGAATAACTTAATTATCTCACGGCAACCGACCGGCGATGGTATTGTTTGAGATACAGTAGCTATAGGCAGGGGCTCTCAGGGGAAGAGATTTTTTAGCAATGACGCAAAACAGAGAGCTAACAAGTTTCACGTTTCTGCCTTTGCCATGGATTTCTATAATAGTATTTATTTCAAAAGAACGCATGAGCAGTCATCATCTCCTGGAGATAACAGACACCGTTTCGACCTACTCAGAGATAAAATAGAGAAATATAATAAGACAAGGTTCTTCTTCATCACACCCAATAAAAAAAAAAACGCTTTCTGACCCCAAAACAAAGCTGGAAAAAGAGATAATTGAAAAAAAGAAAGGTAAAGAGTTCGATTTCAAAAAAAAAATTAACTAGAGTCTGAGTCAGAGTATCATTGTGGTTTAAAATGGAACTAAAATTATTATTATAAATGACAGCCTCAACTTGTACATATTAACAAATAAAGTATATATTAAATAGTTTCAACAAAAAAAAAGTTTATTGTCTCACGCTATGATGACGTAAATGTGTTGTCAATATAGGAAATACGTTAAATAAACACTGCGGCGCCCTCATATTTTACGGCAGTGATCTTGCACAAACTGTACTGGCACAAGGTATTTGGCTTCAGAAATAGTGAACAATAAAATAATTGATAAAAAGTTTATTGCAATTAGATACTAGTTTCTATACAATTGACGTACTCATCGAACGGTACGATACACACAAAACGGTAGAGAAGCCTGTACTGTGAAGCTGACTGTACCGCTCCAGCACACAGCCCGAGGCTAGTTGAAATTAATTTCAAGTACCAGTACAACAGAATTTGTGTACACTGCTTGTGTTGAGGCTTCAGTTGCAAAATAACATTATTGGAATATGCTATTTTTAATTTTTTGATGTATAGCTCATCATCATCTGTCAACACATCATCGTATCTTAGAAAAAAACTATTACAAGTTCAAAAAAAGTACAAAAGCCACACAAAGTCAAAGCCACAAAAATCTCATATCTATCGGACCACTTACAAATTAATTACTAACACTAACATTACAAGTTAAGCACTAGTATTCTGCAGACAGCCGACCTCTAGTGAGTACTATTTTTATGAGTTAATATTGTTACAATCTAACGAATTTTAAATTCATAGAACGTCATTATGTGTTTCATCTAAATACATCGTACAATGATTCAGATAAACATACATGTTCATAAACGAAACAAATCTTTTCCTATAAGCTAGGTTTACGTTAGTTCCCTTTGCTCATCTTTCAAATTAAATTATAAAATTAAAATTTTGCTTCCTATCTTTGATCACGGTTTAACGAAAATGCTGGAATCATTTTCCACTTCCATCCTTGTTCGCGTGGCGCGTAACGATAAACAGTGAAGGATGTTTGCACGCCGCCAGTAGAGTTATCCGTGGATACACCACACCGGTTTATCTACTCTGTTAGAACCGGTGTATTCTCAATTAATATTTAATGTTAGTACACTTAGATAAAATGTCGGGTAGAAAGCAAGAAAGCTATAAAGCATATTATATTATAAAATATTATAGGCACATTTATGGTCTGTATTCGTAAATCAGATAATGAGTTGTCACGTACTCGTATACGAGTATAAAGTACCGATACGCTTTTAATCTTAAACAAATCTTTACAACCCTGACTTTTTATAAATATATAAGGTGATACTTATTTATTCATGCAGTATTTATGACTAAATAAAAGACAACGCAATTTGTCAACAGTAAACTGCATTTACATTACAAAAAAGTGGCAGAGACACCGCCTACGCTCTAGGCCGTAGCCCGTAGACACAGATCGATTTGCGGCTACAATTGACAAAGTTTTTCAAGATGGCGCGCTCTGGGGGGATGTAAGGGGGATGCTCATATTTTTTACTGTCGGGGTGAGCAACGAAGCCGATCGCGACACCGCTCTCCACTCTCTCTCGGCCTCTTAAAAGCCTCACTTTTACCTCTCTTCCTACTTCTGAGAACGTGTGAGAGAACACGTAAAGGATGTAAGTGTCCGTGGCTTTATAGCGGGGGGATCTGTAAATGGGTAAATGGCAATCTATGGGTATGTCTGTGTAAGTCTATGATGGCTTGAGGTTTGTTGTTTGATGTGGTTATGCTTCGATTATATGTTTGAGCGATGTGGTTATGTAATGTTTGCGGCGGTTTCGTTTATGTGTGAGAGAATTTAGGTTGATATGAGCGGATTATGAAGAGATCATGAGTTAATGTAGTGGGTATAATAGCGAGATTGATTGATTTCGAGAACAATATATAATTTATTTCCGATATTTACGAAAATAGTTTTTGGTAATAATTAGCGATGACTATTAGATGTGATGCTGTTATGAGTAATATTACTTTCTTTCTGCTTAATAAGCCTGTAATACTGGCATACTTTAGTGAGAAAAGTTACGTTAACTATGTAACTATCCAATTATGTTATTTTTCTCAAAACGTAAAGGAATCGACGTAGAAACTAGCAAGAACCGAGAAAGAAAAGTTTTTATCCAGTATTATATTAAACCATTAGCAGTGACTCTAGCGGAAGCGGATTTGAGTTCAAATATCCATTCAGCCAATATAATGTACCTGCAGATTTCGTCTATCTGGCGGGAAATCGGACCACGGTCTTCCGTGAGGGGATGCCTGTCTAAGTCCATACATATATTACTTTTCTTTCAAAAACGTTCTCAAAAAAATATGATTATATCCACATGAGTAACATTTCCAATCATAGCCCTAAGATGCTGTTCAAATATTTGTTCAGAAGTGATTCAGACTATTGTCCTCTCCCCTCCAAACATGAATTTTGTCATTGAAATGATAATCACTAAAAGGATTTGTGAGGAATTATTCATGTGATTTTCTTCATAGTAGATACGCCCTGTGGCTACACATTCTGTATTTTAAATATGTAACCAATATTAAACTTTAACCCATAACCGATAGAGTTATTTTTGTGTATTAAAACTGTTCTGTTTAAAAATCTAAATAAAGCAAGGACACCTAAGGGCCTCAGCAGGTGGTCATGTATTGTCGGAATGTCCTCATTATTGTGTGTTAAGTAAGATGGGAAGCAGTTACATATTTAATAGATTCGCTGACTTGAAGTAATGTCAAAGGATTATAATTATTTTTATGAATGATAAAGACCACAATCTACCTATATTCCATTTATTGAAAGTCTGCGCGAACACAATTATTCATCTCTATATGATTTATAAGTTGAAATAAATTTAAACTAATAAGATTCTGCAAAAAGTTAATTTACGCGTTGGACTAGATAAAAACTGTCCCAAAAATAATAATATATATTCTAAATCTAATAGATGAACGAACCTTAACAATGCATCACTGATTACGAATTAAAAAGACGAGATTCTTCCGCAATTTCACACATTCTGTAAAAAGTTACCCTTACGTCACTGTGTCAAAGGTCAAGGTAAGGATCAACCCTTTCTGACATCTCTATAAAGACAGGTACCGAGATAACCCTTCGAAGATAGATGTGACAAAGTAATTGTCAATTTCAAAGGGTACAGAAAACCAAAATTAGCGTTACATTCAAATGTGGCGCAAAAAATTGACACCCGGATCGTTTAACCGAACCGTGCGAAATTTTACACAATAGAAAAAAAAAACGAGGAAATATGTTATATTTATAAAAAAAAATAAGAAAAAGTGAAGCGAAAGGGTAATGGTATGGTGAGACCTCCACCGTGACATATTTTGATCGTGAAATGGCGGTTTTTGTGACAGTGTCAGGGTTTAACTAAAGTCCATTTTTTTTTCTAAATTTTTAGATTTTTAATTTGTTTATTCTATCAATACTTACTTTGTTTTAAAACTTTTGACTATAATGTAACTTTTATTCGTTAATTAATTTTATTGTAAGTTCCAACAAGAAAGAAAATCTTTATTTTTCTTATAACTAATTCACTTTTAGGTGTTCCTAAATTGTGTAAAAATATGAACCCACGACCAAGGACGCAAACTCTGAAGACTTTAGCAAATTCTTATTTAAGCGTGGTTTTGAATTGTAATGTTTTCATCTTTTGTTCAATCGCTTAGGGGTTGAAAAACAATCGTATGTGATTTCGTTTTCGATGGTGATTTCTTGTCGGGATTCCTTTATTGCTCTAAGGGCTCTGTCAATTGACTTGTTTCTCAGAGTTTATTCATACTTATTATACAGGATGATTTTGTAATGTGTTAAGATCAAGTTATTACCTTACTTTGGGAGGTGGTATTCAAAATTTTAGATGATGTTTTGTGAAAAAGCATATCTGGTCTCGAGATGACGGTTAACAAAAGACAAGCTCTGCCAACCACATTAAGTAAGATTGCCAGTCCTATAGAGGCAATAATAGTAGAACTATAATAGTAGAGTATAGATTAGTATTATAAAGTTCTAAATAAATAATAATATAATAATAAGGAGTAAAGGGACTAAATAGAACTAATATTTCTGTATATTGTGTGTGTTTTCTTGTATTCAATTTTAAAATATTTCTCATTTATCTCGCAAATTTGTTGAAAAATAAACATACAAGCAAAATATGAATCGTACTGTGTTATTTATATGAACGAAGTAGAGCATTAATGTAAGTTAACTTTTGTTTATCGACGATTTCTTTACGAGACACTCGAACTTGCACTTTCATAACAAAAATAACACTTATCACCACTACTTTAGAGCTTAATGTGCAGTAACTTTAAGTGATTACCTTAGGGGTAAGAAAGAATAGATATGGGGTCCGATTTTGACGATAGAATTCTTTTGATTGCAATGCTATAACGGACCCTAACGTATATTATTTGGACAGCAACCTGAGAGGTCTGAAGTGGGCCCGTGGTTTATAATTACTATAATTTGACGGCAGATGAAGAAATCTCCATCTTATGTATTTCGCTAACAAACGTTCTATAGAATACCGTTATATTTCGTATTCTTATATATTAGGCAATGACTAATGACTGCTTCTAGGTTTAGGTTTTATTACATTGATTAATACATCCATATAACAAGAATGTGATAAAAATATTAACCATCAGCTAGTAGCGATTGTTAAGTTAGTTCCAATACATTAAACAACAAAATAGTCGTTATTCTTGAGTTGGACTTCTGTATAGAGTTGTATATTATTTATATCGATGTGTTGACATCTTCTTTTCCGCCCTTACTCATATTACATCTTATTAGGTTTTATTACGAGAAATAAACAATAGTCAATTGATTTGTATTAAATTAAAAAAAGATACGAAAACCGATTATTTTCATTAAATTACCAAATGAGATGACGGTCAATTAAATCGGTCTGTACTGGTACCAAAAGCTCTCATATTCACGAAAACAATAAAAATGGCAAAATATAGAAACAGAGTGGCGCGGGGTTTTTATTAAAAACGTGATGAGCACTGCATGATGTATGTGCTTGATCCGTTTTGTGACTCGGTACAGGGATTTCTACATGCCATGCATGAACATTATAATAATATAAAGATTTATGAGAATCATTAACAACTTATATATAGTTTTATAAATTTTAGATTTATTACATTGAAAGAGCAATTTGTCGCTCAGAACTCGTTGACCATATAGGAATGGCTCAGTAAAATTATGTTTCTAAAGTGAAAAGTAGAAGGCAAATATGCGAATGCGTTAAATGTCGATGTTAAAAATGAATTTAAAAGTCACTCACATATTCACAATAATTTATTGCCAAATTAGATATTACATGCTGTCATTATGCATGAAGTACTAATAAATATTAACCCTAATGTAACTACAGGGATAGCGTGTACTAAGGTGAAAGGGGCTGTACTCATCCTAAGAAACAACTTTCATTATGTGGCCAACTCTGAATTTAGTAAACAAAATCATAATAAACCAAGGCGATGCTTTCTTCTCAGTATAAATCAAGCCATTTATACATTAAAAAAAATAGCTCCACTTTTGTACCCCATAACACTGGCATGATACAGTGAGTACATCCCTATACAGGGTGATGGAAAAATAGCGTTTTAAAGAGGCAATTTTTCACGGATCACGCCGCGTCGTGCCGTGCCGTGCCAAGGCGAGCTCGGATGATTTAAACCGGTGACGAATGCAAGCGATATCTGTTTGAAATATTGTTTTATTAACGTATCTCAATTTATTACTGCAATAGGTCGGTATAGAAAATTTGTTAGATCATTTTCAAAGGTTGTGCTGGATGAATATATTTTAAATTCTTACGAGCAAATTAGAAACGCGGTATCAAATGTTTCTCGTAAATTACCTTACCAAAGTTTAGTACCAGTCTAAATCTACTCATACTCGTACTAGACTTTAATAAGGCAATTGTTCAGCTTTAACATTACAGGCATCCGATATTTTCCTAATAAAACCTTGTTACGGAAGTTAATAAACTATGATGTTATTGTAAGACAACATTGAAAATCGGATATAACAATGACTATAAAAATCTACAAAGGAATTGAGACCATATTTTTTTAAGCCGAAGTTTTACAAATGTTTGATACGAATTACGCGATGAATTTCAGAGTTACTAAAATACTCATTTAGAATTCTAGAAATAAAACGAATCTATCGCTATAGGTACGTCACTACAGATAGGTACACTTATCAGTGTTGTGATTTCGCGTAAGTATGAACTATATAGTATGGGATTATAATATTACTTAGATGAGACAGTATTGTTATCGCCACATTATCTTCAGACAAGTGCAATCAATTAGAATCGAAGTAAGATAAGATACTTATAATTAATTAATCTTGTACGTACACAGACAGGCGCAGATCTAGGGGGGCGTAAGAGAAAATAAAGAAATCAGGGGCATGGGTGGATCTGACAAAAGTCTCAGAGTTTTGAATAAGAAGATCTGGATTTGTTAGTGACGATTTAAGTATTTAATAGATTTAGTTAATTTTCTACATTCTTTAGACTTAAAAAGCTTGAAATACTAATGAGCTTTTACTTCATACAATTTTAACTGTTTACCCAAAACAAACTTTTATTACAGATATACCTACTACTCTTATTATAAACAGAACAGTAATTTACTATAACTTGTAATCTTTTGCATAAGAAAATAATCTCAATATCATCTACAAAGTCATAGCATTAGGTGTAAATATACTTGGCAAAAATCTCATCAAATTGAAATTCAAGCACAAAGGAAAACTGTTATTGAAAAGTGGCAACCACTGAGGGGATAACACTCTCGCGTCAGAAAGAAAATTAGGATGTGACCTGTCAAAACTTCAAAACCAGCCATCAAAGCGTTTTATACAAGGCTTGATAGAGAGGACTGATGTTAGCACAAATAAATCGGTATTCCAGTAAGATATGTACTTGAGAACTAAATTAGGTACGTTAAATTATTTATATGACGTGTTATAATCAACACTATTTGCCAGATCCTACTAATAATAATAATATAAATAAGTCGCGAGTATTTGTATGTATCAAACACGCAAAAATTGTTAAACAGATTCGGTTTAAATTTGGCATCAAGATAGCTTATGTCCTGGATTAACACATAGGATACTTTTTCTCAGATTATGCCGTGCTCCTGTGGGATAGTCAAATTTCCGCGGGTAACACCGCGAAGCGCAGTTAGTACTCTATAACAATAAGATTACCTATGTTGTTGAAATCTATATTAGAACATATTAAGTAAAGAGTGAAATTACACCTGGTACTACTCGTATAGACCAACATATTATACCTATATTTCAAAACTTATTTATTGATTGTGTACGTAAAACGGAGAATGAAATAATATGTATAAGCAGTGAAATAAATAAACTATACCGTGATTATTAAGTCATTCGGTCCTCAATTTTAGAGAGATGGCGCCCCCGCGTCACACCTCTCACTCATTATTTATCACATTGTCGCGAAAATTAATGGTGGACCCTTGTCAAAAGATTTTTATTTTATAGAACGTCTCTGGCAGTTTAATGACATCTTTGTGTTTTGATAGAGTCTGCCTGTGTCTGCTTAGTAATATCAATAATCATGCACTGGATAGGGTTTAGATATTAATCAATAAAGGTAGTAATAATTTTATATATAAGCGAAGCAATTGAAGAAATATTTTTTTCTCCGTTGTTACCGGTTACGAACCTCCGGTTTTGTACGCGACCGAAGCGGAACTATGATGTTTGCTGTGGGTTACGAGAGTCGATGAAACATTATCAGCTGTTCCATACAAATAAACAGCTGATTTAATTCTCGAATTCAGAGTTGATCCTGTTGAAAAAGTTGTTCTTATGATGAGTATAGTATGAGTATGAGTGGCCCTCTTCTGGCTTAGTACACCCCTATCCGATAACCCTGTATAGAATACTTTTGATCCCGGTAAATTGAAAAGAAGGAATAATAAATACATCGCGAAGAAGTCGCGGGCAACAGCTAGTGTATGTATGTACAAGAATAAATAAATATAGGTAAATGACAATAACAGGACATCCTACAGCTAAATATGGCGTCAAAGATAACATTTAATTGGTAAGTTGTATAAGTAGGTATTAATTAACAATCTGTCACGTTATGTACCACATACGTGTAGGTATAATGATATATATAAACATACCTTATTGTATGTTAATTATAAACATCGCCTTTGAACAATACATATTTTAATTAGTAGGATGATTCGTATCTAATGTCAGAGGTTACCAAAGAGGAAACGCAGTACGCGATAGGGCTGCCAGCGTTTTTAGGGTACCGTGGAACCTTAGAGAGCATGTCTATACTGTTTCCCGTGTCTATCTGTATTTACGTATGTGAGATTACTACATTTATAGCGATAAGTTAGGAAGTACAAGAATTGAAACAGCAATTCGGAGTGTACAAATATTATTTGTACGCGGTTTAAAGTGCAAAGATATATTAATCCTGTCATGATATAACAACTAGTATCTTAGGATGGCGTGCGATGCCGCGCTTGAACTCAGCTAGTCACTGCTACTTTAATGGCAAGCATAATGCTTAGCACTAGGTATTCGCCTTGTGATTATTTTAAAAGATGCTTTAATAAATAAAGCATCTTTTAAAATAATGTTTTTGGTAACCCATCAAAATAACAGTTTTTTTCAAATTCATTGTTAGATAAAACTGATCATTAGAGAATATTTATAAGTATTTACAATACGCAGAAAACTTAGTTACCTTTTGTAATTCTTTATACTGTGACTATAAAAATGTCATGACAAGTAGTTAGAAGCGAATTAAAAAAAAACTCGAGTGCCAAACTGTAGGCCACTATTTCAACGAGTGGACCCGCGGGATGCAACTAGTATAGCCTATGGCTATTTTGCAGATATAGACAAATTCAATGACACGTCGTACATCCAAATCGGTCTACCGATTTAGGCTGTAGAGGGTCTCAAAAAGAAAAAAACATACGAACGTATACTCTAATAAAATTACGCTCTTTTAAGGCAGTCTTTTGTTAAAAAGTTGGAGAATTTCCTCTCTACGTATACTTTATCAGGGAAATGATGTATTTTACTGTAAAAGTCTCATATACGATATTAATAATCACTAGTACTTCAATAATTGAATGTTACCGGTATGCCTACTATGCCGATATGCCCTGAAAACATTTTAATATGTATGTATATTAAAATGTTTTCAGGGCATCCCTGACTAGCATAGGTTTGATTGGTCATCTAAAGCTTAAAATATAGTTTGGTACTTACTTATTATTTTATTTTTATCATATTTTTCATTACAGTTGTTACTAACAGTTTTAATTACGGGAAACAGTGTCTCGCACTAAAAATATTATCGGGTTTTAAATTAACACAATAGAGCTATTTATCTTTGGATATATTTTTCAGTTTTAATGACCAAATGATAAACGACGTGGCCATTTTTATTAACGTAGTACTTTATTATCGGCTGTCGATAAGGCCTGAAAAAACTATTAAGTAGCCATACTGATAGATATTTGGATAAATAATTTGAATAACATAATTAAATTCTAGTAGTTATAAAAAAACACAATCACTTAAACGATTTCTCTTGAATTCAGAAATCTTAATTAATGATGTGTTAAAAAATATCATAGAATCCATTCAAAACTTTAGTCAAAACTTGTTGGAAACTACGACGGAAAATATAAGACATAAACATGCATAAATCCCAACAGATAAGACAGACGTAAGAAAAAAAATGTCAGAGCAAAGCAGAAACGATTCGCTCGTATAAAATTACCAACTGATATTTTTATTTACAAAACTAACGCCTGTTTGATTCATATTGTTTAAGAAGGGTTTTTATTTCATCTATAGTTGAACCTTTCCAACAATCAGGTACTCGTGAATACCCGTCTTCTTAAATCAACTGATACATTGACAGTTACTAGTATAGGTACTTATTACGAGGTAAGCTAGAAAAAAAGAGAACGTTAACCTTTTTTTTCTTGTCTATCATTTGCTACTTATCGAGCTGCATCATCACAAGTTACCTAAACAAATCCATTTTATGTTATAAAACATGCTCATAATGCACTCACTGTAATTCGTAATCGAAATTAATGTAAAGAATAAACATTACTGATATTGTCTTGTATTATTGATTATTTTTTTAACCTTGACTGACGCATATCCTAACTTTTATAATATTGTAGTCACAGAAAAATCTACCTCGATCCGGTGTATTAAAGTTTAATACCGAATAATAAAATGCAAGCGAGCGGGATGGTAAAATTTATAATTGAGAGTCGTAAATTAAGGTGACATCGACAGTTGTGGCCCTCTGAGAAGGGTGGGAATGCCAATATTTTATCGAAGAGGTAATTATTTAGGTATTTGATCGGTGACGTTCCACGGGGGTGGTAAGAAGTGTAACTTTGTAATCTATTTCTTATATTCTCTGAAAATGTGATTGATGATAAATTGGGGGTGAGCTTTTTTATGCGTTAATTTCTAAAAAATCTATTTCCATTACAATTTATTGTTTTATCAGTCATATATTTACCATAAACACAAAATTTGGAAATTTGTAGATTGTTTTATGAGGGTGGTACATTGGTCATTATAAAAAACAAAGTTTCATCAACGTAATAACGATAACGTACACGTAAAATAAGTTTTTTGATACAGTTCTGAGATGCCTGATTTGTAACAAACATCTAAATGTATTTTTTATATGTTTTTCATTTGAGAATATACGCTGATCTCTTTCAGCTTACCATACTACTAACACGAACCATATAAGAACAGGTTTCAAACCAATCGACACGAGATTCAGCTTTTTTCTCAAAAGTCGGTTAAAAAAGACGAGTGCCAACGGTACAAAATCCGGTCGGGCGATCAATCGGCTCCCGCTGGCCGATTTAATTCGCGCGAAATAAACCCTTTGACGCATTCACCGATGACAGATCACAGTCGGGTGCCTCGCGCCTGCCTGACGTTTCCATTATCATACAACATGCTGTGGAAACGGGGACAAACTGTTGATGGTAGGTGTCTTTGTAAACGGTTTTAACCCTCGAGGCTCTGCCACGAGATATGTGTTTTTTGGTGGCCGTATCTACTAATTTTGATTCTACTTCTAATTGTACGAGCGAGTTATGTCTCTGCGTCTTCCAAGTTTGCTCTTCGTATAGGTCGTAGTCATTAATCAGGACGAAATATGGTATTCAGGTACTACGGATTTTTTTCAAAGCTGTGTCGTGTAGTTGTTAGAGGCGGTTTAGCTCGCCACATAAAAGTTTGGATCACCATTTGACTTCCTTAGGGGTTGAATTTTCAAAAATCCTTATTACACCCCTATATCATACAATGAACGTAAAGCCTAGGCCACTGAACCTAGGTACCCTCTAAATTGAATGTGTCTAGGTTCAGTCGCTTAGGCTTTGCGTTGATTGTGATTTGTCAGTAAGACAGCAAGTCGGTGGGCTCTTGTTTTGATGTCAGTTGGACATACGTCGTGATTCCGTTTCCGCAATAGCTTAAAGCTTTATCAAAATTCTCGAGAATAAGTATCTTATACAAGTGATTAACTGACAATATGTTTGTTCCAATATTCTCTGAATTGCCTCGGAAGTTAGGGTCACTTTATGTAAATGTAAAAATGCCGCTATCTGTTCTAACTACAATGTTGGGTTAGAGTTCATCAATTGTTTTATCTAATCTAACGTATTACGATTTTTGTGAATTCTTGGTAATTAAAACATGCTTAGTACGTGGACACATAAATTATACTGACATACTTTTGTATGGTTATTTGACAGGCCGCGGTCTTAGAAACTGTCTGTTACTTAGAAAATGAATTTGTAGTTTTATTCCTAGCGAGCAATCTTGATACTTTTTTGACTTTTTTTTTAAAATTTTATAATTAACTTCTTTTTAAAATAAGGTTATTGTTCTGTGGTGACAGAAATCATAATAAATTTGAAAGGGTTTCTGATAATAATAAAACATGCCCAGCAATTGCCGTTTCTCATCTAATTCTAGAAATTTGTGACGCAATAATAAGTTGTTTTCAAGTTCATGTTATGTAGTCAAAATATGCAACGTGTAACAGAATTTATAATTTTGCTAAATTTTGATCTTTGTTTTACTTTATGTGTAAACTAACGTCCTTAAATATTGTCACACCTTTTTGTTACACATAGTACATTCGCTATGTTGCAGTATTATACTAGTTACTTATTTAGTTAGATTTAGTTTTTATTCATAAAGTTTAAATATAAATATGTTGTATATTTTTTCCATCATGCGCCTAAATGAATTGTAGACTATGGAGTTTCGTAACTAAGTTATAAAGTTATATGTTTACGATCCCTACAGTTAAAGTTACCATGTTATGGCTACCGGTTCACAACGTGGGGGTTCGTTATCTAACAGATAGTGTGACATCCTGACACCGTTTAACGATGCTTTGATGTTTGTTTTATTAATTTGAATTGTCAACACTTATTATGAGATAACAGAAGGTTTCTCGGTAGTTATTTAGGGCAATAAGTTTTGGTAATTGCGAGATAATAATTATTATATAGTATGTCTTGAAGGTTTTACCTAACGATTTATTGTGATTTATTTTTCCATTTACGTTGCATTATGCATCTATTACGTAAATATAATATAAGAAATTTAACACATATGTCAAGAACGATCAAACATAATTTAAGCTCCAAACTGTTGCGCACAAGTCTCGCCTATGATGAAGTAAGCTATAGTCTACCAAGCCGGCCAAGTTGAAAATACAACAGCAAAAAATTCGCGACTCCAATTATTAGTTCTCACAGAGAACTCGTTTGTAGCTCGCAATATCGAGTTTCAGCAAAAAATTGATCATTGTCATACAAATCTATCTGTTGTCGTTGGTAGTAATTGCCATCCTAGAGAGGCCTACTGTGTAATTTGCTGAGAGCCCCTTGTGACAAAGTCAAAGCGAACGAGCGCTGTTATCAAAACGAATACACTTAGTTGCGCCCCTTGACTTATACACCTCGATGATTTGGTATATTTGTGCTGACTATTAAACAAATTCAATACACTTTTTGGTGTCCGAACTTAGTTGCCTTATTCGTTAAAATTCGAAGAACCTGGAAACAGAATTACGTCGAACGAAAATATTGGTCAGACTCAACGCAGAGACGCTTCTCTTGCGCTTAGTGAAGTCCCCTTTGTACAAAGTGTATCTCAGCGTAACCACAACTTGCATTAGTGCTGTACCGAGTTACGACTACTGAAACATAAGTGAGGATAGTGCCTTTACTACAGTGCCTCAAGCTATAAGAGAAGGGAATATACTTTGTCGTCATCTTTGTATATTGAGAGTTTATAGGCCTCGTAAAAGCCTCATCTGGCCTACGGTTATTATTCCAAGATTTTTATGCTTTTTGCTTAAGTAAACTATTTTACAGATGGTATGTTGAGTTGGAGGAATATATCATTAATAGGAACGCTTGTTTGCCCTAAGCTAAAGCTCGCAACATGTCGACAATCGACATGATTTAATTTATAATCACAAGTCAATATAGAATTACTCACAAATAAATAAATATTTATCACAAAGTGTTGTTAAGATACTGAAAAGGACTATTTATTAAATATCTTTTGTTTTCTTGCAAGTCCGCTATATTTGACGCATGACCGCTACCGCTTCCCGCCCAGACCGCATGCCGTAGGGCGCCTAGCATGCAGGGGCGGCTTGATTGATGAGCCGCCCTTGTTTTCTGATCGCTGATACAATTACACTGCGATTACTTAATTTGACATGATACCCTCTACCCTGACGCTCCCCATTAGCCTCGAGCGTTGTGAACTTTGTGGGAAAGGTTGAGTTGAATGGAATTAGTGGTAGAGTTATTAGGAAGTTAATCTTGTGACGTTGTTGTTATAGGCTCTCTGCCAGTATGGGTAGGTAGATTCTATTCCTATCTAATACCAGATAAAAATTGCATAAGACACGATAAAAACGAGAATCGAGCCTCGGAATCCATCGGAAATCTATTACGTTTAAAAGTAAAAGAGCTAGCCAGAGGCCTAATGCGTAACGCTTTGTCATTTAATATATAATATTGGCCATGGATGCCAAAAACAATTGAATAAATTCCATTACTTAGAAACTCAATAAACTACTTCGATTGCCCTAGAAGAGAACGCTCTTAAAACGTCGAATTTAAATTGTTAGAGGGACCGTTTCAATTTTGAGTGAGGAGAGCTCTAAATCGAAAACGCGATAGCCACTCTGGTCGCGCCTCCTGGGGCGATTCTATGCAATTTATGGACGCAATAAAATAGCAGAAAGTAATGCTCGCTGTTAGTGTGACGATGATTATGAGGTGGGATTGGACGTAATGTGGCTTAGTAGGGTTGATATTCTCGACATATGTCTGACGGATTTTTAGTATTTGACGTAAAAAAAGAATATAGGTATGCAAAATATAAAATACTCTACCTCAATCTATATGTTACTATAGGAAGCCTTCTTCCAAGAATGAACAGGTGCCAGTCTAGATTTTTGTAAATTTTATTAATAATAGAAATAGTATAACATAACTACTTCATAACACAATATAATACTTAATGAAATGTTTTTAAGTAAGAGGGAAATAAATGCCTGTTTTATTTTCTTTATTTGCATTTATACGTTACTGTATGCAATCTACAGTTGAGCACAGGTATCTCTGAACGGAATTAAGCCAAAACTAAATGCTGAAAAAACGCACAATTTTGGACACGTGCCGTATTTGACCTCTCTTAAGTAATAGTCGCAGTCATATATATGTAAAACATTTTCTTTATACTGTAATTTTTATCTACTTAGTCGTAATGATATGTTGTCACGTTTTAAAATGGCGCGTTACGAGTAACTGCAGTACCTATTTACTATTAATTTAATAATCAGTAAAATCCCTGTTTGTTGTTCGTGACTTTAGGATTTTCCCAAATGTGCTTGTACTTATGAAGTTGTATTAAAAGTTGAGCTGTTAATTTGCATCATGTTGATTATGATAATATAGTCTGCTATTCTTTAACGATATATTAAAATAACATTAGGTTATGGTTTCTATTAGAACCATAATATGTTTCGCTGATTGCCCAACTAACCAAAATCAGAAATATGTTATAAGTAGATTAACGGATGAGAAGATTTCCCCATATAGTTTTGGCACAATATTCATTCTCCCACATCATTTTTATCATAATAAATTTTAAATATTACGTAATATACGCGCCTACCGAATTAAAGTGGATAGATAATATTTTTTCCATGTCATTGCACTTATCATACGTGTCAACTTGCTAGATAATTTGTTATAACTATTGTTCTGGTAAATTTGGTTTGTCCGTTTCAAGCCATGTCTCGAGTATATTTTTTGAACAAGATAAAGTAATTACCATTTACCACTTAAATACCATGAGTTTCAATCTCCGGTCAGCTAAGTGACGGTTTGAAACAACCAAACCGGATGTGAAGTAAGCTAATAACGTTCAGAGTCGTGATGGAATCGTTTCTCGCATGACTCTTGCACGAATTTACCTCAAACGTGCTTAGTTTTTGCTAAGTTCAAGCTAGGAATAAGCATGCGGGGATCAATAGTAGGATTTTTTCTACCACTTAAACAAATGGGGAGGTTATCAATTCTTCGCAATCTTTTTACTTTTTTCCTGTACCTTGTTACTAAACTTAGTTAAAATCCAAACATTTAATTATAACTTCTTTTAAGTGACCACGTTTGGACTAACATATTGTCCCATAATAATTGACAATGTGTCAATGAAACACGTAAAAGTTTGTACAGTGGGTAAACTAATAATTAGATTTACCGTTTTTTAAAGTTAACCTTTTGCCAGTCACGTCAGAAAATATCATAGTCAAACTTTATTTCTCAAACGTCAAAAAATATATCTATTTCTAGTTTAAGGTATCAACCTAAACAAAGAACCTGCTCTAATCCTATATTTTCTATAATATAAAAATGAATCGCTGAACGTGTTGCTAAGCGTAATTCTTGAGAGCAGCTGAACCGATTTTGCTAATTATTTTTTAGGATATTCCTTGATGTTTGAGGATGGTTCGTAGGGACAGAAAAATTAAAAAACTTGCCTGAAAAGGTTTAAAAAGAACACTTTTCTACACTCCCATACAATCGGTTCGTAATACTACTTAAAAGTCAATTTTAACTTTAATACCATACCATAAAGTATAAGTGTTAGTGGAGAGGTTCCGGGAAGGCAAAACAATTGAGTGACGTTAGTGCCGTATAAATATTAATGTCAATATTAGTTGACCCGGTGTCCCGAACAGCAGAATAAGTTTAATTTAAAAAAATAAAAATTATTATTGGCTGTTAGGCGGTACGAAGTTCGTCGGATCAGCTAGTACATTATAGATTTCTTATATCAGCCAAAAATCACCAACACAAAAAGTGAATAATTCAAACAGTTTCCAATTCAATTGAAAACGTATCGAAAACAGATCACATCTCTCCTATAATCTTTTTCTCCTACTGACAAAAGAAAGCACTTTCGAAGGGACATTTTAAACTTTTCCATCGGTGCTTTGAAAAGGCAATGGACAGTGGAGGCGCTTTATCAACGCGATAAAAAGGAGCGATCACAATAAACTCGCCCGCGCTCCTGAATCGGTTAAACGGACTTTAAAGTTTTATAGTTGGTGCTGCTTTATACATAGTACAGCTATCTTTATCGAGTAAGTTACAGATCACCAACACAGAAAGTTAATAAATTAAGGCGATTTTATTTAGTATTAATTTTTATTAACCTCCGAAACAAAAAAGACGGGGTATTATATGTGTGATGTGTCTGTGTGAGGGTGTGTATGTGAGTCTATCTGTGGCATCGCAGCTGCCGACTGATTCAACCGATTCCAATTTGATTTTTTTGTTTGAAACTTAAATTAGTCGGGACTGCTTTTAAAGCTATGTTTGGTAAAAATCGATCCAAGATCAAACAAGCATCGCCACATACGAGTAATGGCTGATTACATATTTTTTCACTAATCAACAATATGGAATCAAAGGGCTTGACTAGTAGAATACTATATATACACTATTATAAATTTAAAATGTAAGATGGCCGCCACCGCAAATAACTAGAACTATCTCGCGATAGAGTAGGTATTTTGCTTCATTTAATTTACAGGGTTGTCGGTTAGTAGTGGATTAAGCCGAAAAAAGTCAGAATCATCATAATAAAAAAAACATACCTAAATACCTACGTATCTATTTTTCTGAATATTTAGAATATTTTGATTTAGAGTTTCTTATTTGAAAGGTGACTCACTTGCACCGGAAGCTACAGGTTTATATACTCATACTGTCGCTTTTACCACGGAGTAAAGTCGATAAAGTAAAAAGGGACTAAATCTGAAGACCAGCAAAGTTTGTTTTTTGGTTATAGTACCGGGTTGTTCTCGCATTATCAGAACATAAGAGATGAAAACTTTTCATCTTCCAGTTCTTGCTCCAATCCATTGTTACAAAAGATGTGATGTATGGAAAAAACTCAGAAATAACACTACTGAACCTTACAATGTGCAGGTCTTGACACGCGTTTGACAAAATTTATTTCAAATAATTGCATTTTGCCAGAACAATCTAAAAGGTCAAGAAAACCTACAACATTTTAAAATATACGTAAACTTGATTTTACCTGCTCTTATTTCTACCAAATCTGGCTTCTAAGGAAACAGCAACAAAGTTTCATTCTTTCTCGCCAACAATAAATAACCGCAGCGGGAGAAACTTCGGTCAAGTTTTCCCTCTTTCCTTAAGGGAGTATCCTCCCTAAAAAGGGAGGCGAAGGGCCAGTCTGCGAATAAAACTGTCGCCCTGTCACCCTGCCGCCACAGGAATTTTCCACTAGCAGTACTCAAGTTTATATGCCTCAAATGTTGGCCTCGCGACCACACTAATTATTTTAAGATTAAAATATACTACGTACATCAAGACCAGGTTTTTCATAATTAGAACACTTATTCAAACTTGTGTTTTGCATGTCACTACCATATATTATTAAAAATGCAGTCTAGTTCTATAATATTTGCCTGAGAGCACCGCAGCAAACTTCCCATATTTTGGGTTATATTATATACTCTATATATCTTGTATAATCATCATAAGTCAAAATTGATTTTCACTTCTTTTACCGCAAACATTACGCCATACTTTATGGCGTATGGATTATTATTATTAATCTGGAATTAGTGGGGGCACTAATTCCAGATTACGTAGATCATGAACAATATTTTAGGTATTTTTTTAATTTATTGTAAATTATGTGGAAAAGTATTAGTTAAATTGTAACTTCCCCACCTTTTTGTAAATGTACTGATCTTGTGTTTCGGCTAAAGGACCTGCCCTGCATCCATAGGTCATAAATAAAAAGAAATGTAGCAAGTTAGATCTCTGTATTACCGGGTCGCCCTGCCACCGCAGAAGCGTCGTCGTGAACGCAGCAGTCACGTACCAAAGTCATTCGGAATTCAGTGCGAGATTTCTTTTACGTCCGGGAGTTTGTTTCTGTATGGTTTCTGTAGTAAATTTCTATGGCGATTCGTGTTTGCAATACTTCTATTGTGAAACGCCTTTACGTGTCTTACTATTATGTGCTGAGAGGGTTTGGAACATACTGCCAAATACCTACATATGTACCTATCGCTAGATATAAATCGGAACTATTCAAGAGCTTGAAAACAAATGTAATTGACTGAGCGAGTGTAACGTCTCTGTTGCGGATCAAGCAATTGTTTCTTTGGTCCTACAGTTCAGATCCCTGTATGTTTGTGTGTTGTATGTATTCCTGAAATTTCGTACTCTCATATAGGTCGTTTTTAACCAATGTTAAGGAAACTTGGTGTATAAACTTTACTGATTTTTAGAAATTTTTTTAGGATGTTTCTCCCAAAATGTGATCTGATCACAAATCTTCTGCTAGTTGTATGACGAAAGTATAATGTATGTTTCTTACTAAAGAAGAGTATTTAATAAAGAAAAACAATAGTAGTTTTTTTTCCCTGTCTAATACTCGTAGCAGAGTAGTTTGACACAATATCAGAGTTTCATAGCTAATCAAAGGCATACCTATTAGGACACTTAATTCGAATTGTAAAAAAATATCAACGGAACTATTTAGTTCCGTTGATATTTTTTAACAATTTATTTATTTGGTTTATTCAAAAACTTATTTGAATATTGTACCATCATAAACACTCGTTTTCCTAACATTGGTTTTATTTTCATCCGACGACGTTAGTAACGTTACTTAATAAATTCATAGCCGCCATATTAAATGATATAAATTCTCATGCAAGGACTGAATTTAAATATGCGAGGAAAGGGAACGAAATGTATCTTAAATAACCTTAAAATGTACGTAGTTGGTTACTTCCACGAATATGCTAGTGATGCTTGTCTAGGTATAATTAAACAGAAAATGAAAATGCTTATATTTATCGATTTTATTCTACTCGTATAGAAAGTACCTATTAATTGTTTACATGTAGGTAACCAATTACTTTCAACATTTTGGAAATTTAAACTTATGCTACTTGTATCAGTTATGTACGTCACGAAGGAAACGTCAAATATAAAGTATTTTTACAAAAAAAAAAACTACATTTTTTGATTAATTTCAACTATAGCCTTGAACCAGTTTACAAACAAGTTAATGATTGCATTAAAGTGTTACGTTATATTTACGCAATTTTAAGTATTAGCTAAAATCTAAACTAAACGATCAAAATAAATTCTCAGCTCATTTGCATTCTTTCTAAGAGTCGATTTTCAATCTATCGAACACAAGAATCGTGAAATTGATTAGAACTGCGATGCATAATTCAATTATCAGACGTGTCTGTCGATAATCGATTCTAGTTGTCACCTTCATAGCGGTTTTTAATCGATTTTGTTATCGCTTAATGTTGCGACACTACACTATTATGTCTAATTTTTAATATTCAAAGAATATCAATTCAATTACAGCTACTTAATGAAATGGATAAATACGGTGTGTGAGATTAAACATTAATAACGCGTTTTTTAAATTAAACTTTTCGGTTTCGGATATCATCACGAACTTGTGATTAAGTTTTTTTATTACTGTCTAGGCAACGTTTTGCCATGATTGATGATTTCAATCGATGGTAAGTTAAGATGAGTTAAAAAAATGTAAAGCTTTGGCATACATCCGACAACTCAAAAACTAACATGTGCAATAATATTATTTAATGTCGGAAAAAACGTCCAATAAATAAATCGATAAAAAATCGACATTGCACGTTTTAGTTACATACGAGTATGTCATAAACGGTAATATTTTATTTTGGTTACGAAGTATGCAGATATGCATTGGATGTGAAAATCTAATTATCATCTCTAAAAACTTGTAAGACTTAGATTAACAAGTGGTTAGAAGCGAGTTAAAAAAACCCGGATGCTAAATTTTTAAACCTGTGTAAGTATCTTAATCTTAGCATTTCCTATTACAAACTCCAATAAAACAAATAACTTATGTACTGTTACAAATTATTAATTTTAATACCAAACTCGATGTACCTACTTATTATGAAAACATATTTATTTTCGAGATTACTTTTTGACGAAAAAGTCCTAATAATTTTGTTGTCTTTTAGGTGTTGCTCTAGGGTATGCCAAAGAAATATATATACATAATCCACCTCCTTTCGCAGTCGGATTAAAAGGTAGACATACTTTTTTTTTACTGTTTAGATCGTCAGTTTCTACTTCTATCCTTAGGTTATATGAATGATTACATGAACCGTAAGCACAAACAATAAGCATGATAGGTATTACGTCACGAGAAACTTCGGAATGTGTTACGATACTCATATCATTCTACACAAATCTACTAACTCTGTTACGCCACATCGCCAGCTTTTCTGGAATAATAAATAAAGAATTACATTACGACTCTTTCCAAACCAATTAGCTTTTGCCGTCTGTCGTGAAGTTTGTACAGCTCAAAAGCTGCGCTATAGTAGGTATATAGGTAGCTACGCCACGTAGAGTGCTACGAAACTCGACTCCCGAAACACCTGCACGCTACAGAATCCCAACAGACAAAGACGAAGATAATTAAGGAGCATCCCATTGGTGCATCCGACGCTAGGCCACGCCCACCTCGTGAGCCGACCAATAGCGTCATCGAGCACAGATCTCGAGCGTTATCTAGTTTATCTGCCGTCTCACTTGGCTCGGCACAGTAGCTATTTTCAGAGATCGTTGTTTTGTTGAATTTCGAACAATCCCGATTTTTCTGAAGGTTTCTTTTTGTAAGTCTACGTGAATATTGTTAGTTGCTAAGAAATTGAATTGGTTTTCGATTCTCAAATGCCTATTACAAAGATAAATTGTCTCTTATTTGTGTTAGTAGTCAGTTGAGTAAGTACCTATTTCATAGACGAAAAGAATAAAGTGAAAATTTAGGAAGATCATATTCGATTAACTAATACAATATCAATTTTTTTTATGATCTGGACAATAAATTCTGGATTGACTTAGTAAAATATATTTATATGTAGGAAGTTTGGATAGGAAAACATATCGAAGCTTAAATTCACGGAGCTGATTATTCATTAACAAATTAATAATTTATTAAAACGGCGAATTATTAACTCCAACAGTCAACGAAATGTTTTGAAAGTGAAGCTTTTTTATTTGTTGTGTGGAATCTAGCGAGTTCTTTTATATTAGAATTCTTCTATTAGAATTCTATTTTTTTTACATGAAAACGTTATCAACTATAGGTTAGGTAGGTATATAGGTATGTTGGTTTTATTTAGTGTAGGTATGAACCGTACCCTAATGTCTGACTGTGTAAAATCATTTTAATCGAGAACAAAATTCAATAAATTAAAGTTTGTTTTGAAATGTCCCATTGGAGCTACTGTAATTTGAATTTTGAATCCGGTACGATAAGGTCTGAGTGGTCATTCAATCTGGTTGTTTTGTTAATCGGCGCCAGCTCTGCGGTATCGAAACCAACTCTACTTGGCACTTGCGAAATATCTATTTATCTAAAATAGTGGTTCTATTAGTATGTTAAAAAGTCCTTTAATTCCCACGGAATACGAACTAGTGATTTCTACCGTAGTATGTTTATAGGTATTAAATTTTATTAGTATTAGCATGAAACATAAAATAAGCACTGTATGAAATAATGGGTAGGTACCCAATATGTTTACTAATCCAAAGTAAGAAAAAAAGGGCGATTGCGAAACTTATAACATTAAGTAACTAAATTAATTAGGTATCTGTTTGATATATTATAACTAAATAAATATAAAAAATCCAAAAAAAATAAATAGATTGTAATGCCTATAGGATACTGTTTCAAGGGAGGACATAAAGTAGGTACAGCGGTATCATCACTAAGGTTTAGTAGGTAATTATTTTTAACAATCCGTATTTTTTTGCAGGTATGTAGTTTCGACCTTACTACAATAGTAATCTGACATATGTTCCTGATGTCAGTCTCAATTAGGTTTATGCAACTAGATACGGCTGGACTATGCATGGTTTGAAAGGCTTATTATATTACGACCACGGTAGGTAAATAATGCGGTGTCTCATTGTAAGATAAGTTCATTTTGGAATTTCTGTACGCTTTTCTAATGTCGATGTGATGAATTGAAGACTACGTTATGTTTACGCACACATAATGAGGTGTCTCATTGTAAGATAAGTTCATTTTGGAATTTCTGTACGCTTTTCTAATGTCGATGTGATGAATTGAAGACTACGTTATGTTTACCTACGTACATCTGTGTAATGTAGCAGAAAGTAGATAAAAAAATGCTTAAAACTGAAAAAGAAGTAATAAAATATTGACTGTGATTAAAACTAGATTCTAATATTGCTAGCACCATTGCAGTTTCCACGGAATTTAACCTTGTGAACAAATATGTTATTGAAGAAGTCAATCAATTCGTTAACAATATTAAGCATTAGTTAGAAAATGTGTAGGTGAGCTAGTTTCTAGAAAGAACGATAAAGTGCCATACCACTAAGCTTCAATTCCTTCCCGACGTTTCCCTTTACCGAGGGTTTAAACTTGGGTGAAATGTCAGAGGCCTTTGTTACCTGGCTGTTAAACACAAGTGATTTGTTGCGAACGCTTTCAATAACTGTAGAGCCATTGTTTGAAGGGTTCAGATGTAAATTATTGTAATACTGTTGTTATTGCTGTACGATTAAACTTAAATTATTGGACCTGTGGCGGTAGCATACGAGGTGAAGGAATTGTTTGGTTATTTTACGGAATCATCGATAGTTACGACGTTGTAACTTATAGAAACCGAAATTTCTAGCTTTACATGGAACTTAATAAATTATAGCACGCACAAACATATTTTTTTACTATATTTATGTTGTCTATAAACATTATTTTTCAACAATAAAATGAATGTTCTATTTTACATGTATTTTTCTGGCTTTCATGTATCGACAATAAATATAAAAAATTCTTAGTACCTTAAGAATAAATAACATATAAATCTATTAAAATAATTATCAAATACTTCGATAAGTATTACTTACAAATGCTTATTAAATTGTTAGGAATATAGATATACCTACTCTTACGTAATGCCCTGAAACATTTACAGGTGCCGCCCTCAGTATAAAACAAAAAAGACATAATAATATTAAAAGTACCTACCGACCGAAGCCTATCCAAATCCCGAAAAAATAACAAAAACTTTTAATAATTCCTCTTTTTTCTCTCTCTCAAATATTTGTAGTATTTTTCCATTGAAACCGCCGAAGCGAGTATTTTCAGCCTGTAACCTTGTTCGAGCGACCCCCGAACGTTTGTATGAGAGAGAGGGGTGTAACACAAAGACACAGGCGGGACGAGGGGCGGGGCGGGAGGCGAGGGGTGGCGAGGGTATGTGATTCTGGATCCTAGGGATGAGCTTGCTCTCGCTTCCTCCCGTTACTCCCGGCCCGAACGTTGCGGCTTGCGCACATTTATCTCGGTGCTCGGTGCAAGCTGTCATACGCACCAAATGTACGCGTATAAACGTATCGGACAGAACGCGAATAGTACAACCCTATATTTAACGGCTTTCAATACGGAGTGATATTTTTTTGAAATTCGAATCTTTACATTTAATCAAAGTGAAGTGTTAGTAATTGTGCATTTTATTTAATTTTATAACTCGTTTTTCTTTTATTTCATTCTAATTAATAACTTTATATTCTACTGATTAGTTCTATCAATTAAGAATTAAATACTTATTGAGTGTTTCTCGGTTTTAACTCGGAGTAATAAATAGAAGACATTTTATAGTGTGAAAGAATGAATCGTAAAGTTCTTTTAATATGCTAAACATTGATATTGGTATGAAAATGAAGATGTCTGGTAAGTAGGATCCTAAAAGTATTTAAAATTAAAACTCTGAATATGTTGCTGTTGAAATGAGTATTAAGTACCAGTTTGGTTACTTAATTTTTTATATAAGGTTCAGAAATTAGTGCTTATTACCCAGATAAGATTTTTTTTAATATTTCAATGCGGGCTCTATATTTTCCATCATTGTTTTCTTAATTTAGTAGAACTGAAAAATGTGATGCTATAATGAATATTTGCGATAAGTAGTGTTTTTCGGGTTTGTCCTTATCAGTAACGTTATTGCAGTAAGCGTTTTAAAAGTTCGCAAAAGCACATTCAGATCAGTTTTGCACTGAAATTAATGTAAGTACTGCTTGTTAATATTATACTTTTAAGTATTGTTTTATTGCAACCAACTAATACTTTCGGAAGCGCTGGGTTTAAGTATTGCTTATTCATCAATAAATATTCCGTAAAAAATATTTTTCAAGTTTTACTCATAATATATGACTGAGTATTGTTTGAGTTTCCACAAGAAAATTTACTTGTCTGCTGCCTATTGTGATTATGATCTTTGTGATTGTATTTTATTTTGGATGTTGTACTTTTGTGGTGACAATGGAGAATTTCTGTACTGTTTTGCATTCATATACAATGACTAAACCGCGAGTTGTTCTATATGAAAAAAAAACATCCTATTGCAAAGAGTAATGCGCATAGTTTTTTTTTCTCCTAAGTACACAAATGGGAACAAGTAATGGCAATAAATAAATGAGCGTACTCTTCTTTCACTGAAAGTTATACTCGTATGACTTGAACTATAGAGTTATATAAAATAATGTATCTAAATATTTATCCATCCTTTCGGTCCTTAGACTTCTAAGGACCAAAGGACAAAGGGTACAAATTTACTAACTAGTTTTAAAGCATACTAACAATTTATATGATAAACTTTGGTAAAACAGACCGACCGACCGATATTTTAAATTTATATTAATATTTTAGATTAACTCTTCAAGGTGCAGCTAGACGGTGAGTAGCGTTGTAAGAGATAAGTGACAGAGACTTATGTATGGTGTACCCTATAATTATAGATGAGCTTAATATAAATTCGCAAGTAATGGAAATATGAGTAAAATAAGTCTACATGAACACTAGGCAAGTCAATCCGTCTATATCTATATCAAAGAAAATATGCAATAAAAATCTTCATTGCAGACTTAGATCCATACAAGGTTGACATATCAACACATAAAAAAATTAAATAGCCTTAGTAGATTGTAGGTACAGTCAAAAAATAGCACGGGTAGAGGTCGTTTTTTTTGGTTTGTTTGGTGATTGGTTGGTTTTAAGTTCCCAAGCGAAAACCGAATACCTTATAGATAAATTGAGTCCACCTGTGATGTTCATGGGTAAATTTAATCATTAAATATAGGTATTATATTGTTTTGCCACATTTGGATATAATTCCTTGGCTAATTAAATTAATTTGTGTTTTTATGCTACAACAGGACGAAGTTACTAATGCATAGGTACTAGTCTAATTTACCTACCAAACTCTACCTAAAGTAGGGTAGGAAAATTATTAATAAAATGATAAGACTACAAGAAAAAAATTGGATTATAGACCACTTAAGATCTGGGTAGGTACAGATAATCCAAACTCTTCAACCCACCAGAAGAGAGCAGCATATCCAGATAGCTAGCAGCAACGCTGAACGGAAATTCTTAAAGGTTGAGCCAGATAAAGCTCACATAAGTTTTAATAAATAGTAAGCAAAAAATGTAGATTGATTAAAACTTTTGTAATGGGAAATTAATAAGCGTTAAGAGAAAAAAATTAATTTACATTGATAACAAATCATCGGCTATAATTATATATACCTGCACCTTTACCTATTTAATTGTGTTAAACTTATACTTTTACTGTAAATTTATCACCGAACAGAGAAGCAGCTAAAGCTTCATGTTTGGTATTTCTTAAAGAAACTTACTTTGAGAATTAAAATGCAAACTGTTTTTTTTGTCTTCCTCTTAGTCAAGTGTTATCTTCCATGATACCGTCAAGAGTGTGCGAAAGGGTCCCAGACACAGTTTAACAAACAGTTACTGTGTAATCAAAACATTCACAGATTATTACTATTCAACCGCAAGGATACCCAATGATATCTTTTTTATTTTTTTTCTATCAGTTCGGACAATTTGGACTTTTGACAAACGCCGTCGGGGCTCAGCTTGTTGATTTTAATAAGATTAGTATTTGTTTAGTTTAAAGATGTTCTCGAGGACCTTGTTTACAGCAAGCGGGTGCGAAAATGAACGTTTTTGTTCAGCGGTGTTCTTTATAGTTTTTAATTGACTCAGATTTGGTCAATTTCAAATATGAGTTTTTGTTACATCGTTTTCTACATTTATGCAAATTAAACTTCATATTTTTTGTTTTTTCAGCCGTGACCTTAACTCAAATGACAAACTTATTTTGCGTGATGTTTAAAGAACTAACAAATGGATGTCGGTTTAAGCTCGAGTTTATAATATTTCTAAATATCATTAATATCACGTAGCGAAGGCGTGATCAAAGACAGACTTTATTACCCAACAAGCATTCTCTGCTCATTAAAGCAATAGGTATTAGAAAGTCCAGGTTTCCTCGAAAGTGGCATTGTCTCGCACAAAATGAATTCCGACTGAAGTCTTGACGAGACGACCAGACTTTACGCCTAGTTAGCAAACGTCTGCGTTTATTTTAAACCTTATGTTAAATTTAATAGAGTAGAAAATGAAGTGCGTTGTATTTTGTAAAGAGTTTTATGAGGCAAAGTGAGCTGGCCCATGAAGTCTCAGTGACAGGACGTAAAACTCTTATTGTCAGTCGTCGTGGTTAACTCGTGAAATCAGCTAGCCGTGAGGTCTTGGGACATAAGTCTACTTTACTTGCAGAATTCATTATTTTTAGTTTAATTTCTATATAAATATGTACTAGACAGAGACAAGTTGGCACATTTGGTAATCCATTAGATGTTATCTAAATTTTTTCAAAAGTTGTCCCGTCATTTTACCGTGAAAGTGTAATAAATAAATTTGCACACACTCACTGAATTTTTTACATTTACAATACACTTAAAATCAAAATTAAATATATTAATTAATGAAGGCTGGCATGGTTTTGGAGCTCGTTGCTTTTCTTTTTATGACAGGCGCACCCTTTAAATTTTTTATGTTCGATAGTGGTTCTCTACCGTTTTCTAGAAATATAAGTAGTATTATCATACGGAATAAATAGCAGTCACGTTCAGTTTGGTTGTCACATGCCTGCATTTTACAATTACTCTTGTAAAATGAAGGCGTGTAATTACGTGAAAAAATATAGTAACCGCAAAACATGCTTGAGTATATTTTAAATAAACATAAGGGCAATAAATACCTATGTTCAAAATCAACTTAACAAAATAGGCAGCTCTACATATTTCTTGTGCACAGAGCGTTCTTATTTTAAATCTGGCGCGAATTTCTGCGGAAACCGGAGATTTAACGACGACTCGTCCGCATTGTCCACGCACGCAGCTCGTACAAATGCGGCCTTCGAGATGGTTCATTTGAATTTCGAATTATCATTTTGCACGCATGGTATCGCAATGTCTAGGGACCCATTTTCACTTTCGTTTTCACGTTTCTTTTTTTTTTGTTTCTTATAAGCGGCGTCAACAGTTTCGTCGTTGTCCAAAGGCTCATATAAATTAAATAATCGGATCTACATTCAATACAGGTGTCACCCGGTAGCGTTAAATTTAAAATATAATTCCATGGTCAGCTAATCTAATACCTGCTCGGGTTGAATTTAAATCTAGTGATCGTTTAGAAACCAGTCTCGTTTAAAATAAGGCCATAGCCAATACTGTCAAATGAAACTAATTAAATATTTGGCTTTATCAATATTGTTTTTTTACTACAAAACGATCCAATATGATAAAAACCCGATAATAATTATTGGCGGATGTTGTGAACTCAACGTCAAATAAACATAAAATTGGTAATTTTAGTAAGTCTTCTTCTATCTTCTGTCTATCAAAATATACCGTGTTGACGCTAAATATATATTATACCAAAAAAGTTTACTAAACAAGTGACTCTCACCGACACAGAAACACACAAAAAAGCATATTCATATAAGGAGATCTTCATTTAAAAAGGTTTCCATAGACAAATTCTCGTACATCCTGGCCATTGTGTATCGGAACTGCACTTTTGTTATGTTAAGCAGTTATCATTCCTTTTTGAAACCGCGTTTAATTTTATTGCGTTTTTTTGTTTGTCACGCGCTAAAGAAGCTTCATAGCTCGGTTATGGACAAGATAGGGGTTGTTTTAACAAGTATATTAGTAGTAATGGGGTGGGTATGATTTATGAAGTGTCTCTTTCAGCTGTATTTGCCTGGGGTAGTAGTTATTGATGACACGCGTGTGTGTTTGCTAAGCGAATTTGTTTCCTTCATTGGGTTCGCATCTCTGTCTATTGTTATTTGTTTGTTTTTTTTTTTAATTTCATTCTACATTAGCACACCTTAATTAGTTAATTAGTTACTCGTAGTTCTGTAAACTATTGACCTCGCGAACACAACATTTCTATGCAAATTTAAATACAGACAACCTCTTTACATTTGATTAATATTTATGATACAAAATTCAAATTTCCCGCATGTATTAAAAAACTATATTGGAGAATCCAAAATGTATGTTGCATTACTTTCTGAATTAATTTTTGATTTAATTAACGAAAACGAAAACTTTCCCGCATATTCATTTCATTAACACCAGGACTATCTATCAGCTAGAGTTAGGCATGAATGAGGCGATAACACGAGCAAGCAAACTTGGTTTAATTTTAACAGTTTGCCACTTTTACGCTGTCAAAATGAAAACAAGTTTGCCAGCACTTCCATGCTTAACTCTAGCCGATAGCGCTGCTGGTCTGTCTAAATGTCAAATTATAATTATTCTATTGTTCTCATATACACACAGATTTCGCACATTTCACTTGACGGAACTTCATCAAAAAGTAAACACTACAAAACACAAGAGCTTCAATGGATTTGCATTTAATAGAGATGCGTATACCGTAGACATAAGAGACAAACGGAAGTTCATTGTGGCACCGGAAATACCAATAATGCGTCTTCATTTTACGCTCCTTTATTCAGTGCAAAAAACACCGAGACAGATCAGGTGTGCTAATAGTTTGGAATGCAATCGCGGTTTAAAATCGACTCAAGATATAGCACTATATAAATAAGTATTTGTAATATCAAATCTCCATTTTGAAATTTAATTTGTTGATTGCGCAAAACACCTTATACAAATGAACACTGCAAAGGTTGAGACGTCAAGACCACAGGTTACAAGAACTAAGTCGATAATGACGATCAAGACTATTGACGTCTCCATTGAATATAATTATATTATCGATCTACACTTTTTATGTCGTCTATGTTTTTTTTGGTCTATGGCTTACACCCCCTTTATAATGGGGTGGTGGGGTGGGGTTTACCCGTGCCCAGCAATGGGACGCTATGAGTTGATGCGAATAATTTGAAATTATATTTGTGATGGTAACAAAAATAATTTCTTAAGATCTAATTAATATACGTTTGATATACTTACCTTTTAAATAATCAAGCTAGATACTCTATTTATAACTATCAATGATATCAATATACATTACAAGTATAAATTTATCTAAAGATTATCTACCTAAATCCGTAAACACGAGGTCACGACAACACCGAATCCCGTTATCTTTATATTCCTTGAAAAATACTGCAACCAGCACTTACTTATCTTATTCAAAGCTATCAAAATATTTAATAGAAATATCTATTATACATCATCGATTAAAGTAAAAGAAGATAATATAGTTCATACTCGTATCAATATTGGTATGTATCAGTGAGTCAGTATTCTTTTGTCAACAGCCGGCGACAGTCAAGAGTCTGGCAGTCCACCACCGAGTCCGACAGACTCTGGTACATCAGAATCAGCACCGACCCTAGTTCACATCAAGCAGGAGACCATGCCTCCTGGAGCAGACTTGAAAGAATACTACGGAAACGTAGATTTTGGTCTACCAGACTCTTACCTGCAGGCTAACTTCCCCGACTATGGAAGATATTTACCAAGGCCCTTGGATCTGCCGAACCAAGGATTTGATAAAGACAAAGATGATCGAAAGGATGATGAAGATAATATTGATTCGTTGCTGCCGACGGAGTTGAGATATAAAAGTGGTGGGATATTCTCAAGAGTGAATATTCCCGGTGGAACGAAGTATGGACCGTTTGTTGGGAAGTGGGAGAAACAGCCTTTGGACAGGAGATATGCTTGGGAGGTGAGTTTTTAAATCTTATATATTTCTTTACCTGCACTTCACTTTAGCTTTTGCTATAATCCCGGTTGTATGAATAGTCTATATCTTTTTTGTACAAAATATATGGATTCCAAAAATGGATCTGAGTTCAGTCGTTATCACTCTTTTCGATGACTTTATCAACCACTTACACAGTTATTACATAAAAATGAAGGCTAGATAGCACTCGAAAAACCTACTCCATCAATTTATGTTTTGAACACCATATTTAATTGTGATAACTACAAGTATATTACTGAACAAAATAAAAACCCACTTTAAAACAGCACGCACAACTTACGTAAGCAATACGTCATCTGCGTGAACTGGAAGATATTGTAATATTGTTAAAAAAATAAATATTGTTAAAAAAAAGAAAAGTAATATTGTTAAAAAAACTGCCGGAATGATTTTGATATAATTTATTTGGAATAATGGGAAAGTATACATTTTCACCGACCGACGACATAGTCAAAGTCACAAGTAACCAGTGAATGCAATTGGCAGCTTGTCGTTCGGAATGGCGTTCTAAGAGAGAGGCCTATGTTCAGCAGTGGACGCCTTCTGGTTGCTGATGATGATGATGATGATACATTTTCAAAATAAATACCACTTTTTAATCCGTCACCTATCTCTGAAAAAACGGGGAACATACCTGGTACATAAAAAAGGGCCCCAACAAATTGAGATCGTCCTTTTTGAAATCGGTTAAAAATAAAACCTCGGTTTCAGTACCAGTATATCTTGCTAAAGTATTAATAATTTAACTTTTTAAATCAGTGATGACAGGGTCTCTCTAACAGATCGTGTTTGGGTTAAATACCCGCTAATGAAAGAACCACTTGTGTGTAAAAGTTGAGTGCATTTCATGTGACAAAAAGTAATAAATTATGTTGAAAATTTGAGAAGTGACACCGTCGGATGCAATAAACTGTCGACTTTATTGATGGAGTTAAGTAGCGAGTTGTTCTGTTTAGTTATATCTCTAATCTGTAAGATACAAATAGGTGAGATTTTGAGGTTTAGCTTGCTATCGATTTTAATCTTGTTTAATATTAACAATTTTTAATGTAGTTTTATTGAATAATTGTAGAAGTAGTAATAGTAAAATGATCTTTCTATGATAAGTATGTGTAGGCTTTAGCCTTACCACAATTCTTCTATAGTGAAAACCCGTTTACAGCATTTACATGAACATGAGGTGATAAAACAACTTCACCCCTCGAATACGCTGCGAGTCAAGACAACTGATTCTTAACTACGATATATTATCTGGTGCCTATTTCAAAAATACTTGAATATAATTTCATTTTATTTATTTTTCAACATCTATATCATTAACAATATTATATTTACGAGTATAGATTATTTTTAAATAAGTAGCTATCAAATACATATGAGCCTTCATAAATATTTGCGATAGTTTCAGATCTAAGCAGAATTAAAAATTTTTTCTACCAATATATTTTGTCTCGTAAGCTTCATCTTGATAACTATAATTCAATCAATTTATTTTAACGCAAATAAATGCATAGTGAAAAGATGTCAATCAATACGCATACCTTTGGCAAGATTTCAAAGATATTCAAAGGTCTTTATAAAAAGATAGTTGTGTATGAATGAAATGGGATCATCTGTATAGAAATTGCTGCAACTGAGGGGAGGAGTAGCCACGACTATCTGCACGGAAACGGAAGATAGGTATTGGGTTTCTTGCAATTTATTTTGCAAGAGAGTGGATAATGTGTATGCGTCTTCAATTTCTGGGCATATTCCCAATGTGAATTGAATAGACGAAACCAAACCAACTTATAAGGATAAATGATGACAGACATAGGTAGCTACGATTACTTAATAGTAATGCACTTATATCAACTACTATAAGAACTATGTAAAACGTAATTCTGATGATATTAAAATTAAATAGCCAGAATGATACATAGAATTATATGCTTATTCATGATCACGTATCTATCTTTTCTATTAGATTACAATATCTTTTAACACATAAACACGTTGTGGTTACGATATTATAATAATAATAATAAATTGAAAGATCAATATTTATAAAATTTAAATATCAATAACTTATTCTCCTAATTTACTAAAAGTAAAAAGGACTATGCGTAGACGTAGGCTGGCATTGGCTAGGTTGTAAGAAGTTTGTGATGTTCTATCCTGGTGAAAGCTACGAGTATATGTAGTTGAACTACAACAAACCTAGACAGTAATGAACAATAAGCCAACTTAATAAATTTTTTATTTATGCGAAAAAGAAAACGGAAATAATTGGAATATGACAATAATGAAGTAAAATATTATCTGACATGCACAGAGATAGTCATTACTCCGAAACTCACTACTTATATTCCGCTCTTTTGTGCAATATGCGGAAGTTTAGTTTCTATGTTAAATACAAAAATAATATAATGTTGCAAGAATAAAATTAATATATTTTAACAATTTATTTGCAAAAAATTCTGTTTGCAAATAAATGGTTAGAAAGTAATGACATTTTGTGTCATGTTATGACATTATAAATATGATACTTTACTCAATTTTGATAAAACGTGAAGCGATATTACAGCTTTATTAGAAGTAACACTTCGGTTGATCTTTTAGCTGTACGTGACAGCTGGGTAACAGTGCCAATTGTGGGCACGTCATTAGAACTAACGCTGACCCTAAGACTTCCGACTCACTGACCACAAAGATCCTTTGATACCGCGAACCTTAGAAATGTTACACACACTAACATAAAATATCTTATAAACGTAGTAGAGCATTTTCTTCATTGATCAAGCCTATTTAATTTTAGCTAATCTGATCTATCATAACTAAAAAAAAGGTAACTATATTCTTATTTTTTATTTTTGATTGCCCTAGTTACCAAATTGCACACAAATAACGGATGAATATAGATTAAACGGTCCTAGCATACATTTATTATTATAAATTAATATAAAATAATACTGAAAGTCAGATAACTAAAATATACAGTGAAAACATCCATGTATAAGTATAAAGTATAAACGTCGTGTGAGTAGATTAATCATGCGGGCAATCTATATAAACAATAAAATTATAAACTACCGCATCGGTTGAAATTCTTCAAGAGATGATCAACAATGATGGATTGAATAAACGGGTTGCGTTTAAAAAGTTCACATGTCTACGTAAACTCAAAGGGTAAACCCATTGTTAAATTAGATCTGGTAACATTATAAAACCACCGTTTACCAAATGTCGATATCTCAATAAAAATCTTCAACGTAAAAAAAGAGATCCGGGTAATCAAAGACCTTGTGTCAAAGGTTTTGCTAGAAGACCCTAATTTTGGTATAGGCGTGACCCCCCGTCAACATGTTTTTTTTTAAGAAATTTACACTTTTTTATCTAAATTTTTTGGTGCCAACGGTAAATTCGACAATGAGAGATGTCACCGTATTCATACTTTAAAATGAAAACTTGATTGGCAAGATTCGATTGAAATCTCAAAACCTACCTCTTCCCATTCAATAATACAACTTTATTTTATTCGATTGCTACTCGAGAAGATGTGCAAACAAATTTTCTCACAGATCTTAAAAAACGGTTGCAAAAGCACGAATTTTAATCAGTCACGTTTTGGATATGATATTCAATTTAATAATTAAATTCATATCAATAATACAATTATTTTTAATAACTTTACATTCCTGTATTTATTTAGACACGGGTGATTCAAATATCTGTATCATGAATTCATAATGAACCAAACTAGTCCATCCAAGTATCTTATGAGTGTCGAACGTCAATCAAAAACGAATTTATAGATTTATATTTGCATTACTACAAAGGGTGCCACAAAAATTGCCATATCGGTAATGGAACAAGCTAATTACGATCGGAATATTCAGTGTGTCTGAATTAAAAATGATATTGTTAATATTTGACGTGGATTCAATGTATATTGCTTTAAGAATTATTTATGCCAATTGATTTTTCCGTTGTGAAGCGTTGGCGCTCGAGTAATATGTAAATTATTGTTTGTTTTACTTAAATGAATACGGCTACATGTTCGTTTGTAACATTATGTTGTTTGTCGTGGAAAAATGTAACACGACGTAATAAAAGTAACTAAAACGCGTAAGCTTAATTAATTAAACTTTAGATAGAAATAACATTTGTAATGAATAATTTAGGCCCTGCTAAATCGTTGGTAGTGAACCGTACTGATTCTTAACTATACAGTACTATTATTTATTCTGTAACTAATCAAAAAACTCTTTATTTAGAAAGAAAAACTTTAAGTACATGCGGGCGAAAAAAATACCAATTGTATAGCTTAAAGCGGTATCAAAAATTAAAAGCGCTAATTTAAATCATTCATCACTGAGCGTCAAGTCCGTTGCATTACTGTCAAAATATCTGTCATATTTGTATGACATCTTTTCAGTTATGGTCACCCCCTTTGAAAAAGGATTACTGACGAACGTCCCTATTACATCTTCATTACGGTAGGCGGCTGTCACTGTCATACCCCACATGCGATATTGTTGCAATAGTTACAATAAAAAATATTATTGTTATTGTATTTGTAGCCACCGTTGATAATATTTATACGATACGCACATGATCTCCGTTTACAAAGCGGGCAGATGTCATACGGAGCTTTGAGCGCGTATGAACTTTATTGCTGGAATCTGAAAAATTCGTAATGTTCCAAAATGATTGTCATTTTCGGCGTTATATTTTCTATACTACGTAGTATGATTTTTTTTTTAATTTGGTAACTTTAGAACTTATTTTTTAACATGCCTACATACTAGCAATTTCTGGCTTTATCGGCATTAGAGTATTTTACGTCTGTGCGATATCGAGAGGATACGTCACCTACCCTGCAGATTTTTTTTACTGAGTACGGGAAAGGAGAAAGTAATTGACGTTTAGATTTAGATTTGTGCTTTTGAAATGAAAATTGCATCTTTCATAGTGACGAAGACGAAAAAATAATAAAGTACGTTTTTATAAGACTACAAACACACATTTGCATTTATATTGAGTGTGAGGATGTAGATAAATTATGGCAATAATAGTTCTTACAAAATACAGATTCTGTAACTTTTGTGCAACAACAAACATGTGATATTCAAGTGTCTAAACAAATACCATTGCAGTTTAGAAAAAAAGAGTTAAGTTTATGTTAATACGCACTTTTAACGCCTAATGATTGAAACGATGTCAATGACTTATTTAAACATCGAATTGTACGAAACATTGTTCACATTGTTGTTCCCGAATTATTTTCCGAAAACATGGTGATAATCTCTCTCTAAGAAAAATAATGATTTAAAACCTGCACATCCTAAAACATGCTCATTATATAATAATAGTGATGGTCGCCTTACGACAGCAAACCAAGTTCACGTATCTCTGCAACCCAAAAAGGTCCTTCATTGACAGGGCGCGCAAACATTTTCTGCTATTATTATCAAGACACTTATCAGTTAATCTTACACTATGTTACAATAGGTGCTAATCCTAGCGTGATAGAAATTTATCTCCACGATATTCATTGTCACTATCCCCAGTCTCCCCTCGATGTTTGAGCGATACAGCAACAATATTTAGGGTGCACGCCATGAATTTATCTTAGTTAATTTCAGTGGTTTGATAGTGTTTTTTTACGATGCGGTATAGAAATGATCACTTTTTTTCCACGTAAAACCTGTTTTTGTGTTTTTACTAAAGTATTCTTTGGTAGCTGGAACTCGATCAGTTATGACTATTATGTCCCGTCTATACTCAGCTTGTTGGTTCATTAATCACCTATAAACTCATAGTTCAAGATTTTGTGCAATCTCAAAGTTCACTCACGAATCGTCTTACCAGCAAATTCTTATTTGCTCCAATATTTTCCCGGACAAATTCGCAAAACAGTGCGGGCGTGCACAGTGGGGCAATATTTCATCTGAGCTGGCCAGAACAATAATAGCCGGCGGAGTCGCAGCCACGGCACGTCCGAGCCACAATGTTAGCAGGTACCAAAACAACCAGACACCTCGAAATTCGTTTCACTTGCACAACGATGTTGTAACGAGAAACGGCGATGAGTTCTCGGAGTTCAAGCTAGAATGGTCGTTGGTACCATCGCCAGCATCCGCGTAGACAAAATAACGAAATACCCCGAAAGCAATGCGATATAGCACTGGTTATTGGGTTAGGTTAAGTGCTATTAACACCTACGAGTACGGCAGAGGCGAGTATTGGTGCGTCAGATGCCGATATTGACGCCTCTGTAGTTCTATTTTCAATGAGGACCTTGTTTTTCGGACAATATTTCGCAAACAACTACATCATACAGTCGTTGTTTCATGCGAATCGCGTGATGAAAACGTCAACATCTATTCACTCATAGTTCAAAAATGCATTTGGTGGAGTCTCTTAAATATAAACACACTATTATACCTAATGTACTTATTTCATAATTTAAAAGTTGGACCTCTGCTAAATTATTATTAGTCCTTAAAAAATAATTCATGGTTTAATAAAAATATTCGTAAGAAGAAATAGGATTGAAATATTGTCTAATATTAATTACACCAAAATCACAACCCTAATATGTGTTACCAGTAGAGTATTACCAAAACAGCAATAAACGTGAAAAAGGCCATAAAATAACCGAATAATTCGAGATCCCACCAATTGTCACCGTGTCGGAGTAGCGGTGTCTTTGTCCATAGAATAGGTTGTTTTTTTTCACGGTGTAATCTTCTGGTTAATCCGTTTTAACGCGTACAGATGTGTGTCGGTCTTTGACTGATTCGCGATGGTTCCCAAAGAGATTGCTCTTCTACGGTGTTTGTGACAATATTTTTATAGACTTGATCGTTACGATCGACAGAATTGGCTTAAGATAATGTTTACTATATATAATTCAGTGAAATTAATTTCATATCTAGGTAAATATAGTCAAACTAGGTACTCAATGTCGCATTCGTATCTCAGTGTTTGCAACCGATTACCGATGTTAAGCATCGCTACCGTGGGTCAAATGTCATTTAATTTATGTCCTAGATGCTGGTCTAAAAATACCAATCGTAAGCTATTTCAGCGGCCTAGAAACTAGTAAAAGAAGTTCATGATGAATGGCACTAAAAGTTTATTTTTGGAAAATATGAATTGCACTATTTTACCCGTAATATGTTTAATTTGTATTTATAATAACTATGTGCTTTCACATAGCTGAATTGAACATAAATTATATAAGTTGAGCTAAACATTGGCTATGGTATCTATAAACATTGAAGTACAGTACGTCTGATATTATTTCATACAAAGTGTTCCATTCAACGTCACTATTACAACAAAACAAACCAAAACACAATTGGAAGCTGTAGCGATTGTTCACCGATCATTTAACAAACGATAGTCCGTTCTTTGTGTCAATCAATGGGCGCTTTTGATACTGGATCAATGAGACATCCACCTACATCCCTTAACCACGAGACATTTTATTCTCTATATATCAGGAAATAAGGCTAATTTTTGGTTGAAAACTGATCATTAGTTGCCAAGTTTTTTGCGCAATGATAGCAAGAGATCGTGAATATTTCGATGTGTCAGGAATTAGGGCGTTTTGTCTCCGGTTAATGGTCAAAACGTGACCATGTAAGGTGTTCCTAATTTTCCAATAATTTGTTCGGGATAATGTGACAAAGATGAACGCTGCATTCAGGTCACGGTGAATTTATGGTGACAAAGATGCCGCGAAAGGCAGGCGACGTGTAAAGGCTAACCTTTGATATATTATTTTTAAGTTTAAATGTAAAATATTATCTTACTGACGACATCGCGTAAAATACAATAAAAGAAGTAAGTATTAAAGATAAATAGAGGCAATGTATGCCCTTAACGATATCATTACATATCATCCATCTACTCAAACTGCTGTAGTATCCTAAACGTTTTCAAATGTGATGGAATAAGTTCCCCATTGGACTACAAAAGTTATCGTGCAAAAAAAATTGTTTATATATTTTCAATTACATAATTAATTTATTTTTTATTTGACACCATATTTTAAATTGCTAAGTTTGATTGTTTGTGCTCTAAAAAAAGTAACTCAATTTTCACGGAGAATAATACTAAAGTTAAAAATAACGATACATGTAAGTAAATATTTTTACAAAGTAATACATTGTCGTAACTTCCTTGTATAAATAAAGTAAATCGGAAGTACAACGGAAATATCCTCCGCAAACCAGACATTATCTAATCGCATCGGAAAAACAAAGAAAGGCAAAAAGAAAAACGTTGAAAGCTTTCGAAAGAAAAGAAAAATAAAAGTGCGGTTAAACGTACGGTTGAGCCGGCAGATAGGTAACGGAAGCAATGCTTTTCTTTAAGACTGATAAAACAGACAAGCAGAGGAAACGGTTCTAGTCAGGCTGACAGGTTAGATAAAAAAAGCTTAGTATTTTTACGGGATTTTCTTTATTCGAACATTTAAGATTTTCGATGCCATACCGAACCGTAAGGGTTAAATAATTCAAGAGAAATAATAATTCATTTAACCTATACAGGGTTATCGACTAGGGGTATTCCCCTAGTCGATAACCCTGTAAGTCAAAAAGGACTGTACTCGTCACAGTTGTGATCAACTTTTACTAAGGTTAAAATAAATCAAATGTTTTATGAAAAAACTTAAGTCGAGAAAAATGTATTGAACAGCTAAATTTTTTCTTGTATTTTGAATTGGTCTGATACTGAGAGTTGTTCGTCATAACGGGTACAATAACCGCCTTTCCGCTTAATACACCCTAACCGATAAAATTGAATCAGTGGTTTAAAATTAAACTTTAGTTGAAGTTTTAGTCAAGATTTAATTTTACTTTATATATATACGAGTAAAGTATGTATTTAAGTACAAACATACTTTCGTTTTTACCGAGAGATCAATTTAAGCGGAAAATAAGACTGATTAAATAGTATACTGAGTACATACTTCGTAATACTTATTAAAATTGAGCAGCAATATAATATAGGCACTCTTACTTGTCACTGTTTATGTAAAGCTGATATTAAAATTAAGTGAAAACGTATAAAATTTTATAATTTAGGATTAAGTTGTACGCTGGATTAACCGAAATAAAAATATACGAAAAACCTCAATTATACCATATTATTACGGATACAACACACACAAAACTAAAAAATAAACATAAAAGTTTTATATAAAGGCATGTAGACGACATTAAAGTGATATATACATCTTAGAATACTTACATAGGATTTAGTAGTCCATATCTGATGCACATGCCTGATTACATAGGGGTAACAACACTTTTTTATAATCTCTACATTTTATTCTATTTAACTATACACGCACTACAACACTTCATACGCACTAACTAAAAACAACAAAGGTCCTACAAACCAAACAACTAGGTCACATGTATACCAAACTTTTTGATCCAGGTTTTCATAAAAGACCTGATTTTCATCAAATATTTTCTGCCATTTTAGTTTAAAATTTGAAATAGGAATAGTCATAGTATAAATAGTCCGCGATCCAATTTGGCGCAGGCGTGCGGTTTAGTAAATAACTGCTCACAAATTGTTATCTTGTGAAACGAGACGTATGATTCGACCAACGACGCGTGATCTCACCACGAGGGAGAGCTCTTCAGTTACTAGGGATGAGACAACTATATGTTTTTCTATCGATATATACCGACAATCGTAAAAATCTTCACTAAAACGATTATTAACGTTCTTTTTCATCACATAAAACATATTCTGTTTAAGTAAAACATTCCATATCTAATACATTCATTAAATGGCAGTAATTACCATTGCATTAACATATACATAACTTTCCAGTCTTGCTATGGAAAAAATGAGCGAATGTCACCAAGTTGCATAAGTTACGGTTTTAGAGAATTCTCTTATATGCAAGTCTGATCTTTCGAAATTCCATTGACTCACAAAAAATATGACTATAGAAAATTATCAGCATAAATTCAAGTATAAGATAATATAATTCTAGAATATTAAAATTCTTTGTAAAGAATTAAAATCGACCAAATCTAGGAACATCGATATCTGTCACATCTCTATTTATGAAATGTAATTTTCTGACGGCAACGACTCCATATTTGTAGCTTTCCCCGAGCACAAGAGGAAATTGCGATGTTTCACGGGAACGAAATGCGAATCTACCCACAAAACCGTTTAAATTTCGAACAAGGTTTTTATAATGTTTCCGTAGAGACGCTTTGAACTCAATTATGTGCAGGCGGACATTAAATCAGGATAAAATTTCATCGTATTTAACGAGCTTACTATAAGATATAAGGATTAAAAAAATATGGATAAAATAGTGCTATCGATTCCAAACATGGATAATTGTCCATCTCTATTTAAGCAACAATAGTCAAAGACAAATACTATAAAGTTCAGAAGCTATGAGTGTCTATTGTCGTAAATCATAAAACAATGACTTCATGGTTCTATTCCAAACATGCTCATAAAAGAACGACGAATAAATGGAAGGGAGCGCTTTAAGCGATAAGCCTGCCATTTAAAATCTAGCATATAATTTAGTAGGTATAGATATTTTTAAGTCATATTCAATGTAATATAAAAAGTATAAAACTTTTTTTAAATGTAAAATTAGTTTAAATAGTCAATGTAATATAAAAAGTATAAAACTTTTTTTAAATGTAAAATTAGTTTAAATAGTCAATGTAATATAAAAAGTATAAAACTTTTTTTAAATGTAAAATTAGTTTAAATAGTTAAAACCTAGTTATTTTTGTTAAATGTATTGACAAGCAAATATATAAACATATAAATATATATACGTATACAACGTTTAAATTAATTTGTATCCAAAGAAAAAATAAGAAATGATTCAAAAATGCAGAATCTAAAGTTGCCTTAAAAGCTTCTAACCCAGTCTTTACCCTTACGCCCTAAATAACGTGGAGAGAAATGTCAACCAAGATACCAAGTAGTATATGGAAGTTATATATACTCGTATATCTACTAGTTGCGCCCTGCGGTGTTATCCGCGTTAATACAGGATTAAAAGTACCCTATGTGTCAATCCAGGGTCTAAGTTATCTCCATAACAAATTTCATTGAAATCGGTTCATCAGTTTTTTGCGTGGAAGAGTAACAAACATACATCCATACACCACAAATTCTTACAAACTCTTGCTTAATAATATTAGTAGGATTTAAGTTATAGTTTAGTTTACTATACAACCTTTGGGGCAAAGAATGAATTTGGTGTTAATAAAATGGTATTTAAATAACTCGAAACAACACTATCAAAATGAGGGTAAATATATTGCAAGCTATAATTTCCGTATTTATACAGACACTTCAAACTCCCTTTACCGTTCCTTCGATTGAGTCATCAACATAATGTCCTACAACAGCTAACAGTTTAACGAAGATGTGTTTTCCAATAGAGGGTTCTTTATTTACCAACTACCGACAAATTAGAGCTTTTATACGTGATCTATTGCTTCTTTATGCATGGGGTAAACATTTCCATAACGACTCAATAACTGACAGCAATACATCAACTGAAAAATATAATAGGTACCTACAGGTTCTTGTCAGTTGCTATTCCAATAATCCATTTATATATATATATATATATATATGCTGTACCCACCATTATCCACAGCCTTGTCTTCCTCACAGCTTCTATTGTTGACGTGACGTGTCCTAATTTGCATTTATAAAAGCACAACGATATATACTTATTACTTATAAAATAAAGAAAATAAATCAATAAACTAATCTAGAAACCGTTAACACAGACTCATCCAACCGAAGCTCTCTACATTGGCGCTAAAAGCTTCACTGTTTATTACCACCCAAGAAACAAACAAGGTGTGTAATTCAGCGTAAAATTAAACAACGATCCCCTCACAGGCGTTTATCTTAGAAAAAAATAACGTACCTACAAAGTATAAAAAGCATCTGGTGTTCAATAAAAATGACGTAACAAGTAAGGTATTAATCAAATACCGAGTAAACCCCCGTTTACGCGTCACCGGCAAGCCTTTCCGCAGCATTTGTCTCGTTATTAAAACTTGAGCGGGTGCGTTGCGTAAAAAAGATAATTATCTTAGAGGCAACCCTCGTCTTGGGTTAGGGTTGGCGCATCCATTAATCTCATAATCCATACCGATAAAATAATATACGAATCATGCTTAGGTTTTCAAGCTTTAGCTTTTTATTTGCTATGAAAAAGTTGTTTCATAGTAGTAGATATATTTAATATTACTCAATTTACTTCATAGCGTAGGCGAACTAAAAATAACTGTATAAATATTCATATGGTCTGTAAATTAAACCTAACTTTCATGTAAGCTACGTTAGGTGATAGTTCAGACTGGCTTTAGTCTAGCAATTTTACTACTAATAACTCACCAACTTTATCGACTATCATATTAGATTTACCAAAAAGTTAAGGTCATGACAACCCTAGAAGTCTTACGGGCGATGAGTTGCGCCCTGTTAGCGGCACATGTTCGCCATCAGTCATCGATGAACGCCGGTCAAGGATGCAGAATGGACACTTGTTACAACCCTAGCTGAGAAATATGGCCGAGAGTGCCGATGACACTTCACTGATATCTTGATATTAGATAGGTAGATTAGATGGTGAAGTAATTCGTAAGACAATTAGGAGACTTATAGTTTCGCCTTAATTGTTTATGTCCATGGTTTTTGTTTAGTTTTACTTAATAAGTATATTAAGGTCTTAGATTCAATAACTCGTCACACTGCTTACGAAAAAACAATAAATAGTAACAAAATCTACTTAAATAGCCCAATAAAAATATAGCCTAAAACTACTCTAAACTTTTCAAAAAATAAATGTCTGTTATAAATGTATGTCCGTGTGGCATTGTAACTAACTGCCTACTATTTTTATCTACTGATCGTAACATTGAGTCTTATCTAAAATAGCAAAGAGGTTTTCGTAATTTCTAATATAGTAGACAATCTAAATGAAGTACATAGGGTTGTCCCTATGTACTTGCAGTATATTAGTTCATTTACAAAGCATTTGGATTATCTGTAGATCTTAAATGGTCTATAGGTAATCTTTCTGCTATATATTGTTTTAGTCGTTGTAGCTACTGTTAGTCTTTTTGTTTTTGTTAATATATGTAGTACATAGATATAAATAAATGTTTGCCCTTAATAGTAAAATTACTTTATGTACGAAATAAATTTAACTCACAACATAAAAAAGTCATAATCAGCCCAGCATCAAGCATGGCCCCTCTTTAACAAAGTTATCCCATAAATCTTGTCGAAATATTGCCACTGTAAAAATTAAATTATATCATCCCCATTATAAATGGGGTGGGCTGACATATTACCGGACAAGCTGGGACACGGTACAATCTAGTCGGACATGGACTAATAGCGCCATCTATTATGAAGCCGCAGAGTCCGATGGGAATGATACCTGCGCAGTCTGAGAAAAGTACGCTAGGTGTCGTTGTATTCGTAAAAGTTTATAAATATTTGTTCTTAACCTATGTGTAGTAATAATTATATAAATAAATATTGAAGTATGAACAATTTCTTTATAAATAAATACAAAAAGGCAACTGAAGTAGTTAATTTAGCGTTGCGTGTCATTGGTATAAAGACCATGCAGTTATTATTACCAGTTCATGGCTATGAAGGCTTCGAGGTTCTATGTTATTTTCCTAGATGGCGTGGTAACAAAATAGCTTTTCTCTTTATGTTTTTCCATAGTACAAAAGCTCCGCCAAATATAGGATAATATTTTTTAGGATAACTTGAAGGAAAGAACAGATATAAAATATTAATTGGATATGTAAGGCAGTATGTACTTACGGTATTTACGTGCTTTCTTAATAATCTTCACAATCTGTTTTTTTGACTCACCAGCTTTTGTAGAAACTTTGAAAAGGAAAACGCCCAGTGTTGACCTCATAACTCATAGTGCCCCGATGCAGGTTGTAGAATGAAGTTCATATGCCTAGTTGTAACTTCCAATTGGGGACAAAGACTAAAATATTGTTCAGACAAGCAAGCTTACCTTGTCCACTGCTGGACATAAGTCTCTCCCAGCCCTATCCTGGACATCTCGTCTCTACCCCACGTCTGCTTTCTTCTTCATTCTCTTTCTTTACTCCACATGGTCGCAGGGCCTCCTTTACTACGTTTACCGTTTCGCGGTCTCCATTCACTAACTTGACTACCCGATCGGTTGTCGGTTCTACTCAATATATAACCGATCCACTGCCATTTCAGTTTTCTAAGATGTAAGCTAAATCAGTGACTCTAATTTTCTCTAAAACTACTTCGTTTCAAATACAATCTGCGCGATCGTATTTAGCGTAACCAAGCTAAGCCCTTTCCATAGATACTTTCCTACCTTTACCTACCTTTAGCTTTTTCTTACCTTTACCTTTAGTTTTTTCTTAGCTCAACAATATTTGTTTTATGCTGGCTGAAGCTTATCGATTAGGCTACCAGTGCTTATTGAAAATGCAAGTTTTTGACAATGGTTTTATTTACAGGTGCTAGGCAAGTACGGCGATCGAGGATGGTTAGACGGCACCGATGAGAAGTCCAACTGGCTAAAGCTGGTGCGTTCCACCAACTATCCCCATGACGTCAACGTGCAGCATCTGCTGATAGCTGGAGAGGTATGATAGCTTTAACAATTGCATTCAGTTTAGTTCAACATACCTAGTAATTATTGTATGGATAGTGTCAAACCATACTTTTTTTAAATGTAACATACTTACCTTTTATGCTCTTCCTAATGTTCATATTTTAAAAAACCTCTTATATAAAATTCTATTATATCATTGAAATTGTCTCCTCTTTTGGAAAAACACTACCCCAATCGAAAATCCTAAAAAATCATAAATTTTACAGTCGAACGAAAATTGTACCAGATTTAAATTAACGATTGGCTCTTACGCTCGTTAGCAAAATGAACAAGAAACAAAATTAGGTACATATTAAGTCCCATAAAAAGATTTTGTTTAATTACATCGTTCTCATGGAAGAAGAGCCGATAATGTACCTTTGCAATTAATTTCTAAATTTATAAAACCTAAAATGCTACGAAAGCATAATATACCCTGTAATAACAAAAGGTTATTATTGCAAAATAGTACAAGAAAATAACGTTCAAATCACAAAATCATTATCATCGCGACCCTTACTCTGTTTACTACCCCAATAAAATTTGAATGTGGAACGTTGGGTACTTCCGGTGGCAGAAAATCGGTGTTCCAAACAACTGTGACACACTTCCGGTCAATATGAGGGGAGCAAAACAGATGCAACGATTAGATTCATGCTTGTAACCCCCAAGTTAACTGCTATTTGATTTTTGCCCTTTTGAGGTTAACAAAACAATAATTTTATGGGAAAATATAAACCAGTACTTACATATACTTAGCTGTTTCTATCGAGCATACCCTACCTATGTACTCTTCATTCCAATGAAAAAAAAAATGAATATATTGTTTAAAAATTTTATAAATTAGATTACGACATTAATTAATCATTGTCTTATTATTATTATACCTCATCCTCATTAATTTACTTCAACCCGAATCAGCTGAAAGTGATCGCCATTACTAATAATAGGCCACAATCTTTTTAAAGTCCACACTTTAAAAAAATGAGACCTTTTGTTCACTAGAACGTGTTCATCTCAAATTTTTGCAATACTTTAACTGCATTTTTATTGGGTATTACTAATTCAGGCTGGTTAAAAACCAAACCAAGTATGATTTTAAATATATTCCAATATCGTTGCAATGTCGTATTTTAAATGCAAGCCAGAAACCGCTAAAAACCCATGAAAAGGATGTTATTCGTTAAAGATAACGCGTACTTTCCGATTCAGCGGAAAAAGCTTGTTGACCTTCGAATATTATGCACTTGATATAAAAAGCTTTACGCATTTCTTTGCGCCGTCACTTCCTTGAACACAGACTAGCAGAGAGATAGGCTTTTTAGATTTAGCATCGGTAAGTGTAAGAATTTAATTTTGGTTATAATATGAATAGTTACACAACGTAAGCATCAAATTAGGGAAAGAAAAGGAAGATTTTATTTTTAGACAAATATTGCTATATACGTCAAGAATAATATAATTGGCCATAAATTAGATCATTTTTTATTAGATTATTATCTCAGGTAGTTAGTTCCATTGTAATAATATTAGATATTGTCTAAGATAGGGATAACAAACATTAAACGTGACATATATGTGCAAAATAAGTTTATTATGTATGAAAAATACAAAAATATTTAAACTAGACATATGATGAGCAACTAAATAGTTATATCCATAGGAAATAAAATCACTTAAAACTGTTTTATTTGATCTTTTGCATTACCAGAGGTTGTTATATAATGATTTAGTTAGGATGATAAAGGGCTACAGACGTTGAGATCGATTTCGTCATACAGATTGTATAACGAAATCGATCTACTTATTTTTATTTATTATTATACTCTACACATAGTACCTATAAGTAGTTAATTTTACGCGACGCGATAGAAAAACAGGAAACTAGGTATAATTCAATTTAATGAAACAGCGTGTTTTATTTGTGAAAATCTTTAACTAATATCAGAATCAGTTCATAGGAAAGAAAACGACTGTCGAGCAAAAACATTTTTTAGTTGCAATATATATAAATACACATGAGAACAAAACTGTGTTAAATGTCTAAATAAAATTTTTTGCACAACTTAACTAGTCTTTAGTGATCTAACTTGATATCTCATGGCTTCCAGGTGTGGTATAAGGTGATTCGTGAGATCCCTTCCGGCCAAGAACTGCTTCTTGGACCCAGAACTCCTCTGCTACTGCAAGACTTTTCTTCAACGCCTGGTAAGTACTTTTGCTGTGAAAAGAAGGCTGTTTATTTAGAAATGCTGTCTTAAACTTTAACCAGCAAATGTCTGATACTCGTAGTCATAATTATCAGACATTTATTGGTACATAATTAAAGATAATTGAAGATTTATTGTCGTTAAAGAAAATTAGCGGGCAACATAATCAATGAAATTGGCAGGAAATCAGTTTCCGGGAGTATTTCATAAAAGCATGCCGGCAGCCAGACTTTTTAAATTGCTTAAGGCTAGCTTAACTTTAGAAATCCTGTCGTAATATCTGTACATGTATACGTTTTATGTGCATAAAGACTCTTTCGGTACTGACTAGTTATTTTTAGTCGTTTCATTTGATTTATTGTATCTCGTGTTTATTCTAGGTATACACGAGTTCTAATAGAAAAAAACTTTTTAAGATACAAGTAAATTGCTTAAAATCACCATTTACCTCCAATAATATACATAGGCTGTGATACATACTTCCCGGAGCATGTCCCTCTAGTAGCACTGAATCAGGGTGTCGCAGTCACGCTCGGAGGGCAGGGTGTAGGTAATTGGAGTCACCTGCCCTCTGCCCTCCTATGAGGGTCACGTCCACGCACCTATCATACTTTTTTGTACAGGTTGATCTGATTTTTATACCTTTTTTTAAGAATTTGAAGGTATCATTTTGACTTACTTGTTGGTAGTTTGCCATTGAAATCGGCCAATAGAGTAGATGAAGTTGATTCGATAAGACTAAATATAGGCACTTAGTATCCATTAAACTGCAGGTTCTGCACTTGATTATTTTAAAAGATATCCTCTTGCTGCATAACTTCTTTTTCTGTATAATTCTTTCTGTATGTTGTTAAAAAAGTCGATCATAAAACAGTAGCACACTCTATATAAAGTCGTAATCAATGGCGCGGACACACGGGGTGGCGTGGCACGCGTCCTGCGATATTTAATTTAGATAAATCGCGACGTATGCGCCGCGTCGACTGAAAAATCACGCATATGCTTGTATTAGGGCGTACAAAGTTGACAATCCATGACCGAATATTAGAAGTGACAAAAAAACCTAGAAAATAATAATAATAATAAACCATTTATTTCAGGCAACGAGAATTACTTAAAAACATTGGCCCGTATTATAAATACCTTACAGACTAACATACAAAATCTGTAGATTAGAATGGCAATGAAACAAAGTGGCAAAGTCAAGACAATGCTGGAGCTCAATTTTTCCATTTCAATCTTCGTATTACTTTTATAGATTGTTCTTATCAGATATTATATATTATTGTACAAAATACAAATCAATAGAAGAACAGTAACGATAAAAATCACTGTAAATTTTAAATGTATAATTATTATACACAGACACGAGAACTAAATGGTTATTTAGTCCTTATTGACCGATTGAGCGAATCGGGAAACAAGTTGAAAGTTAGTTATTTTTAAGTTTTCTATCAAACCGGCCGTTTTTTTATATTGTGTGGAAAATCTGTTAGTCATTTGGTAGATATAATAATATTAGTATCTTCATATAAACTAAGAAATTAACATATGAAATAAATTGGTCAACAGGTATAAAGTAGGTATGTAAACAGGTATAAAAAGACTGCTGTTCTCGAAACTTCTATTTTAATCTAGATAATTGTATCACTTTTTTATATCACTTCTAGTCTACTTAAATCAGTATAAGTGGGGTCTTCAGGACTTCCTGTAGGGCTTCCGGCGCGCGCGGCGGCGTCGCACCCGGCACTCGTGATTTATGCGATTCGAATTGCACTTAATTGGACTGTCTCATAATGTTACACCTTTGTTCTGCTCATTATAGAACATACAGTTGCATTTTTTGGGCAATTACTCCTATTAGTAATTAGGTAAATATATACGTAACGTCGTAACAAAATATATAATATTCGTAAACATCGCAATATAAAAAGCAAAATAACGTCGAAATGAAATAAGGTCTCCGCCGTTGCGTGTTTTAATGAATTCATCGAGTCTTTAAGCAATTCAGCTATTTTTACGTACCTAAATTAACAGTTAAATTAAATACATAACATGTGAGTAATTATGAATAATAATTTTACTAATTTTTAAAAGTATAACCATTCGATATATTTTTATAGACTAGTCTCTTTGCATCACATATGTGTGGCATTTCATATGTATCAAAAATTTTTTGATTTTGGTAAACGAAAGTATCGCCCATTGCCAATCATGATTAAGCACTTTTCACTTTAGCAACTGAACTTATACTACTGATTAACAACTCTAACACCCACATCTTCGTAAATTACGATCATTTACGACCTCACATAATGCGGCATGACATTCCAGTATTACGTATACAATGACTCTTAAATATCCCTAATTAGAATCGATTTGCAGACCCATCAACACTCTCCCCATTCGATAACTTGTCCGAATAGCACATTGCATAAGAATCGAGATGATTGATCGATCTTTACCGCATGCCACCTATGAATTCGATAATATTTTTCCAAAAGGATTAATTTATTCGAGATGCAATGATTATTCGATTCCAAAATGACGGTTTTGATCGATAACATTCTGGACATTAATTTATGAGGCATTTTGCGTACGCTTTTTCTAATGCTTTTAATCATATAAAGGCTAGATAAGGGAGATAACGGTGGCTATAGAATGACACAGATTTATTAAACTCTAGTGGTCTTGATTACGCAACATAATATATTCAGTTGAGCCTAAAAAACTCCACCTAATCATAGTTGGTGACCATCACATTAAATTTAGATACAAAGTTAGGTTTATTTATTTATAACGCCTAGACATTCCGGTAGGTTAGTATTAAAATTGTTATGATTTATTGACTAAATTATGAATAAAATGTGTCAAGTTTAAAATTAAAGAGCTTACTTCTTTTCATTTTATTTGCTTATTGTTTTTTATAAGTTTCCTATCCTTACCACCATAGATTATATAGGATTTTGCTAGATCGGTGCTGATGGGAGCTACCTATCTAAGTAGAGAAAATAAACGAATCATATAGATGCAGCATTTTTGATCCGGCGTATCGAAAATGCACCACAATAATCCATCTCTCGCCATACGCCAACAATAACTTAACCCTTTATTAGGCGAACATTTTTGTCGCGTGCGCTCGCGCGGTAATGAATGACCCGGTTGACATTTGTCATCGCGCAATTGTCAGGCTCAGATTAAAATTGATGACGTTGCTTTGTCCGAAGCGCACGCGCTATTGTGTCGATGTGTGCGCCGCCTTATCTCGTTGGAGATTATAATATTTTTGAATTTTGATAAGGGGTAATCAGACTTATTTTTAGGTGCAGTATGTTATTTAGTACTTATTTCTACGTGATTTTAATGGTTATATATATATTATTTTGCTAAGTTATATTTGAATGTTAATAAAATTAAGTTGGTATTATTAAAATATTGAAGGAAAGGTTTGTGAACAATCAAAATACAACAAACAGTCATGTTTTAAAATAGTGAGAGTGCATGCGCAAAATAGGTAATCAATTTTAATTTTTAAAAATTAATATATCTAAAAATCAAAATCAAAATTGATTTATAGTATTACCATTTCGTAATACTATAAAGAAACAAACAAACGAAAGCTGTCACTTGACAGTTGATCAACAATTTTAACATCAGATTCCGGTTTAAAATAAGCCATCTCTACATTATCGTCACCATGTACCATTACACAATACAGACGCGAACGCGAAAATAGAAACGTCACAGAATCGCAACGAATCCCTAGCGCGAGATGATTAATCAAAAAATTAACCAACAACAATAGAATCACCCCTATTATAACGTTCTACAATGCCAGCGTCCCACATCGCGTATTTATTTAACAATCAAATAAATATTACCGACAATAAAATGGAAATATTTCAATTTAATAACACCGCCCCCCAATGAAGGGTTGAATCTGGTTCGCATTTGTCTGCTTTTTTAATGCCCAGATTAGATCGTTTTGCTATCTTGATGTTACGCGAAATTGAATAATTTCTAGACCACAATAGATAGCCGTATCGTGACTTTACGTTATGATTAAGGATTATTTTTTTGACTGAATAAATTTGATATTCATCTTTGGGGATCCTGACTTGATAAAAATGGATTTGTAGTAGCATTTTATACTAAAGCTGCATAAAATGTATTAGATTTGCGCGATATAAAATGAAATTTGCTAAGGTTCTATAGATTTTAAAACAGTAAATGTAGAAAAACCCGTAAATAATCAATATTTCAAGCACTACTGACCATTAAGTAAGCGATCTGCGAGTTTATTACAGAAACAAATATTAATTATTTATCGGCTCCTACAAGCATACATTGTATACTTCTAAAATTAGTATTCTAGTGGCTGATTTGCAGTATGCATGTCCAATAACCTCCCATCACAGCAAGCAAATATGCATCAACTACCAACGGACAGTACCGGTCTCTACACCCGCGGGGCGTAACGGTGACCTGCGCGTACGCACATTTAGGATGTTATTCTCGTGAGCTCCGATAATATATCACTTTAGAAAAAAATGTTCTGACTTTAAAAAATATTAGAAAAAAAAGAAAAATATTAAAAATATTCGATTTCTTTGTGTCGTCGTAAAGTATATAGAGACTGTGCTCTCTTAGTATGTTATATGATTGCTGTAACACTTTATGTGGTGTGGTTAGACTGGCAAGTTCTATCTAGGCCGGTAAAGACATCTGTAGCCGTTACTACTGCAAATGAAATATAATGACATCATGACGCTAGCGATGAGATTTAATTTAACTCTATAGTCTAATAGACCTTGCATGGGATAATTAATTAATAGATAACACTTAAATTGGTTAAGATGCAAATCTTAATCAAATGGTTCATAACTAACTTTCAAAAGCTCTGATGCTGAACCTCTGTAGTTATTATCGCAAGGCTTGAGAATATAATCCTGAATGCGTTTTGCTTAGACGCCGGCGGCCAGCACTGGTATCTATGGCCAGCAGGATGTAAGAGCAGATAGTGCGAGCAGGTCACATCCTTGGGTTATAGGCCTGATGGGTAATAAGATGCTTGTCTTTGTTGTCGAGGAAATCGCTGTATTCAGTTTTGATGCATTATGTTCTATATTCACTCAAAAAAGTACCTACATATTTGCAACTTATCTAGGTATCTCTGACTAGTTATCAGAATATTGCTAGTTAATATTTAAATATAGAATTTAGTGTGATGTATTTATTCTACAACTTAAATAATAAAATAAGTAGAAGAAATTGTAAAAAGATCTTTTTTGTTTCTTTAATGCCTATGAACTAAAACATAAATGATGAACAATACAATAAAACATCATAATAATGAAAATTGGACCTAATAAATGTAAGCTATTATAAAAGGTTTAAAGAGAATGAGACTTAGGCAAAATATGCGGTTTTTAGGCTGTGTAAAAATGCGGAGACACGGAGTAAGTGAGGTTTAGCTTACATGTAACCTAAGCCTCACTTACTCCCTGAGTAACTTCATTTAAATAGGCAAGGATGATAAGACAAAATACAGTTCAAGTACCCACAGTTTTACTATAAACGACGAGAGTAACAACAGGTGTCTTTGCCGGTAGTTAAATTAATAAAGATCGGTAAGTCACCGTCACGGTACATGCGTGGGCGCCATTTGGCAGCGCGCCGTGGGAAAACTTAACGCTCGCACAGCCCTTGTACGAACCCTTAAATATTCTAGCTGCTTGGGAATTTTAAGACATTTGCTTTTATTAATTTATTGAAACTTTGTTTTTAATATGACGCCTTTCTAATAAGCCAGAAGTAGCGCCTTAATTAAATATCTGTTTTTATTTCCGCATTGTATATTTAAATCTCATTGTCTGCTCAGAAACTCAACTTGTCAAACCATTTATTGATAAAAATTCCTACATTCGGATGACAATATATTTTTGATAGTCAATGAAAAACCAGGACCTAATATTTCCTTTCGCTAGATCCAGGACGGTACTGGCAGGAAACCACCAGAAATCACGAATTTCTAGATCATTCATATTAATATAATCCAAGTAGTGTTAATGAGGACCAAATGATTTAACGTCCGCGTCAGCAAAAACGTATCAAGGGTGACTTTAAAAAATTCAAGGATTCAGAACAACGAATGACGTTACAAAAAAAATGCATATAGGAAATAAAAAATTTCTACAGATACGCGGTGCAATATTTTTAAAATGTTTTTTTCTTTTCTAAAGATATAATAATGAAATTGGTCAAGACCATCGTTTTTGAAAAGTTTTAAAGCCTTTTTAACCAAGTTAATAATATTCTCTTAAAAACCCCCACTAGGAAAATATCACCGAGTTTCCGTAGACTAATCTGTTAAGCAATTGTTCTATATTTTGTATTATCACCAAATGTGGTCAAGTCTTCAAATATTTAGCTTTGACAATAAAGTACCTAATAAAAAAGTTGAGACAAATTACTTTTACTATCAGATCTCTAATGGGACGAGCTCATCTTAAGTTCATATTTTAATATAATTAAATAAACTCACTTAATATGTCAACATTAGAGGCTAAGAGTTATTTGTTATACAAGAGTGCAAAGTAGCTTTTTAACCGCGTGCTCAAGTTTGATGACCGAGCAAGCGAAGCATTCAAAAATTTGCATCCTGAGCGTTAGCGAGGGGATCGGAAGAACACGAGGTGAAAAATCATTGCACTCGAGTGCAACACGTAACTTTTTATTCCACCTCAGCTGAGATATGACTAAAAGTACACCAAAAAGATTCCAAGTCTGAGTTTTTAACAAAATAAAAAAGGTTATGTGATAAATTCGGCACCATATAGATAGAAGTAAATAGGTTTAATAATGTTTTGAATTCACTAACTCGAGATCTATTATATAAAATAAGAAATGTTGGACTGTACTCATATGTAAGTAGTATATGTAGCAAACAAACTTAGTGCACACGATGTTCTAAATTCAATTTACTTTATCCTCTAGCGGATAAAAATGACTTTTGCACTCATGAAAAGAATATTACTGTGCATTTCACTTTAAATGCAAATATTATGAAAACATTTTATTTATTATTTTACTCCCACCGGTACGTATTAACACAGATCACATGCAGACCATACATATCTGCTAATTACTTACCCTACCTTTGTCTTTGTATCAAAGCTAGGGTAAGTAATTAGTATAGTCGCTTTATAGTCAATCAAATACTAAGCAAGTACCACTTAACACCAAATCCCAAAAACCGCAACCACCCGCGTCACGCACAGATGGCCATGGCTCGTACAACATGCAAATGTGGGGTCAAGTGGACTACCCTCAGGTGGGGTGGGGTTAATTGTGCCACCACCTATGGCATACGACACAGGACAGTTCAACTACGACCTCTGCACCATCTCAGTGGATCCTGACACATCCTTTAGTGTTTTTTCGTGAAAGTGAGTTTTCAGGTAGGTTAGCCAGTGACGTGATCAAACGGTTTTTGCCGTACCTAAGTTTTACAGTACCTATGTTTTGGTCAATTTTCTTATCGGTTTTAATTTTAAAATATTTTTTTTATTATAAATCGTCAAAGTCATTTAAAACTGATAAAACAATATCAACTCGTAAACATAATAATTCACCTATTGCGAAAAAAGTCAACTACATATTTGCTTCAATCGGAAAATAATTTTAAATACAACAGTGTATGTGTACCATTTTTTTTTATTATATCTGTTACACTAACAATATATTATATTCATATTTTATTATCTAAACTTTATTTATGTCATCCAAATTCATAATATTTAGTAGTAATTATCGAATTGAGCATCTGATACAGCATTTTATGGTGATATCTGAAATATTTTTATTTTACCCCGTTACAAATATATCGAATAAAAGCGATTCGCTTCCTATTCAAAAACTAGTCATACTTTCTCTAACAAGCTTCAAGAAGAAGCAACTTTTTAACTTTTTTCTACGAATCCCTCTTCTTAATGCATCCTATTTCCTGGATGATATCACGTTATCTCAGCCTTGCCTTATCACGGAGCAGACAATGCCCGGGGCGTGTCTGCCTTCTCGTGACTAGAATTAATTTTGTATACGTCAGGTATAAAGCAAACTAGCGATTTTTAAACGCAAATGATTCAAATTGTCGTCCAACTAAACCGTAAATAGAGTTACCAGCGTCATGGGCCTACTTATAATTTGCAAAACATATAATAGTTACAATCAGATTTGGTGAACTTCAGCACTGTATAGTGTGCCATCTTTACATACGAAAATCTACGCCAGACATATTAAACTCGCTAAGTATTTGTTCTGAATATACCAGTCTACATATTTATATTACTGAGACAATTTCATTTATACGTACAAACTAGTATAACTTGTGTTGGAATCTACAAGGCTGAACATTACTGCCGTGATTTTTACTATTAACTCTCAAATGACCCTCGTCTGCAAAAGATTCTGCAAGATCTGTCAATGGAATAGCTCAGCACTTCCGACGCCCCGCTCGTGATCTGTGCAGTTTTGAATGATAGCTTTTACACATGTTTATCCATTGCATGTATCGTATGTACTGCGGGTCACCGTGAGTTTTCCTAGACATGTTAATTATACAGTAATGGTACTTATACGTATCATTTAATATGTGGATAACGTGTGTGGTTACGTTCTGTCTCAAGCGCTTAGAAAATCTCGTTCCAGGTTTTAAGCAGTTCATATCTGTATTATGCATCAAAGTACTTGGCACATAAACGGTATTAAGTGAGTGAAAACTACAAACTTACAGTACCTATAAATATTTTGTTTTTGACTAAATTATCTCTTTAAATGTTCATATTACTTTACTAAGTAAATTTTGATGTACGTAAGCAAAATTTGAGCATACAACGTTTTTTAGATTCATAAAATACATTTAAAGATATTTATCTAGCAAAAGCTTCCTTCAAATCAAAGAGAAAGAACAAAACATTAGTTTTAACAGTAACAACTCAATAAGACGAATAAAGCACACGCACAGTATTACAACACACGTAACATAATCTTGTTAGCATATTCTGCATATTGAGACATGTAAATCAATAGAAAGCCGCCGTGATGGCGAAGACTTTCGCAACAGGACGCATAAGTTAAACTCGATACAATAATAGTACAGATACCGTGACAGGGATATATCTATTCCTACTCTTTGTAAATCTATATCCGCTGAAGACAATCAGACATCAAACATAAATGGTTATACACTGTAGACAGTATCCATGTTTTCTTAAGTAACCACAGAGTTGTTCTGCTGAAGTATAAAAAAAAATATATAAAAATTTTTCCTTTTGTCTCCAATTTAACAAACATTATGTAAAACTGTCTCAGGAACCAATGGCTGTTTCCAATTCTCTCTTCTTTCTCGTTAATGCAGATCTGTTATTCTACAGCAAAACAAAAATTGAACTTACAATTTTGAAAATGAAAAATCTTTCCAAATATAACGTTCGCGAGTTTTACTCGTATATTTATGTAATGACTGTTACAACCCTACTTAGTTTATATAGGTTTAATTAATTTGCCGTAGTTGTTCAGTATCATTAAAATGTTTTATTTAACTTTAAAACCAATGTATCTTTAATTTCAGAACGACAACCTAATGAGAAGTTCAGCCTCAGCACACCATCTTTAATCAAAGACGAAGAGCTTGAAGACACTGAGCCGAGGTGCTCCTTCTGCGACGCTCCGTTTCCTAATATCGACGTGTAAGTTATTAACTTTTAATTTTTACACACAAGATATTTTTCCAGCAAATTAAATACTGTTAAGTATACATTTATTTAGATCCTAGAATAAGATAATTTGCGTTAGACAATTTTGATCGATCCCAGTTTTTCGCTCATACATAATTAGTGAATAGAGAAATAATACAGCGAATACTCTTTTCACTTTTATATCTGCAAAAGCCAAAGATCTTTCACTAGGAACGTCTCAAATTCTTATATTCAAATCAATCTGCCGCCCTACACAGCCGCTCCATTCAAGATGCTAGACGTGAGATGCAGAAGTCGATCAATTTCAAACGTCTTCGAAGCCATTAGCCTCCCGCCATTAATATTATTTGGTCGGGGAGCAGTCCAGTAAAGATTTATTCAGCGCTAGTGATGTGCCCGATCGATAAGCTGCATGTCGATGATTTGTTGTGGCCCGGCCCGAGGCACGCGACATCTGAAAAATGATCGAGAAGGCGGCGTCAATAACCTCTTCACCATGAACTCTAGCGAAAAAATTACATTAATCAACGGCTATCGATCTTCTTATCAGAAAACAAAAACTGTAACATCACAAATGAAAATATATCATAAATATAATATCTGTGTGACAAGTGACAGAAGGCTGTAATGGCGTGTGTCATCATATTTTATTGAAGCGGCGTCGTACTCGTCAATAATGCAGAGATCAAGATTATTAACATGCACCGTTTTGAACGAGTATCCTCGTGGCTATTATCGCGCCATCACTATTGTTTTAAATGTTCGCCTTTCTAGGGCATCAAAAGATCGATTAGTAATCACATGGGCCGTGGTTGTCTGTTAATATCTCTTTAATTTACTTTTATAAATAAATTCCTCTTCTAATTCGTGTAAAGGTATTTACTGAACTAATATTTTTTTGGCTCTCGGTCGTTTGACTGATTGACTATAATTAATCGAAACAAAGCCTTCAATAAACAGCTTCTTATCTCTTCTTATGAGCAATCACTTCGTATAGCCATTACAATTGATCTTCCAAATTATATTGTCACGCGTGTTCTTAATACTTCGTGCGTACAATACATCATGTAGGTACTTTCGTTATGAAACTCATAGTAATCTCTTATAGCATCTCTTACTTCCACTCTTACTTTCGTCAGTGCGCTGTCACAATCAGAATGAATCGAATCGGAATCGAATAATCATCTGTCACACCTTGACTCGATATCAGATTGATCGGTATAGCAATTGCGAAGGCTAAAAATCTCTGCTAGTAGCAATTTATTAAGAAAATGCAAAATAAGGAGGACATTACTGAATATATTTTTGATATTTGAAGTGTTTTATTATTATATACAACACTGAAGTTTCTACAATACCTATTGTGTAGAAATTGATTGTTTGGAGAAATTTCTTCTAGATATTGATTATTCTAGTATCTAGATAGATATCTAAATATTGTATGATACGTACAAAAAATACAGACCTGATTTATACATACAAACCCTACCTATCGGATGATGGTTGTAATGTGTTCTAAAGATTTATGACGTGTAATATTGGTTACCTTTTACCTTACGCTCCAGTAATCTAAACCACGATGTCTTTGTCTGAAATGGTCGGACCGTAGTTAACACTACAAAACCTGTAATTTTACCAACTGTCATGCTTATTAAGATACCAGACGCCCAATTTGTAATCGAGATAATCAGATATAAAAAGCAGTTTAGATCGAGTCTTGAAGAATTTATTGTTATTATTAGCAAATACCAGTAGCCGACTTTGAATTACACGAGCAATCATTTTTGATTATTGTCTTCGCAAATACGTGCCTACATATAAAACATGTTAATAATACAAATACAGAACCTTGACTCTGATAAACAGTCTGTATAGATATTATTATGAATTAATGTTACCGTAAACATATCCCAACATTTTTAACTTAAAATAGACGGATAGATGGAAAATTACACTTTATTGTATGCACAAAAGAAACACAATAAGCTTACAAATATTTATCAGTAATAGTCCAGCTAATAATAATAAACGGAGTAAATTAGTAAAAAGGATAATAGTAAATCGCTAATATGTACCTACCTATTAATACTTTTTTTCTCTTTAAAATTTATAGAGAAAATAGCCTTGCGTTTAATATTTTTTTTACAAATCAGATGACAGCTTATTTATTGGTATAGGACGTAGCATTTTGCTTAGAATCGATAAATCTGTATAGTTATGAGAAGTAATGGCTATTTATCAAAGACGTAGCTTACAACTATTGCGTAGCAACAAAACGTGGTCAAAAAAATAAATAATCACAACCACACCATAAATACAAAAATATTTTTCTAATTCTCACGCTGACATCAAGACGAGGCGGAAAACACTAAATATCTTGTATATACCATCTTATTGTAAATGGATTTCCGCAAAGTAACGCCTGACTCCATCAATTTAAATAAAAAATAATAAAATAATTTTAAAATCATCATCAGTTGTTATTTTGGGCTTTTCTTTAGGCTATCTTCACGAAAGCTCAAAATAACAACACATATCGTTCAAATCGGCTTAATAAAAACCCTAATTACGACCATTGGAAATCAACGCACAAAACGTCATCAGTACGAGCCAAACTCACTTTCAATTGTTAATTTTAACGTTACGTAACACTCTATTAAACGGTACATGGTACAATTGGACTGTCCGACGATTTACTCGAATGACGGTACCTGTTGTAATAGTAAAAATGTCTACCGTTGCCGTTGCTAGCCCGCCGCTGAAGATCTTGTGTCTAGATACTTTTATGTTGCAAGTACGCCTACGGGCTCTGAGTAGTGCAAATTAGCGTCGTTGAACACTGAACTGTTATGTTTGGTTTTAAATGCTAGAGGTGAAGCTTAGTAGAATATTATGGGTATTTGGGAATGATCTCCAAAAATAGACTGCAAATAGATATTTGGATTTTAGATTACAGTTTTGTAGTAATACTGACATTGTTACCATCTAGCTTAGAAAGTGCTCAATAACCTAGATGTTCTGCATTTCTCTTTCAAAAGTGTAAAGAATAAAGAACTATCAGCAAATATTGACCACATTTTATTGACTGCTTGGCAGTAAGTATTTGGTCGGCGTTGCTGTTAATTTGGTTCGCAATGACCTTTGCGCGTGCGCCGATTACGCACCACTAAATAGCGAGTAATTTTTCTTAACTGTAATAAAATATTACAAAGTTACCAAACGACTGAGCTAATTAAAAAGCTTGCACAATTAATTTGTTAATCACATTTATGCCGATTAGTTACGTTGATTTATTTGCAACAGTGTCGTTGTAAATTGATTGCCTAAAGACACCGCAATTATTATTACTAATTATTAGATTAAGTGCAGTAAGGTCATGATTTTAATGAGCATTTGATTGATCTTGTGAACTGAAGCTTTAATTTAAAAAATTGCTGCAGGCATCCAGTAAACTAATTATCCATCGTGTGGTATCATTGATCTCGTACAGAAAAGTGACCCATATTATATTAATGTATACCAACTAATTTATAAAAAAAACATAATATTTTACTTTGCCAAAATCAGTGAACTAGTTAGAACTAGCATGTAATCAAAGTCGTGTCAAATGTTCATGACCGATAATGTAATGTGTTTTGTTGTTAGGTATATGCTCAAAAATCAGTTCCTGACGAAACAAAATATTATCAATGCAATTATGTGTTACTGTACGAGTAAACTCATACATCGTATTTCACAGCTAAACGTAAGCTAAACGACGTAACTTACTATCGGCATTCGTATTCCTATAAGCGACGGGACCATTACTGTCGGTAGATTTTATACCTCAGATTAATTAAAAGATATAGCAACGGGTCCGCTGTCCACAAGAGTGAAAACGCGTCATTTTATCATAGAGAATACAGCGATGCTTTCAATTGCATCAGCATCTATAGAGGGTCATGAGTTAAACGAGCTTCTGATAAGTATAGTGTTAACAGCAATGTATCTTAAACTACGTTCATAGATCTAATAACATGAAGTAGCAGGTGCAAAGTTAGAAAACGGCCTCCGGCAGAAAGGGTTGCGTGCGGTGGACCAGTTATGCCAAGGAGAGTCGCCGAGACCGTTTTTGCAAATGATATACGTTTTCCATCAAATGTCGGCATAAGTTACCGACCGTGCTAACATGATTTGCTGCCTCTAACTAGACTCATACTTTGACATACGATATTAATTTTACCGACGCTAGAGGTCGCGTCAAATGGCTAAGATAAATAGAGAAGTTGTTGACACTAGTTAGAATTTCCATTAACGATTACCACTTATGCATGTTTTATAATGATTGTGAATAATGTTTTTGACCATAAAATCGAATGCCTGTTGAATTTATTGCAAAAATGAGGCTCAAGCATGCATGAGAAACTTAACACGTTTGAAATATGTACCGACTGGGTAACTATAAATTGTGAGCGCGTAGGCGATTGCCTATGCATAAAGATATTATTATTTTTGTCTATTTATGCTAGACTTGCCATTTATTCAGGTTCGTTAGCGTAATCTTCACACTTTCCAATAAAGTTGTTGGTGGCGAGATAAAATACAATTAGAATAATAAACGAAGTCGCAAAATTTATAGTTGCAATGAAAATGCCACTAGTATCCTCCAGTTTACTTAGTTAAGCCATTTCATTATACATATTACGTGGTAGCACGTGGTAGGTGTGTATCTTTGTAGGTTTAATGCAATAAAATGTTAAATAAACGACTTTTAGATCTAATAACGATATTGTGTGGTAATGGTGCTAGAGATGACTTTGAGTGGGTAGTCAAGTACCTACTATATTAGTTACATATGGACAAGTTACTGTTGTGTTTTGCTTAATAAAGTAGCTTTAGCCAAATTTATATGCAAGTACGTGTAAAATATCTTGTTTGAATAAACGTCATTTTTATCTCACATTTGATTGAAAGTTAGTATCTTCTTATGTTTATATCTGAACTTACTTCAAGTAATTGACCTAGCGAGCAAAGCGTCTTCGCCTTATATCTGACAAATGTGTCTATCCAATGTTAGTTTCTGTCCTCAAATTTCGTACTCGTGTATTGTATCATTTGGTGCATGGCTTCTACGAATATTCATATTAGTCGCCGGTTTTTTTTTATTGGGGGGATATTTCTCCCATTAACAATTAGTACGGCGCCGTTTACTGGCTGAATTTATTATTTTTACAGTCAAACCGAACACAACATTAATTAAAACTGATGTAGAAAAATATCGGTCAAGTGGTTGTAGTTTTTTTTACAAAGTTGCATTAAATATCGTGGTCTCTTGGTTGGCAGTTCGCGGTACAACTTATACTTATAGTATTTACAATAACACAATTTCGTGCTTACTAGAAATTGATATTGTCCACGGACACTGTCAAGGTAGTTTAGAAGAGATGGTTTTTAGCGATAAATATGCGAAATTTAAGAAATGTAAATAATACTCATAATTATTATCTTGTACAATGGACATTAAATTTATTCTCTGCCCATCTCATTTCGTTGTAAACATCAAGAATATCTCATCATAATAGTTGTGTGTTCTCTTCCAGCCTAGACCACCACCTGATCCAGTCACACGCGCAGCCGGCGGCCGCGTTCCACTGCGAGCTTTGCAATCGAGCGTACTCCTCTCGCACGCTGCTGCTGCGTCACCGTGCGCTCGCGCATACTGACATAAGGAAATATCCTTGCGAGAACTGCCCTAAGGTGAGTTGGTTTTGAGTTTCTTAAGCTCATCGAACTGGGTAAGGTCAACAATATGAGTACACAGTTTGTTGAGTTTAATCAGTTCATACTCGAACAAAATTTCGTTGAAATGGATTTCGTTTCTTTACAAGAAATATAGCAGGCAATTGTAAACAATAAACCTGTACCTATGATTCAAAGTTTCAAACAATCAAATTAATCAGGACCTTGTTTAACCGAACAGGTCGAGTGCTAATATTTATATTTTTATTAAATTTAAAACTTAATAAAAGTGAGATTTCAAATAATTAAACACACTACAGTATATCTACTCATTATACTCGTACATAAAGTAACCAAATGTTTTAGAATATCAAACTCAACGAACCTGCAATAATCTTCTCACGTAGTAGAATTTCTTAGAATATTCTAGCCATAAGCTATTAAGCAAACCATTTCAACGGTCGCGAAACCTGACGTGGTTGCAGGTATTTACCGATCCTTCCAACCTGCAGCGCCACATCCGCGCGCAGCACGCAGGTGCCCGCAGCCACGCCTGCCCTGAGTGCGGGAAAACCTTTTCGACATCCTCGGGCCTCAAGCAGCACACCCACATCCATTCAAGCGTCAAGCCGTTCCAGTGCAAAGTCTGCTTTAAGGTGAGCATTTGTTACCAGTTTTTGCTTTTTAAACTTCTTGGCTGTGCTGTTTTGTTCTTCTTTGTTTCTGTTTACTTACTAATTAACATTTGCAATAATCCTAATCTAAGTGTTTCTTTTTTTCAGGCCTACACTCAATTTTCCAACTTGTGTCGCCACAAGCGTATGCATGTAGCTTGCCGAGCCTTGGTTGAGTGCGGTAAATGTGGCCAATCTTTCACATCATACGCCTCTCTTACTAAACACAAGAGATTCTGTGACACTGCCACTGCTAACGTCAGAGCCCAGATGCCACAAGGCTTACCTCAGATACCATCACTGCAGAACGTCGGAATGGGTACTCCAAACAATTCTAACCCTTTTCCAATGTATAAAGGATCGGCCCTGCCTCTCCACTATAATGCTTTTGCTCATTATCCGTTGTTTTCTGCTGCTGCCGCCGCGTGCCCACCAGAATTCTTGAACCCTTTGTTCTTGAACATGCAAGGCGCAAGATTAGCACATGATCTTGCTCTATCAAGTGCTCAACTAGCTAAACAGCAAGAGGGGCGAATGTCAGTTAAGAGTATAGATAGTTCTAATTCACTTGATGAACAGAGGAAGTCTAAGGATATGGAGTTTGATTCAAATAAGAGCGATACAACTGACAGGGCTACTCCTAATAGGTCACAAAGCCTGTTCGCAAAGCAGTCTCCGACTTCGGCTGAAGAAGCTTCTTCTCAACACAGACCATCGCCGGTGATGCCCCTGCATGCGCCATATAATTTTCCTAGGGATGAACTGAAGAGAAAATCACCCTTCAATTTTATTTTGAAACTGAACCAAAGTGAAGCACAGGAATCAAAATCCGTATCTCCCGTGTTACCAAAGGATTTATCTAAAAATGTAACTGAAGAGGACAAGAATTCTGAATATTCAGATGCTGAAGATTGTTCAAAGAAAGATCAAGATGATCAGCCTCTGGACTTATCTGTATCTCGCAAGCAAAGCGATAAAGAATCCGAAGCAGATGCTGATGATCGATACTTTCGCAACTCGGTCAAATCTTATTCGCCACCAGAGAGCCCTGTGGAAAGGAGTAAGACTCCTGAAAATGACACCACCGACGTCGACGTTGAAAATGTAGAACCAAAACGTGAAGATTCACCCCAACAGCTCGTGGCTCCGCCGCTTGCGTTCCCGATGCCCGTCCACCCACAACATAACAACATAATAGATGCCATGTACCGGCCACGATTTCCGTCCTTTCACTCCACGGAGTCGATTCTGAACTCGTCGCACACTCCCTACGTCCCAAGCCCGTTCAATTTTTTATCCCCTCTGCTCGGTACTGATGGCCCGGACAGGCAACCGAGCGCATATGCGAAATTTCGCGAACTGAGCGCCGGGACTGGGAAGTTGCGCGATCGCTACGCGTGCAAATTCTGCGGGAAAGTGTTCCCGCGGAGCGCAAATTTGACCCGTCATCTACGAACTCACACAGGAGAACAACCATACAAATGTAAGTATTGCGAACGTTCATTTTCGATCTCGTCGAATTTGCAGCGGCACGTGAGAAATATTCACAACAAAGAGAGACCGTTCAGGTGCCCGTTGTGCGATAGGTGCTTCGGCCAGCAGACAAATCTCGACCGACATCTGAAAAAGCATGAGGCCGAGGGAGGAGATTCGCCGAGTTCTGCCGATACAGAGCGAGAGGACGCGTACTTTGACGATATCAGATCGTTCATGGGGAAGGTAACGTGCTCGCCGGGAGCGCGTTCTCCTTCAGCATCTTCCCCTCACCCCCCGCATCCGCCGCACCGCCCTTCGCTCGCCATCTCTACATAGCCGCCGGCTGTCCTGCTGCCGCCGCCGCCGCCGCTCTGGACTCAACCCTTTGACTAGATTATACGTCACAGACATAATTAAATAATTAGTGCATTCAAATATGACATAAAATTTTTGTTGTTCATGAGGAGAAATATATTAATTAACATCGGAATCTTCAAAGGAGCAGGCTGGGATATTTAGTATCGCAAGTTGTAAAAAACCAACAGGGAATTTTGCAGATGAGTTCTATAACTTAGTTGGTGTCTCCTTCAGATTGCTTCTAAACTTAATCACTGTTTGTTAATAATATGATTAGCTATTGATAGTGCAGTGTACAGCGTGTGCTATCTCCTTCTTTGAGTTCATTGTACATAGAAATTAATTATTAGTGGGGACAGCACATAGCAATAATAGAAAGTATATTATGTACCTAAGTCTAAGTATGATAACTAATCTCTCAATGTTACATGAAGAACAGTATAGACCAGTAAATTTGCTAAGAGTTGTAAGGTGTAACATTTCATCGAAAATTTTACAAAACTATTCGATCACTACACGTTTAATATTTATAATAATGTAATATTTTTAATGTAATATTTAAATTATAGACAAACTTAAAAGTGAATGAAACAGTTTAGCATTAATGCACCTTACTACAGTTATGCAAAATGTTCAAAAGTGGTTAAATTATTGTTAATGGCGCTTATGCGGTTCAAAAGTGCTAATTTATAATTAAAAGAAAGTAACTTAGAATTGTAATGTGTACGACGACTTAAAAATAATATTGTTCCTAGATTTATGGTAATGTAATTTATGAAATATAAATTTCTTCTAAACTTAAATCCGATTTCTAAATATAAACGCACGTTTATTTTTGTTTATTATTTATTACTTACGTTTTTTTCGCACAATCATTACATTTGTAACAAATAAAATATGGGAATGTATTCTGTGAACTTAAATTACATTAACATTAAATTACATTGTACTTAAAATTGTTTTTTTTTAAGTAATGATTGTTTAGAATCGCTTCTCAAGTGTAACGACTATTCTGTCAAACGCCAATTACGAGTAAGTATAATATTTGTTTTAGTCATGAATCACCAAAGTGTTTGTTAAAAAATAAATTAAAAATTATTGGAGATGATAAAAAACTCTGTTTCATATTGTATGAAATGTACGAGTAAAATATAAAATTAAATTATTATTACAATCGATAAATTATGTTAAAATTTGCATACAAATATATAAAAACTGTATAAAAATGTAGCTTTTTACTAAAGTTCTCAAACATAAATAATTTTATTTCTAGCAAATACAAGAATTAAGGTAGCTCAAAACATATGATATAACGTTTTATTTTCGGTTTTTATTGTGAAGACATATTCGTTTTGTTTGTATTGACGGATTTCAACAATGGGCACGATTTTGAACGTCTCTATATAACAGTTCTTAAAATCCTAAAAATTGAGGTTCTTTAATATCTAAACTAACTCAAATATGAGACAACGATTTTTGGAAGTTTTAGTTTATAGCTGTAATATAGAGCCTCTATTCGAGCAGATCAGACTTACTGTATTAATTTGACAGTACAAAAATTGTTGCATCAGGTTATTCAATTTCCATAAGGGAGAAAAGGACGGATATAATATTAAAAATTGACAGTTTAGTTAGTATTACCTTCTGAATTGAGTATAACCGAATTGAGGTCATTGTTTATAATTAAAAACATAAATGTAAACATTTGTTATGTAAATAATTATCTTTGTCAATGGAAGGCATATCATTGTGTTTTTATTACATTATAACAAAGCTCAAGACGTTAAGCTGTTGGTTTACACAATTCATATAAACATAGATGTATTTACTACGTATTGTAGAATTAAGTACATATCTTAAGTAATTTCCCAATTTCTATGAACTCTGCTAGAAAATTCACAGCTGTTTAACTATACTTATTGTTAAGTAATCGTAGTTAATTATTACCTACCTATATATAATGTAGTTATGTAAATGTATTATAAAATTTTCAAAACCTAATTGTATCAATTGTAATTCTTTCATTAGATCACTTATTGACTTGTATGAAACTAAAATTTAATCTTTTTGAAACGCAATGAGTTACTTTTAAAGTAAAAAATTGTACTTATCATATCACGTCGGCACGTACGTTATTTAAGGATATTAGCGCCACGAATGAAAACAATATGCCTAATACATAAGGACACGTTAATTATTTAATTTAATTAAAAGTTTAAATACATATTGTAACACATTGAAAAATAAAATCAGTACTACATTACAAATTCGTTTTTATCAAAGTTTCCTTAGTAAATATATTAGGTCTTTACATATGAAATTGGCGTTTTGTCGTACTGGCCACTTTGATCTCAAATATCTCTTCTTTGGTTAGCGATTCCAATTTCAAATTTATACAGCTATTTATTCATACATTTGTATGAATAAATAGCTGTATATATTGCCGCCATACACATCATTCATCCTTCGAGCCGTTTCTGCAGCACTGGTACCACGGTGGAACTCGTACTCGTAAATAACGCGATATTTCAAGTTTTCCATTTTGTAAACTGCGTGACGCAAAGAAAAAACCAAACAAGGACAAAACAAATGAATTTCGGTTTTCGAAATACAAATGTATGAATAAATAGCTGTATAAATTTGAAATTGGAATCCCTAACCAAAGAAGAGATATTTGAGATCAAAGTGGCCAGTACGATAAAACGCCAATTTCATATGTAAGGACCTAATATTTCTTGAAGAAGGATAGACAGCCTTATTGGCTGACTGTCTGTATTTATGTCAAATAAAACTATGAGAACTTACTTTTTTTATCATGCACACTTGCTCTAAGGTAATAAATAATTATTTTCGATAGCAATTATCACTTCACGCACAATACAAATGCGTAGTTTAGTTTAGTAGTTCTACATCTACGAGTACTTTCCAACAGAGCAACAGATCCAACTTTCAACCGATTTCCAAAATGAGCAGAGTCGATTCTACTTATATTTTTGCCCACTCTCAGAGACGAATGAAGACGAATTCTTTATTTTTGTTTAAAACTTGTGCTTTTCATGTATTTTTGGTCAAATTTGATTTTGAACTTTGATTTTACATAACTGAAAAATGTGTGTTCCTGAAAACGGAACCTGCCGGATTCAAGTGCTTTTCGAAATTTTTTAACAATTTCTTTAGAATAAAAATATGATTAAGAAATATTTATTGGCCTTTAAATAACGTTCGTTACAGGCAAGTCTTGTTACATTTGAATTATTAATTACTTTAAAAAAAATTTAAAAAGTTATTTTATTAATTTTATAGTTATAAACAAATATGAAATAATAACAAATATTTATTACGAGTACATTACATAATTACATTGTGATTTATTTCTTTACTTAACCCGTTGAGTGATTGCTCCAGATATTATTTTAAACCACTTACATCGAAACTGTGCGTAAATGCTAGATTACCTTTAATTGAACCGAAAATCGATGGCCTGATAAAATGCAATATGCAGGTGCACAAACAACTTTCTCGAGTTCATAATGTCAAAAATCAGAGCGCATAAAGGTTGATGAAATGTTTAAAATCAGATCATGGGTGGGTCAAAACAACTGACCTTTTAGCATGAATGAGATTCAACGAAAGCTATGTATTTACTTAATTTGTTACAGTTTACATGACCTTTTGTTTAATGAGGGCTTGAGATCACTAATTACTAAACTGTAGGCGCTGTTGTACATTTATATAATGTAAAACTGCGTCTATATATCCAAAATTTTTAGCAACAAGTCTTATTATTAGATGTTTATGTTATTTTCCTAGAACCATATAATGCAAAGATAATATGCCTACATTTAACGATAAGTTCTAATAAAACGTTATCATCATAAAAGCTATTTGCTCATGAAACTTAATCAAATGTCTACGCTTATCACTTCGTACTATTATCAGCTAGGTACCTAATATTAGCGCTTGCAATCAAGCGGTTATATAATATAATTGGAGCGGCGTTATCAGTGAAAGGAAGGACGCAACAAGGACGCGATAGCGCAACCATGCTTATTATCGAAGGGCCTCTGGTGCCAGCCCTCTGATTCTTAACACGTTTCTAATCGGACTCGGTTTTTTGACATGGTTACTTATTAGATGAAACTGTTAAATAATAGTACATTATGATACACGTTTGCTAAGTTGATAAATATAGCAGAGGCGGTATCATCGCACGAGCCGAAGGCGAGTGCAATTAGGGAGCCAAGACTGCAATGATCAATGCGCACGAGTGTCATACGACGTTTTTCAACACACTTGCGAGTAAAAAAAGTATTATTAATAAAACAGTAAACAAAAAAGAGTTATGAAAAATCGAAGATATTTTTCCGAACGCGATATTTTTTTTACGGCAGTCACAGCGCGCGCATATTATAAAAAGCGCGTTTGAAAGGGTTCTGATACCAACCTTAAGAATAAATCATACCTATTTTTTTGTATTTCCTACTTTTTGTTTAAACAGAATTAGTTAAAATGTGTTAATGTAGTATATTAAAAGATCCCAAATTATTTTTCTTCTTATTCTTAACTAAGTGCAATTCATTTCTGAAATTTTTTGTATTATTTTTAGCGGCATAAAACTCATTAGTGCAAGTTGTAGTTGAAAATAATTCATTTAAAAAAACTATACCTGTGCAATAATGGTAAAGTGAAAAAGGCGAGTGTGCGTAATGAGATGCAGTCACTAAAATCGATAGAATAATAAACCTTTTACGAGGAAGTGTGTTGAAAAAGTATTTGACGCATTTTGTGATGATTTTTTCTTAAACATCGTTATATCACTGAAACAATTGCATTATTCTAAAAAAATAACGTCCATAATTGACCAGTAATAAAATATAACCGAAATAAAAAATACATCAGACAAAAATAACTATGTTCAAAGTTTATCACTTAGGATATGTTTACGATTTTGGTATTATGTAGAAGAAGTTCTAGAAGTTTGAAAAGTTTTAGTGGTGTTTACTTGTAAAAGCTGGTACTTGTAGTACTTTAACGCAAAACTGATCTTATTACGTGCATGAGAAAAAAACTGCTGCAAGAAAAAAATGCTGGTGCTCTTTTACTTTTAGAATGTAAGGCAGATTCTCCGAGATATCTCATTTTCTAACTTCATTGTTATTTTTTGATATGGATAGAACTTAGATAGATCAACTTTTACCTGAGAATGTTCTACCTTCATTTTGTAATTTCCTATAAACGTGTAAATATAGACTGTAGATAACATCTGCCGCACAACTTTAGTAAAATTCACACTATTCATTCATTTCTTTGACGTTAAAAATTGAGTAATTTTATAATACCACTATGTGAGAATTATACAAAAAAAATGTTCTAAGCTTGACAGTATTTGCATTGCAAGTTTTCGAAGCCGGTCGGAAACGTACCGAGGTAGTCATAATCGGATGGTACACGAGTAATGGTGGTCTGAATGGCCGACGGGGTCCGGAGACACGCCTCTAGCAAAGATAAAGTGCAGCCGATGGTTAAAGACTATAAAGATTATGTGTTCAAATGAAGCCTAGTTTAGTCTGACTATACTAACCTGTTATTATTTTAATTTCAGAGTATGAATAGGCAGATACCGCGAGTGTAGATTTTTTTTAGTTTAACCATGTTCGTACGAGTTTTGCATAATTTACTTATTTTTTTAAATAAATTTAAAGAATATTTTTAATAAGAGCGTAAGGCGTTTAAAGTAGAAGTACGCCACAGTGAAAATGTGACCGAAAATCATTAAATACTCAAAAATTTGCTGAATTAAAACAGCTTACTCTTCAGTTGTACATTTGCTATTCAGGTATTGTTTAATTGACCTAATTTTATTATTTAATCATTTTAGATTAAATATTGTTTGATTATTATCATTACCATTTTAAACCCAGAGCTGGATATATCCCTCCTCTCCCATGTGCCACAGTTGTCTGTCTTGGGTTAAACTGATCAGTTGGGAGATTCCCAATTGAATTAAATAGTTTTTCGAATGTAAAACTGTTAAGTTAGACAGGTAGAACCATTTTACATCTGATAAAATTACTGTTGCAAAGCTCTTTACTGTAGCCACAAAAATCAATAGATCATTAGATAATAAATATAACAAAATTATAATTCGTTCAGTAAAAGTGGCTAGCTATCCTCTAAGGCTAAAAGATTTTGTTCCAATTTCGTAATGATAAACAATGAAAGCAGGAAGAGCAAAATAGGAATAATGTGACCACACACACCATTTGCGCTCGGACGGTCTCAATAAGGTGTTGTCCGGGCAGTCGACGACACTATCGCGACATGCGGTCACCTATCGGCCCTCGGCCTGTAAGAATGGTCACCATACTGCCCACGCTTGTTGCTAAGGTTTGTTCATGATATTTTTTGTTTGGAATAATACTTATATAAATAACGTTAAGATTGCACAATACACCCCAAGCGGGACGTCAGTGCAGGACTTATCGCCCCCACACAGAATAAGAACGTTAAGATTATGTAAATATATGAAACAGTTATGTGCTACTAATAGTATGCACTTTATACTTTAAAGGTGATATTATATACAGATTTGCCTACCTAAAAAGTACCTTCAAAAGTCGTAGAACAAACATTGTTGCCATAGGAAGCCACCTTTAACAGGAATTAATTCACACATAACTGTTTACCAGTGACGTTGTATAGTTTCTTTAAGGGTTTTATCAGGATGTTTAAAATCAGAAGTTTCTCTTCTCTACTACACTCAAGTCTGTCCATAATATAAATAATAATAATAATAATAGTACTTTATTTCAGATACGAGATCCATAGCATTTGATATACACATAAAAAAATAACAAAATACAACAGATTAAAAATTGTGTCAAAAACATACATATTTTTAAAATTAAAGATTAATTAAAATAAATATACATGTGTATACATGTAGTACGTTCAGGCTGCAATATGCAGCCATCGTCTGTAAATAGTCGTGCAGAAGATTCTTTCTGACAAACTCCTTATAATAGAGTTTCTACACCTGAAAACTCTGGACATGAAACTCGCTATTCGGCCTCTTTGTATGGCCTCGAAGGAGTTGACACGCGCTACAAAAAACATACCAGAGGCACTACAGACCCGCTTAAGCCCCATTAGTTGCCTAAAGATATTGTTATAGGCAACTCGGATACCACCATGGGATTTTTTGGTGTAATTTGTCCAGAGTTGGCAGGTGTAAAAATACTGACAGAAGGATCTAAATAAAGTGACTTTAACGTCCGGAGAGGATTTACAAAATTTTCTTATAATCATGTTACCAACTATACATAATGCTCTTCGCTGACGTTCGATGTCTTTATCGTCCTTTAAGTCCGATGCAACGACATGACCAAGATACTTAAAACTATCTACAATGCCAACAGGCTGCCCGCCAAGACAGACATTGGGAACATAGTCAGGTCCCTTTCCAGATCTAAATATTACCATCTCTGTTTTCTTAACATTATATATGAGGTCGTGTTCTTTAGCATACCTTTCACAGATTGAAATTAAAACTAATTAGTCCAAAAATTTTAAGCATTTACAATAATTTACATCCTGATACCACAGTAAATTTTTGAAAAAAGAAATAAATTTGTATCTCCTAGATTACCAATTTACTGAAGTAAAATGGTTGAAAATTTATTTTAAAATTCGATAAATACATTTTAGGAGTTTTGTGTAGAATATGCTTTACTTTTGCCCATTGTACGTCCTTCCAAAGGCGCCAGTACCCGTCGCACTCCCCGTAGCGAAATGTGTCTTATTAGCTGCTTTTTGCTAGAGAGGCTAGCTTTAAACTTGTGGATTATATGGCATAAGGTGGAACTATTTCTGTTTTAAAACTCACTTGATAGTATTGAATTAAAAATACTATATTATATAGATTGAAACATGAAGAAAATATAATAGTCCAGGATCCCTAGAACATGTTTGGCACTTGATTACTGTCAAGCTTATTTTCCGTGAGTAGCTTGATTTTGATGAGACGCCCAAATATGTCCTATTTAAAACTTTCGGTTGTGGTACGTAGTTAATAGATAACACGTATGAAATATGTCGATTTGATGATTATGTATTACTAACTGTTTCTTTGTTTGCTATATCTAAAGATAAATTATTCAAAATATTTGTCCTAAAAATTCTATAGTTTGATCAAAGCCCCTTTTCCAACATGTATCGATAACGAGGTCATCATAAATGATTAACTAACCAGCTGATTTTGTTATTTTTACTTAGTTAAAATTTATATGATTTAATAGTCATATAGTCCTACAAATTGCGTGGTACGTTATCCCGTGGCCTCGAAACGGGAAAAGACTACCAGACAGCCCAACTACTAGCTGGGCGAAAGATGTGACAAGGGTGGTAGGATTTAAGTGGACGACATTAGCACACGACTGGAAAGGATGGCGCGTGCAAAAGGAGACCTATACTCAGTAGTGGGTACGTAAAGGTCAAATTATAATGAAATACCGTTGGAGTTATAATGTAGTGTATGTCTAAAACATGAGTAGTTACTTAATATTAATTATTAGTTTATTTATTTGAAAAATAAACTATAGTTTATAACATGACATACATTATGAACATTTCACATTATAAACTATTATTAATTTCCTTTTTTTCATGAAAGTAATTATTTCTATTCTATTATTTTTCTTTTTTTATTACTTATATCTTTTGTGTAATAGACATTTCCGTAGCTAAAATCAATAAACTTGTTTAATTAATTTTGTTTCATTGCAAAGGTTTTTTACAAAGAGCTTAGGACTCCTTGTCAAAGATAATTATTCCTTTTGATTTTTACATAAACCTGCACATTGTATACAAGGTCACTGGTAATTAGTTAACTAGCATCATCTTAAAGATGGCGTTGAATAACCATAAGCAATAACTTTTATCCCATGAATTTAGAAATTTGAAAGAAACACATACCCTTAAAACTTCTACAGGTAAAAATCTTAATTATTATGGTTGGTATATAATTAAAGTTGAGCTAATTTTATAAATCAATTAAAAGCCTATCCGAACACAATGCATCGCGAAGCATTTTAATAACCCCATATCAATATGAATCTGTAACAGAAAATCGCACGGAACTCTCCCAATGCAATTATTACTATAACAAAATGAATTTTATACCCTTTTTTATCGAACCTCGGTCATTATATATAGCAATAAATCTTCCGTCTGTCTGTCCTTCTACGTTACCGATGACACGAGTTTTTCAATTCGCATCATGAGAATGGGGTCTCGGAACATATAATGTAAGCAATGCGACAAAATGAGTAGCATTGATTCAGTGCTATTGTGAGATCATTAGCCAAAACAAAAAATATACCATCCAGCCAAAAACCAGCCTTAACTTTAACAATATAGGGTCTACATTTTTTTTGTTATAGTTTTTGTAATAAGAACGCGTTCGGTAGCTTTTGTTTGACAGGTCAATTAAATAACGTAACCTTTCATTTATTTATGGTTCCATTTTTCTCAGAACAGAACCGAAGCTTATGTAGAAAAAAGTATAACTTGTCATATAGTTTGATAAACGTTGATATCGAGAGCAACATTATTACGATAAATATTTATACAAGTTCGTTCAAAACTATATTTAGTTCAGAAATTCAGAAAACTTAAACCGAGTGGCTACCTGTCCATATAGTTATTTATAGATTTTTCATGAAGGTTTATGTTATGTAACACGTATTTCTGTATTTTAATTATTTGTCGTTGATTGAAAGTATTGATTGTACAGTAATGGTCGCCAATATCGATCGCATCAAATGGCATTTTGGAAGTGTGTGGTAAATGTAAAATAATACACGGAAACAAAATTATCTTTAAGGCACTTACTGGATAAGATTTGATATGTACTGATTATTTTAGGGAAATTTTTGCATAAGTGAAACAGCATGTTTAAATTTTTATACGTTAACGTTTTAACTCGATACAGTTATAAATGAAATGAAACGTATTTGATATCAGTAGAACTGCGATTCGATCACGCGACAATAAATACTTTGGAATACTTTTTAAATGTTGTCTGAATTTGTAGTATTATCTATCTATAGACAATAAACTAACGTACTGATATCTAGAAGACAATTTTGTTGGATTTGCATCAGATATTTGTTTTACCTTTTCATGTTTGGTCCATAATACTAAATAATATAAAATACCTTTGTCTTGTGTCACCTTCATAACGACTCCACCCACTTACGCTTAGATAAATCAGAATTGATAATTTTATGAGCTACATCCGTTTTACTTACAATCTGACCAATCATCTTGTTATGACGTTCGATCTGTTTTATGACATGACGGATATGGGCTGGGATAACCTATATGGTGATGGAAAAACTGGATGTTATCAGTTTTTTTAGACAGTCATGTTGTATAATAATCTGTAGGTAATGACTTAATGAGTAAGACGCGTTGATTATCAAAATAAATTAATTAATATTAAAGACACGGCCAAATTAAATTTATAGTGATAGGCTAGAACTTACGTACTGGCCTATGTTTTTGTTACTTAAAAATATTAACGTGTCTTTGTTCGGTTCGGTATGCAGATTTTGGATACGACTATTGGACAAAATCTCTACGATAAATATATCAATCAAAAATCAAAATCAAAATGTTTTTATTTCCGTAACTAAAAGTGTTTTACATATAATCAAGGTGGGGGCCCTCTTTAAGTATAGAAATACTTGTGACAGAGGGTCCCGCTCTTCCATATCTATTCACATATTATCAAAAACACAATTGTATTTAAATTAATTATAAGAATTTAAATAAGTAAACTAAATAACAGGACAATATATTAAATACAAATACAAAAATTCGACTCTCGTGTGTATATTTGTGTGTGAGTTTCTGAATATCAGGGTGTGTATGTGTGTGAATGATTGTATATTCTTTATATTAGTCTCTATCCCGTATCTTTCATAAGTGTTATTGATGTTAATAGTGTAGGTAATTATAGTTGTACTCATCTATTAATACTTATTAGTGCTTCAATCTCCTCGTAAGATTTAGTAAGTATCCAAGTAGTAACAGCTGTTTTACATTCGTAGCGAGTCATAGAGTGTATATATGCATTAGCAGAAATAGCAGGCTAATATCTGTTACTATAAGAATAACATAGTTTATGAAACCCTACTATTTTTTTTATTTTTTAAAAACTCAGGGTTAGTTTATGTCATACATCAAAACTCAATGTATAAGACTCTAATGGTTTTTGTTATTATTATTTCTTAGTACCTACTAACTACCAATACAACGTAAATGATTAAATATAGAGCCTTTAAATTTAGAGGGTATCTTCAAATAGAGCATATGAAAATATTTTAGGATCTAAATTTAATCCTTTTAACCATTTATCGATCTATGTATTGTAGAATATTTAAATATGTGGTTAAATTACTCGTAGTTATTATAGGTACGTTAGTTGTGAATCAAAATCACAGATTTTTATTGTTCCGTAGTACCTACTACAGAAATATTGGACACTAGTTACCATTTTTAGGGTTCCTTAGTACTTACTACAGGAAATCCTTATTAAAATCATGGTTGGTTAACCTAACTACGTATGATACTCTATCTTTACGATAGTTACAAATCTATTATTATCAAAACTATTCCTTTGTGTTTTTTTTTTGTTATTTCGTATTTATTTTATAACCGGATACGAATTAATTAATTAAAGTTCGTTCTCACGCATTAATGTTAAATGAAACATTGGACATACGTCAGGTGGGTAGATATGCTACGTGTGTATTAAATCATAAGTGCGTTTGACAGGTCAATGATGGATTATACCCTACTGATGATTATATCTCATTACTAGCAGCGCCTCACGGATTCGCTCCCGAGTACTTCTAAACTAAGGTACGCACTTCACGCTTGGCAGGCGTCTGATTTTGGGTTGACTTGCATTTGTTTTTAATTTTCTTATTTGCTCCTAAACCAAAAAATTAAACACGAATACGAAATAACTGTGAAACCAAATACGACGTTTGAACCATCTCAATCTAAACTAAAAGAACGACAAGAATTATAACTCCTCAATAATACTACACAAAAAATTTTAATGTATACAGTTTATGTATTATTTTGTTTAATAATTAAAACATCGCATTGAAAAGGCAGGATATGTGTTATAAATTATTAATTTTTTATAACAATAAGTAGGTATATGTCTCTCCATTTAATATTCCTGAATATGTATAATTAGTATAATTAAGAATATGTATAATTAATTAATTTATTACCACGTTTCATAAAAAAAAAAAGTACTAGTATACTTTTCGTAGTGTTGCATTTAGGGCACTAAACTTTTTGATATTTGCTACCCTATTAGCAACACATAATGGTACAACGTAATAATCGAATCAAGGAAACCCAGCAAAACTATGCCATTACAAATCAACAGTGTCGCGGAAGTGAATCGAGTTGTAATCGATAGTCGATAGTGTATCGGTGTTGTATCGAATATAGTTCGATAGCACGCACATCACTAGGTGGGCGCGGCGCGGTGTCGCAAGAACGGCACGCGAGCGGGTCTGGTGCAAGTTAATAACTTTTATAATGAACTGTAATTATTCGAATTAAAATAATAAAACTACCGTGTATATATTCTATTTTTCATTTATAAATTAAATAGTGTACTAAAAAAGATCGTCACACGATCTTTTTTAACAAAGTTCAAAAAAGGGGCCAAAAAGGTCCTTTAACTGTCGGTACTTTCTTTGTTGTAATCTTTTTAGGGTTCTGAAGCTAAAGGATGAAACGGGACCTGATTACTTATGCCGTCCATCTCGTCCGTACGTCTCTCTGTTACCAGGCAATATCGTATGCACCGTGAAAGCTAGACAGTTGACATTTTTACACATGATGTATTTCTGTTATCAGTATAACAATGAATACTAAAAAAAGAATACCTAAAATAAATATTTAGGGGGCTCTCATAGAACAATCGTGATTATTTCTGCCATTTTGAGCTCGATAAAAATAACCACAACATGTTGTGCGAGTCTAACTTGCACGTGGCAAATTTCTTAAAGTTTCTTCTCCATTTCCCATAGCCTTTTTAGTCTCTATATTATATAACATTTAGTTGAGTATTTTTGTTTAGAAATATAAAAGTGTATATTCAGACGCATCCGGATCGACATATAATTAATTTTTTGGTCGAAAGGGAGGCGGATATTATGTAAATTTTCTTCACTAATTAAGGTTCTATTTGTTTTACAATTTGCTTATTCATTACTCGCTGTATGCAGCAGTCTAAAAGCGTTTTTCGATCGTCATTCAGCTCGCCGCATGAAAGTGCAAGTCTAACAAGCTGACCTAATGCAATTCACGATGTGTTCGTTCACTAGATTATTTGTAACAGGACAGTATGACAACATAAGTGAATATAAATACATTTCAGTGAACGTACGAGGTTGATGTAAGTTTGCTTGTATTAGCTCTTTCATGTAATCGACAGCTCTTCAAATTAGTTTATAATGCCGCATTTGCAATGCAAATAAGACTTATCCTATAAGACAGATGTAATGCTTTTACACGCTTACTATGCAGATGCTTCTCCACTATGAAGGTGATAAAGTCTATTGTTGCCAAAATATAGGTCGGGAATGACAGTACAAGGGATACAATTTATTTTGATAAGAATGAGGTAGTGGCCAAACGGATAAAAATTATAATTTTATATAATCAGTATTTCCAAACGTCTTTTGGAATTGAAATTTGACCGAAATGGAGGATTATATTATAAAACTTGCATTTCCATTTACCGTGACAATGTAGTAAGTATTCTGAAACTTTAACTTCCATTTAGTCAAATTATTCTTTTTTGTGCAGTGCCTAATATAATTGAATAAGATAGTGATTTAAGAAGGAAATTATATAATAACTGCACTGAATGGTATCTATTGCAGTGGCAAATGTTCGTTAAAGTGATCAGCAACATTGTTGCACAAAAGAGGCTAGGTCCGCCAGTAAGCTGATAGGCGGGTCCGAAGGTCGGACTGGAGTAGTATAAATCTATCAAACCTTAGACCGGACGATGAGATTATTTTGAAGACCGTGTTAATTATAAAAAATATTGTAAATTAGGTATGATTTATAGGCGAAGTAAAATATTTTCTTGGCTAGTGTTCAAATGCCATCAACAAAACTTGAAATATCTACCAAATTGGATAAATGCTCACCAAATTGTGTTTTATAAAGTATTGAACAGTTGTATACCACGTTACAGGTAAATAAAGTAAATAACCAATTTTTGCTAAGTATAACTACTATCTACGAATACCTAAAAGTTAACGTCGAAAATACAAACGTGACTTTACATTCATTCCAATAAGATTTTTCTTATAACAATTTAACGCCACACAAAACCTCATCAGGTAAATGAAAACCAATTTATGATTGCAATGTATCAGTGGTTCAAAAGCGAAAGTGGCTTTTTCGAAATATCTTCGCGTACCGCGTGATAAAAAGTGGTCTGTGTCAAAAAAGACCACCGAAAAAGACCATTGCTGACCTGACAATACGTCCATCAAGATAACGTCCATCATTATTATGTCACTGCGTGATAAAAGTAACTCTGCTATTTTTATGCTGAATCACTATTAAGTAATTATTGCGACCCATATAAAAGAGCTTGGGTGCATCGCCCATTGGTCAGAGTCATACTTTTTACTTGAAAAGAAAGGATTAAATGTTTACTGTAAATATTTTAAGGGAGTTATTTTAAAAATATGCTTACTTAACTTAATATTGAATATGCTATCACATATTCAATATTAAGGCTTAATATTCCAGTAAGATTCCAAAATGCTTAAGAATGAGGCACTCTTTCGGATCTCATTCGTAAACTATCGCATGTTACCTTAAACATACGATACAACATTACAAAATCCGCCACTAGATGACTTACATTAATTAATGCTCAGCCATATGCAAAAAATCTGAATTCTTAGTTATCTGTAACGGAAACGATTTTACACTCTAGAGGGGTTCCTCGGTAAAGGCAAATAAACGTTGCTAGAGTAAATAAATGTGTATTCCATAAAGAGATTATAAGCTTAGTACTTACACGAAATAGAAAATTATTTTCTAATATCATAAAATTAAACAGTTACCTCTATAGTCTAGTAGATAAAAGAATCTATAAATCTCATATTTTGGACAGAGTTTTTAAAAGACAGATATTAGGTAAATGAAGTAAATTTTTAGGCATTTACAGGTTATACAAAAATAAATTAAAGGCTATAGTAAGAATATGCAATCCAGTGGAGGGCTTTGAAAAACAACATAACTAAAAAAAAAAAAAACTTATAAAAACGCCTGTGAAATTAACATAGTTTGCAAATTTTTACCCGAATGCGAAAGGAGGGTTATATTTCTTAAGTGTATGTATGTATATTTATAATCATAATCATAATCCTTTATTGCATAACTATACAGAAATTGGTCTTAATGTAGAATTCTTATCGTTTCAACAGTCCTTGCGAACATACAATAATTTTAGTATACTACTTACTTAAATCTAACATGCAAATTAGTATTGAGAAGGAAATTATGCTTATGTCCAGATAAAATAACATTTACAAATTACACCTTTACATTATAACTACTTTATCTTGCAGAAATTCTTTAACCGAATAGTAACCTTTCAATATCAAAAAATTAAATAATTGTCTCTTAAATATATAGATATTCTCCGATTCAAGTAATGACGTAGGCAAGTAGTTATAGATCATAGGTCCCATACCTAATACACTTTTCCTGAACAGTGCGGTTCTACGGCGGAGGGCACAAATTTTACGTTTATTAGTTTTGCGGTCACTATTATATCCCTCAAACATATTCATGTTAGTTCTCATAAAAACTGCGGTTTCGTATATATATAAACAAGGAAATGACAGTATTTTATGTTTAAAAAAGTATTCTTTGCAAGAATCCGTCGATTTTAAATGACACACTGATCTAAGGCATTTTTTTGAGCTCTAAATATCGTGTCACGCATAGTACAGTTTCCCCAGAATATAATCCCGTATCTTAATGTAGACGTCACGTACGCATGATATGATGTGAGTACTGCAGGTTGGTTTACGACTTTGATTAGCATGTACAAGGCATACGAGTAACTGCTTAACTTAGAGCAAACGGTTTCGGCATGTTTACTCCAGTTCAGATCCGAGTCAACATATAAACCCGAAAATTTTGTTAATGGAATGTCCTCAATTTCATTATCGTCATAAATAATTTTCGATGTCAATTTTTTATATTTGTAAAATGTCATTAAATTATTTTTTTCAAGATTAATTAATAGATTATTACATTTTAACCAGTCAATCACATTATTCAAAGTCATAGTAATTTCAGGTTCAATGGATTTACTTCTATAACCACTAAAAACAATTGTGCTGTCATCAGCAAATAATATTATAGGGTGGTGAAAGCTTTGGGGCAAGTCGTTTATATAAGTAATGAAAAGTAAAGGTCCAAGGACACTCCCCTGTGGAACTCCAAATGTAACGCGGCTCGTACGCGATGAATACTTTACTACAGTTCTGGAATTGGGACATATCTGTTCAATTTGAGTTTGTTGAAAACGATCACTAAGGTAAGATTTAATAAAGTTTAAAACGTTTCCTCTTACTCCGTACGCTTCCAGCTTATTGACCAAAATTTCATGATCGACGTAGTCTAACGCTTTAGTAAGGTCCATATACATCGCAAATACTAGCAGTTTTCTATCACGCCCACTTATAACTTTTTAAAAAAAATTATAAATGGCAAGATTAATAGATTTATTTTTCGGAATCCAAGCTGTTCTTCAACAAGAATTTTATATTTTTCCATATACGAATAAAGACCAGAATGAATAAACTTTTCAAATACCTTTGAGAAAACTGGAACCAATGCTACTGGTCTATAGTTATTCAAAATATTTCTATCTTGTTTCTTAAAAAGTGGCTTTACGATTGTTAATTTTAATTTGTCTGGAAATATACCACCGGTTATACAAAGATTATTAATGTAGCTCAATACTGGGGTTATAATGAGGGCGACGTCTTTTATCACCTTAGTTGTTATATCGTCATAGCCTGTACTCTGAGTATTTTTCAGTGAATATATGATTTTTAGAATCTCTTCCGGAGTCGATGGAGACATAAATATTGAGTTTGGTTGTTTTTTTTAACAGGTATGCTATTTTTTATTAATGAGATTAGAAAAGGCGACTTGATTGATATAAAAGTCATTGAATGCCTGCGCAATATCGTTTGGATCATTCAATATTTGATCGTTACATTTAAACTGTGTGATATTAGAATTAGGGGGCTTTTGGACAAAATTTTTATTTATGATATTCCATGTAGCCTTAGATTTATTTGAAGCTATTTTAATTGCATAATTATTTCTTGATTTTTGTGTCAATCGCATTATATGTTTCAAACGTTTAGTGTAATTTTTAAATGCCATTTTATTTTCTATACTTGGGTTTATTTGGCAAGCCTTGAAGACTAAGCGGCTTGTATTTATATGTGAGTGGTATTATTAGATTCGTCTTCATCTGCAGATGGTCATAAGTTGCTAGCTGCATCCCGCAATTTCACTTGCTAAGATACGTGGGTCTAAAGATCTTGCAGTCGAGTTTTATGAAGGCACTTTTAACGACTTGTTTTAAATATTCTTCTGGACTTCGTTTTTAGATATAATATAATTTTTTAAATAAATTGTCACATTTACCTGTGCAAATATATCTCTAAGCCTGTGCAAAGTTTTCCATAAAATTGTAGGTACCTACTAGAAAATAAATCCTACGCACTTGCTTTTTTAATAGTAAATAAGATAAAACCTTTAGAATGTGTCGATTTACTCGCAAATAATCATAAAAGTAATTACAACTTTTAAAAGTTACTTACAACTTTTAAAAGTTACTTACTTATTCAATTATCATTTGCGAGTCATTCAGACAGAACCTTACTCTAGTTATTGACGATATGCTCTTATCACATTTTTTCTTCCATATCATTGGCTCGCAAAAAATCAGGCCGAGTCTAGTGCTGCGTTAGGATGTTATCACATCAAATTAGTGCCGTAGATGTTCAACCACTTATTAATTAGAGTTCACTTTGCCTCGGCCAATCACTAAAGCATCTCGATATGGCAGAGGCGCGTCGCAATTACACACCCACTTGAAAAACTTACCCTATAAAATGTTTGGTACACATTTTTTACAAACTAGATTTGCTCTGTTGAGGTACTGTGGCATGCATTCTGTGAAATCTATTTCATCACGAAGACGTGTTTGTCATCAAACCAAGCGAATAAGGCGAGATATCGTCATAAGCCAATGTTGGAGCACAGCATAGTTTTTAAGAATTCGCATTCACTTTTAAACGGATATGTCGATCGTCGAGAAAAAATAACAACATAGCTTTTCGAAGAAACTCGTCTCTTTTTAGTATGGCGAGTATTTAAAAAGGATGTACCGCTGACACGAGAATAGAGTATCGTATTCATTGATACGCGCAGGTATTTTATGACGCGGCGAAGTGTGTTAGCTATTTACATAAGACTCTAAACATCGCAAGCGGCATATTTCACTTTAATCAAATGCCCCGATGCTTACATAGTTTGAGCCTTAACAATATTTTAAGTCGTTCAGAAATGCGTACAATGTGGAAGATGTCACAACGCGTGCTGCGCCAATGCGACCGCCTTCTGGGAGCGATGTAATCGATTCTAATTGGGTGAATTGATTACATGCTACCCGATAGATATTTACGAGTTCTTGTTAAACTCAACGTACGCTGATTGACAGATTGAGCGAACAAGTCTTTGAATTTAGGAATATGGGCTTTAAATTAATGGAGCTCTCGAAACGTGGGTATCTAATAAGTACCAGATATTCCATTTCGGGCTTGCGATCGTTGATATAGGACGTCTAGTTTTGAAAGTGCAAGTAGTTTACTCGGTACTTATTTGGAGTACTCATCTCGGTTGTTTTTCCTGTTCTAATAAATATTCGTATTACAGGATGTGGGAAACCGCAATGTTATTTGAATTTAGATTTCTTCGCAGAATAAGACTGCGAGTTACTACTAGACTAATGAGTGAGTAGACTAATATATTTTTTTCACGCGTACCTGATTGTTGGAAAGGTTCAACTTTAGTTTCGTTCACATTCGGTGAACTTCGTCAGGGTTGAAAGAAGTCGTTCGTGTACTCAACGATGGCACGTCTCGCACTGCAACAAAGACACGAACGATGCGTGAAAACCCGTCTTCTTAAATAAATAGAAACTTTTACGCATTAGTTTCTCAAATAAAATCACGTAATCATAATAGTAATATTAATATAATCATCATATTATTATTGCATTTGAAATATAACATTAAGTTTATAAACTCCTGCAGTTTTTTTCGAAACATGTTACGTACATACAAAAAGACAAACTCTGACTGAAATATTTTTATTTTATTTTAATGTCTTATTACGTTAAGACTAAAGATAGTCATCACGAGTATAACACTTACTAATCCTTATCTACAGCCTCAAAGTCTAGATGTAGAATTCATCAAAATTTATGTGCATAAGCTTCACAATATAAGGGCAGACGAAAAAGAGAACATGTAAACGTGCAAAAAACGAATGCGCCAAGTGTACGCTTTTCATACAAAATTCTATATGCTGTGAAGCAGAAACTTTAATGCGTGTGTTGGGTTCCGTCCGTCCGTCTATCGCTTACTCAGTCTTTGGATTGATTCTATATTCATAAAATAAAACAGGACTGTAAGGCCTTATTATACAATACATGTCTGAAAATATGCTTCTACGCAAGTGAATTTCACTTTAACACCCTTTAAACTTCTATGATTACTTAATTACTTATAAGCAAATTTGTATGTAAATATAAAACCTATATAACTCCAATTATACGTAAATGTAAAAATAGTTATTATAGGTAATGCAGTTTTAATAGATTTCATAAAAAAGGAGATTCTTTGTTACGCAATTATTTCGCAAATAATTATCAATTTTAATGTTTTACTTTTGTGTTGTAAGTTATACTTTAGAAATAGTCCCCTATAAATATCATTAAAATTTGGTTTGGTTTTTAAATCGAAATTTCTGAAGGCTGTACAGTAAATCAGTATCAGTACGTACCATTTGTCACCTTTCGAATTTTTCCGATTACCACTTTCTTAGTTATTATTTTATCTAATATTTTACTTGATTTGCTGTTCCTATTCAGATTCACTTATTGATTCATTCATTCATTGATTTAGTATTGAGTGCAATATGACAATTATTATTAATTTTGAGACTTAACAGACCAGATAATATTCTTGTAACCGATTATTGGCCCTATCTCTAAAAATCGTCTCATACGGTGCATCATAATAGAAAAAGGTAAGAGCGACATCGACAACCGTACATAGAAACATTCATATAACATGAATAGGTACTTAAAAACACACATGCGAATGCTTTAAGATGTGTTAAATTGAAATATATTAGAAAATGTTGCTTGTGACATTCGTAATACCAGCAACGAGTCTTGACAGCTTGAAGTATTGTGTCAAAGTTGTATTTCTATAAAGAGATGATATATAGCTTTCTTAAACGCCTAGAACAGGTAGGTATTGTGATTCACTTAAGAACAATGGCAATATATTAAAGGTCTAGCTTATTGTAGTAATTATACATGGTGTGGCATATGTAGGTATTCGAAAAAAAATAGTGTAAATTTTGTGCCAATTTCGTCTAATTACTTACTTTTCCATAATGGGTATAATCACGGTATGGTGTATTGGGTACATTTTATTTTAGTAAATTTTATTAGCTCGTGTTTGCAAACTGAAATGAAAATGAACAAAATCACCTTCCGTTTACTCGTAACAGACATATCTACTAAGATCATCTTCGACTTACGAGTACGCTATTTAAAGAGTTGTAATAATATAATAAATTTGTTGAGCCTTACACACCAAGCAAGGTAAGTTCCTATGGGGATTGGAATCGGTCAATGACAAGAAGTTGTCTGGTCGAGATCGCAATACAGGTGATGTTGCGTTTATATATATAGATAACCTGATATTATGTTTTTGTTCTGATTGTAGAGAGTTTTGTACTAGTAACTCACAAATCTTGCTACAAATGCAGCAAAATACAAGTTTGTCTACGTGGTCTTATATATTGCGAAAAAGCGTCTAGTTGTCTGTTTGTAAATTGTGTGCGTTGGAATCGAAGAAAGGGGGAAATTCAGATCTCATTTGGCACAGACGATGCCGCCAGACCTGTTGTTACAAAAGCTGCTCTAAAAAGGAAGTAAAGGTTTGTTGTGAAAGTGTATTAGCGTAGCATCTGAGACTTGATTTATGAGGCTAATAATATGAACTACAAAATGTCCTGTTATCTTAGATTTTGCGATTGTAACACTGATGATGTAATTGTAATTGATGTAATTTAACTTGTAATTGTAGCACAAACATTTCAGAATATTTACCTAATTTAAATTAGCTGTATTGATTTTACAAAGTTCCAAGTTCTAATATGAATATTTGAAAGTATTATCCATTTGGCATTATATTGTATTTTTTAATCTTGTTAATGTAGATAAGCTCTAGCAATAACACTATATAAAAAAAAACTCAAGACTTTTACAGATACACTACATATTTAAGGTACTTAAAATTGACAAGATTTCACTAGGTCCACTAAAATCCGTTGCAAAAATCTATTTATAGATCTTTTTGGACTTTAATGAGCACTTGGATTGGGTCTTTTGTTATTAAAAAGTGGCATAGTTAGACACAATTTTCATCAATCTACACTAATATCATTAAGAGGAAAGAATTGCGTTTTTGTATTTAACGAATATACATAAATACTACCAGATCGGTTAAAAAAATATTTTTTTGCCGTTAGAAAGCTACATTATTACCGAATAACGTAGGCTATATTAAATAGGTACCAGAAAAAAAAATAGAAAACCTTAGAAATTCTTACTAAAACCAACCCAAAATGTAACAAAAATGCCTAAAATGTCTTTAATCATATGCGCGGCGAAAAGTATTGACGATAGAACAGACCCTTGCTCTAACTGTTTTGTCAAAATCGCCAAAGGAACACTAAGTACCGTTATCAATTAAAACAACTGTAATACATAGACTAATTCCCTTCTTCGTAACAGTATACTTACATCTTCATTTATGAATCACTACAATTTCAAATTCAAATATAGTGTGCGCTGTATTCAAATGAGCTGATTGCGTCGCGAGCCAACTTATTAGTCTAAGTACTCTTAGATCGTTAACTCATGCACGTAGTTATCACGATACTATAATTGCGACTTTGACTGGCTAAAGTTTTATTTTTGAATCGCTCGCGTGGACTACACTTATGAAGGTTTTATTACTGCTAGGTATGAGCAAAAACACCATGTGGGAGATTAAACTCATTTCCTATCGCACGCGCAATTCTATAGCACCTATCTATGTACGAGTATATAATTATATTGGTATTTTTTTAACGTCGCATTGGATGTGATCGATATAACTGACAATGTTTAACAAAGTGCCTAAATGGTTGGGTAGTTTTTAGGTGAGATGAGAAAAAAAATGTTTTTTATTACCATAGAGCTTATTCACCCAATTCTGCTTGTTATGCTAAGTTATCTCACAGTTCTTAAAATATACTCGTCACTTTCTTACATAGGTGTGCGAGAAATTGAGATGTGACAATTTTAGAACTGTCAAATTAGGTTTTTAGTAACTCTGTCCTGCCCGGATAGGAGCATTTGTTTATTTTTCATTATCTTCCGTTTTTATATCCCTCGCAAAGTATACATGCACGAATAAGTGGTCTAGTCTAAGGTACTCCTAGTGTAGACCATGTTATTAGCGACGTATGCACGTGTAGGACGAATTTGCTTTCACTGCCGGCAGATAGTTAGATAGTTACTATGTTGTATTACTTAATTACAGCCCTGCTCTAGTAACGGAGACATGTTTGTTGATTTGAGAGATTTGAGAGTTAATGAACGAGTTAAGAGAAATCTTCACTACTTAGTTTGTAGGTAAATGAATCCAATTAATTTTGTAATGCGACTCTCTTAATGTAATAGTTACCTATCTAAAGATATGCTAGTGTTTATTTAAATTAAGATTTCTTTTATAATACCGATGCAATACTATCACTACCCCATCTATAATAGTCATAATATTTTTTCCTTGGCATGGATCTTTCATTGGGTCTAGTTGTAGGTACTTCCCTACTTTTAGAACCATTACATCAACAGTGTTTACGACATTGTTTAAGAAGTTATTATATCGCTCAGTAAATAAATAAAGAAATATACAATATAAACTCGCATTAGCTTCAAGCGTAGCCCTTGGTAGCCCTTGGTAGCCCTTTGTTCTACAATCACGATGAAGCGAGTACAATTACGCACACTTGGTAATGCCACCTATTATGCAAGCAGCTCTTCTAATTACTACGACTATCGATGATCAGATATCATTTTCGCCATTTGTAATGGAAACTTAATGAATCGGATAGGGATGTCACAGACAGGATTAAAGGTTGCGCAGTCGAAGGACAATTTGCGGGATGCTTTATAGTATTTCTAGACTGCTTAAATGCAACGAGAAACGAGGAGGAGGCCAAAGGTTTTTTCGTACTTCGCTAACTAATTCAAATAAAAGTTCTCGTCTCGCCAGGCTTTGAAAAACTACCTACTTAATTTTACAGTGTATATTTTTTTTATCTTCATAAGTTATATTTGGAAAACACTTCAAAAGAAAGATTGAAAGAATGAGTTTGTGATAAAGGTAAGAAACAAATTACTTAAAGCATCACCTATTTTACACAACATATCTTCTAAGGCGAAAACCGGTATACAAGAGTCGTAACCTTCTTTTATAATCTTCTCCTACCTGAACCTGGTGGCAACGGCATAATTGAAAGAGGTAAAGAGCTTTCTTCCTCATACTTATAGCCGCACCGCACGGCGCGGGCGCCTATAGGTACCACGAAATAAAAACGAAGGGTTACAGAATACGAACCATTGACGAAAAAAACTGTACTTTGGCACGAACATATAATTTCACAGAAAAAAGTTTTTTATTCAATCACGAAGCCGTAAAAATATTTATATAAAACTTAAAGGTACCTAAGGTAGGTAGTGAACATTACCTTAAAGTACCTCAGCCGAGTGACCATAAGTAACCCAACAGCAGCCGATCGCCAGCTGCGGCGCAGCTATCGAGCGGCAATATTTCACCAGCTAGCGGCTATCACCTGTCAAATCGAACAAGTGTTCCGCCCGTTGCAACCCTATTTAAATATCAACCGTTTAGAGGCAAATACGCCTCGTTCTTTATCGCGCAACCTGATTTAGGTACGGGTTGCTGATTGTACGCGGGTGTTTATAAGGTGTCACGATATTCTTAATAGGGTATTGAAAGAGTTACGCTTGAACTAGGGTTAAACATAGCATAATATTTTAAAGCAAACAGGTATCAAAAGATAATTAACCCCGATTCGGGCAGGCCAAAATTACTAAACTAAGCAAATTTGACAGTTTTAAAATTGACTCCCCTCTTTTTGTTTCCATAAGTGTGAAAAGGATGGATATAATTTTAACATATAATTTTTGTGACAGGCTGAATTGGGGTCATTAGCTAACTAAAGAACTAAGCAACGTGGCAATACGTTGACACTTATTATTGTGCTCCTACGAATCATCGTATATTGTATTTTTAAGAAATAATCATTAGCCTAAGATAAAACACATATAGTCAGTAAACTGCCGCACTCTATTTAATTGTAAATTAATGCTTTGTCCCTTTTCTCTCGGAGAAACACATTTCATAACGAGTCATCCCTACTTTACATACATTTACATCCACTTTGACGCATAAAATACAGTTGGATGTATCGATGCGTGTCATCCTCTCGAGCTTTCAAAACGCCGTGTTTGAGAGACTTAGCCATAAGAAATGTTTATAATGGCTTTGTATGCAAAATAAGCTAATGCATTTCAGTCTTACTAGATAGTGTCACTTTACTGCCTGAACCATAAGATACGATTGTCAACCTTACTACGACTCTGCGTTGACTTTCTTTTGTAATTTCACGTCTGTATACAAAAGACGAATTTCGAATATAAAATAGTCACGTGGGTGAACGCGACAATCACACTCGAATTTAAATAAAATCTGCATACGGCTGTTGTAGTGTTTGATTGATGATATTAAACAGTGACGAAACGAAAGGATGCGTCTGTTTACGGTGCCAAAGGTGACTGTATGTAGATTAGATCCATCGTCTAATTCGACACGCGATTCAAACTGACATCTCATTGTTTATAAATAACAAAAAAGCAAGACCTTTGACATTCAAAGTCATTGAATAAGCACGCTTGTATCACTCTAGCAATCTCGTGCTAATATAGTAATATACTGTTTTATAAGTTAACAACAAAGGTGCAAACACTTTTAGTCATAAATCAGGTACCAGATTACAATAACAAGGTGTTGATGTTGGTAATGCATTCATTTGGTGAGATATCATTAATAAAATGTGAGAAATAGTTGACATATTGTACAGTCAATGTTGTTAGTCGAAGCAGTACTGAATGCGTGAAGTAGGATTTTATTTGCATAGTAGTACTTATTACATCGTAGTTGACTTAATCGCGCAAAGTAGCGCAGCTTTTGCAGCAAGGCAAAAGAGAGCTCAAAATAAAAAGTAATTATAAAATCCTTTTTAATATTCTATGTATAATGGTAGTATTCTACTTTTCAACTAATCACGGTGACACTAGGTATACGTGTTGAATTTCTTATTTATATTATGTAATTCTTCTTCTTCTGTGTGTAACTTCTGTCCGAAAATATGTAAACTTTACTACGACGCCTTTTACTGGCCGATTTCAACAATATTTAGCTAAAATACGGGACACTGAGTTTTAAATAAGTTCTAAATAGAAAAAAGCGGCCAAGTGTTGTCATTTATTTAGTCACTAAAAGTAATATAAACATATATGTTATAGTATAATATAGCTTTATTTATGGCTAAAAATTTACTTTAAACCAAAAACTCACAGTTAGGACATATTGATCTTTGACATTATATTGAATATTGCTCGTACATATCTCACATTCTTTTTGTTTTAGTCGATTAACTTTTAGCACCTAGAATCAAAAACCTGAGTAAAACTGTGACATTCACAATTGCGAAACCATTAGGGTTCCGCGGAACCCTAATGGTTTCGCAATTTAACTAGAGTCCAGAGAGTAGCAGACTGCAAACATCGAGAACATTCTATTGAAATAGCTGGAACTGTACGCATGTCAGTGGCAGTGCGGTTAACATCTCAATGGCGCATGGCTGTGAAGCGCCATATTCGCCACAAGAATGCCCTCTGTTTCAACGGATGCGTCGGCGCAGCCCGGCTTCCTGCCATGCCGCGAATTTATGTGGGTGTTACGCAATACCAGCATTTACATAATGGATCTGTTGGAGAAATAACTGAAACAACAGAGAAACTAGTATATAGAATACTCAAATAAAAAAATATGACAAATGAATTTAAATCTGTATAGGTACCGAAAATTGACATAATATTCCTAGACACACTTAAAATACGTAAAATAATTATTTTGAAATATTTTAGTACTTTTTAACATCCACAAACACAAAGACAAGAAAATTGGGTTTGCAGAAATATTATATTTGATATTTTTTTTTAGTTTCATTCATTACTATAACTAACTTTTGCCGTCCGCGGCTTCGCAGGCGATATGTTTGCTTTCAAGGGGCAAAATCTCGGGCTTAGCACTCTCGTACCACGGATTAATAATATGGAGATATAGGTTCTTAGGAAAGTTTTTTTGTGAGTACGTATGTTTATTTTCTAGATAAAAACACTACTTTGTAATTTATATCAAAAACTGTTTCTGAATAAAAAAGTACAGGTATCTTTACTTACACGCAGTATAAAACAAACATATAAACCCAGTATTAAGCCTTAGGAGGAGATAGGACAAAGGTGGAGTGCATTGTAATTGCTTATACAAGAGGTTATCAGTAGCGGATACTTGTAGGGGTCATAAGTTATAAGGAGAATGTTGTGTCGGTGATAGCAGAGTTTATTCGCTGCTGTTACGCTATTATTACCTGAAACGAATATAGAACTCGGTTAGGTAGTTACCAAAAAGTTAAAAGTAATTAAGTATTGATTGTCGCTAGAACTAGAGTTATTACACTGAAAATTCGATATATTGGCAAAATTATGTAATAAACTTCCAAAAATAGCGATACTTATGAAACAACTCCGTGTTATAGAAATTAATCCTTTGATTTCCAGATAAGTATGAATACAAATGTCTATACAAAAATATATGAATGACAGTGCATCAAAGGCACTGATTGGTCCTCAAGTAACCTCAGCTAAATAGTAACGTAATTTATCTTTCATTTACCCCCAACATTGGTTCCATTTCGCCACACTCCACAATGCTAAACTACGCTGTAACTCAGGATCTCAAGACACATTAGAGAAACATTCCAAACAATCCCTTTACAAAAGTTAAAGTTGGTTATTAAATCAAGAGGCGAGCCACTGCACAATCGTCGCGTGGGCATTTGGCCCGGGCGTCCCGCGGAGCACATCTGTTTTTACTCGGAGCTAGGAAAGTAAAGAAAGTCAGGTGATAAGCGTCAACGTTTTTCAGTTTATATATAGAGCAATATTTATTGGTCGATGAAATTGATTTATTGATGATCAGTAAACATTGATGATACTAGCCAGTAATCGGTATTATACCGTGTGTAAGTTTTACCATTGTCTAGTACTTCCATGGATGGTTAAACTCACTGGACATCGTATTTGTAGTACCTACCATTTAAAAAAGTATAACCATACCGTTCTCGAGAAGTAGATTTTGCACAATTTTTTTCATATATATAGAAATTTTATCTATTCGAATCTATTTAAGAAGGAACCGTGTGTTTCTTCCAATTATTCATTATTATATAAAATTGACAAGTAAATAGAGTCCGCTCTAGAAACATCTCTATTGTCTCGATAAAAACAGATGACAACACATATCCCAAAAAACTGTAATTTGTGTGTAACGAAATGAAGTAACGAAAAAACAAATACCAAAGTCTAGGAAGGTATATTCATTTTATAAGCGTCGTTACGTGGATTATGCATTGAAAGTCATCCTATGAGATACAGAAGCGTTTCACGAGAATACTCTCAAAAATGCCACATCCTCTCAATTCATCCATCCTAGACTACACTCGCAGCCACCTTTAGCACAAAGCAAGCTAGGAAACTGCTCCTGGCTCTGATAAATCCCTCACAGTGCCCCTCTGTCGGTGTCGACATAAACGTATTGTAGTCTCCAGTAACGTCGTTAATAAACCGCCGTGAAGATGTCGTTAGCGTCCGTTCACGATTATGTTGTAACTGAACTTATGTATGGGTGTAATAATCAGCTGCATGAGCTTCAGTCGATGGATGATTTGATTTTGTTTCAGTCTTATACCAATAGAAAGGCATTTTAGATATAATTGAGTTTTTAATTTGATTTACACAAAGTAATTTTATATGTAAATAATTAAAGTAAACATGAAAGCACATATTAATAGCTGTGTAACTAGAGGCGGCATTATCGCTTATACAACATCAATAATGTAAAGCGCTCGCAGCAGCTAGGTTTGGTCTCTAAATCGAAGTTAAGCAACATACAACTCGCTGAGGTTTGCATGGGTGACTGTGGAGTGGCAATTTAGCAACTGAGTAAAACCGTGGATCAAATAACATGAGGTATTGTGGGTTCTAGTTGTAATACGTTTGAGATTTTACAATACAAATAAAATTGTAGTCTGCAATGCGTTGACAAATATTTTCTAGTCCAGTGCAAGTATGTATTGATACATGTGTATATACTATGCCACAATGAAATAAAACGCATTAATATACACACCACAATGGTTCAATATTTAACTTACCTTTCATCACTCCCAACATTGTCCGTTAAAATAAGCATGATACCGGTTTCATAGCCATTAACTTTAATAATATTATTGTTTCCATACCATCCGTGCCCAATACAGCGTCTGATATTCAACCAGAAGCTCCTTTATCACTGTACACTAAACACCTTTGTCATAGAAATATTGCAACAACTATTATATCATCCCAGCAATCTCGGTACGCTGTCCTTTGGGGGTGCGTTGGGGCATTTGGATCTTTAGTGATCTACATGTAACTAACTGCTCTTTTTAGACTGTAGTTAGCTATTACTTTCTATAAACATAGCCAATTGTAATTTTTGGTACCCATAAATCCATATTTGAACCAGAACGGAGATAATTTAGTAAAAAGACGAAATTTGTTTAAATATCTTTACATAGATATGCTTTTAATATTAATATATTTCTAATGTACCTATAACCAAAGTAGCTCGTCCAAGCATCATAGAATATCATAATTATATACTTCTCATCATCTGCTGCAACATATATTTGCTATCGTGGGACAAATAACCCATACCAAAAACGAAAGGGATTAAAAAGAATAGATTTATATTGAAAGAAATCAGTTTTTTATTCACATAATAGGTTCATTGTAACAAGGTTCTAAAGTTTTTGCGTATTTATTCAGCAGATTCTAGACCAGTGGCATCCGATATGGTTCGGTCCATCAGATAGCCCCGGCGATCTGCGCTGGGCCCCATTACAATACTAACTTCACTATTATCTTAATCTAACTGCTTCTTTATTGTATAAAATCATCATATAAATAGGTATTTTATTCGGGCTATAACGGTATTTTATTCGGGTTGCGGGATCAGGGGTTCTGTATAGTGTAACGTTAATGATTAAACGGTTCAAATTATTATTTTTATAGCGAGTAAAACTTTTTGTGCAAGTCCGTGGAAATCCTGTACCTAGTAATGGCGTAAAATGTGTGTAAATCCTTCTTGCCATTCATACAGTTCTGAGTCGTTACAACACAATCGCCTTTTTTTCTCATTGTATCGCATCTGTATAATTGACTTTGTTTTTGTTTTTTTTAAACAAATAATGTTTATGTTTATGTAGTAGTAGTTTAAAAAACATCACTTTATTACATTGAAAAATTGATCTCAAAAAGCTGGACACAGTAAGTAGGTAGTTAGTTATCTATGTATACATGAAATATATGAAAACTTTATTCCGATACCTACCGATTTGTTGTAGGTACATAATCTAGCTCTTCAAATTGTAAGTCTGAATTAGACTAGTAAGTAACTAGTTTTAGCATTAATAAATATCTACTCTACTTCGTTGAAATAACTATTTGAATTTACAAGCGTTTAATTATTACCATGGTTACGAAACAATAATAACATAGGACACGCATTCCTCGCTGGCTTATCATCTATCATACGCTGTCATTACATACATTTAACGCTGGCTCTACTTATTCATAGAGTCAGAATACCTATAGCAGTATGAGTATACAGGTCAAAACGCTTTAAAAAATCATACAATTTATTTACTAGTAGTATTCGCGAAAACGATGTTGTTTAAAACTTACTATAAAACGACTTGACCGTTTTTTAAACATTCTGGAATCCTATTGTGTTTTGGATGTTTTTTCCAGATATTATTGAGATCAGTCAGCAAGGCGCTGTAGCAAACTACTTTCTTTTTTGGAAGACACAAAAATCGAAAATTCACAGCATATAAGTTTCATCAAGATTGTTTGGAAACTATGAACTTTACGCGAGTACGTAATTTCTTGCGAACAATACATACGAACATACTAACCAACAGACGAAAAATCATTTTTCCAAACTCGAAGCAGAGACGTTTCTAACGCCGGATAATTAATAACTACATTCTATCGTTTTCCTAAGGTGTTCAATTAGTACAAATGACAAGTAAAAAAATCACAAACTCGAATAAAATTATCGCTCTTTTACCTACTCTTGTAATCTTTGCTTCAGTACTTAATTCGACAGTATTGTTGTAATGTTTGTTACCCGATTTCACGGAGACGGGACTTAAAAAATCTTATTTTTGTTTGTCAGGATTAACTTAAACTAATCTTTCTACGTTATGGAACCTCATAGAAAGGTTACCTGTTTTTAGTTTAGTCAAAATCTGTCAAAAAGTTTCATTTTTAAATCTAAATAATTGAAAAAGTACTATCAGCGTCTGCCGTTATGGAAGTTGATAGTCACTTTTTTAAATAATTATTTTATTATGTTAAGAATAAATAGTTACAATAATATTTTTTTTAAATATTTTTTTTTTAATTTTTATTAACCTAGACTAATTTTTTTTTTTTTAAGATTAAACTATATTCAAAAGATGTGTAACATAGATCCAACCCAGCAAATAAGTTAAATTGAAACAGAAATAGAAAGTCTGTCGTAGAATCGATCTTGGCTATTAACATGTGGTAGGCTAATAGTCGTGGCCGGCCGTCTCTATTATACGGTGCTTATGTAGATCTCTAATATTCTAGATACAACATAATATAATTATTTGTAACGATTTTTATAAATATATTGAAGTCTCCATACAGTACCATACCAAATGTAGATGAAAGATTGGAATTCAAAACCCGGTGTGAAGTTGTATCTCTGAACACTTTTTGCTAATTGAACTTAAATCAAAAAAATATGTCAAGTATATTAACTAAATACCAACGGCAGGGTCGTATACTAGTATACTTTTTTTAGTAAATGAATTTGATTTATATACCAAGTACTGGCCAACTTTGAATAAATTTATAACGAAGCACCTGAAAAATATCCTTTCAAATAAAATAAAAAAATCCAAATCGGTATAGGCATCTCAGACTAAGGCTATGCCGGAGGTGTTTAGACGTCTTAGAAACTTTGGAGGATACGGAAAGCAAAGAAGAAGACAAAATTCGAAAATAACACTTCTAGTTATTCTAACCTCATCACAGAAGCCCACACATTCCGTTGATGAATCTCAGGGCAGATTCGCTTGGAGGTAATAAATTTCACAAGATCACTGGTGGTATGATTAATAAACTTGCACTGGACAAAAATGAAGAGGGCCGCCTCTACGTGGGTGTTTAATTTGTGTACCAGCTCGTTTATCTTCATATAATTTAGTATTAGCATCAGTGGTTGAGGTGAGCGTTATGGTGTTTAGATTTAATAGAGAGTTGTTATGAAATGATTTGTTAATAGCTAGAGGGATTTGCGTTTATTAGTTGGTGAATTTCTGTTAATTCTGTGGGATACAGTTTTATTCTTTTTGTGATACACGTCATTATATTAGTCTCATTTTATGTTTTATGACTTACAAAACGATATAGATATTCAATTCGACTGCATTTTTGTATGTTTGATACTTGTTAACACAGGGACGGCTTGATAATATGATAAAATCTTGTTCTTGCTCAATATTAATGACGAAAATAGGTAGAGACATGAACTATTGTTGTATAGATATGGTACGGAGCCCTTAGTGCTGGAGTCCGACTCGCAAATTGCTGATTTTTTAAATACCTGTGTAGTAACTTTTTGAAGAATAAACACCATACAACTTGTCACTAAAATTACATTTTGTAATAAGATTAAAGCATAGTTAATGTTTTATTATAAAATCGCGAATATAAAAAATATAACTCTAGTGACAGAGTAGAGTACAAATAGTATTTTCAATTCACATAAGTTTTCATACTAAACAAAGTAAAGTCGAATTGAGTACTTTTTTTTTTCGAAGTCTAGATGTCAAGTTTAGAAACATAGATCGGAAATACACTACTTCTGAATTCGTCTTTAGATGTTGTTACTATTACACGTATTAGCAATACCACGTTGCTGATAACAGCTACTGTGCCCCTTATCCCGAGTCTAGATAATTATATTAGTTTCTACAAGATGAGATGTCAATTAAACCCAAGTAGGTTCCGTAATACTTACTAGTAGACGTATATTTGAAACACTGTTTAATATCAATACGAAGTCGTTAGTGTAACATAATCTAATTGGTATAACACCTGCCAGATTAAGAAAAACGTTTAATTTCTAGATTATTGCAGACAACATTCAACCAGATGGTTAGCATCAAAATCAACCTAATTACAGGCATAATTATAATTAGCTTAATCATTTTTACTAAGCAAAGCGTTAGTACCGTAATGATTTAATTTTATAATACTGTCTTTACGTTTATTTGGCAAAAATAACGCGGGGTTTCACTTAACTTTAGTTTTTATGGATATGGAACAGTGAAAATGTTATAGGTATGATACTAATCAATTTCCAGTAACCTTGCATAAGAGCGAATATTGAAAAGCTTTGATAATTTCAAAGCAATAATATTTGAGTACTCGTAAGCACCAACCAACTATTGATCGAATACTTTGAATTGATCGAAACTATTCATAAATTAAAAGTTTTTTGACAGAGCCGGTGCCGAAACAATTTATGCAAATGTAGATAGGCTATAAAACACTAATGTCACTATAAAATTGATATATTGATGGACATTGCGTTTTTGAATGATAAGTTTAAAGTGATAACGTGACAGCGAGTAGGTAAATCACTTGGTCGTGATGCGGACTACGCAGATATGTACAGGTGAAGGGGTCACTTGACCTCAATTCTTAAATCAAGTCAATTAATTACAGAAAATCTCAAATAATCTCCCTTTAATTGATTCGATAAAGTGACCTTTAATTAACAACGAATGAACGAAAAATGTTATTTGAATGGAGAATTTTATCGACCTGTTTTGGGTCACAAAGAGTTAAGGTTTCGTGTTACAATACGAGTGTAAGAAAAACCTTACTAGTAGTTAATAAAACAGTAGTGATTCTAGGGCTAATATTATTAGGGGCATATCTCTTTTTGTGTGTTTTTTATATTAGGTACGTTGTGTTTTTGCTATCTTATACAGGGTTTTCGCTTTGGGGTATACTAAGCCGAAAGGAGCTTCCTGTACTCTTCCTAAGGAGCAGGTAAATTAAAAATATTCACTATGAGATCAATTCCGAATTCAAGAAATAAAATCTACCGTTTTAGCCGATGACCGATTAACTTTTTGAATGGAACAGCAGATTGTTTTCTCGAGCTCAGGGTTGGTCCGATAATAATAGTGGTTCTCAATTATGAGTATAGTAACTCCCTTTTGACTCAGTACACCCTTTACCAATAGCACTGGTGGCCTTTACTATTATTTAAAAAAATCTGTTTATACACAAAAGTGTCAAATTGATATAGTCCGAAGTTCCTATTTTTCACAATTCAAATACTTACATAAAATTAATACATGAACTTTTTCTATCGATCGATCTACTTATTTGAATCTATCAAGTGAATATATATTTTAAGCACTAACTATCAGTTTTCCATGATCCGTTTTCATATTGTTGTTAAAACACAAAATTTAGCATAGCAACCCGCAACATGGCTCTTATGTGTCTTCATAACGAACTTTCTGGTCCTTTCTTCTTCTACACATAGGTGGAGCAAATTGCTTTTTTGTTATATTTTTATTGTAGGACATCCAAACGTCTTTTTTATGACTTATAACTTCTACGCGAAGGCAAATAACCGGGACTTTTAATTTCACGGTAGCACTCAATCATAAATATCTACTCCGGCATCTCCCATCTAAAACTTGATCCGAATGAACGTTGCTGAACATTGGTGATTTAACATAAGAGTACTGCAATGTCCCTGCTTAGAATTATAGATTAGCAATGAGTAGGTCCAGGCACGCGCGGGCGGCAACCAGTCGCTCTAATTTCGCAAGCTCGTCGCTTCATACCGCACTATATCACTAAAGATATTTACTGGCCGGCCACCGCCCTCAGTGACAACGTTATCGGTTATCAGTGTAGGTATGCATGTAGATAGCAGCTGGCTAAAGCGATAGGCGGCCTTCGGGCATAAGGCTCGCAATCACCGATCCATTTCGATCGCCGTAGATATGACAGCTCGTGACCAATTTATGGCAGGGATATTTGTTTGAGTAGCAGGATTTCTTCGCGGGATAAAGAAATTTCTACTGTTCTCAGACAGCATATTGATGTCAAACCTATATGAGTTCAAAAATTACATGACTCTAATTTGTAAGAAAATCAATGCTATATTCACCAAGAAAAAAAACAGATACAGATGCTTGGTCGCAACCAAAAAAGCAATAGTCCAGTCTATAACCAATGTCGGTGTTTATTATAAAAAAAATATGATATTCTTTTTGTCAATACACTCTCGATTTAACAATGCTCTATTTAGTAATGTCAGTTACATAATAACGATTACAAACTATGCTACTTCGTCAGGCCTTAATACAAATATTTATTAGAAAATACCACTTAAAAACACATTGAAAACGTCGTAATACCAAATCTCAATGCAATATTCTCACATTCTTATACTAAAACATCTGAAACCTCAGTATTCGTTATTGTGACAACGTCATAAAATAAATAATTATAACGGCGTGTGCCAAACATAATTTAAAAGAAGCACAATGATTGTTTCTTAATGACTCTTAATGAGTTGCTATTAAGAGTAATCGCTTCAACTATGAATGCTGCGCTATTTTGCTGGCGAAAGGGAGGGTAGCAAACTATTTTAGACGAAGTAAGGGTGTTTATGTGAAAAAACATAATCTGGTTCAATAAATATATCAAAAAAAATATAAATGGAACCTTTCCATAAAATAATTTGTATTAGCAAATTATTTTATGGAAATTTTATTATTATTTAGTGAATATTCTTTTCCGATATCTAGAATGATCGCACAGAAAGAGTTGTTTGCATTATACAGACACCCTTGGCACAAACCAAGCCGTGGTATATTGTCTTGGTTTGTGCCATGAACAAGTTATAGTGGCAAGCAAAATAAACTCTAGTACCTAAATAATCTTTAGTACCTATATCTATGGTCTATCGTAGAAGAAATGCCCTGCAGATGTATTCAGTGAGAAGAGGAGGGTCAAACACGATGCAGCCATTTGTTTGGATAACAATCACATGGAGATTGTTCAAATGCTATTTATATTGTGATTATCATCCTTAGATTTGTGTGTTACTTGAGAAGCCGCATGCAATCTACTACTACAGCTGCGCTTTGCGGTTTTACCCGCGGTGAATATATAAAAATCCCATAGGAACACTTAATTTTCCAAGATCAAATGTTACCTATTTATCAATCCAGGGTATAAGCTATATTTGTGCAAAATTTCATCCAAATTCGTTCAGTAGCTCAGTAGTAAATATACATACTCGTACCTACAACCTTTCACGTTTATAATATTCGTAAGGTTGTCTATGGAACAAAACGCCAAAACAATTTTTTTTTAGATATTTTTCGAGTAGCCAAAGACGATTAAGCAATCAAGTTTTTTAATAATAATATTTAAAAATAAGTTTTATCCTATACTTTGTCTATGTAGTTTACAATACATATATATGAAGAGTGTACTCGTAACATTAGGAAACTCTTATCTTAGATAATTTAAATAATCTTAGATAATTTAAAACAAATTAACTTGTAGTGATCATTTATTATAATTTTTGCTATTTAAAAAAAACACTCAGAAGGTTTCGTAAGGTGTCGACTACAGAATTATAAATATGTTGCTTAATTATTTAGCTTTTTATTCGTGCATAAGTAACAACTAGATTTTTAAATGTGGCACGTGCCTTTATTAACATAAACAAAATGACAAACTACAAAAAAAAAAAAAATTAGCAGAAAGATATAGTAGATAGAGATAGAGAAGATAAGTATAGACCATTTTAGATCTACAGATAATCCAAATGCTCCAACCCACCACCAGAAGGCAGCGTGCCTAGTATGCTAGCCGCATTACCACACTCAACCGCAATGCCTTATATGTTGGGCTAAATAAAAACCAGCACACAATATTTTTTTCATTTTTCATTCTTTCATTCTATTTCAACTAGATTTTTTCATAAGAAATTTTAAATTTAACTATTAAGCACAAGAGTCACAAGCTAAAGCAGGATCATTACCCGTAATGTGATATAGTCTGTTATAGAGATAAAACCTTTACAGTTCACCAGCTTTACACATATAGTTTATCAACAGCTATGTGTATCTAGGTGCATAATGGGCCCAGGCATGCCCTGGGTGTGTCCAAGGCAATTGATAGCGTCGGTCCGAACTACATGATGTCCGCTCAGAAAGGCTTGTAGCGCCCTCAGGGTATAAATATAACAGGAGTCGGTGTCTTAAAGGGTACGCGGAAGCCAGCTGTGTCTTAGCAGGATTAATTTATTATTAGCACAATTTTGTAATAGAATGCTAGAAAATATTTAAACAGGTCCGGTGAAAATCGTAATAATTCGCAGGATCATATCTATCATACCTAATCGCTTTATGTATGTATGACTTTACGTACACGTGTATATCCTTTTGTTTTTTTGTTGCAGTTGCAAAAAACTAATATTGTGCTATATTTTGGGACGTAAACACTTTCATGTCTTATCATTCAAGCTTCTATAATATTATTTAAAGCCTTTTGAAGATTTTTTGACATCGCTATTTACATATTATTTGCTAATGATGTAAAAAGGAATTCAAACGCTAATAGTTACTTTAAAATAGCATAAGTTTCAAGAATCTCCATCTAAATAAGCAACCAAATTGGTCATCTGACTGGAATTAAGCATCGTAATCGGCTTTCTATTGTTTGTTCCATATAAGTATGCAATGCCTATGAGTAATGCCCATCTCTTTGGATGACTCTAATGCGCAAACGCAGCCTCGCAAACGAATCTAGTGCGCAGCTGCACGAGTTTTCACAACCGCAGTTGGACTATCCAACTCCATTTAAGCGATAGATAGAACAATACAAATATTGACTGTACAGTTCATAATTACGGGAGTGCTCGCCTCGCATAGCGCTATGTCGAAACATCGCATAATTATCGCGTCAGCATCACAATGTCAGAAGTGCATAAATCCGGCACAACCCTGAGCCCCAAGGTTGTCCCTAATTATACCTTTCGAATGAGACGTCATTTCCTTGCGCTTACGAAACATTAAAATGTAAAAAGAGGCTTTTTCGCGTTTCAAAGGTGTGAATTTAAATAATTGCAATAATCTCGCCGTCGGACGGACATGCGAACTTAATGAGCGGTGTCGGGTGAAGAAGACAGCCGAATCACCGATGCTTCGGTCTCCGACAAAGAGCAGCAATATTGCCTGTCCGGACGACACCTCGGCTTTCGACCGCATCGCACTTTACGGTAATTATTGTCGGGATTAATTATAAAAGAGGCTACGTGCCATTTTGATGAATTACCGTTGCGACCCTTCCGGAGTACCGTTATCGGCTAGAAATTGTATGAACATTTTTAGTGAAACAAACGAAAGACTTGATCAGGGACAAGTGGAATGTTGTGGTCTCGGCCTACCCCAAGACGATAGAATAGGATTATATGAGACATCTTATTCTGTGTACAAATTACATTACGCAATAATTGAGCAATAATGTAGTGCTTTTTTGTTAGCTGTCCTGTTTATTAAACTTTGATATTAAATCAACTTACAACACGTATGCTAACTAGTTCACTACGAGTATACTTATAACAAACTGTTATTTTTGATCTTGATAAGCACCTATCAAAACCTTTTACCAACAATTAAGTACTAAATTATACATCGAAAGAAATTATAAAAGCTCTTGCCTTCGGCCATAAGAATTGATAAAGCAATCAAGATTCGATGTTCGGTTTTGGGGCAGTTACACAATTGTAAAATTTTACAACCCAGCATTTGCGACAATTGTCATTTATGAATGTACGAACGTGGTTTTTCTCAAGGTTCCTTTCAGTTCGGCCTTTTGATCTTTTGATTTGGCAACTATTTTCCATATAATTTTCTTCCATTTATTGCTTGTAATGAGAGATTGAATACATTTAATATGGATTTAATGTACGATTAACTGCAAATGAAGATATCTTAAAGATCATTAATAAAGAATAATAGTACAAATTTACCGATCGATAATTTGATGCTGAATATTTTGCTTTGACTTATTCAAACTAATAATCATTCAAAACTCACATCTTCTGACTATACCACATATAATACTTTCGCAAAACTAAGTTGACATGTTAACAACAACATAGCCTGAAAAAAGTTTTGTATGGTTGACTGTCTTTCAAAGAAGATATCGATGTAATTCAAAGATGGACTCTACAAATTGATTGTAAAACATAAACGATTTTTATTTAATAAAATAAAGTGCATCATTTGATTTTTAAATTAAAAAATACTTTCCTGCATCTACAGCCTTTTATATTGTATTAGAAGATATGACAATAAATCACGCAGATATATGTATGGAAATGATAAAGACAAAGGTAGAACTAGCAAACAATTAGTTGCAAATATCTGATTGCAAATCCTCGTACATCAGTCACTAGCAAGCTTCCGCCGAGGCTTGTCTGCACCCAATGCGGACCTCCTATGATAGATATACTGACTTAACCTACATGACAACTCATTTTCTCGTAACATACTCCATTACCAAACGCTCAAATAACACAGCAGCGATCACCTTCGCAATAACGGACGATAATGGTAGCCTTATTCATACAACCATCATTATTTTCTGTCTCGCAACAAGGCAAAAACAATCAATAAAAATAAATCATTTAAATAACCATAAACACGTATTACAATGCGCCGACATTACATCTCCTAATGATTTCGCTAACGAATCATTGAAAGTGGTCAGATCGCGTGCCCGGGCGCAGTGCGCGGCGATATAATCGCGTAGCAGGTCCGCTTGTGTGTGTGAGCTCTGCTTATGTGCGTGCAATGCGGCTGTAATGACACGGGCTAGAAGATTTTGCAGTACTCTAGTTTTGGTTTTTATTGTAGTTTAAATTTGCATCTCATAGAAAGTCCTTGCGAAGTCGCAATGTTTTTTAAAGTTCCGGAACAATCAGTATAAATGTACGAATTTTAATTAAACTTAATTTTGTTGTCCTATTAATGGTCTTCTTCATATATTTTTTGTCCATCATTTTGATCCAACATCTACGAATACAATAAACTATATGTACTTATGTGACAATGGGAAACTGTGAGTATGGAGAAAATTTTGCCGAACTTATAACAGAGACGCTTTTCATCGTCTATTAAGTTATATAGTAGTTAACCAAATAAGTCGTTCATCTAGAGAGTTCTCTCACTGCCCCTGTGCTGTGGTAATAATATGAAAGTGTTGTCGGAGCCCCGCCCTAGCCTCGAGCGGGCCCGCTGTTCCATTTACATCTCTGGTACTTTATTAAGCCTTCTGTCGAGCACTGCCGCGAACGAGTTAGGTTAGAACTAGACTGTGATAACAGTGTTGCTAGCGTGGGGTTCAGTTTTACCAATGTTTTCAAATTTGTCTATATTTTCCATTATTTTCATATTGAGCAATTTTATTATAATCCTTAAAAACCAAAACCTATAAACAGGTTCAGTCCCAAATCGTAATTTTATATATCGATTAACTCTGCCTAAAGTGAAAATTTTTCATAATTACCAGAGTCGGCTTTATTTTTAAATATTTAGCATCATTTCATTTGACTAACATAATTTCAATATTAGTCTATAAAACGCCACAACCAATTACTGAAAATCTGAAATATTACTTCCTTTTTATTTTTGTCGCTTCCCAATAACGGTATAAAAACTAGTCTTATTATGGCAGCACTAGCTGATAACGATGACGCTTGTTGTATCCTTATCGGTCGAGTCTTGCATTTCCTGCGTCTGAGAGACTCATTAATCTAGAGCTGATTCAAGCGCTTTAATTATTTTATTCATTCACGTCTGGAAAATAGACACGCTTAGAAATGTCAACATCTTGAGCTGTGGGGTGCCACGAAAAAAACTTGAATTGTTACTTATAAAGTATATTCGTGTGAATCGTTTTTTTAGCTTGTAAACTTATATAACTATATATAGGAAAAAGTTTAGACAATTTAGGGTGAAAAAAAAATAGGTTGCAGGAATGTTGATCTAAAATACCTCAAGTGTCCTAACTAAGTGGTTGATTCCTAACGGACCACTCCAACTTCATCAAATATCGGAACAATAATTTTAGATATTTTAATTAGAAAACTAACGTGTGATTCATATTTATTCTGATGAAGTTCAACGAATGTAAACCAAACTATAGTTGGACCTTTCCATCAATCAGATACGCCTGAAAACCCTTTTTCTTAAACAATATAATAATATCAGAACTGAGTTTTTCTTTCTAATTATTATTAAAAGAATCGATCCCTGATCCTGATAGAAGCCTAATTGAAACGAATTAAGTAGAATTTGTGACTGTATTTTCCTTACTTACAAACTTACACAGGTTGTGTAAGTAAGTATGTAACTAGTAACATTTCCTCGTACAATGAATTATGACATAGATCATCATTATCAACAGTTCTCAGTACACTCAATACGGCAAACAACGGCGTCATCCGCATTAAAAATAATTGAAACTGTCATCGGGCATCTCATGTTTCTTTAATTTTCATCGGAATGTCGATTATTATAGCATGAATCGTCATCAATACAGCCATAAATATGGTTAACATCTCAATCATTTGATTTAATTTACGTAATCAGTGGTGCTTATTTGGAATGCTGAGTATTCTATAGAGGGACCGGCTTGCTAGACATTGTCTAATAAGAGTAATAAGCTAGCTCGAGGTACAAGAGCAGGCAATAGAACTGGTGCGCCCGACATTATGTAATTGCAAATTAAAATTAGATAGAAAAAACTTGTTTATGAAGACATTGAAAATTTAATTATTCTTCAAATACCTTTTTTATTCCTTTAATTCTGCTACTTACTTAGTAGATACAACTATAAGCGCGGGTGTCAAGTTTATGAACTACTACAATTATGTTTTTTTTTTCAACGAAAGTATATTTTTTTTATATACCCAAGTAAGCTAAGTATAATTCTTTAAATAAAATGAAAACGCAGAGTTAAGTTTGTTACAGCACAATTATAGAAATTCAACTCTTAAGCTAGCTCGAGGTACTACAACATAGGCAATAGAACTGGTGCGCCCGACGTTATGTTAATGCAAATTAAATTTTGATAGAATAAAATTGTCTTTGGATATTGAAGTATAATTTCTTAAATACCTAAGTAAGCTAAGTTAACGCAGAGTAGTATCACATTTTTAGAAATTTAATTTTTAAGACTATTACTTGATTATTTTATAACCATAAGTGTGTGTGTTTGTCCGTCTTCTCTTAAATAACTGAGTGATGGATAAATTTTTAACACAGAGATAGGTAGAGGTCCGGAGAGTGCTACAGATTATTTGTTTAAAAAAAACATAATGCGAGTAACACCTCAAGAATAGCTCGTATTTATATGAGCCGCTTTTATTTCACAGCATTTTATGTGAATACTGGACAGAATTTTTACTAAAAAATTGCATTTAATGTTATGAACACTACAAAAATTAAAATTACATATTTAAATAAAGAAGAATGTGGCCACGTAAAAAAATACTGTTTAGTTTTTCTTCCGTATCATATATTCGATTTCCTATCTATAGTTCTTATAAATACATTATAAATGAGTAAGCAAGTGTTAATTTATTTGTCTGCAATTGTATTGACTGTACGCAACAAATACTTCAGCTATTCGTCTTAGGTCCGAGGCAGGGAGTCAAAGGTTGCCGGTGCGTAGCCTTTACTAACAAATCTATTTGTTTTATACAAAGTCAGATTGATCTTCAAGTCTTCGTTAAAGATATGTAATATTTTTTCTGAACGAAATTACGTCGTTTGTCTTAGCAATATTCAGCAAGAGTAGTGGTTATTAACTAGTGGTGTACTAAGCTAAAAAAGGGTAATTATACTTATTGTAACAAACCACTTTCACTATTGACTTCGACACTATCCAACTTGACTGGCCGGTTGGCGCAGATGGTAGCAAACCTGCCTTCTGCGACGCTGGTCCCGGGTTCGATCCCCGGACAGGTCAAAGATTTGTGTGCATGAACATGTTTGTTTGACCTGTGTCTGGGTGTTTATTATATATATATATATATATATATATATATATAAGTATGTCTATATGTATTTCTAAGTGTATCAGTCATCAGGTTACCATAGCACAGGCTTTGCCTAGTTTGGGACCTGAAGACCTTTGTGTGGATGTTGTCCCATATTATTATTATTATTACTATGGGACCAGGTCTATATTCTCGGGGGGAATTTTCAAGTCGCGGGCATCACTGAGAAATGCAATGGGAAATATAAATAAACAATTATGACGAAAGTTGTTTTTGTTTGTATGGAATAGTGTGGCATCATGGCACGAGTATTTTATTTTTTGCGATCAGTTTTGTCAAGCAGGCATACATTTTTGTATGTCGCACTTCTTTGAAATTGTGCCTATCTAGAGAAGTAGTAAAAAACTACAATAGCTGTTATAAAATCATACTACCAGATAAGGTTTTGTAATTTTAGCAAGCTTTGATCGAATGCGTAACAATACCTAACTCAAGAAATAAGTGAAGCATAAACGCTATTCTGGCAAACCACAAATGCACTTTTTTTTTACAATCTGGTATTTTGATTAGATAGGTATTCGAAGAATATGAATTGACCGAGCGAGCGAATCATCACAACTCCAGGACTGGGATTTTCTTTCGTCGTCGGTCAGAGTACGTTCGTGTGTTTGTATATCTTCTGCAATGACGTAGGTACTCGCGTAATAGCCGTAGGAATTTTTAGATATTTTTCGTAGAGGTTTATAGATTCCCGGGTAATTTCTTGCAAAATAAAGGCGGGGGGTGGATGTTTTAGCTGGATTACAATAATAGTTGTACGGACATCCGCATACAATATTAATAAAGATTCCTTATTATAAAAACAATATTGGAGAAGCCGTTGTCGATTTTTTATAAAGTCGCAAAAATATCGTGTTCGACAATTCGCGAAATAAGGAATAAGTAGTAGGTACCTTTATGATTGATCAAATTTCTTCAACGATTAGGTAAAAGATCAACAAGGATTTGCGTCTTGATAAATAAATCTAGATAGTGGCTGTTGTGGTAGTCATTTCATTCTTTTTATATAAATATAGAAAATAATTATTTACTACTTACTTACTTTAACAATACTCTACTTAACTAACATCGCCTTGAATCGTTTGTCACAGTAAATTCTGAGAATTAACTGTGACAAACAACGATTCAACAGTCGTTACGATGTCCGTCACATATCTTTGCCCACTGAGTCATAAGAATGCGCATGTAGTTCGTAATCGATCAGAAACGCAAAGCAATCTAGGCGTCAAAATAACTTTTAGGCAACATTCTAGATACTGTTGTGATGAAATATCTTTGTCTGATTGTTACCGTGATCAGACATGCACGTTCGTCGGTGGTCACCTTCACTGCTGACTGTAATAATGTAATTGAAATAGAATGAAAAACGTACAATAAACCGACATGATATTTGCAATGCAATATAAATAAGTTATAGCAATTTTTGACGTGAAATTTTCTACTCGTTTATTACAAAAATATGAAAATAAACATACTTTTATCTATTTCTGTGGGCAACTAAGCTGATTTGTCGGTTGTGTTTGTTTCATTCACCAAAACTGTTATGAGTTACATACGAGTAGTAACTTTAGAGTAAATATTATAATTATGTAATTGAATTCCTAATTTATATATACTACAATTATATACTTGTCATAACATATATTTACTTAAAATCTACATAAAACTTTAAACATATAAGCGAGTAATTAACGTTTACATTGGAGCTGGTTTCCTAGATTTTTTATTTCGTAAGTTTTTCTTGATGTAGTTTTTAATCAATTAACAAAGATGACGCACGTCTTCTCTCTTTCTGAGTTCTACATGTTTAAATAAGCCATAGCATTGATCCCATCATGTTACAACAATAAACCATTGGGAAACTTCACAAGTTACAATGATCGCTGCAGGCTTGGGCGGGAATCTCCGGGTGCAGCAATTAGTAATAACAATGTTGCCTTTACTCTATCTACTGTGATACCATCTGGTAAGTTATTATGTTATTATACTCACTTAAAGGAGGGAGTATTTATTTATGAATGCAGTTGTAGAAAACTGGGGTAAATCCTACTCGTGTGCATTGTAAGAAAGGAATACGGTAACAAGTAGAATCTCTCATGGATTTGGTAAGAGATTGTAAGTATTTTAGATATAATTTCAAGATAATCTGTCATAAAGACTAGGTTATTACAATTGTAAGGTTTTACGGAATCATAAATATATATTTTTTCTGTATAACAATAGTTAAAACATTCTGAAATTAAAACTTTTTTTGCATATCAGAATGATATGAAATGGCATTATACGGTTTTAATTAGGTCTTATATCTTATAATTTGTTGTCGTTATTCTAACTCACTGTAGATTACAATGTATTGAAAAGCTGTTTTGTTTTTCAAATTCAAAGTTAAATGTACTGTAATCTGTTAACACGCTTAACTGTCAAGCAAGTTTAAATTTAATATATTATTTTATATCTTATGTACCCGTACGTTGCCGGCATATATGTAATTTACCTATTCAGGTTATTATCAGATAAAATCTAATTTATGAAGGTCCTACATGCGTATAGCTTAATTATTTTTATGTCTTAACGACACCTTGTAGGCGCATTAATGATTGAACAGGAAATTTTCGATCAATTAATTATTATTAGTTACTGGATTAAATTAATGAATTATGACAAAATTGTGGCATGTTATTTATATAATGTTTTGAGAACAACTGACAAATTGGTTGCTACTTATAGAAATATATCGGATACGTTTGATTGATTACGCGTTGAAGATAAAGGTTATATATATGTCAAAATCAACGCCAAGTCTTGGCCTCTGAACGTTAAGAGGGCTCTCACGTTTGGGCGCTGCGCAAGTTTAGGTATTTTACGCTACTAGAAAGTCGGCGAACTACGCAACCGATATCTTTATTCAGAGCTTCCCACCCGCCCGCACCAGAGAGCTGCGAGCGTGACTACTAAAACGATCTTGATCCATAGTATACTATATTTTATTGACCAAGCGAGCGAAGCATCTTTGCTTCTAGACTGGCAAAATGTTATGTTGTCTGTCTATTTCAGAAAATTTTAATAGTGGGGGTTTTTTGTTTGGGGCTATATTAGGTCCTTACATATGAAATTGCCGTTTTGTCACTTTGATCGTTTGGTTTTTTCTTTGCGTCACGCAGTTGACAAAATGGAAAACTTGAGATATCCGAAAGATCCGATTTAAAATCCCTTCATTATTGTGCCGGTTGAGTAATGTAACGCAGCAGTTGACGCGCGTTTGTCGGTTTGCTGCACTCAATTCATGAGGTACCCACCTTTCAAGCTTTTTCACCTTTCCAATTTGCTTCAAGTGAATTAAAACAGTTTTTAAACTAACACCGCAGCCTACAGCTAACTCGGACGTGGTTTGCGATAAATCTGCTTCCACAATAGCTTTCAATTTTTCATTAGCAACTTTAGTCTCCGGCCGTCCACGGGGCTTGTTCTGCAGGTCGAAATTTCCAGAACGAAAACGTTGGAACCAAAAACGCATTGTGTTTTCTTTTGTGACACCGCTGCCATACACATCATTAATCCTTCGAGCCGTTTCTGCAGCACTGGTACCACGGTGGAACTTGTACTCGTAAATAACGCGATATTTCAAGTTTTCCATTTTGTAAACTGCGTGACGCAAAGAAAAAAACCAAACGAGGACAAAACAAATGAATTAATGTTTTAGAAATACAAATGTATGAATAAATAACTGTATAAATTTGAAATTGGAATCCCTAACCAAAGAAGAGATATTTGAGATCAAAGTGGCCAGTACGACAAAACGCCAATTTCGTACTGAGTTGCACCTAAGATGTCCCTGAGCTGTACTTGAGTTGCACTTGAGCTGCATTTGAGATGTACCCGATTTGCACTTGAGCTGCATTTGATTTGCTTCTGAGTTGCATTTGATTTGCACCTGAGTTGTACAAAGAATCATTAAATCTATACAGGCATCTCTGATATAGGACCATCAAATTGTTCATGTGTTCAGCACAAACTAAGGAATACTATGGTGTAAAGTTGCGTAGAAAAGGAAGAAGAACTTCGGAAATTTAAGGACATGTATCAAAGCCATTTTGGTTGAAAATTAAATTATAAATATATTCTCAGTTATTTGCGGCTTCTAAGGAATATATGAATTACGATAATCAAAGCTCATGATATCTGTAGACGGGAAAATATTTTTTTTGGTGGACTATAATCAATAGAATCTGCAAAACAAAGCTCGTAAATGAGGTCTGCACGAGTTTTTGCTTAACCATGTACCGGGAAAAAAAAAATTAAATAAGTAAGTAATAAAATTAAAATACACAGCATGATAGTTCAGGAAGAGAAAACAAACTACTTATATTGAGTTATTGCAAATAAAAAAAACCATGGCAAAGTATACAATTCAAACGTGGAGTGTGTGTATTTACGCGGTATGCTGTAATATGGGCCATTAGTTAGTGTGCGGTTCTTAACGCTCTTAACGTGCGTGACGAATTATGATAAGATTTTTAAAAAAAAATTATTACAATTATTGAAAACTCTAAACTGAAATACAAATCCATATTTTCACATGTGAAAATAGCACAATATATTGTTTTATTGCCAGAAGATTAAAAAAATGTATTTGCAAGAAAATGTACGTACTTTGCAACAAAATATGCGTACGTTAGTTTTATGTGAGTTTAATGCTATGTACTTACATAGAAATATAAACCCTAGTTTATAACTCATGTTATGAGCAGTCGCTTAAATTGAACCTTTAAGAAAAAATTACCGCAAAAGTGAATTTGCTGAAAAGTTCTACCACATATTGTTCGACTGGTGTAACTGTTTTGTAATGTTTACTCGTCCGCTCAATTTTTGTTTTTATTTCAGATGATTAAAACATAATACATGTAAACTTTTAATTAAATGACTCGCTAAAATCTTTAACGAGCGATTGGATTTAACCGCATTAATGTCTTTATTTAACTTAAAACAGTCATTACTTTAACGATTATTTCAGCCGTTCGCAAACAAACTGCAACGAAACTTTTATGCACAAAATCAAGTGAAAGGGTCATTTCATATCAAGAATGTCGCAAACGGACTTACTTAATAACAATTAAGAATTATTTTCGTACTACTAAATAAGTAACGACTTATTTCCTAGAAAGGAATTTCCTATAACAAATCCGGCGAGACTACATCCTGCTTTTTACTAAATGGGGTTTTGCCAACGTACTTGATTTTTCGTACTTTCGCCTTCCCCGAAGGACGTCTATAAGATTACGAGCAATAATAAATTGGAAATAACGAAGTGGTCGTATCCTGTATTCGTCGTTACGCGTTGCTATGTATCGTTAATCGTTATTTGTAAAGATAGCGGCGTGATGACGCACGAAAGCTTTTGTAGTATGGAAGATTGGAAACTTCCTTGATGTGGTTTCTACGTATTCACCACGAATAATATAAGTTTTTTTACAATTGGGAAATATTAAAAAAATCTGGTTTCTTGCATATGCAATAACAAACCGGTAAAAGTTTCTGATATTAATTTAATAATATTTAAGCAGTTTGTATTGATTTTCACTACTTTTACGAAGGGTAAATTAAAAATTAAACCAAAATCGGGAATCGCTTTCTGCTTGGAGAGTCGAGAGCTTAAAGTATAAGTGTATACTTTAAGTAAGTTAGTACTAGTAATTCTTTATCACTGCAAAAAGCAGTCTTATAAGGACGCACCTAACTTAGTTTGGCGAAGATATAGATCAATCATAATTATTTGCACGCATCCAGTTAGTCACGACCTCAAAGATAACTTCGTATATTATCTAATTTATTAAGACCTAACTTGCGGTGTCTATATAATATATCTTAACTATACTTACATAAATACTAACAAAATATTTAAGCTGATATGTGCATTACATATACCTACTAATATAATGTATGGAACAAGTGGTTAAAGTGACTTCAAAAAACCCGACTAAATCTTTAAAACTGTATCATCCTAATATTTTCTTTTAATGTTGATGTACTCAGTGTCACTCTCGTCACTAAGACGAATCTATTGGCACCACTCACATAACAATACGACAAGCTGTTTAGGATCTAGAGCAAGACGGTTATGTCTTGCTCTAGATCCTAAACAGCTTGTCCTAAACTTCTTCTTTCGCAGCCGGGTAAAAAAGGGCAAAATCTAACTTTTTAAAACAATTTGGAGGAATAGTCATGAAAATAATTTTTATAATGTAAAATAATTACCAGGTTTTCAATTCACTAAAATATATTTTACCGACATCCCAAAATAGTAATCCAAAGTGGTACTTATTTCGTCAGTATTTTTTTCATGTTTATTGTATTATTTCTTGGAGGCGGCTGTAAATAGAAATAACTGTACAAGCCTGCCGTAATAAAAGACGTTAATCACTTTTTTTAGGAACTTCTTTATATGGTTTCGGTGGCTAGTTGACCCGACGAACTCCGACCCGCTTAACAGTTATATATATTTTCTTCTAAACCTTTCCACATTTTAAACGAGAATTTCAAATATTACATACATATACATAAAATCATATAAAACGCCTAAAATACGCGGCAACGGAGCCGACTAATTTGTTTATCTCCATTGCAGTGGAGACTATGGACAGTTGAGGTAGTAAGGCTAAGAAATTTTTAGGGAGTTAGGACATAGAATTGGTGAAAGATGCGGTGACTTGATGCGGTGATTCGCTCCGGTTCGTTTCTGGTGCAAAGGTTAGCCATCGCCATTCAGCGCGATAATACAGCTAGCGTTATGGGCACCTTTGCGCCAGGTTCGAATCGGGGCGGATTGTTTGACTAAATTTGTATTTCAAATGTCTTTCTTTGTATAGTAGTTAATAATATTGTATACTGAGGTGACTGGTTGAAAATGTAATATATGCAGAGTTATATATAAATATAATATTGGTTATATTATATTTGTTCAAAAATGTATACATTTCAGTTGGTCTCATATAAATTTTATGAAAATCGATCTTTTACATTAGATTACATATAAATAAAAAAATATGGATAATTTTAAGTAAATTTTTCTCTATCTTTTAAATATTACATTCTTAGTTCATTGTTACTTTCGAAACATTTAAGCTTATATAGTTATTGAATGGTACATATAGCGTGCAATCAACTTCAATGATCACAATGAAATATACCTAGGCTATTAAAGTCATAGGTTGCACAATAAATATTTTAAATGAATGTTTAAACTATAAAGATAGTCTAGGCATATTATCCTTGGCTACGCCCAGTGTCAGCCGTTATTGTGTGTGTAGGTAGATGACAATTTCCTACTTGAGTTCGGGATCAATAAGTTTGTAATTGCAATTTATTGTACTGCATTGACAAATACGGTGTGCCCCACGAAAACCAAGTTTTCTATAATTTATTTGTAAAAATCTTTTGGCGATGTTGAACACCTAAATACTCGTTTTTTAATAAATTTTTCAGTATTTTAAATTACTATGGTTGTACCATGTGCCTTGATTCTTTAATGAACAACGATCTCGCTGAAAACGTATGACGTATTTAACTTTATGTTTACGTAATGCGTTATTCTGATGATGTAACGAGCATATTTCGTACCACGGCATGATAGAGAATTTGACATTGGGTTAGTGAATACAATTTCAAGTAAATTTAACGCGCTTAAAATAACGTAGCCGCGTTACGTGTTGAAAATGTTCATAGTGAATGAGATTGCACTGCAGGTTGCAGAATTGCTTCCAAAGATTCGAATTTTTTATCTTAACAAAAAATCTTATTAAAATTTCCTACTCCTGAATAAAGCTAATAATTTAAATAAACAGAGAGGTTTATTAAAGTTATTAATTAACACTTCTCGTTAAATAACATATATCTTAGCATAGGGCAACGAAATGAAATTCTAAGGACACATACTGACTGTTGTCATGTTAACATAATATTGATCGCCGATTCACCAAAGAGAGACTGCCCACAACAGCCTACTCATTTGCATACCTCTTGAAAACAATCCTTGTTGAACCAATAAAGCAAACAAATTGACATTAATACGATACGATTGACAGATCCACGTATTAACAACGTACAATTAATTATCATTAATAGACTAGGAGAAAAAAATTCGAATCTTCGTGCTTCAGACGGCATTGAGATGACAACGGATAGGATTATGTTATAACCAGTCTAAAACGAACTTCCCCGCCTCTTTCCGATTGCCAAATTGCAGTTGGTGCATAGTTTTTTGGGAGGTCAGTAAGAAATGGTTAGCGAGGTTTTAAGTCACGCTTGTACCGTGGCAGGCCACGAATGGCGCCCTATCTTAGCATTCCACATGTCAAACTTAGCATCTGACTGATGCGGCACGAAGGGGAAATATACTTCTAGTGCGCAAGGACAACTGGCATATTTCTGGGAAGTAAGAATACGCAGAAACTGCCAAATTTATTCTGGCAGATGCAAGATAGTATCGATATAAATATATTTTTAACATAGTTTAATATCAGCGTCTGTTACTGATATAATATTATTACGAGTATATTTATTATAAAGTAATGCCTTGACATGTGGAATTTATTACATATTTTTTTTACTGTAATCACTTATATTTAAAAAAAACGAGGATATTATACCTTGTGCTGCAATCATTGTGAGCTTATTTTCTTAGCTATTGTTATCTTAGATACTGTGTTTACTAATGTTCTTATAAAAAGATACAATTCTTTGCACATTAAAAAAATATAGCATTGCAAAAACATGCATTTTCATCATAGCGCGACCATAATCTGGTCGCTCTTGGTGCAAAGGTACCTATGACGCTCGCAACGTCTTCGCTGAATAGTTGTGCTAATCGACTTCATCACAGAAATAAAATCATATTTATTCACCGGTTTTTAACGAATGGCGGAGTCCAATAACTCAAAGTTATAATTGCCATAAATAGTATCGATTTATACAACCCAACAACCGTTTCAACGGAACTTCAAAATCTTGTGATCGCAGGTCATTTAATTTGGAACACAGGTGAAAACTTACAACAACCGAAATGCCAACCAGTAGCCTCGCTCCAGACATGTCTGCGTTAATTATTTGTAGCATTTAGAGTGGCCACGTACTTTCCTTTTTCCACATTCTTAGTAACACGCATCCTTGTCAGTGGCATTGCCGACAAAGAGGCGTGGCTTTTGATTTGTTTAAACCGCGTGTTCGCTTTATTTGTGCACTAAGGCCAAAAGACACGTTTAGGAATCTACATGTATGTTATTCGCGATGAGTACACCGATCATTAAAGCGTTCTAGATATCAACTAGGAATCTAATACGTTTTGATTTAACAAAATATCAATTAAATTGTATGTCACTTGTTTGTTTATCTGTTTGGGACGTGTATACTCGAGTAATCCATATGCAACCCAATCCATACCAAATTATTATTAAGAGATCAATTTACGTCACGTCACTTCATTTACCCTACTCGTGACGTGAATCGCAACTTTAAAGGTTCAAGTTTGTGTTCGTACAACGCTGACCTGAGGGCACGAAATGAACAATAAACAAATATTGTTTTCATAGAATTATAGAATGAAAAACTGCAACAAAGACTGATAAGTTCAAATAGTATTAAACATTTTTGAATATTTCCTTTACTTACCCTTCAAGAAGTTCAGTCACTCTAATGTAAACTACTCTACCGTTTCACCATCTTAAATCTATTGTTCAGTAGGCATGACCTCACCAGTCACTGAGTTGAGGCTCAGTTGTCACCTGGCCGATCCTCTAAGATAATAATTAAAAGACCTCCAGCGAGGTCGCCAAATTATCCGATATTGAGAGCAAGGTTGCACTTACTCAAACCACCAGACTTAATACGGGTGCGTGGCTGAAGATATGTTATTATATACGCGTTACTGTTAATGGTATGCATAATGCTTTTGTGATACGGAGGTGATAATCTTTTGTCTTAATGTTTCTGTTAGAAACTGCGTTACTTTATACAACTTGTTTTTAAACGTTGTAGAACTGATCTAAACAGTTAACAATTTATTTTTTCTTCTTTCCTTTTAACAATTACTTTACTGTTACCAAATATTTCGATAATATAAAGTATTCTTTCTATGCCATTACTGGGTAAAGGTTTCCCTAATATCCTTCCACAGTTCACTTCATCCTGGGCCTCCAGAGTACCTAGCGAGTCACTTAAGTGTCACAGTATAACACGTATGGTGTGACTAGTTGGGAACACATCTCTCTTACCAGTCAAGTTTAAATGCGTTGAGATCGCGACGCATTAGTTAATATAGGAAGTTAAAAAATAAGTTCAGAAAGTAAATAGTTGTCGATATGGAAAACACATGTGTAATCATGAGCTAGCAAACAATTTTTTCTATATCTAGCACATTTTATGGCACAAAAATAAAAACGGTTATTCGTACCTATTTGTCTTTTTAATTCAAAGTATTAAGTATCCTGTATTCATTTGAGCTTCTACCTAAAGCTAGACGTCAATGAAGTGAATAAAACAAAGTGGGTAAAATAAACGCCAATGTTCATACGTCAATACCGGTTTATAAAAAATAATATTTATAGATGTTAATTAAATTCTTCACATCTAGATTTCCCTGCTTAAAGAATGCTGTTTGTTCAAACGCATCAAGCAAAATACATGAGCATCGTAAATTTATTTCCCCTGGTATCACTAACGTTACGCAGTCTTCATCATTATCATCATTTTCTTTTTATTCTTATTCCACTACGTGGCGTCAGCACAGCTTGTCTACCTCTTCCATTCTACTGTAACAACCGTCATCTCTTCATTTACTCATATTTCACACATATCCCGCTTGACACAACTCATCCACGATTTCTTAAGTCACACTACCGCTTACTAACATCTCATTGACCTCTTCGTCACATAGCTATGTTATCTGCGTAGGACATGTTCATTATTAATATTTTCATTTACGTCACAGTATAGATCCCAACTAAAATATGCGTTATAAACTGTTACAACGTTACATAAATACCAATTAAATTTAAAAAGCATATAAATAAAACGGAAAGGTGTATTTTTTTGAAAAGCAATATTCTCACGAACTGTTTTTTTATAACCAGAAACTTTCGATTTACAATTTGTATCCTGTGCACGATACGATACTCTGATAGGCCTTAAAAGCCAGCTTCTGTTATTTTTAATCGTTAATGTTATTTTACGTACTTTACCGTATCAGAGAAGGAATTCACACATAACTCACACAACTTGATATCGATACACTGACTTTTATTAATATTGTTAATTTTTTTATTATATTTAATTGTGTAATTGTTTTATTACACGCAAGGTGACACTTTTTTGCCTTGAGCTGGATTAATACTTTGTTTTATTGGAATATAAATGGAGTATTTTACTTTTTTAATGTTAATTAATTATATTAATTAATTGATACGGTACAACGATTTATTAATTACTATTTGTTAATAATTTTCTAAAGCCTTTAATAAATATTTATATTATTAGTGATCCAACTAATAATAATTTTTTAAAAGTTTTATGAACATAAATAATAAATATCTTATTATTGCGAAATAATTAAAGAAATGTAGGAACAACTTGTTTTCGCCTTAACGATTATGGTAAGAAAAGTGCCGATGGACAAATTCTTAGAGACATTATTTTGTAAACGATTAAGTTAAACTAAAATTATCTATTAGCCTTAGGCTTAGGCTAGATTGTATTAATATCAAGGAAAGTTTTTTACAGGTTTTCCTTGTGCAATAGGAAAAAAAGATTCTTGCGGCCTGAAACAGTGCTTACATTAAACAACCTAGCTCTACTCCTCTTCATTTGATTTTACGCGTAAGATACAGAAGCTACCTCGCCGCCGCCGCTGCTGAAAAAAATCGAGGCAGAGCGCTAAAAGATGTACGACGAGTTTAAACAACATTACTAAAGTCGAAAATGAGAAACGCTTAGACCCGCTGTTTGACGACTCACGACTGGCACCTATAACTGGCTTATTTTATGATTCATATGAAGTAAAAAAGCATGAAAATATTTTGAACAAAAGTATTAATCTAATTTCTATTTTAAACTGTCACTCATCACGAGAGTTCCGCAAGAGTTACTGCATGTCTTATGCATGTAGAACACGCTATCAATATCGTTATTAACAGAAGGTAATACTGTTTAAGATAACCAATCTACAGTATTAATAAATAGACTAATGAGTGTCAATATCAGAAGGAGCAATCGAAGTGCGGGATGATTATGTGTACAGAGATGTTAATATGACTTCATACGTGATATCATACACTTTCATAAAATAAGTCTTGCCACTTGTCTTGTAAAATTTATAATTTCATATTATGTGTGTCTTCAATAATTTGCTTTTCTATCTATCTATAGTAATAGTATAATATATGAATCTTCTAGCAATAAACGCAGGGGCGGCTTTGTGGCAACCACCACGTACGTATTCCGTGGGACCCCTTTGCCCCTGGCTTGCCTTAATTGGCCGCTAAGGGGTGAAAATGCAAGTGCTAAGACTATCAGGGTGGAAGTGCTAAAGGGCATAACGCCGCTAGTAGCTCTTAGTAAACGCGCAGCACACCTCTCCGCACCCTTGTAGCCGCCCACACCAATGTTGCCCCTCCAGTGACCCTAATGATGCCTTAATACTGGTCCGGCCCAGAGCCGTGTTTGAAAATAAAATGAGAGGAATAATATACATAATAATAATATAATACAAGATATGTAATTAATTCACAAACTTTTGGATACGTTCATAAATGGCAAGGACCAAAGCGTCTGTGGAGAGTAATTATGTGAGTAAAAAATCTATCTCAAATAAGTATACTTTGCTATAAGTGAAAAGTAAAATGAGGCAGCATGCTGCTTTACGTGAGCAATCAGCGATTTCAGAGGTTAGTGAACTTTTTCTTTTTCAAGTAACTCAATCACTTCCATAAACACTAAAACATTACTGGATCTGAAACTAAATTTAATTCTTGAGTTCAAGACTCTGATGTAAGCTTTAATGTAAGAAATTATCTTACTGTTTGTTATGACCTGTCCTGAGCGTCATTAGCGATATCCGTAGATAGACTTACGCTAAGACATAGTATATACTTACCGCCTATGTCGTGCAAGGGACTTGCATTTCACAATATTTTCTTAAGATACCACAATATAAATTAGAACTTTAAAAAGGCAATTGTAAGTCTGAATATCCGAGATAGTTTTATCAGCTCTGTATATTTACGGAGCACTGGTCAAAAAAATCGTGCAGTCTCGTCGACGAAGGTCGCGGTGTATGAGGCCGATCGGTAACATAACTCGGCAACAATGGCTAGCTGTTGTAATTGCTATTGCTACTCTATCGTTAAGTTGTGCAATCGATGGTTGATAGCACGCGCGAACATACAGCGGTCAGATACGCCCCTACATGTGGGGCTGCGTGTGGAAGTCTTACGGCCATTCTACCTTGGGCATGAGGTGTAAAGTTCAGAATAAATTACTTCAACAAAAATAGAATTAAATACTGTGGACCAGGAGAGACAAAGAGAGTGGCATTGTTTAAAAATACATATTAATATGATACGATATAATTTTAAATGGGTTGTAAATTATCACTAAATATTAGTAAAAATGGAGCTTAGTATATCAAGCTCAAAATTTTTAAAGTCGATGGACTTAAGGCAAACAGTATTTATTCATCCGACAAGCTTTAGAAAAAAAGGAACTGTGTCTTAACTTTACACTGTGTTCTTAATGAGGATAGAAATTTAGAGCTAATTTTTACTTGTTCAGCATAACATAACTATGTGGACAAAAAAATCTTGATTTGATTAAGATTTGATTAAACTAGAGCAAAAGCCGGTTGAACTTTCCTTTATGGATATTTTTTTATACTACATTTATGGTTTGGGGAATAAAAGTCAGGTTTTTTAAATAATGGCCTATTCATACATGTAGTACAAGAAAATATCGAATATATTATAAGTTAGCAACCAAAAAAATTTGACATAATCTATTAGACTCTCTCCTACCACTCAAAATTCGCACTTAATAGTGCGGCTCAAAGTCGGTCGAGATTTTATTATAAATCGAAGATACAGAATATATTAACTTTCAATCTTTATTGCTGCGTAACAAAAACTTCATCATCGCACTTTCCCATTAAACTCCGTTAAAAATAACAAAATCAAACACGAACGAAAGCAAACTGCAGCAACGTTATAAAAATCTCAATAAAACCATCAAATTGCGTGCCACAAAAAAGACTGACCGAGATCTACATTTATTCCGCTATCGAGTCGTTTTGATTCGATATCGATTACATTGTCCGCGTCGCACACGGAAGGAGTACGATAATTACAATTCTATACGTAACTATTACGTAATAGATGAAAAAAATGTTTTGGTGCAAGACAGTTTGTAGGAGTCTTGAGGTTTGTGGTAAGGAGATGAAATCTACATATAATCTAAGTCAGATTCCAGCAGATAGTTTCAAATAGTATTATGTCATATTTTTAGAACCTACATTTTACCAAGTGAATATGTAATATATCGAAGTAATGTTATTTTTAATAGTGTTATAAGCTGGTTTTTTATAAAGACTTGTCTTATCTTATCTTTTTCTGAATTTTCTTGGTACCTTAGGCCCGAGAAGCCAGTATAATATATTTTTTATACTATTTACATATTTTAAGTTCGTTTTATCATATATCATATATTTTGTATAGTATCGGAAGAAAGTCAAAGTTTATTCATAAAACACCAAGATCAAGATGCAATAACTGAATGGCAAAATAAATTAATAGGTAATTTTTAGGTTGGTAATATAAATTTAAACGCGGGGGTGGGGGAGTGACTGAGTTGTTTAGTTGATCACGTAGGTTCATAGTTATTCGAGTTCTAAAGTAACTCGTATTCGAGTTTTAAAATAAGCGACAGCACAGTAAAGTACTTGAACTTAACCTATACAACAATTAGTAACTGTCTCCGCGGCGTTGCCCGCGACATAACGGAACATAAAGAACTTTCACACATAGGACCCCCATTTATCCCTCAGGAATTGAATTTCTGAAAATCCTTTCTTACGATACCCCCAACATTTTAGTTTCACCGGTTTAGGCTCTGCGTTTATTGTAGTCTGTCAAGCAGTCGGGATTTATTATTTTATATATATATATATATAGATTGACGCATCGACTACCTTACACGGCCTGAACAAAGCACATCGATAGTTAATTGATCTGTCAAAGGAGCCTTAATTACTTCCTAATATTGACAAAGCAAGTTTTTTCTATGATGTCAAACTATATTGATGGTGACGGTTGAAAAATATCGATTATCTTCTAGAAACTGTTCGAACTCAGGGTAAAAAATAATAAATAAAAAAATAAACAGGTTGTGACGTATGCTCATGTTATGCATCATAGAGTTTTGTATGAAAAGACAAAACTTGCCAAATATTTTTATCAGTATTTTGAATAAGTATTTGATGCGAGTATAATTTAATTACAGCTACTCAATTATGGAGACAAACAGCAATGTAACACAGCACAATTACCATACAAAAGACTTCAACGAGTTTTAAACGTGCCTGTAAAGAGTTAAGAATAAAAATATATTTTTTTATTATTCTATGCCAACAGTACATAATATAATATATATACGTAGTGAAGTTAGTGGTGGCCTAGTCGATGTGCCCGTTGCCTCATTATCGAGAAGGCGCGGGTTTAAGTCCTCACGCATGCACCTCTTTTTTACCCATGTGCATATTACAATTAGTTACCACAAGCTTAAACGGTGAAGGAAAACATCGTGAGAGAATGCTTGTCGCAGAAAGTTAATAACTTTTGTAGATAAGTGAAGTCTCCAACCCGCAATTTTGCCAGCGTGGTGGACTGTTATCAACACCCTCTTCATAGGGGAGACAAGAGCCCAGCAGTGAGACGTTATGTGTTGATACGGAATAATCTATTCCTGCATATCATAACATAGTTATATTCTCTGTTCATAGAAAGTTTTTTGTTTTTGAATAGGTAACTGCTAAGTATTGATATTAATAATACCGCTAGATTTTTTTAGAATGTACTTGCTATAGGCCGTGTCAGAACATTTTGGGTGACAACTGTGTACAATATGTGTACTTATATCCTATTTTCACCAGTTAAGAGTCGCCACAGATAATACGGTTACAGTACTGTTTTTTTTTTCTAACCGCCTTTTTATCATCATTTTCTTTGGCCCACAACCTTATAGTCAAACTAAGACTACACAAATTAGATAATTGTTGTTAATCATTTGATTAACGAAAACACAGAAGCGATTCAAACTGTCAGAAAATCAATATCTCAAAAAAAAACTGCAGTTATACTTTTTTTTGTCGTCAAATTTTAGAATGGTATCTTGCCTCTTTCAATTTTATCTCATAAATATTGGCCAAATCAAATTCATTGTACCTACTGTGTTGCGCTTCACCGGAAACCAAATTAACTTTTTTATTCAAATTTTGTCGCATTATCGTAGAAAAGAAGGCACAGCGGGTGAGTATTATGAATTTTTTGCACCAGCATTTTAGCTCAAAAATGTATATTTTTGTAATAAAAAAGGACTGAAGATACTTAGATGGTAATTGTGAAGTCTCAAGCATTACAAATTGTCGTTGGATTCAAAGTTTGTTCAATATTTTTGCCAACAAGAAAATACAATCACTATTGTCATTAATCATCTTAAAAAAAAGGCCGTTTACTATCCTTCGGAGCTTTTTAACGTATGTTCCCTGATATTCTATGTACGAAAAGATACCTGTATTTTTCAAACGGTCACACTATATAAATCTTATCGAAATCGATTTTTTTTAACAATATAATATTAAATATTTTTATAGTTAACGATGACATTTGTAATTTTGCGTGCCGAATTGAAGTTGGTTTTTACTTTTATTTCATTCATCAAACGCTTTAACTTAGCGATGAAGTAAAGGTGAAAATACATGATAAAGGAAATGTTTAGCACAAAACTCGAAAAACCAGTTAACAAAAAAACGACTCCTTTATTGTATATGTAGTTTCATGTCTAAAATATAGTTTAAATCTTGTGTTCTCAAATATCACACTATCACATCAAACTGGTAATATAAATGTGTGTGTGTGTGTGTTTTTGTTTGTTTTTCCTTTACGCTCAAACGACAAAACAGATTTAAGATAGCATACATAGTTTGAGCAAGCGATGCGCCTCTGTTTCAAGTCTGGTAAAATGTCTTTTCGTCAATCAATTGATAACATTTGACGATGATGGAAAGATAAATGAAATAAAACGTATACCTGTTTTTTTTATTTTACTCAGAATGTAATAATTACGGTTTAGACATTTTAGATAATCTAAGTAAAGTTCGGAATAAGTGTATTCTCGTACAAAGCTCGTAAAAAAAACAAAGGAAAAACAAAAATACATATACTTGATATCATCATTATGAGCTTTGTACGATAATGACATTATTCCGAAATTTACTTAGATTTTCAAAAATCTCTAAAAACGTTATTATTACATTCCAAGTAAAAATAAACAACAAGGATACGTTAATTTTTACTCGATCTTTCCATTATGGTAATAAAAATGGGGGTCATTAAATTTGAAATGTTGTCAATTTGTATGTTTTTTTAGCAGATATTCGTATTTAAGTACAGGTCGTAGTTTTCATCCTATCTTGACGAAACTTTTTGTGTGGGTTCTACGATTTTTTAAGACGACGATTGGGGATTTATCTCCAAAAAAAAAGAGAAATTATCGTTCGAAATTGCAAAAACTTCCTCAAAATCTGTAAATATATATTTTATTATCCCTGGAACAAAGTCTAATACAATCAAATCAGAAAAATATACCGACCAATCGAAGATTTCTATCGTAACTGGTGAAGTTATGTCTGATGGTAACAAGTACCTTCACTTTACGTGAGATAATTTTGGGATCTTTGACTACTTATATTTTATTGTCGTTGCGAGGTCAACAGTTCACATAACTACTGGTAATTTAGGTACGCGTGAAAGACCGACTCTGGTCTATGGTCCTTCTTTTAACTAAGTGTGGCAACATTATTTTTTATCCAAATATATGTTTCTAAAGATTATTCTTACACTAATGGCGTACTTTAAAAATGAATTATCCAAAAGAGACAGACTTTGGTGTCAAACACTATCAATCACGATATCATTCTAAGGTGTGAAAAAAAAGGATGATACATGAACTGCCACAAAAACCTGAATCTAATAGTATAAATTAATTGATTGCTTCTAATTTTTTTCTTGTTTTTTGTCAGGAAGCTTCATTCGCATAGTTCAAACGCTAAAAGTAATAAGGCTTCGTAATCAGATACTAAAACACTTTTAATTTCGAACCGACCTTCGGGTGTCCGCCGCTCGCCAGCGAAAATGAGAGGTAAGCACCTTACTCATGCGATAAATGGGACGATAATAAGTTTATCAGTACTGCTGTGCCTCTCGGTGTTACCCGTAGATATTTGGCTATCTAATGGGAAGAAGAAAAAGAAAATTTTTTCGGGAACTATAGTATATACGTCATTTCAAGATATACGCTATCCTCGTGCCAAATTTCATTGAAATCCGCTAAGCAGTTTGGGCTTGAAGACACAGACAGACAAACTACAGACTTTCGCCTGTATAATATTACTGTGTAGGCACACAAGTAATCTTCAGAGAAATTTAGGCGCAGGTGCCTCATATTACCGACTAGCTGTACCCGCGACTTCGTTCGCAGTTGCTAACCTTTCATAATTATGTCAGTGGGACTTTAAAAAATTGTAAATTTATATCAGTGGTCCTTCTGAAAGTCTTATCATTGTCTGGAATGCACCGGATCTTAAAAGAGGCCACCGAAACACAACGTTAGGTGCTCGATGACATATTTTTCATTATGAAGTGTTATCCTTAAACGGTAGCTCAAGCTCTGCTTGCGTATTGCGTGGGATGGAACCTCGTACCTCTCGCACGGCAATCTACCCCCTTAAATTACTCGGTCGCCATCGCTACAAAAAATTGTAGACGCTATGTGTTGATACACGTACAATCATAATCTATGAAGCAGCTACAAACTCGTGATTATAGTATTTTGTGGCCGTATTATACGTTTAGTCTAACTGTTTCAAAGATACCTGTAAGATTTGTATGAAATATTTTATTTAGATGTCCATTAAAAAAAACTTGTCAATAGTTTATCGAAAATATGAACTACAATACCAATGTCGTTTTTTTGTGGTACAATAATTTCAGTAAGTCTTTTATAACGAAAAAAAATAACTAACTATGCAAATAAAGTTTCAATAGAAAAACCTTCCTTGCTACAACGTTCAATGAACTTAGCGTCCAATTAAAGATTTTTTGTTATAACTACATAGCGAAGAAATATTTATTTGGGATACAATCAATGACTTTTTTTGCAGTACATTTTAGTTCCAAATTAAATCACGCCTAACAGAGTTATAGTTAAATACAACTATAATCCTCGGTCACAGATACCCCACAAATTTTTGGGATAACAATTAGTTCTAACAAAAAAAAATAATTACATCTAAATCGAAGCACCCGTTACTAACTTTTGGTTAAATACATGGCCACGGGAACCTCCACTTATTTTCGGAATAACATTTCAGTTAGACCTTCCCAACAAAAAAAGAATGATCCAAATCAACGCACGCATTATCGAGTTATAGTTAAATACTATTTTCATCCCCCCTTCTACGGGTACCCCCACAAATTTTCTGGATAACGCCATTTCAGTTAGACTTTTCCAACAAAAAAATAATTATCCAAATCAATGCACGCGTTACCGAGTTATAGTTAAATACGATTTTCATCCCCCTCTCCCACGGCAACACTTATCAATTTTCGGGATAACATAATTTCAGTTAGACCTTTCCAATTAAAAAGGAATCATCCAAATCAAATATTCGTTACAGAGTTATAGTTCAATACGGTTTTCGTCCCCCAGTCCCACGAGAACCCCCACTAATTTTCAGAATAACATCATTAAAGTTGGACCTTTCCAACAAAAAAAGAAACATCTAAATCAAAGCACGCGTTACCGAGTTATAGTTAAATACGATTTTAATTTCCTCTCCCACAGCAACCCCCCACTAATTTTTCGGATAAAATTAATTTCAGTTAGTTCATACTAACAAAAAAAGAATCTTCCAAATCAAAACACGCATTACTGAGTTTGAATTATTATGACTTTGATCCCCTCTCCCACGGGAACCCCGGCTGATTTCCGGAAAAGTTGATAATATCCTAGCTCATTGTATAAACCTAAAGCAGATCAAGTTTCATCACAATTCATCCAGCAGTTTCAGAGTTAAGAAAGTCCAAAAACAGACAGAGAGACAGACAAAAATAAAATAAATTATAGATTTGGGGTCTGTATCGTTAATAACACCCCCGCAAAAGAAATTTTTGAAATATATTCAATGTTCAGAATTTGTTACAGTTTTATTATAAGTATAGATATATAGATAAACTCGGGAGTCTTTTGTTGCACAGCGTCAAGTATAATGTCATTTAATTTTTTCCTGCAAGCAAACATAGAATATTGTATGTATATATTGTTATTTTAAATAATAGACTGGCATTTGACCGCAACTCGCATGATGTTAAGCGAAGATGCGCCTAGGATGAACGTATTGTATTTTGTGAATTTCCGTAGCATCTCCGGCATAAGAAAAATAGGTATAGTAGAGGATAGGGAAAGTATTTTTATCACTGCTTAAATAAAGCGTGGCTTCCATCTCATGTATGAGTAAGAGATAATAGATAAACAATCGAGATCGTGTTCTATTGTACAAGCTGCGGGTTAAAGAGTTTCTTGTACAGTGAACTGCTAAAGTATCAAGATTGACAATTGAGCTTTATGACAAAAGAAATTAAATATAGATGGTCAGTTTTAGAGAAATTTTATTATGATATTGCAGCAAATAAGAGAGATAATAACTGATAACTTACTGTGTGTCCAACGTTGTTCTACGTCTACCTACATCATGCATGTGTTTTAGAAATGTGTCATAAAATATCTTCCTATTTTTAACCGATTTAAAAAAAAAACAGGGCTTTAATTCGTAGGATTTTTATGGATATTCCCGGATTTTTAAATATTATTTGTACGCAAATTTTCTGTACCTCCTTTTGGATTTATGAGGCCTATTTTACCAAGGAAGCATACTTGAATATAACAAAGACACCAGACACATTAGACTTGCCAAATATTGTGAAGTTTAAAAAGTTTATAAAACTACCAGGATTTGGCTTTTCTCTAAGAACATAACAAAACAAAGATTATAACAAAACATATATATATATATATATATATGTAGATTGGAGAGTGACATCTAGCTCGATATAAAGAACTATTTCTGTAATATTGCAATTAATCAAACAGTCAAAAACTAGTTATTGTCAGATTTTTTCCTAATTTTATACTAGGCTAAACAATAACTTTGTTCAAAATTTGGACCTTGTAGGTTTCCTAGAAGTACCTCAGAATTCCGAAGATCGGTGAGTCAGTGAATCAGTGGCAAAATTAAGAACTTTAACTTGCTATATTTCTTAAAGGGAAAGGGCTCGTCCAAATTTTATATAGTTCGGAAATATATCTACAAAGGTATGTTTTTACTATTCACTAAAAATTTGAGCTTCTAGCTTCTCCAACAACGAAGTTACAAGGAGTGTCGAAAATCGTTTGAACCGCATCGAGACAAAGGATGGTACGGTCGTGCCTTTGTTTAGCTCGACTTGGTGGGGGCACTGCCGTGCCAACATAATAGGCATACCTCTCAAATACAAAACCCATAAACGGTTACAATTTAAAAAAAATGAAATCAATAGTTTGATTAAAATTCATCCTTAAATAAATAAAATCGATAAAATTAGCAGTTCATCCTACACATTACTTTGGCAATTGGTTTTGATTAGTTGGTCATAAATCTTTAATTGCAAACAACTTTATAATGAATGTCAAGGTTCTGTAGAATTAGCAATTATCTGCGACAAGTTATGTGTGCATTGATGAACGTGAATGTGTTCTGCCTTTTTTTGTATAAATTGGTAGGCAAACCAGATTTATCTACCAATGCCGAGTCCTATCGCTAAGAGTTAGCGATAAAATAACTAAAACAAGTGCAAGGAATCTTGATTTCGTTTAAACAGTGATAAAGCGGCGCACTGTTAAAATGAAGCTATGATTGCTTTACTTATATCAATCATTACATTGTTAACTTAATACGCAACACGGTAAAGACGAAGTTAGACTATTTGCTTTATTTTAAGTTCAGTACTATAATTCTTTTCATTTACATTTTTAGCCGCATAGATGCGTGTTTAACAACCCTTCTTGACATTGGCCACCGCATCGCAAAAACATTTTTTTTTGTTAATCTTGGCATGTATATTGGTAAAGTTAATAAACTTCAGATCTGAAGTTATTAATTCACCTTGTTACTCTTAAAACGAGCATAAAATTAATGGACCTCACGCTGGGGTCAATTATATGCAGGTTTTTTATTGTTTAGACTAACTAGTAGTTAGTGTAGATATGCCGTTTACACGGCACGCTTTCAAATTACATTTTAATTGGAGTGTTTATTATGAACAATTAATTTTCATATAATTTTTATTTAATTTTCTGACGCAACGTCTTGAAACATGATAATGAACCGATCGATAAATTTATGTCTACAATTTAAAACCTCTTCTAAATATATGTTACTTATTTTTTGGCAAATAGATTTGGAAAAAAATGTGTATACTACTATAAGGAAGATAATTTTAAAAATGAATAAGTAAGCAAATATAATCCGGAGGCAAGGATATAAATTATAGGCGTGATTATAAACAAATAACGTTTCACACGCAAAGCTCTCCACTACGATTTTCCTGTGTCAAAGATGCTATTAATATTAACACACCCAACCCGATCGGGAATTGAACATGCTAGCCACTAGACCACGGCGGTCGGACGGCTCATGAAAATGAGTCTCGATTTTTGCCAGTTGTAGCTCCTTAAATATAAATTTATAACACTTATTAGTACACAGGATTTTTTGTAACAATTTTTTGTATTTTTCAGTAAGTTTCTAACCGAGTCATTTATTTTAAAGTAAGCTCCTACCCATTTACCAGTTGCAAACCGCAATAAACTATATATTGAACTGAATTATACACGTCGGAGTTTATTATCAAAGAGCTAAACACATTGTTAATGTAGCTCGGACTTATCAAATCCGGTTCTTTGTCTTATGAACAACAAGTTTAGCGATTTTCTGGAGATAAGTGCCACTATTATTGTGTAATGACTGAGTTCGAAGGCTTGGACATATCAAAATCAATGTTACTATGCGCCTTAAATGTTTCATAGTGTTGTGAAACCTTGTCGATATAATAAAGCTTGTCTTTTTGTCCGAAATTGTCTGCTTTGGTTTTATCAGACTTCTGTAACTATTATACCACAGTAGATACATTTTGTAAATTACGTTACTGGTATGTGACAATACTTTAATTTGACAAATTTTTTTTACGATAAAGTACTTTCTGATTATACATTGTCTTTATAAATGAAGAGTCCATCTTCCCTTACTTTATTTTTATTATATATTCCTATTTAATTATTCCCTAGAATATAATAACATTTTCCTTGTAGTTTAATATATTTATTTTAGCTCAGCAATCCTCACTGTTGCAATCACAATTACTTATTACAACATAGTACTTACACGATTTTATTTTAAACAACCGTTTACTTTGTCTTTTTGTTTATATTGTTTAAGATAAAATTAACTGATTGTTGTCTTGTTTGTCTGTTTTTGTGGCATTGCCAATTACACGCTGTTTGGCATATTGCTTGTGCTCACGATTTTAATCATCTAATTAACTATGGATTAGAATTAGCTTAGCTCAGAGATGCTCAAAACAGGACTCGCGAACCCTGGGAGGTACATCAGTATAATTATAAAGACAGTAAGCTACAAGAAGTAATGTTTAAGGTGTGATCTAATACTGGTTGAAATTTCCTTTAATATCCACGAGAGTGAACTTTAGTTTAAATTTAGTATTTAAAAAAATAGTTATATGTTATACTTACATATAAATGAAAAAAAAATAGAAGTAGAAAATATGATGGAAATAAATGTTATGCTTAGTAATCGTTATTGTTAAAAAAAATATGCGTGAAAATTTTATGCTGGTTTATCGTTATTATAAAAGAAGTTAAAGGAAAATAAAATATGCTCAATGATGTATTCTGTTTGAACGTTATGCGAAACTAAGAGTATGCCAAAAAACGATATGCAATTTTAAATTATGCCTTTTTAATTTATGCAACTCAATACGGACCCTCCCAAGGAACAACTTTCACTATGGGACCAACTCTGGATTCGAGAAAAAATTATCAGCTGTTTCATACATTTTGTCGACGACCGATCGACTTTTTGTATGGAACAGCTGTTTTTTTCTCGAATTCAGAGTTGGTCACATAGTGAAAATTGTTCCTTAGGATGGGTGCAGAGACCCGCTTTTGGCTTGGTACACCCCTACCCATTAACCCTGTATGTATATCATGTTAGCCTTTGAAAACCATTAAAGAAGAATTTGACATGCTACACACTATATTGCTGACTTAGAAGCCAGTGTTGCTAATGCTGGCGTTGTTGCGTATCCTTGGTGATCAAACTATAAGTTCTAGCTAGACGACCCTTGGCATAAGTTATGTCTGTAAAGTTTGAGGACCACTTGTTGAGTCAAATGAAATGCGCTCAGTCATTCTGCAGTGCCTAAGTCGGTGCAATGTGCAGTTGTATTCAGTTGTTTTTGTCTAAAGTATGATAGTCCAGTACCGTTGTTTTGCGTGACCAGCCCTCGTAGTATGCCGCGCCCCGCTGTGTGGATATAATTAAGTAGACTATTTTATCTAGGCCTCAGTTGTTCATTTATGTAGTGTATCTATAGTCAAAGTGAAAACATTTTACATAAGTACATTTTATAAGCCAGCGACGACCTTATTGTAAGAGGTATTAAGAAAAATATTTATTTTATGGAAACTATATAATATTGTAAAAACAACATTTTTACCCAGCCAATGCACTTGTATTAACTGAAATATTAAAATATACGATTTGGTTTTTAAGGTAAGTTTAGTATCAGTTTCGTATACAAAGAACATTCTTGAACAAATACAAAATTAACGGGTAACCTATTATACAATTACTCGTTATTCGGCAGGCAAACATTACGTCACGAATCACACTGAGAAATAAAAAAAATAAAGAAAATCAATACTTTCATTGATTTAAAACAAATGCTACAGGTTTGATTTTGATAAAATTTAGATGTAACCAATCGAAAAGGTTCATAAAAAATACACATTTACATAGGAATTCCACCTTTTTGGAAGCCGGTTAAAAATCGCCACCTGTCTAAAATAGCACGCTCAATAAACTTCTAGAAACACTACCTCAATAAGCGCCATATTCTAAGCTCAACTATACAAGCAGCTGACGTCAGTTTATCTCGATCTAACCCGGAGCACCGCAATATAATAAAAAGAAGCATAGATTAATACAACAATAACCGAGAGGCGTGGCCCACGGGTAACATGATGCGGAGATACCACGACCTCCGCTCTCTGACCTCGCTCCCGAGTGAATCAGACTTTCCGCCTTTAATTAGATCATGAATCTTGGTGGACAACGGTGGTGAGCTTATGAAATAGACGCGAGGGCTTTTCGACGTCACGCTTAAACTGCATTACTGTGCTCCGTATATGCCAAGGTACAATTTTAGTACTTTTTAGTCAACGATTGACGAAGAAGGCGCAAGGGGCCCGCTGCTAGCGCATTTCGAATACCTGGGTGACTATGGCGCTGAAAAGGTTTATGCTAAGATCGTCATAATTATTTCTACCTCACACTATTTAAAGTAAGTGTAAATTATTTCTTTATTGCACACAACGTCCTAAACTGCTTTTTGTCAATAGTGTCAATCCAAAGGATATCCAAAGGAGATCCTGAAAGATATCTTTTAACCGGAATTTGTGGCACAATATGTAAAGAAAGTGTATTTTTTGTATTATAAACTTTTTACATCTGCAATAAAGTGTTTGCCTTACTCTTTGTCATTCTAAAAGATATAATTCTCGCCATTTAAAACTACGAAAAATGGTTCGGTTATTAAGAGTACCAATCATAGAAGGGAACATAACAAGTGTGTAACGTTCATTCATCTCTAATTTTAATTAAAGATCTAATGCAAATGACAAATTAAAAATAAATATTTAGAGAATCGGGGATCTACATTTTTTTGTCACTAGGCGACAATTTTCTGAAGGATAACTGCTCTAACAAGACAGAACTGATGATAGGATTGCGGCCATATCTCTGATCTTAATTTTATTTTGCATGTTGTTGAATCACCATCATTATTTTTTTCAATAAACCTTACTTTCCTTTTTCTATTATCTCTTTGAATCGCTACTAACGTCATATAGGAGATGTTTGACATCAGTGCCTTTCTTCCTTTTAGGAAAGCAATACCGGCTGGGTAGTACTCTATTACGTGTATCGATGAATGTTCACTTAATGGTAAATAAATCACTTTTTCTCATTTTGTCTGTTCGTCTGGAGTTTAACTTTTGAATATAAAATGTGTGTAGTTTGCGTATTTATTTTATATTTGACATTGTCGTAAAAAGTTGTAAAAAATGTAAATCATGAAAATAAATAAATGAAAATATAATTAGATATAACGATTGCGAAATCTATCAAAATGCATTTCACAATACGTATTTAACAAAATTATATGTAATAATTTTTGCAATTTAAACTATTCGTTATTAAGAACGCAACAATACTATAATTGTTTTACTTCCGATAATAATATATCTGCATAATGTAAGTAGTTCTGTAACTATACCTTAACTAACCATGGTCTGTAGAATGTTTTCTGAGAACCAGTGCAAATATTTCCGCGATTTTACCGCAAACTAATAATTATTGTGACCACTTAGCAAAACAAAGATTATTAATCATTTTAACAGCTGAGGTTATCGAACACTTTCTTGACCACATATTATGGTCCATGTGACCATAATATGTGGTCAAGAAAGTGTTAGCTGAATGCTAGGTATAGTCTAGTTTTAACAGCAGCTGAACTATGTGTTTTTACTATGATGATGAATATGAGCTGTATTCTGTGCTAGCTTTGTATACACTTGTAATCAATTTATTACTATTATTTTAGCCGTAACCGAAAATTTTGTTATTAGATAGAATTACAGAGATATATAGTTTTATGAATAAATGAAAGGCAATATTTTAGTACAGAAACCTTGATGAAATTTGATATTTGAAACATTGTATAAAAATCATGTTTTAGTTAAAATATGTACGCACAAAGACAGTAGCACTTTTCAATGTGGTATTTAAAGAGACGACAACTTTCTGTTTAGTCTGGTCATTGCGACCAATCTAAACCATTTTGATTAAATGTACAAGTTCCTTCTTACATAAGCTCGTAAAAATGTCTTATAACATGTAAAAGATTGCCTACACCCAAAGTGAGGTCAAACATTCTCTCCTTCGTCATGTCACAAATTAAATGCAGTCAAAACGTGACTAATTACTTGTAATTTATGAATTATTGGCATTCGGCCTGAGGAAATATACTATATACAACGTGATGTGTGAACATATTTCACAAATCACGAAATTATTTTCATATTGATAAAGCAAACAACTAATACTATATTTAACGTGAGAACTGATTTTAATTCGGCAGACAGCTGGTGCCTCTAGCATTTTTTTACAAAATTGATATGGGATCACCGCCTGGGAAGTAATATAAAAAAAGTATTTTTTAAAAGTAACATTCGTATGTTCAGGCGTCTTTCAAAAGTTAGGAAACATACGTTAAAAATTTACCGACTGATGGAGGACCACCTCTGTTTTTGGTGATGGCTGAAATTAGCATCTCGTCTGTAGACTCTCCGCGCGATACTTTTTTGTAATAACAAGCATAAAATACCTGTTAAAAAGTAGGTAATTTCGGCTATACTCACCTTTGATACTTATATTTTAAGTGTCAAGCATAAAAGAGGTAAAGGTCGGTCTGTTAGGTACCTGCTTCATAAATTACAAGTAATTAGTCTGTGTACTATGCATGATCGTAACAATTATTCAGAGAATACTAATGCACAATATAATATTTTACACGATTATTTTGCTTAGTGAGTAAAAGATAAATAGATAAATAGATCAATTCTTTATTGCAGACACACAAACAATTAAATACAAGAGAATAAATCTTACAAAATATAGTGCTACTAGTGGCGGGCTTAAAAATGACGCAGTACAAGATTTAAATTTGATACATTTATTAACATTAACAATATGACTAACTACGATAACAAAAAAATATAGCAGAAAGATGACCTATAATGAATTTGATTAGTTATATTAGATAGGTAATTTGCTATTTTTTTTTCAAATTACGTTTGTTCAAAAATCTCACATTAAAAATATCTCCTGAATTAACATTTTATTATACATACCTATATTATTCTGCGCGCTTTTTGTTCTTTTTGCGCACGTGCCTGTGCGCAGGTATAGCTTATTGAGTGTCGTGGCAGCCTTCAACGTTCATTTTTCAGGCGATGTACTAGCAAAACAAAAACAGTAAATAGTGATAATGTAGACTGAATTTGGGATTGTTATTATTTAATATTTTCTAGGATTTTCCTGTAGCTTTATAGGTTTGTTTTCGAGATATACAATCTGAATAAGTAACTTAGTAGTCCTTTATAAGTCTCATCAGATATATATACGAGTTTGGGCCGAGTTAGGGACGAGTTTGTGTTGAGTTGGTGACGAGTCAGGATCGAGATGGGGACGAGTTTGGGTCAAGCTGGGACGAGTTAGGGACGAGTTGGGGACGAGTTGTGAACAATTGGGTGTTTGCCAATTGACTATATTTTTAAAGAATAACAATATTTATATGGTTACTACAAAATTTTATTAGCTGATAAATAAAATATAACAAACTTGTTGAATATTTTCTCCCACAGATAAACAAGTTTTTTTAACTCTAATACAACACCAAAAAAAATCTTTCGATAAACTTGAAAATACCAAATATCGTTTTTAAGTTTGACCACAGAAAAAAAAAACTATGAAATTATAGTTATCTCGTCTATCAGTTTATCATATCATGTAATATATATCAGATCATCTATTGAACTCACGTAGTTTTCTGCGAGTATTATGTAAAATGTTTTAGTATTTTACGAGTAACTAGCTCACCCGGCGAACTTCAGACCGTCTAAAGTCAATTCTTAATTATTATTTTTTTATAATACCTATTCGGGACGCCGCTAGGTAGCAAATATTGACAAATATAGACGTTAATATTTATACGATACTAACGTCACTCAATTGTTTTGCCTTTCCGGAACCTTTGCACTAACACGTAAACTTTTTGGTATGGTATTAAAGTTCAAATTAACTTTTAAATATTATTCCGAACCTATTGTATGGGAGTATAGAAAAATGTTGTTTTTAGACCGTTTACGGCAACTACTACAAATTTTCTCTCCAAACCATGAACCGTAAGAACCATTCTTATACTTCAAGGAATTTTCTAAAAAAAAAATTAGCAAAATCGGTTTAGCTGCTCTTGAGATTTGCGCTTAGAGACACACTCAGCGATTAATTTTTAGATTATAGATATATAGAAAAAAAATCATATGAGAAAAGATATTTTGACAGAATAAATCAGTTGAACTCACTAACACTTTTACGCAATGTCTATGTCATAAAATAAAATGACACATAACTCGTAGCAACACGGCCATAATTGTTTAGAATATCCATTTGCACCGCAAATAAATAAAAATAGCAATGTTTATAAATCAACGCGAATAAACAGACAAATAAATAAACACATACACAATAAATAACTAGTACTTACATAATCCCGTTGACTTTTAATGTCTTGTAAACAAATTCACAAAGACAACAGCAATGAATAATATGTACCGGAATTAGCATTCCTAAAATGGTAAGCGCATAGTTTACGCGAGACGGGCTTCGCAGGCGTAAGGTACGTACTCCTAGGGCGCGCGTAAATCAGATTGCACGGACACTGCAGTTCTGAACTGCTCCTATTGGGGAATTCGTGTAAATGTTAGGTGTGTTAGACACAATATTTGAATAATGACCGCAAAACTAACGGTCACACTTTTGGGTAAGATATTTTATGATTATTTATGGTTAAAGTTAAATGTTTATTGTATTGTGATTAAACGGCAATTAAGAGTTAGGTACCTGATGTAAAATTTATCTATCACCTGCGAGGTTGCACGCGACATAAAATTTAATACAAGTTTAAAACTTTGAAGCCCTACGACCTAAACCCTTAGAGGTTTAATTTCTAAAAATACTCTCTATAATGAATACACTCTCTAAATTTCTTATCGTTTAGGCTCTACGTTAATTATTATCAAATATTAGTCACACAATAACTCAGTCAGAACTTGCATATAGAATATAGACAGATTTTTTTATTTAACAAAAGTATTACCTACTTACCTAACTACGAACTCTGCCTTTGAAAGACTGCCTTTCAAATGAAAACTATCTCAACCCATTTTTATACAAGAAATTAAAATAAAACGTAAGAGTCAAAGATCGACACTGTCATTTTATTCGAGTGACAGCCATCTTAGTCCTTTTTTGTGATATTGTCATGTACGTATTTTTTTTTTAATCTATGCTATTTTGCTTCCAACATTACTAAACATTTTAATTATTAATTACACAGGCAAGTATTAGAACACCTATTTTGTAGGCAAGCTGGTCTGAAAACCAGCATTTTTAATAGATGCTACAAAAATATACAATTCGTGCAATAAGAAGGTCACCAATTGCATCTAATGTGCCTATAATTGCAGTTTTTAAAAACAAACTATGAAATTACACCAAATTGCTTTAGCCTTTAACACCTGCTTGACACGAACTAGTAGCGGTTCCTAAAATTAGATCGTAATGCAGTACTGCGATCAATTTGCATAATATTTCTTCTTCCTGCTATTATAAAAATAACTTCCTTCATTCCATTTAGTTAAAAGAATCAAGCTTGAAAGTTGAAATCAAACGGTGAATTAATTACATTTAAGTGAAGCTAATCAATCAATCACGTATTAAAATAAAATTTATATAGTAATTACTTTAATTTCATAGACTTACAAAACAAGATGAAATCAAATATTAATTAAAATTATAAGCAACAAGTAAAACTTAAGAAAATGTAACCGACGTCTGTACTAGTACAATATAAACAAACGTTATTAATATAAGAGGCTAACAACAAAATATAAATACTAAAAGACATTAATAATAATTGATAATTCACTTGATCAAGGAAGCTACAAAAATAAATGACTTATATATCCGTCCAACCCTGTTCTTAATTGTAATAAAAGACATATCATCGCAACTCTTCTAATTTAGTGATCAATAGATACCATCAAAGTACTTGACTACCTACGAACTACTACTGCTACTACGCTAATCACGCATAAATAAACATATTCGATCACGAGCTATCACGATTTTAGTCTAAAAAAAAACTCAAATATGACAAAATTTTCTAAATTATGACAAAAGCTTTGTCCGAACAACGAGTAGGTAGCGACTAGCTGCAAACTATAGCACCCTGGGGCGAGGCAAGCCGACATGACGGGAGCCATGGTGACCTTTAACATTTCCACATAGGGCGAGATGGGCCGACTTTCACCTTAAACGTCCAATTTACGGATGCCTGTCTACCGGCCAGTGCCTGAACTAAACTGTCTCAATTAGTGCCCGGATAGATGACCCCGTAATTTCGTCAGGTTATGCCGAGATTGCTGGTGAACCGGTGAAGCTATTGGGCTCTAGGTCCGTGCTTCTATACAGGATCTTAAGCTTGTCCTGCATTAAATCTAAATAAGGTTGGTCCCTTTATTATCATTATCAACAATGTCTGCTACAAATGATCGAATTCTATAAATACAGTTAGATTCTAACTTACGAGCGAGCGCTTGAAGAGTCAACATCTTCTGAGTATGCCTTGTGCTAAGGCGAAACACGTGTCGAGGAAGTCTGATACTGAGAGAAAGAGAAATAATAAGGTGATGTGTGGAGGTGGTGAGGAGGAACCACACCATAAAACAAAAATATTTTTCGATTTCTCACGCTGACATCAAGACGAGGCGGAAAAACACTAAATATTTTGTATACCATCTTATTAGACTCTAACTTGTCAATGACACTCATTAATAATTTTGAGGAACATAATATAATTATACTTCTTTAATTCCGGTGCAGCTTAGTTGTTGTGTAAGGCTAAGTATAGTAAGTAGTATATTCTTGTTTCATACAGAGCAGGACGATAACCCTGTATCCATTACAGCGGTGATTTAGTGACCCGTGATAGCTCGCACTTATGAGCCCTTGTAGTGTATAACGTTTGTAGGGTAAACGGTTTCTTAATAATTTTATATTTTGTGCCGATCTTATCTTTAAAATGGAGAGGAGGTTTAACTTAGAGTAAGAAAATATAGTTCTTGAATATAATTTTTTTGGGGTCACTTTACATTTCATATCTATAATAATTATCACTAATCTACATTGCGTTATGTAGTAAAGCTATGATCTAAATTATATAATTGACGATACTAGGTATACAAATATATTTTAAGTGTAATCTATATATATAAAAATGATGCCCTATATCGCTTGGTTACGCCATCACGTGTGAACGGCTGGACTGATAACACAATTTTTTTGTTATTGTTAGAAGGTTTTTATGACAGTTTTTTCTTTTATAAATATATAAATGAAACCGTTTGTTTCACTAAAACTCGAGAACCGATATAGCTGATTTTAGTCTTGAAATGATTGTCGAACCAGGGAAGGTTTAAAAGGTGAGAAACATACATAACTGTGAGGTGGTACGAAGTTCGGCGAGTCAGCTAGTTTGTTATAAAAGTACGTGCTTGTAGTTTTTACCATGCAGAAAATACAATTCAATTACTAGTTGTGTGTTCTTACATGTAATACTTTCAACATTACAATTATTTTCATTTCATTTCATTCTCAAGTATCAAGCCTTTTCACTACACTTCCTAGGCTAGGCGCACCCATTCCTGCAACATTTCCGTTCTAGTTAATTTATTTGATAATAATATCTATAATAAAACTAAAGTCTTAAAATACCTACACTGGTTCTTATCAGTCTGGTGTGAGTGTATGAACATAGCTATCGCAACATTAAAATGAGTTTAGATCAGACCCTAATTATTTAAAAATGAAATAATCAACATAAATTTTACGTAGGCGCTTAATTTTTATGGAAATATTCTAGAATCAAATATGCTCTAGTAAATTTAAATAGTGATGCATTTTTAATATTAATACTTACTTATATTAATATGCACCCCTACGCTTGTATCCTTTAAAACTTTATGAAGAAACAACTCGTCACCAAAAAGACATGAAAAGAGTATACTTTAAGCTACTACATAATTTTGACTAAGCTATCATAATTATCTTTTGTTTTAAATATAATTTCTAGTAATGTGTTTTGGACTCTCAATCGATAGCTTTTGCAAAGGCACCTGGTTACTTATCACAGCATCAGCATCTGTTTAATATCGAATGCTAATCTAAAAAGCTTATTAAAATCCCTGATTGAGAACAAAGAGCCGAACGTCCTTCGCTGAACATTTTAATTGTACAGTCGATATCTGATACAGATCTGCACAAGAGGTCACAAGCTGGCAGCTGAGCTCGCTGCACCACTGTGCTTACATCGGGGTTGCATAACTCTACCCGTATCTATAGTTTAGGCTCTTAAGATGTTTTAAGTCTACAAAACTGACTATGCAAGAAGAAACTTCTCAATTCTTCGGATTTTTTTTAATATGTGTTTTTCTTTGATAGTATGAAACTTTTGATCAAAATAGTTTCATCGACACCTTTTCTTTAAAGGAAGACACTTGCAAGAGTTCTTTATTCGTAGCACTTCATCTTTTCACTATCACTTATACGGTAAACAATAAACAGGAAGTTCGATCAGTTTCGTTCTTTTGAAACAAAATAACTGAAATGTTAATAAATAGATGCAAGCCAACTTTAAGCTCGTAATTTTTTTAGCTAGTTACTTGTTAAAAGATATATTTATAATTAAGGCTCATTTATTCCTTAATAAAACTTACAAAAGATGTCATGCCAGAAATACAATGTTAATGTATCAAATGAAAGGTCTAAATTAACACATAGAAGATCTAAATAATAATATAGTGTTATTAAACATCGTGAGGAAACCATAGCATGGTGGTAGGGCGGTTTCTATCACTTTCCTTTCTAGCTACCACCCTCAAGTTGTAAAATCTGTCGCCAAACACCTGACGGTGTGTTCCGGCAGCCTTCCTTGAAAGCCAGTATATTCCAGACTAGGCATGCTCCATCTAGGGCAACAGTATCGTTGACTTCCGTGGTCGATGAGTAGTTTCTCTCTATCTCAAATAAGTATCTTTATAATCCATGTTTTACCTCTAGCAAGTCTTCAAATTTAAACAATATATTAAAATAAAAAAACTAAATTAATAAAATTAAATTAGGATATACATCCAAACAGTCTATAGATACGGCACTCATTTCACGTCATAGCAGCTCGATGAGTTAATAATATTACAGAATTATCTTTGAACGGACTCATAAATAACGTGCTAGTTAATTTTTGTACGTTGCCTCCGTGCAGAGGTCAAGTATCGTTTTAAATAATTGCTCTAGTGTCTGTAATTGATAGGCATTGTTTGCTTACTTTGCTCGCTTGATAAAGTGATGTTGGCTTGACTTGAAAAAGACTGCAAAATTAATAATGTGGTTTGGTGTCCTTCGCTATTTGGTTAGTAAAATAGATAAATATATTTTTTTTCACTTGCGAATAAAGGCTGCACTCACCAGTGAGACCTATTGACCTGTTGTGAAACGACTACGATGTCACAAGATTATTAAAGCATGAACAAACAAAAACATTTTATTGCACATACTTATAAAACATGGTAAAATTTTAATTAAAACTATACAAAGTTATAAACTATATGTACAAAAGCAATACCCAAAAATTAAAACTAACTTAAATCTAAACCGCTGCCAGTTGGTAGAGTACCCAAAATGCTGGTCCCATTGCCTCGTTGAATGGCAATACTAATGCGCTGACCCAGGTAGAGGCCAGCATTTTGGTCTCGAGTAGCGTCAACGTAGACGCTTTGTTAGGGCTTTGAAAAATTATTTTGCTGCCGATCCCCAAGGCCCGAGAGCTTCAACCCCAAAAAGCTCAAACATATAACCGCTATCTAAATTACAATTAATTATTATCTATGAACAAACTAAACAAATTTCAAAAGTAGGTGCGAGTAAATCGATTAGAACATATATTTGATATATAGTAGAATCGTAGTAGCAGCGGTAATAATAATTATAATAACAATAATTCGTTACTAATTAAAAACCTTACCAACTAACTTATAGTGAGAAACTTTATATATAAAGAGAAAACTCAACACTACTTAAATATATATTTCAATGTACTTTAAGTACATAATTTTGTTTAGTAGACAGTTAATTTTTGGGTATTTTTATCTGCATCCATTCCATATTTCCATCATCCCCCACGATTGGAAGGTGTCTTTGAAGATGAATCCCTAAAAATACACCATAGAAAAATTAGAACTAGAAAATATATTGCTGTCGCAAAGTCTTGCGCCTAGTCGTCAATTACTTGGTTAAAATAAATTGTCGATATGAACCTACATGTCAAATCAACTATCTAAAAGTTTAAGAATGTTCTTTTTAATCCAGGATCCCTAGAACATATTTGCACTTTGATTACTATCAAGCTAATTTTCTGTGAGTAGCTTGATTTTGATGAGACGCCCTACTATATTTTGTGTATGACTCTCGGTTGAGGTAGCTAACAGAGGTAGCAAACTTGAAATATGTCGATTTGATGATTCTCAAATATGCAATACTTACAGTTTTTTTTTTTTTTGCTTAATCTCAAGATAATTTATTTATTTAAAATATTTGCCCTACAAAATCTATGGTTCGATCAAAGAGTCCCCCCTTTTCCAATATATATCGATAACGAGTTCGTCATAAATGATTACTAACCCGGTGGTTTTTTTATTATTACTTAGTTTAAATTTATACAATTTAACAGTCATTTACAGTCTTACAATTGCGTGGTACGTTATTCCGGCCCTACGCCTAGAAATTGTTAATACCACAAGACCATTTTTCTCAATATAAAACCACGATAACTCAAACCTCGTTAAAAACAAACGTCTCTATAACTTCAAAAAATACATTTTGTAGGACAAATCTTTTTTCGAATAATATTGATCTTGAGATTAAGCAAAAAAGAAAGAGTAATGCATATTTGAGAATCATCAAATCGACATATTTCATGCTTGCTATTTCTGTTAGCTACCACAACCAAGAGTCACACTCTTGGTTGTGGACTAGATACAAGATATGATTGGGCGTCTCATCAAAATCAAGCTACTCACGGAAAATTAGCTTGATAGTAATCAAAGTGCAAATATATTCTAGGGATCGTGGACCTGACGTATTTTAAATTTATTTAAGCCTATAATGCTCTGTCATTTGAACTATTATAGCTAAAATTGCAGAGCAATAAAAACTGTATCTAAGTTGCAGGTTGCTCACTTGGTCGTATGGTAATTTTTTATCAGTTTCTTGCAAATATGTTTATATGTTATATCTCGTATGTACTTATTACCTTTTTTGAGGAGTTCAATTATTCTATTGATGTTTTCACTGGTTGCTCCGCCACTTACGGGGCCGGGGTTCGAAATTATCAACTGAGCCGATTCTTCTTGTGGACCTTCGGGACGAGTTTCTGGTTTAAAATTGATAAACAAATTACCAAGGGAGGCACTAATCTATAAATATTTCAAATGAGGAGCGCCGGCATTTCTATTCAACAAATGTCTGGAACTGTAAAATATTTTTGCTAATATTTCTTATATTATAATTAAAATTTTAAATACATACTAAGACACGTACTTAGAGCAAGCTTCTTTTCATTTAATTTTCTCTCCAAATCATCGAGTGCTTTCTGCATCTCATCTTTGTAAACAAGTTGTCTTGAAGATTCAGTTTTTGCTGCCATAAAAAAAATATTTGGGATAAACTATTAAATATTTTGCATTGTCATCGTTCCAACGTGTGCAAAATTTAAAATCATACCGACGTTTTCAAGAGGGTATCACGTACAAAAATTTCATTACATAGACACGTAAATTCATACCAAGCCAATATAAGCGAGTTAATATAAAAACTACTTACGTTTTTGGAGCGTAGTGGTTCTAGTGCGTGGGCGATTCGTAGGGTGCGCAGGTGCCGTTTTTGTTGAAGGCGTTAATGCCTCAGGCTTAGGCTTGTCTTCAGCTGCAGGTAAAACACCTCATAGATATAATGTAACAAAAATTGGTAAAAGCCATACTTTTCGTAATATTATCTGATATACAACAATTATTCTTATGATCAATATAAAGTTGTTAACTTACTTTTGGTCCCTTCACGCACTGAAAATATATATTAGTTTATATTAGCTACCACGTTTATGCGCACTCTTTTTCAAACTCACGATTTTAATTTACTACTTACTAGGTAGTTCTGTGAACTGTTGAACTCATGATTATAACTTTATACGACTTAATTATTTTTTTACAGATATTCTTCATATTCAGACTTATCATTTAAGGTTGTGACCGAATGGCTCATTCAAATATTATTAAAATTGAGCAATTAATAGTACCGTAGCAAACTTCTCTCTTTATAGAGATCATACTACTTCATTCAAATCAAAAATATTAGATTATAAACGTATAGTATACCAAGTTTCATCAAGATAGATTGGAAACTAAGACCCGTATGCTAGTATCAATTTGAATTAATATCAAACATACAATCTGAACTCACCAAACATGTTATAAGGCTTATGTAAGTAAGCTTTTCTGCGAGCTAATCTCTGCTGATAAAACTGATGCGCTGGTCCACGAAGTTCGAATTGGACTTCCAGCTCATGATTCGGAAACTTTTCTGAAATAATTTTATTATTGTAAAAAAATATGAGTTACATGCTAAATCCATTCAACTCAGTTGGACATACAGAGATCCGAGAAATAACTAAAGTAGTAGATGTGGCATCTCTTATTACTAAACTCAAGTGGCGCTGACCAAAACACTTGTTACGGATATATAAGGTGGCGGTAGGTAGAGTTGGTTTTTGACGGAATGGTGTTCACGCTATGAAAAACAAAATTGTAGTAGACCAGTATAGCGCTGGATTGATGATATAGGTACTTGACGGAATCCCTCGGACCTAAAGGCCTAAATTGTCGTAAGAGGAAAGAGGCTTATGATATACAGTGGTTAGACTGTATTGTCTAATACGATAGTGATGTGAAATCCTTAGCAAAAAATCAGGTCAGTTGTTAAACTATAGTCAGTTCAACTAACCTCTAACCATCAGCTGTGGGATAATCAAATAACTACCTAGTTATGAAAAAGTTAAACAAAGTCTTAGGTACTTGTGAAAAACATGCTATTAAGACGGAGCTAAAGGATAAAAAGTTAAATTTTATAAATGCTATGTGACAATTACTACTTGTTTGTATTTGAAATATTTTTTCTCTCAATTTTCGATTCTTTTGACTACCAGAGATCCGTGGAATTTTCTTGCTACGAGTATGTACGAAATCTGGGAGGAAGAAGTGAAACAGCCACAAATATATAATTTTCAGAATGAATCATGTAATTACGGTACCTGACAACGGCTGTACATAATTGTAAATAATCTGGTCAATGTCCTGTCTCATCATCGCACCTGGAACTAAAGTTTGACTGTTTTGAAAATTGATTGCAAACAACATAATAAAGTATGTAATATTATTTAACCTCCATTGCAATTGTAGCAGCAGAAAAGAACTATCGTTAATAATATCGTTTCAAACATGGTTTCAACAATGTTCACAATCGTGGAGGAAGTAATAAAAATACATATAATTTTTATCAATCAAATGGAAACGGCCGACTGTAAAGTAAAAAATATTTTTTCTCAAATAACGCACTTGCTCGAAGATATTTTGACGTGAAATACAAGCATTGAAGGAAAATATATACGGTAGTTAATGTGGTGACCATAAGCAACTTTTTTTTTCTACGACTTTCAATAGATGAAACTAGGTGTTGTATAGAACACTTTTTAACTGAATTAAAAAAGGCGGATTTAATTGAACAATTCTTTCGCCAATACTTCAGAGGTGTAGCTAAATTAAATTTAACTTACTCAGTCCAGTAATAATGCCTTAAAACTAAAATAACTTAAATAAAAAGTAGCGCAGCCTACTAAAATAAAATTGATATTCTCATTTTACCCGAACGCAAAAAGAGGAGGGTAAAGTTTTTCGAGTGTATGTATATTTCTTTGGCACGCGCTAGAGCCTAAACCACTTGTCGTATTTTTATGTTAGTGGTGTCAATAGATTCATCTTTACCTGCAGAGTCATAGATTACGAGTATACAAGCTGCATTCCACGATTTGACTTGTTAAGATACGTGGGTCTAAAGTTTTCGCGGTCGGGTTGTTTGAAAACACTTTTAATCACCTTTTTAAAGTTGTAGTTTCCTTGCGTTGCGTGTTCTCTTGCATAATTTCCAAAGACGTAAAACTAAACTAGTTGCTTATAACATCTCGGTAAAACTATTGTTCTTTTTAAAAACAAAAGGTGGGATGATAAATAACAGACATGGATTTTACGAACCAGTACCTAAATCTCCAAACAGAGCGAAGGTTGATTCTTATCTTTGCGAATTTAACAATGCGGTAGTGAATACCCATAAACATTATAAAGTTATTTCAATGAACATTTTATTAGATAGTTATTAGCTTATTTTTAGCAACTACTAAAGCAATTAAACGTTTTATTGCACCAATTAGCCTAAATTGACAGATCAGATCCATTAATGAGAGTTACTGCTTATTTATGTAAGTTTTAATACATTATACATAATATAGTAAGTAAAATTAACGATACAATATTTATTCTAGAATCACTAAGTACAGAATTATAGAAGGTTATATTATAAAAAGCGGAATATTTGCGGTTCTTTAACTTACTTCTATAAAAATGTACATAGTGAACTGTACGTAGTCTGTAGTATAGACTAAATCTACTTATAAATTGTATCCCTCCATGAATTCCCAGACCTCTTAAATAATTAAAAAAAATCAAACTTGTATTTAAAATTTCGTCAAGATCGGTTGATGAATAAATACTTTACGCGAGGACCAACATCATAACAATCGTATCCTGATAAACGAAGAACCTTGCTAGACTCGATGTAGAAACGCGTCACTCACCGGTCAGCGACGATTCATTATCTTTTTTTGTCATCAAGTGATCGTTTATTATACCTAATCTACCAAATGACTGACTCCAATGTTTGGAATAGTCAAATATTATCTTAGATCAGAAGTAAGTCATTCTTATATTAATAGGTTCATTTATTTTAGCCTGGTTAATAAATGTTCTTCCGCGGTAAGGTAGAGGGTAAAGTTCAGGGCTGACCCACAAAACTTTGCACTTATTGTAATAAAATGCAACCACACAATAAAAATAAAAAGTAGTATACTGAGAATAAAAAAGATCTTGAGTGATAAAGTTGTCAGCAAGAAAAGAAGGCCGGTAAATAAGATAATGTCTTTTTACTGGCACTACGAAAAGTCAAGTTGTTATTGAAATTAATAATTGGTGGTGTTATCGAAACTGACAAACGTCTATTTTCGTGCGACATTATACAAAGAATGATATATGTATGTGGCTTAAACTTAAACATCTTGCTAAGGTGTATTTAATTCTTTAGTTCGTTTTTTTAGATTTGTAAATTTTTTGACATAAAGTGTTAGACGAAATTTTTTCTTCTTAACACATATCTAAGGCTAATGTCCAAATCTTTTGTGGTAAGACGATTATGATTTCTGTTCTATAGAACAGACGTATGTCTCGTACCTAATTTTTGAAAACCAATTTATTCTTTGTAACTTAAAAATTGTAAGTAAAGAACATATTTGTTGTTTACGGGAGGGCTCAGTATTTCCGTATATACATTTGTATTAAAAGCTTTATTATTTAATAAGGGACTCGATAAAGTTTATTAAAACAGAAATTATAGTTTTCGTGGATCTCGATAGATGTCGTTATTTCAAAATGTACCTAGTATTATTATTGCTATCAAGCTGGCTCTGCGACAATCGTGAGATTGCTCGGTATATGATATTTCTTAGGTTGTAAGGTGCACAATACTAACAAGATATTATTTAGGTTATAACTTTTAAAGTTTTAAGTTGCATTTCAGTTTAGATTTAACAGCAAATGAAATAATCTCTTAGCGGTCTCATCTCTTTGTGTTACTGCAAGTTGAAATACGACATATAATCTGTTATACTTAATGTACAAGTAATTTAAAGTAATATCATCAAATTGATTAACCTAACTTAAAATTTAATTTTATATACTTGATTAATTCGTTTGATATTAAGCCCATTATTTGATCAATCATTAATTGAAATAAACAAAAAACCTAAATTATAATAGGTTTATTCGTTTGAGAGCTACTATACGATAGACACATGTGTTAAAATAAGGTACCTGTCTAGGCTTAAGGGTAATCAGAGATAAGGTTACAAAGACTTATCCATACAAGCCCCGGAAGACGTCTACGTACGTGGTTGATACTGTACGTTGAGGATGAGGAGACGTAAGAGGATGAGACAGCCAGCTGTCCAGGGAATTACTAAGGCATAGCTCTTCATCAAGCACTAGGGCAGGCCAACGGAGGGGTTAAAGAAGGTGCAATCCTACATAACCCTTAAGTTGCCAGGTGCCATTCTACTCGTCACAAAAATTGGGTTTTGCGTTTCCGTCTTAAAAGAATCTTTGTTTGATCTCATTCTTTCTTAGACCGCCTAATGTTACTATTAAATCACAAAAGCGTATTCCTATCAAAATAATTTGTGTAACCATTTCTTATCTGTATCCCCGAGAGCTAACCATTATCATAGAGCTATAAAAGGAGGTATTTAAAAAACGGGTGCAGTGTCAGGCCAGATTAGAACGTTATTCAGTTTATCAGTGACAGCTTTGGGCATAAGGTGCATCTAAAATGGCGTTCGGTGGTCAGCATCGTGACCAAGCGCGGCCCGTTTAGCTTAACATAGAAGATACTATCAAAGACAAAGAGTAGATAGTTATTTTAAAATTTATATATTTGTTTGCAATAGGTGGAGCACTAATATTATATTTTAAATGGGATATGTGTGACAAAGATCTAGGTAGAGTAGGCAATAGGTACAATCTATCAAAATTAGGTAGAATAGTTCATTTTTTGTTTCTTATAGCATATTTTGTCTATTAACAAAATATACATATGGTTATTAAAATAAAACTATTTTAAATTGAGTAATATTCAAGTTTTATTTATAAAAACCGTATTTTTTTTCATACATTTACGTCTATTATTGAATATTTTAACGTATGACTGACCTGATCCCGAAATAGACTAAATAAGTCTATCCAATAATTTACCTCGCTGGCCAAAAAACGTAACGGGGACTCTACTAAGGGAGATTTGGTATGGACTTCGAAAAGTTTCTTTGTCGTACTGAAATCCTAATAATGTTATTAAAATTATAAATGCAAGTTCATAAATGGCTTAACCAAGTAATTTTGGTGTGTAATTATATAAAGCAAAAAAACCTTATAAGCAGGTTGTATTGTGAAACCTTTTTTTACTATAAAAGCAAACAAATGATGTCTTTAATCTCAATTTACTTTAAAAAGAGTTAAAACTAACTTCAATTCGGCAGAAAAAACTTATGATACAAATCAGAATATCATCAAACTAAATCAAATATAAAGACTGGACTTATTTGATAACATTTATATGAAAGACAGTATTAAAAAGACAAATCCCTTAGCCAAAATCTCTTTCGAATAAAAACGGTTTTTTATATCAGACAATGTGAAATCAGTGAACATTCATAAAAAAAATCGATAAATCGGTAACGTGTTTGATGAATGTTAATAAAGTGTGAGTAAAATCAGCTGGAGAGATCCTTGGAATGCTAAAAATGTAAGCAAAGGCTAATTGTGAATGCCCCTCGTAATTGAGCACATTGATTGAGCTACGAGATCGTTCAATTGCTCGTTACACGCAATTACTATTTTGTTTTGCATAATCTGATGCATAATTGTAGAACAACTGCAAATTGCAGCGCTTACGTGAGTGAAGACCGCATTTTAATGAAATTACTACAAGAATAAAAAATTGTTACTAAATATTTACGATATTATAAGTTGTTAATGTAAATTATTTAATTATCAGAAAGTATTAGAATACGTTGAGGTGAACGCATTGCAATAATTTTTGTAAAAAAATATACGAATCGAATGGTACCTATCTCAAAAAATTATTGGAATACTTAATAAAGTACAAAACAAAACAAGGTAGCGGTAAGTAGCTAATAAAATATATAAAATAAAATCGGCAAGTTAGTCGGATTCGCGCACACAAAATTCCGTACCATTATCTGCACAACATAAAATAAATTAATTATTTTATTTACTGTTTTTATCCTTTGGGTACGGTCCCCAAAATACAGATATGAAATAACGCATAATTACGATTTCAAATTTATTCTACGACATTTTCTTGCGCTGCGTCGATAGCATTATTTAAAAACAGTAAAGACCCTCTTTGAGCTTAGTACAATGATTTTATAGATACCTAGATTAAATCTAGGTACTAATCCCTAGGTATGATTAGATCATCGGTCTCAAACAAGTCCATACACTACATTATACAATTTAGTCACTTATGCTCTGCAAATTACAAGTGCTGGCGTGAATTGTCTATTACGAGCAGTAGGAACTGTGTTTAGACCAGTTCTATTCCGTTTTGGTCTCGCGGTGCTATTGACACCATGTTGGTCTAGCTGACTCTAGCCGGTGGCTGGCCGGGCCCATTAGGTATCACTTCCTTAACATAAGAGGCTCTGTGCCTCCCATTCCAACAATTGTATGAGCTATTTACCTTATCTGTAGCGTACCACAATCACAACAGCTTCCAATGTATAGAGAAGCTAGTTGGTTTTGAGACTTGTTCATTGTATAATATTTTGAGACTAATACCGCGTAGTATATTTTTAGTGGAAACTATGTTAATATACGTTTTTTTTATATTTTTTTACAGGGTTACTGGCTAGGGGTATACTAAGCCGAAAGAGGGTTACTGTACCCATCCTAAGTAACAACTTTCACTATGAGATCAACTAGTATTTTGAGAAAAAAAAATTACTAGGCAGAAGCTCTGAAGAGGAACTGAATATTTATCATGACTTTCCTCTGTTTTCCTTCCTGTAAATCATCAAGTATCAAAATTGGTCGGTCTTAGTACAAGGCAGGTAGAGTGCAGTACTACAAGTAAGCACGCTACAACAACGCTACGGGACGCGTGATGTGACCATACTGGGTTGCTGATAGTACGCGCCTTTCCAGGAGCGGACGCTTTTGGACGCACTGTATCATTGCCAGCTAGTACAGGCATTGTGATTAGTTAACAGGATAGACTTGTTTATTGTTTGGATGTTCAAAAAATGCGTTTTTAAAATTGTCTATACTTAGGTTTAGGGGTTTACGCGCCCTACTTCGTATAGGTCTTTCGGTATCAACCATAATTGTAGGTCTACCTCAGAATTAAAATAAAATAATAAGTACATTATTTTATAAGGCAAGGCATTTCTTTTACAAAGATTCCACCGCTCTTTGTACACAACGTTCTTTATAGTTTAGAAAAGTTTCTTATTAGTTAAATTTTAATCTATATAGGAAAACAGGGCAAGCATTCTCACAATATACCTTCCACCATTAGAGAACGTGGTAAATCAACTCCTTATTTTTATTGCACTCACATTTTTGCTGTCTAAGCCTAGTAAAGTATTCTAATCTGAAAGAAAGAACTCTGCCGTCTCCTTATCTGAGAGCCAAGGGGACTCTGTTTTATCTACAATTGCTCCCTAAATTTTAATAACCAGTGTTTTTTTAGTAATTTCAGCATAGAGTAGTCAATATGCATGGACAAATGTTGCATTACATTGCTAAAATATAAATTATCTTAATTTATTTTTGCAAATTGGATGTGACACATTTTTATGAACTTAAATTAGAATAAAATTTCAAAATAAATTAGATGCATCAAGCATTTTGTAGTAAGTACTCTTGCAAACGCTACCTGAGAAAGTGCCTATCAAACTTTTGTCAATTATTAAAGCATTTTACAACAAACTGGAAGAAGAAAATTACATGACATATATATTTATCACAACCTATATCATGAATAAACTAACCAGGATGACTAGCTACAATGTAGTGTACACTGAGTTCGACAATCAGGGAACCCTAAGCAACACTCTTGCTTACTCTTGTGTTGCTTACCTTCAGGTATGCTCACAGGAGATTTCGATTAAAAGCCGAGATAGCTTAGAAAAAATCTATTGTCTATGTATTCTCCTTTATGCTGGGCTAAAAGCTAAGTGCAGATTGTTGTGGCAGATGGCACTACCGACGCGGCGCGCGCCATCGCTTCATTAGGCGGGTCAGCCGGAGCGACACCTCGCGCGCTAATGCTGATGTGTTGTTACGATTGGTAAGCCACTGTCACTATACAGAGTGTGCAGTAAACATAACACTGTCTCACAAACTAGGAGAAAAAGGAACTAACGACGCCTTAATGAAAAATAACAGTTAAGTCAAGGAGCAATCCAACGCTGTTTGACTAAAGTCGTTCACGCGCTGCTTCTGCCAAGTAAGACAAATTTGTGGAACACGATACAACTTCTTAAAAATAAAGAAACTCTCAAGAGCCCATTAACTTTACCTAGTTTATGGCTCTGATACACAATTAACGTGCATTTTATGACATATCTAAGTTAAATCAAGTACTTGAAGCTTATGTGGAGTGGAAATAAAACTGCGTATCTAATTACTCGTTATGTTTTCTTCTAATTTGTTAAACGTTAAAGTTTAGTGGAGAATAGGATTGTGTATTTATGTACAATGTACTTAAATACGCAACATATCTTTTGCTAGCAAGCAATTATGTAAAAAAAACTTTTAACTTCATTGCTCTCAAGAGCTTTTTATAAGTTTATGTAAAATTATGCGCGTTATATGTACTGAAAATGTTGGTCTACGATAATTTAGTCTTCCAAAGCACCAAAATAGTTACCTTATCATATTTCAAGTACCTAATTTCAATTTACATGAACCTGCGTCGAATTGAGTTATAATTTAAGAATTCCAGTTTTTTGTACAGCATAAATCGTACACCCTGTAATAACGTGTCGTTAATGTAAACACCTAACCGACGGCAAATAAGCGACTACTTTAATATGTGACATTAAACTTTGAGATTCTCTTCCACCTCACCATCGATAATTACGAATTTACGATAAATGATGCGTTTGCTGGTAATCGTCGAACATGAATATTTTAAACTGCAATTATCTGTGATGAATACTCAACTCTATCGCAGTGGCTTTATAGTTGATGTTTGTATGAGTATGACATGGTTTATAAGATGTTTTATATAGTAATGCTCCCATTTCCAGATTGTTCCAAAAGATAGGTAGTAGCCGCATGCAAAATACTTCCCCGTTGAGATATGAGGAGCGTCCGAAGACGTATATTATTCAAAGTATCAGTGGATGCCACACACGTCGCTGCTTAGGAACTAACGTCTCGACTAAACTTCTGATAGTTTGAAGCGGAATTTGAGATAACAATTGTTGTTATTTCAGGTATAAAATTTTTTATGATTACCTCATAGCAAATCTTAGGTTGTTTATCATTTTATGCGTAACGCAATTCCACTATCAGTTGTGTGTATAATTATTACTTTTCGTTTTATAAACTTCCTTATTTCTTGTTTAAAATAAACCTTGATCAGTTGCATAAATATTATTATTTGCATACCCGTAAACGTAACAGTTCTTCATGATAAGAACATTTCATTTATCATTCACAAAACTTTCCCAAACGCCACCTTGCTTATCACCCCATCGTCCATCTCATTAAGGCTGCAGCAGAGCCCGAAAACGGGCCCACCGCGGAAGCGAACCCACCCACATAACCTCACGATTGGACTATCTCTAACAATCTTAATTATGAGCGTGTCGATGATCATCTAAAATTTTCCACCGTAAAAGGTCTGTAAAGAGTCGCTAAGTGTACGCAGAGCGGAGATTGCTGAGACTCTGTCACGACCGGCTTCGGGCAATAGACACTTCTGTTTGAGGCACGTGCCGATCTGACGTAATTGTCTGTTAGATGGTTCATGTGGGGAAGGGCTTGAAGATCGTACCTGTGTTATTAATGTTAAATGGAAATTTGATAGTCTATATATGTATAATAGTAAGTCTAGACTGACTGACATACTGACAGGCTGGCTGATTATTCGCTAGCTATTATTCGCATATTGACACATTGAACTTTTTTGGGAATTCAATAGCAAAAATTATGCTTAAATTAAACTCTATAATCAGGGCTAAATAAAACTCTCTATATCTTCATACTTCTTTTTTTTCTTTAATTGTTGCAATGCTTGTTACATAATGTAATAGTTATTAAGATTTTTTTCTTGGTTTATAATCGTTTTGTATGTTTTGCTTATTATAATAGATAATGTAATTGGTTATTAGTTGGTAATGCATTTGGTGTTTGTGATAGTACAATTTTTAATGATCAGCCTAAATAAATAATTAAAAAATAAATATGGGAATCAATGCAGAGTCTAAACCACTGAACTTGAAATAGTAGTGTGTGTTCATTATAGGGTGAAATTATTTATATTATTATTCGAGCCCTAAGGGAGTCAAATGGAGATTAAAAGTTTCTAAATTATTTGTATAAGGATTTGTTTATAGTTTCAATCGCAGATAGCAAACGTTATTTAATAAAATATAGATTGCAGGTGAATCTAGGTGAATGATAACATTCAATCTTGGTTTGCCACAAACTGTAGTTTTGAGTTTGGATAAGAATCCGTCGTAAGATGACGGTGCATCTACGCAATGGGAAATTACATAACGAGCGAGTAGACACGAATACAAAGTTTTTATATTTAATTTTATCTGAAAAAACTTCAACACATTGGTACCTTCATCCGACTCCTACATTAGGTAATATAGCCATCTAAACCGACGCCAATTAACGTAAAGTAATTATACCAATTTTTACGGTGAGAAGCATATTAATACCGACTTATTTACTTAAACAGCTTGTGTTCTCTACAGTTTTGATTGTAGCGTAATATTGTCTTATTACCACTATTTAATGTATGATTACTCAAAACAATATTTTTTATCACTAGCATCTCTTAGTAATAGTAGAGTACCACTATTACGCGAAATTGTCACTTCTAGCATGAATATAGCAAGCAACGAGTATACTCGTAAAGAAAACCCAAGCTAATTAGCCTCTCATTGCCCATTTCTACCGTTACCGCTCTACTTGCCTACATAGCGTCCGACAGTTACCAATACGATCCACCTGTAACACTACCTCCGACCCACGACCGCGCCCGCTAATTTACATTTCGCCGAGGCGCCATACCGAGTAATTTTTGCACGCCTAGACTAGGGCTATCGGAGTGGAAAAGCATTGTGAAACGTTGTTTGCTGAAAAAGCCTCCTATTATCTCCTCTCGTACTCAGCAGTAAGAAGCGATTGATTAGTTACGAATACCCACATCACATTCTCTCACATTATAAATGCGAAAGTATGTTTGTTAGATTATTTGTTTGTTTGTCTTCTCCGCAGAAACTGAGTGACGGATCGACCTGATTTTTTTCACAGAAACTGTAACTAACTCTACGATAAAGCTGATTCGTACGATTCCAGGTCCGGAGAGTGACATTGGCTACTTTTTTTGCGTAAAACAAACATAACGCGAACAGATGGTGGCCGTATTGTCAATAGCTCCAGTGACGGTACCATTGAAACTTTGATTTTTTGGCTGAAATCGCTTAGATGAACAACGTGAAACTTCAATTTTAGTTAAATAATTATTATTTTAAGTACCATTGGTGTTACTACTGACACTAATATAGGATCAGTTGTATAATCATTAGTATTATTAATTTGCTAGTATTAAAGATGTTAAATGCCTTCGTTACTCATGTTGTTGCCCAGTCTTACTACCAATAAAAATACTTGCATTTTTTGTGCCATTGTCCAGTGTTTTTTACTACAGTACAGCGATACACAAAAACTCTATAGTTTCTTAGAATCAGAATCACTTTATTGACACATTGTACACAAATAATACTATTATGTCACATATAATAATACTAACTTCATCCTGCAGTGTTCCCCGCGTTAATACAGGATAAAAAGCAGCCCATGCACTGCTTCTAAGGTTGCGCTCGCACAATCTCTCCGCCTTGCCATCTTAGACGACGCTGACGCCTGCTATTTAGATCATCGGGAAGACCAGCTAGACAAACTTGAGCGGCTTCTAAATTTCTGTATCAGATTTATATTTGGTTTACGCAAATATGATCACATCTCTCAGTTTCGTACTAAGCTCAAGTGGCTGCCAATTTGCCTTCGTCGGAATGCTCGCATCGTTTCTCTTACCTATAATGTTCTATTCAATCTCAAAAGACCGCCTTATTTAAAAGATTGTGTTTCTTATTTGCACGATTCCCATACCTTGCCTCTTTGGTCATCGGAAAATCTTGCTCTCGAAATGCAAACACACTGCAAAACTTTTTTCAAAAACTCTTTTGCTGTTTAATCAGTTATGCTCTGGAACGCATTAAATACGCTATAGACGCCAAAAAATATTCATCACTCGTTATTTTAAAAGATAAGGTGAAGAAGTTCTTTTTTGCAACAATCTGACCATAGATCGTCTGTTTTCTGCTGTCACTTAAATATTTTACCGTGACAAAATGTAAATACATGATTTATTTTTTATTTATCTCCCGCTGTTATGAGTTTATTTATAGTTTTATAAATTTTGATTCGTTAATACTCTTTATTGTATACCCCGTTCTAAACTGTATTTATTTTGTAAATTGTCTCCATACTAAGGTTGCCTGGAAGAAATCGCTTTTAGCGACAAGGCCTCCACTCGTGACACTAGATGTAAGATTTGTCCTGTATATTTAATGTTTGTGTGTCTGCAATAAAGAGTTCATTAATTCATTAATTCGTGTGCTAATCATGAGTGTAAGCTATCTCCGTACTAAATTTAATTCAAATCGGTTCAGGAGTTTTTGCGTGAAAGAGTAACAAACATACATTCACACATTCACGCAAAATTCGATATAGTACGATAGGTCACACGTGAACCTTTTCAAATTTACAATAATAATTTGCTGTAAAGGGTAAAAAAACTATGATTAAATTGTAAAATTAAAAAAAAAAAACGTACAGATTATTTTATGCTATGTAGCAGTATGTATGTATCTTGCTTATGGCAACCCTGCCTTCGTGACCTGCGCACGCGTGCCCTCTCTGTGCTAAACTGCAACGAGCGCTGAACGCTCGGTTTTCTGTTCAGATTGTGTGATTGTAGAGGTTTCATGCTTTTAATGGTCACTTGCGAAACTTGTACCGACTTTGTTTAATGTAATTTATTAAGTGTGCATGTAAATAGAAAACTGTAGGTATTTTGTTTTTTGATGGAACAAGTGGATGGCAAAATGTAAGGGAACCTAACTAGTAAGTATCTTAATAGTATGCAGTTGGACGTGTTGCAGAGGCCGGACCAAATGGCAGGCAGTCCGGGCCCTGGGCGCCCAGTGCGGTGAACTGGGTGGATCCTCGCGTAGCCGGTGTTCCGGTAGCCAGCGGAAAGTGCGACGAGTTGGTCCTCTGGGAGCCAGCCTTCCGTCGTCCCGGTCTTCTTCAGGCGGCCCACTGCTGCTGGTGATACTCTTCCATCAGTAGCTGATCTGCAGCCCTTTCCAAGTGGTGGCAAAGTAGGTCTGTTCGTAGTGATAATTTTATTTAAGACAAGATCTGAAAAGAAAAATCTGGAAGAAACTTACTTTCTACTACTTATTTACACTAACACAAATAATATATATATATATATATATATATAATCTTATTACTAATGTAAATTGCTGGATTAGCTGCTCGAGTCGGACTTTCCTCGTAGTGGAGCTGAATTGCGGCGTATTAGGTTAGGTTGCATCTGGGTGTACAGCTGGTGCTGATGCTGCGTTTGCAATATTCATGAAAAAATCATATTAATATATAATAATTCATATGGGCGACTTCTTTAATACTATCAAACAAAGTCAGCTAGCAGACTTTTGCGAAATATTTTACTCTCTATTATGATCAAATCAAACCAGTCCCGGATCCCAATTAGTTCAATGTTATCATGATTTCTCTAAATTTACTTAGGCACGAATTTGTAGTAATAACTAAAGCTAAAAACGTGTAAACTGAGCCAAATAGAGCTTCAAATCTAAGTATTTGCTTAAACATAACATAAGCTGCTTACACGTTAATTACGAATTATAGCAGTCGTAAGGTACTTTAGTGGTGCTTTTGATAGCTGATGCCTTTCGTTTTAACACCTTGATCTTGATTAGACTGCCACTGAGAAACAGTAAAAGAGCTAGTCATCATCATTATTATCGATGAATGTTATATACTTCGCAAAGATTAAATTTAAGTTTATATTGAAGACAATAAGAGAAATATAACACAGATCCCCACACATAATTACAAATGCGTTTTTGTTTTTTTTGTCCTTTGTCTGCTCAGTAATTGATAAACGGGTCAACTAGCGAGTAGTGCCTTAAGCCACTTTTGGTCTCGGAAAAACAAAAAACAATAAGTGCAAAAGCGTGCAATAGTTGCAAACTTGCTCGCATTTTTATTATCAAATCCATGATCAAAGAATGTGAAAAAAGATTGATAAATAGTTAATTAAGACCTTAAGGCAAATTGTGTAAACATTTATTAGGTACCCACCATTCGATACTCTCACGTATAAGCGAATGATTGAACCGTCCGTCAGTCTGGAGACAATGATTAACAAACAATAATTAAACTTTTTAGTAGGGGAGCCCAAGAAGGGGTTTTGTAACATATTCGAGCGTGGCAGATTAACACATGGGAGATTCCTTTGGTCCTGTTGAGTGTATCTACCAAATATAAGGTCTCAATAAAGAGCCGAGCTAATAGAGCAGCCCGCAAAATATTAAAAAAAAACTTTGTTTGCCTGAAATAATCAAACGCGTCAGATTAAGATGCGGTAGGTTTATTACTAGCTAAACAGTGTGCATGTCAATAATTAAATGATTTGAATGGAATGTTAGGGAGTGGGAGGATTTCTTTTTTCTTAACTATTTTCAACCTGTGTGGCCACTCCTACCATGCAAATTGTCAGTTTAACATATATTTGTTATCAGAAGCATGATGGTGCATAGAAAATATTATAATCTGACACGCTCGAACATTTACATGTTTTGATTTCCTTAGAAAAAAATGTATATCCTTCCAGATGCTTCCTCCACCACTAAAATGCGAAACACCTATAATATTTTCTACTTCCTATCATCCAAGCTTTGCAACGCAATACGTCTCTATGACGCTCGAGTAAATCCCCATTTAGCATCGTGGGCTCCTGTACTATTTTGGTATGGCGAAATTGACGCGTTGTGATTTTAACTATGGATAATTTAAAATAAAGTCACGGACTTGGCAGGCGCTTATATACATTTCGAGTTATATTGATTACCAACTTAAGTTAACTGATAAACATAAAATTTATAAGGGACCACTTAAATATAAAAAAGAGAGATTTTTCTAAATATTTTTTTTTAATTGAGCATTTAAAAAATATTGACACGCACATTCAAAAAAGAATTTGACAAAAAGAGAACTTCCTCTTGTTTAGAAGTCTTTTAAAAGGGTGATTGATTCCGGCTAGTGTTTACAACACAATTAATTAAGTTTATTAACTCTACTGCTTGCAACTACTACTTTATAAATACCGCAATTTAAGAAAATAGTTTTGTCATGGCATCTGTCATTTTCCCTCGCAAAACGCAAGACAAAAAACGCTCAAAGAACACGTTTATACTAAGGCTTCTGTTACCATATACAAAAACAGAGGAAACCTATAGAAAATCTAAATCAAGTGCAACCGACAGACGGACATATAGACAACGGTAGAGTCAGGCCGTAACTCTGCACAGGGATGAAGTTATTAATGTATTTCCCGGACAGGTGCGTGCGTAGATCTCTTCCATCGCGAAGGAAACTGGAGCTTCGTATCCAGTTACTCATAGAATATAATAATGTACAACTATAATGATGCATCACGAATATTTGGTAGAACTTTAAAGCTTTTTTTAAACATAAGTACGAGCATAGAAATTCTCCGCAAATGTATCCTCAAATACTAAAGACCTTCAGTAAACTTACTACAACTTTCTTTATTTTACTATATCGTGGCTTTCAGGATTCAAACCTACCTTGCGCTTAGTTTGCTTGAAAGATATAAAATAGATTTGAGTTTGACTGCATTTCGCCTGATCGACACTAACTATGCGGTCTAAGATAACTCCATATGAAAAATCAAAAAAACAAGAACATACTCGTATTTCACTTTGCTACTTTATAACGCTTAAGCTATACACCTTACACGAGTACATAATGTTACATAAACTAGTGTGTCTCGAAAAAACTTTTCTCTGAAATGCATTTGCATATTGTCTTCGTTCGCATGATGGTACGAATTACAATTATTTTCTTTCCGCGTTCAATTTGAATATTATTTTAAGATTGAGGAAAGGTCATATGAGAAAGTGAGACGAAATTCACAGAATATGCGTATTAAGCACTTTAGGATAACATTAACACTTCCTTGCCCAAGGTTCGGTGATGATAAATGTGCTCTATCCTGCCTTTTCCGTATTGATGCTTTTTAGTCTTTATTAGAATTATAAGCTGTTATAGCATAGCTTGAATATTACCGTGGTTATAGTACTTATTAAGTATTAGAATATTACTATAGATACGTTAGATTTCTCTAGTGACTGTAGGTAATCATGGTGATTACTACTTAGGTATATATATTTTTAGTTTCTAATACCTGTGTGAAACAACATTATTTGTATACAAAATTTGAAGTCAAAATATTTCAATGTAATATATTGTTTAATTCAAAACACTACCAGGAGTCTAATTATTTTCTGAAACTATGGTCACATTAATTTTACCAACGCATTTTTTTACTAAATACATATTTAAATATAATTTTAATTTAAGTTCAAGATATATTCAAGCTACTTTTATATAATTCATACCAAAATAATAAATAAATAAAAACTTTTGCGCCACTTACGGCAGAATATGTACTAATTATTAATTATAAGCATGTCCAACGACATAATAATTCTAGATGGTGCAGTAGTGCAGATAATATCTCACTTTCACTGCTCACTGGCGGAGACGTCCGATTGACGGGCCCATTTTAATTTGTGTCCACTTCCCGCCATTAAATATGTCGGTGGAACCTGGTACAGCTGTATCGAAAAGTGATTTATTTTTTGCTATAAATAAAATAGTCACAAAATCCCTTCTAGCTATTACTAAATTATAAGGGTACTAACAGAAATTCTCTTATTGTTACTAACTTACATCACAAAAATATTTTTTTAAGTACAAAATCTACAAAACACTATTACTTTACTCACATTACTTGGTAATCGAGCAGGTAAGGTAGTCGCTCAGGACCTTTGCTATAATTTCGTAATTTGAGTCGTAATTTCTTTACATCTGTCGGTTTAGATATTTGTCTTGATATTGGTACTAACAATATAAGTCGTAATTTCCAGCCAATTATGACAAAATTTGGTACACAGGTTTAAAAAAATTCATAACTATGAAAGCATTGGCAATTCTGGGACTTTGTATTTTCTATACAGCTAAAAATAACATTGCATTTACGAGATCTTCAGTTTTCAATAACACTATATATTATTTGATCTGTTAATTTTAGTTTTTTTAAATAAAATGATAAAAAGTAAGCTTCAGATGATTTTTAGCGACCATACCTTCATTAGAAAAAAAAAACACAAAAGTTTTACAAAGTAATTGTTTAAAATACTTTTTCCCTCGCCTGTATCTAGTTCTCGTGCAAATCTGCGTGCTCCCGTTAGCGCGTTGTCAGCGGCTCTTCGAAGCAGCTTCCTGCCACCTGATGTATTCCACCGAGGAACCACTCACTAACAACTAGACCGGATTCATCTACTTTACATGCACTAGGTTTGTTTTAAACTGTTAATGACCGTACAGGAGTTTTTTGCAAGAAACGTTTTCGAAGAAATTTCAAATAATTCTCAGGCTGTTTTTTTATTTACCACACTCATATTCTAAAACTGTTAATGACCGTACAGGAGTTTTTTGCAAGAAACGTTTTTGAAGAAATTTCAAATAATTCTCAGGCTGTTTTTTTATTTACCACACTCATATTCTAAAACCATAAAAAAAACTTTTTAGATGATTTATTTACCTTTATGGTGAAATGATTGGACGATTTTATAATGAAATTTGGAAAAGATACTCTGATTTAGGTAGGTATCATAGACGCATAGATCATTGCTCATTTTGATTCACAGATACATCGTGGGTGTCCACTCCAGTACCTAAATACAATTTAGATAAACAGACCTTCAGACAGGCTGACTTACAAGGCAGTTTTTTCCATAGAATGAGATTTTACATTTATTTCATAATCACGTTACAAATACTGGTTAGCACGCTAACAAAGGCATTTAAATGCTTTGTCTGTCTGTTAACAAATAGAATATCCAAGATGCCCTAAGTCACTAACCCACTTACTTATTGCCAAACATTCAACCCACAGCGACGGTTTCTCTATAAATTCAACTTCAACGATGGCACAGGGCGGTCGGAGCATTCAGCCGGTTCGCAGTAAACATGGACAAGCAAATCATCAATGTTTATTTCGAGGTAATGTCAAGCACGTCCGCGGGCGTCACGGATTTTGCTGCGTCTATAGTGGTGTTAAGTCTATGGTACTTTATGGTCATGGATGATAATACATAACAGTTACAAAGGATGATTCATAGAAGTCGCATTTAAGACATGTTTCCACATTAGATTCAGCGCAACGGAGCATCAGGCAACTTGGTGGTCTAAAGTCTAGCTTATCGCGTACTTACATAGACTTGGTCCTCTAAAACAATAGGATCCTCAATTTCGTTGTTTTTTTTCTACTGATTTTTAATGTAATGTAAAATACTGAATAAATGTATACACATATTCTATGTAGTTTACTTTTCTTTAAGTACTTTTAACAGATCCCAATTGATTTAGCGAAAGTTTTAATTTCAATCACTAATTTTATCGATGAGAAGATTTTCAAATAATAGAATTAAAAATCTTAAAGCAGCCTGTGTACATGCTCCGTGATTTTACTAAGGTTTATCGATTTGGCTGAATGCGCGCATTAGCGCTCAAATAACCCTCGAGCTAGCGCTAATATATAGCACACGCAACAGAGATTAGGAGTCGTATCTTTGAAACGTATACGTACTTGTTGCCATCCTGTGATTCTAATACAATCCTTACCAACCATAAACAAGTGGTTAGAAGCAACTTCAAAAAATAACCGGCTGCTTAATTAAACCTGTGTATCTTAATTTACCTTTTCCTATTCCAAACTCCAATATTACATTTAAGTTTCATATATATTCGTTATCACCGTTAAATATTCCTTATTTTGATTTCACACTCGACGTGTTTCGAAAACATTAATTTTATTAAGATTACTTATTAACGCGATAACTTTGTTATATTTTTTTTAATTTAAGCATACATACATTCATTCATTCATCAACTTTGATGACTAAGATGAATCTATTGACACATAAAAATACGACAAGCATTTTAGGCTCTAAGGCGTGCCAAAGAAATATACATAGGTACATATATACATACACTCGAAAACGCTCCTTCTTTCGCAGTCGGGTACTAAAAGAGATTAGATACAGATTTCCAACTACACTGGCATAATATGAAGAAGATTTTTCTAGCAAATAAATACCAGCAATAAACCTCTTCGTTCCCCAAGATCCAAACTATTCACAAAGGGCCAACAATGCCCACACAAATCAAACAGGATTCCAAACACACTATCGGCCAGTTTCGTACAAACATTTGCATGGCTCGAGATACTTGCGTGTTATACCGCCCACTGGCTGTGCAATACCGTACAATCGCTCTTCGTATCGCCATCACATTAAACGCTGTAAACCCGACACAATGTGGATTTCTCCACGGTTTATAAAAAACACTAGTGTGTAAGGTTTTACTTAGTCAAACGACGCGTTGACATGCGAAGATAGTTGCGTCAATGTTCCGTTACAATTGTCGGTAATAGTATTTCCGAAGGACGGTTGCGTTGAACTAATCGCATTCCGTCGATCTGGGTTAGTGAGAAGTTATGGATCTTTTTGTGGGAGACAGTAGTCGTATTTAATGACTGAATGAGAAAATCGAGCAAAGTAAACGATGTGGCAAAGTTTTCATCAATTCACAGTATAGTATGAAATCCGTGTTTTTTTTTCTGCTTCATCAGAATTCATCACCAGTACAAAAATTGGCATACCTAAAACGTTTATACTTGCATTTAAAAGTAAATTAAAGTTCTAAAAAAGAACAAAGATGCATATTTATACTAAGTATTGAGCGTATATGAAGATATAGATATAAATATAATTAGTATAATCACCAGTATGTTTACAAATTGTTAATTGTTTCTTTGATAACTCTACTGACTGCTACTACTGGTAGGCATGATACAATTTCCTGAGTTCGTCTGACCAGCACAACTCAATCAATGATACCTTCCGGTTGCCTCACTTCTGAGCTAGTTCTCAATGCAAAGCGTTTTATTTCCTCACTCAGCATCGGGAAAGCAATACACATAAATAACAGCTAAGTCTACACAAAAATCCTAAAAGTACTGGCTAACACATATACGAGTATACAATTCATATGTGAGCAATTTCAACGCATACCCTTTCCAACAAAAATAATTTTTTTTTGGGTCGCTTAAAAGCTATCCTTTTTAAGCGACTCAAAAAAAATTGGTGATGAAAATTCAAAAGGAAATCCTGTACAGACCTGATCAAGACCCCAATCAAGACTTTTTGTCAATGAGGGGGGGGGGGGGATTTATCCGTTGCTCAGCTAGTAGTCCATCATCCCTGGACCATTTTTGCACTTAGATTATATTACTGTATAAATTCCTCGATTGTGGTAGCTAACAGATATAGCAAGCATGAAATATGTTGATTTGATAATTCTCAAATATGTATTACTAATTGTTTCTTTTTTTGGTAAATCTCAAGATAATTATCAAAATTAATCGATAAAAATTTGGTTTCAGGGCCGTGTCTCCCCTGATATCTCTCTGAGGGGAGACAAGGAGCTTACATTTTCAGACCCGTTTTTAGGTGCCGTGTCTCCCCTTATCCTACAAAATCTATGGTTTGATCAAAGAGTCCCCTTTTTGTAGAGTCCCCTTAATCTTGGGATCCTGGACTATAGGGCTTATTTCTCTTATAGGTATGTATATAGAACCTATCCCAACCGCTCAGTTACGCAAGTCCATTGACACTATACAGACGGGACAGATGGGTAAGTCGATCACGCGACACTTAATACCGACGATACGTCGATACTGTACCCGGCCTTGCCGCTTACGGAATACGCCTGTCAAGCGTATCGTGTGCATTCGGAAATATGAGAGAGCATAGTGACACCTTATGCGCTTTGATAGGATATTTTAACTGACTTCAAAAATTAAAGAAACTCTCAATTTGACGGACTCTATTTTATTTATATTCAATTTCTCAGAGACGACTGTTGCACCTAATTTTATAAAAATTTACTCAGTTGTCTATTATATTTATAATATAAATATAAACTACTAAAAATATTGTAGATTTTTTTGCCGAATCGATGTCGTAATCTGTAGATAAGAGAAAGAAGTCCAAAAAGAGTCAAAAAGTCAGAACTTCGGTCTATAGTCAAGTCTCACGACTTTAATGCTTATTTTATAAGAAATAACTGAAATGTTTTCTTAGTCGTCACAAGTAATAGAGGGGTTGTTATTCAAAAACTACCAACAGCTATATTATATTTGATAGACGACATATTTTAAAGCTTTATCGTAGTGCCTATTCTGATTATAAAATCAACCATTAATAATTATAGTGCCTAAAGAATTTGCAGAATGTTTAATCAATTACGTTCATAAGTGCTAGCACATACTCAGCTGCTACACAGGAGCATCATAATCATAGTGCACTTACTATCTACTCACTATCACGGCAATAAATTGGTTAAATGCCGTTCAAAGTAGGTGTAAATACATGTTAATTATCAACAATATAATAAGAACATGATGAGATATGCATAACTCCTTTATGCATCGCATCGATGCGACTTACTGTATATGTAAATTTATGTGCGTGCTAATTGGGTTAATACTGTCATAAGTTGATACGTAAGCTAATGATGTTAGGCTCTCTTTGTTTTATGTAGTGTTATTAATAGATAATTTTTCTGGATGGACGATTTTCAGCTACAAGACTATGCAGCAACTACTTTGTGCCAGACATACGATTGCAATGGCAACACGGCAATTACAGTTTGAAGACGGAATCAACACGTATTACACGTTGTTCCTACAAAGTATTTTCGTCTGTTGTCGCTCATATGCAGATGCTGCTTGCCTCTGAAATCGCACTTACACCCTTGTAGCCCCGTTAATAGGCGAATTCTCTAATCATCCTAGCAATAATTCGTCTGCCACTGAGACTTTAGAGTCTGATAAAATAACGTTAATAGATCACGATTGACAAAGAATCTATTATAATTTTTATGAATAATTTTTACGTATGGATATCGATGAACAACGATAAAATAATAAAAAATGGTCTAAGTGCGAGTCGGACTCGCGAACTATGGATTTAGTACAACATTAGTTCTATTGTTGTATAGGAGGGGGGCTCCCATACAAAAAACGTGTGTTTTTGCAATTTTAGCTCGATATTAATAACAGCAAGTATGATATAGTAATTATTCTTTGATTTAATTATTTATTTTTAAAGTGATTATCAATTAAGTATTTTGTGTACATTTGAAGAGTCTGTCTACCATTTGCTATTATTAATTAAGAGTAAAATACAGAAAAAATCAGGTTTTTTGTAAAGGATATTCGTAAATATTTATTTTATTATTATGAGAATTTCAGCTCTCTATCTACCACGGTTAATGAGATACAGACTGTTGACAGTCGGACGGACGGACAGACGGACAGTGAAGTCTTAGAAATAGGTTCCTGTTTTTACCCCAAAAAACTTTAGATTCTTAGACAAATATTTACATTATTCTATCAGATTGCAAAGTTTCAGCAACAGGAATTGTTGTCAAAACCAACAAATGGGCCAAACCCCCATTGATTGGCCTTTTGTAAATTAATGTCAATATAGCTATGAGTGGCAAATTGTACCTTAATTAGTGATCGCAAGCTCGTCATAAAACTCATCGCAACTTGTACCTATAAGAAAAAGAAAGTAATTGTCATTTGCTGGGTCATCTCTACTACCTCGTGGTGTAAGGACAGATAGAGACAAAGTACCTGACAATAAAATTAATATGTTAATTTATCAACAGCCTTTCGAGCCGTTTTTCAAAATGCAATCTCCATATATCGCAATGGTAACTACAGTGCGACCAACAACTTAGACAAGCTATTAAAGTGTCACCAGAAGGTATTACTTACAATAAAAATATTAGCATTAATATGCGTTGGGTGCGTTTGCATATAAAGTTTCCTTATTAGCCAATCTAGATCTCTGTGTCTTCCTTAGTAATTACCAGCGAGTAATGGTATGGATGCATATCATTTGCCTTTTGAATTGCTTAAGGCGTTAGCATGACGATATCTTGACGTGTTATACTTTACAGCATACCGGTTTAGCTTTTGATGTAGTTGTTTTATTCTAAAAGGTTGCGTTCCATTCAAATTAAAATTCTCCTGAATGGACAATAATTTTATGTGTAAGTTACGTTTTTTATTTATTATGAGAAAATGACGAAAACAGTAACTACAATTTGTCTGCGTTCAAAAAATCTATATTACTCAATTTTAGTACCATAAAATCTACTTCTCGTCATCGTGCTACACCTTATATGCTTAAATAGCAAAATAAATATTATGGTAACAGTTTTTTTTCTGATATTTCTGTTATAGAACAAAATTGTATGGCGTCTTGGACGTGGCATATATCTAAAAAAGAAACAACATTTATTTGATAATTAATCACCTAGTTATGCTCTGAATAGGCGGGCTTTATGTAACGATTGGATGCCCATCTTCAATAGCATATTACTTTTTATTTTAAACTTACTGCTATCAAAATTAATACTGTATCTAAGTCAAAAAGTACCTAGTTACGAGAATGGTGTCACGAGAATCTAAAAGTTAACCAAATCTGCTATAATATATCCCAATCAGTCTATGAATTTTAACAATGTAACCTTCTAAGGACAAAACTACATGTTATAGAAACGCCTTAACCCGGAAGCACCATAATATACTACTATGATGTATTATACATGTAAAAATATGATGTATCACATATATTACAACACGCTGTATACGGTAACAGATCGCTTGTAAACTCTGACTAACGTTGTTCTGGAAATATGTATCGCTTGTAGCCCGTCACACTTGACAATTATTTATTACTTTGCAAAATTTGTAATATTTCAATGAAATGAAAAGCCCTTATAGAGCCTTTATACGAGTTATTGGCCGTTGACTGGTGTCATATCCCTGGAATAGGTATCGTTAGGGCTAATTCATGTCTTTGTCAGAAATACGGCTTCAATTGTTTGACGTGTAACCTGAAATATTGTCTGTAACTTTATTTTAAAGGTGTTTATAGTTATACTAGATGTGTACTACTAGGTAATAATAATATTGCTTCAATTTACTATTAAGTATCGTTTTAAACCCACTTTACAGGAAGACCCCGTAAACTGATGGATATATGATTAGATCACTTGTTGCATATCAACCCAAAACGTCCCTCTATGATGGATAATATGCCATATGGTTCACTGCAGTGGCTATGAGTAACTGATTGATTCTTTATTATTTTCATATTTAAATCAAACCATTAAACAAATCCATTTTTATATTTTACTATTTAATTTAATCGTAGACCTATAATTTACGATGCTGCAAACATAATGCATTTATTTATTCATTTGTTTTAATAGCACGCGATTATTGGCGTCATAAAATACGAGAATAGTTTAATTTTATTGCATTTGACAATAGTTATGTTAAGCATAGATATCGCAGAAGCTGTGGACATCGCTCTTGTGCGCCCACTCGTCGCATAAAATATTCAATGTTATTGATAGTGCAAGCCCACCTTCGATGCTACAAGCCAAATACACCTAACGTAATCCATTGCAACTCACACGAGGACTTTCTGTCATCTATGAAAGTAAATTGTCTTTAGACACTGTTTTACAATTTTTGTTTGTTGAAGTTGTAATGTTGTCATAACATCTATATTTATAAAATAGTAAGTCCTGACTGCAGGACTGATTTAAGATAATGTAAGACGAAATTAAGATAATGTATTCATTCACTATACGGTGTACTCGTATGTCCTAAGAAAGGATTTTAGAAATACAACCCATAAGTGGCTCAATGGGGGGTTCAAAGTTTTAAACTTTTTTATTTAATTTTTCTGTCGCGGACAACGAAGAGCTACTATGTATACTATGTATATTTCAAATGACGAGTGACAGAAGGACTCGATTTTTACATAGAGATATATCGAGGAACAGACATTGGCTTGCTATTTTTTTTCCGGAAAAGCAAACGTAATGCGGGCAAAAGCTAGTCAATCAATACTTATGATGTCGGTATTTACCATTACTGACATTTCGACAAACAGAATATATTATTAAAGACTGAAATGACAGAACGATAGCAATTGTCTCGCTTGCTCTAATATAATGCTTTACGAGTTATGCCCTTTTTTATAATATATAGCATGTTGAAATTCATTACGCAACTAACACCATTACAACAGCTACTGGTCCACAGAAGCTCTCTCATAATTGGAAATATTTGTGATAAACTAGCCTTTACTGCCGATAATAATATATTATACACCAGGATTCGTAATGACTAACAATTGAAACCATCGATGTACAATCACGTTCAAAAGTGTTACTATGGTATTCAAAATAGTAAAATTGGTCTAAAATCTAAACAATGATCCAAAAAATAAACAACGATCACGAAGTTTTTTGCAAATTTACATTCCGGAATAGCAATGTTATGTTTTTTTTTTTTTTTGAAACATTACCACCAAGTTTCCTCAAGATTGCTTTGAAACAACAACCTGTACGCCAGCACGAAATTGTGGGAGACATATAAATACACAAACATACTAACTAACAGACGAAGAATAAATTGGTCAAACCCAAACAAAAGACGCTTTGCTTGCTCGGTCAATTATTATTTGTAATAAAAACAGAAAAAAATTGCGATATTAATTCTGCAAAGCGCCTGAGTACACTTACCACAAAATCGTTATTACATCACAAAATATTGAATTAATATTGGTTTAATAATAAACTACCTAGTTTTTACAGACAATTTCTTTACATTGAATTAATCAGAATGAATAATAAAATACATAAGTATTTGACAGAGTCTATTGAATAGTTTTTGATAAAATATAGACATACCTATGTAACCCATTAGAAAACATACCTGAAAGAAAAACACATCAGCCAAGAAATTTGATTTTTTTTTAAATTTAAAGAAAGATTCCGACAAATTGGGAACCGTCTCTTTTTTTGGAGTTCGTTAAAAGTTTGTTTTTATAACTTTGCTACATTACGTAAAAATACTAGTGCGGGTTTTCCAGTTTTCTGTCCAAGTGTCTATAGAGCGCTTTTGGAGCAGGGGGTGAGGCGCGGGGTGCAAGGGCGTGGTCGCCGGCCGCTCTCCTTGACTTCACCATCGTATGATCTACCGAACACCGAACAAACCGCTTTGATCCTTGCTCTCCAATATTTCCAGTCATTCACCTAGACAGTCGTTTGAAATCGTTATGTTGAAATATATTGGTTAGTAAAATTTTGGTTTCTATAAAGACAATTATAAAGTAATTAAATATATACAAATTACACTTTAAAATTCTGTGACTAACACCACGGGCGCAACTAATATTATCTTGGTACCATAGCCATGAAACTACTTGCTTATGGTAGGAGTGTTCTCATGTGAGCAGGGGCTTTTGAACAGCCTAAAAACTAGTATTCTGGCAAACGAAAGACGTAAAAGAAGATTGTCCATCAGCCGAACGGTAAATCGAACATACTAGGTATATAATTAGCTACGCCCCATATAACTCTTGGCTCAAGGCATGAGTGAATGAATTCGCTTAAAATACTTATAGGAAACAAACTCTAGGCAAACAATCAGAAATTTTCCGTTTAAGGATTCTAGCTAGATTGTAAGTATATTGATAGCCGCGGGTGCAAATTGAATATAAATACAAATAAAAATAAATAATTAAATACAAATCAAATTGCGGCTGCATCATAAACTTAAATTTATTCACCATAATGGTATATACCACAATTAGATAATTAAGTAAGACAATTGGCCGTAATTAACATTTTCTTATTTGCCATAGTTTTAAAAATTAACACACTGAAATGGCAGTGGGCTGGGCAGTTCCCAAAGAACTGGGTTTAGACAATCATATTTTAGGACGCCAGTGGGCCAGGTGGGAAAATGACTCGCCAAAAGCTTCGGGCATGAATTGGATAGAACAAACTAGAGACCTAACTCGGTGGCATTCATCGAAAGAAGTTTATGTCTAGCAGTTGATTAACACAAGATGATCATGGTGATGAAACACAAACAACAGTATTTTCTATGAAAGAGAAGAATTTTTCGTCGAATCCCGTGTTGCTATGAACGTAGAAGTTTATCTAAGTGTTATTTTGGCGTATTACATTACTAACCAATATACTTGTATAATTTATTAATTCTTAATAAACAACAAAAATATGTGAAATATGTTAAAGTATCAAGTGCGTTATATCGCAGCGGTGCAGCGGTGAATGTGCCGGCGCACACCCGGGTGCGGTGATAACGTGATGCCGTTATCACTAGCCTGGCCTAACACCGCAGCCATGGAAATACGGTGTAAAGCTTGATCAAACACTTTTACTTTTATAGCCAACTTAAATAAAACCATATATCTGTGAACCAAATAAAACAGCACAAATTTTATTTTGATTACCTATAGGTAAATGTAGAAATTTGAGATTGTTTTATTTGGAAATAGTTTATTAGGTTCAGGTTCAGTCGCTGAAAGCCTCCAGCGACTGAACCTGTAATAAACTCAACTAGATTGCTGGTTGATAGATTGCCGGAGAATAAACATGCGATAAGGCTGAGAAATCTGTTTGTTTTTATATTAGTTCCCTTTTGAGATCTGTAGTACAATGAGATATAAATTGTATTGGTAATATTTTTACTTATAAATAAATAATAATCAAAAAGGTACATTAATAGAAAGAACTTAAAATTAATAATTAAATTTATGATTATTTAAAATAAAGATTTTAAAGTGTAACAGTAAATAACACCTTACTAAGACTTATTTTCCCTTGCAACAGTATTTCCCATCAATCTTTTCATTAACTTCGGCGTCCTGTTCGCGTTAAAAGCACTTTAATTTCATCTTGTTTCACTCTTGGAGCAATTACCGCATCGACAGATGGACAGACTTTTAAGGGCAAAACATTTTGCGAATGATTTATTCTTTGCAGCTTTGCAAGACACTACTCTAACAAAGCATGGCAAGCTTTTAAATTAAATATAAAAATAATGCAGGCGAAACGATCGTAGCGTCTTTGCTTCGAATTTGGCAATAATTTTTCATCTCAAAGTAAATACTTCAATAAATTGTGTAACAGAAAAGTGTGATAATACTTACCGGTGTTAGTCTACCCATCAAAGTGAACTCATTGCCAAATTTGTCCAAAATTGGTCACGTGATCGGCCAAGTTACATCGGTCGCCATATTTTTTGATGGGTAAACTAACATCGTTAAGTACTGTCACACGTTATATAAACAGATAAATATTTTTACATATATGCCTACTTTACAGTTATTGAGATGATTCTGCTAACATTTGTATATGGGGCCACCTGAGAAGTATTTATTACTTTACAACATTTTTTTCATATAGGTATTTGAGTATTGAGTATTCGTATTTGAGTGATTGGGGAACATACATAATAAAGTCTCTACCGAATTGAGAACGTCTTTTTAGCGACTTCTCAAAAAATTTGATAGAACTCAACTCGTATATGTTTTATCGTCACCTGCCAAATTGAAATTGGTTATTACTTTTGTTTAAAAAAGATTTGTACTTAGTTGGCTTACCTAATTACATAATATCAATATCAAGTAAGACCACATAATCATACATTTCTGTTAAGTTTAAGAATAAACTTAGATAGTCCATCAGATACATCCTTAGCTATCAAATCAGCTATCCGTTGTTCTTGATAATCGCCCACTCATAATTTTGACCGGTCAGTCTTACCGATAACGCATTAGCATACAGCCGATTGCAATGCAGTGATATCATTAATTAGTTTTATTGTGTCCGCCTGGTTTTGCCAGAATATACCTTAACGGATTAGATCCGTAACACTCAAGAATTGTTCTGATTTAATAATTAATGTGTAAAGTACGGCGAAGCGATAGCGGATATCTGCGCATTATTTATTTTTCCGTCTATAAAAAGACGAGGTGTAAGAAGCTAGAGGACAATTATTGCTCATGATGATATGCTTTAACTCCTATGTGTTTTTTGTCTACATAGGATCAGCAATTATCCAAATAAGGAGTATAGTTCGAGACCAGTAGCTTTATTTTCGAAATGATTCATCACTCACTAATAATGTCATTTACGAACAATATGCGATAAATATTCATTCTCATTCTTGAAATTCACACCCTTCACTAACAATTCAAAATGAAGCTCATTGGTGCCGGTGTAGTGATTTCTTTTGCACGTGAATCTTGTATCCATAGCATCGATTTCAAATATAAGGCCGCAGAATATAAACCGTAAGGATCTGCTGCACCGTTCACATTTTTTTTTCTTCTGAGTGTTCCCATTAATTGTCGTCTACAACTATCTACTACTACTATCTACGAAATTACGTTATATTTATCATGGCTCTGCAACAAGCGATTCTCGGTCAAACACAAGTCTTTGGAAAAAAGCATTGTGACACATTGACATGACTTTAATTTACTATAATCAATAAATATTTAATAACTCTACATCTTTTTTCCCTTCACCACCATATGCTATGTTGGTTTTACTAAGTTTTAGGTAAAACAAAGCATTATAGTGGCATATTTAATATAGCAAGTATTGTATTTCTATGTTATGCGGATAAATAAGAAGTGAAGAAAGGCTGAAACGGACTTAATTCTACGTATAGAAACGTCCTCCATACCGCGACGATCGACTAACGATACTTAGTCGATTAATTGATTAGCTCTCTGATATAATATATATACCGATGTTTGTCACCGATACCCGGATAATGAAATTAAAACTAAATGCAGCTGTCATGTTTATGTCATTCGTTCCCTATTAAATTCAACGAAGTTTATATTCTACCGGTTAAATTAATGTTTTTAATTGTAGTATAAGACCATGCATGGTTGTTACTTATGTTAGTACCTGTTGTTTTTCGTGTTCTTTTGGTAATAGTGCTGTTAGTAAGAATACTATTCCAAGGTGTTATATCGGCTGGAGGCTTCATTACTTTGTTAACCTTTTTTTGTTAAAATTTCAATCCTCAAATAAAAAACCAATAATCTAGTCCCACAATTTCGCAAGGAATAATTGAGAAATGTGACTCGTAGAGGAGAATAGTCCGACTTCCGCGGGATATCCTCCAACAGACATGGTTGAGTTGATAAAGCTAAGTTTATCTATAAATCTAATACGAGCCTATGAACAATGAAATGGGGATATAATAAGACATATTATAATACGACTGAAAAAATAGCTAATTGGCAGAATATAAACGCATTTACAGTAGGGAACAGCTTAAGATCCATTGCCTTAAGTTATTTCTTGTTAGTATATAATATATACTTGAAGGTATACTTCAGGTATGGCTAATTAATTTAACCATACCTGAAGTATACCTATGGCTAATCATTGCTGGTCTAGTCTCTAATACATATAAATGTTAATTGCAAAAATTACAGTACCGTAAAATAAATAGAGGTCCCTTATTATAGTGTACTTACGAAACGAAATTACATTTCTGATTCTAAATATTTATAGAGGCACTTTAGACACTATCCTAGGTATCTCTTAAATTAACTATATTATACTGTTGGTCTATAGTCATCAAGATGATTGGATTATAAACTTAAACACACTTCTAGACATTAAGAGTGCAGGAAATCGAAAGGATGCTCTTAAAAGTCCATTAAGTTAATAAGAGTGATGAGGATTGCTCTTAATGTCAGATTCTTGAATGACTTAAGTAGGAATATTCACGGCCGTAGACATTTCATGTTCATTGTTACTGGTAAACATTATTTATTTGCATTTGGAAGCCTTAGCAAGCAAGCAACCAGCTGCGATGGTATTTAATATCCGTAGGGGATAATTTTATTAAATTACGCTTATAGAATCCGTTAAGCATTTAGAATCTATGTCAGTTAGGACAAAATTTATAAGAAATAGATATTGACGCTTATTTGTATTTGTGACTTTATATCTCACGATGATATTTTATACTTAAACATGCATTTCCAATATACTACTGATGCTTATATAGTATTTTGCTGTACTTATTTTTTTGCTGAATATTATTATGTTGTATTGTGTTGTATATTATTGTAAGTACGTACGTTTGTCATAGTAAAATCTATAGTAATTTAGTAAATAACTTACGCCTTAAGCTGTATACTTTGAAAAGCAATTCAAGTTCCTGACCAGCAAAAGAGGGCGCGAGTCCCGCGGCATTCATTTCGTCGTACAAAATTAAGCTATAAAATTTAACGAGGCCATCGCCGAAGACTTTCGCAGTACATAAATTATCATAATATTCGGAAGAAAACCCATCGACAGGGACCCGAGATTCGATATTCGAGCTGTCAAAAATATCAAACCTGTTGAGTGATGACCACACCGAAGCGTTCTCCGTCGCGTTCGTGAACTAAACAGTTTTTTAAATGTATGTCTATGTGGTTGTTAATATATGTTTATCTTCTTTCAGGTAAAAATTGAACAAATTCTATTATGATATACGCATGGTTATCGGCTAAGGGTATGTTAAGTAAAAGGGGGTAACTATACTCATCCTAAGGAATTTGAGAGCATAAAAACAGTTCTTTCATTCATTTTGTCGACGACTAATAAACTTTTCCTATTGAGCCGCTAATTTTTGCCTTGAATTCAGGTTGCATAGTATAAGATGTTTGTGGGTGTAATAACTGCCTTTTGGCTTAGTTCATCCCTAGCTGATAACCTTGTAGATAAGTGAAGACATTTCATAAAATGAAATCCGTTTTATCCTGACAATAATAGCTCATTTTGCTCACACACTAAATTTTCAATATTTTTTTTTACATTTATGTCTATATAAGTATAAAATGTACTTCTGTTATGAGATATGACAATTTTTTACAAAAAAAAAAAAACATTCTGATAAATGGAATATATACTAGAACTTTAACAGGAGCCTTATCGCTTTAATCGATCTCTTCTAAGCGACCATGCAAGTAGCGCATGGCTGCACTGGCAACAATAAATGACAAATATAATATAGTCTATACTTATATAGAGACACAGATAGTTATATAATAAATGTATAACACACCATTTACAATACAATTTGAAATCATACAAATATAAAAAGTCCTTATAGAAACAAAAACTATTCAAATCTAATATATAAAAATCAATTGCTGTTCGTTTGTCTCGCTAAAACTGGAGGCCGACTGGACCGATTCAGCTGATTTTGGTTTTGAAATATTAGTAAAACTTCGAGAAAGGTTTAAACATATATAACTGTTAGACGGTACGAAGTTCGCCAGCTAGTCTTAAATAAAAATAAAAATCCCAATAAACATCCGACCATCACAGCTCACGCTCGTATAGTAATGCTGTCCCCTTAATAACAATTATTATTTTTGAGTTCAATATCGACGCAGCGGTAGTATGACCTTTTCACTCACTATGTTTTTTCTTTCATATTTTAGATGCGGTTATCATCAAGAGTTGATCTGGATCGGTGGCGGGCGAGGCTGCCGCGGCTGCCACATCCGTTTTGTAAGGTCTCTCGGCCACGCCTAGCTCAAATGGCCGACGATGCCTAGTTCACTATTACGCATTGGGGGGCAACTACAATCACAAACATTTTTGTATGTACCTGTAATTAGTGTACCTATAAATAAATTAGGTATTTGTCTTCGGGTCTGGGTGTCTTTGTGTGTGTGTTTTTTTGTGAATGTTACTGACACAAGAGAAATCATAGTGGGGAGCTATGAGTGTGAAACGTTTATTATTATTATTATTTATTTATTGTAGATAATATTCTGCGAGTTCAATACACTGCCATGATACGTTTGTTTGTGCTGTCTACAACAAAGAGCTCGTCATTTAAAGCCGGTGTCAACGTCATTTATGTCGAGAATGACGTAAATATGTAAACTTAAGCAAGTTAAACATGTTAGTTAACACCGCAAAGTGCACTTAGTAGTATTGTTATTGTAATTTTAGAATAGTTACGAGTTCAAATATTAAACTAAAACAAAAAGTGATTTTGTAACAAAGATGCCATAAGTACCATGGTAGCACCCCTGGCCTGGCTTTGAGTGCTCACAATAATTAGTTGCTCAGACTACATATTAAATGACGTGCGTAGACTACATTATAAGTTGTGCAATGATAATTTTAGTATTTTTTATTTGCTTGTAGAATATGGATGATTTAATGGTCGAATGTGGGTAGTTATCAGGTAAGCAACTACGAAAACTTCTGACAAGATCTGATTAAGATTATAGCACTAAAAAGATCAAGGGATTAGAGCGTGAAATAATACATGGATAACATAGCTAAACGTGTCGGAAGGCAATCAAGTGAACCCCGAAAGTTATAATTTTCTATCTCTTCCATAATACATTATGTTGACTGTTTTGTGACAATTTGGTGTGCTAATGCTTGCAAGAAAACTAATAAGAATTTGTTAACAATACGTTTTCACTTCGTGTCTATTTAGGGTCCAACAGCTCATAACAAAATGGAAACCCCCCCCCCAATAACAGAACTCCTTGTTTCTCCGTCTATCTTTCAAGGCCCTCCTTCTCTAAGATACATATACATGGTTATCAGTTAAGGGTGTACTAAACCGAATGAGGGTCACTAAGGAATGACTTTCATTATGGGATAAACTTTCAATTAGAGAAAAATAAATCTCCGGTATATACATTTTGTTGACGATCGTTAAACTTTTGTTTGTGGAACAGCTGGATTTTTTTCTCGAATTCAGAGTTAGTCCTTAGTGAAAGTTGTTCGTAATGACGAGTATAGTGACCCTCATTCGGCTTAGTACACCCCTAGTAGATAACCTTGTAGAAGTATCAAGTTAAAATTTATATCTAATGCCTAGGGTCTGTCTATTAAGTTAATAAAAGGAATCATTAAAACTGTCTATTTTCCAAAATTATTATATTATTGACTTGAATTATATTATAATATTATTAAGGAAAGCAAAACCACTGTAAGATTTATTTATACTAAGGGTCACGTTGACCTAGAATCATGAAATTTGGTAAACAGTAGGAAAAATAGAAAAATATGTAGTTATAAAAGAAAAAACAATTTTATTATTACAAACATTTTTGCAGTTGGGGTAATAATCATGTATAAGGTTAAAATAAAACTCAAACCTTACATTAATTTGTTGTTACTTGGTGATTTAATTGGTTGACTGTTTTATGTATGTATAATCTTTACTAATTTGGCCAACAATACAACTTTACATATACAAGAATATGTTGTAGAAAATAATATATAAATAATTTTAACATTGAAGATAATGTGTATTTTATACCTTTTGATAAGCTAAGGCTAATAAATAAATGTTTGTAAATAAGATCTCTTTTTGCTAATTATTGGTTTCTCTACTCGAGTGGCTGATATAAACCTTGATTTGACCTGAATCAGTAATCAAAATCGAAGTTGCGCAAACGAATAAGCAAGATAAAACCCTGATATAATTGAAACTGAAAGTAAAACGTATTACAATATCGAGCAGCAAAGTGCAACGTGATTTATCGTGTCAACACACAGAATTGCCGCTTTTTATTTTGCTTTAATTTTACAAAGTAATTTCTTCAATTATATTTGACATTTCACTTGTGATCCGACTACCTTAATTAGTCGCAAAATTGCAATTTTGTAAATGATAAATTGATGACCCGACTTTATAAATGTAATATTTTTTTGATGCGTAAATTTGCGTTACTGAGAGTTAAGGGTTTTAAAACTATTACGTTACTATTTTTTCTATTAATATACTGCTAACTAGTAGATAAATAAAGGTTTGATAAAGATACAATACTTGTCAAGAACTTTATCCATCAAATTAAATACTGGCATAACAGCATTTGAATTGCAAAACACCAATTTCCGAATTACATTTACCGCAATAAATCTGATAATTTTATTAATTTTTTAAATCAAGCCCTGATATAAGTTGCCAATTTTCTCTTCGAAGTTATGTTATCTTTATCTGCCTTTCCACATCCCACTACAAATAAAAAGTCCACTTACAATGCAAAAAGGCTCAGTGTTGACATATTATCTTTATTTAATTACCTTAATTGAGGTCTCAAAGATCATAATACGCTCGAAGAATAAAATAAATATCAGTTGAAAATACAATACAGTGAATCTTCCGCAGCCTTGAAACTCAAGCTGCGTACTAAAAGATATGCAATAAGCGATACAATACGTAGATGGCAGAATTTTTGGATCCAGAAAAATGCATATGTCTAATAATTAGGCACACTGTGCTGTGGTATAACTTATTAAAGTTTTGTTGTGGTTACGTCTTAAATTCCGTACAATTTCAAAATATGAGGGGTTCTCTTAATTCACCGAGACATTTTTTTGTGTATGTTTTTCGATTTCTCAGAGATGTCTAGACTGATTTAAAACATGACAAATTATTTTAAAATTGTAATTCCAAAAACTTTTCAATTTATATAGGTAGATTATCTACTGAAGTAAAATAACTTGATTTGAGCTCTTATTTTGAGTGTTTGACTGTGGATAGATGGGGTTTATCTTAAGCTCAAAAACATTGAAATCAAGCGGATCATTCTCCGTAGAAAAAGTGTCGCTTCTTTTCAATGCATGAGGAAGGATACTTATCACTGGAGTCATTTCACACGACCAACTAAGATGGGAACTTACATTGTAAGATATAACTTGAGATATTGATGTACTTATTTTGAGTTTATCAAAAGGTTTGCAATACTAGTAAATTAAAATTACAGTCATGGATCTGTTAGAGATATGATAGAAATAGTGGTAATAAGGATATGTCCTTGTTTACGTAGTCATTTCGTGATATTATTTTGTTATATGTAGTTTTACTAGTAAAATAAGATACAGTCCTACATGCTATCTAGTAATATCGAGATATAAGCGTCAAAGTCAAAACTTAAGAGTATTAAAATAGGTGACGCCCAATATTTTTCCGCCACTTTATTTCTTTCTTGGGACTATGTGTCACATGACAATTTATTTTAAAGTGAATTTTTATTTTTATACAGCTTAGGTTATTTTTAATACAAAATAGTTGCGTAAGTTCAAATGTGGAAGGCTTGGAAGAGACCTTTAGAGAGAGTAAAAAAAATAAGACTTAGTTTTATTTTTTGTAAATACTGTGTATTATTTCTATCTATGCGTAGGTATATACCACACTAACAAGTAAAACATATAATATTGTTCGTCAGCCGTATTATTGTATTTTTTATTTTATTAGGGAAACTGACTCAGTGCCTTAAATAACAGATTTTAAGTATTACCTAGTAAACGGGCCATTTGCGTACCACGTATAAATTTTGTTCTATTTATTAAGACGCGGAAGTTGATTAAGTAGATAAATACAAAGCAGTTGGATAAAAAACAATAAAAGGTAAGTTAGGCACTTACCTAAAAAAAAATAGTCGTTAAAAGCTTATACCTACTAATAACTAAATTGATTATAAAATATGTCACTTAACTGCTTTCTGATGGTGGAAGTATTTGAAAATATATATATATTTGTTGTTTATACCTACATTGTTGTTTATACCTAGCTTGTTAAACGTCCAAAATGGACTTACAATTATCGCACGATTATCAAAAGAAAATAACTTTAATAAATGTCATCTCGCGTCATCTAGAAGCTTACTGAGGCAGTAAAATGCAGTTAAACTTTAACTGACAAATTATTTCCCTTGTGTTATCTTACAGAACTCTACTATAATCACGTTCTACAAGTCCAAAGTCGCGCGACATATCTTTAAAGCTACGTTAATGAATCATCCAAAATGCGCCTTAACTTTATCGAGTACAGACCTACAGGGAAACGGACGTAACAACCTCTCGCCGCACAACATAATTGAAGGAAATTACAAAAACATTTCATCTCATTATCGGAAATACCGAAGATTGCACCGATCCGTAAAAGTTCGAAACTGGAACAATACGAGCGTACTTGCAACGAGTATACAATTACAGGTTCCCAGAAAATCGCTCAAAATGCATGATGAAATTCGCACCTTGCCATATACGTATCGAGTCCCGGTTACTATGGGTACTCGAACACGGGTGTTAACCCTTTTTTAGTGACGTATGTAAATAATGATCTAATTTGTTGCATATTGTTCATAGCACATTCTTAATTTACTTTTGAATCAAATCATCAATAAGCTAAATACATAAAGAAGAAACAAAAACTTGCTTGTAATATATTCAATAAATTTACAAAATTTGACTGCTGGGGTTCATTGCATAGACGGTAAAATGAATAAATTAATATTACATAATTGCACACTGAATAAATATGTGCAATAATATATGATTCATTCAAATGTCATATTCATTCAAAGAAACTGCAAATACATATAGACAAAGGTAGAGTACATTGGGTGGCCTTATCGCCTAAAATGATTAGAAAATAGCCTGTAGTGAAAACATAGAATGCAGTCTTTGCCAAAGTATTAGGTATTATTATTTCTAGGAAATGTCTAACGTTTTTGTTTTTTAAATGCAGATGCTTATTTTTAGACCACTTAAGTTAGCCAAGTAGAAAAAGTCAATATTAAATGATTTACTTAAAGACTCATGATTTGACTTATATTGTGTGCATTAATTCTAAAATTTCTACGGTAGATTTTAATAAGTTAATTACTCATTCAGAAATGAAGTTAAAAGACAGATATTTATTTACCTTTTTAAACAACAAAGTATTATTTCAAATCTGTTTAGGCATCCCTGAAAAACTAAGTAATATATAAAACCGTCATTTTTGAATTCGGTTAATAATGAAACTCAGCCGTGAGAGATCTCACAGAGCTGGCTATGGGTTAATAAGTAGTAGTCGCTATAAAGTTGATCTGAACTCAAAAGATTAAAACTACATAAATTGTCGCAGCATATTTTCGGCAATTTTATCCCGAGGCCGAGTCAGTAATGAAGAGTTACTGCGGTGTTGATTTTAACATAATGAGCTGAGTAATTTCTCAAGTGTTTTTAACCAGAGTCGGACACACGGGCTTGTAAAACTTTTAACAAGAAAATAAAAAGTGTCTTTACAATTTTACATTTTCTGTGCAGTGTATTTAGGGTGGAATGTTAATGTGAATGCTAGAACCCAATATATTTACAAATTAACTGAATTACGTTTAAAAGTTCCTGTAAAAACTTAAGAAATAGAAAATACAAAAATAATATAAGTTATTGAACATAATTCAAGAATATCGCTAGCATTAAATACGAGTAATTCAAAATTAATGCAAGCTTTTTGTCTTTAGTGAGGAAACCATAGCATGGTGGTAGGACGTTACCTATCGCTCGCCTGGCTAGCTACCACCCTCAAGTTGTAAAATCTGTCGCCAAGTACCTAACGGTGTGTTCCGGCAGCCTTCCTTGAGAGCCAGTGTATACCAGACTAGGCATACTCCATCTAGGGCTACAGTGTCGCTGACTTCCGTGGTCGTGCGAACTTGTGGTCAAATGCCTATCTGTTCAGGATAAAATAATAAGAATTGTTCTTAAGAATAAGAACAATTCATGTTTGTTGAATAAATTACTTGTCAGTGTGTAGCAAGTGATAGGAGCTCTCAGATTTTTCACCAGATTCTCGCGAAAAACGATTAAATGTCATGACTTTTATTGCATTTTAATAAGGTAGGGCTCCGGTACCGGCGCAACGCCCCAGGCCTTCGCACTGTTTGCTCGCATCGTTTTTAATATAAAAAAACATATTATTTATCAGACATACGATAAGTTTATCTCAAAAAATAATGTACGCGTAAGTAATTCAAAAGTATTAAATTTATTCTAAACTTTACATTGAATTTAAAATTTGTACTTCAATATAGTAAATAAATTATGCATACAAAAGACATCAACGCGCTACTAAGTATCGGTTATCAAGCGCTTGTTCTAAATCTTCAACGAAGTGCGTGTGAAAAAGTATAAGTTACCGACAGAATGAAATCAAAAACGTCCAAAAATAAATTCAAAACAAAATAAAATTTACACTAGCTAAATATTTAAAGTTCATTGCACAATAACATCAATCACAAAATGCCTAAGAAGATATTTTTATTCGTACAGTACTAGAGTTCATACATTACGTACGCGCACAGAAAAAGCTAGAAAAAAATCCCCTATTGAGCCCGAAGGCTACAGCCTTAGCGGGCGCGTAGGGCGGTGTCGCTCGCGCGACTGCCGCTATCATTGCGGGTCCCGTTAGACAAAGACGGCGCAAGTGCGAGCAGTGCGGCCAATGCGCCCGCGACCATCCGGAAGCCTTACTGAAACTGGACCGTTTTCTTTTCTTGTTATTATTGAGATCGACTCTCAAGTTCTGTTGTTGTCGCGCGGCCGCGGCGCTCGCGCTGATAACGCGATGCCACCGAGACCTGCGCACGCGTTTCATTTGACGCTCCGAAGCTTTAAGCTCGCGCGGACTCTGTAAAAAAATACTAATACAAAGTCAACCCTTACGAGTGATGGAATGGATATTATTTTTCTCAGTGCCCAGTGAGATCTGAACGCGTTTAACTTTTTAATAGTGTTTCAATTTTTTATGGACGTAGCCGAGTGTGTTGAAAGTGAAACCGATACTGTGTAACAGAGTTGTACAGAGGATTATTTTTTTAATTAAACTTTCATTGTGATTTGTTGTTTTGGAACTGAAAGCCGATCTTTGTAAAGGGACGAGCAAATTATTGTGATTTTTCTTCAAAAGAACAGGTACGTGATTGATGTTTTTTTTTTGTTGTAGTGAGATTTGTGATTTATCAGAATTGTAGGTACGCTAACTGCGTAGTTTAGTTATTACTTTAATAAAACTTACTCTAAAAAATAAGCTTTGAATGCAAGTGCACTTAAAATTTTCTTTTCAGTTTTTATTTGGATTTAATTCTTGTAAGACAAAATAATCAAAACAATTTCACCCGATTCAATTTTGCGTATTATTGTTTTAAGCTAGCAACCATAAAGTAAGTTAGACATTTATAAAATATAACCAATAAAATAATATCAAATCTATCTATATTATCATTTTGACGTTATTTTATTAACCTGAACATAATGAAGATAGATTATTGTCACAACAAAATTTTAAAACTTAGTGTGTGTTAACAATTCATTCACAAAAGCGATTTTTACAATTCACGCGGTTTTAATCCCAATTTATAGTCACATTTGCATGTGATTATCAGTTTTTAAATGGATGTTTAACATAAATTTAAATACACTTAAGCTTTTTTTAACATCTTTATTATTTTAATCATTTGTCTACGACCTGTGATTTATGGTAGTTTTACGATCCAATACAAAAGAAATAAAGACATTATTAAAATAAATGTTTTTTATAATCAAATGAAGAATATTAATCAAGCAATATACAACAAATCTAGCCCAATCTTACGTAAAGAAAATAAGTGAAGGTCTGTTTTCACTGACATTTTCACTCATTGCTGCAATGGAATAAATAAAAAAAATATAACAAGATTATTCGGCCCAGTAAGCCAGAACTCGTCGCCACCCGCCGCCGACGGTGATGTTTTTGCTCGAATTTGCCCATTATACCCAAGTAGGCTCCAGTAATGCTGCTTATTCAGCTTTAGATTAATTCAGTGTTGCCTGTGGATAATTATCTACGCAATTAATTGTGGTATTGTTAAGGCTGATTGGAATTTAGAGCGTGTGTAATCTACCTTTATTGATTATTCTGTTTGGAGTATTGAAGTACCACGCATTATATTTGTGTGTAAAGGTTTATAAGGTAGACAATCCATGATAAAATTAGAAATTTAAAGCTACAGTGGCCTCCTATAAAAACATATACTTTTTCTGGTATATAAAACAACTTGTGTGTTAATAAAGAAAATGATCTATAATAAAACAAAATCCTCCATGCCCAGAATAATCAAGAAACAATATATTTCTGTGTCTCATTATCAAGTAATTGCTTTTTTAATATTTAAAATATATCTTTATATAGTCCAAAGATTTTTTATCTCTTTCAAAACATTTTAGCAAAAGCGATTTTATTTAATGAAAACGAATAATCAAGTCATCATTAGATGTTAGGGGCTAACTTAAACTAATTGTAACTGCAATATACTGTTTTATAGACTGTAAACAATCTGTGGAGTAACCATAAATGTCTTAATAACTCCTAAACAATTATTTAAACTTCCCTTAAAAGGAAAAGCGTTTATTGCTTTACAAACTGCCTAAAGCATATGTCATTCGTAAAAACAAAACTAATCTTAGACCTACATTGCTCGAATTTCAAATGCGTTCAAAAACTAGTTTCGTGTTGATTTTTAAACGTGTAACAAATCGTAATGAACTGTTCTCACATGTGTAAAGCCCTTAAAAGACATTCCCGTCGGACTACCAACAAAAATAAATAAAATAGCGGCAACCGAGTTCACGAAATTGGTCTTATCTTGACTTACATCACTCGGTGAGGGTGGTGTAAAATTGAGTGTTTATATTCAAAGGATAGTATTTCCTTTTTTTGCAAGTCAAATCAATTGAATGCGCCTTTTAATGCACCCGTTTTGACCCAATGAGTATAGGCTCACGACCTGCTAACAATAACGGTTATAACTGAGGAAAAACTGATATTTTGTAAGATCCCGGTTTTGCGTTACATAAAAAAATACTACTTTAAGCTAATTTATCTGTTTGATAAGTATATTATTATACGATAATCATCAGGTAAATATTTAACTAAATAGCATTGTGATCATGCAGATATAATGGAAACCCGAGTCTGCTTAATATAATGTTACATAATCCCGTTATTTAATAACATTATCCGATAAAAATCGTAAAAGTTGTTAAAAAGCTGTACAAAATTTTATAAAAAAATAAGTTAAACTATTAGAGAATATATATTAATTTTAGGCATCTTATCTAGATTCATCATACAGTACACTTTTTGCTAACGTGTGCCTTCTACAAAATCGGTTCTTTTATTACTCTATTGTGATTTAAGATTCATTAATTAATTTAACTAAATAGATATTGGTATTGCTAAAGATGTAATTTATAATTTATCTGTAAATGAAAATATGTAAATAATATTAATAAACAACTAAACTGACCTGTTTAAAAATATAAATTAAATTTTGTGCCACAACCAGAACTGTCATTCGATCACACTTTATTTTTAAAAATATAATATTTAAAATTATGATTAAGTTTATGGCTCACACTTTATATAGTAAAGTTATACAACAACATATATTTTCTTAATGTTACGTAAATAAAAATATACACTCGCAAAATAATACCAGGAGACATATTTTTTTCTTTTTCAAAGAACCTAATCAAACCTTCGTTCGAAAATCCAATCACATTCTCTCTATTCGTCAACATCTTCTATCACTGCAGTTTGCATTAAAAAAAACGAAGCGCTGTGTCATCTCTGTTATAAAAAAGTAATTAAAAGTTTCGCTTTCACTGCTACAGAATAGGTAGGCGGTATTCGGTAACGGAGAGACCTGTCCGATTTAATATCGATCAGTTGCGACAAGTATCCGGTTTTTATCTACATACATCTACTACGCTGCTTTTAATTTCTACGTACGCAATTTCTATACACATAACATTCTTTATAAATAAGTCTTTGCACCGTTTAAAGCGTTGCTCTTCGAAAAATCAGTGCGGATTTGTTATTTTCTATTTATGTCTTCACTCGGTTTTATGCTAGTTTTTCTGTAGGTCAGTAAGTTAGAAATTACAATGTTGCATTTTACGGGAATTCACTCTAGATAGTTTGTCACAGTTACATTCGCAGTATTAAATGAAAGTGAAAACGGCTATGTTAGCAAGTTTAATAGCCGCATCGATATGTAAAAAAAAACATTTCATTATTATTTTTCAAAAGCGTGCTTCAGTAATATAACATGGTCACAATGGAAACATAATTATAATATTTCATTTCTGAAATGGTTTTGGTGGGTTTTTCTACTACATTTATCTATACTTTATTTATATATCTAAACGTGTATAACGACGTGTGCCATTTCAACACGCCCTATCTCTCTGAGTGGGATCATTCAGCGCAAGCAGGCCTGGTAGGTGTGACATCGAAATGCGAAGTTTCAAAACGAGCTCAGACTGTCGCCTGCATTTGCATATAATTGCCAGCTAGTTTCTAATTATTGGCACTGAGAGTGGGTAACGTTAGAGTTGCAGATGGTATGATATAATGTCGAACATTTTGCTTAATCGTTGCACTAAGGAAGTGCGAAAAATAGCGTAGCAACTGATTATGGTAATATGTCAAAATAATTTACTGTAGGTGCCAAGGGGAGAAAATTACCAATAATTTATCGAGCTGAGCGGAGCGTTTCAGTTTCAAATCTGGGAAATTTTGCTTTGATTTGTCAGTATGAATAAATAGATATTGTTAAGTACCTAAATGCTGCACTTGCGTGTAGGCAGTATTGCAAAACGTTAGTGGCGAAAGAAGTAAAACAAGAGAAAGCATTCTTGGTTTCCTTTTGAAAATTCGCCCTTTCAACTTTGCCAAAACGAAACTAAGTTTTTTTTCACTTGTTTCACTTCTTTAGCCACTATCGTTACCGCTACCACTGCTGGTCATATTTTATGAGTTGGAAGCTTTTATTTTTTTCTCTCTAAAAAAGGGCATGCTGTCTCATTATTTACCAGACAATTGAAATAAGATTTATTATTAACGTTGGTCTTTAATCCTTACAAGCATATCAGAAATAAGAAAAATTGGTCATGAAAATATGGCGATGTATATAGGCCTAAGTCAAAATGTTTGATAACGGAAGTTCCCATTAATAATCAATTTTGGTACCTAATATTTGACAAGAGGGAATACAATCTTGAGAAATTAAAAAATTCAAGAGTTACTTTGTTATTAAATCAATGGTTATAAAAATATTGCAACAAAGTATGTGCTCACGTTATACTGTTTGCAGTTCTACTAATCGCTAATAACTCAGAAAATAATGCTATTGTGTTATTTCAATATAAACATTTTCTAAATTTCATAACATAACTTGTTTTCCAAATAAATACTCTGAAATCCTGCATCTTAGGGAATAGACATCCTAATAATTTTGAATGAAGTAAGTAAGTATAAAAATGCAGTCTTGTTTCATCTCTATAAGCAGTTTGAATTAATAACTGTATCAGGCGCACCGCGCTGCGGCTACGCACACGCTTATCATTTTATCTCGCAACAAGTTTAGTATTAACAGGTTTTTTCCACTTCAAATTAAAACAGACAAGTCCCACATTAAAGTTGCAGTTTTGACATGAAAAACGAGCGTTCAACTTCAAAAAATGTCTCGCTGCTAAAAGTACAATTGTATTCGTCTACTGCTGCAGACTCATGAATCACTGCATGCACGTAAATAATATATTCTATTTTAGGGGTGAACAATCATTCGTTGTCAAGCCATTTTGAACCTTATTATCTAGACAACCAATGAGAAAAGGAGACTAGAATCAATCGCACCCAGAAACAGCTTTGCTAGATTTAGAAATAGGAGTCTGATCTAAATTCAAGGAAATTCGATACATATTCTGCATTCAAGTACATCGTTCTAGATGAAATTCAGATAGTAAAAAATGCACAGACGGCGGTGTAGACTGACGTATAATTTTTAGATTCATTTTCATAATGTGCAGTCTAGTGGCTGAGGTCATTCTCGCGACTTTGGTCTGCCAGTTGCCAATATCTTACCGTAGCACTCTAACTTAACATCCGTCAAGAATATTCTACGAAAATCAAATAAAACTACAAAATCAGTGATACATGTATATGTATCTATCTACTCAACTATAATTAACATGTAAGAGAACTAAAAACAACTCTACTACCGATACATGCAGATCAGAAAAGGATTTGAAAGCATTCTGATCAAGTAATCCTGGTGGTATCAAATCATTTATTGAAGTTCATCTATAAATTTTATTTTGCTATAATGTACCTGTAAGTTAAGAATGTAAACTTACAGGTGATGGAAGGTGGTACATTTTCTTACTCGCCGTTCATCTATATATTCTACAGTCAGTACTGTATTTGTACCATTAGATTTCATTAATACGAGTATATACAATACAGCAATACAGGCACTATATACTATAAAAAAATACACAAAAACTGCAAACTTTGCAGTTTTTATGTATTTTTTTATTTATTTTTTATTATTTAAATATAAGTAGTACTAAAAAGAACTACTCTCATGTCAAGTGATGATGACGTTAAATTAATATATAAAAATTATAAAAAAAACAATGCCTTATTTTCGACCCGCAGTATTTCAACTTATGAACTATGGTTCGATCCATCTGAAGTCTAGATACTAGAATTACTATCGTGTATTATCCTAAATTGTCTACACTGAGAGTAAAACCAACAATACCCATATATAAAGATACATGTACATGTGTTCAATAAAATAATTAAGACCACCTTTCTCTATAAACGGATGTCCGTCTACTTACATCGTCAAAGGTAGTTAAGGATGCCTTAAGGCTCTATAAGATTAATGCATGCGGTTATTAGAGATGTTCCAAAATAAACACAAACGAATTAATGATGAATAATGAGATGGAATTTAAATGGATTCTGATTTAATAATGCTACTTTTTAAACAGCTGTCGTTAAATAAAAAAGCTATGAATAGAAAGAAATGAGGTACAAATAATGTAATAAATTTGTACGATGTACGGTGAAATGACAGAAGTATTTTTCTTTTGCGTGGAGTTTATTTCGGATATTGGCAATGGGTATAATATGAAAATATAAAAATGCAAAACATAAAATGTAGATACTATTAACTTATTCAGCAAATTATCCTCTTACTAAAAATATTTTACATAATTCCACTTAATAACAAGTTTCTAAAATTGGACATACAGACACAAGATGATTGTAAGCTCCCCATATGCTTATATTTATTAAATGTTTGCGGTCGTGCATTTAATTGTTTAATTGGAAACAATCTTTAGAGATCCATATTTATTGTAAGGCTATGCATTCAACTTCTAAATAAGTACTTGCGTTTGACACTGAATAACTTCTAAAAACAGGATTATAATGTTAAAAATCCTTCATTCTCTTAATAATTTGAGTGGGTAGTTACGACCTCACTGCTAGACTAGCAAAATATACGCTAAGTTCTTGCTTTTTACTATTACTTTTTATTAAATTTGCATTACTATCAGTACACTGACATATTTTTAACTTAGGTTTTTTTTGCGTCTGAGTAAAATACCAGCATTACCGTTATTGTCGTATATCAATCGTTGAAATTCTTAGTTATACTAAAGATATATTCTATGTTGCGCTGAATGGACTTAAGTTTTGCTTTGGCCAGCCTATTGGGCGTAGTAGGCCTAATAGTCTAAATGCCAGCCATTCAGATGCGTGCCCAGCATGCTATAAAGTTTGCTGAATTCCAATGCTGATTAATCGCACTGTTATTGGAAATGCTTTAGTATTATGTTTTTATTATACCTAAGACAAATTTAGTGTAGGTAACAAAATTTAATGAAATTTTATGACATAAAGTTAGTACCCTAAATTACCCTTAAAAAGTAGGTTTACAGAGTAAATGAACGCAATTCTAGTGAAGGAGTTGGTAAATTCCAATCATATTGACCATTGCTTTAACAGAGATTTTATTTCAACTACACAGAGATCACAAGCATTTGTACCTGCGTACTTCCACCGTTTCGTCATTCACGAGCAAAATCGGTAAACAAAATATACATAAAATTGTATTACTTAACAAAGGGAAGCCACACCAACCTTTGCCTTTACTTATCCTCATCGAAACGTAGGTTTCGCAAGTGCCCTTCTCGAGCGGGTTGTAAGAGTAACCGTAACGCCCACATAGGTCGGTCAAACTGGTCTAGATAAATCTAAATCTGTAGCGTGTGCTAGTGAGATCATCTCGCTTTTCCCTTGACATGTCCGCGCTATGACAGATGTTCTTTAGCGTGCGTGGAGATATTTTACACGACTGTAAATTAATGATAAACGCGAGGATGATTGATGTGTTATCCGCAAGTAAAATTTTGTATAACGTATAGGATATTCTCAATTAGATGCACCGCTACAGAAATATTAACAGGATTATTAAGTAGAATCTATTACCTATTGTCACCCATTGTAAGTACCCTACGTATATCATAAAATCTAGTCCAGAAATCAAACTGACTTATACTTGAAAATATAAGTATACATGTAGATACTCGTATATACACTGCCATTTTTAAACCAAAAAAAAACAAGATCGCAATAGCCAGAGTACCAAACATTCCAGATAATTCAATGATACAACAGTGACTCTTCAGCCATTCTTCTATTCACTTTCCCAATTAACACGATTAGCTCATCATTAACAAGTAACGTGGCTCACCTAGAGACCTCCTTCTGGCCGCATCCATAGAGTTCGCTCACACGTTAACAAAAAGATCGCTTTTGTTATCTCATGACATGCGTCCGTTGCGTAACTCAAGTTTACTATTAACATGGATGTTAGTAGACAGTACATAAAGTTATTATTTTATTGATTTCACGCAATCATTAGGATTTATTGAAAGGCGAGAGGAAGATAATTTAAAATAAACTCGATACATATAGGAATAGAAGCGTTCTTTTAAAGTGTGAAATAAAAAATTCTAGAATTTTAAGCAGCGTCGCTTCTGAACATCATCGCTCTGAAGGTACCTTATAAGCGATACATTACATAATGATCAATTTAAATGAAATCATTTACAAATCTACGCAGGGTTTGACGTAAGCAGTATAATGTAGAAAAAGCAATAAGTTATAGTATAGAACTTCCTACAATATTTTAGCGATAACATTTTTCTACAAACCAATTTTAGAGGTTCACAAAATTGCTTGCACAGTTTTACAGACCAACGTAACTAGTGTTGAGATCACCCACTTGACTGAAAAATTAGTTAAATTCGATTCGCAACTGTGCGCATTAAATTGAAATCGAATCAAACAAGATAAAAAAGCAATAAAATAAAGCAAAATAAGTGATTGCAGTTGAAGAGATTTAGTAAACTTCCAACGACAAGATAGCATAAAAATTAAAACGCTGGTATAAACATAAATGAAGAGTTTTTGACAGTTATATACAGAAGCAACCATGAGTTCGCAAATGAATGCATCATAGTTTAACAACTGGGCTCTACTGTTACTATATTTTACTCACTCTGGGAATCCTATTGTTTTAGCGAGCGCGTTCGCACATGAATGCCAGGTCGAATCATGATTAATAAAGTACAGAAGGAAAACTACATACATAGTAACTGACATCATAATTATTTACAAACTTAGGACTCTACAAACTCCTGTAACAAATTGAGGATTAAACTGCGTAAAAAAGTATTATAGCACTAAAATAGACTCTATCACAGAAAATAAAATTTTATGTTGCCTACTTTGTAGATATACCTTTGCTAAGTAAAATAAGCGAAACCACGTTGAGCAGTTTTGTTTGCAGCTATATTGCGCATGTTGAGCAGTTTTGTTTGCAGTTTTTATGTATATATATACATGTATACATAAAAACTAAATAATATAAATCTGCATACAAAAGTAAAGAATATTATTCAGTCAAATTCTCTGTTAATATTTCTACATCAATAACGATATCTTAAAAACGGTAATTCTGTACGAATTTTGAAAATTATACATCTGTCATATTCTGCGCGTGAATACTAAGCCTTTTTGGTAGATGCGGCTTCTGATTGGCTAATTTGACGTTACAATGTTTCGAGTTCACGCATTTTATGGCCAAGTTACGATTATTACTTGTTTGTTTGGGGATGATTTCAATCAAGATTAACTAATTGTTTTGCGTAAAGATGTTCTTGAGACTTGAGTTTGTGCGGTCTTGTTGGAAATCAGTTTTTTGTTATTTTTTATGTATTTACTGATCTATTTAAATAATTTTATTTTTTCTTTCTACCTCCAGTAGTTCATAGCGTTTTATTCACTACATATTGTTAAGCATTGTACGAGTAACGAGTGCTAAGGTGGCTTACTTTTCGTAGTTGTAGTCAGATATAAATATTTAACTTTCAGAATATTTCCTTTGTACACCCACACACACCAATAATAAAAACATCCTCCAAATCTCATGTCTCATATTTCAGCAGATTAGGCTTTTGCGTTAATTGTGGCCTATCAGTCAATCAGTCAGGTATACAGATAATGCTAAGTCAGGTATATACATAATCTAAGAATACCCGAGCTGATATCAAACAGATATGTTGTATAAACAATTTGCTTTTTACAAAATCTTCGTGTTATTATTTGACATCTACTAACGTTGTTGCAATTTGAATTCTTTTGCCTCAAAAATCTAGCATTTATAAGCATAGAATTAGAGATGATAAATTAGATTACCAAAAATGATTAGCATAGAAATAGCTACTGAGTACTTAGCTGTACTTTTACTTTTGCATCCCGAAACTATTACCTAATTGTAGCATTTACAAGAATTTGAAACAAAAACTACTCTAATTTGCTTTGTTTCTAAAAATATAACTAAACGACGAAATGAAACGCTGATTGAGACATTACTTGCGATTTCATTTAAGAGGTACAGACAGTAACAGAAGTGAAACAGACGATGTAATATTTACACGTGTAATATATTAAACAAGGTTAATATTAAAAAATAATCGACTTAAATTATTTTGGCTATAAATCAAACAATGTATCTTGAAACTACCTGTGAAATAATTATATTTTTTCAAACAATGTAATAGTTTTCCGAATCGGTTTATGCATCGACGAAAATACATAAATAACATTAACTCTGACAAACTTAGAACCTTTTTTAAAGTCGATTAAATTAATTGTTTTATAACTGTGTAGAAACAAACTAAGAAGTTAAGATAAGCTTAAGCCGATCAAATTTGAGATGGGTGGGCGCACGTATGGGCATTAATAACGTTTTAAGTTCAACTGTAGGTAATTACTTTATTGTTTTAGGATTACAATCAAATACAGCATAAAAATCGCAAACTAGAAACTGTGATGCGAGTCCACTTTAAAGAAAAAAATGGGAAAAAAACTTGAAAGCTGCACAGTTTATTTACAGTCTATATCTAGATGACATTGCGGTATAAAGATAAAAAATAGTACCTTTAAAAATCCATATTACTTTAATAGCGTACTTACATAGACGACTCGTTTAGTTTGGCACTTTTTTGTATTTTCAATAATAGCCCAGCTAGTATTTTTTGCCCATGTCACTCTCCAACAGCAAGGCTACCGCTTGAAATCGTGATCTATAACAATAAAACCAATTCTCCCATCACCGTTCAAAATCGACAGAATTAGTCGTTGCGTCACAAAGAATCCATATAATTGCCGAATCAGATTATTACAGAGCTAATAGTTTACAGCAATTTGGTAATAATCAGATCTGAACGGATTTTAATGTTAGACGCGCGCGGTATAGGGTTAATCAATGATTAACCTCCTTCATTATTTGCGTGGATTGAACATTTGGGGAGATATTTTAAAATTTATATCATTTTTAGGAATAGTGGTTTTGTAAACTGACGACATCCCGACCACGATAATATTACGGTTTTAAAAATCTATTTTTCAAAAATCTTTAAAGTGTCGCGATGTTGAAGGGAATAACAACTGGTATAGATGGATAATACTATTTTAATTTTTTTTCATTGCTAGTTGTTAGAAAGAGTATTTCAGAACTTGTTTCACGAGTGATACAGTCTACTTTTGAAAATTCGTCGTGAATTTTGCATTTTAAAGCAAACTTTCTCGATTTTTGGACAAACACCTGTCCAATCAAAAATCCACGACGACAAAAAATTCTAAAACAGTATCAAATATATGCATAGAAACCAGGATAACCTTGTGATTTTAAACATGGAATTCTGATTTCAATAAAATTAATTATTCTCCTAGCTCATGCATTTATATTGTCAAATATGTCATTCCCTAATCAGTAGTCAGTATTCTATAATTTGTTTCAAACATTACCCATAACTGGCAATTTATTTAAACACAACTTGTCAATTTGTACGTAGTTATTATGTGTAATTCTGTAAGTTTAGCATTTTCCAATCGATTTATTCTAATTTTCAATTACGACAATCAGTTGATATGGCACGCCATATAAATCATTGTCGTATACCTGGTAACAAAATACTATGTAGAAACTCTCGTTAGAGTCAGCAGTTTACAAAACATACTTGTACATTTTGAAGTTAAAAGATTTGAAAAACGAAGGAAGTATGTGTATGAACCTAAATATGTCTTATTTCGAAATCTTTCAAAACCATTTAAATTTCAAAATTGAAAGCCAGTTTCGTATTTATCGAGATCGGATAGGAGACGTATTTGCATAATATTTTGCTTGCATGTGGCGGATGTCGAATCCGGCTTTGCTCTGACGTCGTTACACATTTCGTGTCTGTACACATTTTGTAGTAGAACAGGAAGTTCTACAGGAGACTTTCTTTGCATTTTGCAGCAAAATTCCTCCATTTTTTGAGGGAAATACTAATCCAATCAAGAATCCCTAACGAATTAATTGTAGATGCTGTATACCAAATCTCGTCAAGATTAGATGGCACGGGGAGGCACCATATTTTTAGACAGACATAAACATGAAAACTTACAAACGATTGAAAAAATTTGCCAGACTCGAAGCAGTGACGTTACGATCGATCGTTTAATTATACAATTTCATTCGATAACAGCTGCAAAGTACGAGGTAGGTATGCAAGTGATGCAATATTGATTAATACGTACAACAAAATTGCTGCGAAGTAAATATATGAAAATTAAATTAAATCTTATTACTTCATTTGCACAATAATCATTAGTTGGCTGATACAAATTTAATATTCAATCCTCCCGTCGATAACTCATAGATCAAAGAATAATTTATGTGAAGTATTTTTGATTACAAAAGTCTTATTTTAGCAACCTGGCGTACTGATTTATCTAGCTAAGAACAATAAGACGAAATTATACCCAATTAAAAAATAGATGTGCGTTAACAAGAAGTATTATTTAAAAAAAAGTAGAAAACTGTTTTTAATTTTTTTAGTAATTTTATTTGATTTTTTTATAAAGTTTTTTTATAAAATATATTCGAGATCAACTAGAAAGGTTAAGTATACCCTTCGAACTGAAAAAAACTTCAAATCGGTCCCGACGTCCCTGAAATATCAGAGATAATAAATAAAAAACATGCTAACGAATCAAAAACTTAAATTTAATGTCGGTTAAAATAGCTAATTACAATTAGAAAAAATTACACTTTACGTTTTAATTAACATTTGCAATAATAGAAACATGCCTATTAAAACATAATCCTTTTCATGGCTTTGCCATACTTGGGTTTAATATAGGAAGTGTTAATCCTGTCTGCACGTGTACGAATACCAACTAGGTTCACAGACGTCCGCCAAAATTACCATACAGCCTTCAGACAAAACTGGAGCAACAATATACCTACTCGCACTCCGAGTAACTACACTTCCTTTGCTACTGAGTCTCCAATATGAATAATACCGTGTAATTTTCCAGATGTGTTATCAGAAACTTTGAGTTAGTACATAGCTAAATTATATGTTGCTTGTGTTTTTATTATATTTAGGTGTTATATAATATCAGTATACAAATATCAGCAGTATAAAATATTGTACAAAATATATCTTCGTCTTTTAAAATATAAGTTATATTAAAAAGTTAAACCTAGAAAGCCGCCGGCAGAGGTGCAGCGATAAAAGCGATGTTAGGGGCTATATAGAGAGAAATGTCTTGATTATGCGTGCCGTATCAAAAATCCGCGCCCTTTGTAACTACCCTGATCCAAATATCGAGTCTCTAGATATGTTGGACAAAGCTTCTAGCAGTAGGCCAATTTCCGAAATGTCTTTCGGAAAACGAACGTCGAATCATGCATGAACCAAGTCAAGATACTTGATTGTTTTTTGACTTGATAAAATTGTAGGTAAAAGTCACGAGGACAATACTACGATAGTATTTTGTAAGATAAAGTCGTTTACAAAATGACTAACATTTATAGTTATAATCCTGTTAAAGTGATAAGCTATGGTTTTTGTCCATATTCAGTAGAGAAAGCTTTACTCGTAGTACCAAATTTTAAAACACGTAGGCACTCGCCAAAATATCATCAGAAATCACACGGCTATATTATTCCATTACTCTCATTACCTTCATTGTATGTTGCATGCCACAGTATCGAACGGCGTACCGTCGGACCAAGTCCTTTGGAATGCGCCAATCAAATCTGTAACAATGGCAATACAAAAAATATCCCACGGCACATAATAATGAATAGTTAACGACGAAAACTAGGTGAATCTTTGTGCAATAGCGTAGTGTCTTTTAAAAGAAATATGATCATTTTCAATTTCATAACAATTCCCACACACTGCTGTATGAATGGACTAGTAGCTGACTGACAAATTAGTGTAATCTAAAAGAGATTTTGTGTCGCTAACACAATTTGTGAGCTCGTGTCTTGTGCGTGTTTTTGTCAAATTATATGATGATAAATAATATCATTGACATTGAGTTGCGAAGTCGAATTATGTTCAAATTGACGGCACGCTTTCCAATGGAGCTTATTATGGCATCATAAAAGTTTCACTAGCGAATGTCCAAGAAGGCTTTAGTAAGAATTATGAGAATAATTTAACATACCAAAACCATACGTATCATTTCGTGCTTACAAGGGAATCATCGTCAGATTACGATATTTATGCTCATAATGACGAAAGTTTTGAATTCATTCTATAACGTTACAACAGAAAAAATATAACAAGTTTGTTAAAAATAGTTTCATGGGTTACGTTTAGTTCCAAACTTCCTAACTAAATTGAAACGGGCGTTGTAGGAACTGTTTTACAACCTCCTTCCATTCAGTATCAAAATTTACAGTTCCAAAAATGTCTAGTACCGCAAAACGTCTAAACAAAATGATGTCGATACATAATTAGTTTACCAATCACGATACTATAAAGAAATATCATATCATTATTTATTGAAAGTTATACCAGTATAATATGTATAAATTGGATTTTTGTGGTCAACTCGTCTACCAATTTTGGAGCTTTCCGTACAAAAACTTTTAATAGATTAAATGATGCATCAGTAACACGGCACAAACAATGAAGAGAACGGCTCCTGAAAATCTACACACTTCAACATTTCAAGAACACGCGTAGTACAATAGAAAACAATACGAACTCGAATGTCAGCCACCAGTATAATAGTGTTACGCCACTGTGCATCTTGACATTCCGTTTTGTTCGTCACACAATCAGCCCGTGTGATTTCCCACGTACCGATGTAGATAGCCAGCGAGCCGGTTAAACAGTGAATTAAGATAACATACGATTATACTATGAAAATAGTAGTGTTTATATCTGCTTAGCAGATTGCTCAGGGATATCTAACGTCAATCGTATTCAGGATTCATTGATAAGTATTATTAAACTTATGATTGAATCCTTAAGTCTACTAACAGAACTTGTAAAGAATATTATCTTTATATATTAAAAGTAGGTACTTGCTGACTGACTGATAGGTCACAATCAACGCAAAACCCAAACCGCTGAATCTAGACACATGAAATTTGGAGGGTGTATCATTACATGATAGAGTGTAGGGGTGAAATGAAGGTTCAAAGTTTTAATTTTTTTTATATTTTACTTTACTCGTGTATCGCACGCGCCATAGTGAAATTTTAACTATCCTATTAATAAATAAGTTTTAACTTTGACCGCCTTATGTTTTGTTTTATCCGATGGAGAACGTCACGCGTCAAAACAAGACAAAAGAAACGCTCTACATTTGAACGTGTTTATTATAAGACCTTTAATGTCATATTCTACATCCACTATCGAAATTAAACTTTAAAAGACAAGTAACACTTTAAATAAATTGAAAAATTGACTTCAAATTTTCATTAATAGTGTTTTATAAACCAAACTATGTACTGGACCGGACTTTATATGGAACTCATTAGAGAATTACCATTTCGAACAAAAAACAATTTTTCAAATCCAGGCGTCGGGAAACACATTGATACGAGTAACTTGCTAAAAAAAGGACTACTAACAAGAAACCGTGGGTTTGAAATAAAATAGCCTTGCATCTCGATTGACTGCACTTTGTTCACACGAATAAAATCAATACGAATGACTCAGCTTCCGTTTCTTAAGTCCAAATCGCTTCGTCCTCGTATATACTAGTATGAAGCAATAGTGGACACCATTACCTTCAAGTCAAAATACAAAACTTAACCAGTAAGTACGTTTTGACGCATCCTATAATCAAAGTCTGAAGTCAAGTGGCATTTAGAGCACACGTTATTAAAGAATATCGAAGTTTTATTGCCAGCGTTCGGCCGCGAATAGGCAATAATGATCTAATAAAATGTAACTGAACCTCTAATTACGGTGCTATTAATTTGGGCATCATCATATTAACAATGCGGTGTAATTTTGTTGCGGGTTTCATTTGAATATGTTGAAAAAAAACTAGTTATCCTATGTACTGAATTCTGCCTGTGGCAATTGTATGCGCGGCTTTACGCAGGTTGTGTGAGTAAATATCTCGTGTTATGGATATTTTTGAGGTACTATACGCAAAAAAGTACTTAGTTTTTAAATATACATATATGTTTTTTATATCATATCAGAATGAATATTTAAGTAAGCATACTAGTCATATTGTTATATGTTATTCTGGATAAGACTTTTCTAGACTATCAATCACTTGACAAAACATGCGAAACACATAGAATCTAACATACTCGTAACAAAGATAACTTACTTTAAGTTTTACTACAAAATATAATTACTCTAGTCTTTGTAGGATAGAGCCTTGTTAACTACCATTTACAAGGCAACGACGCCCATCAGCACATATTTGTAATGAGAAACATATGTTCAGAGTTCAATATAGATTTATGAACGCTTACGAAATCCAATCAGAATGGGCGTGACGAAGAGTAATTATTTCTTAACACCATCATATCGGAAGCCGCTACTGAACTATTCTAAGAGCACTATAAGCTTCCTTTTATTCAGTACATAAGTAAACGAGAAACTTTAAGTGATATCTACATTAAAATGATAAACTTGTATATATATAAACAAATTTTACTTCGATAAACAAAATCGAAGTAAAATTTGTCTTAAATACGCCAATCCAATTATAATTTATGCCTTTTGCTGAATTTGCAACTGAGTCTATGAAGCGTTTTTTTAAATGCACTATTACTAAAAGTTGCCAGTCTGTAAGAGATTGGTTGATTGAGATGTGGTCAGATACTAAAGGTTTAATTAGACCTGAGTTAACTTAGCGGATATATACACTGCTATTTATCTGTGAACAGTACTTGTTACTCAATAGATAAAAGTTGAAGTTTCCGTCGCTTGCGTTACACCTATGCTATATTGCAATATGGCAGTGCATAAATCAAATCTTAATTTTAGTATAAGTATTATGAGACTATTTACTCGCTTGTGTAAAAATTAAGAATGTAATAATAATGTACATAATGTTACACAAGAACAAATCTATAAAATAGTGAAGTAGATGTACAATCGCTTGACGGTTTTTATTTAATTAAGTATGTTTATTAAATGTTATGTTAAACTTATTACTATTTTCAAGAAAATACTCTCAATCGGCAATCCTTGTCGAAGTAGAAATTGCATATCAAAATTTCGTTTCAAGTCGTAGTTTCTAGCCAATCGTTGTTTCCAGCCATTGTTTGTTGAAAACTACGACTCAAAGCAGAAACACGTTGCTCGGCCTTTGAAAATAAATAACTTTTTACTTCCCTACTAGGATTTCTCTTGTGTCGGGGATGCCACGCAATATTCACAAACACACGCACTAAAATACCCAGACTTACAAACAGATGTTCAAAGTCACCGTCCAAATAATTGCCACGACTGCCACGAGTCTAGGCACTAGGCACGGATATTTTGACAAACTGGGTACATCCTTAAAACCATAAATTATTAATCAATTACACGATATAATTAATGAACCGTTTTGAGTTAAGTAATTAATACAGCAGTTGCTAAATTAACTTAAGTAATTATTACAGTTGAACCGAGAACATACTTTGAAACAAATCACTAAGGCGTATCTACATCTATACGGATAATATTATGGCAAAACTGAGTGATGATTTCCTTCCTCTAGAAAACGTACTCAAAATTATTGTATGACAAGAGGATGTGCAATGTGCCTACAAGTTATAAAATTTAACCTTCTGCTTAAATAGCATTCCTCTATTAATATTTTGCAATAAAATACTCCCGGGCTTTAGAATTGCTCCTGTATGGGATGCCAGTACATATAGTGTTATGTACACGTGGCATTTAATCAACTCTACCTTTTTTAATTACGTGTTTGCCAGATTTAAATCTGGAACCCCCTGATCTTAAGACAGGCATCGTACAACACCAAGACTGTCGCTTTCTTAAAAGTATAACATGTCTTCTCGTCTTAACTGTCAAAAAATATTGGACAAAATATAAAAATACAGTATGATAAATATTCGTAAAAGATCCGTTGCGTCTAAAATTTGATGAATTTCAAGCATCAAAAATGTAGGCAAAAAATATCGAACGGAACTAATTACGGAATTATTGATACTGTTTTAAATTTAGTATTAAATTGATTTGTTGTTTAGTTTTATCCCGGTGTAAAATTGAATTGAGTCATACATTTTGAATGAGCATTATCATAAGCTCATCTAAGAGAGGCGTCAACGCGTCCTCACCGAGATTCCGTTGACATCTCCCGCTGTCGCTGTCACATCTTCGACAACTTTGACAGCTCGCTTGACAGCCAGTTTGACAGCTCGCTTGACAACGCGTGATCTAAAGATATAAGGATTGTTCGTAGTAAAGTTTTTGTTAGCCTTACCCTTCCAAACGTCTTAAATGTTTTAGTGATACTGTCGAAGATGGAGCAGTAAGTAAGTACTCGTAGTAAATTAACTTTAATTAGTAGTCTGTTAGAGATAAGTGAGAACTTTTAGTTAAAAGCTAGTTTACCGAGATTTATGTGACGACCAGTATTTTGTGTTTGAGCTGAAGCGTGGTTCGAGCATAGACAGATAGATGTTTTAATTTATTTGTTGCTATTATTTGCTGTTGCACAGAATTTTTTATTCTGGTTAAGATATTTAGCAAATTTGCAGCAATTGAAACCCCATTTATGGCATAAAATTATGAATTAAATCTAATATATTTTTTTAATTAGTTATATACTAGTATGTATCCTACCCTAGAATAGTAAGCTAACTTAGAGAAACTGGAAATCGTGCAAGCGTTTAGGAAATTAAGGGACAAATTTCTGAACGAATATGTTCGTTTCCAAATCGAAATTGCTTGTCATTAGCAAGGCTGAAATGTCATAGAACAATGCTGGTGCTGGTACCATTCGATCCGTTGTCGCGGCGGTCGAAGGCCGTACGTGATCGCATTTCCTACGATATTGCAGTACATATATCTGAACAGCAGACAACAGTACTCAAGATTCTGATAAACGGTTGATTTCTACCGACTTTTGTATTCACATTAATCCTTGTATTATATGTAACGCTACAGGATTTTTACAAAAATTTTGTATTGTTTTGTCCATTCTGTATAACGTACTTATCATCACTTTCTGACTTATACCATAATGGCGAGTATGATTGGTCACAGTACAATACTACATCAACTTATACCTATTTTTATGATTCCCATATTCACTTTCTACGAATACCCATACGATAAATTTGTGTCTACTAAATGCCCGTCGTGGCAGATGAATCGATATGTGCAACGCTTACAATATACAACTTTTTATGTGCGTTTAACAAAGTATCATAAACTATAGAAGCTCATGTACTGACTCCCACTGTAGCGCTGAAAAGCAGTCACGCAACAGCAAACATAATGCACTCATAAATGTCTCGATATTATTAAAATGTTTTGGCAACGAACAATTCCATTTGATTTCAATTGTTCAAGCAAATCGAATTGGTCAAAATCAATGTGACCTACATAAAGAGAGCTTAAGGCGTTTTATTATAACTCGTAATAAAATTAATTAAGATACACAAGTACAAAAGAGATCGTTTATCTCTCGATACAAAATAAAAGACGACAATGAAGACAATACAGCAAGATATTGAATGAGCTTTTGTCGAAAGATGCGTTTGGCAATGAACTTTGGGTAGGTTAAAGGTGTCGGTTACGTCAAGAATAAGTTTTACTTTTAAGGTATCATGTATCGGATACTTAACATTTCTTTTGTTGATATTTTATTTAAGAAAATTGATTGATATTACCATGACTTTTAACCTGATTCACTTGTATTTAATATGCATCATTGCTACTATTGAAACGTATTTTGATTCGACAATATTTATGGCAAATTTAAGCGAATGCAACAGTAGGGCACAACTAGTGTCCAATAAAAATTCAGTCAAATAATCCAACGTTCAATAAACTATAATAAAAGATCACTTGATAGCTTGTAACAGCGTAGTTGCCTCTGCGTAAACATAAACAACTTATATAAAAGGTGTACTGCAAGTTGTGTTCGTTCGGCCAATCAGAACGTCAGAAGCACGTGTCGAAGACACAAGGGTCAAAGGTGACCGAGACTATGCGCTGTAGCGAAGCCAACTACATGCTCATGCGTACTTAGTACTTTGTCATACTTAGTAAATAAAAATAAGTTTGTAAAATGCAGGTTATATTAGTCACAATCTTTTAAGAGTTTTGTTAATTGGGACTAAACAGTTTTATGCACTTGACCGCGTGTCAACAAACTTTTGTAATCTAAAACCTCTTATATATTGCTACGGAATTTATTTACTTATAGCTACGTATATTATCTATGTAGTGTGTAAATGTAAAAAAATATTATATTTTAAAAAAACTAAATAACTTTTGTTTCTTTTTCAGGTAAGATGGAATTGATATTGGTAACATTTCAAGATTACACGCACCTATAATAAAAGTCATTATACGAACTTAAAAAAACCCGAAAGATATAACTAAACACAAAAAATCGAGCTATCAAAGCAGCTAATAATTATTACCAGGTATGTATGCCTCAAATATTGTGTGAAATAAGTACTTCACGTATATCTAATAATTAACATAAGTAAAGGCTAATATTAATACAAGTATATTGTGCGTTCCTGAATGAATCCAATCATTTCAGAAAGCAAGTACAAGCTTAGCGATAAGAACTCCGTTATCATCGCGATAGTCTCTAATTCAATCAGAGACGTTAGATAGGCTTGTCTCAGGGCATATCTTTCATGGAACATTAAGCTAGAGAAATAACAGTACAATCTTATATAAATCTAGTCTTAAACCAAAATTGTAGTGGTATTTGCTTGTTTTCGGCATTTAATTTATTTCCTAAAGATAACTTATTGAACTTAGCTCTACCATCAATACTTCCTATTCTTAGGCATTCTAGACATGTTACTGGTTATTTCACTAGTGTCACCTTAGGGGCGCGTCTACCAATAAATCGGCGCGCGCGACTTGAAAGATGAAGTGCCCGCTTAACATACAATGAGGTTGCGCAGGCACATTGGGCGAGCTAGGATTAGGTTCGCGTTGGAGTCGGTGACACGAACGCTTGCCCTACGTCTAGCGCTGGCGCCAGTTACTAGGCACTCTTTACTTGCAATCTAGTACTTGCCCCAGTAACTGGAACAAACGCACTTAGTTATTAGCTTTTTTATATTTTCTTTCTAATTGTCGTATATTGTGACTGATTCTTTAGCAACGCTTATGTCATATTAATTTACTAGCAAAGATGTCTGATGAACTCATACGTAGCTGTTTTAATGCATGCAATATTTCCTTATTAAGCTTTATTGCTAGCCTTAAAAGCTATTTTTATAATTACAACATTGCTTTGAACACAATATTTAAAGTTTTGCCTAAGGTCATCATAACTTATATCATAAACCAAACTTATCACGGCTCCGATCTCATCCGAAACTAGCGTACAGCGATCAAGAATAATATTTGCAAAATTATAATTTGTTCTGTTTGTGTATTTCAGTGTCTTTCGATTAATATCTGTAATTTTGAACTGGATCTCAAGGTAATTGATTTCCAATCATTGTATTGGATTTGTGAACAAAAGAACAGTAAATAAAATTTAATTTATATGCAAAAGTATCAGTTTAGTACGTACAGGTAAACGGAGCACGAGGTCGGCTTGTAACTAGTCTGGGTGTGTCTTTTGCACCAAATAATGCTAGTAATAATTGTGGGTGCAGTTTAGTCTTATAAAGGTATAAATAATACCCTTCTATAGGTCGTTCTGACTAATAATGGTCATTGAAGAACATATTTTCTCTAAATATTGAATGATGAAGTTAACTTTTGTATATTTTTTTGTAAAAAAAACTGGCTAGTATATGGCAACAAGAGAAACATAATTGAAAATAAGAGTGAAATATCTCATTAACCGAACGTAACATAAGTGAAATTTATCTCTGATCAAGAAAGTTTACGAACTCAAATATAGCGTGCTGTGCACAAAGCACCAAGGAGAAATAAAATCAAAAAGAAATTAATTACAATCGTGTAACACAAGATTAACGAGTAGTCTCGAACCAATTACACTGTCAAAACATCACCTTGGAGTCAGCATAAAGAAAACATCAACGATCGACGGGTAACCATAACAATAATGGTTCCATTGTTGCACGAAACGATCCAGATGGTCAAGATAAAAGTAGTATGTGAAAAATAAAATACAGTTTGTATTAATTACAGACGTCCAAGTTACGTAAATATTTTTGTCCTTCGTACATTTGTGCCTGTCGAATCGACTCTAGTTAAATGACTGGTGATTTGTTATGATAAAAATAAAGTAGTAATATCGGTGATCTCGTGAGGTTAAGTTTGCGTAGAACACCACCATAATAATCAACAAACTTTAGTAATATACAGCCTTCATACAAGCCTGTATGTGCTTTAATAAATGAAAGAGGAGAGTCGTTTTGAAACTGAGCGCTACCGAATAAGATCTAACTTACCTAACAAGTTTCGAATTCATTAAAATTTTATCAGTATTAAAGACCGTAGTATTAGATATAAGTGAGATAATTTTAGTCTGTGCTGTTTAAGTAGTAGCTGAACTTAACGAGACTTTGCAATATAAAGGAAATCGATCAAATTGAATCATGGCCAGGATATTAAACGTAATAAATCTTATTACTCCAAACATATTCAATAAAATGCGCAATTTACCAACAAGAGATTAAATTAATATTATTAAGAAATCGATCTGGTTCAATTGAAATATAATTATGCTAATCATAAAAATAGTTTGATATCATAAACATAATTATAATATTAATGACAATTTTATCCGTTTTACGATGCGTTATAATACACTTTGAGAATTGAGAGCACCTGTCTTCTTTAGTAAAGTTAATATAGCTTGAAATATCTAAGGTCAAATAGCTAGTACTAAAACAGATTTACTATTTTGAATATTTACGATACCTTGTGTTATTTGACGACACACATAAATTTTCTGTCAAATATCAGTCAATAGTCAAGCAAATAGAACGCCACATATTATCTACTCATGACTTAGAAGATAATGGAGTAGTCTTAACAACCTTTTGTTGCTTTTATAATTTACGATAACACTCAAATAATACGCATGCAGGAACAATAATCACAATATATTATATTGATGAATGACGTACATATATCGAATAACTGATGTTCGATCTATGATATTATATTCTAATTGTCTGTAAATGAAATTTGCATCTAACATCAAATTGTTTGAATTTTAATTGAATCGAAGTATTTACCTATCTATCATAAATACATGTAAACATACGTACAAATAATACCTCGTACATATACTACACTACTTCGTATATCATACAAGAAAGCTCAAAACGTCGTTGTTGTCCATGGTTAATGAATTGTAACCCATAAAAGTGCTCATACCAATCTCATCTGACCATATAAATGTCAAATCCAAGTCACGACCGAGCCAGACAAAACGAATTAATCTAGCATTCCTCAGAACACTTTCAGAATATCCAATCGATAGTAATATCAAAAATAAAATATTGTTGAGATTACAATTATAATTTGAATACTGAGTAGCCAAAATAATAAGTGTAGTTCGGCGATGGCATCTGATAGGTAAGTGGTTTTCGTAACGCCCCCCTCGGGCAGTGAGATGGTATCGAGGCGCGTGCGCAGACCAGCCGCTACAATCATGCGTTGTTCTTCGACGAACAAACACACGTAACAGAACATCTGTGCGATCGATCCGCAGATAACGAAAGCCCATTTCTCATCTTTCTTAGAAGGATTATTCGTACCCCTAATGGATCGATAAAATCAACGCACACGCAACTCACGAGGACAGCTATTAACCTTAATCCCTTTAGGACATCGGCCTTGAACCGAATTGAATGACTGTTCATTCATAACTATCGATTCGATGGGATGTCAAGTTTAGGACGGCTCGTAGGCGTCAGATTGGTTTATAGCTCTAATTATTTTGCAACGTTTCCATCGTATGAGGAACTTATAGCGTCATCTTGCGGAACTATGACACGCTATTTTAACTTCCCTTTCAGAATGCTAGATATCGTAAAAATGTGAGTCATACGAAGAAATCTGTAGAAACGTTTCATCGCAATTTCAATCATGTTCAATGGCAGCGATTCAGTCCTGCCTTTATCTCGATCTCGAAAGCAAGGTTGCTGGGAGTGGTCAAGGGATAGAACCTTCACCTCGGGTCTCGAGCCTTGATGAGTCATTATTGTGTTCTGATATCGATCCTAACTTCGATGTTGCGACATCATCCACTAATTATAACTTTATACCGATGCTTGCTTAATAATGTGGTAGCGTGCGTAAGTTTTTGCAGAGTCGTATGTCAGGAGCATGCTCGATGCTCTAGTTTTTAGCGTAGGCAACTGGTAGTTTCGTAACTATTCTTGTGGGTGTGTCGGTTGACTGTGGCTTTTGGTCAGCGCTGCAGTCGGAATGATCACTGTCAGTTCTTAGTCAATAAGTTAGTGCTGAGCAAATTAATCTTGTTTTGCTAATAAGTACAATAAAGATCGAAGCTTTGCAAGCGTAACAATGGTTATATTCTAATTTACAAACCATCAGTATGAATTCTATTTTGTTATCTATATTTCAAATTTATTTACCCGAACGCATCCCCGACACAGGAAAAATGTTAGAGGGGAGCTATGGGTTTAAAATACCCATTATTTTATTATGCTAAGCGCGGAAAAATATTTATATTTAAGGTTTGTCCTCAAGTTCTTTTGACTGTTAAAGGAAGCTTCACCTGCCAGAGCGTATAGATTGGCAATAAATGTAATGTAGAATTGCTTTATATATTGGGAGTTCGTAGGTTTATAGATAACTATTTATATATACCTACGAACTCCCAATATACAAAACAATTCTACTCTTATGCTACCTTCTGCATCTGATATCATATTTCTAGTGCTGCATCAAAGACCCCGTCTCTCGTTCAACCGTTACGCGTTATCTGATCTGAATTTCGTAATTTAGAATTTAGCTCACGCATTTCGGTCGAGCGAAAATTCTTCGTGCCGCCGGCCTTGGCAGCTATCTATGATTTGTAGCTTTGGAACACCTGATAACGAGTCTGGCCTATTGTTATCTCTGAATCACCATTTGTTCTCACTCTTACTTTCGCTTCACTCGCAATGGCATCTAGATCTATTTAGTTTTGTTTTATTTTGACTATTTGATTACAAGAATTAGGAAATTGATATCGCAAGTAAGTTACGTCATGTTTTAGATGCAAATATTTTCGTTTATTCTGATTGTTAATTAGAAATTACAGAATATCTCGTAGATAGCTTTTAAAAGCTTCTCCTTTAAATTGCAAAGAATGTAGTGATTTCCCGTCAACGTGACATTGCTTATGGATTTTATATATCTTTAAAAGGCTGCCCAGTGAAAAGTTGACGAGTTAGTATGGACTTTTTATTTTATCAATATTGTAGAATGCATCCATGTTTGGATAAAGTTGGGTCAGCTTTCTTAATACAATTTAAGGTTGTAGCCACACCCCGGATTGTGTAGTCTTATACCCGTAGTTTTCTTTTAAGATGTTGTCATGTCTATAACCACCTTTGTGTTTTATGGCATTGTAACATCCTAAGCTTTCTCTAGATATGAAAGAACTAGAACATAAGATCATATTTTCAATCAGCCACAATAAACTGACAAACAACTTTTTATACTACGCCAGCTTAACTTACTTACCCATTACTTTTGTGCAATGAATTCACGGAACATAATTTTATGGCTCATGTGTTTCATTTGTAAAAGGCAAACCCTCCATGAATTGCAATATTTCATGTATCTTTTTGTAAACATTTAGGTAACAACCGTTATTCCTACCCACAGGTAAAAAAAAAACTCTGCTAAACAGGTACTATACATTCAGAGCAAATTTTATCTACCAAAATCCAATCTCACATCTGCTGTCTGTATTTTTGGACAGAATATGATGCGTGACTTGTAAATGATAGATTTTTAGATATAAAAATACTGTTTCAAATTCTATGTATGCTCTTGTATATACAGCCAAATATGGCTTTTTTCGCGCTTTGATTACGTTTTGAAGGGGACTGTTGTCATATTATATAAATATAATGAGACATATTGCTATAGCATGAGTAGTCTGGAATACGTTAGCTCTAAAGGAAGGCTGGCGGAACATTCTGTTGAGCATCAAATTTTCAACTTGAGGGTGGTAGCTAGCCAAACGAGCACTAGGAAACACCCAACCCACATGTTATGGTTTCCTCACAATATTTTTTTCACCAATAATATATTTTGAACATTAACTTGGCGTAATATTATACAAGTGTTCCAGCTGCATCTTAATTAACACTCTCATTAGAGAAGCTGGTAGCATTAAGAAGGATATGGGAAATAAAGGCACATATTTTATGAAACTTAAACTAGCTATAATAACTTTTATGGGTCGTATAACACATCGTAAAATAATATAATTATAGTGTTGATAGGAATTTTAGTTAGATACTTTGTTGGTATTAGTTCGACGGTTTTTGTGCTGTGAAGATTATGTTAATTCTGTTGAATGCAATTTGTTTATGGCTGAATAATTTGATTAAATGTTTAGATAACTTTAGATGAGCTAAGAAAAAGCTTTACACTATTTAATGATGCACTTAGCCAAAAAGAAACATTATTTACGTGTCTGAAATTAATTCTAATGAAATGATTGGCGTATTATGATTATATACCGATCTAACAACACAGGAAACGTTACAGACTCTCTTTTTGCATGTTTCGTGGGATCAAACCTCATACCTTTTGTACGGCAATCAACCTCACTAACCACTTGACCATCATCGCTACGGTTGAAAATCTAATGTTGTACAACCACGGATAGGAGTGCAACAACAAGAAGAAACAATTTAAAATCTATTAGAAGAAGAACAAATGAAGGTCAGTATACGTATTACTATTTCCATTCATTGAAATATTAAAAACTGTCCAGTAAATTATAATTAATCATTAACAGCAGTTTATTTTTAACAAAGTCGGCGATACGTCGGTTCACGTTATAATGCACATCCGTGATCATTCAGAAGAGTGGTTTAACTTACGCGACCACCCGCGGGCGGTTTTCGTGCTCTCAACTGTATCGGGTTGCAGCGGGGCTTCCTAGAGGCTTTTAATTAAAGCTAGGTATTCACTGATAGTAACAAATAAACAACGTCTGAGTATATGATATTTCCACCGATATATAAAAAGTACTACCTACACATTTATGTAATAAGAAAAATAACTACAACAAAAAAATAATAATTTGGGTGATTCACGCAGTATCGTATTAAATTAATAATAATATTATATCTACCTGCTCATGGCAAACTAAATACTCGAGTTTTAACGTTATGGTATTATGGTATAACTAATCTCCTTTTTTCGCGCAGTATGAAAGTTTTAGAGTAAAAAAGTAAATATATATATTATAAAATCTAACACAGCCTACTAACAAGCCTACTTCTATCTAGTTGTACTGGAGGTCTGGGCTTTAACTAATACGCCTTTATAAGGCATAATAACTATGACACCGCCTGTTGTATATTTCTATTTTTTTGGGTATACTCGCGTGAGAACCCGGACTGGTTTGTCTGGTTAATTTGTAGATGGGAAATAAGATGTGAAATGTGTAGCAGAGTTTATCTGATTGATTTTTATCCTTTGATGATTTTGCGTGTTGGACAAATTATTTGAGATGAGATTTTTTTTATGTTCTGATGTAAATTGTTAGAAACATAATTTAATAGAGATGTGAGATATATAGAGACAATATCTACAAGATATTTTAGTTATTGATCAAAAGAGATGGATACGATTGATAATTTAGTTTTATAACATTTTAATAATTAATTGTTTAGATTATTAGGAGATGTTTTTATTTAAATTGAGTTCTAGAAATAAATTTTATTGCATTGATGAAATTTTAATTTGAATAGACTGAAAATATACTCAGCTGTTGGAAAACCAATTAATTTACAGCAAGTTCCACAATCTGCTAATCCTTACAATAAAGACCTAAAAAAATTCTTGCATGTCCGTGGAATTTTAACCATTTTTAGAGCAGCAATATTTTTTTCCCTTTCATTTTCTTTCTATTACTTTATCTTTAGAATCAGTAATATTATTTCAACCGTCTCAAAAAATTAGCGTGTTCTTAATTCCTCTAAATCTTTTTATGTACGAGTATGTTCTCCTATAACTATAAGACGCTGGGACATATTTAGAGAACTCTTCTTTTGTTTAATAACTTAAATAATTTTTTAAACTTACTAACTTACTTTTTAAATCAAAATAACTAAAAAGAGTAAGCGTTGACCTTTTTAAAATTGTTGCTTCTTAAAGTTGTATAGGTATGTAATATTCCATTTGAAGTAACTTCTGTTTATCTAAGCCTCTTTCAAAACCGCACGTATCATTACCTACATTCGGATACATAAATAAACAGCTTAACTAGATTAAATGACTTCTTTCCCACAAAGATGTCACAGATTTGTGACGTGAAGGTCATTACACTACAAAATTAATTCTCACGCCTCACGCATTAAGGCGGTTGATCTGATGGAGATGAGACACGTACCTTTACAGCGTTATTTTGTCAACTACCACATTTAATTATAGACTTTATTAACATGTTCATAAAGTGGTTTGTATCTTTTTAGAAATATAAAGATAAAATGGTTGTAATGAGGTATTGCGATGGCATCGAATCAACTCCTACTTCAGACGGTTCTTTGACACCGCAGTTCGGTTTTCGCTTGTCTGATTATAAAATTACTTTTGTGTCTAATACAACTAATCTTCATTTTATATTAATGTCCGATAGCAATGATTGAGTAAAAATTAATTATTTGAATGTCAAATTAATTTTATTATGTTACATACTCGTATTTATCGTAGGCACAAATTGTTACAAAATTCAAGAAAACTGTCAATTCTGCGCCTTGTTTTTTACCTTACAAACAATAAATAAATAGCGTATTAAAAATGTTAACAAATTTACAGTAAATTAAGGTTACATACATTTTATATGCATAGTTGTAGAGTGACTGATTTGTAAGATGTAAGAGAAATACTATAAAACTATATATAATAACAACTAAAGCACTTAACGAATAACTTTAAGTAAGTAAACATTTTCAGAAACATCTCAAAACCTATGATGGTAATAACTCGCGATGATCTTTCAACGCCTTACAATCAGAGTTTTCTGACTTTCTTAAAAGGAAATATTTATCTCCGCAGAGGTTTTTAAAAACCTCCCACGAAGGTTTTAATGCGTTCTCGAGAATACCGAGACATCGAAACAGTAATTCTGGGGCTTATTTAAGGCATCTTATAGTCAAATTAATGAAATTCGCAAACACAGATGAGTTTTTTCGTGTAGGAGTTGAAAGCTTATGCAAATTTGATTGCATGGGCGAATAGTGCATGTAACGATAACTTTGTGATTGTGACAAGCTGTCTGTTATAGAAATTACGCCATTATATGGTGCATAAAATGTTCAGTAATTGAAATATAAAGTTCAGGCGTAGCATCCGGGTTACGTTTGTTCATTCTAGAAACAGGGCATACACATAAGTGTTTCATAATTTTAAGTTTTCATATAGAAAACTATACGAAGAATAATTTAAGAATATATTTGTTTTTTTACTCATTCTGTGGTCGTATTATGTTATTTTACTAATGTGGCTTCTAAGTCTCGATTCTATTTTACTAACTCAGAACACTCCGTGATCCGTGGCCAACTCAGTCTGATCACGAGAACCGTGCATACAAATCCAGACTTTCTTTTAATGTAAAAAAAAAGAAAAACACGTTATAACGCCTTGACAAACGGAAGCAATAACATTTTATTCCTTAAATTATTCAACGCCAAAGTCCATTTATTAAAATTAGTGAAGACACTTATATGAAACCTTTGAATATTCAGCGCTACAGGCGATAATGACCACATTTAAAAAGACAAAAAGGCTCATGTCACGGCAAATTGTCACCATGAACACTCCAACAAACGAGTTGGTGAATATGGTTTTATATAAGCAATGGGACATTGGGATTCGAACCTGCATATGTCAGATCTCGCATCTGACGGTTCTGACAGATCTTACTAAGACATTATATTTATAACGTTAGAGTATCATATTCTTTGATTTAAAAAACATTGCAGTTTATTGGTTCCTTTTAACCAGAAATCTAATACTAATTAAGCTAAACACAAATAAACCTATTCATAATAGCTTAAACTAACAAATAATTCGGCCAACAAGTAGCGAGCTTATTCGCCAACCGCAGGATCCGTATACAAGACAATGAAAGTGAAATATTTTGATGAGCTTAAACATTGCCTTGGGTCTTTCTTACAAGCGATACTTTTCGCGCTTAATTGGCCGCCACATGAGCCAAGTGCCTTTATTTAAGGGGCGCGGTCACTTCAAAGAACTGTATTTATTTTGGTAAAGTAACTTTAAAAGCCACTGTTAGTAAAGAAAGTTCTTAATTATTTTTTTAAGAACTTTGTAGATTAGTATATCTAATCAGTTAGCTATGGAGAAGTTCTCGACAGATTACTGTATATAAATTAAAAAATGTTGTATATTTAGCTATCGAGATAGGTAGAAAATTTATCAACAGTTTTATGTTAACGCGAAATTCTTTCAAAGCTGCCTGGTACCTCATATATAATCTGGGTTATGTTTGATCAAAATTATGTTAATAGCAATCACGAGACAATTTATGTGGTTTTAACCATGCATTGACAATAAAACTAATCTGTTTTTTTAAATAAAAGAATTAAAAGAAAAAGTTTATAGTCAACAGATGATACACGCACTTGCATCACTCTTTTTTGCTCCACTGCGTCAACGCATCGTAAACCCGAGTTGTGGACATGACGGCCAAACTTGAGCGTCTACAAAAGAGCTAAAACGTTTTTATAAGTACGTTAGTTTTAGAAATAAAACTGTACAAGAAAAAAAGGAATAACCTGTTACTTCGTTTGTATTATTTTTACATAAGGTTTGTTAAATTTGATTATTACTTGTTATTTGTTTATATAGAAAATAATATTATTTCAAATAAATACATTACTCTAAAATTAAAAGCTGTTGCTTATCATATACTAATATTACTAGTTCTTTGTATATGGCACACAACAATCTAATAAATAATTTGATTACGCACATATTTCTAAAATATGACAGTAGTCTCTAAGTACATCTTTCATTACTATTAGTATAACTTGCATTGCATTACACACTTAAACAAGTGATTTTATTGTCTGCAACTCCTTGCGCACTCTGCCATTACCTAAGGGAAGCGCAACTTTGCAGTCGTTTTACGTGTGTAGGTTTGTCACAACTTAAACCGCAAGCAGTGCACCGAAGCTTCAACATTACCCAGATTAGAGTTGACGTTTGCAGCCGATAATTTTAATGCCTCGTTTGAAGTTACATCAAGTAAAGTCAAAAGCAACTGTACTGTTAATGCGGTTTCATATAACGCTGCTTTCACCCGTTCAGATTACTGAAATTTTCGGCAAAAGGTCAACTTATTTAAATTATCGGCTCCCTTTAAATAATTAAGTGATATATAGAAAGTATCGGAGAGCGGTGTACTTGCTACTGGTTTAAAAGGCATTTTGTAAAGTCGTTAATTTTTTTTAAAGTTTTAAACTGGATTACAATATTGCAGTCGACATTTTTAGTTATTTTATGACTTCTTACATACGAGTAGTACATATTTTACTTTATATTTTAAATTTTTATTAAAATTGTTTTTGTAATATATTTTAGTTTAATTGAATTTAAACATAATTACGTAGCTTTTGAATCAATACTGTACAAGGTTTTTTAAATAAAAAGTTATTTATGACTTCAATTCGACCAGCGCTGACACATTTTTTACTTAGGCTAATCAAATTTTACATTAAAAACGCAATTTAAGGATGATTATTTGAAACACAAATGTGAGTGTGAAACAACGCTTTTCGAGTTATTAAAGTTGTGCTTCGGCGTAATGCATGAACTATTGTAAAGTAAAAAAAAGAAAATTAATAACACAATCACGACTACTTAACATACTTAAACAAATTATGACCAAGACTAGCAATATATTAAAAAAATAATCCAACATTCAACCTCAATATTTCTCACCATAAACATACATATGCATTAAATATTAATCTCGCATATGTTTTAGAACACAATGTCAGTGCAATCAAGCGTTCCGAAGAGCATCATAATAGCAAATCCAAATATGCAGCGCAAGGTCTGAGAGCAACCATTGTTTTAGCGGTGCGTTCTTCACGGCAGATTCTTATGTTCACCTGTGAAGTAACGTACTATTTGCAAAGCATATATACTTTGTTTTATTTATTCAAGGACAATTGATTAAAAATATTCAAACGTGGCTAATTTTATAACATTTAAATTTCGAAGAATTACTATTGTAAAATACTATAGTAGGTATGATTTGTCTAAAATTATCGTCTATTAGTTTAGCGGGTTTCATCACTGACTTACGCCACTAATATCTCATTCACGCGTGCGTCACTCGTTCCAATCTTTAATATCAGTTTCCGATCACGCCTGATCTCTGACCCTTGATTTCGGCTACCGTAGACACGATTTTTTCAAACAACAAACTTTTAAATATGCGTCTTAAATTAATAGCTACTAGGTTTATATTCGTCTAGAGAGTAATGATAAGCGGAACGTTTGAACCATCTCATGTTAACAATCAAAGATTAGCATGTTAAATACGTCTAAATGGTATTTCTAATCGGAAACGTGAACGATCTGCTATCAATTAACAACCGAATCATTTTTTATTTATCAATAACTTGATTTTTATTTCACAAAATTGTCAAACCAAAAATAACAGACCAAAGGCAATGATGCAAAAAATCTAGTGATTTATCGTTAAAAATCATCACACCGCTGTGAATTCGAGATGTTTCATTAAAAATCGATTGATCGTTTTTTCTCCACAGCACATTCGGATCGTTTCGCAATAAAAATCATCGCAAGCCCAAAGCCATTAAGTTAATGAATGGCGAATATGGAGCAACATCCTGCGGCCATAGGAAGCCGGACCAGTTTCTGACTAATAACGGAGATGAGTCCGATTTAATGCCCGCAGTTACACGCGCGTTGATTTTTATTATTTTTATTAAATGGATAAGCTCCGTATAGCGCTTACAAGACATGGTTATTCTATCAGGTACAGCGTCTAATTTTGAACCGCATACATACAAAGTAACAAAGTGCGTAATTGCTGTATCTTATTTAGCAATATTATTGCTGTATCTTATAATAAATAATTAAAGCAACAGATAATGATTTGATTTTGCGCATGATATTTTTGGTTAGTCATATCTAAATAACTACTTTACCTAACAACTACTTAAAGTTAAGAGTAGCTGTGTTCAAAGTAAAATAAAAAAATTGTAAAAGTAAAACGAAAATTCTATCGAAACTTCCTTAATTTCCGTTTGACTAGGACGCCTTCTCCACCGGATAACAGCTTTCGTAAAAAATTGACAGGAACTGTGTGGTGGTCTTAATTGCTGTCAATTATAGCAATTTGAAGCTAATTATGCAAGGCAATTCATAATATAATAAATGTGGGGTATCATGAAATTTCTTTTCGAATTAAAATGATGTATTTCGTAATGCAAATCGTTTGTCAAGCAAAAGAGTTCAACGCGCGCTTTCAAACAGTTTGTTCTGACTAAGTCAATCTTAGAAATATTTTTTCTATGGTAGAGTTCGTATGCGCTCATTGTATCGAAAGTGCACCTTAAAACTTAAAGATGGCCAATCGCAAAGTGCGAGGACGACAGTAATGGGCCGTCGCACTTAGTGAGCTGCTGAGGTCAGTACATAATGACAATATTTAAAGAGTAATTTTTATTTGGTAGTTAAAAAATATCTCCTGGAACTACCACTGGAAGAAATATACGAGGAATATCTCAAACTCAATAGACGGTTTAGAGATATTCTGCTACCAGATTTTGAACGTGACGTTGACGTGTGGTGTCTGCATCTAATACATAGCAGACAATCAAGTAATCATGCTTATGTTCTTTTTTTGCATCCCAGCTTTACTAATTGACTTATATTGGCAGATACATTAAATGCTTAATATGTTTAGGTTTAGGTTTTAGAAGCACTTTATAGTGACCATAACGATTAATGAATTCTTTTTCATATAAACTCACAATCTAATATAGTATGTGCGCAATTCACGGATCCACTTATAAAAGCAGTGTCTAAAGTAAAATATTCTTGATTGTGGATCAACATTTTTTAAATTAGGTGAGAAAGAGAAAACGTTATTTATGAAGCAATGTAATGACAAAAAATGTTTAAATGCATTAGCTCGCCGGACTCCCGTTGATGTCTTTATTACTGTGCGCTGGCGCAAGTTTTTTGTGCACTTTAGAATAAATCCCTTTCATGGAAAGCGATTGATGTTAACGAATGAATGAATGATGAGCTTGTATTCGAGTTTTTGTTCCGCGCGAGTAGTTTGTTATTGCTGTAGGTGTTATTTTATTTGATTATACGGAGTAAATTTCTACTTTTTTCTTAAAATATTTAGTAGAAGCAAATAAGGACAAGGAATACATGTTAAACAAAAATACTGAACTATTTATTTTTAGCAATACGTTTAGGTATATATGAAGTTTATTTTAAGGTAAATGAAAATACATTTCTTTCCCTTTGAATAAATAATTCGTCCAAATGACACAACCTGATTCACCCTGCCCAAACGTATTTATTAAAGCGGCGGCGTTGCCAAGCTGAATAGACAAGACCTAGAAAAAAACAGGAATAATTACTTAATAATCTTTTCAGGTATAGATACGCTTACGAATTTTTGATGGTCTAGAGTTGTGGTAATATAAATACTAATTTATACACTGGCAAACAACTTACACTGTAATTCGAATCCATTGATCCAGGTTTCCCAATCATATATAACTTATGAAACAGCTGAAACTAATACATATACTCTTAAACTCTATAACTTATAGGTAGAGATGCTGACTTATCGTGGATTCCATTGGGTGCTTTATCATAATATAAATCATTAATGTTAACAAATTATTCATGCGCATAATAACAAGTAGAGAATCGTGATCGGAATCTTTGCATTTCTTCTTCCTATTTTACAAGTTATGATAAAATATTTTACGTTATTATTATGTTTAAACCTAATGTTTTAAGAGTCACTTGTGAAGATGGATTATAATTATTTAATATATGAAAATTCAAAAACGCAGTTTATTGTATAGGTGAGTAATATTAAAAAAACAAACGGTTGTTAAAAACTTTCGTTTAAAGTTAAGTGAACATATTTTTTTAATACTTTGACTATTATAATTTATTATATAAATTATTACATCAGTTATGCAATAAAATGAAATCATTTATTTCTCCATAGATATAACTAATATTCTCTTGGATTGAAATGTTAAAATAATAATGTCAAATTAGTATCCGCAATAGCATTGTCAGTAAATATTTTTATAATATGTTGGAAAATATAGCTAATTTTATACATTCATAATACATACTAAGGTCTAATTAGCTTGCCATTAAAAATGTCTTTATCATTGTTTGCTTCTGTAAAGCTATTGTAGCTCTTTTCTACTAAATGCTCCCTGATACACTTCAGAAACTGTTTATCATTACAATTTTTAATGGAGTCCGGTATTTTATTATAGAAGTGAATCCCCAGGTACATAAAAACTATTTGTGGTTTTAACAAGTCTTCGTCTTGGCGGCACCAATTTATTTTTACATAAAATCGTAATAGTGCTTTATTTGTATTAAGTATACAATTCTTTTTACTCAATTATATACACCATGTTCTGATATAGGCATTCACTCACTACTGTCAAGATATCCAAAGTTTTAAATTGAGTCTAACTTTTTAAGGCCAAGGATGTAGCGTACCGACCGCTTCTGGAGAACTAGCACTCTATTACTATGACTATTAGTAGCTGTCCCCATAATAATATCCCGTAAGACAAAAGCGAGTGGAAATAAGCGAAGTATAATTGATTCTTTAATTATTATATTTATTTTTCAATTTTATGTGACTCATCATCAAATCTAGATACCACAAAATTTATATTTATTTTATCTTAAGCCTATATTATATAACATAACAGTTCTGTCATTCTATTTTTCCCTATATACATATACCTCTGAGTTTTTTTCTTATGATAATTAAGGCAACCATTACATGGCATTTGTTGTATGCCTAAAGACAACCGTTTAATAATCGCCCATTCTCTAAGAAGGCAACTACATAAAGTCACGCCTGTTATTTTCAATTTTACCAGCGTGGTAATGGCAACATATTCTTCTACCCTTGCTAAAATATACCCAGTTGTAGCTTTAGAATGACTACTGCTTGATGCGAATTAACACATACGTACACGTAGTAAGTTAACAGTATCAAGTATATTTAACAACTATAGTCACCTTGATGGTGTGTTTTATTAGCTGTTCATATTTTGCGGAAATACAAAAAGAAGCATTATTTTATTCGGTCACAGCAATAAAATAAAAACTGGTGGCTGTTGTTGGCAAAAATCGTCGCATATAATGCTACCGTGTAACTGCCAACGACATTTTAGCACTTGAGTAAGTACGCGGTCATATGTCGGGCATGGACAGACAGAAGAATAAAAAATGAAAAGTTTTACACTTAATTACTGTAGTAGCATTATTACACTTTTGATTCCTTAAATGAAAAGTATAAAAAAAGTGAAAAACATTAATTGTATCAGTTAGATATTATTATGAAAATAAATTAGTACCAAGGACAAAAAAAAGAAACTCTAATGAGCCGTCAGATAACTTAAAAAGGGGCGTTATTATAGCAGTTTTCAAGAATGTACCTAGTCACAATGATATAATTAATTACCCTTTGAACTCTTATATATCTTATAAATAGAATCTAATCGGGCAAAAATATACAGTTATATAGGTAGTTCCTTTTTTGCAAGCCTTACGTAGCAGTCAGTTAACGCGAACGCTAGTAAATTGTGATGCTTCTCCGCACGCGCTGTCATGATCTATGTCTCAAATGCACTTCCTTATAACCCACATTCGCAATTTATACAAAAAAATACGTCCAATTATAAGTGACTAACATTTCCATGAAAACTTGGAGTGTGTTTTACTTAAAACGTTACAAAAAAAGGCAGCCACATCTGTGGTTTTGAAGGATTTTTTTGCTAATTTATATTTCTTGCATCCGCTTAATTGCGTCTTACAATTTTGTCGCTTACGTTTGGTGCGGAAATTGAAATTATATTCCTTCGCGTCCGAGCCAATCAACATTCTCAGCGGGTTTGCATTATCCTGCCCGTAACGTTATCTCGATCGTTTATTAAAAGAAGAAATAAAACAGAGCCTTTATAGCTAACTCGAACAGTATTTCGGTCAGGGCACAAATTAAGCGACAATCCATATAAAGAGAATAAATCTGACCATTAAAATCTTCCTCGTAAAGGAGACGATGCGTTGTGTAATAACTGAAGAAATCACTTTCGAAAGTTGTAAAAAACCGAAGGTATACAACACAAGGACCCTTCTCTTTAATCGTGGATCGTAAATGAGTTCTGCAATAGCCCCGAAAGTAATTCATAATATTCACGCAGTGCTGAGGACGAGTGCACGTAAGTTGTTTATTTCGGTTCTCGGTAACTATTATCGCGGTTCTCGAATAAGTCGCAAACCTCTACCTTTGTGATTTCGAGAATTCATACACATTTCACGGGCTCTATAGTGCGATGAGTATGATGGAGGCCGCATTTGTAAGAGCTTCAAATCAAAATTCTTTAAGTAATTTTCTTAAAAATTTGGTAAATTAGTAAGATACGTTTTTATTTTGCGAATTTCTTAGTTATTTAGATCTGGTCGGTTTGAACAAGTATTAAATTAGTGAATGTTACATATCATGCTCTACACAAGAGACATTCCAGTACTTAGTTATTTATAGCTGTAAAAATGTTTTAGGTATATTTACTATTTGATTGTTAAAGCTTTATGAAACGACTTTTTGTATTTAACTAACAAAAGACTTAAAACATACTATCGCAAGAAAGACGCCTAAGACCACATAAATAAACACACACAATAAAATATGAAGACGACGAACACACAAAGAAAAGCAATTGCTCTCAATCGTAGCAGCATAGCGGCTAAATTGCCTCGGCAGAGACTGTTTCGTCTTAATTATTGTTATTTGGACTCAACCACTGTATGTCTGAACGTAATTGCATACTGTATCATCTATAATACTTAGTTTAAACTAGCCACTCGGTTTTTTCGACGGCCTTGCTTACCATCTGGCTGTAGTTTTGTATTGCGTAAGGTTGTGACTGTGGTTAAAGCATTTCAATGATATTGATATTTTTGGGGAACCAACTCCAGTAGGAATAAAACTTGTGTTAAATTCAAGAAAAGTACCTGTATCTATCTGCACTTGTACATTTATACAGGTTTGTATTTGCAAACCTATGCAGTGAGTCGAAAGAAGCTTACTATACCCATCATTACGAACAATACTTACTATGACGGAATCCAGTTAAAGAAACCATAATGATGATAAGAGATTTGATACCCTCTTAACTCAAATATAGCCTACAAAATTAAGCGAGCTGTCTTTTATTAAAATATTTAAAATAGTTACGTAATAAAACAGAGTCGTCCATTAAACTTATGTAACATAAGTTCTCTGATATGACAAGATTTTCCTTAAAAATTGGTACCAAAGTAATAGTCATAAGATTAAAAACAAGCAAAAAAATGGATATCAATTGAATCAATGGAATTATTATTATTATCTTCAATTTGTACTATACTGCGAATTGTTGGATATAAATAAAGAAATACGCATTTACATAACATGCGCTGTAGAGATTTCTTAACATGGTTCATACCACACGCCGCACAGAAAAGTAGCTAGACTCTATCAATAGGACAATATCTGCACATTACGCATATATTGTCTTTAGGTCATATTGAATTCGAGCTCCTTACTTCACTCGGACCTTAACCCAGTTCTTCATCTATTGTGCCACTGTGTCACATCAATCTTCAAGCAGGATTGTAACGATGACTCCCATCGCTTTGTATATCGGTTGCAAGCTGTTGTATCTGATATGTTACGTACGATACACACGGAAAAGAAAAACTGCCAGCAAATGCAGACAAGATAAAATACTTATGATTTGGGTTTCACAATATGTGTCATATTGTCAAAACTCGGTTTTTCTTACTAACCACTCAATTAAACAGCGGATGTATTGTTAAAACTAAATTTCCTTAACTAAACAGCTACGTGTTAAGTTAAAAATTTTAAATCGATAACTTATGTTTGTTACGAATAAACCTTATCAACATAAAACAACGTTTCACACTAACTTTTTCAAGTGGCCCTTATTCAAATAAAAAAATACATGTACAAAATGTAACTAGGCATATATTTACATTAAAATTCCTGCTAGTACCTTGGATATTTGTAAATAATATTCAGAAATTTAATATTGATAACATTCTCCTTAAATTAATTTTGTTGTGCTTCCAAAGTCTCCGTATATAGACCACAGAATAGACACGGCGGTATTCAAAAGCCAAAATTCTAATGGCGCGCACAAATTGTTTGTACCTTTGTTTCGCTACACGACACAAAAATTCATTCATACACTGCATCCATCTTGTTAAGCAACCATATCATCATTTGTTATGAAACGCACTCATCAGATTCCAATGATTTGTTTGTAGTGCGCTCGTAGAATATAACCATTATGCAATATTCGTATTACATAGGCCATGTTATGCGGCAATTTTAATTTTAAATACAGTTTGAATGGACCTACCGCGGTTCGATACGTCGTAAATTAAACATGATATTATGCTTTGGTGCTTTGAATTGTATATTGATTGACTGCGAAGATCGAATGAACTCATCGCTTTTGAGACATAATAGATAGAATACAGTAATATTTAGTTCCGCTCTTGGTTTTAATATAGCTTAGTTAAAAATATCGTTGAAAAACGTCAGTTACTTTTATCGCTAGCATATAATTTTTCGTGTTTTATAATACCTACTGGATAGATGTTAAAAGAAAGCTTTAGTATCCATTCGGAATACGCCTACCTTTCAAGCAAGAAAGCGCCGTTGTGCTGGTTCCGTGCCAACTCACAGTTTTTATTTTATGTGCAGTTAGATTTTATTACTATTACTAGTTTTACGGGAGTTTATGAAATTAAACTATGTTTATGTGCAGATTTGTGTGCCCATTGACAATACAAAAGTCTCATGAAAAAAATTCTGAAGCCTCATGTTTGAACATATGTACACAAATACATACATCAAGAAAAATATCACTACGTGCTAAAAGTTTACTAATGTGCGAGTAAATGTGTGGAACAGCTGATTGTTTTCTATGTATTGATTAAGAAATATTCAAGTAACGTTGTAAAGTTACGCTATCTGCATAGATTGTACTAGTTTTTAAGCAAGAATTAATGATTTATCCGTATTATTTAGCTGCGGCGAAATCTATGGCCCAGTTATCGTAAGATATATTTATCAAAGATAAAGTATCTAGCCAATATCGTTACTTGTTCACAATAATTGGATTGCAGCCGATACAGCATTTCATTTATTCCATCTCATCATTCAGTAGCTGGTTTCTATAGGAAAGTTATTTTAGTACGATTATGGGAGTCGCAATATTTACACCGGTATAGCAATAAAGCTGGATTTAAATTAAATTGGATCGGATAAAACATCGAAGAATCTTCCTACATAATACATATTAATAGTTTGAACAGAAAAATACAATTTATTTAAAAAACATAATTTATCTTTATTATGTTTCTTAAATTTTAAATTTGCTTTATGTAAAGAAATATACTCGTATGTAAATAAATATAATATATGAAAAAATACTTCATGATCAATTCATACCTACTTTACAAAATTGAGAGTAACATTTAAATATCTTCTGATAATAAAATATTTTTTTTAAATATATATAACGAAAATTTTAAGTAAAAAAAATTTACAAATTTTACATACTATTTGTAAGGTAAACTCAAATGAGACAAACTATTACTTATCCGCCTAATTTAAAATTAAATGTTCTAGTAAAAAAAAAGGATTGACATTGCAACGTACTTGTAATTGTATGCTTGTAGTTCTTCAAACAAATATATATTTAAAGTATACTAACATCTGTTAAATGACTAGTAATAACAGCCGAGTTCATCTTCTAACACAGAGTATAAAATGAAGCCTCAATAAAGCCGGCATGAGGCGGCGCGCGCGCATGGTAAACAGCGCTAATCGATTCTACGGCTGTAAACAAATTATTTTCCGCCAGCAGAGTGTATAATGAAAATTCTAGTCTGTAATTTCATCAAGGGTTATATTTTATGATCTTCTTGAAGCTTTTATGACCTTTTTACAGAATACTAGGCTAATGAGTCAAGTTTCTTCCTTAAAGTGGGGGCGCTAGTAGGAAAAAAATCACTTCATGGTTAGTTCACGATAGATATATAAATTTAAACTGAAATAAAACTTTTAATACGTGACATTGTCTGTAACGAAACAACTTAAATGTGGAAGCCTGTTTTATTATTCCATTATAATATTATAATATGGTTGTCTCATATGTACTTTATAATTTGAGTACCTACTCATTATAATTTGTCTATGTCTCAGTGTCTCACATCGCATATATTTTTTTATCTACATCAATGAAATCAGTCCATTCTTTTAATGTAGATACATAAATTATTATTTTTTCGCAACATTTTATGAGCAGGACACAAAATCGGTCGTTAACTAAAAACTTACGGGCGTATTACAGCATTTAAGAGTTGCTGTAACGTAACCATTAACTGCCAATTTTATTTGTTGTTCAGATTAAGAAACGTACCCACATGAGCGCTGTAAATTTGTTTTATCGATTCATGAATCATGGATTAAGTATCCGAAGAGCATTGACGCTCTAAGTCTGATTCTGAAATGAAACGACGCAATCGTACTTTAGTGTTTAAATGAGAACAATATTTACGTTAAAAACTACGAATACGAATATCTTCGATCTGCAAGAATATACTTCTTTCAGTACATTTGCGTATTTTTGTAGCAATGTTACACCCTAACTTTAGCTTTAAAAGACATTTTAAAGCTAAAGTTGGGGTGTAGCATTACTACAAAAATACGCAGGTTCATCCTTAAATAGAGCATAGTGCGTGACCAATCTTAAACAATATAGTTTGTACGGTAAGCCAAAGTTCAGAGATCACGCAATTAATTCTACATCGAGGATATCTTAATACAGGTCCGAGTCCTCACGATGCTTCTAATTTGACATTGATGTTGCAACCACAGATAATTGCAGGCGTCCATTTGTCGCAACTATACTAGAAACTTTTGGGGACGTCTGGAGCAACATTGTTGCGTAACCAATCGGATGGCGATGAAATTAACTTCGCGCAACTGCGCCTTATTATTTGTTAACAACCGTTATTACTCTTTCGTCAATCACTGTCATTATGAGTCCAAACGAGCTGTTTTATTTGTCATCAATGAGGGCTAATTTTTGACTAGTTTGTTTACGAGAAATTGCTCAGTGATGCAAGTTGCTACGTGTGTATATTTTTACATGGCGGATATTATATAGTTCATAGACTTCAAAGACAAATTTTACCGCCACATTCTCGTATCGTTTTTCAAATTTTTCTGGTTTTCTTTAAGCTAATTGTCAATATCTTCTATTGCAGTGTATTACCACCGCCGCCAAGCTGACTACCGCCAATGAGATTATACACAGTTACCACGTCCAAGCGCTAATAGGTAAATCATTTATAAAACTACTATTTGTAAAATAATATTTGTTCTGTTTTACCTAAACGATCCAAGAAAGTTCCAAACCAGCTTCTTTTGTGGTGTCAAGAGATGTTTATTTAATTACAATGTAGCAACGAGAGTGTAACAACATCGATCAAACATTTTATGCACACGTTTGGATAAGTTAGTAAGAACTTTTATATTAACTTCATTAAGAGCGGAATACATTTAATATCAAATAAATAATACACACACAAGCTAAAGCATAAAAGGGGCGATGGACAAACCTTATAATGGCTAGCAGGGCTTACTTATTATAATAAACGTGGTGGGTTGTCGGGCTCCTACACGGTTTGACCCCGGGGCTGCGATTAGTCTGCTACTACAGGCACAAGTACGTACGTTGTAATACCTCTTAACATGCTGCTCGACCGAGAATTGCTAGAAGAGATAGTGGATACAACATGAAGTTGCACAACTAGCAATAAAGAAAAGATTTTTTGAAGACCGCTGTGATCTAGTTGCTAGCATGCTTGCTTCAAGATCCGACTGCAACGGGTTTGATTCCCTGTTGATTCGCGGCTGATGTTTGAACGATCGCGATGTGTTCAAAAACACAGGAAATCGTATTGAGGCGCTACGAGTGAAGTACGTATGTTTTTATTATATTAATCAGCGGGTAGGGGCGTCTTCTGCAAATAATTATATTTCTTTAATTAATATTTAATTATAATTTATTTCCGATGTTGTTCTAACATATTTTATGTATGTAATTTACCACTTTGTTGACCATTACACTTTTACTAAATAACTCGGCATTTACATTCTTACTGTTAAATTAGACTAACTCTACTTGTTGCTATCAATACTAAAATAAAGTATAATTCAGTCAGGTCGAAAAAGTCCGATCGCATTTAATTTATTCACCTAACTGCATTTTCAGTTTGAATGAAAGCTTAGTATGCGACGGGCTTAGTTTATCCATTCAACCTAGACAGTTCTCAATCAGAAAATTATATACTTCAAATAACCGACTGTACGTATAGTATATAGAAGATATTATGTGCATTTAAAAGGTAGTAAATCTATACAACATGGTTATTAAAATATCCAGTTATAGAAAAATCATTGCAAAAAGTAGCACCCATAAGCGGACGAGACAAGCCTCTTGTAACTATGGTTAAAAATGTTCGTCATGCAGCAACATTTTTCTCTTTCTACATCAAGAGCCTTCTAAACTTTTCCATCTCAATACTAACCTATCAAATACTACATAGTGGTTTAAAACGGTATTTTTTCTTTGCGGTTTTTGGTTCTTTATATGCGTGAAGTCACTTGCTAGCTTTGGAGTTTGAGAAACTCTGTCCCGTAGTTAAGTAAATATTGAGCAAAAAAAATGAATGATGGGATTACTGGTAAGATTACTAGAACAAATGGCTATTATTGATAAGGCCGCCACTTGTTGCACTGTTTTCTTTCAAGTTTACTGTATTATTTTATTCGGCGTACAATAAAAAGTTTTCTATCTATATTTTGCTAAAAAGTTTTTAAAGCAAAATAAATGTATTAGCTTCGTCGTTTTATCTCCATAAGCTTTATACCCATGTTCCTCTGTATCGTTCCGTCTGTACATGGAACTGCATACGCATTACACGCTCCGATATAATCGTACGGCAAATGACTGCTGTGGAGAAATTTTCCGAGCAATTCCACCCATTTTACCAGTTGGAACGGTTTAGGTTGGACTATGTTTACTACGCAGTTGGGGAGTTGGGGTATTTTGTTTTATACTCGTATGTCGCGGTTTGTCTAATGTACCTTGTTATCTAGATAAGTATCGTTCAGTTTAAAAAAGTCACATATATTCGATGAGCGTGGTTATTTCATTATGCAAGAAAAAAAAGAGTATTACGTATAATATAAAATAGTATTGCGTAGAATTATTTATCAAACGCATAATGATCCTGTCAATATTTTTTTTGTGAGTTTTATGTTCCTACAAATTTGGTAGTTGAGGATTGCACTTAAGGATCTCAACATAAACGCTCAAAAGTTATTACCACACCATTTTAGAATATAATTAATACTCCATGCATTATTTCGTAATACAATTCACAACGTAGTCATTAAAATTGTTGTAAAAAGAAATCGGTAAAATAATATTTTTAATCCAAACATTGCTTACTTAATTACAATCTACGTCAAAGTTACTAAATATATTAAAAATATTTTAAAATTATATCGTAAGTCATGAAATTTTCATAATTATTTGTAAATGCAGCGTCTTGCGACGCAAAGTTGTCTAAAAATATACGTCACTTAGCCATTACAGCCCATAATTGTATACTTTGACGAATATTTGCATACCAACCGCTCAATTACATAAAAAATAAACAAGTATACTTTTAAACAAGTTTTGTGAGAAATTATGCTCTAGTTGGATGCTATAAAATCACTTAAGATTTGCCACTCCCTGCTTCTAGAAACTACATTTCAAGAGACCTTCTGTTAAACGTACCTAATAATGTAGAAAACAGATATTACGAGTAATATGAGAAACATCACTCTTTATTACTATATTTAACCGAAAAGTAAATATTAATCGAGTTCAATTGGTTCGAGTATGGATATATTTTATAAGTAATTTTTCGATTGTTACAACTTGGATTCATTCCATTAAACACTTAGAATAACATTAACTTACTTAAATATTAAGCAACACAACAGAGTTGATATAATTATTCTTTTTTTGGAAAAGGATATACGAAGCATTATGTCTCTAAGAGGTTATTTTCAGCAGTGGAAGCATATTTTGTACAAAAACTATGGACATTAGTATAAATTAACATCTAGGTAAAAATAAAGATGGTAAAAATCACAAAACTAAGACATTATTATACAACTAAGCTTTAGTTCAAAATCATAAGACCAAACAATTCTTGAAGCTATCTGTAATTTAGTATTTATCAAGGCAAAATATTTGCTTGCAAAACTAGCTACAATTTATTCGTCTTGAGATAACACAAATACCATTTACTAAGGTAAAGGGAAAAAAGGTAAAGGGAAACGAGAAGATTTAGACGCGTACCGGCCAGTAGCTATTATACCGGCTTCAGCCAAAATATTTGAGAATGGTCTCAGTTCTCGGCTTGTTAATTTTCTCACTGACATAGGGGCAATGTCAGAGCGGCAGTATGTATATCGGGCCGGCAGATCTACTACATCTCTTACAGGTGGTGGTGAGGGGCGTTTTAGAAGCCTGTGAGAAGAGACAACGGGTCGCCGTGTTATGCTGTGATTTATCGAAGGCGTTCGATGTCGCAGATCACGGTGTCCTCGCGGCCAAGCTCACTCACTACGGTATAAGAGGTCCTGCACATGCATTGTTTAGCGATCTGCTGCGAAACAGAACCCAGGTGGTTGTCGGTGATGGCGGTGACACCAAATCAGAGCCGTTGCCGACTACAATGGGGGTAGCACAAGGGTCCTCGGTATCCAACATTCTATTCTCGCTTTTACTAAATGATCTGCCCGACACCATCACGTCCGGTGAAATTTTTATGTACGTGGATGACGTCGCCGCTATTGTGATTGCAAAGTCACCTGCCGAACTGGAAAACCGGCTGAATGATACGGCGACTGCTTTGGCGCGATGGTTTAAACAAAACGGTCTGGTACTAAATTATAGAAACACGCACGTCATACAGTTCTCTATATCTGGTAAGCCGGTGACGAGACTCCAGGTGACAATCGACGGCGAACCTATAAGCCAAGTAAACTCGATAACCTTTCTTGGCTTCGAAATAGACCGTGGCCTAACATGGGGCTCACATATAGACAAACTGTGTGCAAAGCTGGGTAGTGCCTGCTTCGCTCTCAATCGATTGTCTCGAGTGGTTTCTGCTGACGTGGTACGCACTTGCTATTTTGCAACGGTTCACTCAGTTTTTCAATACGGTGTGAGTTTTGGAGGTGTGCCGCAGAAAGACTGCGCATAAGAGCGGGCCATAAGAGCCGTAGCGCCGTGCGTCAGCGAAACCACTCTTCAAATCATTTGGAATTCCCACACTGCCGTCAATTGTGATTTAGCAGCTGGCTGTCTATGTGAGGCAGAATTTAGATAAATTTGAGATGCAAGACGACTGCCACTTGTTGGGATTTAACCTCCGTAGCAGAGGCACGCTAGCTTCGGTAGGTGCGAGGCTCACAAGATCATACAAACTTATCCATGTGCTGGGGCCGAGAGTATATAACTGCTTACCGAAAGATGTAAGTGACGCCATCAGTGATAATGTATTCAAAATTAAATTAAAGAATTGGCTCATTCAAAGAACTTTTTATAGTGTTGACGAATTCTTTAAGAGCGAAAAAAATTATTGTTGCGATAATATCGGAAGAATTTTACTTTGATTAGGATGTTTGTTATTACATATTCTTATGTGTACCTACTTGACATAGAATCATTATGGTATTATTTATAACATAAACTTAAAAGATAATTATTATGTTATTGATTTTGGTTAACTTATAATTTTACATAATTATTAATAAAATGTTTATCTGTTTAAGATATTTTGTTGCAAACTATTCCGTATTCAGTGAATTCAAACATTTTCTCAAACTTTAAATCAAATAGTAGAACCAATTCTAAATTTCTTTAGTTAAACTAAACCAAGCATCATCAGGAAACTCTTTTAAACAAGTGTAATAACAATATTACACAAAACTACCACGATTTTTAGGAATGTCGAAATAATAACAAAATTAAAAAACTAGTATCTAGAAAAAAAATATTCTATGTTGCGCGTTGATGTCTTCTGTAATACGCTATTTTAGTTGAGGAGATCAGGAACAAAAGGACCTAATACACTTTTGCTTTTTTTCAGGATTCGAGATAAATATAATATGGTGGGTATGCAAATGGAATGAATGTGCCGTATTGTGACTGAATGTAAATGTTACCTTTTAAACAGAATACTCTTTTATTTGCGAGTTTGGATTAGATCGGTATAGAAATTGATAAGTTCATGATTATTAACTCCTACAACTTGAGCTTTGCTTACTTATTGTTAACACCATTTGCAAAAGTTATATTTTTTTTTCTAGAACTTTTAAACATGAATGCTTTTAAACTTTCACCGCTGAACATAGGTTCCTCCTTAGAACGTCATTCCGAACAACAAGCTACCTAATTAAATTCACATATAAATAATTAATATTTCTATCTAAAATATATAAAAATGGTTAGTGTTTTTTTTTTTATTAATCTTTCTCGAGATCTCAATGGGATTATTATACATATAGAGTGGTTCGTTCAAAAGAGCCGAAGTATATTCACAGAGCGGCTCGCACGCGACTAGTGTTATCAAACACCGCTGTGAATCACTAGCCTACTTTCATTGCGCTATGTCGATACATCGAAAGCAACGGATCTGCGCTATTTTGCGGTTTCCTACAATTGAATATTACGCGGTTTTGCATCAGTTGCTATCGTGTCGAATAAACTGGTTTATATGCTCGAATCACCCGTCTCTTCGTTTATTCAAAGAAAGAGTAATCTTATATATAAAAGAAAGTCGTGTTCGTTACACTATTTATAATTCAAGAACGGCTGAACCGATTTACCTGAGAATTGTTAGGGAGGTAGCATAGAACCAGGAAAAGGACATAGGATACTTTTTAACCGACTTCAAAAATAGTAGTTCGAAGTTAGTTTTAGTTTTAGTAGAACTACGCAGGTTAAACCGCGAGGCACAGCTAGTAAATAATAAATTGCAGTAAAAAATTAGAGTATATTGATTAACATGATTTTTTTATCACTTTTTAACCAACTTTGATTAGAAGAACAATTTATAATGCGCAGAAATCTTGTTTTATGAATGATCTCGAAATACTCAAAAACGCCTGAGCTCATCTTGAAAATTTTTCTCATGTTATCTTTGTAATTGTGTCCCATTTCAATAATATTTGGAACAAACATGCAGAACAGAATGATTTCTATATATTTAAGACTGTTGATACAAAAAATGGGCTAAGTGGTTGTCGAATATTTTATAAGGTCGCAACAAATATCGTGGTCGTAATATTGACAGTTAGTGAAACTACTTTTACTACTACTTTAAGCCACTCTGTTCACAATCATATCTTTTTTCTAATTTTCTACCAACAAAATACTACGAGCAATAACAGTAAAATAAATAAAACGACAATTCAACCATATTAAAATACAACGCCACGTTTTAGATTCCAGATAAAGTCATTGAAAGCGTCAACAGTCGAATCGCAGCACTAAAGTACGTGGGTATGGAAATGAGATAGATAAAAGAAGGCTGTAACATAGTCAATTTAACGATGCAGCGCAAGTTGCGCGTACGCCGCGTGAATTTATCGCAGCGCAGCCCTAATAACGCAGTAGCTGTACTGAGTAATAATTTGCTTTAGACTTTAAGTCTCAAGTTATTATGAGCTGCGATTTGATTATATTGCCCTATATTGCCTATGTTAATTAGTTATTACAATAACTCATTGAATATATAAATACAGAAAACCAGCTTTAAGCCTTCCTACATTAAGAGCAATATTGTTTGAATTTTACAACGTTTAAACTCATAAAACTGAAAAGTATGACAACACTTTCTATTTACCTCACTATAATTTTGCTAGTCACACTAATGTTTGCCATTTCACACGATATTTTTATGCAAGAAAGGCTTATTTAAGGCTATCACACGAATCTAAATAAAGCTTGAAATTAATTGTGACAAACGTATTGTATCTTAAATTACGTTTTATCTCAATTAATAAATGTTGTTTTATTTATTTGATCTCGCTCTGATCTAGACTAACTATAAATAAAGTTGTAAGCCGTAAAAGTAAAAACTCGAAAGCAGTTTGACGCAACATTACTTAACTCTTATTAAATTGGCCAATTACCGAAATGTCACACAAGGTCTAAAAGCTTTTTATTGCCTTATTTTCGATGTTTTACTGTCGATAATGCTATAATCGATTGCATTAGTTGAAAACCGAAACAATTAGATGATTATCTAAAGACACAATCAACAACTAGATTCATTTTAATCGTGTCATAAATTTTTAAAGCATTTTTTTATATAATTGATTAAGTTTATTCATTTGAGTATGTACTAATATTTTTAATAGGTTTTTCGAGTTCTCCTCTACTTACAACAAGGAAAATTGAAAATTTTGATAAACACCGACATTTATTACGCCAGCCATCTTGCACTTGAAACTATCATTATGTATGATATTCTACTAGTCAAGCCCTTTCATTAATTGATACCCATATTGAGTGAGTAGTGAAAAAAATTGTACTTCGCTATGTTGTGACGGCGGCCATCGGACTGATTTTTGTCAAATATAACTAAGAACTCTCACGATTTATGCAAAAAAAACAAAATGGGTCTATCTGTTTGGAAGTTAAGATGCCACAGACAGATAGACGACGCAGACACGTCAAACTTATAGCACCATGTCGTTTTGGCGTCGGGGGTTAAAAACAAGAAAAGTATAACAAAATGTAAAGACAAAGAGTTCAGCTTTTATAGAAATAATAGTAAAAATATAATACTATTATTTACTTAATAAATGTAAAAGCTCACGTTAAATATTTAATGATATTTACGTTTCTAAACTGTTCTAGCTACTTCATCAGCGGAATTAATAAGTAACCGTAACGTCTTATTGTTATCTTATATCTCTTGTCTTATCATTATAAATTTATTACAGTTTTCATCACTGTGATCTGTGATTATTGAAGTGATTAGCGTTTTGTTAAAAAATACTTGAGTGTGTACATAACATGAAATCTAATTTTCTAATCATAACAAAATCGTATCGCGCAACGTTATTCAAAACAATCAATGCATCGTCGTTTGAAACGAGTACTAGAGATTGCATTTTGAAATCTCTAAACCACGTCTATCGATGAATACGTTCATATGTAATGCATTTTATCGAGTAGCACCAGCTAGTAGAGATATCTTGTACAAAATAGGCACACTTACGCCGCTCCAATTATCCTATCGCATCAGTAAAAGTAGATATAGAGATTCGATTAAACGACTCTGCGGTTACAACTCTATGGAGGCCGGTTTTACCGACAAGTAAATGATCAATTAAAACAGGTGGTAAATACTGGAGATTAAACTAGGTATTTCAAATCAAAGCGCAGTAGCTCATTACTTTTAGAATAAGCATAAATGTCAAATGGCTTTGAACAATTTACTGGGAAATGATTACTCATATTATGATTGAGCATATATAATATTTCTAGCTCAAATCTCAAGAAATAAAAACTGTGAAGAAGAAACTCTTTATACTCTCTTAAAACTCTTTGCTTTATGAAATTTCAAAAGGCCCTGCCTGTACCACCACATAGATCGCTCTCTAAACCTGCTAAATATGTCTCGTTTTGTATGCAAGCGTAAAGTCGTAGCTTATTTAGCACTGTTTGACTACAACAGCACAGAGAAAATACTCGAAATCAGGAAATGACAATAAGGGGCCTGCTCCCCTAATGACGACACAGCATAGATGTATGCTCAATCATCAAGCAGGTCCCAAAAAAAAACAAATTCAACCACTGACAAAACCTGCACACACATATACATACACACACCCTCATACATAAATACACTCACCTCATCATACACATGACAAATTGTTATACCAACTTTGGGACCTGAATAAAAATAATAATAGTTGTAGGTACTCGGCAGTTATATTTATACATATAAGTTAGTTTAGTAATAATTCAATATCACTCTTCATTGTCTACAAACATTTGCTTGTAAAGGGAAGGTACTGAGTCTCACGACACAGGATTCTTTCCTAGTGTGAGATTCAGAGACCCATTAAAAAGTTATAAATGTTTTTGTGATTAATATTAATATGCTTTAAGTGTTAAATGTTAAAATAAGGCTATTTATTCTCAGTTCTTAATGACATCCAAAAATGTCAAGTGGCATCTGCTGTGATGACGGGAATTAAATAACAGCTTTGGTAACCATGGATTTAACTTATTAATTTCACGAGTGACAAAATGTACTCTTGGCGGTTTATCCGGATTAGGTTTGCATTATTATGCAAATTTAGCCCTGTTTTGGGGGGAATAGCCGCACGAACGAAAATCCCCGCCTAATAATATTTTTTTTATGTTTATATTTTCCCCATACACCAAGTTTTTTTTTTTATATGAGTGCATCTCTAATCGCGAATAAGAAAAGCTATACATTCTATTATAACAAGAGAACCGGCCTCAGCTCATCTCTTAGTATTGACATTTCGCTCGTGATTTCACCATTCTAATTACGTGGGCGTTATCGCTACTTAGCATCGTATTACACTCTAATAGTTCTCTGGACGGTAAAATATCAGTCTCTTGTGATATTTACTAGGTTTAAAGTTTAGACTTTTTCCTTGTTATGGTTTGTTTTTCTACATTTTTTTAAGTGACTTCAAAAAAGGACAAGTTTTTTCTCAATTCGTCAGATTCTTCTTCTATTTGCATATTTAAGTAAGCTTTTTTTTTTTAGAGGCGCTTAGACCGATCTGAATAAAACTCCTATTTTACATAAAAAAGTTACCTACTTTCTAAGTTATTAGTTTCTTTTTTAATGTCGTTGTAAAATAATGATTTCTCCATCTATCACGTAGCACACACGTGCTATTAAATATAATCTACATAACGCTTGGTTTTGAAAACATATTTTTTTACTATACTACTTAATATAAGTAGTATAGTAAAAAAAAATATGTTTATACTTACATAAATAAAGCAAACATCGATTAAATTCTTCCTCTCTAACCGTATTTAATTTTATTGTGTCATCACAAGCATCTACGGTCATAAATATTAAGATCACATGCTATTATTATTGAAAGGAAGCTACTTATATGTACTGATTCCCAACATTTTCCTCAAATATATCACGAGTATTAAATAAGCCCGTGCCAAATATAAACCGTAATGGACGAAATAACTTACACTTTCAATAACTTAATTCAACTTAATGTTAGAGTGCTTGTTTAGAGTAATTTGCTTTAAACGACAAATCATGGACAATAACTTAAAAGTAACTTTGCTCTTTTGTTACAAACTATAAGATGAAAATAACTTAGTCCAAAACTTTAAAACATTTTGTGAAGGGATTTCGATTATTGTTACTTTTACAAATAAGGTCGCTACAGAAATCGAGATGCCTTAAATCACGAAGCACTCACGCGTTAAGTGATTGGCACAAAAATGTTATCAATTTTCGTTTTTATCGATTTGTCTTACAATTTACCGAAATCTTTCGATACTTTTACGTCCATTTGCGGGAAAGCTAAAATAAATGGCGTAAGGTAGAGACGCTCGACTCCTCTGACTCGGTGCTTTTGAAGAAGCTTTTAAGGTTTTGCGCTCCTGAATAAGTAGACACTAAATTTTGACTTTAAGTATTACATTAACCTTATGTGTATTTAACAACGACTTGTACTATGTTATTTTTAGTACATAAAGTTTCCCAACAAGATGGTTGTTTAATTTCATATTGATAGTAAAGCTTTAATAACTTAATTTACATCAAAATTCCACTAAGTCATAAAGTTTATCATCTAATACCATTTGGTTTGAATACGATATGTATATCAAAACATAAGGAAATAAACAGAACCGATCAACATTTTGATAAGATAAATGCAGTTCGAGTTGTGAGTCGTCAATGACTAATACAGTTAAAGTATTAAAGCCTTGATCTTAATATGATTGAAATAACAATTAACTATTTATAGATTAATTTGATACTAATTATAACTAAGAAGGATGTATCAAAGCAATGTACAAATTATGTTAGAATCGCTCAGTCATTCAGCACGTTAGATCGGTTATAACGGCGCGAGTCGCGGCGCGGCGTGAGCCTCGCCTGCGCCCGCGCAGCCGGCAGAGGCACGCGCGCGCCTCGCATCAATTACTAGCTCGTGATCGCTCCCGCACTACAACCAATATAAATAAAACTGCCCACCACACGCCGACCAGCCGCAATTTCACAGTGGCGCAATTGTAAAATGCTAGATCGAAAGGCCACCGGTTCAAACGGCTTATCTTTATGTCAGAAATACGAGTACTCCACATAGAGAACGGTCTAGCGCGTGCCGTTCGAACTTTAACTTTTCGATCTCCAAGGTCTCCGAAACCGCGCAGTTTCTTTGTTTAGCGTTAGAGGATTAGCTGCGACGGTTTTGAAAGAGTTTCAATTTATCGATGCTCCTAGATTTACGATCCGATGACCGTATTAATCTGAATCGTGACTGCGAACGACGCCCGAAGTAGCACGCGCCCGGCGATGCGTCACGGCGCTTGTAAGTTACAAAAACGAGCAGCAGAGCGCGCCACCGCTGCCGGCTCATTCTTCTATTTTTCGTGGCGCCTCCGTCCCATTTTCCCTTTCCTAACTGTGGCCTCGGTCACGCACAGTATTGATAAAAGCGATTGATTCGCTTTCGCTTCCTCGATGTCGAATCGGGTGACGCCACGACCGGCCCTTGCGATTTGTCGGACGACATCGAGCCTCCGTTGCGACACAGGTGGCTTTATTACAATGGACATAAAACGAGCTATGTTTAGAGCAAAATCACTTAATATAGTGTACTTATCTAATGCGGATCTCGTGAAAATATCAAGTCTAACCCGACGCTGCCATTTGAAGTTGACGGATTTATACAGAAGTTTTGAGTAGCAAATATTATTATGGTAGCTAGCTGCCCTAATTTGGGAAATGGTAGAATTATAATAATCTAGGTACAAAGAAAAGAAGCTTTATAACAGATGTAATCTGATAATTGATTGTACTTATAAACTTCATGAAGTAAAAAGTATAAAATCAAATGCCAAGTAACAGTTCCAAACACATAGCATTCACATGTAGTGGCAAAAGTTTTAATTAAAAACGGTGTAATTTCACAGAATTTAGAGATCCGTTATGATCAGTATATTAAAGATTTTTTATTACTATCAACTTACATGATTGCATTATGTTATAGCTACATGTGTAACCACTCAAAAAACCCTTCCTCAATATTATAACTTGAATGAAACATTAAAATACTTTGATACACATATCGAAAACTTGATCGATGTGCAAAATACTTTTAAAACTATTATTGCACACATCGGAAACGTCCATCAGTAGTGTCATACGACTTCATCGCAATGATTATAAAACGTCAGAGCGTTAAGCCAAAATATATTCAAGATTCTTAAGTATTAATATCGTGGGAAAAAAGCAAATTAAAGCCTCTTCCGGTATTAATATTACATTAAATGTATCAGCGGTATTTTGGAACGCACTTTATTCCATTAGCGGTGGACGCTGATAAGCCGGTTACTTCACGTTTTAAAAGGATAAGGCACGAAAGAGGCCTAATCATAATCAATAATAGAAACCCATCTATCTAACCTTCGATAGCGATTTCTTGGTGCAATCGATCAGTGGCCGCCGCAGGCGTCGCTTGCGTTATCGCAACTGTGCCTCAGAACAAACAAATTCAATTAGGATTAAGAAATTAATTTCGTGTTCAAAGATACCGCCGAATTAAATTCCGCCGCTTCCAATAATGCCAGATGTAGGTCGATGACATTCGTTATCGAATTTCGCATAAATTCCTCTGAATGACTACTGGTCTTTCGACTAGATAAGCCATTTGTTCTATCTTCATTGACAATTAAGCTTCGTTTATTTTTTAAAGTCAATTTTAGTTGTAAAGTAATACTTTTGGTATTACATTTCAGATGTAATTTTTTTTAAAACCAACCAACCAAAACTTTACTCTTCCAGATTATTCTCTAACCCCTACCAGTTAGTAGGTTTTACAAATATAAGGTCATTATAAATTCTAGAATGTATAGACACGTATGAACAAAGACTTTTGACTTTGGAAACATCAAATTCGTGAGAATGTCCAAACTTCTGGCACCTTTAACCTTTTGATCGCCAAGTTCTAGACATATAAGTAATTATGCGTCAAGTTCACGTATCCAAAAAGATATGTTACTTACCACATGTCACTTTAGATGTGACCACTCGTCATTCACACCGTTTAAAACTGTATATTTATGGTGACCGTGTCTGGAGTTTTTTCCTGGTTATTACCGTGACTCATCTTAAAATGGCTGGTTTTTTATCATCAATCATTGTTATTTTAGTAAGTTTAGTGTTACTTGCTTCATCAACATTTAAGATGGTCATATAGCCAAGAGTCGGCGTCTTCGTTATACTTACTTAATTTTTTGACATGAACACTTAACTATGTGAACGTGCTATTTTTTGCGCCGTAGTATTCGTGTGGCTGACTTTTGACTTGTTTTTCGTTGTTGTTGTTGTTGATGTAGTGCGTTTCTCTAACAGAGAAGAAGGATTACATATCCTAGTCTATTCTAACTAGTCAAATTTTAATAGAATCAAATTCTTGAAAAGTTAAACATATACGATATTACTGATCTATTTTCGATTTGTGGTTCGTTTATTCTAAATTGTTAAGCGGCATGTCAAAATTGTTTCGTTTAGAGGTAAGTTAAAAACCATAAAATTCCATTTTATATTCCCTAGAAATAAATATCTCATGTAAACTTCTTACTCGAAACCGCGAGTCAAACCAAATTTATTTATAAAAAGACTAAAATCCAGAAAACGCGGACGGTATAAATGAAAGTGTACGAGACTCTCACTTGCACCAGCAATCAATTACGAGTTTTATGTTGATTAGTGCGACAGCTAGAATAGTAACACGGCGCTGGTATTTACGAGGCATCATCTAAAAGGATGGCAGTTCTGTTCCGACGACTTTTCCCGATCGATCGAGTTTTCTCTACAACCGGTCGCATCGGATACTGTCGTTTTCGAGCACGAGATGATTCGCCTTATCAAATTGCCGGTTGCGTGAAGATTTTCCCACATTTTCTCGTAGTCGAATGCCGTGTAGATGATATAAATCAGGGTGAAATTGTTGGTTGTGGCGTTCGACGCTCGAGGCAAGTAATGGGTGGTTATTTGTAAGTTTTCACTTGACGGACGTTACGCGCCATCGAGTCATTTGTCCACCGCAGCTGTGGTTTCGGGCAGTTTTTTATGTGACAGACTCACTTTCGATTGTCTCAAAAAATTAATGAAGACCTTGTTAGCAGCTAGACGAAAAGCAATCATCAGCTGAACCAATTAGTACTTTCAAAAACGTAATCTTTAGTCTTATAGAAAAGTTGAAACTCTCGATAACACGCTTAGTAACAGACTTTTCTACGCGTATTATTAGTATAGTCCAACTATTTTGATGTTATTTATTCGCTCGAACTTTGGTTATCTGTATATTTATATAATAATAATAATATATACTTCTTTAAATTCAATTAATTGTCGCGTGCAAAGCCGCGGGTGACAAGTAATAGTTTAAGATATACGCATTTAATTTTTCATTATTTCTTACTTATCTGTTTCCGATAATTCATTAAAAAAAACACGCAAACAAGTACCTACAGACAGCAAAAATTATAATAGTTAAAGCAAAACCTCAAGATTTCATTCACCGAGCGACGTTACCCATACACACTCGTATTACTCAACAATTACTCTTAGTTCTCACCTTCCACCCACAACAGCGTGACAAATGATGGCAAATTAATTAATACACATAAATTAATGATTATGAGATAATTAATGTGTTGTGGTAACAATACTCAATCAACAATGAAGCTTACGACTATGATGCTAATTATGTGAACTAATTGACTAATATTTTTATTATAACCTATCTTAATCTAATGGATATAAAAGACTATGTTAAATTTTACGCTTAATAATTTAAATGTAATAGATAATCTGCATGCCATATTATGTACATAGCATTATAATAGAAAAACTGCAACATAATATTTCATAAATCATAAAGCAAGCACGCGGCTCTAATCGGTTTTATTAGAGTTTCCCGATGTAAATGACGGCATGGAACGGGACTGGTGAACCTATTACGCGAGGGCACGACCGCCCCTGGCGACGGCGCGCGCCCGACTGGAGGAAGTGACGAGGATCGGCGCACGCGCAACCGCAGGGGTGCAGCTTCCGATAAGCTTTTCAGATAATTTTACTAGACAAATCCCGTTATTTATAGCAGTAAGAACGTTCTATGTCGTCTATACACTTTTATTCAATTGCTAGGAATATCTTACGAAGTCCCAGCAAATTTTGAATTTACGCAAACTCTTTGCAACTGAAGCTTTTCCTTATTTACTTTCTAGCAAAAATTTAAAATTATTAAGAAAGAAACACTTATGAATATTTCATAGATCTAATAAATATTTGAATATGTTTAAAAAACAAATATGCATAATTAATTCATGACGAAATATCGGTGTGCAACAATCCTTGTATGTGATTGACAATTTTATGAGATTAAATATTTGTATCATTGCGCATAGACGCATCCCTAAAGTCGATAACGCATACGCTCCAGGGCCACAGTAGAGTATTTGCACAAAGCGGGCCGCTTCGCCCTCAGCGCTCCGTGTCACGCCGCGGTTTGCCATTAGTTCTGCAATGACAACGTATGTATTGTCTGACTAAATATAGAACTTGAATTATATCTCCGGAGAGACGAGGTGAAAATGTATTTGTGATGATAATGTTCTACTATATAATCTACCCAATACTACCCATTCTCAATTTCTCTTGTTTTGGAGGCCAAGAACCACTTCGGGTCTCTGTGCCAGCGAAGTAAGTAGGTAATATTACTACCTATATTATGAGTAAAACATTAACTTTTTCTTAGCGACAAATTGTGTCGCAGTCGTTTTGAAATGCTTTGTATTGTCTATTATTTTATTTTCTAAATTTACAAAGGTACATTATCTTAATATTTGTAAAGTACAAATATCAAAAACCTGGAAGTTTGATATACTCGTTATATGAATGGTATAACATTCTAGCAGTTAGCTCTATATCAACCGTCGAAATCATCCATCAAAGTCCGGAGTCCGTGTAATTTTGTCAAAGTAATAAACAGGCGCGACAATATCGGCTGACAGTCAAATATCTAAAGCATTCCGCCTCTTATCTGCAGTACATGTTTATGGTCTACCCATTTACAAATATTTGTATGCATATTTTGCAACGACGGAAAACATAGTTGTTAGATGACCACAGCTCTACAAGATAAACTAAGACATTCCCGTCTCTCAAATTGCTTCCAAATAGTTAACGATCTAGATCTCTGATAAAATCTGTATACAGGACTATCGCAGCACTAAATCTGTATTCAATTATGCCCGCAAAACACTTGTTTAGAAATATTTCATGCGGATACAGTGCGTTAACGGCGCCATTTTAGACGCGAAGATTTCGATTCTACGACGCATTTATCAAGATCATCCGCGAAGCATCAGACTGAATGAATATTTAATAGTCTCGTGCTGAAATAATTGCCATAATACACTAGATGGTAAATACCAACGATTTAAACTCGCCAGTTAATTTAAAGCAAATTAGTTTATGTGAGATATGGGCGATAAATTCGCTGATTTAGAATGAAAATTGCCACAACGCTCCGTCATAATTGTTTTCTCTGGAAACTAAGACTTGTTTTCTCTGCGGCAGCGTCATAAAGTGTGCCCGTTGCTGGAATCTGTGATGCAAACCGAACGCGAGTTTGTGTTTCCTTCTTAATTTCTATCTGGTTTGTAAATATGAAGTAATTGTGCGCTCTTAGTCAGTTTTCGTAATAACACATCCGTTGATATCGTATTTAGGTTTAGCATTAGCTAAGCGTGGGCAGAACGTCTACATTTCTATGATGTATCGCGTTCAGCCGTGCACGTTACAAAATTCGCCACAATTTACATACAGATAATATCCTGTCGTGGCTCAGGGTTGGATCATTTTCCCAAAGGCAATTTGAATAGTAATAGAGTTAGTTCAGAGACTGCAAAAGTTTATTTCAAAAATAGAATTCACGAGCATGGAGTAATTAAAAAAAATATAAATATATAAAAAATTAAGCACGTTACATAGTCCTCCGTTTGCACCATGCGAAATATTTAGTAAAATCCTAAACTCAAAACAGGCGTTTTCCTACCATAACACTTTCGTACACTTACTTACACTTTGCAGTAATGTAGAAAATATTCCTAGATGCTAGTCATATTTAGTGGATACAAAGATCTGATGTCATAAACATTACAGTAGTCAGCCCTACAGTCCACCTCAACAATAACATAACTCGAGTAGTCTATCCTTTCAAAAATCTAACTCCCTGCCCACTTCTCACAATAATGCGATCCTGTGACATACTCCACCATTGCAATGGTCCAATAGTTCAAGGCAACGGTTGCTACAAGCGTTATTTATTGACCACAGATAGGCAGTGGTTAAATGGCTGACAATAAACTCACCAATTGACGCCTACTTACTACAAATAGTCGGTTACTTAGTTATAACAAGCGATTGACGTTCGATTTAAGTTTAAATAATCAATGAAAGTTTTAATACAAAATTACTGATGCTCTATAAGATTTCTTGCTAACAGGTCTTATAAAAGAGAAATATTGTAAACATCAAAGCTTACCATTATGTTTGTCTACCTAATTATTTTTAGATTACTTACACAATAATTAACCTACGGAAACGACATTATGCCATTATCACACACACATAGCTTGTGATAAAACTAGAAGTAACGCAAAAAATTCAGTAATCTTAGTTTGGAAATTTGCAACTAACAAAAATTTTAATTCTTTAAGTCACCCGTATGACTAAAGTTAATGCTATAGTTATGAAAATCAAATGCGATATTTTTAATAAAGCTGGTATAACTTCACTTTATCAATTCTTATAAAAATATGTCTGCATATCAGTAACACCAGCTTGCGGCTAATTCACAACACTGGCTCATCAAATATAGAAACTTCTTTCCATCCAAACAAAGGACAGTCAAAACAATGGCAGCCGGTCAAACGCTAGCCTCTTTCGTAACCAAAGCATTAGAACGTCATGCGGTAATGGACCGACGCGCGCGCAAGATTGATGACGGGCGTGGGCGGGAGGTGCGATGAAAATACCCGCGAAATTACACGCCAATATTGAGACCAGGGCTGTAGTGTGTACTTGCTTTTGTTGTTTATGTTTATGCACTGTCAAGAATAAGTAGTTAATCAAATACTCTAAATTAAGTTGATCCGTGGATTAACTTAAACGTAAACTTATAAAAAAGCCAAGGGACTTGTCATAATTAGCCTTAGAGTAATTTCACTTGCAAGTATAATGGAGGTATGAACCATTACACGTACAAAAAGTTGATGGGTCGTCGAAAACGTATGAAACACCTGATATTTTATCTTAAATATATTTTACTATATTCGTTTTAGTAAGTATTGTTTCGTATATAGTTACTTTTTTATTGGTATTAGTTTGGTTGTACCAATCGTTTTTTGTATAATATTAGTTATATCCATTCAAAGGTTGCCTGGAAGAAATTGCTTTAGACGATAAAACCGCCCAATATATTTGTAGAAATAATACCATTGTATATATTTGTCTTACTGTATCTTTTTATATTTTGCAATAAAGCTATATTCATTTATTCATTCGTTAAAAATGAAGGTGCTAGTACCAAAATATAAGCGTCTTAAGCTTGAACGGCGTTTCTAAATGGTCAAGTAAAGATATTAGTCAGATAAACCTTGCAACAAATACGTCCATTATTGAACTCGAGATAAGATAATTGCGATTTAACACGTGGTACAATGTTTCCACAGACAACAATTTTGTAGGGTTGGAAAACAACTTTTTTGCAAATTTGATGAAACTTGGATTTAGTTTCTCAATGTTACTAATGAATGATGTCTTAGTATCGAATTGACGCTATTTTTTTACTTAACCTTTGTTGTCTTACTGCTGCGCTATTGTTTTCTCTGATTCCAGCCACTTCTCCCTATTACAAGCTCGTTTTTTCCAGTTCATTTTAAACAGATATTAATTTAATTAATATTTCTGTCATTTTTGTGACAAAAGGTTACTATTTTATACTTTAACTATAACTATAATTTTATATATTTTATCAGTGAATTTACGGAGTATAATCTAATTTAAGTATTTTATCAATTTTTCTCATAGTTACATGAAGGAGGCGAGAATCAGCAGTTTAAAAAAAAATTTGTAATTTTCCACTGATACAGTTATCCCTACCAGAGTATCTCTTCTGGTATGGATAAGTGCGTTAGACTAACCTTCCAAAAGAATAATACTTCCAATCATTCTCTTTTCTTGTAACTTTGTAGTTTAAAGTTATCTTAGTACGTTATCTGATAGAATATTAAACAGTATAGTTAGTAATGGAATAGTAATATACAGATTCGAATTTAATGGCGCATCGAACGCACGCGCGCCGCACGCGCCGCTAATGATCCGCAGGTGGATTCTGATAATGTTTTGGATATAATATTTAATACAATTTGTTATCTGTTTTATACTCAAGAGATTTTAGATAAATATTTATAGGTATAAACAGGAATGCTAAAATCTGAACACAGTTTATGAAGTATACATAAAAACTTTATAAAAATCAGTTAACCATTACAAGTTTGTAAATGTATGCGACTTTAAAGAAAACTAGCTAACTTTTGTTGTAATTTCATCATCAACATAGCAGGACAAACTATGGGACACAGATAATTTTAAACATAATTTTCAAGTTTTACTACTACCCTGGCTTAGAAACAAACTATTTAATCTTATCGAGTATAATAACTAACATGTAATTTTGTTATAAATTTACAATACAACGTTTGCTAAAAGGGTAGTAAAATTACAACTTACTTTTGCAGCTATCTAAACCTGTTAAAGCAAACTATGACGTAAACCTATATATGTATTTTATACATAGTGGCCTAACAGTTTTTTTTTCTTGACTATAATGATTAGTATTCTAAAACCAATTAAGTAGGTATGTATTTTATATAAATGTTTTATTACAGAATAGGCCACCCAACTCTAACGACCTTCCAATGTGGCCCGATTATCATCCATCTCTATAATCTCTTGAAGATCATTCGATCGTCCATTCATTCGCTCATTCAGAACGATTCGTGCGTAAACGAAGACCTAATATTCTGAATACGAAGGTAAAGAAGCAAAATAAATAATACACTGAATTTACGAAATGTTTTACGATTGCAACACGTTTGATAGGTTTTGTAATTGAGTTTTATATCAATCTATCTGTCGTCATGTCGATTCTTTCATTGTGAAAGGGGCCAATCAAGCCTTTTCGTTGCTATTCAGGCTTGGCGTGAGTCTACAAGTTTGTTAAATGCTTCGCTATACTTTGTAAACTTCTGTGACTACTGTTAATTTAACTTAGCTCTTTGATTTCAAGGAAAATCCATTTCTCAGATTTACTTATATAATGTGAATCATATCTTCCAAATGCATCTTACATTGTGTTGTTTTCATCAACCTTTCGTAGTAGTGATTTTTTTTAAACAGTTATTGCATTAATTGGATGGGACTTGTACTAAAACTTCTTTATAATTTATAACAACCTGAGGCCATGCCCAGAGGCTATCTAATCTACCTACCGATCGGTAGGTAGCATTTATGCAGTCAAATGTGTGTAAATGAATACTACTTATTCAGCGTTAGTAAAATATGCATGGAGAATCGTTAATGAGATGAAGAATAGATTTATTTGTCGATTTTTTTTTTGTAGCTAAACCAGACATTACCTATTATTTTATTACTAGAGAACAAAATTGCGTAAAACAATGTCTTCCAGACCACTTTCTAAGCGTATCGAGAAAACACAGCACTACTCGTAAAACTAAAAAAGCGAAACTATCTGAAATCGTGGTTGATGTAGACACACCTTAAATTTACAGTTAACAGTATTTTTGCTCTAGCTAGTGAAAAAACTAAGAATAAATTGCTAAATTATTTTGCAATTGTGTCAAAATTATAAAATTTTGTACACTCTGGATAGCAAAAAAAACAAAGCAATCTAATCCATGAAGGAATTGGGACGTTTGCTTATAAATTACGTAGTCTCGTACGCTCTTAACGATTACAAAGCTGCGTGCCCGCTATAACGGCTTGCTCTCGCAATAAAGCCGGCGTTACACCGGACAGGCAGGACAGTAAGACGGTTACCGCATTGATCTAGTGCCGCATCAGTTTCAGCTTAGACCGCAGTCTAGATTTACTGTTCCGTAATTTATGTGGACACAATAACCTCGTTTTGAGGTGGCAAGTTGTAAAGGTACGGCGATTTGTGATTAAATAATTTGCAGTTCATTCTGAAGGAAAACTCATGCTAGTTATTACAGGAACTTATCAGGTTTATGGAATAATTAACTTAAAAAAATCATGACTTTGGGAGAAACGGTATTCAAATTATGACCGAAATAGGTATACACACATGCAGTCGTTGATTAGCCGCAGTTGACTACGTGAGCTTCGTTTCGTCTGGTCAGTTACAATATTAAATATGCAGTTTTGATTTTTTGTTATGGCGAAACTTTGTGTGTGTTTGTATGTTCCTCCTTCACGTTCAAACGGCTTAACGGATTTGGATTAAATTATGCACGAAGATTGCTTATACCCTGGATTAACACATATTTTTATCCAGGATAATTTTAAGTTCCCGTGGGTAGAAATTCGATGTTCCAACATCAAATCTCTACCGCGGGTAAAGCCGCAGGGCGCAGCTAGTTTACAATATATTGTAAAACCATCCTTGACTTGTACCATACACGGAACGCACAATGTAAATTGCGGCTAAGTAAGCATTCAGCTGATTATAAACTATGAGGGCTCCAAAAGACACAGTTACAACAAATTGACTATATCTATAAGTTGTATAATCATTTTCAATACTTGATGTTGGTGGTTAAATGCAGACTCTGTCGTGATTTTGCTATTGTATTAAAATGCACTCTATCATTCTCGGGTCAAGCAAATCTTATTGCTAAAGCTAAAGTGAGCCTATTGAAGCTGTCAATTACAACATTATTTGGTAACAATCTTATAATCTGTTATTTAAAATTATCGACCCTACCACTGACATAATACGAGTATCTGTAAACTGTGTATAATTAATAAAAAAAAAATTATTTTAAATTTATAAAAAAAATTATTTAAATAATAAGTGTATATAATAATTACTTTAATATATTTCTGTTTATGGATTACTCTTTGTAGCGATGATGACCGAGTGGTTAGTGGGGTCGATTGCCGTGCAAAAGGTACAAGTTTTAGTCCCACGAAACATGCAAAACGAGCCTGAGCTACCGGTGAAGAAGAACATCGTGAGGAAACCATAGCATGGTGGTAGGGCGTTTCCTATCGCTCGCCTGGCTAGCTACCACCCTCAACTTGTAAAATATGTCGCCAAGCACCTAACGGTGTGTTCCGGCAGCATTCCTTAAGAGCCAGTGTATTCCACACTAGGCATGCTCCACCTGGGCTATAGTATTAACTTGTGGTCACTACGTGGTCGTGCGATCTTGTGGTCCAATGTCTAGCTGTGTAGGATATAAAAAATGAATAAAAAAACTAAATCCACGGGTTTGATGGCAATTTGATAATTAGCTACTAGTAAAAACTTAACAACAACGGCGTAAGACTGGTTCCAGTATCAAAATAAACAGCAGCTAAAGTAGTAATCTGTTATGAATAAGTATTTATAACGGAATAAACTGAAGAAAAATCATAAGTTCAATATTTCAAGTAACACCTAATTATTCTTTACAAGCGCGAAAACATATATCGTATTCGTAGCAACAACGTCTTACGCCAGTGTTACCGCTGCAAAATAAGTGAGAACTAGTAATAAGTACGCTGTAAAACTAGTTAGCGTGACAAAAAGGTAAACGCCCTCAAATAGGAAGAGTTAACCATAATCGAGTACCGATATCGACTTAAATCGATGCCGATCTGTCCAATGAGTCGATAATAAGTATTAAGTTACAAAGCGCGAATGCTATAGCCGATCGTGGCAATGAAACTTTATGAGGGAGGAATGACAAGTTATGAGGTCTGTCTCACCTCATAAAATAATGTGAATTACTAGGGTTATTCAACGTAATGAACTGGCTTTAACGCGCTTGATTGAATTAAAATCGTGGTTTATTATGCATGCTCAGATCAAAGATCCTGGTTGATTACGAATTTATATTCTTGTATAATACCTATATTGTAGAATAACAAACTAAACTTGAATGTAATAATTATATTTATGATCATTGATAATTTAACAAAATAGAAAACTAAACGTACCTAGTTCTAATTATTCTTTAAACTTAATCTCTTATGTAGGTACGTAACCAAGCAATCACAACTATTATTATTTTCTGCATAAAGATGGTAAAATCCAATTCCCTAAGAAGCATACAAAACCCACATCAACTGTATTTTCCCTTTCCACATGCTCTCACTGAAAACCCCAAGGACCATTGTCATTACATATCTTTTAATTTCATCCATTTACTAAAATTACCCGTATTCTATATTTGCACAGAAATACCAACCAACGACTGAGGAAGTTCCAACTACGAGTGAGACAATTACTTGAAACAATTCTGAGTCAGTCAGTGACTCAGTATTTATTTACCATTTCGCATCTTTTTTCCTTGATATTTTAAAACTTTTCAAATTTCGTGAACACAACAAGCAGCTATGTTTATTTTGCTCAAATATATTGAAACTTTTTACCACGGACAATAATATTTAATTTAAGGCACTGATATTGTGCCTGTCTTTAAAATTTACCAATATTTATTCCATATTTTTTGGTAGTCATATTTGTATAGTAACTTTTTGCTGTGCTTGTCCGTTAATTCTAAACCCAATATACAGAGTTACTGGCAGAGAATGAACAAACTCTTGAAGTACTTTGAATGGTTTGATATTTTAATTATGCATTAGAAAAGCTGTACATATACATATATTTACCACACGGTAAGAGGTTTCGCGCTAAGTCGAGCTTTTTGACCGAGAGAGCGAAGAAAACGAAGCGTCTCTGCTTTGGGTCAGACAAATTTTTCTTTCGTCTTTCAGTAAATATGTGTGTTTATTTATCCTCTACAAATTTTGTACTCGCGTATAGGTCGTACTTTCCAACCTATGTTGACGAAATTTTGTATCTGAGTTATACGGTTTTTTTTTTTAATTTTTAGTTGTTTTGGCCAACTTCAATAATAATTGATACTGACATTTCAAACAAAAAACTTATTTCCGGATGTAAAAAGTCATAAAAATATTATGTTCACGAGGTCGACAGTTTCGGTTATCTTTACCTAGCTATCTATCCTATCTTACCTAGATATATATCTATTTAACTACCGAATTCTCAAAAGCCGTCAGCAAAAGTAAATAGTCTTGATGTAACAAAGTCCCTTTTAAAAGATTAATCATAAATTACCAGTATATCTGTATACCTGCAATGTACCGGATGATCTTCTTATTCGAACAACTTTAACAAAATCGAATGTGTTATTTACACCCACGTGTTTAAAGCCCACTGTGTAATTATGGTAGTGCAGTTTTGTCGTCAGCAATGAACAAGATTTGCGTTGGCTCATAAACAGATTTATAATTTTTCATCATTCTTTAACGAAACTTCATCAAACAACCTGTGAAGAAGTTTTGAAATCGTTAATACAAAATCGACGTTTATAATGACAACTCATTCAATATTAGTTGGTTTATGAAATATTTTTTATTCTTATATGATAGGTACACACAAACAAAATAAATAATTGTTGTTATCGGAGCTCGTTCAGAAAAGTATGTATTAATATTTTATCTTCTTTAATCTTTTACTTTATATGTATCCCCTCGTGTAATATCTTTAAAAACGCAACCACTGCACATCCCTACAGAGTTTACAGGTATCACTAACACTGTTACATTTAGCACCGCATTTTTGACCGAGGCAGCTTCGACTAGCTACGTACCCTTGATTTACGTGTACATTCAATACAATGTCTTCATTTCCCCCCAGAGGCGAATCGTGAGGAGGAGTGCCACTTGTGACCCTAAAAATTTTCGATGAAGTAATAAATCAAATTCACTGTTTTTAAAAGTCTTAATACTCTTTTGTGCGCGTGGCGGCACATTTATCATCGCGATCAACACACCTTGTACGAGGTACAGTCGACAAAAGAAGTGAATTACGAGTAAACCAGGAACAAACATTTTTAATTATATTGTCAATAATTTTTAATTGTTCTGCTTAAATTATTATTACTAATTCAGTTTGCCTTAGTAAATTACTCGAATATGATTATTATAACTTAAATTTATGCAATTAAAATGAAGGTAGAACACATATTTGAGTTAAAAATGAAATGCTTATTACTAAGGAGATCTATCCAATAAAATTTTGATTCTATAGTATATTGTGTTCCAATTTACAGGTTGTAAGAAATTGCATAAATCGATAAGGGTATATTTAGGGTATGTAATGAAGTTATACTGTATACGTTTTCTGCAAATGTATATATATATACGTATATGATGTACTCCCTAATCATAACCGCATTTATTATATATTTAAAGTTTCAAAATCCTTAACTTTAAGTTAACCCTTTTCTGCACAATCCACTTGTACAACAATGGGCAAAAATTCATAAGTCAGCCCCATAAAGTTTCGAACCTGTGAAAAATTAAAAAAGACTGCGAAAAGTAATTTCGCATCTCTGACACGCCCTCTTTTTAAGACTTTATAATAAATCTCACAGACGATTCTTAATTTACTTTGCCATTTTTCCAAACACATTTTTTTTACAATTTAAGTCACTTTTAAAAACTATTTATATAACCCGTAAATCTTTTATTTTTAATTTTTGACCGACTGAACATAATGAGGACGTCTTTACCGTATTCGTCGTATTTGCTGCGTTAATTCAATATCAGTTATACATACTATTTACCGTTATACGCTCAAATTAGCTCACAACAGTTAAATATCGACCGTTTCCTTTAACATACATACGTACGGATTTCGACCTCAAAACGTATTTTAAGGCATCGCAGTAAGTATTTCTGTTCATTAGCACGCAAGATCGTTCATTGAAACATACTCGGCAGTAAACATGTTAAAGGGTAAGAAATCGAAACCTATCGAATTTCAACTAATGCTCATGACTAGGAAAATGTTAACTAACGCCATGTTTATTTGTGAGTCAGGCGATACAGTTAGATTTGTAGATATTAATGTTTATGGCAGATATTCGCTAGTTCCGAACTCGTAGAATACTATACATAATGATAATTTCAAATCCAAGTTGGCGACTACATCAATTGTCGGCGGTATTTCAACATTTTCAATTTAACTTTTTTTTATGAGTATTCTCATTGATACATTTTTCAACTTAACTGGGTATTACTCGTATCTTTATAATCTGAGCCCTTTTTATCCTACTGCCTTTATACTATTAATGTCTGCCTCAATCCTGTTGCCTATTTATATATTAACCAAACTACGATTACAAAACCTGTACCATTATACTAAACATGAATACCACATTTGCTATCGATAACCTGATAGCGGCACTTCCCCGTTGTCCAGCCATTGTAGTCCGATGTTACACTTCTTACGAAATATCGCAGCCATTTGTGGTACATTTCTTACCTTCTACAAAGTAGTAAGTATCGATAAAGTTATACAATAAATAGAAGAGATACCAATATAGTAACATGAGAAGTGACATTTTAAAAAGCAACTTTGTAGCTAAATGTTTCCGCACGTGTTTTTACCGTACTCTAAATCTTATGATACAAAACAGATAAGTGCCAAATTTAATTTGATGTTTTTCAACTATCAAAATGTAATAATACAGAACGGCATACTTTGTTTCATAATATTCTTAAAATAACATTCATATGATAGCGACAAAACACAAACGTTTTTTTAAATTACAGTTAGAAACTTATGAAGATTTCCGCCCGGCACTCAAAAAAAATACACATTGCGCTGCGTTGGAGGATACTATATGGAAATATGCAATGGAAGCAAGAAATCAATGTTTTGTCGTTTTTTTTTACATACTAATACAGTTTGTTACAGCTTTAATAGAAGTTTGGAGCCAGCCTAGTCGGTTTAGCCTCAATATTACAAGTCGTAGTAGCCCTTAGGTGGCAGGTCGTTACTCCACAAAGTGATTAGCTTCAGCGCCGGCACGCGAGTGTATTGTATCGCGATTGAATTTACCACATTGGACAGAGGGCATCAGTGTCGTAATATGCAACACTGCCGTCTGCCCTGCTTGCTATACTTTCCTTTCCTTTTCCAAAAGGTCAGAGATGGGCTTTTATTCTCGTGGAAAATGACAGATAGAACAAAATACGGCTAATTCCAAAATATACAAGGTGATTCGTTTTTATACGAAATTTTTCAAGTTTATTTTCTTCTCGAAGACAGATAGACACCGGTTTACCCATTGTTCACCTGTCTGGGCCCGGTACAGTCTTGTCAAAATTGTTAATTATAAATAAAAATAGATTGAAATAATATCTCAGATGGAAATGTTTGCCTCGAATCAGTAATCAATGTATTATTAGTACATAATAGGCGGAGCTTCAGCATCTTAAATTTACACTGAACACAAAACCAAACATTCCAGAAGTTACTAACAAGTAATAATTTAAATTCTAACTAAACATCACAACCCTATCCATTTGTTTTGCACTTGCTACACATTACTTACTCTCGGCGGAAACATCTTAACAAATGGTTCTAACTCGGTAACCTATTTTACTTCTCTTTAGAAACAAACACGTCCTGTATAGAACGAGATTGTCTAGTAAAACAAAATGTCTTAAACCATTTGTGTTTTTTGAGGTCATTTATAGATGAAAACGTTTATAATAGATTATTTACAATGGTAAAAAGATAGACAAGCTTTAAAGTAATATGATTAGTTTAGGACTGTTATTTTAAGCCCCTATGATGGACTTTTCCTGTGTTAAACCATTTTAATCTTTTCTTAATATGTATTTTTATCAGTTTATTTCATTTGTAACAGTTAAGAATAAGAATAAGAAATATTTATTGGCCTTTGAATAACGTTCGTTACAGGCAAGTCTTGTAACATTTGAATTATTATTACTGAAAAAAATTAAACTAAAAAAACTTATTTAACTATTTTTTAGTTCTTATAACACATATTTATCATATTACACGAGTATATTATAGTTTCTGCGAAGAGAATCGTATCAATTAATAAATCACTAAAATTCAAGAAATCTTTTGTAGTAAGCTTTTAATGTATTTTGATGTCCAAAAAGCTTTTATTTTTCACTACGTAAATGAATTAATTCATTGTTATGTTGAGTACAAAAAGAGAAACCTTTATTCACATCATAAATCAATGTAAAATGTATCACTCGCAGTTTAGGAGGAGAAAGTTAAAGGCTCTGCTTTTATGGCTAAAATATAATTAAGCATAGAAATTAATTAGCGCAGTGCGAAATTTAAGAGACGAATATACGAATGTCGTACAATATTTTACGTTCATTAAAGAGAATGTAATTCGTATACGTAGTTAAGCGAGGTGAGATGTAATCAGTCAGGTCGTTTGGTCTCATCTTACGCAAGATTGAGACGGTTTCAACACAGCTGTAAAGTACCGAAAATAATTCGTCGGTCAGCCTGTAAACAGTACAATTTATGTGCGATTCGCTTTAAAAAACTCACTTTCCTTCGGGTTGTTGAAAGTTAATGGGCAAGGCAGTGTCAGCGGCTTCTGAATTTGCTACGTGTTTCACAGCAAGTGTTAAAAGTTTAAGCAGACTTGTGCCGCAGGAAAAACGATTCAAAACGTTGAGCATAATATTGTTTCTTGTTTAGGTGCGTTACATTTGCTGTCCAATAATTCAAATGAAAGGATATTGAAAGCGAAAAGCCACCTAGGTATGTACCATTAACTCAAATGAAAGGATATTGAAAGCGAAAAGCCGCCTAGGTATGTACCATTAACGGTACTATACGGATTTTAAAGCTTTTTAAATGAGAATGCCAAAATTTGTTACCTATCTTCCAATAGCCTGTTTTTTAACTCATTTTATAAGGAACTTTTAATAGTGGGTTCATAATAACTGTCAAAATATTAAAAACGATTTAGTAATGGAAACATTTAACGAACTTTTGTTTTTGTGAATAAAGCAAGCTTTTCATGTAAGACCAATACAATTTGAGGTCTTATTACTTTTAAATACATTTAATTTACTCTCATTAGGTAAATTTCACCTCATTATAGATTGATTTAATTTAATTATGCACGTTCTGTTACGTTAATATCTTATTGCAATTGCTACGACCTTTTCATGTGCGCATTAACATTTCACTTTCATTAATACGTTTATTTCAACAAACATTAAACAAATAAAAAGAAAGATATATTTAACGCGGTGTCTGAATTTCCGATCGATATCAAGTTAAAATATTATTACAATATATTGACTGGACATGATTATTCTGAAGAACGATATACATACATCATAGTTACAGAAGTGCGGATATAAATTTACATTCATTTCGTCGAAGATTTTTTTTGCGACCTTATAGTCCGATTAATAATGTTTATTACTGTTTGTCACCTTAATCTATTCCCTTAAGGGGACAACAAACAACATCTTTACCGATTACGAGTTGAGTATCACGTTTCCTGGCAAATATTATTGAAATCGGCTGGATGAAAGCGCCATAGCAAACTTTTCTCCTATTCTGAGAATTTCCTTAGATTTTTTTGTTGTAATTTACAATAGCAATTTGTTCTTAATTTGTAGTTCTTGTGTACTAAATATCATTATAGTTTGTTGAAAACTACGAGCGCCAACATTCAGACTCACAGAGTAAATTTTGGCAGACTAAAAGCTCAGACGCTTCGCTTGCACGGTCAATAACACCATACTAAAAAGGTTTATCTTAGCCCCACTAAAGTTATTAATGCGTCTCAATTTTAAGCTTCTTTAGATTTTTTTATCCAAAGAAAAACGCTGGGAGCCAAAAATGATGGTTCATACTAAAAGTTAAGTGACATTTAAAAGTGAGAATATATTATGTTTAATGATATAATAGGAATACAAGGCGAAGGGTTCAAATGCTGGTTGTAAACTTTAAAACAGCACTCACTTAGCATTTTCATTTATACGCTAATAAAGCTTTTTGATATCGGCATATAACTAACACGACATAAGTAGTGAAGTTTAAATTAAAATGTCATAATAAAACTTATTCCTTGTTTTTCTATTTTTTACAAAGATCACGTTGTATAAGAAAAAAATGCTTACAATTTTGTATGTGGTTCTACTTATGGCCAGTTCTGATTTTGGTAACCACAAAGCTTCCGCCTTGTTCTAGATTGCTGTTATGTTAATTACTGGCATCGCTCAAAATTGAGATCTTCGTAAGATACTGAGATCTCTTCATTATTACAGTATATTACTCATCTCACACATGTGTATTAAGTGAATATTATAATTAAAGGCTGCTGGATGAAAATCAGGTGTGATTTATTAGTTGTGCCAGCCGGAATATCTTACTATATATTATTGAAATTCCCATTGCTATCTTAGGGCTAATTAAAATATACACAGTATTTATATTTTAAAATTTTATTATTTATTAGAGAAAAAATTATGTCTCTGATGCCCTCAAATATTTACTTCAGTGGTTTTAGGCTCCTCTTACATTTCAGCGCGGCTCCATACAAACTGAGCACATTGCCGTCAGCGTGCCGTGAGAGTAAGAGATATAGTACTTTTGTATAGTTGATTTAAACAATAAATTATATAAAATATATATATATATATATATATTTGTTGATGAAGTAAAGCTTATTTATTATATGTTGATCACATGTTACATCATCATCATATTGGTATAAAATTTCGTAAGAATAAAATTGCGTTTAAAAGATATATAAACTTGTTTTGAAGCCTTTTAGAAAGAAAATTGAATTATGTACAAAAAAAGACTCAGATATACAATGCTTCTATTAATATGTTTCATTATTATTGAAGAAAATAATATTTTTAAGTTAACAATTATTTTAAAGGATTGTATTTTACAAAATCTGCAAATTAGAGCTCAAAAAAGGGGTCTGAACGAGTGTTTGCTTAACCAAATAGCGGGAATATCGTTATTTTAAAATAAATAAGTAAATAAATTAAAAGACGTTTCATTATGATTTTAGAAAAGAAAACAAACTACTTTAATCAAGATATTGTAAAAAAAGCAAAGTATACAGTTTGAACGCTGAAACATACTCGTATTTACGCGGTGTTTTGTAAGAGGTTTACTTAATTTTTTTTCAATTTAATGAATGGGATTTTTCAATTATAAAAAAATTATGAATTCTTATGTCACTTTTTAATATGTAAATTCCCGACGCGATTCTTTAATTAGATTTTGGAAAAGTTGATTTGATGGAATGTAAGTAATTTGTTACTTTGTTATTATATCAAGATGAATGATCCTTTATGAGACGGAAGGTTGCCTAATATTTCTTACTATCTTCCCATTACTAGATTTCATTAGGACAGATATCTCCACATGAAACAATTCTGACATTCCTTGTTTGCTTTTTTTTTCTTTAATAAAATCAACGGTAACAAAAAATGCTCATAATGTGTAGTCAACAATAAATTTCGAATTACCGGAAAGCAAAGCAGTTTTATCAAATATTTACAGCATGGCAATCATACGCTTTTACGACTTCATTCGTTGATATGTTTATAACGTTAAAATTAGAAACCTAGCTGCAGAATTAGACAAACTTGTCGGAGGTGCATTTACTACTGATTAATAATGAATATCTTTTTGTCTGTATTTAGATCTGCCTAATACGCATAGAAATGCCTAAAGAGTAAAAATTATACGACACATTTTGATACAGATCTTCATGAACATCGCCAAAATTACGTAACTACTTGTAGGTTCACAAAATTAGCTGTAGTAGACTACAAATTTTAGCTGCTCTAATTTCAGTGATTTTAATAAACAAAAAGTTGTATCTTAACTTAAAGTGGTGTCTTACCTACATCTTTTGGAGAGTACTTTTTACATTAACAAAGAAAGAGTTAAAATTGGGTATTAACATATCAAAACCTCCAATATTAACCCCATTAACTAAATTACTTAATATTCTCCTAAGGTACATATATTTACAATAGAGTTTCGGGTTAAGTAGTAAATAACAAAACATTGGTTTAAAAATTACCAAAACTTATATGTTACTATTTGTATAGCTTAAAAATATAGCATATCATTCATTTAACAAAAAAATATTTTTTTAAGCCAATGGTAGTGACCGCTTCAAATATTTATATGAAGTTCTATTCCTCGCTTTTACGATTATTTGGTCATAAACAATCAAAGTTTATTGAGTATCATCTAAGTAGCCAGCTGGTAATAAAGTCCTCAACCGAACCACTAAGAATCACTAAATTCGATTAAATCTGATACTTGCGGTCTCTGCCTACCACTGTATTATATTTCACTCTAAATTTTCTTTGAAATAAAGTTGATTTTACTGTATTATGAGCAAAATAGAGATGTGTCGGTCATGTTTAGTTTCCCACCAAACAAGCTTATAAATCTTTTTAATTATGCATATAATTGATGGATAAGTATGTCCTTAGTCAATATTATGGCTTTATTTTTTAAATACATTTTAATTAAAATTCAAACGAGATAATTACTGGTTTAGGTAAATGGGTTACACCCACTCATCAACGTACTTAACTTTTGAAGGACGTATAGATACTTAAGTGTATCAAATAACCGAACTTTTGTTATTACCTACAGAAACGGAGGTTACGAAGTTGCAATAAGTAGTTACCAGTAAGGAGTTATATATCTTTTTTAAGGTCAGTCAGTTTTAACTTTTATAAAGAATCTTATATCAGTAGTAATATTTCGTCTTATTAAATTTTAATTCAATTACTCGACACCATACATTTAACGAAGTGCGTTACTGAATCTCAAAAAGTATGTAATAATTACCGAATCCTTTGTCGCTGATGATGCCGACATCAGATTACAAATATTTTCTCATTGAAATATGTATCGTTAACAGCTTGGTGCTTGATGTCACGAGATATATATGTACATCTGGTTATTAAACAAACAGCTTTTTTATTACGGCTGCTTAAAACGTAACAATGTTTACACTCCTAGCTTCTCACTGAGTTTTATTATTCCTGTATCTCTTCATTATTGGTCGAAAACTCTATGGTAAATGAAATGAAATGAAATTATATTTTATAGCTATTACAAGGTACAATGCAGATGTTATTGCTAAACTTATGTCCTACTTGTAACGTATCAATATTGTATGCAATTTAATATTGATGAATGGTATTAATTACAATATAATACCAACATCTACAGTAAGAAATAAATTGAATTAGATAACAAATTACATAAAATTAATTAAAACATATTACAATAACTATCATTATAACGATTCACACAAACACATAGGTGCATATAGTTAGTCAAACTTGCAAAAGTGTTTTTATTTTTTTAAATAAACAAGTACATCTATAGACATTGAGCTTACAAAATTAAAATAAAATAAATCGTCAAAGATTCGGATGAGCGCGTTGATGTCTTATGTACGTTGTGTTGACATCGTTAAAACTCTTAAAAAGTTGATATTTACCAACTCGTTTGATATCAAAGCCCAGGTATTGGTTTTATCTAAATTGATTTCGTATAAAAATCAATATAGAATCGTATATTTTGATTGACATCGGCCAGCAGTTATGTTTACGAGTCCATTATCGAAGCGTAGAGAATCAAAGATCCATTGCTATTATATTTGTGCTTCGCATTTATGATACATAAATATTTTTATAATCGGAATCACTATTCTGCTATTTACGACCGTTTTTATTTCTATACCTTAATTGAACCAGTTTAGACAGACGGTGAAAGAAGCTAATTGGTTATATATCAAACAAGAGAATGCAGCAAAAAGCCAAACTCACTGCTATTGATTTATTGATGAATATTTATTGCTGTTCATCGGTAACCAAACGTCATAAAATCAATATACAAGTAAACACAATAGTACTTATTACATATAATGCAATGGTCACAAAAAGCAAAATCATGATAAAACGCAGTTTTGATCAAAATGACGAGCCCATTTTACGTAGTATTTCTCGATGTCTCTTTTTGCTAAACTTTAATCATCCTAATTTCACTTCATATAAAAACAGTTGAAGAGCAATTTCAATGCTATCAACTGAAAACGTGGCAGTAGTAATCATCACCCGTGACAGTTACGAGTACGTACTAGAAATAAACTTCGACACACGTTACGAATTAAAATTTACTTGACGCATTATAACCGCTCGTAGTACACAGTTTTCATTAGTCAAGGAGCAAGCGGAGACGTGTTTGCGCAAATGTGTACCACAATCCTCGTTTTATTGCATAAAGCGTGGAACTATATATAGCAGAGTTTGGCATAGAGTGGCCGTCGAAGTATAAATGTGTGAGTTAGAAGTCAACATGACACATTGATTACGATAGTGGACAAGACCTACTAAAAAGTGACCTCTTTGTACTAGAACGAAAGGGTAATCTAGGGGCACGGCAGTGACCCCGCTAAGTCGAGTAAAACATTTATTCGACAAATAAAATGTAAAGTGCAGGCGTAATTTCTAACTAAGAATACTTATTACCTCAATACTTTATAGTGTGCTTCATGGATATTATTTCCTTTTAACCACTCTCACAGATCAGTGTAAGGCTGTGCCGTCACCCATTTTAAATTAAATTAAATTAACACTCTGAAAGGACGCAGTCACCTACGATACAAGATTTATAATCTTAGTGTAGGTGCTGCGCGTCATAAAAAAATTGTATTATTACAACATATAAAAACTATTGTTATTATATGTTGTAATATTTGTGACATAATTTGTAATATATTTTGTGTGAAATAAACGATTTGATTTGATTTGATATATTGTCTATAAGTATATTATTTACAATATAATCCTTCAACACGGTATGCATCGCTTGTTTGGCAGAATATCAATCGTAGCGTTGACAGACACTCAATACGCTTGGAAAGATTTTTCATTGCACATGTCCGTTCTACCTTTTATTTGAAGTCCTTCATTTATTAATCGCATGAAATATTATTAGTTTTGAACAGCGTCCGCTTGTCCGGCTGTCCGCTCGGTTGTCGCCGGATGCGTGTCCAAATGAATTGATGGGACCACTCTATACGATTGCCGAAGCCAATTTCACCCGACCTGTTTTAATTGCACTATATACCTCTGCGATAGGTCGGCGGGTGATAAAGTATTGACACGCCTTATAAAGTATTTAATGAAGTAAACTACGACAAGCAGTACTCTAAAAGCTATTGCATAAATTTGATGTCGCTTTTAGCGCTTGCTTCTGATTTACTCAAAAGTAAACCGATTCTGATAAATCTATATTACCATTAAATTACTGCATAAATTATATTACATTGCTTTTTCCCAAATAATACTAATGCATTGCTCTCGAGGAACACTAGCAATGTTTCAGCAATTGGGTAACATTGAAGCATGGAATTCAGTTTAAACTCTTAATGCAGGAATAAAACGACACGAAACAATTAAGAACAAAAACGCCGCCGTAATTTCCTCTCACTTGGTTGTCTTGTCGTTACAAAAACTATCACACACAAGCCATTGAAATTTATACACCCAATTAAATTAGAGCCAAAAACAACGCGCGTAATGAGCCAATCAATAAGGCATTTACACACTGTATGTCTCGAACAACGATCGAGTTTCCACTCTAAAATTGTTCAGTCTTTATGTTTCGTTAAAATGCCGCACGCTGAATATTTTCTCGGCGACAAAGAATTTAATGACGGGCATAAATTTTGAGGGAAGCCCGTTTTTATCGTGTAATCGCAGCTTAACAAGACAACTGAATCAAATACAATGGGTGGTCACTGACACTTAATTGATTTGTACTGCAACATTTCAACTGTACGGACGCGTGGATTGACGTCACGGGTCTCGGTGCAACGACGATAATAATAAAAAACGGGTTATTATTAATAAATTAATTAAGAAAATGAGTTTTCCATTTCTGTTATTGCTTTGTCTCTATGTGAAACGTTTATCTTCAGTAAGAAATAGAGCAATCATAAAGAATAATTACACGCTATTCAGCAGTAAATCTTAAACACATCAGCAGTAAATCTTAAACTCTGAAAAATATACGATTAATTACTGAATAACAAGGACGTGACATATATATCTCATATAAAACACGTTTTAATTATTATTAGTTTATATCACATGAAAGCATGATTTTTACCATTAACTTCGCAAACTGAGGAAATAGCCTGTTAGAACAACCTGACGAAAGGTGTTTAAAGTAATCATTTTCCTAATATAATATGATGTTCATAAAGTTTTATATAATGTAGATGACCGTATAAGTGGTTAGAAGCTGTATAATGATGATTTAAGAGGTCTTATGAAAACCGTAAAACTGCGCTTACAGCACTTAAAGCGGGGTAATTCATAAAACGTTAATTGTACAGAAGCGTTGCAAATTGTCGTTAATATTGCATAATGAACGAAATATTTGTAAATATTGGCGCCTGGTAGGAGTTAAGTCTACTATTGACTGAGCGAGCAAAGCGAGCGACGCTTCATTTCTTTAAGACAGGAAACATTTTCTTTTAATTATCAGTATGTATGTTCGTCTGGATCTTGGTACTCGTGTACGGGTTGTAGTTTTCAACCAACCAACTTCAAAGTATACACTAGAATCTCACTAACAGAGCAATATTAAAATCATAGGGTGCCGGATTATAGGACGTGTGGGTATATTGATGTGCCGCATTAGTGATATTTTACTGTAACATAATTATTACATACACACAAACACCAATTATATAACATAATATAACTGAAAACTTAACGTTAATTGTAAAATTGGACATTGTCTATAGACAAAGCTAATCCAAACAACATTTTGATTTGAATTTTAACGCTAAATATTTTATAAAGCAAATATATAATCGAAATCCACTTAGATCACTTAGCGCATAACTCTCTAACAAGTTTTCTTAGCCCAATGCTTTCGATTTATATCCAGTTTTCTTCGGACGACCGACCACTTCTAGCTGATTTCAAATGATTTGAATAAAGCGTCTCTTGTAATTAGCCTTACATAAGAAATAGTCACACAATATACGCCAGTGTCAAAGTATCCTTCTTATTTGACGCTTTAGGTGAGCTGAGCTCAAGAGGTCTTATTCTATTTCACCTCATTTGTTCCTAGTTAATATCAACTAGGAACAAATGATATTAAATAATACATATAGGTACCTAATTCTTATCCTTTCATAATATTCCCTCGATCATTCTCTATGTATTCAATAAGCATGTGACACAACATGATAGTAAAAGCAATCGTATACAAAATCAGCACTCTGTGATTCAAAGGATCTTCTTTTTTCCGTGCTTAAAAACAGAAGTTACTCGTATCAATCAACATTGTACCTACGTACCTATATGTTTAAAATTCATGCCAAACTCGCAGTTCTCATACCTTTCCTGCTTTTTAGAGAAACCTTATCTCATCATTAACTTGTCACTTTACGAGCTATTACATCAATTTTAACTACGAATATTATATTTTTATATAATATTCGTGGATAAAGTTGATGTACTGACTTCGAGTTATTTAAGTGGTGAGGAGAAAACGCGATCATGTGCCGCATGCGCAGATGTCCCTGTAACAAGAGCGGATTATCTAAATTCCGCGCGACGCGTCAACGAGCGTGCGCGCGCGCCGGTGTAATCCCTAGCGCTCGCAAACATTTTACTCATATATATATATATATATATATATATATATATATATATATACGTAAAATATGCATATAATAACAAGTAATGATTCGACAACCATTGTTCCGAAAGTTGTTTCGGCAAACTGCCCGATAACTAAGAGTCTCGACCAATATCTTAAGAGACTCGCTAGATGGTAGAAACAAAGAGCATCTTCGATACAGCACGTATTGTTAGGAGGTTTTTTCTCTGTAGTCCCTACCACCGGTAGCTTGAGCCCTGCTCCGCCACTGTGACAGTCAATTGTTGATTTGATCCCAACTGCGATATTGATAAAATTTATAAGAACTTTTAAAAGAAAAATAATTGACCAAATTGGTCAAGGCGTCTGTAAAAAATCAAGTTAAGCACATAAAAAACATGACATAGCTAGCCTGTGATTTTTAATAACTACCAGGATATCATATGACAAACTTGAATAAGCCACCGACAGTCACTCATCTAAGGACTGTCCAGTAGCCAACTTTGGTGCTCTAAAATTCAAATCACCTATACGAGCTATGCCACCAGCTTTACGCTGGCATAATTATATGTTATGTAAGTTTTACATATATGTAATCATAATGATAGACTTGACATGATGTTCCGAATTACACATGGCTATTATTTTTCGTGTTATATTTTACTACTTTCTTACTTACCTGTTTCGCATTTGTTTCAGGTAATTTTCAACAACGCATAATATTATGTCAGAAGACAACTTAGGTTAAATGGATGACAACACATACTGGTAAGATAACTACGTACGTAAGATACGTACGATAGTTGCTGGTCAAAGAAAGAATTCTACTCTACTTCAGAATCAGCCACATCGTTAACTAGTCAATACTTTGCGGGGCGTCTCGGCGCCAATAATAACCGATTACGCCGAGCTGCAAAAAAGCGTATCCGCAACCACCCATTCATAAATTAACATGCAAATAATTGTAACGTTAATCATAAATTAAGGGTATCGATTAGCTCAAATTAATGAATGAAAATTTATACGCATTTTTAACGGTCGAGTTATAATGAATTGTTCGCCGCCCCGGATGGTTGCGCACCTCTGGCAAGTTTCTCTTAAACCAGTCCGGCCGGGCTTGCTCTACGATATTATGTGTATATCTAATAAATATATCAACACTGGATAATTTTAATTAACGATGGCATCCTGTGAAATAGAATTATGTCGAATAAAACGATTCACAACAATCGATCAAAGGTCGATAATACTCAATACATGTTTTGAAATATGCTTAAAATACCAATTCTGAAGATTAGTAGTATTGAGAAAAAATAAACGAACATAATCGCGCATAATCACAATACTTCTTTGGAGTTTTGAACATAAATATCTACTTATAAAAAGACACATCGCAACTACGTGGTAGGTCTTAAGTTCGTCATATTACGGGAAACTTTTACTCCTTTTTATTGACGGTGCACAGTTTTTGCGCAAATTGGAGTATTGTGCCCACCCCCTGAAATAGCTTCATGACCACATTACACAGACCCGCGACTCATTCATAAGTACATTTTATTAAGTTAAGCAAAACTGTAGCCAGGAAAAGTTCTCAATATACTGGACGGGGGGTAATGATCTTCTTGCGTGTGGTCCGAAAACTTCCGAGTAAGAATATCGAATTCGATTTTATGAACACAATTATCCTACGCTCGATAACGGCGAATTAACACGCTAATAATCTAACCTCAACTTGCAATTAACTAAGCAAAAAAGTTTTACAAATTACGTACCAATTAGAGTTGAATTCAAATTAAGTATGTTGATCATATAATTGCGTATATCGATGTCGATGAAATGGTTGTTATTTTATGCAAAAACGAGGTCTCGCGCCGTGCCGGAATGTTTAGTATCTACATTTCTTTCTTGTATAAGAACCTTCGTAAAGGCGTTCAAGTGATCGAGATTGTGACTAAATAAAGAGTAGATTCACCGTTAATGGCCACTGATGTCTTCGGTACATATCGTATTGAATATTCTACACTTGTTTTACGATCCGTTGACTCATTCACAATTTTATCGACAGTCGATAAACCTCAATTAAATTAATTGGTAGGTAATCATATAATTGATTTGATATGCTCATCAAAACTTATTTTTTTCTCCCAAAATTAATAATTTATACAGTTATTTTAATTTAACTACAAATTTATAACCAAATCATTAGTGTACCTCGTAGCCAGAATTAATGTTGTTCGCCTCAAAAATAATATAACTAAAATCAATGCTGAAATTGTAAACAATCTGAATTCTTTATTTTTACAACATCGAAAAGAAGTTACTGTTTTGAGTCAATTATATCCCAAATTTGTGAAATGATAATACACTATATCTAGAGTTTATTTTCGGTGTCAACGAGATAAATAGAAAGATATGCAGTACATTGTCTAACACGGGCTTTGGTAAGATTTAATAAATACAATCTATCGACATAAAATTATCGATATTCTCACATCCCTCGAAATTAGTGCACTGACTGTAGGACGGACCGGATGAGGTATGTAAAGCAGGTGCGAGGCCGAACCGAGTACGGCGGAATGGCATCTCTGAGGTTCAAGTCTTGCAGGGAAAGTACCAACCCCAGTCTTTACACGAGACTTGTGATAAGTAATATAGTCTACATTTTAGATGTTAACAAAAAATACCAGCACAATTTTTATAAACTTAAACGTTAGATACAGCTGTGTAATTGACATCACCGATTTTATTTACTTTACAACATGGTTAGTAGTAAGAGTATGCTAGTCGTACCACAAAAAAGTTTAGCAAGTCTGATACTCGTACGTTACCAAAATAGATAATAAAACCTTATTTTGCTTTGAATAAAATTTCATCTTCTGTAATCTATTGATAGTTGGCTTAAACGTATCTTTAACTCAATTGTACATTATTATGTGTCATATTATTTAAAAACAGTTTACAAACAAATTCAAATATCAATTACTCAATATTCGTTAAATCACTTACATTTGTATCGATCGAGTCCACTCAATGATTTCCTCTTTTACCGGCAGTTGTACTCAATGAACACATCCTACACAATAAATCTTCGATGCTCTACATAGCATCCGGTGTGCGTAACGAGGGGCATTAAACGATTATTTCGTAACTAGTCTTGGCAGCTACTTGGTTTTTTAGGGATCGCATTCGAACTAATACAAAAACAAAGTGCTCTGTCAGAGTAACTGTAAAAAATACTTCGTGCGGCAAACACAATTGTCAATATTTAAAAATTTTGACCACCATTTTTATTACGACAATGGTAAGACAAATGAAAAATAACTATACCAATTTTTTTTTTCTTCGAAAATAGTAATTTCGTTTTTAGAGATTTTCGAAAATGTAACAAAAGTTCCGTATACTGTTATTCTCGTCAAAAGCTCGTATAAAAATGATGTCGTTAATTATATGTATTTTTTTTGTTTGTTTGACCCAATTAGTGAAATGTTTTATTTCAAACTCAAACATTTTTATTATTCAGAACCCAATCAACCAAAACCCAACACACTTGATCGACACATTTTTAATTTACTCAAACAGGAAGACAGCCGGTTCGAAGTATTAATTAGATACATTATAGAACCATCCGAAGGCAAGTTAGCGGTGTATTTGATACTCTCATTATATTATATAGACTACATGTCTCTTGATAAACTGATTATTTAATAGATTACTGTTTTGATAAGGGATACCAGTAGCCAGATATTTTAGTGATGGCAATAAAACAAAATAGATTTATTGATGTCAGACTCCAACTGTCAATTTTGAATTTCGAACTAATTATTGAGTTTGCTGATATATCTTCTTTGTGGTCGATAAAGTGGAAGCTAATAGAATGCACTCATTAGAATCATTGGAAAATAAGAATAAATAACGATAATTTCCTTTTTTTCCAACTAGTTGTCCCGCTCATATTTTTCTGATCTAAAGTAGTTAGCATATTTAATCTATGATAGTCAAAAGTCGGGCTAGAATAACAAAAGATAGAGTTAAAGTAAAGTTCTTTAAAAGGTTGAATGCTGCACATATATTTGTACTCAAGCCAGTAGCAAATCAATAGAGGTGCATCGGAAGCCGCTGCCACCGCTCGCCCACGCACATAGTGCAGCGAAAGTAATATGAACTTGTTTTACTAAGGATTTCAGAATTCAGCTTGTTATAAAATCTGCATTTAGTATCCTATGTTTGATTATTTAGCAGAAAAATTATTACAATAAAATATCTACATCAATCCATAAATTTCATAATATGATAAGTTTCATAATATACAGAGAAATAAGTTCAATTTAAATTGTTTTGTTTTCCCAATCATCCGAGATCTGATTACCAAAAAGTAACTCTCACTTATACAACAAACAAAAACAGTCAGCAGAAAACTACAAATGCTTTTTCTATGTAGCTGATGTAGGTGTGGTATAAAAATTAAAGTAACGTAGCCAAAATACAAAAAATAGAGCAAATGATTACATAAAACCTCCTGTAGCTATAGCGTTCAAGTTTTAAAGGCAAAACTAATATTAAGGGCAAACGGTAAGGTCTGCGAAAGCCCATTATTACCACGATGATTTCTAATAGATACCAATTGGAGTCCGTTTATTCATTCTTAGGGCTTTAATTGTCTATAGTTAGTTTATTGCAGGCTGTTCAATGTTTACAGTTTATCTCTGCGGGTCAGTTACGTTAGGTACTGTTAGCTTTTGTGGTTTTTCTAATGCATACGATTTTTTTATGATTGTGAATAGCTATCCTGAACACTACGAAAAAACACAGAAGAAAAAGACATAGACTTTGTAGACGGAGGCTAAAGTTTTCATAGTAAAGCTGATTTTTGATATATTTCCGCTAGTTACAAGTTTTTTATAGTCTAACTCTAAATAGTATTTAATTCTATAATTCTTGTTTTGTCTAACTGTACCCCAGGCCTATAAACGTATTATTTTCATAGCACAACATATGAAGAACACTACGGCAGTCCGAGTCAAAAAGAGCCCTCATTTTATTGTTAATAATTTCCAATATAGGTACTCTTGTTCTCGAAAACCCCGAATCTTAATCATTATTGCCATACTTGAATGTATGAATTACAAAAATGTAAGTCATGCTCAGCCAATTAACCTGACTTCACTTGATTCGTTGCACAATTGCTAAGGGCAGTTCAGGATTATCGAAGGCTCTCTCGAAACCTTCGATAGGTTTCGAAAGTAATCACACGTACTCGTCAGTCGCGAAAGGATCGCCTTTGCGTCGTTGTAGCAATATCTTGACGGACAGGAATTTAATCGTTCTTTGTGGTGAACATTAAGTATCGTATTGTATGCCATAACGTCCCACAAGGCTGGGTTAACATCACTCGGTTACCATCCCACAGGACTGGGTTATTCTAGAAAGGGGGTGTGGGGCATAGTTTCAAGTGTATGAACGCCATTTTACAAATAATATAAAAATCATAAACTACCTATAGGTCGCTCAAAGCTCACTCACATGCTCGAGTCAGTGCTTTAACATAAATTTAAATATCCCTCGTGATTGTAAAACAAACCATACACAACACTGACTAATTAATAAGCTATTTAAACGCCAAGGCAACTTCAATGGTGTTTTTTGTTTCCAGTTAATGAGGTCCATAAACGGCGTATCCGCTCCAGAACTGCATCGATCTTGCATCGAGTGCAAATGATTGCTTCTTCAGTTGTACCAATTTGGGCCTCGTTGCAATCTCTGTATATAATGCATACTGAGATTGCAACTCGTAATACGACTTCTTTTAAAAAGTTTTGGTAGAATTATATGTATGAACCGGATTTTAAGTATTTGATAGTATTAAAAGCTAAATCATTTAATGGGCTGGAAAACGTTTGATCTAATGTGAAGAGTATTATGACATGGAAAATAATTCAAATGTCGTCTCATTGTATAATATTTCACTTTAAGTGTAATTCAAAGTCTTACCCAGACTAATTCAATACTCCCCATATACTCACAATAAAATACTATCTAGGATTTCTGCAATCCCTTGGAAAACGATTTCCATGAATATATCAATTTTCATCGAAATTCTACTAATTCTATGGTTTTGTGAAACACTGATGTATTGAAGCGCTATTCAATGTATCAAAAGCTTATTCAATAGCATTTGCTTATCATAGTAAATAAATTTTATTGTTAGTACAGCTTAATTTGACCCGATTTGTGTCAGTTTACCCCTTGTATTGCAAGATGTTTACACCTGATTATTACCTATACATTAGTACAGAACCGAGAAGGATTGCACTCAAGAAACTCTTGGGATTATGTCAACAAAGATCTGACATACCAAAGAATGTAGAAATTATGAAGGTGTCATTTGTCTGATTTATAGTCTATATACTACTCAGACATCGCCTAAACAAGCATCGATTGCTCAACGAGGATTTAAATTAGGATCCTACATATCAAACACATTGTTCGTCAAGTCGTCAGCAGTTTAATAATGGGCTATAAACAATCAAACGACTTCGCAAGTCAGCTTTAGCACGTGGGCTCAAGAAGACGAAAGTTTCTCAACACTGTGAAGCATTCCTGAAAAGTTATTCTTATCTAGGCGTATAACATAATTTGCAACTTTATGGGATTAATATTCTTGCACATTGAAATTATGCGCCGCAATATGTAGTATCGCGTAGGTATCGGTATTGATCATAAGCTAGAAAAAATATATATATATATCTTCAATAATACGCGCTGTCCTATAAGTTTGCCTAGTTATGTGGCCTAACCATAAATTTTACTATAATGTACATTTCAGCACTCTATTAAACAAAAACAATATAGGAGAAAAAATAATAATAATAAAAGTATTAAGCTCTAATTAATATCTAAATATTTACGTTTATTAGCTAGGTGTAGGTATAAAACACATCACGAATCTTATTTCTAAATCTGCCTATTAGAAACTTTACTTTCGTTCGAATGGTTACGCTGAACTTACGAAATGATGACTTTGTCACATCACTAACATTTCGCTTGACAGGTCGATAGCGGGACAAACGTTGTGAGCATTGAATGCTCAATGCTCATCGATATCAAATGTCGTCTGTTAAAGTATATTCAAATATATATCTAATATTTTACTGAATATATCAGAAGGATAACTCGTCGAAATAATTGGCAGTTGCAGTGTTCACACTACTTTTTCAGCTTTTTATTTTATATTGTTTTTAGAAGTACTAGGTACTGTTGGAAACAGAACTGTTTCTATCGAATTTGCATAAAATATTATATTTATTACTTGTAAAATCTTAGCGTTGACTGAAGAAACAAAAAAAATGTAAAGGGGGAAATCTCAGGGCTGGTACTTAATTCACCCAAAAGTTAACTTTAATTATTCAGCGAGGTAATGCTGCCAGCGTTCTAGGAACATGACCGTGCGGCAGTAAACTGGACGGCGTGCTTAATTTATACAAATAGATAGTTTTTTGTACATAATACTTATAATTTGTAGTTTTTACCTAAAACTAATAAAACGCTACAAAACTAGACAATTATTACAAAACAAAAAAAATACTGTACATAATAAATATAATTAAAATTGCTATTATTCAGTATGCCATCTGCTTTTATCTTCTCCCACATGTTAGTCAATATCATCCCGAAGAATCAGCGAGACATTTCACAGAATGCCAAGGCTGCTGTCGTGGGCAGTCCATTGTTAATTTTATAATATATCACACCTATTATTGTACCGGTAAGAATGCCGTATGCATATGAAAGGTGCTTCTGATCAGTTCTGATGTAAAAACAGTTCTAGAACCTTTCCTTAAGTATTTTTGTATGTCACAAATTAGTCATACAAGTCTAGGTTGTCTGGACTGCTTAGCGGAAGCCGGGTTATGGTCTGGCAGACTCATTAATTTTATACAAAAACAATATATTAAGAGAATATATCACACTTATCATTGTTTGTTACGAATGCCGTATGCATATGAAAAGTGCTTTTGATCAGTTCTGATGCAAAACCAGTTCCAAAACATTTACTTAAGTGTTTTTATATGTAACAAATTAGTCATGCAAGTCTAGATTGTCTAAACTACAGCGGAAGCCTGGTTATAGTCTGGCAGAAACATTAATTTTATATGAAAACAATATATTTAGAGAATTGGAGGTATTATTCGAAAAATCACAATTTAAAGTTTTGAGACATATTTTATCAAATTGGATATCGAGTTATTTCTTGCTATGTGATTTGAACCATTATTTATTGGATATGAGAACTTGTTTAAAATTTTTGGCAAAAATAAAAAGTCAAACTAATTCTTGGTGTTTCTACACAGCATTGATGTAGCCATGTTATATCAATGCTATTATTATAAAATCAGTGTTTTAGCAGCTTCGACTTCTACATTAGAGAGCTCTGTTTACATCTACTAAGCTTCTATAGCTTAGTAATGCTGTCTTTAGTTCCATTAACTAGTCCCTCATCTGTCATTACAGTATCAACGCATAAAGATCTTGACCTCTAATGCAGCCTGGTAAATAGACATTACGACCGGCTCACTGAATGGGCACTGAATAGAGTTGAATGGTGCTAGATCGGTTGTAATGACAGCCCACCGGTCTGGTATTCTGGTAAGCGTTCGTTATCTGTGAAGGTCGATTGCTTTTGCTTAAGCTACAATTGAAATTATACAGGTGGGTTAGTCCAGTTGGTTGATTGTTGGTACATTTTGATGTGAGATTTATGCTTGGTGTTTTAAATTTTTGACGTTTGAGACTTTTATTGTAATTGCAAGGCGTATTTAGCGATTGTAGATGGTATTTTTTTAACACACTATCGCATTTTTTATTTACATAAACTTAAATAACATTTTAAAATATAATAACTAAAAGTAAATTAAAATCTAAACTAAACTAAAAATTAATCTAAAAGGCCTATTGAGGTGGAGGGAAAGGTGCCCAGAATGCTGGCACCATACCACGTTGAATGGCAATGCTCAATTTTTATTTACTTTTCGTATACAAACAATTAATTCACAGCACATTCACATTCTTTTATATCTGTATATTTATAATTTTCTAATTTCTTTGCCAAAGACAAAATTAAGTCAAACCACACACTGACCACGTGATCCGTAGAAACCAAATCAATTTAATGCTCCATAAAATATTCCATATATTTGACCAATTTCTTTAATTTACATTTTTTCCAAATATCCTTTTAAAGAAATTAATTGTATGAAAACCAAAGCATAATTTATTTTTGTAACCAACTTACCTTGTGTTTGAATGGAGTCATGAATTACCTACTTACTAGTCAATAATTAAGTACATGAAATGGAAAAATACTCAATAAAATTTTAAGATATTTGCGAATCGAGTTTTTTTATTACCTTGCAATCATTAATAAGGAATGGGTAGGTACGTAATTAATATTATTGAAATATTAATACTAATAATGAAAATTGACAAAGCCAGTACCAGTAGTCCATTACTGGTGCGAGTACTGGTTTTGTCCAATCCCTGTCTGAAAACTCCCGTACAATGCATTTCCAAATTTCATAATTATTTTATTATTACGAGTTAGTTAAACAGAGGTTTTCCTATTTATATGTATGTGTGCCCTGTGTTGTTTTGATAATCAAGCTTCATGAAATTCTTGGTAAGCTTTTTATCGCTGCTAGCATACCATCAAGTCGTGAGTATGTATGTGTTTTATGGTCTCTAGATAAAACGTAATACTCATTCCTACAGATGCACTAATAGGCCGTGATTACTAACGGCTCTGGTACTGTATTGAGCCATTTACATACATGTCCCATATTACATACACAACTGCTATCTTGTATGTTAATGCATGCACTAGTTTTATGCAAGATGGAGGAAAATAGTGGTAGGTGGATCAGTTTTCTGATGATTTTGTAATTTTTTAGCCCGTTTAAAGGAATTTTTGGTATAGTCTGTAGTTAATAATATACTGTTTTCGGATGGCTAGAAACACTGACTGGGCAAGCACTTCACCTATGTGAAATAATGATGCTATACGTATAATATGGTCATATTATAGAAGAATTCAAGAATACAAAAGCCTGGAAGAATGATACAGCGTTTGGTAAAGAAAGATACGTAAAGAACTTACATTTTCTTTTACTACACTACATATAAAAGGCTGGATTTACAGTTGTAAACAAGATTACGCACATGTGTTTTCATAAAAATCGAGACAATTTAATCCAGCGAGTAATTGAATAATTTCATAAGAATTATCGCTTAAAAATGAGTTGATAAACAAGATCATCAATGAAAAGGTCAGTCGAGTATTACCACCAACTTATGTTTACACTTGGTCGGTGGAGCCACCATCGCACCATACCATCTGAATTAACAGATAATCTGAGAACAGTATTTAGTTCATTTTTAGCTCACCTGAATAGATATGTTTGTGGCTTTGTACTTGTTAAAAGCAATTACATTTATTAAAGATGACGTCATAGCTGTTTTATTGGAAGTGAGGCTTCAATTTTGTAAATGGTTATTATATTTAACATGAACTTTTCTTGTTACTTAATTAATACATAGCCAATTTATATTACTAATTTGTACTAACTAAAACTACGAAAAATGAAAGAAAATGCTTCATCTATATCAGCCTACACTAAGTCCTTTTTTCCTTCTCTTCCCATCCCTATTTCAAAAAGAAATCTGTTAATAAGTAAGCTTCTTGTAGACTATATAGGAACTTAAGGCTAATTATTTGTATAAACATTCGGTCGACAACATTTCGAAATATAAAAACTGTGTGTGCACTAGGCATCTTAAATTTTATAAGCTACACAAAATTAATATAGAATACTACGCTAGTATCTACGTCATCCTCGTTCTAATATTTTAATTTTTATAGAAATAAGCTGTCTTAAAAGATATGTAACGCATAATAAATCAAATACCTCGCCTTGGAAAGATCTTGACCACTTCGATACGAAGCCAGACGCCACAAATGACTGTAATCATCGTGCGCAGGCGCATGAAGCTCTAACCATTTCATAACTGCACGGGTGTCATTACGCACATGTTATCCATGTAACTGCTGTTTAGTTATGTTATAGAACAGGTGGTCTTGTTTTGATCGATTATCTCTATACGTGTAGGCTTAGGAAAAGCAAGAGTTTTAGTTAAGAATACTAGGATTCTATACTTTCCAGAATTGTTGTTTTTATGACCTGGTACTACTAATTCGCGCAAAGTTAAGCCTGGTTTAATTATTAATCATAAAAACGTAGAGATAGGATAACCAATACTGCGGATATCGGCGGACAATTAAACAAACTTACAAACGAGGTTGTGTTGAATTGTGTGTGAGAAAATAAATAAAAGATGAAATAATTTCAGGGTCTAGGATCTGATAAAACAATAATATAGTTAAATTATTTTTCAGATTCATATTTTCCCATGAGAATTTCCATTATAATTATTATTATTAATTAATCCATTCCAATTTGAGTGCATTCTTATTTCACTTATTTGCCAATTATGTAATTCCTCACTTTTTCTGTATTGACTTTCAAATCACATACTACTAATATTATTAACACGAAAGTTTGTAACAATGTATGTGTGTATGTTTGTTACTATTTCACGTAAAAACTGCACAACCGATTTGGATGAAAATTAGTAAGACTTAGACTCTGGATTAACACATACGCTACTTTTTATCCCGGAAAATTTAAGTGTTCCCGCGGGATGATCAAATACCTAATGTGTGTAGGTATAAAACTATAGTTTTGGAAGATTGTTACGTTAAACTACTTAAGTATTAGTGCCTTTGAAAAATACGCATAGATTGCTTACATTAACATTTTTTGAATGTAATAATTGTAATATATCAAAAAAAGGAAAACTGACCTTAAAAAAAGCATTAAATGTTCATAGGCCATATTTTTATGAAAACTTTAGATATGGAAGACTCGCCGATCGACCTTATGTGTAATGGTGACATACCACATTATGAACTTGCGACGAGGGAGGGGTCAGCCTTGCCCGATATCTTGTCACGATATTTACATCATTGATATAGATTTATGTAGTTACGATATGAGTGGAAGCCATTCCATGTTATCTATTTGTAAACACGAATAAATGGAATAGTATTAGTACCACGTCTGACAATTATAATATAGCAGGTATTGACTGCGGCGTTTATGGAAAAACAAGTTTTTTTGTGAACATTGTTTTATTAACTAAAATGCTTACTTACCTGTTCAATCTAAACAAAAGTAAATTATTTGACCATAGAATACAATACAAGAACTCTTTATCAATGCAACATTAAACTTAACTACAACATCAAACATTATATAAAATAAAAAACTTTGTATAAATTATTTGATCATGGAATACAATACAAGAACTCTTTACTAATGCAACATTAAACTTAACTACAACATCAAACATTATATAAAATAAAAAACTTTGTATAAATTATTTGATCATAGAATACAATACAAGAACTCTTTATTAATGCAACATTAAACTTAACTACAACATCAAACATTATATAAAATAAAAAACTTTGTATAAATTATTTGATCATAGAATACAATACAAGAACTCTTTACTAATGCAACATTAAACTTAACTACAACATCAAACATTATATAAAATAAAAAACTTTGTATAAATTATTTGATCATAGAATACAATACAAGAACTCTTTACTAATGCAACATTAAACTTAACTACAACATCAAACATTATATAAAATAAAAAACTTTGTATAAATTATTTGATCATAGAATACAATACAAGAACTCTTTACTAATGCAACATTAAACTTAACTACAATATCAGACATTATATAAAATAAAAAACTTTGTATAAATTATTTGATCATAGAATACAATACAAGAACTCTTTACTAATGCAACATTAAACTTAACTACAATATCAGACATTATATAAAATAAAAAACTTTGTATAAATTATTTGATCATAGAATACAATACAAGAACTCTTTACTAATGCAACATTAAACTTAACTACAATATCAGACATTGCATAAAATAAAAAACAAACACAAAATAATGGTAATAAGTGATAATAAAATTTAATTTTGGAACAACTATCATAACTGAAACTTGTATGCAAGCAAGTGCTAGGTCAGCAATTTACATCAAATGTATATTAAATCTCAGTGCATATTGTCAGCCTGTCATTTCTAACTATTACATCTATGCAGTTACCAACTGACAGCACACACACACGAGTACATTATGCCTTAATAACCGCCGTATAGATCGTTAGTGCCTTAATAGGGTCATAGCAGCACTGGATCCTCCACAACAATGCTAACTGCTTTATTAACATAACATCTACGTTATAATATATGATATAACTAGAACATGTGGAAGGTCGACCTTTAGGAACACCATGAGCTCTCAGTATCCTAGGATATATCCTAAGCACAGACCTAATCCTAATCCTGTTTGTCATGCATAATATTTCCAAATTTACAAAAATACTATTACAGTCTAATATTACTAAAAACTAATGATTACTAACAAACTCATTTATTACCAGCCTAGCTATTGCCCAGCCGTACTAAACAAATTTTCCTGGTCCATGCAAAAATTACCTATCTTTTAAATTACATTAGGTAAGAAAATTTTAATCACTCTAAACTTTCAACTTTACGTAGTTAGGAAATATGAAATAAATTTAGTATTAAATCAACGAGTCTGAGATTGATTGAAGATATTATTTAAAAGCGCCTTAAAAAGCCGCTTGTAATTCATACAAGGTATAATAGTTGCATTTAATTAAAGATGTCTCGCTTTGATTCGGACAAAAACATATATATAATTGGTTATAGATATATATAAAAACCTAACTATGTATTTTTCATAATAATAACATTTATTTATTATTTCGTACAGGTACGTTTGTTGACAATAAAATATTGTATTGTGATTAATTGATCTATAATATTTTAATGCTGCGTTACAAAATTAAATTCAAAACATAGAAGAAACATTAGGAAATACAATTAAAAAGAACGGTAATTTAAGCACAATTTTGGTCACATAAATCAGTAGCAAACTTTATGAAGTACAATCAGTTACTGCAACTAAAGTATATTGATTTAGAAAAAAAGACAATGCAAATTGAAATGCAGGTTAACACAAAAAAACTTGATCGAACCGAAGACAAGATTCACAGAGCAGCATACACTTTCACCTTGTCAAATATATACACTAATTAGAGTGGGCGTTCCAATCGATCTTATAATAACATATTAAGGCTCTATCGGATGTAGTCGCTGAGAACACTTGTCTCGTCCGGTTCTATAATCGCAAGGTAATATCGATCAATATCTCGATATAGACAAATCGATAGACATATTTGGCTAATCGATAGAACGTCCTGCATTCGAAACGCATTGTTCCTTATCAAGACAATGTCGGCTGATATGATGTTGGAATTACTCGTATCATAGTAGAAAAAAAAGTATAAGAGCTTCTAACTTTATACGATATCCGGTGAGTTGAAAAAACATTACTAGTTATTGACGTTAATATGACCTATGATAAGTTTATGATAAATGCAAGTACTTAAAAGGCATAAATACTTCATATACTTTTTAAACATTTCAACAAGACTTTACCTTTCTTCGATTGTTCCCGTTTTCCCTTCAAAATCAAGTAAACTACGCCTTTTCCGCGGAGACTGTACACGTAAGACACATAAGGGCATACAAATTAAATGACCTAAAATAAGAAACATGCAGACAAAATAGTGATAAAATCACGCGACTTAATAAATAACTGATTGGAACAGATATTAAATCTTTATGCGGCTATCAAAGCAATTTAAAAATTCCGTCTGTTAATATTTATTTTTGAAGCCATCATTACTTTCGTAATCAAATATTAATGGCGCTATAAAGACATAGCTTTGGCCAGCGTTAAGGCACTAGGTACTGGCTCCAATTTATCTCAAATTCAAATTCAAATATAACTTTATTGTACACCAAAAATATACATATACACTTCAAACTGACACAATCAAACATTGACAAAAAAATATGTTTATAAAGAAACGTAATCTAAAACAAAACTTAACATCATGCAGACCGAACTTGTGTTATATAATATTAGTATATGTCTCTAGACAGTAAAATATTACTTAAAATTGGGCTGTGAATTATGAATTAATTAAATCAAGTCTTTTTTCGTTCTCCTCGTATTGTGCTTAATAAAGCATACACATCCAATCCATCATTAATACCTAACTTAAATTTTCTTTACATTCTTGCTCAAAATAAGAAAAATATTTCTACTTAAAAAATTCAGCTTCACAGAAAATTGTCAAAAGACAAGATACTTGGCAATTGCTAACATAAAACTGCGCCTTAAGCAACTAATTCTGTATGTGGCATACGCTAATCATATTTTATTGGTTCAGTGCAAACAAGCCAATTTTATTTTGCATCACATTCTGCCTACCAGTCCATCAAACTAGTTTTTAATAGCGGTGTGTAATCTTCGTCTGCTGAGAAATAAATATTTAAAACTGTTTACTTTAAAAAACCATTTATAGTCATGTATGTGGATGCAATATTATTCTTATTGGTTGTGCAATAATAGATGTTTAATCTACTTACAATAAAAAGATATTTAAACTGCTTACATATTTATAAAGCGGATATTCCAAAAGTCATATGGAGGAAAAAGCTGTTTTACGCATACAAAACGTGATGTTCATACACCCACTAGCCAGAATTTCTTCATTTGCTATAATTTCATCTGTTACTAGTCAACAGACATAATATTTATTCTCTTACTCATAATTTTATTATGTCATACTCATTGTTTACTATACATATTAGTCACGTGCTAGAAAGTTAGTTTCCCATAAAATCAATTTCAAGTAGACTTGTAGAAAAAAAACATAAAATCGGTTTAAACTAAACAGCCAATAGGTTTAGGTTAGGTTAGAACATGAAAAACAACGCACAAGCCAGGCGAGCGAAGCGAGCGTGCCGCAGCAGCGGTAGCAGCCGGCGAAGTGCCTAGAAAGGCTAGGATATATTTGAAATTATTTAGTAAGGCGTTGAAATATTCTGTTTAATTATATTATTACGATTGATAAACTGGGTAACAATACGTATGGCACTCGTATCATTATGGAATCTAATGTACGGGAAAATAAGAGAATGTCACATGAATTTTATGATAAACAAACAATTCTGGCAAGTAAAATTCGGGTATATGAGTATTATTGCTTATATTTTTCGGGCAAACAATAGACAACCGTTCTATAGCGATAAACAAATGTTAACGCATGTCTAGCATTTTACTTTTCGTTAAACAGGACACTAATTTTGTGCCGTTATTTGATCGATTTGGTCTTAAAACACTTAATTTTACTAAATTCTTTACCCTTTTATAATTAAAGACATTTAAATACGTTCCTAACAATTTTTTCAAAAGTATCAGACGCTACTACAAAGTGTTAGCCTGTATTTCGCTAAGATAACAGAAATGGTCGAGTTTACATAAAAAGTAATTCTGCAACTTGTGCCAAGCATCTTCCCGTAAATTCCTGTTATCCGCTATTCCAGAATTTATTAAGGGCAAGGATAATAAAATCCGACGGAGCGGTACGGTGGTATTGTAGCTTTGATAAAGGCGTGACCACCTACGTGCTATTCTCTGCGTTGGCGACGAGAGATCTAGCTTACTATACTATTTGTAGTATGGGCACTACGCAAGTCCAAAAATTACGCTCTTAAGAATTAATATAAACTGAACACATGTTTATGCATTTCTACTGTTCTACTATCTGCTCTGAAATTTCACGGGAAATATTGTCATTTAAACCGAAACAAAATACAAAGACAAGCAAATGCAGTAACTGCGCTCCGACGTCTCCACTAGAAATATAGTTTTGACCACGGATATTTTATTCTAGGACAAGATACATGGTCTATCGCCAAGAATGTAGATATATTACTAACTTCCCATACTGACTTTGTTCACAAGTTGAGATTGTAAAGCATGCTGCAGAATATCGGTTTCCGTACAACCTGTACAATTGTATGCATACCATATTATGTGTTTCATTTGCTAATTAACTAGAAGAATTTGTTCCCTGCAAGATCTGGACTAAAACTAATCAATATTGAGGTAGAGAGTGAATCTTCATCATTAGTAATTTTATTAATTTGTCACAAAATTATAGCTTAGAGCCGTTTTGACTATTTATAAAAAGTTTAATAATAGTATCGATTTGCCAGTCTAATTTGAAGCAGATAAATTTAGTCAAAATAATAACTCAAAACGGTAAATAATTGCATATGCCGTCGACAAAATGAGGTAGCTTAACACTTTTTCAATTTCTTAGTTGGTTCCATAGTAAGAGTTATTAATAAAAATTTATTTAATTATTTTAAAAAAAAAAAACTTTTTCTGTTCAGTCACCAAAAATGTTTTAGAAATTTGAAATGTCAAACTGAGTCCCAACTGGACTCAGCAGTAAACAAGAGTGCCGATTATGAGAAATCGGTTGCCGTTACTTTGCACAAACGACTACGGCCATTCGATTCTTGTTATAAACGTAAATAATCGTTAATGCCAAGTTAGATAGACGCCCCTTTCACATTTAAATGATGTTTTCTTATTTGTGTTGATATTAAGCCTTTGATGGAATCAATTCTCTATTATTTGACTGGTAAACCATAAAAATGTTACGGATAAAAACTGAGTAACAGAAAATTTAACCCAATACTGAAATAAAATATAATATCAGGCAATATTCCTAGGCAATAGTCTATTTCACAATCAAGACCCAGAACAATTTTACTTGAGTACAGTTTAGTACTTACCAGAAAAGTTCTAGTGCTAGCCCTTGTAAACCTTGATCCAGGAACAAGCCAACATGCGACTTCTCCTCGCAATCAAACAACGATACATCATTTTAATACTGGACGTGTCACCGCAAATCCTAATCTCCAATGCAAATGTAATGCAGCGAATTTAAACTACACTCTAATGGTGGCCCATAAATTACGGGACAGCCTGTTTTGTTATCTGCCCGCGTCTCTGTATAGGATTTCGTTGAGATTATACTGAGAATACGTAATGAAAATTCATTATTCTGTTTTGAAACTGTAGTGCTGATATTAGCTGCAGCTCGGTACGAGTATATTGGTCACAAAAAAAATGCATCTCTTTTAGAAATATTGGGATGTGAAGAGTGATTTAGTTTGAAATGAATATATATAAAGCTAAGTCTAGGGCACATTTTTATGTCTTTAATTTATGCAGAAGTACAAATCTTTAGACAGTACGCAAATAAATACACTGAACTATTTTCCAACAACGTTAAATTCAAAATTGCAGAATGTTCATTAATATTCAAATGATATTTGTTTTGAAAGTGCATAATATTGCAATGCAATTGCGGCATGCTTCCATTTCTCATAAAATGGTATTTAGAGGAGTAATAGTTTCCCCAGTAAACGTATACGAATACTAAACTAATAATAAATCTAAAATTACGGCTTGACTCAACAAAATCCTATTTGTTGCTTACAAAAGTAGAATTTGAAATTGTTTATGCAAATAACTTAAGCTTTTTCTTTGCAACTATTCTTGAGGTCCAAAGTTTTGGCTCGTGCTGGAATCGTATTTCTAAGATGATTTAATTTAGCACAATACGAGTCTAATGTGTGTCAGGTAATCACCATCTAAATTGAACTTTACGGTTTACTGCTGAACTAATTGTCCAGCAATAAACCATATTTATAATTAATGAATTATAAATAATGTTTCTGTTTGATTTGTCGTTGATATAATTTTCTCCCAGTGTAGCGACATCTTATCTATATGTACTCGTAGGTAGATATCTATAGAATAACATACAAGGACCATAAGAAATTGCATCTCGTTTGTGATCTAGAATTATATGTATGTTATGTCAACATTGTAAAGTACTAAAATATATACAGGGTTATTGGCTAGGGGTGTACTAAGCCAAAAAGGGGTCACTATACTCATCCTAAAGCACCACTTTCACTATAGGACTAACTCTGAATTCGAGAAAAAATATCAGCTGTTCCATACAAAAAGTTGATAGGTCGTCGACAAAATGTATGAAACAGCAGATTTTATTGTTGAATTCTGAGTTGGTCCCATAATGAAATTTGTTCTTTAGGATAAATATAGTAACCCCATTTCGTTAGTACACCCCAAATCAATAACCCTACATACTTAATTCCAATTAACAATGCCACTTGATGTAAAATGATAAGCTAGTCTACGTTTATTACTATGCACCCCTTAATGCTAATGGTTCAAGTTAGCAGCAGAAAAAGTGCACGAAGCAGTCAGCTTATCAACCGAGGACATCTCGATAAATCTTGTTTCTAGTAATTGCGCCAAATCGGCGTCAATAAATATAATTGCGGACGCCGCTCACATAACTAATAGCCTGCGAGAGCAGCATGTAGGTGATACAAGGCACGGCCAGAAAAAAAAGTCCTGATTTCCGGCGATTCCCACGCCGCACGACGCCCTCGTTCCCACATGCAATCACACATTTTACGAACAACATTATCGTCTTAAGACTACAAGTGCGTGCCAAATCAATCTGTCATTGGTCTAAACGGCCTACCTACTAAACTAAGGCTACTTATAAATACTTGTTCAGAAATGCGTCGAATTCCCTTCTTATTGGTCCATGACATCGAGCGCGCTAATGGCTTAGATACCTAATTATATTTCGCGTGGCGGCTCGAACATCGGCGCATGCATTGAATACGTAAAGCTTTTTGGGTATGGCCAGTCTCTACAGTTTATTGGTCGACGGCAACGTCATCTGAATAATAATGATCACGTAATTTACGATCACAACCGGTCTAAGTGGGTCTTACCACCACGCGCACTTAATTTGACATTAAAATCTTACTCCTTTGCGTCGTCGTCGAATTGGACGTAATGAAAATATCGAAACGTTTTTTCCTAATCATTTTCTAAATTATGTCGGCTACTGCCATATTCGAAGGCATAAATATGAAATAAAAATCTCATAAATATCATACTCGCACAGAAAGATAATATTCAATGAAGAAGCTTTAAATAACATGACCAGATATAGGTGTAAGTAATGTACGCTTAACAGGAGGTTTTATAAGTCGGTTTTGCAACGATCCGCCGCATTATGCGAGTCATGTCATGATACGTCCATGGACATAATCGATCCATCTAACATCAGAAGCTATTCACTCGTACTTCTCGTTTTGAGTCCATCGCCGAGTAATTTCATATCTGGCCATATCGTGAACGGCGCTACGACTTGTTTCCTAAAATAGTGATGTGAAATAAATCAATGATCATGGTCGTCGATGCGATGGACTGAAAAAGCCGGCGGTGCGTGTGAATCTGCTGTGAATGCGATCGTATGAGAGAATAACACGCGGAATGCTCTGACATACGATATCAATACCCACTTCAACTAGTTCTGGAACGAGAGTACTAATCGTATCATCGAAGACAACGATGTTGAATTTTGTAACGATTTGATGACAAAATATTTTTATGTTGTTTGTTTTTTACTGCAATTATTTTATGAGGCTTATTTCATAGCTGCGTTGCGAAGGGGTTCGTGACTACGCAGAGCGTTGCATTAGTCTAGTTTTTCTTGCCTATTGATACGCGTTGCCAACAGCGATGGTGGAGCAATCTCCGTTCTAGACCTATTGTAGTTTTGGTTCACGCTTTTTTGCATTCTGGAATCATTGAGATATCGTTATGAAATGAAGACATTGTTACTGATTGTCTCCTATTTACTGGTGTTTGTTCGGTTAATCGTTTAAAAGGGAACGTCATTGGAATCACGAGAGCGTTACAAATATACCCACGCATTCTTTACGGATTGTTAACCAATCCGCATTTTACTGGTTGGTCACTTTATTGGTTAGATCTTTTACGCATTAATTAGGTTTTCAGTATTTAGGTGATAAGTCGAAAAAGAAAGGAGAATGACACTTGACGGTTACAAAACTATCTCTTACACTGTTAACCACATTATCTGTAATATGAAATCAAATATGCACATAAGTCAAGAACTAGTTTTGAATATATTTACACACTTTGGAATAAAAAAATCTTAAAATTCTTCGGCTAAGCAAGTTTAGTGTTGTGAATAATTAATCCACTTAATATTGCTATAGTTTTTAATTAGAAGCAATGCTAGGTTTGTAGTAAGTTTTGCTAGCTTCATTGAAAATATTGAAATTCGCTAATCTCACAAAACGAGGAGACATTGATTCGATATATAGCCTATAATATACTATTACCAAATTTAGTATATATAATGAATTTATATATAATAAATTCGAACAAACTATAAGAACAATGGTATTTTTTTAATATAACTGCATATAATTGGTTGAAGTATTAAAAACTTAGTGGTAAATAGTCTATGTAATTAACGGTTTACTAGACCTATATTAACCTAGGTATTGATTACGCATGGTCATTATAATAAGAGACAATTAATATCCTAATCCTGAGCTTTTTATAGCTTCACTTCAACGGACCCAATCGCAAACAAATATATTCTATACAAGACATGTGTTTAATATGGTGATGGCACGCGCTCGCGTCAGCCGTGTGCGTGAGGTCGAATTAGAATGTTTGTGTAAATATCGTAGACTGTCTTACACAACGCCCATAATTCAGCATCGATATGTTTACATAACGCACCAGTGCGCGGTGGGACGGCTCCGCTCACCATCGTCGCGCCTATTCGGAATGCGTGAAATCCTACAAAAGTGGATGGTTCGTTTGGAGTGGCTTCACTCGAACGAATAAGCGATTCAAATGCTAATATATCACAAGGCGGCGCGGCGTGACGGCTCTCATTGGCCACGGTATTTACATTAACATACATAACGTTGTTCGCTCCGCCTACCGCGCACGTCACGCGCTTCCTAACATCGTTAATTACTGGTAATTAGTGGGTCGTGACTAGAGGATGCGACCTGATGTGCTCCCGCCGTGTTCGCACTGAAGCGTGCACCTGTAGTTTGGCGCGAGCGCGGTTTCTAACTGCGCGTGTGGGTATACTTAGAACACTTCTAGCGGTTAGCTGTTGAGAGCTTCGTTTGCTTCAAGGCTTACAGTTGCAAGACTTATAATCTTAGTCGTTTATTCATTAAATCACTGTTAAATAAATACGCATAAGTACTACTTTTTGAACGATAACTTTATTAAATCGCTTCATTAACTATCTACATAAATTCCTTATTGATTTCGAAAAAGGCAAAACTATTTCGCTCCGACACGACAAGAAACAAGCCTATACATTCGTCTTGGTTCCCGACCCCCCGACCCTGTCACCTAGAACGCAATCTAATTTAAACACAAAGCGTCCGCTCTGCGGCCGAAAGGTCCACAAATCATACGTCCCAGGTCCAGCAGGCCTGAACACGATCTTTCCAAATACGGTTGTTCGGACGTCGATAGCGCGCCCTGTAAGCGCTGTTCAATGGATTTATGTCCGCTGCTTTTGGCGCAAATTAGCGCGTGCTCTTGTAGGCGTGAGCGAACAAATTTGTAAAGGCACTCGCGGATGTGTGCTTTAACTTAGGTTTTAATCCTTTTAGCTAGCCGCTTTGATATTTTATTTAAAATAATACTGGCGTAATATGGGATCATTGGAAACGCCTAACTATTGTTTCTTTCAAATTTGATGAACTTTTTTGGGTGCATATAATGAAGCAGTCGTGTCTCGGACGATGGCACGATCTTGCACTGCGCTTGGTTACATTTTAAGGGCACGATTAGACCGCCGACTGCATATAATACTGGCTAAAGTATACTATTATAAAAGAAGGTTTAACTTCAAAAGATACCGTAAATCGTTTCATCGCTCTCTTCATCAAATTTCGCTGTGACTTCCATGACGATAATGAGTTTAGTGATACATAATCACTAAACTCATTATTATTTTCAAGATGCCAAAATACAATTGCACTTTTTGTTTGAAATTATTTTTTAAGTTGTTAAAAAATATACCACTTATTTCACTGGTGCTCAATGATCGTGGGTCTTATTAAATGTTCTTAAATATAAAACATAGCCCACCCATACAATATCTGTAATAGTATATAGCAGAAGACCCATGTATAGTAGCATCCCAGTAGGAACGTTTATCCTTAGAAAAAGGAAAATACTGAATAGAATACGATTCATTTGAAATGACAAAACGGTATACGTGTGATGTTAAATATAAGCAAAAATATTTAGAAAAAATAGGTTTGCAAAACTGTTTAAAATCCATTTTACCAACTGCCCTGGTACTACTTTTTAATCCAACTCGCTTGAAATATATTGCTACTAGTTAGTAAAACTGTATCTAGAGCTTCGAGCGAAACCTTTTAGTTAAGACTTCCTGCATCTAAACTCCATTTGGCATTAATCTTCTTATCGCCTACGACTACAGATAAATTCTAAGACAAAGGCATGTCGGATATCAGTGCAGTATAAAAACAGACCCAATTTATCATCCTAAATGAGCCGTAATGATAATGTAATACGTTCAAATACAATTGGTGACGAAAGTTTACCGAGCTTTTTTATTTTGGACTGGGTAGATGATGACAATAAAGTGTAATGTACTTAATTGGACCACAGTACATGAACTTTATATACACGAGCTTACAATAATTTACTATGTTTTAAATAAGCGACATAATACGGGATATCCTTTAGAATATAAAAAACTTTAGAATAATATTTAAGTTTATATAATAAAATACGGCAAAAACGTTTGATACAACGAATTGAAATACGCAAAAAAGCTACACTTACCTGTGAGAATATTATTATATTATATACCTACCTAATTAAGTCGTAATTTACACGTTTCAGAGTTATTTCTTGTTTGTCCTTATAAAGTCCTTAGAGTCAAAGAAAATAATTCTCAGTTTGATAAGCTCAGATATTAGTTATTCCATGATTACGCCCTCGTGCTTTAAATATAGGTGTAAAGTTTTTGTTGTAAGATAAAGTACTGGCCGTGTCAGCACATTGTGTCTAAATGGCCCGTCGCATGCCTTCAGTAGCGTGCCTCGTGAGGTAACGTGGGTGATGCTCGCCTTCCATCGATCATCTGAATAAAGTCGTCCAATTTATCCAACGAGATTATCGGATATTATTTTTGTAATAACGCCTATCTGTTCTAATGTCACGTGGGCGCCATTGTGCGGCATAAGGGAGCCAACGATAATCATTGTTGTACAGGTGTTTGTTGATATAGTATTTGCTTAAGGTTTATGGTGTATGTACTTTGTAAACCGTATTCCATTAATATTCATATACTAAAAATATATATTATGTAACAGTTACATATGCGATGGATAAAATCAATGCGCAAATTGACAGGTTGTCGATGTAAAAAAAAATCAACGTGGACCGATCCAGTTCTTTCTCACAGTCCGATTACAAAAGCTTTCCGGTCTCGTTACGGCTTCCACAAAAGCTCACGGCAACTTTGGATGCAATATTTCTCGGGTCGAATAAGGCCCGTTAATAATTTGCTAAAAAACACGTCGGTTTCGGTAGCGAGTGCGGAGTGCTCCAGTTTCGATGTCGCAAGACGTGGGCGTGCGTAGGAGCCGATCGATCGGGTCGCTCGGTCGGCCACCCCCGCTGTGCTTGCGCAACCGGCGGCAGGTTTAGCATACTAGTGCTCTGATGGGGGCAAAGATCAATACTCTATTGCGGTTGATCGTCTCGCCGGTTCAACTCAATGGATATATGATCAAGTAAATAAACATACTTGCATTAACGTAATGTTTTCTATTGTTGCAGGTCGGTGGCGCACGAGCCCGATGAGCGCGTGCGCGGCGGTCGCCATGCGCGAAAAGCACGCGGCACCGCGCCGCCTCGCATCTCCCCCGACTTCACCCATCGAGTATACCAGTCCGCTTGGCTCTCCACGTGCAGACGAGCCCCTTGACCTACGAGTGACTCATAAGCGCCCGCAACGCCTCGAAGATGAGAACTGCAACCTTATTGTACCTTCACCACCACCGCCGCACCCGACTCATCACACGCATCCAGCCCACCCAGCACATCCGGCTCTGCTCCAGTTCTGCCGGAGACTGCCGCTGGCATTACCGGCTTCTTTTGGCCGATATCCGTTCCTCCCAGCGGCGGCGGCAACGTTGCTCGCCCCTGGCGCTCCTCGGGCTCCCCCCGTGCCTCAAAACCCGGGCGCTCCGCGAGCTCGAGACCGTTACACCTGCTCCTATTGCGGTAAAGCCTTCCCTCGCAGTGCGAACCTCACGCGACATTTACGGACTCACACGGGAGAACAGCCCTATCGTTGCAAATATTGTGAGCGTTCGTTTTCTATATCGTCCAATTTGCAGCGGCACGTGAGAAACATTCACAATAAGGAGCGACCGTTCCGATGTCGCTACTGCGACCGCTGTTTCGGTCAGCAGACAAACCTCGATCGGCACTTGAAGAAGCACGAGGCGGAGAATGGGGACGATGGACGTAGAAGGTCTCCCGATGAGACATACTTCGACGACATCAGATCGTTTATGGGTCGAGTCGCACCTGCGAGGCGCGCTGCTGCCGCTGCTAGCCCGGCGGACCATACTTGATAGCGTGACCTGTGAGACCACATTCCCCCTAACAATATCTGGTCGAAACATCCAAATGACTGAGTGTTTACTGGACGTTGCAGTGATTTGGTACTCTTGTCGTGTTAAACTAAGTATACGTTATGGTGCGCATGAAATTACTTGAAGCTTGTAACATTTTATATTTGTCATTAATATGAAAAGTGGACTATTAATAAAACTACTCTAGCCATTTTCCATACAGATTTTATATTTTATTTCTTTGTTACATTGTAAATCATTTGCAATCAAAACGAGCTAATTACTATTTTACAATTGCCACCAAGTCGGCTATTAGTTGTATAATGTTTTGTATAAATGAAGTGATATCACAACTTTGTGTACTTAATGTAAATATCAAAGTAATTTTATTTAGTGAGTACCGAATTTTTACTACCGATAAAGATATAGATTTTACTAAAAATAAATATATTCCTTGTCATTATTAGAAAATTACATTTAAGTGTTCAGAGAGTGTTCGCTACTAAAACGCTACGTTAAAGATATTGTATGAATGTAAGTATTTTTTCTTAATAATTTGTATGTACATTTTCGCTTTATTCGAATTAAAATAATTAGTATTATTAGTCTGAGAGGAAACGCCGGTTACCAATAAAAATATTACTTGTTGCTTATTGAAGATTATTTTAAATATTTTTTTTCTTTTATGAAATGTTAGAAAAGTTGTTTGAAAATTATTTGTGGAATCAAAATTTATGTGTTATATTTCTTTGTTTGCGTAAATATAATGATATCGTTTATGGACTTAGCTCTCCATAACTATAGCGGCGCGAGCCTGTTGTTAAGTTTCAAGATATTACGCAAATTACATGTTATTTTGAGATTGTTTAGATTAAAATATCAGATATGTGTAGATATTAACGCAACGTTTCTAAAACTATTTTCCAAAAGATTTTAAATTAAGAAATTTTAAATCTGTGATTTAATTTATTTACTGGCCTACAATTGGATTTATTATATAAAAATACAATAAAGATTAGTGCAAGTCTACAAATAATATGCGCTAGCGAGAACTTATATTTATCATTCGTCACTAAATCAATAATATCAAAGAAAAGTCTATTCGTAAAAAAATTACGATTATTGAATTTTTACGTCTCATTTTTATACGGTTCGTAGGGAATCTTCATTACAGTAAAGAGCTGTAAGTAATATATAATACATAACATATTCTCGCTAGCATTTAATTTTTTGTTAAACTCAAGCTAAGCCGGTTCCATATTTGTATACCTATCTCTCAAAGAACTTAGCTAAACGTTCCTGTAAGTATAGATAGATCTCTAACGTTGTTGCTAGTGTCAAGTCGATTTTACCTTATACCTAATTATATTATCACTTTCAAAGTTTATTAAAGCAAAGCTCTCTTATAGGAAATATGTTGGTATTTTTGTGACTTATTTAAGCTGGTATTACATCCTTTCTCCTAAATAGAAATATATTAAGACTGATTCTGAAGGCTTTAAATGACATTTCTAAATTATTAGCTTCTGAAGCCTTTCCTCGTTAATCTACGATCAAATGAAAAAAAAGAACTTTACAAAAAAACCTGTTGCTTAAAACCTTCAGATTTAGTAAAATATTTATTTTTTTGTATTTTCCTGTCACAATAGCGTAATTTTCACCAATGTTACCTTTACGATAGTAACCCATATTGTACAGACCAAGAGAAAGCTGGATCTCGAAAAAAATTACTCGTTTACATTTAAAAAGAAATTTAAAAAACATGTTATGCCGAGGATATAAGGAGCCCTACGTTCGCTTTGAAGCCCGCTATCTCTTGGTTTATTGCCGTGCAATCATCAAAATAGTACCAAATTCTTGCTACACTTAACTTATCGCTGGTGTTGATAAGAATAGGGAGTGTAATAATGTAATATTTTATACTTTTGATACATTTTAGTCGTTCAAAGGTCACCGATTACCTTGTCATCGAGAAATAAATAAAAATAAATTTTAATGTTCTCTTTTACTTGAACCCCTGACCTTCTTATAATGATAAGTTTTAATGATTGGAACATCTGTATTTTTTCTTACAAATTTTCAAGAGTCATAGACCAAAAGTTGTTGCTTACGCTTATCAGAAGGTACCTAAAAGAGAATCCTAGCTGGTTACCGGTTGATACATGTAAAAAAATGGACACAAGATGCTTTCAACTCATTCTCGAAGGTTAGGGTTAGGTTAGGATTTATCAGAATTATTAGATAATAAGTCTGATAAGTTTAATATTATTTATTTAAACACATACCAGGTTTATAGTCACCAGGTAAAACTATATACCTATTCGATACCTTTTCCAAACAACTAACAACCTGATCAAAAACAAAGCGGTGACCAATTATAAACAGGTTCTACTTACTTGCTTTAATGTAAACATATCTCTAAACCCTATTCTGAAAATACGAGGTTCTAGTTTAACCGATTCTAGTACAAAGTAGAGTTACAAAGTGCGGGCTCTCAACGCCATCTTGCAATCTAGCTACCCGGGGGCTGCGCCTGCGCTCACGACTGCGATATGATTGTGCTTTATTACCATTAATTTGCGACAAACGAAACCGCCCCGAACTATCTGACGGCCATATTGGACGCTGTTTTGTGCTAATGGGCGAATATCGACCGTTCTGGCTCGATTTGTGAGCTTAGATAAGTTTAGATTCAAGCAAACTGGAATTATCATCCATGTTTTGAATATTCACTATATTTAGGTAAGCAAAATACTACTTTCATCTTTTATTATACCTATTAGTAAAACCGACACTACGAATTTAGTTTGAAACGTGCCTATTAAAAAAGGTTATGGATTATCAAAGTTCTTGAAATGTTTGTTTTATGTAAGATACAAGTTAGACATAATAACGGAGCCTATTAAGCTAAGAACGCCTTTAAAAAAATATCTAATAGGGAAAACAAATGACTGTCTAGTCAAATAATATCCCTACTGCTAAATAAACAAAGTGAGAAGCTTTCTGCTGAATTTGCATTAATTTTCTGCGAATATGACTACAATAATCTAATTAGCAGAGAAAATAGCAGAAATGATTTTGCGGCTATACCGTCATTTGTTTTCCTCTCTAAGTAAATTGTTTGATAATAACACCAGATAGCTAGCTTACTTAATTTGATTAATGTCTGTTACAATAATACCTCAGCTAAAAACCACATGCGCAATTTACAACGAAAAATATTACCCACTGCATACCTACTCACAATCTTGCTACCGGCCAGATCTTTATCCACCGAAGGCCTACACAACAATTCTACTGACCTTTGGCCATCAATAAAATAAATTAGGTTATACTCTACCCGCCCAAACCGAAATAATTATCAAAGTTAATGAATACGACGTTATCTGAATACAGAATCTTGTTTTTGATATTGTAACACCGAGAATTAGAAAGGTAAAACATATTGAAGGACACTACAATTGTAATCTGTTTTTAAAACGACAATGGATGATGTGTACTCGTACTTAGCATGTTTTTTATAAGATGGGTGTACGTAAGAGTAGGTAATAGTATATTAGATGTGGAAAGTGGACGTGGTAGCTTAACGTTTCGAAGTGTAGTAAGTAGGTTTCTATTGTGCATACTAAAGTTGGTCTAGAACGGTATCAGTAAGTGGTTGCTCTAAGTGTAAAGATTCTATAATAATACAATATTATTGAAATCGTAATTAAGTTAGGGTTACTGGAAATAAATAAATTTAAGGAAATAACTAAAAATATTTGACTTTTTTTCCAGCAATGGAAAAATCCGTTGTAGAAAGGTCATGGAGGTTTCACGTATATTATGATGCATAATCACAGCATGACGATAGAATTAACGAAAAAAATATGCATACAAAATTACGATTAAAACTTAAATAAATTTAAAGTAACGTCCTAAATAATGTGTATTCCTCGGCTATCAAGATACGCCGCAATGCGAAATAATAATAAAGATTAACGTCAAGGCTTTAGGATCAGAACCGTAAAGTATTTTGAAGAGCCCACAGCACCATATTAAAAAAAAACCAGCATTTTTCTAACACGTTAGTAATAAATATTTATTTAAAGCTACACATTTCGACTAGAAGTTTTAAAACAAATGTGAAGTTTTTAAATGATCTCAAAGCACCTAACTCTTATGACTTATAAATGCTGGGACAGCTAGAAGTGCCACAGCAGGGTGGGGCAGTTGCGCAACGATGGCACGCCGGCGCACGGTGAACTAGTGTTGCCAACACTATCGTTAAGAATGTATTTATACTGTTTACTCGATAACATGCGGACTTTGCAGAAAAATATTTTGAATTCGCATTCATCATTTTGTTGGAGTTAGTAGAAAATTTAGATGTTCTCCCACGAAAATTAATAATAATATTACCTTGATAGTCGTTTCGGCAAACGGTCTGATAGCTATACCCTTAGCTAAAGGTTGGGACCAACATCTTTAGAGACTCTCGCTAGATGGTTGGATCAAGGGTCGGATATAGAGAGCGGTGATTCTCGATATGGCACGCATAGTCAAGAGGTTCCTCTCTTTGTAATCCCTACCACGGTACCTTTGGCCCTGCCCTACTGTTTACTCTAGGTCTAAGTTTTTTTATAATATTACTTTAATTCAGAAACAGACAAGGAAGATGCTCAAATTTCTACTATCTCTAATGGTAGTATGTATCTTCAGTTTTGTTACTACAGTGCACTCTAACATCCTATTTTTGAGAAGAAAGTAAGCTATTTTAGCAAGCGCTGCGTCCCAGAGGAAAACTTTTAGATGTAAAATTGACACGTTTTACAGCAACCGCACTAGAGCGGCTGAAGAAAGATGTCGTTTGAAAGATCACAAAAAACATGAAACAGCACTAACTAATAGTACATTAGTCAAAATATTTATCAAGCATTAACATAAAAATGAGGTACCATAGTAAATAATGTACATGGATATATCTTGTACGAGTATATATCTGGTTATCATGGATATATCTGGTTTATTAATTATTATTATTTGCTAGTAAGCAAGTGCATAATAGTCATTGGTATCATTTTGAGTCAATAGAAATACCTAAAAATTCTTCACATGGCAAAGGCATGTTTTTCCGTTTTCAGATAATTGAGCAGCGAACGAAGCGATTAAAACGTCTCTGCTTCGAGTCTTTCAAAATGTTCTTTCGTCTATCAGTTTGTATATTTGTATGTATGGCAGTTTGTCCGTAGAAAATGTTGTACTCGTGTACAGGTCGTAGATTCCATCTGATCTTGACGAAACTTTGTGTATGAGTTTGTAATCGTCGTCGGCTTTTTATCGAGGAACCTATAAATGTAGATTTTATCAGTCGTAAAATTAGGTCTAAAGTATCGTGGCTGTGATACGTATCGAAGAAGTAACTTTCCATGGTTACAAACTCTTATACAATTCCAAATCAATTCCAGTCAAATCGCGGATGCCACTTTTGATATTTATTTGAAGACATTTGGAACAAAAAACGTTGAATCTTTGTTTTTACAAAGAGTTTCTTTTGATACTCCTTTGCATTAAGAAATATGAATAATTTATATCCGCAAACATATTGCAGTAAGTCGCGAGACTACTAGTTAATATGGTTACGATACTACTCGTATACCCCTTGCTATGCTACAATAATACGTATAAGGTATTGCAATGTCTGGTTTATGTAATGTTTTTATTTAAACTAAAATATGCGACCTCATGGATGTACTAAGTAAAATAAAGTTATATTTCCTCTATCTTGCCAATTTCTGCGCAACGTATCTGGCAACACTGGGCGCGCGCAAGCTCGGGCGCCTCGTTAGTCCGGCGCGTGCGCTGGCCACCGTTGCATTGCAATATTTATTGCTTATTGAAAAACAACCTCTGCTCCATTCTAGGCCTTTGCGGTCGCTTTCGTTACACGGCTTTTTGTGATGGTTTCGTGGGCATAATTAGAATGGAGATTGCGCGTGACGTAAAAAATGAAATTTGTCTCGTTTGAATAGACTTGCATATTTCTCTCCGTAATTTTTTGTACGTATAATTTTTAAACATCCAAGTACCTACCTCTTTATTCGTGAAAAGTCTCTAAACTTGCTACCTAGAAAACGTAAATAATAGTCTGTTCTACAACACGTCTACATATTTTTAAGTAATAAAAATAATTTAAAAGATACTATTGTAAGAAAGCGTTATTTGTACGTTTCTATGAAAATTATTTACGCCGTCGTAGCAATAATTGTAATAATACAAATTTACATTTATTGTATTACATAAAAATCTCTCGTTGTTATTAAATGCATTGGTTTATGAAAGCTCCAACTAGTCTAGGTCTTGAGTTTAGTACCTAGGTACATAGTTGCGATAGAATATTACAAAATCTAGGCCTAACGTGCTTTGATAACGCCGAGCCCTACCTTCTCTTGTATTCGCTTTATTATTATAAACGTTAATTTATATCTCATTGTGTATTAGTGTTTGTAGGTTTCACGGTGACATAAGAGTTATAGAATATATTTGAACAAGAATTGAATAGATAAGAGGGCAACTAGCAAACATTTGTGTTGAATCGCATGAAATAACAAGAAAATAAAAGAGGAAGCCGTGGGCGAAAAATAATATTTAAAGTTCGATTGAGGTAGAGACTACAGTCTCTACCTCAAATAATAAAATAGGTGATTGATTGATGAATTCTTTATTAACACACAAAACATGAAATACAAAAGAATATTTTCACATACTATAGTGCCATTCACGTGGCGCCTTATCGCTTAAAGCGATTTCCACATATTACACGTACGTATCATACATATCTAGTAATGTAAAGGTGTGTAATACTCTATATAATGGACATATTGACAGCGCAAGCAAAGCAGGAGAAGCGTACTGGCTAATGTTCTATCAGTATGTATGTTTGTCTTAATGTTGGTACTCGCGTACGCGTACATACCTTCCAACTAATCTTAACTAAACTTGTTTATAGGAACTATAAATATTAAATTTGTATATTCGTCAGAGATTTGGAACTTTGCTACGCCTCGTTTTCCAACTAATAGAAAAAAATCTAATAGCAAGTTCAACAGGCCACAGAACTAATAGTGTTAATTCTGATCATTAAAAACGAAGGAGTACAGATTCCATAGTAGTCTTTGTTTCCGCGAAAAATCCCGATAAATCTACTGTAAAACTATTTAAAAATCTCCATTGACCTTCATACGGACACAGACGCGGATGTGATCTGTCACTCTTATTACCAAAATAAATTCGGTCAGAGCAGTATCTGTAATATCGTCATACTTTCATATTACAATTGATTAGGTGGGAAAATATGTTGCTAGTGAAATCAAAGGTCCTCGATTCTACTTACTACAAAAGAGATAAGCGACTTTAATTCCTCAGGTGATTAATTTTCAGCTAAGAACTAATGACTGCAAGTTTAGGCTTGATTTAAGATTTTGAGTAAACCAAAAAAATTAACACATTATCTTTGAATTTTATCGGGAATATATGTCCTTGATGCTTAATTTTGTTAAAAAATTGACTGTTTTAAGTTTTGTCAGTTTTCTCATAACGACTAAATATTTTTTTTGTTAAGGCTTACAGGCTTACATAGTTTGTAATTTACTATATTATCAAAATTCACGTAGACTAGTTAGTTTTTACGTAATAAATGAAACTTTCTGAGTCGATTTTGATAAAAATTACACGAAGCAACATGGTAAGTTTCATTCTTCAATTTTTTTATCTGCAGACTGCTCTTTATAATCGGAAATATACGAAAATAGGTGAGATCTGAGAGTAAGAACCTCTTCAATAACTCAAGATTCATCAACAACTCATCCTTAACGACGAACTAGCTAGTAACCAGCCTCGAGCAATTGGTTATTAGAATTTGGGACCTGTCTGTGTTCACTGGCATGATGTTGACTTCTCTGTGGTGACATGTACCAGAGATATAAAGACGTCTTTTATGGAAACGGCAATAAATTTAGTACCAAAAAGGCGAAATTAAAATCAAGAGTGTTGTTTCGAAGATCATTAATGATGACAAATTAAGAGTTCTAAAGTTTAATGGGCAGTCATAAAAATTGCCTTAGTTAATGATCATTTGGTATTTAATTAGATCTGTTGCTAAGCATAAAATTTGTTAGGTTACAAGGTGTGTGTGTTTTTAAGATATCTTTATATTTTTTAACCTATTGTATGTCTGTCATTGTATCAGTAACAGAGTAAAATGTATATATCTACCTAGTTCAAAATATCTAAAATGCAAATCATAAGATCAAATAAAGGTAGTGACTCCCAAAATAACCACATATTATACAGGGTTATCGTTGTACTAAGCCGGGAGAGGGTCACTATACTCATCCTATGGAACAAATTTTACTATGAGACTGACATAAAATTGAGCTGTTCCTTTGTAAAAGTTTATAGGTCGTCGACAAGATGTATGACAGCTCATTTTTTTTCTCGAATTTTTGTCCTTTAGTAAAAGTTGTTCCTTAGGATGAGTAAAGTCGACCCTTTTCGGCTTAGTACACTCCTAACTGATTACCCAGTATATTCATGCCAGCAAGTGCTTTTAGTACCAAAAACGAAATGACTAACTACAACAAAAAATTATATAGCAGATAGACAAATTAAAATATACAGATAATCTAAATGCTCCAACACACCACCAGAGGGCAGCGTGCCCGGAATGCTAGTCGCATTACCACGTTGAATGGCAATGCTTTGAAACGTTTAGACAGATAAAAACCTGTATTCTGGTCACGCGTCGATAGATCCGATACGAACGCTCCGATATTTATTTTTTTATATTTTTATATTCATTATACGTATGAGGTACTAGTGAGGCGAAAGTTCGAAATTCGGTTTAATATAACTCTTTTTTACATATACCAATGTCCTCGCTAACTAAAAACGGCTCTTCCATTCGTAAAACTTCCACGGCTAAAACAGGTGACCGATCCATCACCTGCGCCCAGGCTAATTAACGGAAAGCAAGGTCGATGATGAAACAGGCCTAGAGCACCCACCTCATGTCAAAAACTGGTGACGCAACGTGAGTTTCACTGATTCAGTAGATTCTAGTGTCCTCTCTCTGCGTTGTCTTCTTGATTTGAACTTGGCCAATGCAATGGCTAGATTTTGGTTTAGAAGAAGCCTCTGTTTTTAAAAATAATGCCATCGATGCCTAGCTTTGATAACTAATGCTATACTTAGGAAAATTAGCTTGGACGGCATGCTTTAATTTATAGTGAAGTTTGGCAGCGCATTGTGGATGCCGCAATGCTTGTGCCAGTTGCATTATAATCGTTTATTAGTTCGTTTTCTGTATGTCTTCTGCTTTGAAACCAATAACGGCAAATGTACAAATGTCCCCTGAAGTGAAAGTGTCAGCCAGTAACATCGCTTTGGAAGTCTTCTGCCAACGTCTACCAAGTGAGCTTTTAGGCAGATTTTGTAATGAAAATAAATAAATTAATAGTTATCTTTTAAAAATGATTACGTTGTTATGTGCTTTATGTCTACGTTGATACGACTGAGTTTTATGTGTTTGTGTTTGTAATTAATATTTTTATAAATCTGAAATAAATAAGTGATCGATAAAGATAATATATAAAAAACACTTAAATTAAAAAAAACCCATCCAACTCACTGCCTTGTGGCAATGTTCCCAGGATGCTGGCAGCGTTACCTTGTTAGGCTTAAAATATAGTGATCGATTGATTTGTAAATTACAAAACTTATAAAAACTTTTCGAGTACGCGTCATTTTAAACTGATTTAATTTTATTTTTTGTTGCAAGAATTATTTCAATTATCGAAATGTACTTATTCACTGAGAAAGTTTTAAGTAATTTAATATAAGTAACAGTAACGTGGTTAAAAACAAGTATTTTCTACAATTAGTGTCCAAAAGTGTTAACGTCAAGTCAAATCATCTTGTACCCAGTATTTTTGTCTGACACCTTCGTTGACACGCGATCCGTGGTAGGTATTATGCAACCGAAATCAATGTATTAAACAAAATAATAGTCACGCATGTGCTTTACAGGGCTACTAGCAACTAAAATCTATAAAGCTATATCTATGTTTTATAAAGTCTGTCGCCAATCACCTGACGGTGTGTTCCGGTAGCCTTCCTTGAGAGCAAGATAATTTTAACGATATGTAGGCTTACAAGCCTAATAACCAATATTATAAAGTCTACAGACCACCAACCATTATATACTTAGAGCTCTCACACTCTCGCCATATTCCTTCCCGTCTCATAACATCGAAAAAGCAGCCATATCGATTCCAATTACGGATGTGCCCCGCTTTGGCGAGACCTCGTGCCTGAGGGAGATATTTTGATGAGCAGATAAATTAATTATACAGCCGTATGAGCACTAATAAACCGGCAAACTTGCTTATCGCGAGCTCTAGATGTGGACGGAGTAATGAACTATGTGGAATCAAGGAACTTTTGACTAGGAAATAGGGAATACTTTTATTATTAAATAAAAAAGTGGTATTTTTTCTCGTTTATTCGTTACTATGAGACATACGGAATCGGATAATTTTTTACTTAAAAATAAGTACTGCAGGTTTTTATTAATTTAGCTGAAAGTCATTATTGTATATGTTATTCGTCTAGATTTTGTCATATATGGGTTAAATATATTCTCACTTATAAACACATCAAATCCTATCCACACTACGAGCAAATTACATACTCGTATTACGAACGAAAGCATATTTCGGCAGTTCTTGTAATTGTGACTTGTAATATCTTTAAGCAATCCCTTGTCGCCCAAAGCAAATTTCTGAAAGGTAAGTAATAAAATGTATATTTTATGGGTAATTGCAAATATGCTGTCTATATTAATTACACTAATTAATTCTAGTACATTGTTACGAAATTAAAGAAATTACTCTCGATATAGTTAATTAAAGATTAAATTATGTATCGTTGATGTTTATTTTGATTTATTGTTTAAATTTAGTAGTGATAATTTAAATGTAGCACGTAGAAACGGTGCGGCAGTTCCGAATATAAGGTATCACTCCATAATAAATTTAAATGACGTGATAACTCGATCTTTAGCTTATTAAAAGATTTTACGTTCATAAATCGTAATAAACGTATTAGGCAGCGGACGCCTGAGGCTGCGGTCTCTATAATTATACAAATTATTCCGAATATTACTCGAATGAATTCTATAATAGTTTTTTACTACTGGTAATACCAAGGAGGATCAAAAATGTAGCAAAAAATTTAAGGCATCGATAATTGTTAGTGTTATGAAGATTATCGTAAGTAGGCTGCTACTTGTAGAAAAATAATCTTTATCATAAAATCTTCTGAATACAAAAAGCATAGTGACAAAACGGGTAGGCATCAAGAATACAGATTAGTAAAAACATCCCCCTTGTATAAGTTACAGACTTGTACCAAAAAATATTTTTAATACAGCGCCTAGACAATTAAGTTATAGTTAAATAAATTGGTCGAGCAATCTGAGGAATCGGTAGAATAGACATAAAAAGAAGTATAGAAAACCTCCTCTTTCTTAAAGTTGGTTTGAATTTTTTTTTAATATTTCTCGTTAGTTGCCAAATTTTTATATTTTATACCTATAATGAATAAATAAAGAAGATCAAGCTCTGAAAACACCAAACCTCTTTGGAAGTCAAATGTATGTATTCTTAGTGGTAGGTATATTTATCGATTTGACTATCATGGTATAACCGCGACGGGCGTTGTTATGCACAATTTACTCAAATCACAGCCACCGACTTCAAAGTGGGACAATATCGGTAATAAGTGCGCTGACTTCGATAATTACACGGTAGCCGTGACGACAAGAGTCGCCACTATTGTGCATAATATCATCCAATATTATTAAATTATACGGTACACGTAGTATCTGCCTGTGTGCCTGACGTGGAGCCGTCAACCGGTCTTCAAAACTAGGAGTCCGTATACACTCACTGTTCGAAAAGCATGGGTTTTAAATACTTTGTGTAATTTTATTATTCAAAATTACTTATAACTATAGTATCTAAACATGTTGTCATTATATAATTGACTATTATCTAATGCTATTTAAATGTCTCAATATTTTGAAATATTCTCTTTAATTCCTTTTTTTTTTTAATTTTTTAATTTATGAATTGTCTGTATCATTTTGCATCACTTATGATCTATTACACAATGTGATCACTTAAAAAGATAAGAAACGAGAAAAGGGGGTAGTAAACATAAAGTAGTTAATACTCTTTTACCTACTGTAAAAATCATTGCATCGGATTTCTATTCTCCACAGTATGCGTGTACGAGAAAGTGCCTACAAACCTGAAATTTAACATCTCTTCGCTACTTGTTTTCTTAGTTAGAAACGAAATAGAACAGATCCCGAAATAGTAAAGGCAGCAAACGTACCTTCATAGAAAGTAGCTTCGCGATGGTGCTATTTCGCTAATTAGATAACTATTTCGTGCTAATCCGCGCCTAAATCACACCAGGATATCAACTGGCACTAAACATTGTCATACTCCACTAAATATTATTCAAATATAAACAGCAAACGGATTAAAGTGACGTGAACAATTAATCTGATGCACGCTGCATTAGCCTGAACATACGGAACCCCGCCGACATAATCTAGATGTCCCGACAAGTCGACTCGTCACTCGCATTATAAATTCAATGCGGGCGCAGCCAGTTTTTCCGTTTCGGTCCATTATTATTTTACCTTCAACTTTTTAATGCGACGTCTAAAACTAATCTGCAAACCTGCGAACGGCTTATTAGCGAATATTTTTCGCATAAAAAATGAGGTATTTGCGATTTTAATGCCGTTATGTCGACGAACACCATTTTAGGGTTATAGGATCCAATCTCGAACTCCGATATGCTCTGGTCAGCCGGTCACGTACTGTATAATATCACTTTCGCAAAACGTGATGTCTGTAGGAGTCATTAGATGCTTTAGTTATTCTGGAATTCCTAACTAAAAGCCAACGCTGTCAATTTGTTTTAGAAGCCGATTATAATGGTAATAAAATAGCGTATAATTTGCATTAGGTACTAATGAAGAATTCGAGCATTGAACCCAAAATATTTCTTTAAAATTACGGAACATGATTAAACGAAGAATAAAAACGTTATATTTTTAATAGCAATGAAATAAGGAAAGGAAATATAAAATCAATGATTCTAAAAACAAAGTTAGGCTGTATAACAATGTTTAATATTACCAATTCAGGTATCATACCTAATCAATATGTATCCATCTATTAACAAGTAACATTTAAATTAAAGAGTGAACCGACTTTAAGCTGGAAAAAGATTTTTCAGTATTGCATTCCTTACTACTAGAACAATAATTTTAAAATTGATATGGGATCAACCAGAAACCATAACTGAAAATACAAATCGATTGAAATGTATCTAATAAATAGTAGAATTTAAAAAACAAAAAAAAAATTAAAACTTTGAAAAACCCCCGGCATTTGTTATGGCTGCCATCTTGGATTGTAAAATATCGTAGTATATAGTTTTTTACTAGTTAAGCCCTTTCATTTGATACGCATATTTAGAGAATTGACACAAAAAATGTACTCCGCCATTTTGTAATTGCGGCCATCTTGGACCTATTTTCATCAAACATAGCTAAGAATACTCAGCTTGTAATAAAAAAAAGTTGTTACATCCGTTTGGGAGCTAAAATGCCACAAACAGACATTCACACATGTCCAACTTATTCCAACCATATATATACCAACGAATAAAAACCTTTTTCCATTTAGAAGTCGGTTAAATTCATGTTTGCCGTTGCGTCGTACCTCTTTCCTTTATTCCATTTATTCCATGGTCCAGTTGTGTAACGGGACCCCGAACTGGTAAGATGGACGAGGAGTTGAAACAAGAGCAGATTCCGCAGTAATGAGCTGCGGAGGACGCACGCGCACCGGTTTCTCGGATCTTCGTATAAGTAGGCACGTCGGGGGCTCGCCGACTAATAAGTCAATTGTAATAGCCAGGAAGAAATTTAAACAGTACGGAGGCTAATTAAAAAAAATTGTCTGCAAATCGATAAGTAAAATAAATGCTACGTTGCCTTCTGGTGGCGAAAGACTGTTAAATAATCCAACTGTTCTTCTTTTTAGTGGTTATTCATATTATTTTCTTAATAAAGACTCTTTCCCGGTCAGGTTTTTAATTTTAGTATATATAAACAAAACTGTACTGTCAAAGCGCTTATACCAATACCTACCAAAACCTGTCTAATAAAAAACCACCTGAAAGAATAAAAATATGATCTAGCATTATGTATGTACAATACATACATAAAAATAGAGAATTTCAAAATATGATCATTTAATTTCAAAATTCTATGCTGTAGATATACGAAATTTTTTTTAATCCTATATCGATGTTGTAGTGTATATAATTATGCAGGTAGTTACATCGGTATAGCTATTGATTGAACCTTGTTAAAGCACAAACGCTGATAAAACGCGACGTGATAAGAAATACCTCGATCTAGATCTGTTACAAGCATTAATAGAAGTGCAATTAAAAAATTACTCGTAACTTCCCTATCAATTTGCAAATACATCGCTTCTCGTATCGAGTTACAACCAACAGTTTCCTTCGACATTCCTATGATTTATCTGTAAATATAACGTTGGATTCCAATGTAAACAAAATTACTTTAACGTCGATCCGGCCGACTGAATAACACCCTTAAACAGCTCGAGGCTTCGCTCACGTATCGAAATAATAGACATATTGATAGACCGTGATAAACATAAATACTGACCAATCGTGCTTGACCTGCGTGGCCAGATTCCGCACTTAAATTACAGTGATGTGGTAGAGATCTCGGTTTCCTGGCCGATCCAGTTGCCCACGGCTCGTTTTCACTCTCTATAACATCCCGCTATTTTCTACTGTGATACAGTTTTTCATTTGGTCATCGAGACGTGCCAGGTTTCACTTATATCTGTCGTCAACAAGACAAAAAAATTGTCAAGCAAATGCTTAGGTGGAAAATATCAAGATCATATAAAAGAGATGAATAAAAAAATATTTTACCGACTCCCAAAAAGAAGATGTGTTACCCGTATTATAGGAGACGTCTGATTCGATTTGGATGTTTTTTTTTTATTTGTACGCTAAATTCTTGTCGAGTTCACGGGTCCGACATCAATTTTATCAAAATTTTTCAATTACTTTGATTTATGAATTGAAAATAACTGAAAAATGTGTATAGGCACTATGAGGCACGTGACAAATAGAAGTCTGACTTACAATCTTTTATGTAAATACTTATAATAAAACTGTAACATCTCAAATATACGTGTAATGCTAAGGCACATTAAACCCCTATATTTATTTAACGACCCAAGTAAACTTCCTGCTTACACTTTGGAAAGTGACATTATTTTTTTTAACATTTGAATACGTAAACTTTATTTAAATAAAAACAGCTTTAAAAATAATCTGTAGCAAAGTCCCCGTTCTTGTTACTAGACTTTCTCGCGGCGAGATGAGTGCGTAAGTTTTTCTTGTGACAAAAAGTTGTTACCGCAGCAATAATAAAACAAGTTCAAACCGCGTACGGCTTCTACTCTCTTTTCCTAATACTGGCCGTTATGCGAACAAGATTAAAAAATTTAGCGTTCTAGACATTCCTAAAAAAGAGGAAGTTCTCAAATCGACAAGTACCTCTTATGATATGACAATACAATAATTCTTTATTGTCACCACAAAAATACAACACAAAAAGAATACAACAAACAAATAACATGGCACAAAAGGCGGTCTTATCGCTAAAAAGCGATCTCTTCCAGACAACATTTATAGGAATGGAACATAATAATAAAATTTAGCGTAGACGGTGGTGCAAAACAGATATGAGAAATTTAAATAAAAAAAACAGTAATGAATACAACATACAAGAGTACATATAATAATATCATACATAAAAATAACAACTAGCTACTTATATACAAAGTGAACGCGAAACTCAGGACACCCTAAGCCAAAGCGCCGTCTCACTGCAAAAGTAGATCACGGCGACGACACGCGGCTTCGCACGACCCAGATTTATGTAATCACGCTTAGGTGAACATATTTCCCAGTTTTTTGTAATCTAAAACGCAAAAAAATGTGTTTATTTTGTTAGCAAAATATTTTATATTAACGATACTGATTGCGAGGTAAAAATATACACTGTCAATTTAAAATTACTCCGTATATGTAAAAAATGGAAATTGTAAAGAAGTATGCCAAATTGATGTAAGCGCTCACTTTAAAAATATATTTACGATATTTTTAAACCTTGTATCTACAAATAAGAAAGAGTTCCTGACTGACCGATATTTGTTAGTAGGAACCAACGCAGAGGCTAAACCGCTGAATCTAGACATATTATTAGTAGGGCGTCTTTATTATAGGGTGTAGGTGTGTACTAAGAAAGAACGTTTGGAAATTCAACCCCTAAGAGGTCAAATGGGAGTTCAACGTTTGAAATATCTTTATATTCCATTTTATGTCGCGGGCAAGACCCCGGTTAACATCTACTAGTATAACATAAAATTAAAAATCAATGCAGGCCTGTTTATTGGCTATCAATATTCATAAATAGGTAATTATAGGTAGTTACAATGTCACAAGTTACATATCTCTCATACCAGCCGGATCATAAAACTACGAGCACCTACATATATACAAGTACTTGATTTAAAAAAAAAACATCTCATACACAAGTTAACTTGGTGATCTGGATTGCGCATTCCTACGGACATGCCACTACAGATTCTCGAGTCGAAACCACTCATAAATAATTATAACTTAATGCCACAAAACTCCCTGCTGAGTATAATCTTAGATAAGTTGAAGATACACTAGATCAAAATTCAAATTTAAAACAAATTGTTAACACAAAATATCACTACTATAACCGCTCTTAAAATGCTATTTGAACTGATCTCTAAGGATCTTTTTTTTTAAGATTTAAATACCTTAGTTAAATGTCTTGGATTGCGAGTTGGGGGAAAAGACACGCACGATATAAAAACGATATGTTTTTTTAAGTGACATGATATCATATATTTCGTTTAGAGCTACCCTATTTTATTTATTTTAATAAAATGAACTATTTTTTAAGAGTTTTATTTAATTGATGAAGATATTTTTTCATACATTTAGTTTTTAGCATAATATCTTTGTTAAAATGTTAGGGAAGCGATTCCGCCAAGATACGGAAGATTTCGTCCAGTTTGGCAACTATGTCTGCGTTAACAATGTTTTTTAATGAATAAATTTTTCTTTAAAGTTGCTTACTTTGTGATGATCAAATCTGATAAACATAAATAATAAAAGCATAGAGATTTGGATATAAGCATTTTCTGAATTCAACATCTAGAAATAGACCACGACTTGGTGGACCACGTAATTTTCTAACGGTCAATAATTGTTTTATTCCTGTTTATCCACTCAATCGAACCACTTTGTTGTTGTAGGGGTTTTTTTTCTATTGATCTCTCTGCGTTTTTTTACTAGGGCAAGGTTCCGTAGCTCGTCCTATTATACCTCTAGCATTTGACAAGCGAGTGTCGAATTCCGATGTTAATTCCACAGACATTCTCGCGATACTGGCGATTTAACGCAGACGGAAGAAATGTAGGCAGACAGACAGCCTCTCGAGTAATTAATGTGTAAATAGATAACCTTTGTAGGAAGGGTACAGTGCGATAATTTCATGTTTTACATTTACAGAACCAAACGTGTTAGTATAATTTGAAAAAAAAGATATATATCTTTATTTCGAGCAACATGACCCATAAATCGAAGGGTTTTACATTTAATTATACGCATTAGCCTGAGGATAAATCATTATACACTAATTCAGTTGTTTACTGCACTTATAAATGTTATGTCCAACGTATACCCAAGGTAACTTTCAGCCAATATCTTTGGATGGAACATTTGGAGCTATACACAACTGGATTTAGGAAGCTGTTCTTGCTGCCGCGCCTCCTAAACCATAGGGAATTGATTACCGACTTTAATTAAACAGACACACCCTTCTTAGTTTGTCTGTTTTACAAACCTAATTACTGGACCAATTTTGATAAAATTCCTTTTATACAAAGTTTAGGCATCACTGGGTGACTGACTGGTGTATTGGTTTCAGAAAGGATTTTTGTAAATTCAAGCTCTAATATGTCTAATCAAATGGGGTTTGAATTTTCTTTACATTTTATTTTATGCCACGTGCACGTGGGCTACAGCTGCTAGTATAATTATAAAACGTTTAACGATCCTTGAAATAAATAAATAATCAAAAATGATAACTTGTGACTTGAAATTGTATTGCATGCACTATATATTATAGTAATAAAAGAAGGTGCCATTTCACGGCAAGCTTACCGTTGTGGTTTTAATAGAAACCATCTGCAACCACATCGATCAGTTTCTACCCGTATTCTCCGCAGCAACATACATTTATAACGCACGTATGTAAGAGAAACATGATCAGTAGGTAAGTCACATATTCAAAGCAAAAAAATATTAGAAGTTACTGCCTTAGGCTTAAAATATCATTTATTTTTTTGTCTATCGCATCTGGACTTCCGGCTTCTTTTATCTGCATTTCTCAAACTATTCTCGAGACATTTTGTAAGTAGGTATTTGATGGAGGTATGGCAGCTGAATACGTAAAATATATTTTAGCAAACACTGGCTCACGAGGTCTACAGATCATAGAACCACAGAGTATATTTTATACCGTTTATGTGTATCTGTGTATCAAATAAGATAATACCCTATTTTATCATAGAGCGTTTGAAGATTATGTTTGTACTCGTGTACGAGTATTGCAAATGACGAACGGATGTAAAAATATTTTAAATTTTAATATAAAATTTGGTATTCTCTAATACCTTGCTCTACACGTTTTTTTTAAAGGAGTTGGCTAGTCTCTAGTAAAATAGACCTGTAATATCAGTAAAATTGTTTTGTTTATATTTTACCAGGACTATTTTACAAACTTTGCCTATAAAACTGTTGAAATAGCATTAAAATGATGAATGAAATGAAAAGTTTTTAGATTTTTGCACTAACCGCTATAGAGACCAAAATCAACGTATTATTTAAAAATGCCCTATATAGTATACCGACTCGACTCAATATACACCAGCATATTACTTGTCCATTATACAAGAGAACTATTCCATTCCTCGCTGAGATACCAATTTGCTACCAATGCCACTTGCCGAATTGCGTATAATGCATTACAATTGATTCATTTTGTAACAAACACTTATGTAACATTAATTGGATACGATCTGGCAAAAATCGATTATAGACCGACGTATTTGATATTGCCATAACGTGAAATTGTTTCATTTTTTATCTGACGTTGCAACATTGTCAACCTACATCAGTCTAGTTTCGTGAGAAACATTGCCAGTTTAATAACAAAGTAGCTCACATTCAAACAAAGTTACTTAGCGATTTATACAGAGATATTGGCTCGGGGTATACTATAAAGGGGGTCCCTATACTCATCATCACAAAATAACTTTCTCTATGAGACCAACTTTCAACTCAAGAAAACAAAATCAGCTGCTTTATACAATTTCTCGACGTCGGATAATTTTTTTCTTTGGAAGAGCATATTTTCTTTTCTCGATTTCAGAGTTGGTCCCATAGTGACAGTTGTTCGTGAAGATGAGTATAGTTACCCCCTTTCGGCTTAGTACACCCCTAACCGATAACCCTGCATACAAACACATTTTAAAAATTTCGCAGATGGAGTTCATTAAATCGTAACGTTGAATTTTTTTGTTCCTAGTGTGTGGTTTTTTTATCAACATCATAATTTCGGTACACTCATATTAGTAGAACATAAAAAATCAAAAAAATTCGGGACGATTGACCGATTGACTTTACGACTTAAACACTTAAAATTAATACATAACGAAATGAATAGTGCCACAAGCCTTATCACTTTCGATCTCCTTCTGGATCACTGATTAAATCTCCCGCAGTACTCAAGATATTACACATATCTAGAAAGCTATCAAAACAGCACTGCCTCACAATCTATACCCCACACCAATAATCTCGAAAATCTTATTCAATGCGGTCAAAAGGCATTGAGCCCAATATAAAACAATAGGGTTCCACTCCACTAGATCAGACTATCGCATAAAAGACCTACAGGCCCACCGCGGAAACCTGAAACCTATTGTACAACCGCACGATAGCATGTAAAATGCTATTGAATAAAACATTGTAACACTCGCGAATGAATTTCCTAAAGAGCTTACCGTAACCGAACTCGATGCATAACTAATACTCCCGCTACCACAGATTTATAAACAATAAATGGAATAAAAGCCTAAACACAACACAACAGTTACACTTTTTTTGTATTACATAATAAACGATGACGCAGCCTATAAATAATTCATATTGCACAAAAAAGAATTCTAGATCTAGATGAAAAGAAATAAATTAAATGCTTATGCTTAGATTTAAGTTAGTTGTCTTATAAATGTGCACAAGATTTGAATATTATATTTTGGACGATTCAACTTTGATATAAAATGATGACTAGCTAAGAAGGTAAAGAATTTTCTAAGAGACGATCATAGTTTAGTATAAATAGATCAACTATGATTAGTTTAAAAACTGTCTAATCATACTCATACATTTTGACCATAACACGACCTTTCTATATAGAACGAAACTTATGTTACTTATCTCGTACCGCTACGACCGAAGACACGAACATACGTCATATTTATAATATATTTTATCATATTTATGTATTATTCATATGACGAGTTGCGATTTTGATGTCGCAACGAAACACCGAGCGTGTTTTTGCTTAGCTCTCCAGATTTATATCCGAGCAATAAATGTATCATAAATGCGGATTGGTTCTCTATTCGTGTGCAGTGTGTGGCACTGGACGGGATTTAGTGGCTGTTGATTAAGAATGATCATATATTGGAAAATAATATAAAAAAAATATACATGATCTTACGCGTTGATAGGAAGACAGCCTTTTGTAACAAGAAGATAGTCGAAGAAAGTCATTTCCTTGTTATTGGCAGAGTGTGTATCTAAATAGTTATTTCACTTGGTATATTTAGCCGAGCGTAAGCGGAGTGTCTTTGTTTCGGCTTGGACAAAAAAGTCTTTCGCATGTCTTTCCGGCGGATGGGCCGGCTCTTCTGTTCTATACGTACTCAACCGTTTCTTGTCTAACTTTATGAGCAGGTTAGATAATTATATTTTTTTGGCTCCTTAGGGTTTCTATTTTCTAGGATACGGTCTGATAACGGAGTTTTTTTTTTATTAATTTACCAAAAACAAACTTGCGAGCTATAACCATTAAAATATTAAATAGTCCCAAAAGATTTTAGTTAAAAACAAGTTTAAGCAATACTCCATTATCTAACTCGTTTGATATACTTCGCCTTATGCGCTGATTGACGATATTTTTTATAATTAAATAACATATAAGTACACATACCAGTGATATTACTTTTCAATGAGATGGCCGCTATATACTTATTAGGATGAAAAAAACGATGCTTAAGTCGATCGCACGATTGAGATAACTCGATGTGGTTGCAGCGAAGCATTCGTAATTCATCAGATATAGTTATGAGCACCTACCTGACCAGCTTATGAGTTTTCTAATTTATTGCATGTCTGCAAAAAAATGATAATTTAACTAAATAAAAAATAAGAGTAAGGTTGTGACGGAGTGGTGTCCTAGACTAAAGAAGTAGAGCTTTGGTCGACCGGCGCGGCAGCAAGATGGGTCAACGACATAAGAACTGTCGTGGATCCATCCTAGACACAATTGGCACAGGACCGAGGAAGGTGGAATCTTATGAGATAATCCTATACCCAGCAGTGGGATCAGGAAGACTGTGGATGATGATGATGAAATAAAAAATATTAAACGAATCTTATTTCAGTAATACCAGTACGTACAGACGGATTGGCTCCCAGATATATATACAACAATACTCAAATAGATAAACAATCAGAATATACAATTTCGGATTCTCGAAACTGGTACGATAAAAATAACATTGAGAATACACTGTTATCCATGACATGACCAGGATAAACATTCACGGTCCTAGCGGAAGACTGGTTACTGGTGGTACTGGTTGTTACCGCCAGGAAAATGCTGGCGGTAACAACTAGTTCGGTTTGTGGAAAAATAATCATTTCTTTTAAAATTTGTTTATTTAATGAAGTATCGTGTTAAAATATAATGTTGTGTTTTTCTAGGGTTACAGTGTCACCAACTTCCGTGGACGGGCGAGCTGGTGATCAAGTGCCTAGCTGTCTCAAACAAACATTAATTATCCGGCTAGAAACATATAACTAAGTTACCTTTGCTACGCACTGCATTCCGCTTCAAGCGTCAAAAAGTACAATTTCTTTGATGATATTAATGAATACAGCTGGTTTTTGTTCACGATTTAATACTTCCATAAAAATATCAAAGACATTCCATTCATTGTCAAGCACCGTCATTTGAATATTACTGTACTAATGTCTTGATTACATAAACACAGCGCCCAAGCGTCGTGCCATCAAGATGGCCGGTTGACAGCCATGAATAGAATCTCTCATCGAGGCCGGAGCCAGGGAAAGGGATTTTGGGGGTTTAAGCCCTATAAGCCTGACAAAAGTCAGCCAAGCAGATGTAACAAAGGGTTTAGTAATTATTTTTTCAACCACCCTCGCTGCTGCACATTTTAAAGATTTTGAAGCCGAATAAGACATTTCCTAAGCGTAACGACTCACGCAATTACTGTAGATGAAGTAACGCATCATATTTACAAAGAAAATACAATAGCTTTTTATTTATTTTATTACTTTGTCACCAGATAGTAGGTACTTTCTTCTTTATCGAGCTCTTCTTGGCTGAATAGAAAAAAATATTTTTTATTTACGTTGTTGCCTTACTACGTCCATGTCTCACAGAAGCCTCAGGAAAGCAAGCACGCGGCCCGTGTCACGCCGAAGAACACATCTCTTAATTTTAAACATTATCTTACACGACTATCTCGGGTAATTGTGTGTACTAATTCCCTTTCATGCACTGGTATTGTTTGGAGTGGCCATTAATTTGGAATAAGTACTTCAGCCTTTGAAACTTTCACTTTGAATTTCCGTAATTATTTAATCATCAAAAAATATACAAACAAGCTTATTAATCTATGGTTTTATGACGTAATCAAAACATGAACATTTTCAAGTTATTAATTCTTGAAAAAATTTATTTGACATTTGATTATAATCTAAGGTACTTTCAGTAAAACGTTGGCGTATGTAGAATGATTGTACTTGTACTTGGCTAATAAAATAATCTGATAGCAGTCTTACTTCAACTCATCCACTAGTAAAACGTCTTCGGATAGATGAGTCATTAACTCAATGACAATAAAACTCAATAGGCCCAATAGCAGGTTTTACGATCGTGGTCCAAAACCGAGACGGAATAAACGCAGGTAGATAGTCTGAACTACGTTTTTGGGTTTTAATGAAACACTCGATTGTTGGACATGCTCCCACCTACATAAACTCATCGACGACAAAAAAACGAGAGCTAGTTCAATGATGAATGTCGCGACGCGTTTTGTGGTTATGAGATTACGCGCACGTCAGTGGCTCGTGACCGGGTACTGGGGAGCTGGTAGGTGCATATTTATGCATTCAAACACAGCATCAATCATTCTAATGAGCCTACGGACGGTCGGTAGGCCGACGCGGGCGTAGCCGCCGGCGCTGACCATCGCGCGTAGTGATGCCCGTATCAACTAATGATTTATCGACCCAAACGATACGCTCTATCGATATCCCATAAATCTCTATCACAACTATAGAAAGCGAGATGTACCTACATTGAAAATTTAATTAGGCTATAATTACACCCAATAGAAACTATCTATACCGATTGCACGATTCTGAATCCTTACGCTCGTATGTCACCATGACCTGACTTTCTAATCGAATCATGTAAACATATAAGATTTGTATCAGAGATGCCGAGATGAACGGGTCTAGTTAAACCACTGTCTTGCTGACTATTTGCATAATTGGAGTAATGTATTTAATAGTAGAGGCTATTAGAATTCAAATAAGCGTCGTCGGTTTAAGAAACTTTATTAAATGCATGCAAAGGGAGTGGCTCGAGGCGACCGCTTATCGTTGGTTCATGAAATATCGATATCGATGGCGCAGGTAAAGAAATGAGCTCTATAAAACACAGCAGTGGTATTCCGCTAACAAGTTTAGCAATGAAGGAAAGAAAGCTGCCCAGAGCGTCCGGCGCTATTCACAAATTGGCACGAGCTAGGCACGCGTTCTCGTCCCACAACAAAGAGACATATCTCTCACAATAACACAAACTAAAACAAACTTAAACTGGACCTACTATAGAACAAACTTGACTGGCAATACGTGTTGAAGTAAAATGGACTCACAAAGGAGATGAGTTACAAAGATTGAATGGCACAGCGCGCTTTGATATTGCAGTGCCATTAGTAAGAACCGAGACAATCGAATTCTATCGGTCGCAACAAGTTTGTTTCCGTACAAAGAGAAGTTATGAATTAGTAAAAATATCATAGTTATTTCTGTTAATTGCTTCGGAACACCTTATTCATTTGAACCTTAATGTTAAATTTATTCAGTTTCTTATGCATTACCCAACTTAAAGGAGAATTACCTATGAATTCGTAAATTTAGAGAAGAACAACGGTTAAATTTTTTGTAATTCAGCACAACTTCATGATAGTGTTTTATGTATGGCTCCTTTAATTTATAATAGTTTGCCTACGTGTATAAAAGACTTGGAGTATACTCATATATACAAATACAAACTAAAAAGTTTCTTGCAAGAGAAGCCGTACTACAGTGTGACTGAATTTTTTACTGATATGAGAAACAAGTGTACGACATGAATTTCTATTGATTTATTATGACGTTATTGTAAATAAATTGACATTTTTAATTTATTCATTATTATACTCGTATTATATTTAACAATCCTACAATAAATTAAATTACTGACATGTAAATATTTATAATGAGATGGCTGTGAATAGATGTCCTTACATTGCGTTTGACAATGACATATTAATGTTCTGCTAGGTTTGTTTATTTCTTTACATTTTGGTATGTAGTGAAACTAATTTAATTTAATGTAAAATTTAAAGTTTTTTTTCGATTCCTTTAGTAATTAGTATTCAACTCGCATTTTAGTATTGTATGAAATAAGTTAGTATGCAATGTATCCTATTTATGGAACAAACAAGAGTGTTTAGTTTGTTGGAATACTAGCCAGCCAGTATCAGGTACTCACATTTGTATTTGAAGTAAGTTTTGTAATGTAATGTTAGTAATATTTTATTTCAGTATTTCTATTTTGCATGCTGATAGGCAAGGACATGTGCACACTTACTTACCTTAAGATCTTGTACATTGCTTATAACCATGTTCCTAGCAAATAAAGTTAATTTGAATTTGAATTTGAATTTGAATTTTATTTTGAATAGTTTAAAAAAAATGTTCATTGCGTACCCCATGAATTTTAGATAATGGCAAATTATTCAAAATTAGAAGTAATGTCTATTTTTCTACCGTAATTAAATCCTTTCTGAAAACGAGCTGAGTAATTAAATATCTCAGATAAATAAAGCAAGCTAATTAAGTATCATAGTGGGTAGTTAAACTATGGTAAAACACAAAACAGTAAGAGAAGTCCCATGAAAACTAAGAAAACATGATCTAAAGGTTAAAATAATTATTTCCTATGATTTTGTTCTTTTGTGTTAATTTGGTTTAAGTTGTTAGTGATTATTGCCATTAAAAAAATAAAAACCAGTGTTTCAGTGAAAAAATTAATCGGCTGACGAGACGGTGAAATGCGTATTTTATGAATTATTTCATCGATTTGCGCTTTGACGTTATACTTCTAAAGTTTCTTAAATTCATAACAAAGATTAGTAACGTAACCTTCTGTCTATTACACCTAAAACCTTTAAAATATGTCTTTCTTACTCTACAGATTTATAAATTAATTAGTTCTTTATTGTAGACATACAAAATACATAGAAAAGTAAGAAAAAAAATCTTACATCTAGAGCCACAAATGGTGATTTTATCTCTAAAGGCGACATCTCTTCCAGGTTACTTGAGACCAGATAAGCCTGCATTCCGTCCTATGCCATTAGTTTGTCAATAAACTTTATCCTAAGGTGTTACAGAAGAAATCGCTTTTAGAGATATGGCCGCCACTTGTGGCATTCGATGTTAAATGTAACTAGATTTTGTAAGTATTTTATGTGTTTTTACAATAAAGAGTCCATATTGTAGCAGACCTTCCTTACTTAGTTTAATTGTATTTGATTGTACCTTTCTAAACTTCTCTGAAGCTTTACTACTGCTTAGAAGTATTTTGCTTGACTAGTTACAGTACTTACGTGTATAAAGATACTTACCTACTAGTGGGATCGTGAGCGAGCTAAGTGTTTTATAACTACCGTAAGCAAGATGGTATTTATTGTGTACTCATCGTCTGTTTCATAATATTCTAGACGCGTGCCTCTCTTGATCATCAATCAAGCTGATTTTAATTTCACTGTTGAGCTCCTAATTGCATGGAGGAACGTCTCAAAAGCTAAGATGTTACGTTACCAATGTATTCTAATGTTATGGAGAGGATCTGCAGGTAATTTCTGGAACTTCTAAATCAATTTTGAAACATTCCACCAGTAAGCTACATGATTGCGAAGTTAAATAGGTTATACGGAGTGATTCTAAATTGACTGCGTATATTTTTATCACGCAATCAACCTGGGAAATATGTTCACCTAAGCGCGATTACACAAATATGGACCAGACAAACGCGCTTGTCGCTCCAGTGTCGCCAGTCACGCGCCTTGTTTCGCACCAGGGTGGCGCCGCGGCTTAGGGTGTCAATTTTTTTGCGTTTACTTCAATTAAAGTTTTCTCAATATTTTTGTACTGATGTGGCTTAAACAATAAAACACGGGTATTTTCCTTCAGTATACTAAATATACGCATTCAATTTAGAATCACCCCGTATATATAAGTAGTAGTGATTAATAATATGTTACATGTGAAAAAACAATATTTGGTTGTCAATTTTTAAATTACCACGAATAGTTAGATATATAGATCAATTCTTTATTGCAGACACACAAAAAAAAAAATTAAATACAAGAGAAAATTCTTACAAAATATAGTGCTACAAGTGGCGACCTTATCGCTAAAAAGCGATCTCTTCCAAGCAACCTTAGGATGGAGACCATTGTGAAAAAATTAAATGAAATAGGACGGGGTATTCAATCAAAAATATACTTAATTAACTTAATACACAAAATATTATAATCAATACATACATACATACATACATACATACATACATACATACATACATAGGTAACCTTTTTATACGTACATAAGATTAAAAAATAACATCAGTAGGTATATTTAAAATGGAGTCCATTTAAAAAAATATCAATCAGATACATACAATACTGAACCATAAGTACCTACACCTAAGTATTATACATTTTCTACCTCCCAAGTTACTTCTGCTAGCAGTTACTATCGTCTTATTAAAATTAAGTTACAACTGAAATGACGTTACAAATACTTTGGACTTAAAATGAGCATATACCCAAATTAGATATTCTTAAATATCCATATTAATTGCCTACATCGTTGTTCTTCAGCTTCGTTAATAGTCTGGGTATTCGTGAAGTCACATTTACAACTGCTCACTGCCATGAGATGGAAGGAAAGGTAAATTTGTTACTACAACTTTAACAAAAACGTAATAAATCAATATCAGTTATGCATCAATGTCTTCTGTTCAATATTTGCATTTTGTATTATTACATCGTTATATCACGCCAATACTGAACATTTCGCTGCAGAGCGCAGTTTTCACACGCAACCCACGTCTTCGCATAACGAGAAAGGTTCTCTTCATTAAACAATAAACAAACTCGCTTATAATTCCTGCGACATATCTACTGAGGTTACCGGGACCAGCTGTACCCTTAATGATGTCAAAAGGCAACATAATGTGATCCCCTTAAACGGAACACCAGTTCGTTACTGTCTCACTGCGTACTGACGTCTCACTGCTCACAAGACAAGAGCGAACTTTCGTATAAAGCATGGTTAGTATGGACATTTCAATAAGTTGATACATCGCAAACTCAACAGTAATTTTAGACCCTACGATATACGTGACCTGAATTATTTACCTACATTTACCTAGTTGTCAATAGTCAAAATTTCGTAGTTGACTGTTTCTGGCGACGACGCTAAATCTAATGACTCTCTTGTATGTGTATATTGTATTGAGCACTATCTTTTATAAGCTCTACATCAATAACACATCTATAAGCTCTAAATAGGCGAAAATATCTGAATGTGTATATTTTGGTAACGGCACATTTTTTTCGCCCGCCGCAATTCCCCAATCAAAAATAGTTTAATCCAGGCAGTTTTTGTCTTGTCAAAAATTGTAGAATCTGTACACCAAGTTTAGTCAGCATTTTTTAAGCTACAACTTATCTGTGCGTAGTGTACAAGATTTTTAAATAACGACAGAAAAAAGTAAATTTAACCGAGGTAGAAAAGCTTCGCTTGCTACTTTTCGGTCAATTAGCGTAAACCACATTTGCACACAATTCGTTAATAATCGTTAATTATGGGTAAAGTACCTAACAATAATATCTAAATAGCCATATCACAAGTTTAGTACTCTGCTAATTACTCGTAAACATTTACGAGTACTAATATTTCGAAGGCTAATATTACAACGGAAATTTATTACATAAAAAGAAAATATTTGTTGAAAAGTCTTTTCAAGCATAATCCTTACTGTTTTTGAAATTGACGGACGCGTCCAACTTTATCCACGTTATGTAAAACACGCTCAACGTAAAATAAAATATACAATCGTTAAGGAAATAAAAATAATAAGTATGTAAACATTTGTTATTTCGCCGAAATTGTAAATTGTGTCGGTGTAGCTTTGGCATTATAAAAAGATGACGCCTCGTCATAAAATCTCGATAAAAGCAGCCGGGCACCGTATATCACGATATTTTGTAACAAAAGTTTATCAATAAAATTTTACTGCAGAGAATTTATGAGTGTCTGACCTCGAGACGACGACGACTTACCGAATTATTTTGCCCTTATTTAGAAACTGGTATTATTACTTTTCCGTATGTTTTCGATGACGATTTGTATGATTTGAACGGAGAATATACCAAGTAACATTTAGGTACAGTTTCTTAAGGTTATCTTCATTGAAATTTTTTATCCATGACAGCTAGGCATTTGACAACCAGCTCGTACGACCACGGAAGTCAACGAAACTGTGGCTCTAGATGGAGCATGTATAATCTGGAATACACTGGCTCTTAAGAAAGGCTGGCGGAACATACCGTTAGAAAACGGCCTACCACCATGCTATGGTTTTCTCACGATGTTTTCTTCACCGGTAGCTCAGGCTCTTTTTGTGTATTTTGTATACCTCGTACCTTACGTACGGCAATCGACCCTACTAACCAGTCGGCAACGCACGCAAAACTATGCAAATTAAACGCCACCATATGCGGTAATAAGTAGTTTCATTTCAATGAACATTTTCAAAAACCTAAGAAACCATTAAATATAATAATTCATTTGCGTTGCTAATTGAATTATGAACTTTGTCCCCAGTGAATAAAAAACGATAAGAATTAACACAAACATTACAATATTTGTTATTATTTTATGTTGATTGAAATGCAATTACCGACCGACCTCAATCGATCTTAATCTCCAAGACTCGAAAATCTTTATGAATAATCTGTCTTCCTTTTAAGAGCTTGTTGCTTGCATCCTGTCGACTCAAATTATATCATGAATTATCTGTTTTATAACAAGATATATAATGATACATTTCTAACATCATTGCGTACTGAGCTGGATTTCTTCTTTTAAGGTTATATTTAGAATTTGAAACGACAATGACGCACGAGAATATGTTTAAATTAAGGATTATTAAACAAAAAATACTAAGGCCTATATGAAACAATTCTATAATATTGCGCAAATACTTTTGCATGAAATCCCGAACTAGCCGAACAAGTTTAATATGCACATAGGTGAGGCGCGGTGAACTGCACAAATGATTCTAGGGCGCGTCAGTTGTACGGATGCCTTCCAGCTACCGTACCTTATAATTAGACGATATGGCTTTGATGCGATACCATGCAGCTCCTTACAAAACCTGGGATCCATCCAATCATATCTAAAACATACTCTGTGCATCATATTGAGAAGTTAATGTAGAACTTTTGCTACAGATCGTAAATTTCAATTTACTGTAAATCTAAATTGTTTTAATGTCTTTGTTGCTTAGGATAATAATGATCTGTGTACGTTGCAATATAAGAGCATTACGTTCGTGTCGAATTAATCAATTTAAAACCATATTTCTATGTTATCAAGGTTAGCTTTTTGGTGTATTATATTTACGTTTAAAGCTTTCTGTTGTGAGAATCACGAGTGTTAAAATCAGGACATTGTTACCGTCCGAATGAAGCTCTAATTACCACGATACTCAATAGGCCTTATTGCAAAATTAAGTCTATTCTGTATTCTCAACGGGTTTTACTTTAGATACCGTTGTTCATAGATCAAATTGTAATATAAATTAAGCTTTATTAAGATTACTAAAAGTAGTAGTTCTGCGGACTGTCGACCTCGCGATCAAAATAATTTTACGATTATAAAAATATATCTAGCTTCCAAATCTCAGACAAATGGAAACTCTGTAAAAGAAACTTTTTTCCTCGTGAATCAAAGTTATTATCCCGAGTTCTCTGCTGGTATTAAATGGACGGGTATTAAATAACAAATTTAGTAACCATGGATACTCACTTCTTCTTCTCAAGACTGGATTGAAACTATGGCCTGCACATGGCCTGTACGGGATCAAAATAACTCCTACGGACAAACATTCAAAAACAAACTGACAGACGAAAAAACATTTTGACAGAATCGAAGCAGAGGCACTTTCGCTCACTTCGTTCAACGAACTACAAATATTACGTATAAAAAAAATTAGAGTAGCTAGATCACAAAAACCGCTAAAGATCTACAGATAATCCTATGTTAAAATATGCTCTAATATTTTAATTCACTGCCAGAGGGCATTGTATTGTATTGTTGAGCTCTCGGACATATTTTTAAGACGAGGTATTGACTGAGGAATCTCTCATCATTACAAAATCATAGCACTTAACGTATTTTTTCACTGCGAAATATTTTCTTGGTATATTAAGAAGACATCATTATAATATAAAATTAAATATTGCTAATATACCAGTAACCCTGTAGATTAATAATCAAAAACTGGGTGTGTCCACTATTGATGTCGACTGGACATAAACAATACAAGCTTATCAGACGATCTCAACGATTTGTAATTAATCTCAGGCATTCCACATTAACAGGTATTATGAAAGTGTAATTACTAACGCATGGTTAACGTAATGATAAATTTCATCAGGCGACGTTATGCGACTTTTAATTAAATCACGCTTACAAATTTCTGTGTGGAATTAATTAGGTTATGCTTGTAGTCCTAGTAAATTTCTAATTATGTTTCCACTTGGTTTTTCCTGCGGCTTCGCACATGTTATAAGATGTAATATCCAAAGCATTAGAGACCAACAAAGCGATATAAAACTTATGCAAATGAATTAGCACCGAATCCGTGTCCTTATATAAATTATTCGTCACCTTAACGCGCTGGAGAAAATACAGGTATAATGAACTATGCAGAAATCATTAAATAATGAATGAAAAAAAATAGCTAATAAATTGGGAACATCTTACAACCTTCATAAAAATTTACCAACCATATTAACCAACTCTTTTTTCCGGCAACAGATCAAAAAATGTTTTAGGTATATGAATATAAAGATCATTGGACTTTACAACTGTCAAACGGCACTTTGAATGAAAATTGTGGGTGTCTGTTATACGTACGTATCATATTCGTACGTATCATGTACATATCGTATACCCATAGTATTCCACTGCTAGACACGAGTCTTCCCTATGACAGTTGTGTCGCTCATAGTATATCACACTGGCCGAATGCGCGTTGGGTGTATGTTACATAGACCACTACTTTAGGATAAAAATACAAATTTTATTTGTGTTCTCAGTTTGTCAAATGGCACAATAGAGAGAATTTGATGGCCAGTAGAGAGAAAAAAAAATGCATCAATACTTAGTTTTCTCAGAGCAAAGTACTCTTATAGAAAATCAATTCGATCTCAGTTGTGGCACTGTAATAGGACAAACACACGGTCAAACACGCAATTATCATAACAATATTAATATATACTTCTAGAATATCTCGTTGGTACATTTATTTATTAATACAATAACTTTGGAAGCTTGAATTAATTACAATAATCCAAAAGGACGTTAAGTTTAATAAGTTTTTATATTTGGCATCAACCAAGTGCAGTTCCAATCTTAACAATAAATATATCGATGGATTTCGTATATATTTGAATAAATCTTTTCATTAATTACCCACGTGTTTGTTTATCGAATTCAATCTAATACATAAACTAGAATAACCACTTAGTCAAACTAAGACACCCGATGTTATAAAATATCATACTACGTAAAAATATAATTATATTTTACTTTTACTTATATTTATGGAAACTATATAAATAAGATTTTTAATTTTGATTTATTTCAGTAATTATTTCCAATTCAAATGCAACAAGACTTGCCTGTAACGAGCGTTATTTAATGGTCAATAAAAAGCCTTTACGCTGTTACTACTAACTATTTATACGATTTAGAGGAAATCTGAAATCCGTTTAATAGGCTGCAGCGCGTGCTAAATAAATCTTATTTATTCATACATACGGTAGAAAACATAACACTGGAGCAGAAGTAAAACTCCACAAGCACTCATACATCACGTTTTCTCGTATGCAAGAAAAGTTTCTTGACCTAACTTACCGAAACCAAATTAAAACTTTTATTTCGAGCACCTTATAGCAGGACTAATGCACTGTCGCTGCGGCCGAATGTCGACCCGCCCTATATTCGATAGGATCGAAGATGAAACGGGGGAAGCTATCGGCTAGAGCCAGGAATGAAAGAGGTAAAAACAAGAGTTCACCGCTTCAACGTTGTCAAAATGAAACCAACTGGGCTTGCATTTATTTTCACCTCTTTCATGCCTTACTCTAGCCGATAGCTTCCTCCGTTTCATCTTCGATCCTATACTTATCTACGGCTGTGAGATATTGGAGACTATTATTTATTCTGTTGCCTTAAGAACTCGCGTTATATATTTATTATATTTTCAGTCACGAACGTGCCATTCCAGAGTAAAACTTACTTGCATTGACGACAATGTACGAGTATAGACAGCAGTAATCCTTAGGCGCACATTTCCCATCGTTCGTACATCTCGAAAAGGAAAAATTGCGGGCCTAAGACTGTTATAAATATTAAAGATAGGTACTCGGACGGCATTGCAATAAGGAGCAATAAATTGCAAGCCTACACTCGGACTAGCTGATCTAATAATGACAGGAAACACCGTAGTTCACACAAAATTGATATTAAATAAAGTCTAGCACACACTACTTATTCGCGCGTCTTTCTTCTCAGTAACTAAAAATAAGTATTATCAAATAGATTTTATGTCGTGCCTAGCAGTTTAGTTCAGGTAGATATACCTGTAAATATATTTAAGAAACTTGAGATGCTTTTTATACGAGTACGTAAAGCAAGAGCTTATAGTTGTAATTTTTATGGTTAAGTTTCTAAAAGGTATAAGCCGTCCGTGATAGTGATAGTAAGCTAGAGAGCTGAAATTTTCACAGATGATGTAGTTGCATATATTCTTTAAAATTAAATTAATTACCTAATCAAATATAAAATAAAAACTTTGGAGGGGCTATAATTTATTTGTTTTTTTTTTTTGTATTCGCGTTCATATTTTTGTTCCGTTAAGGGCCACTATGTTGAAATCCTATTCACCTTGTTGATTGATTACTCTATGCTTTACGCAAATATAGTCTTATATAAATAAATATCTCATAAATAATAACATGGCATTCGTAGACCAAGCTTTATTTATAGGTAGCAAGTCAACTACTGACTTCCTCACCTCATTTAATAAGCAGGTAGTACAGTTCTCAGGCCCTATGAAGGTAGAGCTACGATGCACTTTAGGATGCATTTCAACACATAAAACTAAATTTTTAATCTAATCTAACTAATCTTAACTTAATAAATATCGAAGGTACAACTTACAGATATGATATATGAAATGCATTTAGATTGGCCGATATTGTTAATAAAATGACTTGAACATTGTAACATATCTTACATACTTATAACTCGTACTTGACAGATATCCGGTATCTGTTGAGAATTTCCTTTAGAGAAAGTTAGATAAGAATGTTTCATTAACGTTCTCCTTTTTATAACAAGAATAGAATAGAAAACTTATGCAATGAAGATTTTTATATTGTATGTATGCATTTTTAGTAAACCTAACTAAACACACAATACGCTAAGCTCGAACAGGACACGCATTAAATCCTTGTTTACACTATTAACAATTCATAAATCAAGTGTCGATATCGCTTAGTAATAAATTTCAAAAGTAGCTACAACACGTACACCTGACACATGGATATCCACTAGTAAGGGCAAGCACAGATCGGTACTGAAACTTTAATTTATAACTGTAACATTTACTTCGGACAGCGAGCCTCTCGCCCAATATTAATATCGACTGCAGCATCATTAAAACATTCCTTTTATTGCGACTGAAATAAGTCCGTTCGCGATCGCCTTTAATAAAAACGCTGCCTACCTTTCTCTGAGATTTTGCAACACAACAACTTATTCTGTTGCTGCGTTGCTTCAACTTGAAACAAAAGAAATTCCTATCAATTTTCTCATTAATTTTAAAGAGCTTTTTGCGGTTAATAATCACTTAATCAGCGCAATGTATTTAGTTGTACAATATCGGTTTGCAATTTTTAGAGTATACGACCGACGGCCGATCCGATTTCGCGCCGACCGATAATGAGACAAAATTAAAGTTGCGTGTTTTAAGGAAATTACCGCCTTTGGCCATATAATGTTGAACCTTGTTCTCATTCTGACTTTTTAACTACATTTTATTTAAAAGAAATAAAGTGATCGTTAATAGCCCTTTACGACTCACGAGCAGCGTAAGATATTGTTCGACTTGTGAGAAAGCACAGCTACCGGCGTCAACAGACAGACAACGGACCGCATCCATTTATTTTATGTTAATATGGATGAGTCAGTGGAATAAACCCTCGCAACGTTACGGTGGTGGTTGTAATGGACGTTACCAGAATTTTCAGATTGTGAATTTTAATATTTTTAATATGTAGGAAAATCGTCCTGAATCCTGGATAACTCTAATCATTTAGAGCTATATGGGCACCGTCATATTTCGAGACTACTGAAGTCAAGCCGTTTACGTAACGTACAACATAACGTTTTTGATTTCGCTCGACAACTTTTCCTGCTTATAGACATATACGAGTCTACGATGTATATTATTTTGCATTTTTAAGCAATATTGTCATATATACCATGTACAAATTCTTCGAATTGTGTTAAAGTTTATTACAATGCCATTTACCAGCCCAAGTCTGCAAAGATTATTTAGAATATATTTGTAATTATGTTTATATGAGAGTTCCCTCAGTGCACATCCATGTTAAGATTTTCTCGAACAACACTGAAGTCTTGACTGACGTAACTTCGTTTATATTTAATAAGTTTTCACTCTGCATATTTCATATCATCTGTCCAACGTTTCGTGGCTGCAGCTGTATTATGACAATAGCAAACATACAATTGTTTCAGAGACCTATTTACAGAACTCAGTTGACAAATTCTTAAACAAACAAGTAGTTAGAAGCGACCTCAACTAAACCCGCCTACTAAAACTTCAGAGCGCTGTAACTCAACAAGTGGAACCGCGTATGCGATGCAACTTGTATAGGCTTTAACCATCTGCAGATGAAAACAAATCCAATGATGCCTCACACATCAAAATCTGTTAATCTGTTTAGGCTGTATATGCATAGGATATATATATATATATATATATATATATACATGTTGTTTCTTTCTCTATTCTAAATTTTCTGTGCCCTACGGGGTCTATTATACTATGCATCCATTTTATAAAAGCTTGAATCGTAAGAAAGACATCAATTATCATGAAACTTGATCGTTGTCAGCTGGATGGAAAGTGTCTGAAACGACGATTTTGATAGAATACCCTCGAGTAAGTAAGTCACTTGTCTATTTTGTTCTTTTTACCTATCCCCAAAATTTCGTTATAAAGACTATTTTGTTTGATTGCACAATACTCGTAAACGTATTTAGATGCTTTCAAACGCCTCAGGCGCTATAGCATCATAAGTATTCAAGTAACCAGTAAACCTGCACGAGCAAGTGTGTTCGTGTAATTTTTTATACATCAATATTTACCACATTCAACATGTAGCACCTCCCTAGACAGGCGTCAACAACTGTTAGGCTGTGTGCACATGGATGAGTGCAATTCAATCAAATACATTTATTAATTCTGATACCTAAAGTACACTTTTGAACGTTGCATAAGAAACAATAAGTACCATTGATAACTTTATCATGCAATACAATTTAACCATTCAAATTCCAAAAAATCCATTCATTCGAAAATCCTTACTGAAAAGAACGTGAATTAAAAAATATTAAGCTACAAGATTTGTGAGGTAATGAGAGGCAAACTAACTTAGGTGTGAGAGTTTGTAATAACGATTTTTTTGTTTTAACACGTACATACAACTATATACGATAGTAGGTTGAAAATAGCTTTTAAAAAAATTGGAGCGAGTATCTAAGGCTTACGCCGTTTAAATATTTTCAGACATGAAACGTGTATGACCAATTTGTCATATGCGGACGGAACTGGCACTTCACAATACTCGTTTTTATCTCGCTCTTAAAATTAGATGCGAACCGAGTACTTAATTCTCTATCCAGTATTATAATATTGCATTTTGCGGTTAATACTTTTTGTTTACTTTATTTAAGATATTCTCATAGAGGGCGTTCTGTTATTATTATTACTTGGTACAAACTAGCCTAAGGTTAATGCCTAATTGAATTAGAAACAAAATTTCTATAAATAATGTTAGTAAAAATATTACCATTAACAATTCCTTTTTTTCTACTAAGGAGAAGACACATAACTTGCTTTTAGTAGCAGCACTAGCACTACATTTTACTAGTAATGGTTTTAATTTTTTCTTTCTTTTTCGTTAATTGATGTAGCAAAGAACAGTACGTGTGTCTAAGGCTTTATATATATAAGGCGTATTACAAACAAGTCCGACGGCGCTTCGCCCTTGAAAAATCTCACAAGTAATAAGTGACACCTTACGACATCGCAGCAGCTGACACCCACAAATATCTTCTGTCACATCTCTAACAACCTCTAATAATCATGTTCGTGCATTAATTATTCGTGGGGTCGAGGTAAGTGAATTCTCGCTCGTTAGCAATCGTGCACAGTTCGGCTATGCATTAACAAAGAATATAAATTATAGCTTCGGAAAGTGAGAGTCGACGATGAATTACTCGAATGATTAAAACTGACTAAAACCATTTTATGTGACATTTCGTGAACATAAACATTTTACAAAACTATATCCATGATATTGTTTCTAATCAATAAAAAATTAATGACATATATAATAATTAATGTGTGAATATGGTAGACATAATATTTTCTTGAAATGATAACTGCCTTATTTTAACTTCGGTTTTCCGCTATTACATTTAACGCAATGATGCTGTAATTGCAATGATTTCCTGACAAAATTGTATAGACATTCGCGCTAGTAATTTTTGAGGATCTCGTTTTTACTGCAGTAAAATTAACTGGATACGGTATAGCCGATTATAGTAATAAAACTGAAATTACTCCATTCGCCTCTCCTTTTGCATATTGTCTCTTCTGTTATCATTCAATAACTTGTCATAGAACATATGGATGAGTATGTCAATATCTGACTCTGTAATAGAAACCGATGACGCGTGAACGCAATTTCACAGTTATGCATTACGTGCAATATCATAAAGCGGTTATTGTGTTGCGCAAAACCGCCGAATTTATGAAAAAGAAACATCGATTTGGTTCTTGTCACGAGACAAGTGCGGCTCTAATAATTGCGTAGTAACCGACCTGATATGTAATTCTTGTCAGTATGTGAGGTTTTTTAAGTTGACGTGACAACTAAAAGCACCCTTTTTTGTTACTTGTAAATGTAAACCTATATATATATATATAGGTATTTACGTATATTAACATAGGTAACCCAACAGATTTTTCTGTCTATCTAGCTCGGTAACGCCGCACAATTGGATAGGAAATGGTATTACGTGGAGAAATCATTGACGGCTAATTTGTTTTAAATCTGATGTACATTACTCGTATTGCTTTTAGCGATCAGGCCGCCACTTGTGTCTCTACATGTAATTATATTTTTTTTAATGTATTGTTTGTCTATGATAAAGCGTTCTTCTATCTATTTTATAAGCAAATAAAAAAGAGACTAACAGAATACTGAATAACTATCAGATTTATTTGCGCAATCACAAGGTATATAATAGTATTTCTTGTGCTTTGACTAGTTAAACATTAGCTTTACATTTTATAAAACACATTCTTTCATTCTTTCATAAATAAAAGTTATATTTTGTGAAGCTAATGTTCTGATTCCAATGTATTGCTATTGAACCAGATTATTATATAATGGTGAAATAATTCTGCGTCGCGACGCGGACGAAACCCCAAGGTCCGTTGGCTGTGCTGTAAATAGCTGTGCTCCAATTTATCACCCAAATTGCCTCGGTCGGGTCGGCTCGCAGCGGGGCTTCATTATTTTCTGGTAAAAGTGAAAAAATTCGAGTGCAGTTAATGTCAGTGAGCTGTAGGGTTACCGTGTATTGGTTTTTTTTAATTAAACAATTAAATAAAACCAATTGAAGAATTTAAACTTGACATTAAAAAAGCTTGCAAAAATCAATGTACGTACAGTCGTATGACTGAAAAAAACGTGTCGCTCGTAATGATGAAAAATTCTAACGTTATCGTGTTACTACAAACATTCAGATCTATTTAGATGTTAACAAAAATTAAATAAAAAAACTCAATGTAATGTTTTTATTATTACATTCCTTTAATTGTGTTGTTGTGTAAACGGTCCTATTTATTCTTTACTTTTTAGGTTTTTTTATTGGACTAATTATTACTTAAAACCATGGTTCCCTTACTATCAAGGTAATTATTTGAGGCCTCCCAGTAATAAGTCGAGCAAACACACACGTCTCGCAGACTCCCACGGAGCGAGTCCGTACTCCAAGCCCCGAGAAGATCCCAAACTATGCAAACTTTGGGTGGCATCGGCCGCTCTTAACGCGTCGCTATGCGAATTTGGTACCGGGAAGTATTTGGCTGCAAAAAGTTGGGTCACTTTTTACCAGACGACATTTCGTTGTGATGAGCTTGTTGGATGATGAGTGGAGATTTTTGGGTTACTTGCTAATGAGAAATTTATATCTTATCTTATAGTAGACTATGTTTTTGACTTTGTCAATATACTCAATATGTACCTATTAGCTCAGCTGCAGATATCGTTTTGTCTCTCTGCTTTTTGCTCTCTTTTACCATTAAAGAATAATGTTTATTTGTTAAAACTATGGGTTTAATTGAATTAATCCTATTGTATAAATGAGTTTGGTTTTCCTCTGAAGGTAAAAGTTTACTGTTACTTTACCACTCGTCAGCGAGTACAGAAGTAAAAGTAACTTTCAGCGCTCGACCCTCACTCGGACGGTCACTCATAAACTTAAAGGGCGTAGTTCGTTACTCAATTGTCCGTTAATCCTGCTCAGGACTATTTTCTCAACATAAACTCCCTGTTTCTTTCTTCGGTTCGACTTTGTTAGTCAGAGTAAATAAGAACGAAGATAAAGGCAAACAGCTTTTCGGTGCCGACGTCCTTAATTAAGGCAAAAGTAAGTTACGGCTGACCGCGTATGGATTATAATATCCGATTTGATTTTGATTGATATTCTGACGCAGCAATTCGGCGCACTTGCCATCAGTGTGCACTCTTTCTTTTAGGGTTGTGACACAATGAAAAAAGCAAACACGGTTTAAGTATTTTTATGAGCGAAAATCGAGCATCTGACATAGGTAAAATAATTTTGATTAATTTCAATTACAGTTAATACAAACTTACTTTTATAAATATGCACTTAAGAATCTCAGAAAAATAAATTGGAAGTATTAGCTAGACACAGAGCGTATTTTTATTTTGTCCATTTTTGGAAAGAGACGATAAAATTAGATCACAAAAATAGTATACCAGTGACAATATTGAAGATATTTTGAAGAGTATGAAACGCGGGAAATCTCCCGATCACGACGGTATAGAACATTTATTGTTTGCTGCGAGATATGTGTGCCATGTCCTAGCGCGTCTTTTCAACCTCTGCGTGAGATATTGTTACTTACCTGAAGAGCTTATCTTAGCGTACCTTAGTTGTACCAATACCGAAATACAAAACGGGTGATATCTCGATCGTGTCCAATTATAGACCCATCTTTCTGCCGACGATTGTGGCCAAGGTACTTGAAGAGATTATACAATTTGGACGATGGTCAATTCGGCTTCCGCCCCGCCTCGGCCATATGACGGATATATACAATTTCCTTTAGAGAAAATATGGCCATAGGCCATATTTTCTCTAAAGCCGAAATTGTCAAATATTACAGAAGAAATGGTACCACGATATATGCAATTTTCATGGACTTGAGCCGTGCATTCAACAGCATTAATCATCATTTCCTATGGATGAAAATACACGGCTCGGGGTTGTTGGTTTACTAGCTTATTGGTAAAGTAATCAGACTAACAACGTCAGATGGGACTCCGAGGTCTCGGACAGCTATAGACTATCTTGCGGGGTGCGGCAGGGGGGTTACCTCTCCCGGCCTGATTAATTATTACATGACTGACTTGATCGTGGAGCTGAGCAGCACCCCAGCTCATGTTGGATGGCAGATTTGTCAACAACCTGAGCTACGCTGATGTCATGGTGCTGCTCAGTCCCTCGATCAAGGGGTTACGAAAACTCCGGAATATTTGTGAACGGTATGTAGAACATGACCTCTTTTTCAACAATAAGAAGACAGAAATGGTTATTTTCAGATGGGGAAAAGGTCCCGTTCATTTACCTGAAGTTCGTTTAAACGGCCAATACGAGTTGTTGGCAGTTTTAGGTACCTTGGCCACGTGGTAACGTCCAAATTGACTGGCGATGACGATTTCGAACTACAGAAACGTTCTTTGTGTGTGTTTGGAAACATGATCGCGAGAAGGTTTAGATCATTCTGCCAAACCTTTTACACCTGTCAACTTTGGACCGAATATACTGCGCGAGCACATAGCTCCATCAGAGTGGCCTACAATAACATCTTCAGGCAGCTTATGGGGCTATCAAGGAGTTGTAATGCGTCCGGGATGTTTTTTGATGCCCGCGTTGATACATTTAACGCCATACAGCGTAAGAGAAATTCCTCGTTCTTGTCCAGAGTTGACAGATGTAAAAATAGTATTATACGGAGTCTGGCTGATCGTCTGCCAATATCTGCAACGTATCGACCATGGCTGGCAATTGCAACCAAATTTATTTTTTTGCCTATCTTTCTTGGTTGTATTTATACCACCGTTTTGTGTTAATATGTCAATCTTGTATGGATGTCTGAGTCTGACTTTCGTTATTGAAATACGTTTTTTTTTCCATATATATATGTGAAAGTTGTAGTTTGTAAATAAAAGTAACTGAAAAAAAACGTATTATATATATATATATATATTAACATTTATATATATAAATGTTAAAAGTACAAAAAAGAACAGTGTTGTTTACAAACACAAACAGTTATTGCTTACTAGTTAAAACGTACATCCTTATAATATCTTTAATCTTCGTCGACTTCTCGACAAGATCTGACAAGAAAAGGGATTAAATTCGACAACCGTTAACAATTCCCGCAAATACAGTGCGATAGCGACCGAGATAACCAACTTACCTGATTCGACGAGTTATTTTGATTAACAGCATGTTATCGAAAATCGTGTTTGAGATGCGAATTTTTATAACATTTGACATCTTGTGATGAAACGTACAGCCGATTAACTACTGAAGTTGGTGGTATAAAGACCGAGAGATAATATTAATTGAGTGGAAGTTCGGATACAGTTTCGCCAATTCCGTTTATGAATACATATTTAAATATTTGATCATTAATATTTATTTTAGTTGTTAATATTTAGTACGAATTAATCCAGTTAACGAGAAAAAGTATTTATAGTTTCTAGGTAGAAATGGATTGATATTATGAATTAAATGGCGCTTAGGACATTTTCTGAAAGTTTTATGGTAACTTTCCGAGATTATAATATGTAAATTAACATGTTAACTGAATGAAAATGCTTAAAAACAATTATCAAAAATTCAAGACCCTCTACAAATCTGCTAATGATTCGCAGTTCATTTCAAAGTAAGAGTAAACTTTAAGTTTAGCTTATACTTGTTTCATAGTACCGTCAGTAGAGGCGATGTTCCTGCCACATTAGCGAGAGTAAGGAGTCAGAGGAATGCAATTCATCTCGATTTGTCTGCCAGGTCACGATGTCATCGTGACTGGACCGAATGCGGGCGCAGGTCTCGGTAAGTTTTTAGATTTTGTTGACTGTTTATTGGTTCTGGAAAAGATTTTTTTTAATTCTAAAATATGATTGCAAATATTTTAAATGAATCTTATTGATATTATTTATAGATAGTATATAGTTACTATTGAATGGAATTGAGGTTCCTCTCACGACCGCTAGTAACAGTTTTTAATTTCTAGATATTTACATATCATAAACATTTAGATATGTTTTGTGTGTCATGTGATTTAAAAATCAGCTTCATTTGAATGATTTTTCAAAGTTTAATGGGTACTCTAAGTACAAGAAAAGAAAACACGTTTTCTTTTTTTATTATGTTATTATTGTTTGTTGCCGACCGCGACCTAAAAATGAGAAAGTTATTTAAAGTTCTATTTTATGTACGATAGCGCTCGGATGGAAAAGCCACATCTGGTCTCCCATACGTACCTATATTGAGCAAACATTGCACTGATATCCTACTTCGGTGGGTGACTGCTCTGATAATGCTTTTTAATAAAAAAACAAAGTCCATGTGTTTTTTCGGTGTGTAAAATTCAACTGGTGCAACTTTTTAATGAACCTTATCGTGACGCAGAGCACACGCCGCGCCGCTTTGATTATTTAACCAAATTCAATAGAGTGCTTTGCATCATTTTCAAATTGTTTATGATGTATCCGTCATTATAGTCAGACGACCCTCCCATAAAACTACCGTCATGATGCAAGAGCCTATTTCAAAAAGCCTTATGCGACTCTTACTTACACGCAAAATTTTACTCTACACTGTGCTAAATTGGGTTGTAAGTCATGTCATAGTGTGCGACAAAGAAAATAATCTTATGATTTAAGGCTCCATATCTGTCAAGTACCGTCGATTATGTGAATCTGTTCGTGGACAAATAGGTTTATTGGCTACTGCCGTCGTAAAGTAACGTGATTTATAAGCCACGGAGGCAGAATGTACTAACTATCCTACAGGATCTGATGTCACTGATCTACCAACGTATCATATTTCAGGCACTATGTCACTCCAGCCCATAACTTTAGCGGGGCTAATCATGATACGCATTGCTGCTTAACCGATCAAGTTTTCAAGCAGTTTTTCTAAAATCTGAATAAATCAAAGATAAAAGGACTTACTATTATAAAAGTATGATTATTACTTACTATACGAGTATGACTGCTGAAAAGTTTCTCATTATACATGGTTACTGGTAAACAATTTGCATTGTCTAAAGAGTGGCTTCTGATGATCTATGATGATATTTTTACGACAACGTTTTTTCTAGAACTTTTATAAATTCGCTAGTAGAAAATTTGATAAAAATTAAACATTCCCGCGCGAACAAACGTATGGAATACCTGTTAATGCTGTCGTTTTATCTTCATTAGAAGCCTAATCGAACATTAATTACGTGAAGTTGTGAAACATTGATACCACAATTGTATCGTTAAGAGAAGCAATAGATCCACCACAACTCAGTTCTATATCTATAAAAAACTCGTAAAATTACAGCAATTCAGACACCAGGTGGTCAGGTGCGTTGCGGTTAGGGTTTTTTTACTGCTTTTTAACACGGATACCCAGACATTGAAGCAATAACCTTCTGAAGAATATTATGTAGCACCAAATCAATACAATATCAATGACAACTTCAAAACCATCACGAAAACAATCAAAACTTTACGACTTAAGAATTACTTAAGAGACTTTAGAGAATCGGTGAGAACATCAGGTTTCTTTTAGTAAAGGCGTGATGAGTTCATAAAATACGGAAATTTTGCTTGATTGAGCCGTTTATTGAGGCTATTGTACATTGAAAGTTTTTATTGTAAATTGTAAAGTAAATAAAAAAAGCTGTAAAGTCATTATAATGGTAACCACAAGACCGGTGTATCAGAAATAGCGGCGCTGTGTTGTGCAAGTCACATCTTAGCGTAAAGGATCAGCTCTCAAGGTCCTGCTCGCTCGTGCATGACAGAAGGTACGTGAATCAGCTCAAATTATAATTAAATCAGTCGCTATTGATCGACAATCAATTCACCATTTACAATTACAACTGACGTGCTAGGGCGCGCTATCTGCAAAGTTTAATAAAATCGATTTCGATGAATTTTTGCAAGCAATGGTTATCTTGACATCTCGCTACAAGCATAAAAATTACGGCCTAAAAATGTGAAAACTAAGGTTGAACACTTAATTGACGGTTTGAACTAAAATTATAATAAACTGATTCGGAAGATCTTCTTTTAACCGTATGACATACATTGGAGGCATATTACATTTTTAAACCAATGAGAGTCACATTAAATAGTAATAAACTCATAATTGCCCGATAAAGCGTAGTACATTGTCAGGAAGTGAAATCAGTTACAAATTCTTCATTTAATCACTACTAAAACGCAACAGTTAGACGTACATAAAAAAAATAAATCAATTATATCTACAATTATAATTTTTAATAACAGATATTAAAGAAGAGAGGACTGTTGCACATAATATGTATGTAGCGTATTTCAAATGTTTCAATCCAGCACGTGCTCACTTCGTTTCGTTCACCTTCGATATTCCCGATAAGATCTGAGACATATTAATCTAATACATAAATTAAACTAATATGCATGTAGGAGTTCGGAATATACACCCATTATAATTAACAAGCAATTTGGACAACTATAAAAATTTATAAACGGTAGAAAATGACATATGTGTACGGTAGAGCTTTTGGCTCTATGTTTGTTTAGTTTCCATAGGGTGCTTACGTTACTGAAGTTTCGAACCAGGGTACATTACATACCTATAGATTTAATTTTGCGTTTACATGAATTGCTTGTAAGTAACTGGTATTGGCATTGAATGCGATAGCATTCAGTAATCAATGACATTTCCGAATTTTCATACAAACAGCAAATTGTTTTTCCCACTGAATTTTCAAAATTCATACAAAGTTTATCTTGATGTACCAAAGTCGCCCCTGAGAGAATGTGCACAACCTTCCAGTAACCCTGTAAATAAGTATAATATTTCTAAATGTTGTAGACAAATAAAACATGATGTATTAAAAGACATTTGCAAACTACACATTATATATACCTACTTATACTCGTAAATAGTAGCGTCATTTGAACTGATACAACAAATTACGAAATATTCATTTAGTATCCGTAATTTATTTTTTACGATGTCTTACGAGTACCCATATCAAATCGAAAGAGTGCATTGTTACGAAGGCCAAAAGGTGGGCGTAGACCAGTTTTTGCTCATTCAAGATTGCATTGCGATAAATCTTGTAATAAACAATCAATTACCTGTTTTTTTGATGTCATTTGTTAGGATATTTTATTAGTCTCAAATCACTTTCAATTTTGATATCGGGCATTGATGTCGAAATTGATCTGAAATAATGTTAAAGTTGAGCTTTAGGTATTCATGACCTGACTTATTTTATGTTTGTGAACGTGTCTACCACAACAAACTTTTAATAAAATGGTGTGACAAACGTATAAACAAGTAAATTGTAGCTGCTAATGCACCAATCATCATATATAGGACAAAAGTTTTATGGAATGTAGTAGGAACCTCAGCGAAGGCATATGCTCGAAACATAAAATAATAACAGCTTACAATCAATACTTAATCCTAGCCGTTACTAACTCATTTATCATTTTATATATTCTACGTTTAGTACATTCTAGTTTGCAAGTCATAATTACAATAATTGTACTTCAGGAAACGTTTTAAACGTACCTAAGTGTTGCCTTTTTTACAAGCCTTGCGAGACATAACGAATCGATTAAAAAGTGTCATTATTGGTTCACTTTCTGAGGACTTGACCTTGCCTCGTCTTTGCCGACACCCGTCACTTCCAAATACCTACTGCGGTTGATATGACCCTAAGGTCTCTGTTCTCTGCAAGGTGATCGATTACATGGTTATCTTCTGTGTAAACAAGTTTTTGTTTTATACTTGTGATGTTTTCGTCGAGGTGAAAAAGTAAAGTACCTATTGGTTTAATTGACAACATTTCAAATTTATTGACCCCCCATTTTTATGGGTCCGTATTGGGTTGCATAAATTTAAAAAGCATAATTTAAATTTGCTTATCATAATTTAAATTTGGATATGTACTCTTCGTTTCGTATAACGTTCAAACAGAATACAAGTAAATCATTAGGCATACTATATTTTCCAATAACTTCTTTTATTATAATTATTATAACCATATACATTACCAGCATAAAATTATCACGCATATATTTTTTTTAAATAACGATTACTAAGCATACCAATTATTGGCATTTCACTCTTTGGCATAAAAATTACAAGTCATAACATTTAGAATACTATAATGTTAACGGGTACATATTTTTATTTTTATATCTAAGCTTGAAACTACTGCTGACCTAGTTGGCGAATACTGATTTGTATTGCAAGTAATTTGTTTATTCTGTATTTTTGTTAGTTTATTTTATATAGAATATAAATTAAATATAAACAAAAATAGGTAACTAAATTAAAACAAGCGCTTCAGTTCTGACGCTGTCGTTACAAGTAACATAACACTCCTCCTCGCTGCGCTCGTCAACGTATCTATTTACGACTTTGCCCAATACTAGCCTAAAATTAATAACACTATAGAAATATCATATCTTATGTTGCAGGTTACAAACTTTACTATGAATTAACGCTTCAAATATGACTAATTCATTTATGACTTAATTGGTTATGCATTATGCGTTTTGTATTTCATGATAAATTATCTTTAGGCATATAATATCAATTATACCCCTTACATTTATGAGGAATAAAATTATGATTAAGAAAATTAGAGTAAGTTGAAATTATGCCAGTAAAACCATTACTTATGCGTTTATGACACTCTGCTAATCATAATTTATGCGAGAAAACTGTATGCTATGCCAAACTACATTATGCTGAAAAAGATTATGCGATTGAAAGGGGTCATCTTTATAACCATAATGGAATGATCAAGTAAAAATAACGTATCCCTTTTTTTATTTTACTCAGAATGTAATAATTATGATTTAGATAGTAAAAAAGGGATACGTTATTTTTACTTGTTCATTCCGTTATCGTAATAAAAATAGGGGGTCAAAAATTTAAAATATTGTCAATTGTACTAGTAGTTAAGTTTCTAGGCCGGTTTTGAAATTTCATGCAATAAATTAGACCTCCAGTCAATATGTCAACATTATCAACCTATATTAGTCAAAGAAGTGGTGTTGTACAGAGCAACAAGCACAGTAAAGTTCCTCCATTTTATCAATGGAGTGTCCTATGGAGCGGATTTTTTGATCACTGATCAGGGTCAGCTGCTGTCTGAATTTTAATTCGATGCATGACACAGCTAGCCAAGCGTTTTGATGATTCGGAGTCCTCCAGATAGATGGCGTTTGCCTCAAACAAAATTGGCATACTGCTGAGCACAGGCCTCCTCTTACGCGTGCCATCCTTATTGGACCTAGACGAATGTCGTCCATCGTGATCTTACAAACTTCGTTAAGCTTGTAGGTATTTAGATTGATGCAGAATCCTATTACAGTTCAGAATAGTTTTTATAACGTTTTAATGTAATTACGACCTTGAAGAGCTAGGTCGGGTATATAGATCTCACCAAAAGACGAACACATTTAGGTTTTTGTCATTGTCAGTTTATTCTACTGTAAGCGAGCTAACCATCTCATATTGAAATAATACGTAAAAATTACGTCAATTTTATACAACGCTGGACGATTAGGAAGTGAAAACGATATAGGAAATATTATAGTAATTCGGAAATGGATAGCAGCCAAGAGTGCACACGAGTCTTACCGGAGCGCAGCGGTACAAGGAATCGTGGTCAAGAAATTGTCGACAATTTTCAAACTTTACCAGCCTGCCAAGCACTATTAATAGCCAAAATTTATATTTTCACCATCCATCAACACTTGTAACTATCAACAGCAAATTGATAAAAAACTATGAAGACCTAGAGATAATCTTCAATATCGGCATTCAGTACCAGCCAGTAACATTTCCTATTCGGAACATGCTGTTACTAGATTTGTTAAAAAAATACTCGCATCGTGAAAAAAATATCGTGCCAATTTCACGCAAGATAAACTTCGTGAGCATTTTTTGCCTGTTATGATGACAAAGTATTTCCTAGTTCTCAGTTAATTGTCGTCTTTGTGGTGAGCTGAGGTGAACTTTGGTTTTTGTGACTCTTCTAAGTGTATCGGTCACCTTGCACTTTCGATTTCGATCAATAGTAGGTATTTGTTAAACTGAACGCTGTCTAAAAATGGATAAGAAAATATGATTAGATTCTTGCATTTTACGTTCACGATAAACAGTCAATAATTGAAGAAAAAAACATGAATACTCTTTCTAAAAAAGGTTCTTTTCGCTATCCAATTTGTTTCATTTTTCTAGCGCATAATGCCAAAAAAATCAACTCTTATATAGACAGTGTTATTTACAATCGCATATTAGGTAATTTATGGTGGCAGTCGTAGTTACTAGCATTATTTACAATAAAGTTGGATAAAATACTGCACTAATATATGTATTAAAATATCTGTAACATACTAATGTACTATAAAACTTAACTGAGAGGTATAATAGATTGCAAAACAATCACTGCCGCTGTAGAGCAGATTTATGAGTATATAGTACGTATTAAATGTATACATATCTGTGTGACTTAGCTGAATTAAAGTTCATAAATTCATTTTACTCGTAATCGTAATAACATCTCAGGCTCCATCACCGCTTTACATTATAGGAATTGTGGTTAAACTTAAGCCTATTTAAGATATAACGTTCATTCTCCACATTTTTATAAAAAAATCCTTGTATCATAAGTGGCTCAAATCGACCATTTTGCCGGGTTTTAAATCTTTAAATACAACAATTTTGCCGTGACGCAAACTTCCCTCTCAGGTTTTCCCCGTTTCGCACACTTTTAATCGTAGGTAGATAAACGCCTAAAATACGACTTTTGCGGTGGCCTTTTACTGTCCTTAAGTGTCTCAAATTGGTGAGAAGGAAAGCGACATTGCAACCAATTAAAACAAGTACCAGTAAGTAACAAATTGACCATAAAAAGGCACGGAACACATTGCGATGCCTCACAAGGTTATATTGAAAACTATTGGAAAATTTTAAGAGCTTGATAGCACAAGTATCTAAGAAGTTTGTGATAACAGTCAAAGCAATCTTTAATCTTTTATTTTAACAATAACAAGTTAGTATGACATGTTAGTAAAACAAAGGTGGAAAAAATAGTAAAATAGACACTTCGATAAAAAAACTTTATTAAACCAAAAATAGATACAAGTACACCTAATATAAACATTGCAATGTAAAATATGTACTAAATCCTACTAAGAACATTCGTAAGATGAGTGAGGAACAGTCCGTATTCCGTGACAGCTTCTCTGTTTTAATGCATTTAAATAAATAAAAATAAAAGACTATCATACTTTAATTAACAATGGCTCCAATTAACGCTGAGCGACATTCTTCGAGCCTCTTCTTTCTCCACGCAGCCTTGGTGGCTTCGGTCTTTAAGCGAGCATCAAATTCTCGAAACTTTACACTGTAATTTTTCCACATAACCGCAAAATTGCTATCAATTTAAGGAGTGCACTGTCCTTGGGCGAAGCCATACGACTGACTGTCTCCAAGGTGGTCCAATGGATTAATTACTTTCGATAACCTTGCTTTACGACGAGTTTTAAGACATCTAATATTGATTATGAATTGAATCGAGGAATACATTAATGGATCGTAGCACTGGACAGGTGCTTGCGTAACGGATGCTTGACGTATGAAATAGAAAGTTAGATAAGACGCTTTGATTGGTTTCAGCCTTGTTTAGTTGCATGCAAATGCTGTTACATCAAGCAAACAGTAAATTAAAGATCTGTATCCGCAGTGGCATTCTTTTATTGCGCTCCGAGATGATAGTTTTATATTATTCAATAGAGTTCCAATAATACATTGAGTTTATAGGTGTTGGTACAGTTTATGTTGCTATAACTTTAGTTAGCAATGTAATTTATAGTGCGAGAGTGAAGGAAGTGTATCTTTGATTACAATAGTCCGTTTTATGCTTGTGATTACTTCCGTAACAATCTGTTACGATTTACTTTTGGTATCATTTAACTGCTCGCTTTCTTTAATCAATGTTTAGATAGCAAAACGACCTGTGGGGGAATTATAAATAAGTTTATACAAGTTATTAAGTACAAGAAAAAAAATGTTTTTTTACTTGATGAGGCGACTTTTTGTTTATACTCATTATAGTACTTAGTAGAGTTCTTGTTCACAGGAATTACGAAAGCTACGGTGTAACTGTGTCCGTGAATGCTGCAAGGTATTGAAAGAAGAAAGCAATAAATGGATGTATAATAAACGTGACCAGGTGTTAAAACTTGTTTAATTTTAATGTATTATGATGTTTTTTTATATTTTACATTTTTGTTTGCATCAAAGCTTAGCCCATCAGACATCAACGAGTTAAATGATAATACGGCTGTATCTATTCGCATTATATTCAAAAATTTGGACAGTCATAGGTCAAAATACGTTGGAACTATAAGATAAAATTCCATGATTAAAAATAAGGCATAAATAACCTATGCGCTAGGAATGCGAATTTCACGCTAGTCCGCCCGCACAGCTCAGCTATCAAATTAGCTACGACACTATAGATTAATAAGCAAAGCGCAGTTAGTGTAGGCCTTAATAAATTTGTCAACGCCTCGGATAGGGCCGGACAATGAGTCGGCCGTGAATTATAGTGTTGATAGTCCATTAGTCTCCGGAGCAAGGAATAACGGCAGTACAGATGTAGGGCTTCAGGATGTGGTTAGATACTTAGTAAGACATAATTTATTATGACTATATTCCATGGGGTGGCCTATGTTTTGAAGAATTTCATTATTTTAGAGGCATTCAAGATAACTCCTACGCCATAAAATAAATATATCCTACAAATCCGGACTCATCAAATCCCCAAATTTCAGATTACTAAGTTATTTTTTACAGCAAATAGCATCACATTTACAGCATAAGGGTTACATAATACCCTTCAACTAACCAAGGAGGTAGAATCCACACGTGTAACCCATATATTTTATAAACACGGACAAGTATAAGACGAATTAATTAATTACTAAACTCGAATTAAAAAAAACTACTTACAAACTAAAACTTATGTTAAGAGACTTATTGATAAGAGAAGGGTCCACAAAATGTCAGTTATGTAATGCTTAATTTATATTTATGTAAAACCAAAGCCAGCATTCTGAACCTGATGTAAATACTAAATAAAAGAGTATGAAATATAGTGATTACCCGCGACATCGCCCACTTGATATAACTTTTTCGTTAATGTCCAATTGCACGGTGTGTATTAAAATTGCTTTTCCTTTCTTCTAGATATTATTTAATCCCCTATTTCAAACTCTCCAAGCCCCTGTTATTTCGCATTTATAATCATCATCAGCCAGAAGACGTAAACTGCTGAACATAGACCTCCCCATTTATAATTTTAACACGTAAGAGATTTTAAAGTGATAACTAAATATTTGTAGCTTAGAAGGTATTTCCAGCATCCTTAATTTCAGGGATCCTTACAAGTAATGGTCTGCGACAGCGGTAACTTACTAAGCGATGGTATCGGTTGTCGATATGCCCCTTTTTACGAGTATTACCGTTTCGAAGATACAGAAAGAGTCTGCAAATCTAGCTTCTATAAAGTTTATTGTCTTGTCAACGATGTTTTCGATCGTGAGACTATAGACCCTTCTAGATGTGTCAGATTGTAAATCTTTGGCAAGTTTCTATATTCAAGGGGAAAGTCTTATTTTCCTTCTTTGGTTTATTTTGTTACATTTAGAGGGAAGTATTTTTTAACAGTAGTGGGAAACAGTTAGAAATATATTTTAACGTCTATATCACCCTTGAACTATTAACCCAATATGGGCCCTAGGGTCATGTAAGTTTGAAAAGTAATAGCAATTATTGTGGTTCTATAGCTGACTGTTCATTCTTACAAACCATAGATGGTACAAATGATCCGACACTACTTCAAATATTTTCTGGAAAAGACCGGTTTTCAGCATAAGACTGTTTATTATGCCTGTGTTGATTACAATGAAGAATTGGGTAATTGCAGCAGATTTATTATTAAGAGGAAGAGCAGTCTATAATAGTCGCGTCTCTAGGCGTCTGATGCGGCCTTAGCAATCTCAACCTGAAATACTATTTAACTGAATCCACTTATGTCAAATGCCACTTATCTTGGGTACACTCTAATTAACTAACTTATAGTTTCAGCCGCCATTCTCAATCCGTTACAGAATATTATCAGCTATCAAACAGCCATTAACAACGCGGTACGTTTAATCGGCATCAGTAACGCACGATTTAACCACGTTTAACGACGAATTAATTCCGAATTCTACAGTGAACTAAATACCTTTAACCTTTATCGGGCTTCTATTGAACATTTAGTAGAAGCACGTGCTTGAAAAAGACGGCGATATAGTTGAGATAGACTAGTAAGGCCATGTATACAATATTTATATCCTCAAAAATAAGAGCTAATAATAGACAAGCAAATGCTTGCTCCAGTGAATATTTCTTTTATGGCAAAGTATTTGTAAAAAAATTAAACTTTTTAATAATTTGTATTTTATGTACGCGTATTCCCTATTGTATTAGTGAATTATAAAATTATTACGAATAAATAACACAGAAAACCTTAGTTCATGTTAGGGCGAGGTGAATTTATGTGGGTGCACTAACTATATGCTATCTCAGTGGGTATACATAATAGTCTCGTGAAGTAAATTTGTGTATTTTTACCAACTACAGATAAGACAACCACGCCTTGAGGTTGTAGGTTTTTTATCGATTTTCTAAAATAAATTTATTTAACAATCGGTCTAGTAATTTGGTTTTATAATTACAAAAAACTGTCATTGGGCCTGGCGTATTGAAGTTGGCAGTCACTTTTGTTATAAAGTCTTGTTTAGGTTTCTGTAATGTTTATTTTAATTTACTTTCTTTTTTGGTAGAGCAAGTAGTATAAGATAAACCATAGTTTATGATATTTTATATTATTTTTCGCTGTCCGTCTATCCGTCCAGGCTGTATCTCTAAATATTCTCGTAGCTAGACAGTTAAAATTTTCACAGATAATGTATTTCATGTGCCGTTATAACAACCAAGTCCTAAAACAAATTGTATTCTGTTTATTGTATTTGTATATGTCCTATATATCATAGTTGTTTTTTTTACTAGAGTTGTATAGATAATAAAAATAATAAGTACGGAGCCCTTTGTGCGCGATTCCCTCCCACTCGCACTTGACTGATTTAGTTTTACACATTTTCATCAATCAAGTCTCCATTTTGTTTTGTTTGCTGAAAGTTTAGATTTCAGATTTCTTGATATAAATAGCCAAACGTCCGTAAAACATTAGCATAATAAATCTTTTAGTAGATATCACATGTCAATTCATCTGAGATTTCTTCAGTGAGTCAAGCCCTTAACTAACTACACAATTAGATCCTTCGTGCAATAAGTCAAACAAGGGCTTAATTAAGATAGGGCTTCTTGCGCCTACGCACATGCGAACATTCCAGATAGAGAGGTGGATAAAATGATAAGTTTCGTGCTCGTGTGTAGTGTCAAAGTTTAATTAATTATACTTACACTCTTGAAGTCTCATACTTCTACATTTATATTGGTTATTTCTTAGAAAATTTATCCAATTTTATTCATCTATTCACTTATGCTGCTTGGATGTAAAATTTATCATTTGTAATCGATTTTAACAATATGCTATAAATATTTTATCCATAAGTGATGAATCACAGTTACTACCTTCACAATCGTAAGATCCTTTTTGCCTCATGCGTGCGGTTTATTCCGCGCTGTTCCACGCGACATAAAATGCAATATAAATAACTATTTTGCCCCCTTAGAGATTGAATTTACAAAAATCCTTTCTTAGTACACCCCTACACCATATATTGAATACACCCTACAAATTTCATGTGACTAGGTTTACCCTCTATGTTGATTCTTAGCAAATATCAGTCAGTCAGGATTCGCTCTTTTATACATGGTTTACCGCTAGGGGTTTTTTTTTTTCGAATTCAGAATTGTTCCCGTAGTAAAAATTGTGACCCTCTTCGGTCTTAATACACCCCGAACCGATGACCCTGTTGAAATTTCATTTAATTAGACTAGGGTTTCTTTCTGTTACTCATCTCATGACTTATAAAACGATCGAGAACTATTGTTTCTCAATAAAAGAGCGGATGATGGTTGAAACCGCCACAGCGCCACAGCGCCGCTGGGCGCGCGTGGCCGCTCCATCATTTATCAACAGCGGCGGATACACGACGAACACTTACCACTGCTCACAGCATAAGACATAGCGGAAACCTTGCCCTGCTTTTAGCTTCCTCTGCATTGCATCAAAATATGCCTAATACGGTCACATATTTCATTTATTATTTTTCTGGTACAATGTATTATTACAAACTTCCAAAAGGAGGAAGTATGTACTCAATTCAACTGCACTTTTTTAATGTGGCCTATTTTCCCGAGGATGGCTAAACTAATTTGAATTATTTTTTCTTTTTGAAAGGTATATGTAGATATCCGAAGTCCCGTTAAGTTATAACAAAATCGATCCAGTAGTTTGGTTGTACAAATAGCTCTTGGAGTTGGTGTAGTAGTTCTGTTGCATTGCCATTCAGCGTGCTGGAGACGCCAGCAGCAAGCTGGGTAAGCTGCATTCTGGCGGTAGGTTTGACCATTATCTTATCTGTAGATCTTTAGTGGTCTATAGATTACACAACTGCAAGTTTATTGTTGTAGTTTCTGCGTTTTGGGTCTGCAATAATGTGTTGGTGAATTCTTGAAAAAATAAGACTGTCGTTATTTTTCTATTCACTTAACTATTTTAATCATCTTAACATCTTAACTATTTTAATCATCTTTCGAGACTCTCTTCAAAACATATAAACGGGGCTGCAAAGTCCTGAATGTTAAACAATAAATAAAAATTTGATCTGAAATCTTCTGCAGTCTGCCTTTAACTCAAACCTTGCACCATCTCCAAGCTAGTACTGTCCCTTCAAACTTCCCCCTCCCCCTACAAAAGGCTAGTTGCGCACGCGTCGCCACGCCTTGCTCTGGTGAACTCTAAATACTAGCACATCACAGGTCATCTACTAACAAGATCTGTCTATATTTTACTTTCTGGTAGGTACAAATTACGTAATTTGGTTTCTCATATCAATAACTCAACTCATTAAATCTCAACGAAACAAAAAACACGACTATTCCCTAAAGTTTAAGTATTTTTTAGTCCTTCAATGACATATTATTTAAAGGTATTTACCATAGTAATGGTTTTGACCGAGCTAGAAAAGCGACTCTGTTTCGAGTCTGGCAAAATATTATTTCATCTGTCAATTTGTATTGACGAATCTGTGTATGGGTCCGACGAATTACTAAAAAATTTTAGTCGTCGTTGACATTCGATTGGTACAAAATGCAAAAACATCAACATAGATTTTATTACTATTATAAACATAGATATTATTACTCCAAGAACAAGGTCTAAGAACCAAAAAAAAAAGGATCGAAAAACCAATGACACAAATCGATGATGATTATCGCAACTGTGGCAAGGAGTGAGGAAGTTATGTCATTTGGTAATAATGGACGCAATTTGCGCAATACTGTTTTTTTAGTTTGCTATACTAACGTAGGATTTTAGACTATTCGTATTATCTAGTACCTATATGAGTTATTACACTATTGGGTTTGTGCTGCAAAACGTTTTAGGTATAGAAATATAGTAGTCAAAAATATGGAATTATGTTATTTGAAGTTAATTATTTCTAGTAATATTACTACTACCAGAATCCTCATTTATCGAGCTTTCGGGTTTTCGATAAGTTCGCATAATATTTGTGTATGAATTTTGAGGATTTCATTATGTTTTCAATGAAAATCGTGAAATAATTCAAATGAAATCTAATTAATATTTTCCTTTCCAAAGGTATTTCTATAGATAACTATAACATAAGCAGTAAAGCGATGCAATGTACCAAAAGAGCCGTCCCCGGCGCAGGCGCACGAATGACCCGCAATCGATGACAGTCGACATCAATACGTGAGCCAATGACTCCGTGAACAATCCATACGGTTTGACGGGGCCACCGGCAGGACACGGGTTTCCACTTAGGCCAACCATTATAAACCGACTTCTAAAATGAAGGAGGTTCTTAATTGGTTTTCAATGTTATGTATGTCGATTTCTCCGAGATGCTTGTTTTTTTTAATTTGAAAGTAGGCAGTCATATTCGATTCAAATTATTTTTACTTTTATTTATACGTACGTCCAATCGCTCCTCTGCCAAACAACCGAATATAAAATTAAGTACCAATAAACTTATATCGAGAGTGCCTTTGTATTGCTCGATTTGTCTGGGCCCCTGCCGTGTCCCCAGTTTACCGCTGACACTGCAGATTTTAAAGTCCAAGCCATATTGAGGTAAATAACCCTAAAATTCAACGTATATCGTCTAATGCATAGCAACATGACAATGATAGAATCTCATAATGATTTTTATTAGATTTTCTTGAGTTCTTGACTTTTGGATTCCAGTTAAGAGATCTTTGACATTAGCCACTTTATTAGAACAGTATTTTCCTGCTAGGTAAATGAGGTTAAAAATTATAAGGGCGTTTTTTAGTCCGAAACGCGCAATCCAAACGTTATGTGGTAGAAAGAAAAAATGGAAGTATGGTGTGCAAAGTGGACTACTCCCACCAACATGGTAAATACCTGGGGCATCTTTATCGTCGGGGGCTATTTTCGTAGCATGCTTGTTGACTGTTTGACAATTACATGGCCATTCTTGGATATGACAGACAATTCAGTAGGTTTTAAAACGGTAGATCTTTGAGGGAAAAGCTCAATTATTAGGATAGGTTGGTTTAACTTCCGAAACTTTTTAGTAAATAGAACATCCAAATTTTTAGGGTTCCATAGTAGAATCTTAAAAATACATAAGGAGATTAAAAGTTTCGCTCTGTCCTTGTGTCCGTTCCTTCGTATGTGGCCATAAATGCGGGTATTTTTTTTCGTTCTTTAAAGTGTATTGGCTCAAAAATGCTCTCTTAAAAATACCAAGTATTAACCAAATACATTGACTGCATGTGGTTGAAGATGATTGTATTAAAATAAATGGGCTATTGTGATGAGAAAACGCCACCTGACAATTTGGATCACACTTACATAAGTTCTGTCACTTTTGAGATAGATTCAGGGCGTTATTCTTGAAACGTTCGAATGAATTCATCACTTGCCAATGACGGTACTTACGAACGATATTCAAAAAGTCGCATTGTGTTATCTTTCAACAATGTCAGGGTCAAATCCCTTATTGACTAGGCTATGAATAACTATATATTTACTGATATTATTAATCATGTCACCGACTCACGCTTTAAGTATACCTACTCATAAATTGTACCCAATTGAATCGTCAAGAGATATCCATTCAAGACCATTAACGAATGTTGCCTTCTGTAGGTGATTAAGCCATAACTCTATAGTCATCAATTCAGTATCGCACCAAAAAATAATTGAACTTTTACCTTCACACCCATTTACACAACTTGCTTCATGAAGCCATAATTGTACATTAAAAGTCTGCGATAAACACGAAATCTTCAAATTGAAGTCATCAATCAATGCTCACAAAATATATAAAAAGCTTGGAGCTTTTAAAGCAATGAATCATTTTGACACTGATGTCTTTATTCTTCGGCAGTCAATGCTACAAGCCTGTTCCTTGTTTATGACGAACCAAGATCGAGATCCTTCCTGTCTGATACCTGATGCGAACTCGATAAGTACCTGATAACATCTGATTTACTCATAACACTGTCATATTTTGAATTTTTGACTTCACAACTTCGAAGCTTTACGTACAGCATTACAACAAGAGTTTCTCAAACTGTGGAACGCGTGTCTCGCTTATCATCAGTAGGCTCAAGTTCGTGTTCGTGTCCAAATTTAGCAAACATTGATGGCCCATACAAAAAATGCAAGTGGGTAGCTCTCGCGGTGTTTATACATTGAAATTTAACCACTTGTCATAAAATGCAATTTCTGCTCGAATTTCCCGTTCGTGTTTTTTTAAAGTTAGAGAATCACCTAGTATTACTTGAATACCGTTACCTTTTGAACCGTTGACCTATTGAAATATTAAACATGATTAAAATATAATTTAGTAAAATCCTCCGAGGCGCAAAGTTTGGGAATCACTACTACCATATATTATATTATAATAATATTCCTCTTCAAACTGAATAACCTCAATAAATTCAAGGAATAACTTAAATGCCATTATTAAGTCAAATTATTATACATTTATTCGTAAATTACAATAAAATTACTCTCTAATGTAATCCGAGAACATAATTCAGCATGACAATGAAAGGATGTTATTTTATATATGATGAAGCAATTACTGAATTGTCTTCATGATAAATCAGGTAAATTCTGTAATACTATATATTTACAATTTGCCCAAAATACAGTTAGAATAAAGGTCAAACGCACATTTTACGTATAAAATTTGTAGATATTTGTTACAGCACTAATTGAAGCAGATACTTTAATATTTTGGCTCAGGTGGGACGTCCTATCATTATTATGATTACATACTCATTTCAAATAAGTATTATTTCGCGGGCGGAACAAATTAGGTCTTCTTGTATCATGCTTGTTCTTTTAACTAATCAGATAATCTGAACTAAATTAGAATCAACAATTGGGTTTTTTTTTAAGATAGCTCTTGTTTGTTTACATGAGTCTTTCTTGTTGTGACTAACAACTTTTCCTTTATACATTGTCAACAAACAGCGCACACAGTTTGTGAAACTTTACACTAATAATGGATTAGAATAATAAACCGGTTTATGCCTAGATGGGTATAATGTCACTTATCTTAACCAGACTAAGTATACACCAACAAATAAATCTGTGAACACCTTATCCACCAAATCAGATGAATACTTTGGACGCTAGTAATTGGTATAGGATTAAGTGGAAACAGCCCTACTTTAGCCTTACCGCCCGGTAAAAGAAGAAAAAAAAACTGATATGTGTACTCAAAATTCACTTAACACTTAAATATCTATTACATTTTCAATTTCAAGTGAAACTTTGATACCGCAAGTCAAAACGCATCGTCACGCTCACACGGCTAAGTAGGCTCCAAGACGTTGCGATCGATTTTCGTTCAACAGAACAGAGTAAAAATAACCAACTACAAATGTAGTGTGAAATTAAAGAATCGGGCAACACTACACCCGGATTGGGTCGATTGTTTAACCACAAAACTCATTTCAGATCCGTACGCGTAGTCTGGGAGAGAACGGGTTAAAAACATGACATGCTCATAGGCAATTAACAACCATCACCAACAATTAAATTAAATTAATAACCAGCAATTAATTTCCATACGAAAGTATTCCTCAATTTCCTTCCTCTTTTCTACTTACGCTTCCTTTTACGCTAAAGCTCTTTGTTTTTTTACGCTTTTTATTCTTTAAGCTTTTTGTTTGCTGTAAATGAGGTAGGGAACTTAGGAATACTTTTATATAGAAATTAATTGATGATATTTACTGTAATATTATTTCGAAAATAAAAATTATAAGGAATAAATACACATCAAAGTAATTCAACTTTCAAGAAACACGCATAATGTGAATCCAACATGTCTGTGAATTCAAAATTATTATAGCAAGATATTAATTATGGTTTTTCCGGTAAGTCGAAGAATTTTATGCCTCAGACTCCTAGACTAAATCATGATTGCGAAGAGCACAGAACAAAGTAAACCATCGCAATGTAATTTTTAACAGTAAACTCGAGTGGTATCTATCACGAATTATCTACGTAATCCGAGAGGTTTCACTTTTTACGATTGTTAGAAATTGATAAAATATTTTGCGATCATATCCAAAGCAAAGCTAGACACAAAAAAACGATGTGACATGAGATGACACTGGCGAATTCCTTACATGCTTGTGTAAAGTTGTATATTATCATAAAAAAGAGAAAAAATATTATTCATCTAACATGACATGTTAACCTATTTTCGGAAGATAAAAAATATTGTATTCTTATGTATAAACTAGGCGTGTTTATTTACTTACATAGATACATTGAGTTACATCGATAGATACATAATACATAGAGTACATAGAGTTTAATTATTTGATAATAAAAGCATAATTTTTAGGACTAAGACTTTCGATACTAATTTTACTGCTGTAGACAAACATAGGCGTAGGGAAATTATAGAGCTTACGTATTTTTAAACGATGATTACTTACTCGGATTTTCTCATACGCTGCACTGACACTGTAGTTTAAAAAATAACAATTTACCTCTCTTATCCGTTAGGTACAGCAACTTTTTTTAAACTTAAGCAAAGTTGACAATACACAGACCTATTGAATGGATTCAGTTCTTTTTTTATAGGCATTAGACTTATAGAATATAAACTTGCACTGACCGCAACTCACCTGATATAAAGCGTCCACGCGGCCTAAGATGTAGCGCACTTGCTTAGGAGAAACCGATTCACACGCGAGTTGAAAAGACCGAAAACTCGGAAAGTAGAGAACTCGGCAGCGCATTCTACAATTCACAATGACACGAATTCGGTAATGGATATCATATTAATAAGACTCCTATTCTCGCTACAAATCGTATCTGAAAGATTTGCATTTAACAACCCAACACAATTTATACAAATACAATGTATGTGCCAAAGATGTCAATTGAAGGGGATTGTATAGGTACTGAATCTCAGTTGGAATTCGACAGGGGCTGGTATCGTCAGGTGTGGCAACGTGACTCACCGCTCGCCTCTGAATTCCGTAGATAGCCGACTCCTTTATTCACGAATATCGAGCAACGAGATGCCCTTTCCATTTGCGAATTTGAATATTGGCTAATGGTCATTGTTTGGCCAGATTATGCGTCGTAATGAAAGCGTTTATTGCGATTATGCTAATTTATACTAGCTATAATGTATTTGTTTAGTTTTAAGGTAGTATTTTATTAGGAGATCTGGTCGTGGTTGGAATTGTTTTACCTCACAATTACAATCGAAATCAGTATATCTATTGTTAAGATAAAAAAAGAAAAAAAGATGATACAATGTCAATAGATATGGAATTAAAGTAAACTCAAGCTTTCATTTAAACATAATTAGCAAAATACGAACAGTTAGTCAAGTTTTTAACCTATTAAAGCACTTGGACCAGAAATTAGTTTGCTGATGCTTTACAGATGAACTTGTGTATTTTATGCGCGTAAGAGTAAGTACACAATTAAATATTGAGTATCAAACAGTTAATGCCATTGAGAAATCTATGGTTAATGTATTTTTATGTATTATCAAAAGTCTAACCTGAATTGTCTGAATGTACCGTTTCTTGTGCCCACTAGAAACACATAACAAGCTAATAGGTAAAGCTTTGAATAATCAGCATACAAGTACGTGGTAATTTGTCGAAACTTGTTCAGATGCCAGCAATTACATCGTAAATTCTTATTATTTATCACTCTTGATTACGACGCTACAGTCGGCACTACAAAGATGTTCCATGGTTCATGTTCAGGGCCATATTATTGTTTCCTCCAATAAATGATGGATGGTAGGCGTTTGAGCGTGCTTTAACCATGATTAATAGTGACTAAAAACAAGGGACGTTTGACCCGATAAGAGGATAATTTGACAACAATAATTTGACAACCCTAAATAATTGCCTGAATGGGCCTCTGCCTCAATCACACCGATATGAAACAGCAAATAAGTATCATGTTCAACAAACTTTAATGGTCATGCTACCTATGGTATTTTCTGTTTAATGCCTAAACAAGTACGAGGAATAATCTTAAAGTTATAAAGTAATGGTATAAAATAAGTATCACAAAATTGACGTAAAGATACGTTAATAACAATTGTATATCAAGATCATTAAGCAACAAGAGTAACTTTACCTGGTCGTTTGTTATGTAATCAGTAAAAACATTTCTGTGTCATATATATATAATATTTATCGTTAAAAACTTTCTTTAGTCACAAATATAAAATGTTCAAATGTTTGCAAACATTTGAAAATGTTTAAATTTGTGACTTACATATTTGTCAACAAGCACAAGCTATCAATCGATCGCAAAATAGCAAGCGTCAAACCATAATTATGTATTTTCTTTATAATTTGGGAATACGAGTAGAAACATTCTACTTTCGCTCGATTATACACTATATAAAGACGCAACATTATAAACAAGTGAATAACTAGTCGAATGCACATATCAATCTTCGCATCGACATTTCGGTGTAACGCTAACTCCATAATGACTGGTGAACGCACGCAAGCTTACATTTTAATCGACATTGCTGGGGGCATCACTGTTTGTAAGAAAATATTGCTACAATATCATCTTTTAATCGCAATATTATGCAAATTATCGCATCAGATGTCCGCAATCTGAGAAGCACAGGTCACGAACGGTCAGATTAACCAGATTATTGTACAAATTTGTCGTTAAAAACTTTCTTTTTGCAAACTTTTCGCGTTTCATATTCACTAATTGAAAATTTGCAATTCTATTGCATTAATAAAAAGTTCATTTTGAGATTGAACTCGGAGCGGGCCGATGTTAAATTAAGATAGACTGAATACAAACATTTAAAATCGACGGACAACTTTCCATTGCAAGCAAAAAAAACGATGGATATAGCACGGTCACACTAAACAGAATATTATGAAATACTAAAAGAGGTATAGAGGCTGAAATATCTGAATAATAGTATCTGAAACTGTCAATGGTTATAGTGACAACAGTGATAGCAATTTACCCACATAACCCCACAACAAAAATAATTGCTATCACTAAAATAATTATAGATAAGCACTACCTGAGAACTTTATGCGTTAAGGGTTCCATTACTACAGACTCTACATAACCCTAGTTTCACTCTGTCCATACGTCAGTCTGTCTGTCCGCAGTGGGTTCTACTTTTATTATTATAGACATAACCATTTTTTATATAATTTATAGGCTTGAGCTTAACCGCAACACGCCTGATGTAAAGCGACGATGCAGACTAGGAAGTAGCAAGTTTGCCTATCAGAATGCGGGAAATTTGACACAGTTATATTTTGTGCATTCTTATATAGGTAGTTTTTTTTTATTCAAAGCATTATGTTAGCATAAAAAGTTTTAAGTGTGATATCCATATTTAAGAACCGTTTAGCCCATTCTGTTGTGTGTTGTACTCGTATTATGAAATAGGTTTTTCTAAATCAATGTAAGCAGTAATTTACCTAACCTAAAGCATTGATTTGGATATAATGGTCTCATAATAGTTATTCGAAAAGATAGTAAATCTAAGATATGAAACCTTGCAGTACGTCTCGACTTGCACTTGACATTTACATTCTTAGTTCCAACTATTCAAATTTCACATAGAAGCTAGCGAGTAGGATTCAATAGTAGAATGTAAAAGATAAAATAAAGTCAAACCTACAGAGTTAATTCGTCCAAGCTATCTGTGAATTCAGAAGAAGTAATTAGGCGGCTCCAATGTTTTCTAAACTCTAGTAAAGTAAGTGAATGTTTATTAACCAAAAATAGAAATAAACTGAATAACAAAATTTAGACTTTTTAATTAACAAAAAATATATTATAAACGTAAAGGCTCAAGATCTAACGCGTCCTAATTTTTGTCTTCGGACTAACACAGAGTTCCTATAATTTACTTCGTAATTTTTCAATCAGTTGCAGAAACTATATTCCATTGCATGAGCTATTCAAAACATAAACTGATATAAAATCATAAACATTGATGTATCAGTAATGCGTTAACATTACCCCACTTTTGCGAGTCCTTGCTTGAAAAAAGATTCGTTGAAATCAAACAAAATGTCAGGGTAAGTGGGTCGAAGTGTGATGGCAGTTGGATCACGTACGAGTTCATTGTAGAATGTAATACAGATGATGGAAATGATTGAGGCAGGCTTGGTTGGGCCGAAATAGCGGCAATCATCCGTGGTGGGACGTGCTGCGGCCACGCTGGTGTCAAGGATACCCGATATTGATTAGTTTGTGTTTCACTTTCAGGCGCTACTAGTTTTGATAATGCTCGCTGGGACATTCTAAGCAAACTACTCACTATTTCCATATAAAATCAAAAATTTCATTATTATAAGTAGCTTGTTGTGTTCCAATATTAAATTGATTGCATGTTTTAAAATAACCTAAATTAAAATTTCTGGATGTAAATAAATCGATGAAGTTTTTGTCGTTTTCTATGAAGTCGCCATAAATTTCGTGATCGCGAGATCAAAAGTTCGCAGTAAGTAAATACTTACCTAAATTTACATAAAGACAATCTAAATCACTGAGCTACAGCATTAGACTTATGTACCTAAGCAATTTTAAAATATTTAACATCGAAATGGTATTTAAATCACAAGTAGACATCGCCATAAGAAATTTACGATGCAGTGAAGCAAGTTTTCTATAATTAAACTATAAATTAGTCATAAAATCAGAGCTCAGTCACTATCATAATATTTGCACGGCACAGTTAAATATGCTCTAGAACCTTTTATTGTATAGTGGCATTTACAGAAAAGCAGGATCGGATTAAGGGCAAGGAGAATTCCTAAGAAGTCAAACAGAGTAGTCATCGTCGTCATTTTAACACAGCGTCCCACTACTAGGCACATAGTCCACCTAACTGGCCAAATTATCCTTCACTGTAACATAAAGTGGTACCTCATTTATAATAACAACTCCAATAACGCATTATTAGAAATAGTCATCTAGTGATCTCGGACACTGAAGTACCTATCCGTAACGTTAGAGTGTAATATCATGTAAATTAAACGCGATTATGTGGTCAAACTATCTTCTGATTGTCAATTTACTAGGTCTAATAAATGAAATATGACACAACTTACAACATACACTCTTTATGTGTACCTACGTTATCAGTTAGGAGTGTACTAAACTGAAAAATTCTAAACTCATCCTAAGGAACTAGTTTTATTTACTATGGGAACACTCAATTTGAGAAAAAAAATAGCTGTACCATGAAGTATTGTTATCTTCGTCGTCGCTAAAAACTGTAAAGACCCACTCGCTACAGCTTTACTCTCTTAGCCCTCCACTAAGTGCACAACAGAACAGTATTATAAATGCTAATTGTTCGAAATTGCAGTTATTATTTATTACAACTTTACCTTACCGTCGCAAATGACTATTTTCTTAACCAATTGTACTTTAATGACAAGAAAGATCGGCTACGACCCACCAGGTATTGACCTGAAATTGTACTGAGATTCAGATTAAATATTCGTTCTTATTGCTCGAAATTACGCGTATGAATACAAGCCTATACAATTCTGTACAATTTACACGAGAAAATAAGCAATTTTACAAGTAGGTGAAGTAAATTGAAAGGTATTACTGCTCGCGGGCGAAACCACCCTCAAAGTATCCAAATACGGGGTTATGATGACCTAAATCAACTGCCCGAATCGGTGCTGCCACTTTAATAAATTTGTAAAAATTAAAGTTTGTTAACTTTTAAACATCGTTAAGCAATTTTATTCCATAGTCAAAAATGGTATACTACATATTTTTCAACATCTACACAGAATATTTATTGAAGTATGTAAGTATTATTACATAGTATTTATTTATTGCATTTAATGAAAGAAACAACACATGTATGTAATGTGTTTTTTGTAAGCTTTATGTAGCAGGATTATCGACATATTTATGATATAATATACAGGGTGACTGTAAATAAACTGGCATCCTCTTAAGGATGACTTCTAACGACCAGAAGCAACAGTTTTTGTTCTACGACTTAAGAAAATTCCAAAAAAAACCATACATATGTTTGACGCGCGGCCAAATGTATGGAACACCTGATTTTTTTCTTGCGAATTATCAAAAGTCATAGAACAAAAATTGTTACTTATCTATCTATTGCTGATATTTGAAGCCACCCTTAAGATGATGCTAGCTGATTGTCAGTCACCCCGACTTTAACATATCTTATGTAGGTAGCTAACATCCAAGTCGTTTCAACCATACCGTACTATACCATACCAATGACGTACAATACCACATACATATAACACCAACTTATTACAAGACTATTGATAATGTGTTTATAAAAACGTTAAATACCACTTCTACATTCTCAACCAAAAGTTATTTTTCGGTTATTTTCTCGCACTCTACCCTGGCAACTCTGTTTGAAATAATCATGTCGGCTTTCCGCAGCTCGTAAACCACGGCTGATCGCTCCGGCGCGATGCTATTACAATATTTTCATTCTGGACAAGCCTTAACGATACTTTAAACGGTGCTTCAGACAATTTTCGCACCTTTATTTTTTTCCTTTTCCGATTCATATTTGCCTGCTCCCCGAATTCAATTTACCACTCATCGGTTTTTATGTATAGCGTTTAAAATTTTAAATTATGATAATAACGAACGCGCCATAGGCGGGAGGTGATCGTTTTGTGAATTCCCCAAACAATGCAAAAATGATCGGTGTGGTGTGAACATTTAATTGATGTTGTAAATTTTAACGTGTTTGTTGTAAGCTGTGGGGGAAATTTTTGTGATAAAAAGATTAAATTTCTTTGCAGTTAATAGTCGGTAGGCCAAGTCTTATGTCAAACCTCAATTCATTCATAACCAAAACCTACATATTATTTTCTATTATATAGTGAAAGCCATTACTCTTAATTTTTATAGCTTTTCCAAATGCAATTGGTCAGGCATATTAGATGAGTTTATCGGTCATTAGTGTTTATATACGATATAATAATTGACATTTAAAAGTGACACTCGAAGTTACACAATAAATAGATGAAATCACTTGGTCATCTTATGCAATTCATTGAATGAAATGCCATTGATAATTTCAATGTCCATAGTCACGCGAAAAGTTGTCGGTGTCGATTCAGTAAGAAACATGGCGATTCTGTAATGTTTTTATTTCACGCAGATTTCGGCCAATTGGTTTCAGACACGAAAATTTGAAGGCTTGTTGTAACATTGGCTATTGTGTTTTCTATTACACAGTATAAGGTACCTTATTGAAAAGACAGTATCGCTTTTAGGCATTACATTTTCAAGAAACTATCAGCTGACGTAATCACTGTAATCATAATCATGATTGACTCTCGTTTAATAAAAATATCTACGTATACGTTATGAGTATGTGTAATTTTCAGGTTCATAAAGATGATTATAAAAAATCTGAAATGTATTTAGCTGCAATTAACTTCTTAATTTTCTAGTCAAAAGCTTTAATTGGCTTGTTACGTACCTACTGAGTACAATTTGGTGTGTGTTAATGCAACTCACTCCCCTATTATTAGACTAAGATTCCAATAAATAATGAAGAAAAATCAATGCGGAGGAATGAGATAAATTAAAATAACGGTGCGGTTTACGAGTGCCAGAGTCTGGCTGGACGTGTGCGATCATATCTCACGCGATCAGGCCGCGTCGGAACCGCGTCGTCCTTCGATCCTATCGGCCGCAGGTCACTGTGTCGCAGCGCGAACGAATATCTACCACGTCCTTCTAATCTCACTGTAATTGTAGCCAATAAAATATATGCAGATAGCACACTTTCCTAACACAAACTTGTAGATTTTCTCGTGGACGAGATACCGCGCCTTCGTTGTCTGTCACGTTCATACGCTTCTAAATCTTAAAAGTAAACATGTAGCCGTAAGAGAAATGTTAATTCAACTATCATGTCGGCCTACTGAGTGATTTACAATCTTTTAATTAATACGTCTAATTAAGAAAAAACACCATAAAGCAATCTCGACAAAAACGTGCCGCGATGGAGCGTTATCTATCTAGATACAAAATTAAGTTTGCGACGCTTCATCAATAGAGCCGCTAATCTAAAGACGGTAGCTCAATCAAATGAGCATTATAAATCTTCGAAAACCAGAAGATTCAATTTACTCGGCTACCGGAAGACTCCGTGAGTGACATTAACAAATTGTCCAAGATAAATAAAACCTTTTTAATATGCGGATGGGGCCGGACCGTCCTTATCGGACCGCGTCGCGGCTTTTTTCGAGAAATTTATCGAACGCTTAATGTATCGACGAAAAATTAATTGGTTCCCTTTAGAGAAAGTACGCCGACTTCAAATTATTTGCACTCGAAAAGTTCAAAAACAGCAGAGTAGCGAGATCTGAAGCAGATAACATGCAACACGAGTTGTAGGTACGAGTCTGAATCTTGATCGCCGATATCATCGCAGGAGATGTGTTAAATTGACAATTATTTCAGGAAATATTGAGTTTCAACCATAACGGTGCTACCTTATTGACCACTGAGAACTGTTTCTAATTATCGAAATTGAATAAGATTTTCTTGCATCTGGTTTCTATCTTTTAGTCAAATCATGTAGAGTAGTGACGGGAAAGAATTCAGAAACGTAACGAGGAGGTTGTGCTTTAGATAGAGTACTAAAGCATAGTAAACTGATACAAATCTAATTAATGTGTACAAGTAGCAACATAGGTATAGCTAATTACCTAATTACAGAAGCAACAGTAAGTAGATAACATTTCCAAACATAGAAAATATAAGCGACTGTTAGGCGGTCCAGATCCAATGCATCGGGCACCGCCGGAACGTCACATTTCGCCGGCAAAGCATACTTTGTAGTTCCTATCATAGGATCTTTGTTATCTATCAAAGACATCAATACACTGCATGCCAACACGATGTCTCGGCGTGTGACCATACAGCAATGGTTCTTTGCATTTCACACCTTGGCAACCTCCAAAAAACCTATGATCTCTATTTTTACAGGCATAAGGCTGGAATTTGAAGGTGTAGAGGTTTCTGTAACATTGGTATACTGGCTACGGTCAGCCCTATTTGGCCCCAGATCTGAGTTGAGTTAGGATGTGACATGACACCTCTCTCAATCGATGAAGCGTGCCGACGTTACTATCGTAATCTTTTAGAGTTTATGTAAATTGTTGTACTGTTCTTATTTTAACTTTGCTTGCTAGTAAGATGGCTTTTAGAAACTTACATAGTATATTCTTCAATGCCAAAGATATGGACCACCGAACCTAGAAATATGACGCAGAATTTAAACAAATATATTTTCCCGATTTAATAAAACGAGGTCTTTACTTTATATGCCAACTACTACGCTGAACTGTGACGGCCGGCATACTTTTGCAGAATCAGTTTTAGGTCCGAAGTCACTCGTATTATATATTATATATTATATTAACTCTATTGGACTGGCGTTGCCAAGCACACATGAAATTTATGTAAATATGTGATACACACACACATTGTGAATTATAGGTAGATACGTATACAAAATATGAATACATATAGAAAATCACTTCAATTAGACTCACACGATGATATACGTATCAGTAAAGGTACCTAGCATCAATACCAAAGACGATAGACTTTAATCCAAAGCAAGGTGACCACAAACCTGGAATAGAATAATAGATTGCTTATTATAATTTAAATATGGTAGCGTTACCTCAATAACGGTAAGTAACAATGTTATAATAACCAGCAGGATGTCGCCAAAATAAATATTAGCGCAAGCTAATTTAAGTCTACAAAAAGTTTAAATAAGTAGGTGATTATTGTTTATTCCACCAAACGTCGTACACCTCAATGTCGTCATCGTAGAGAGTTAAATTATATGCATATGCATTGACTAAGAGGATAAGATATATATTTTATTCATATTGTGTGCTTTATTAAATTTTAGCTTTAAACCAAGCTAGTTACGTACCTATATCCAAACTCTGAAGTCCCCATTTTCGATGTAGAAAGTATCTAACTGTTATGTTAGATACTTTCTTAGTATCTAACATAACAGTTAGTTTGGTTTAAAGCTAAAATTTAATAAAGCACACAATATGAATAAAATATATATCTTATCCTCTTAGTCAACGCATATGTATATTATTTAACTCTCTACGATGACGACATTGAGGTGTACGACGTTTGGTGGAATAAACAATAATCACCTACTTATTTAAACTTTTTGTAGACTTAAATTAGCTTGCGCTAATATTTATTTTGGCGACATCCTGCTGGTTATTATAACATTGTTACTTACCGTTATTGAGGTAACGCTACCATATTTAAATTATAATAAGCAATCTATTATTCTATTCCAGGTTTGTGGTCACCTTGCTTTGGATTAAAGTCTATCGTCTTTGGTATTGATGCTAGGTACCTTTACTGATACGTATATCATAGTATCTAAAGTATGTAGTATACGTTACATTACAAAAGAGCTGTAGAAGAGCAATTCACAAACTGTAAAGCATTGAAACATGTCCTAACATATAGGATGAAAATTTCTTAACTACCTAACTTGCATATTTATAATGAAAATATGTATCTTTGCAAAAAATTATCAGCAGTATTTCTTTGACAAAAAATCTTCCCGTTTTGATACTTTACGATCGAAATACAGAACTAAATATATGCATTCCAATTGCAGTTTTATACTTACTTAATCGTAAAATCCCTCTAAATCGTAGTCCATTTAACCATATATGTATTTTTCTAGATATATAAGTACTTTTTTTTATAAATTATTTTGAAAATGTCCGTAAGATAAATAATTGTTGAGACATGTTTACAACTACCTTTAAACAGTTTAATAAAAACAATAAAAATTGTTTCTATTTCTAAAGAGATTTAGGCCATTTTCATTAGCGGCAATATTTAAGAAGTTGGCCCAAATATCTTTCTTCTTTAATCCCTCAAATCGCGCCTACTAGGTACAATACAGGTCGCGTGCAAAAATAACATCTATGAAACGTCATTCGATCGGAACCAAACAACGTTTATGTATTTGCCGCAACGATAACTATTTTCGTCACTAATCCAACAATACCACAGGAATCTTGTTCAGTTACCTTTTGTTTTCCACTGGAAGCGTCGAAATAATTTAGTGCCCAATGATAAGGGCACCAGTGTGAAGATAAAACGATTGTACTCGAAGATTAGTACGATAAAAAATTGCGTTGACGACACACGTTGCAACTAGCGCGGAGTTAAAAATAGATTATTTTTACAATATGTTGGTGCTTATTTTTGGCTTGTTCGGATTGTTACCGTTCGGTAAGTCGCTATCTAATCGCATACCTATAAGAAAGAACGTTTTGTTGCATCATGGCTTTTTAAAATACGATTTGTTATGAATGAAATGGGACGACCGACGGCTACCGCCCGCGCCTTGCTCGACACAATGGATCTGCTCATCTTGCCTCTGGATAAATATTTATTTATTCTGTTGACAATAGTATTTACATTGTCAGCCGCTCGTCTAGTTATGTCGCCACGAGCGCATAGCGGCAGAAATCGCGTGGGAAGCTAGCTTTATGTTGATCATCACTTGTTATGAATTTAGGTCAGTGTTTCGTTTAGATAAGCCATGACAGCGACTGAGTCTAGTGCCGCAAGCTTCGAGTTACTGCACTTCTCATGACTCAGGGCTTCTTATGTATAATATAGTAAATATATTTATTTATATAAAAACAATAATTTTAAGTTAGAGAGTGTAATTCTCAGAGCTTTAAAAAATATTCATCATCATCACAACCCTTGATTCAACACTTTAGAGTTTGCATTCTATTTGGACTTGTAGGTACAGGAAGTAAAAATGTTATAACAGTTGGTAGGTACTATATCTATTTATAAAGCCTACAATAAAAAACCTTGACTACTAAATCTCACTAATCCAGTTTGAATTCCCTTAGGTCTAAGGAACGATTTACTTGTAGTCATTAAGTTTGATCATCAACTCACACACGGCTACGGTACTTTTATGGCTGCATTTGCGCATCTCATCTAAACGCGCATCAGCTGCATTAACTCACTAATTACAGATTAGCAATATTGAGATGGAACTCCGCAAATAAGAGACATTTGGCACTAAGATTGATTTATTGAAATTTTTACGAGGAAGGTTATGTTTTCCAAGTGTATGTTGGAATATATATAAATAATAAATAATAATAATAAATATTAGCGGACATTTTTCACACAGCGCCATCTAGCCCCAAACTAAGCAGAGCTTGTACTATGGGAACCAGATGGTTGATATATACTACATATACTATTTTTAAATACATATATGTATATTTATTTCTTTGGCACGCCCTAGGGTGTAACAACAACAACAAGCGACAAGGCGACAAGGCGTTTAGGCTCTAGAGTCTAAATGCCTTGTCAGAGTTTTGTGTGAGTGGTGTCAATAGTTTTTTCTTCACCTGTAGATGGTCATAGGCTGTACTAGCTGCATCCCTCGATTATACTTGTTAAGATACGTGGGTCTAAAGATGCAGTCGGGGTTTTTGAAGTCACTTTTAAGCAGTTGTTAACTTTCATATCTGCCTTTTTATATTATTTAATATATTATAAGTTATTTAATATATACATTGGTTAGCTATAAGCTATAAATACCTTCTTCTATTTCATAGCGACTAAGGGCCTTATGCATTAGTAGAGTTAAATCATCGAGGGAAATCTACGAGATCAAAAAGTTACTGGCTTTGCGTAAGTCAAGCGCATAATATTTAGCCTAAATAAGTATCGGGTAAAGAAAGATATCCGGCTATCATCAGGCTAAATGATATCCGGCGTCCAGAGACTACTAAAATTCGTATGACTCGCTCGCCACTAATAATCGTAAATGTAATCGTAAGTAGCTACTGCGGGCTTCAGTTGACGTGTGTTTTAAACGCTAAAAATCATACAATATTTTCTCTGGCTTTGTGATATATAATCGAATACCACGCGTCGTTCTAATTCTAGATCTATTCGACACGCGCACAAAGTAAATTAGTAGGTAGGTTACCTACTGAATGTTAGAAACCCCGCTAGCTAAAGAATGAATTAAAAAGCTAAAAAACTTACAAACTTACAAAGCTGTTCAAATTGTCAATCATATGTTTAGGTATACGGCATACCTAGCAAACAAAAAATGAAACTAGTTATCTAAAACCCAGATGTAGAAAGACCACACATCTGTCATGTGTCAAATACCTAGCCAATGTAACTTAATAATCTATTTATACGAGTATGCTTCCAAGATAAGATCTAGCTTCAGGATGTGCTAGCTCATAGCGTGTAAAACTACACAAATAGGCACGCACAAGCGCACAGCTCAAGTGAGCAATTATGCCAGACGCCTATCCGCCACTTTCTCGGCTGCCTGGTTCGGTGTCGTCGTCAGTTGATCTCTGAGCGATCTCTTCATGCGTGTATTGACATGACAATCCTATTTCTTCATACTTTACTTCATCAAGCAAGTACGGCATTTGTTGCAAAACCGAAAGATAAGCTCTACTAAAGGGTTACTCACGTACCTTTTGACCTCGTAAACAGGTAACTGGTCCTTTGGATACTTTTGGAATTGTTCTAGAGAGGATCCTCGTTTTCCGCCGGAGGATAGCAAACACCGGTTATAATGCATAAAGAACTGAAAAGAAAGTATAGACAGTCTTAGCACCTCAAGAGGTCTACACATACTCGACAAAAAAATCATATTTCCTATCGTAAGTAGTTGCTAGTAAAAAAACATGGTACTAAATGTCAACATTTGAGCAACTTCACACAGTTCTATGCCTTGACTAAAATCCCATCATTTAATTCCAGCGGTACCAGAGAGTTGTTTCTACCAAAGATGTCTCGGATGCCACCCGCAAGAGACGTGGGTGAATCCAGGCAGGTCAGTGGAGTGCCACCCCAGCAACTGGGTGACGGCGCAATGGGTGCACAACTATGGACACCCGCCGCCGTCCACCGACTCGAGAGTGCCCATTGAATACAGATGCTTGAAGATGGTCGCTACCCCAGATGATAAATCATGTGAGTTATGAGAATTATTGTAGTAGGAACTTGGTTTATTCTTGGCCAATCTTAAATAGCACATTTATAAAAATATGTGTACAACTTTATTGCTTCAAAAGAAGTGAAAATCCTACTTCAATGCGGCAGGCTAATTTTCAGTTATTTGTTTTGTAAACTAAATAAGTAATCAAGTAAGTTTAAAAAAACATTAATCTCAATTAATTTTGGGCTCCGCATAATGTAACAAATACTATTGAAATAAGCCAGTAAATGGCGCCGTAGCAAACTTCCTACCTTTTTGGGAGAAACACACCTCAATCAAAAATCTCCGACGACTAATAAATTCTAAAATGTCGTTGATAACATACACAAAGATTAGTCAAAATTAGTTGGAAACTACGACCTGTACGCGAAGACATTTCAAGAGATATAGAAACACACTAACATTTGAACTGAAAATAAAAAGTCGCTTAGTAATAAACATACTCTTCACTTGCCCGGCTAACTACAGCTGAGTTAGATTATACTACTATAATTTTAATAAATTGTACATAGAACCAAGTAGAAAGTATGTATAAACTTTCAGACAAAACAATTTTATAAATCGGTCCAGCCCAGACGTACCTGGGATATAAAATGTCATAAAAATAGATTATGACACAACTACCAAATTTTAAACAATATCTTTACTAAAACCAGTCTTTTTCCACAGTTGGCAACACAGTCGACGTCATCAAAGGCTGTATACCGCGAGCGCAGGTGGACTCAGTCTGTTTTAGTCTAGTCGCCGTAGAAAGAGCGAGAGGTCACAGCGACGCTAGGTGTTTCATATGTCGAGGAAACGACTGCAACTCCGCAACGCGAAACTTCAAAATCTCTCTCCATACTTTGTTAGCCGCTATTATTTCTTATTACGTGCTGAGGTGAAGAAAGTTTAGACAAAGGATTTTGTTAGTAACAGACAAGTTTAAAAGAGACGCGTTTATTTATTTTTTTAGTTCTGAACAAAAAAAATGTTGTAAAACATAATACATAATGTAATAAAGTAATAAGTTCTTACCAATGTTATGTTATACTTATATCAATATTTATAGGGTTTATATTTATACAATTACCAAAAATGTTTTATTAATTTCGTTTAAAATAATCTAGTTTTTATACGCAATTCACAATAAGTTAATTAAATCTAAACGAAACTTTTTTTGGACCTGTTAAATAATTCACATATGCCAGAAAAACCCTTATCACAAAAACAAAATGTATGAGTTTAGTCGAATAGTGTACTCACAACTTTTACAACAAGGCAAGTTTCTTGAATTCACAAAATTATATAAAGGAAACAGTTTCACCATAGAAAAATATCGAGGCAATTACAAATCAGTGTTTCTAACATCTCTGTTTATCGGCAGACTTAGTAAAATACTAATTGTGGTGTCAGTGGCCAATACAAGTTGATTTAAGATACGCTATTACCTACTAAATTGTCTGTCTCAAGTCAATTAAACTTTTGGATAGAACAGTTGACGTCACTCTCCATTTCTGAATTGGAGGAACAATAATAAAGACGTCGATATAATGACGTCTTATAAGCATTTATATAATAACGTCTGCTTTAAGCATCATTTGTTTTGCATTGGCGCGAGACAATCGCCGCCGAATAAAACATGACATAAGTAGACGCGTTTATTAATAAGACATCTATATATAAATAATAGAGTAAAGTAAATCCTGACTGACTGGCTGACGATATTTTCTAGAAATTAACGTAGAGGCTTAACCGCTGAACCTAGAGACATGTGGAGCGCGTATTCATTATAATGTAGAGATGTACTGAGAAAGGTTTTTTGGAAATTCAACCCCTAAGGAGTTCAAATGAGGGTTCAAAGTTTGAAACTTTTTAATATTCTAATTTGTCGCGAGCATCGCCGCGGGTGACAGCTACTGGTAGTATATAGTTATTGTGTAGTTGACGTGATATTTCCACTATCTATCGAAAAATAATGTAAACTGTTTGTACTAAAAATAAAGTATCCCCGTCGTTCATTGGAACATCCTCTTCTTGATTGGAACCGACACCATAACATAGACACAAAATGAGCCTGCAGAGTCATGAACAGTAATAGACAATAACCATTAGTGAAATTACAATGAATGGTAACTAAAACATCTGGCTAGCATATTTGGAAACTAAGAAAAATCGGAAATAGTTATTCCTTTGGGTAGAGATGCCACAAATAGGACTGGCCGGTTGGCGCAGTTGGTAGCAAAACCTGCCTTCTGCGCCGCTGGTCCCGGGTTCGATCCCCGGACAGGTCAAACATTTGTGTGCGTGAACATGTCTGTTTGACCTGTGTCTGGGTGTTTATTACATATATAAGTATGTCTATATGTATTTCTAAGTGTATATATCAGTCATCAGGTTACCGTAGCACAGGCTTTGCCTAGTTTAGGACTTGAACACCTTTGTGTGGATGTTGTCCATAATTATTTATTTTTAGTAATTTGTTCAACAAGCGAGGCCGAATGCCGAATACTTTTCCCTACGCTTATAGATTTTTGCCGATGTGCTACTTTTTTTGTTATTATTGCGTAAAACTTTAAATGTATCCCTTTCTTAAAAGTATGACAGTTTACCATAGACTTTACAAAATGGCTATAGCAGCAGTTGTAAAAGAAAAAATTAATGTGACTATAAAAATTCATTGATTAATGTTAAAACAGAGTTATTAGAATAATAAAGTAAGTATAGTTATAGTATAAGAAAAATATTCAAAACCATATTTAATATAGTTTTGGAATAGTATTCGGCTTAGAGTCGAATACCGAATGTTAAAAAATAACTAGTTGCCGAATATTTGTGTCATCTCTACTTTCTGGTCTTCAAAGTTCTGTGTTTATAAAAATGTGAAAATAACATTTATAAAACCGAATTCTGATAATTTGACTTCATACTGATATTTTATTCAGGCTTTTTTGTTATTTATAACGCTTTAAAACATTTAGGTGGAATTCGCACTTTTTACAAAAACATGTGTTACTTCACTGTGTATTTACAATATTAATCATTTATTAAGCTATTATTATTTATGTTAATTATACGTATTTAGAGGGATTTACAGCCTAAACCAATTACTCTTATGCTATGAACCATGAGACCAACCATGAATCCAGAAAAAAAACAGTTGATTCATAAAAATGGGACGATATTTTTTTGGGTGAAATTCAGGGTTGGTCCCTCAGTGAAAATAATTAGGTTGAGTATACTGACCGTGTTTGCCTTAGTAAGCATATTAACCAATAACCATATTATTGTACATAACTCATTTCTATACATTTTAGTACTTTGCCCATGCAGTTTTGGTGACTAAAAAATACCAATTAGTAGAAGTACAAGAGTACTGAAGTACTAAATAATGGAAAAATAAACGTCGACAAATTCACAAATTATAAAAAAACATAAGAATAAAATTAGTTTCATGAGTATAATCACAACTAATTTAAAGCAGACTAGAAATAAGTAAGAAAAATTAAATGCATTTATAATGTTTAGTCTTAATTTTAGTGGAATGAAGAGTATTATTATATCGATATTTATTAAATTAGAAATAGACTACAGCTGTACAGAGACGTAACAATAAAGTGAAAAATCTAATCTGCAAGAAAACTTTAAAAAATCTCTTCTGTCGATTGAATCAAACTAAATTGAAGAACTAACGTATGGGTAAAAAATTTACTAATATTATAAATCACAACAAATATGCCTATAATATCAACTGAGAAAACAATAATGTTATAAAAAATGTATCAAAATCGATAGAAGTATTAAAATTAAATCACAGTTTTGAAAAGTATGACTGGTACATTTCAAAATCGAATTGTATATATTATATATGCTATGAACATTTAGCTTTATTGTATAAACGTTAAAAACGTTGTCTCAGACCATTATATATATTTAGATAAAGTTATTTAAAATATATATTGCGAGTCTGTTCATCGCACGCTGCTGTAGGCATCCCCAATACAGACTAAATCCTAGTGTAAAGCTGAATTCGACGAAGTAATTGTTTTCACTTCTTCGTTTTGATTATTTTAATTTAGTTTTTTGAATGCGAGTCTAAATGCTTTTGAATCATTCAGAATAGGGTCACATATGTTTGGATTAAATAAATTTTCCATGTTTACATGTAATGATATCCTGTAGATGGGATAAACAGTCCCTACTCCATTTCCAAGGCAGTCAGTAAAAGAAAAGGGAAAAAATTATAGTATTCTTTACATCGCATCTACATTGAGTATGATCAAGTAATTTTTCCGGTTTAATACTGATATTCTTTTTCTTTTCTTTCAATATACCTACGCCAACTTTTTAGGAGATCGCTCAAATCTAACTCTATTAATGTCTTACATTAAGTACATGTACATACTAAACTATGAAAAAAGATTGAGATTACAAAATCAGGGTATATCAGGAAGACAAGACATTCTTACAACAAAAAAATACTGTAAGCAATGTCCCAATCACATTAAGTCATATATCAATATTATATATATATATCCATTTAAAAATTATTTACATGCAAATGCATGGTAGATAGGTACTAACCTAAAATTGCAATAGCTGTACTATCTAGTATATCTACATACAAGCGTGTAAAACATCAACCATACTTTTGTACTATAATATCACAGAGTTTTACCTCCAAGGCACGCGTTCAAAATGCCATATCTGTCCATCGGAATTCAAACACTTTTTAGCTGTAAGTGCGTCATCAACACCGTCTTCATTCTTATCACTGGCAACTAATGTAAGACACAGATTATTGTTTTTTAATCTCGGACCTTTCTGAGTCCAAACTTGCTTTTTACTGTCGTTACAGCTTTTCCACACGGCGCGGCCGTTGCCCTGTTCTAAGCATAGACCTTCATCGGCCATGATTCTACCGTCAGTTGTGTATATTAACAATCTTTGTAGGTCTAGATCATGTCCGCAGTGAATGCCAGACGCGGGACCACCCAAGCCTGGAGTAGCAGCTACAATACCCAAGCATGCTCCTCTCTCACTCTTTATTCTACCGAACCATCTGTCGTTCGTCGGAAAGAAATGCTGAGGCCACACATTTTCCAAATACCATTTGAAACTTTTACAATTTAAACTATTCCGCAGTTCGACTCTGTCGGCGACTTGTTGCTGATCTCTTATCGCAGCGACTGTCGGGTTGAATTTGAAGAAGAAATTCGCCCATTCGTCCATCCAAACTGTGGCCGCTCGAGCTAAATTAGAGTTTAATACTTTGGCTACGCCTCCGGGGTATTTATAAGGGCTGTGTCTACGGAAAATGTGTCCGACTCTTGAGCATGGTGTTATTTCTACTCTGGCGCCGCACTGCCACGCTCTCCAAGACAGTTCTAGGTTTTCGGCTCCCCATATAAGCATACCTTCATCGTAGCCTCCAAGTCGCCAGAATAAGCTCTTTCTGACAGCAAAAAGACCTCCGGCCATTGCGGGGGTCGGATACGGCCTGGAAGGATTCTCGGCTTTACTTTTCATGACGTCACGGCTCGGCATTAGCCAGCGGAAGTGCAGTTGCCAACTGAAAGCTCCCCAATGAGCGTCTATACTTTTAGTGTACGCTAAGGTATCTTCTGAGAGTAGGTCAATGTGTGGACATATGAATACGTCATCACTGCCAGCACGCTCAAGTAGCGGCTCTAACCAACCCTTAGTCACCTGAAAGTATAATGATAACCAGTTTAATAAGAGGAAAACAAGAATATTTAAAAAAAATACGTAGAGTAACTAATAAAGACTACAGGGGTAGGCACTCGAAGTGTTACCAACTTTAAGTTGCTAGAGCAACCAAACAGTTTACAATATGGCGCCCATTTTTTCACAGTCTAAGTCTATTGTATTGTTCCTAAACATACAGAAGCTCATTGTTTTTCGTCGCTGCTAAAAAAAGTTATCCAGATGGAATTCAAACGCCACAGTGTCATTACTTTGTATTTAGCTGGAAAATCGCAACCAGCCATTGTTAATGCGCTACGACATTTACATCTGAATAAAATGTTTGTGTATCGGACCATCACGCGTTACAATGATACGGGTAGCATCAAGAAACGCCATGGAGGTGGACATCCAACAACAGCAACATCATCAGAAATGGTTCGAAAGATAAAAGCTAGAATTGAACGAAGTCCACGACAAAGCGCAGTTAAATTGGCGAAAAGTCTTAATGTATCTACCCGGAGCATAGGACGCATATTAAAAAATAAACTACAACTGAAGCCTTACAAAATACAAAAGGTGCAAGACTTGACACTTGCACAAAAGGCAGTTCGCCTAGAAAGAGCTAAGGAGTTACAGCAGTTACACGTTGATAGCAAGCTTGAAAATTTGGTATTTTCCGATGAAAAAATTTTTACGGTTCAGCAATATGTGAACAAACAAAATGATCGCGTATGGTTAACGACAATTTAGACCAACGAATTGCTCTGCGAAAGCAAGCACCAGCATCAGTGATGGTTTGGGCCGCGGTAACTGCTACGGGACGTTCACCTCTCGTTTTCATTGAGCAGGGTGCAAAGATAAACCAGCAAATCTACCGTGAAAAGATTTTAAACGATGCTTTGTTACCTTGGGCACGTAAGAAATTCGGTAGAAACCATTGGACGTTTCAGCAAGACTCGGCACCATCCCACAAAGACCGTGAAACCCAAATTTTTTTGCAAGAAAAAGTTCCGAGCTTCATTTCTTCGCAAAAATGGCCACCATATTCGCCGGACTTAAACCCAATGGATTTTTCTATATGGTCAATTCTAGAGGCCAAAGTGTTAAATATGAGACGGTCGACGCCTTAAAGATTGCTCTTCGCCGAGAATGGAACAAAATATCAGCAGACCACATTCGTGCAGCGTGCGAAGCCTTCTCGGACAGACTCGATGCTGTTATCCGCGCTAAAGGTGGCCACATCGAACAATATTTTTTTCTTTTTAATTTTAAATGTTTTTTTTTTCTATATATTGAAGTATATAAATAAAAAGAAACAAAATTGTCAAAATTACAGCGTTTTGAATTGGTAACACTTCGAGTGCCGACCCCTGTACTTAGTGTTTATTTCGAACCTATAAAATAATACAAACATGCAAACAGATTTACCGTGTCACTTTTTTAGAAACGGTAGAGTCAGAAAAAACTATTAAAGTTATATTACATCAGCAACCCTAAGAGTGATCTAATTTCATATGAATGTCCTCTTTTCAATAGAATCCATCACAATGCCTGTCTGTAGCAGTAGGTATGCACGAGCATACCTACTGTTAAATATATCTAGTACCAGTTAATCAGATACGAATCTGATAAACTGCTACTAGATATATTTAACATGTATATAGATTTCACAGACATTGTCTAACAACCTTGAATTTTGAATGAATAGAGACTACAAACCAAATAGCTCTATATTTTTTATCCTCCTAAAATATATTGCTTGGTGTTGTAAAAAAATGTAAGTATGAGCCACAGAAACGCCAATCCTTTCTATAATATGTTATTTTCATGATAAACCATGTTACTCTTATGCAGATTGCATAAAACCAATTTGCCATTGGCATGACTGTACCGCGATTTTTACAACCTACCAGTTAAAGTTTTTGTCCAACTTTTTGTTGGATCTTTGCAGGATCCGTGTCGCTCAGATGACAAATAAACTAAATTAGCATTTACTACTTTGGAAAATTTTAAGAATTCACTAGCATTGGTGACACTACAAAAAATATATAAACGTGCTAAAAACTGGTCTACAAAAACGTGTTGAGTTTTTAAAAATAGATCTGTTATTGAGTGAAATATTAATTAAATTCATCAAAAACATCGAAGCTGAATTTTTAGAAAGTGTTGCATTCAACAGTTTTGGTAAGTTTTATTTAACATATTTCAAATATATCGCATTGCGTTTCTGTAGATCAATCTATAACCTAACCGTACTTATATATATATATTTATTACTAAGTGCAAGTCACAAATTATTTTGACCCATATAAGGTCACGTTAACATTAAAGAGTCCCCATGCCCAAACGTACCCATCAGGATATATATATATATTTTTAACATCATTGGATGTACCGAGTCTTAAAATATTATTTTTATACGCAATTCACCAGACGCGCCCCTTAAAAGCTTTTGAAAGTTTGAAAAGATACATTTTATAAATGAGTGCCGTAAAGGCTTACCCATAAAAGAATCTCTTCAAGGCATTGCTGACAATTGACCAGTAATTTGACTCTGCTCACGATATTGGTTGCAGATAGGCGCGTGTATTTGTTACGTATATTTATTGAGTCAAAATCGTGCATAGCTAATAAGATGTTGGATTACAAAAAAAAAATTACAAACCTCGCAATGTGCATCCAGAAACACAAGCACATCCCCTTTAGCAGACCTTGCGCCGATGAGTCTTGCCCCTACCAACCCCTTCCTAGTCTTGCTTCTGAGTATTTGTACTTTGTCCAGTTTAGATACAGCTTCGTCAAGCTCTTGGCCCAGGTAGCGTCGATCACTTGCATCATCTACTAAGATTATCTGTATATCGTAAATAAATATTTTTATCAAAAATAAGTTGAAAGATTTTTTTTTGTCAATTTATTGTGACCCTTAAAGGCAGCACACATAGTCTTTGACATATTTTGATTTTTAACACGTCTTATTATCGTTGCTGCTTTAACCACAAGAATCTTCGCATAAGTCTACCTCCATATAAATATTCCACAATACAATAGTTTCATGCATATTTAGAAAGTGAATATTATCTCTATAGTATTTTAAGAACCAAGTTATGTTATGATCAACCCATGCTGGATATGGGTCTCACCTAGGCTGTCCACAACACTAAACAAATTGCTGGTTGGGGCATCTTTGAAAGCTATTAACCTTATCCAACAAGCCGTCCTCTTTCTCCTCTCTCTCCTCCTCATGATCTTTTCCATTGAAATTAAATCTAATTAAATGAGTGAAAAATTTAAGAGTTACAGGAATCATTATAGAATTTTAATAATATCTGCTTACCTGGTTCAACAATGAGTCAGGAGATCTCAGTAGAACGGACATAACTGTTCTCATCAATGTAGACCATGCCTCATTGTGGAAAACTATTATCACAGTAGCAGTCGGAAGATTATCTAAGTCATACTCTACACTTTTGCAGCTGTAATCAAAATAATCACATTGTAACTGCATGGTAGAAATAAAATAGAATTTACAAAACTACAAAATCATCTAACATGAATACTCTAAAAAGTACTATTTGATAATTGTTATTGTTATTTTGTATTATCTATAATATAAAACAATTTATTAGTGTTGCCAGTTTGTAATTTTTTTTTTGTTGTTGTTTCAGTTTGTAATTATGTTGTTTTTATACAGAAATAATTAATAGGATCGCATTTCAATCTCAGATTTATTTACCAATTAATTGGCAGCAGTTTGAAGCTGATGTATGTGTCTTTATCATGTTGTGTCAAATTCTTCAAACTTTATAATTCACAAGATAGAGTTAATTGTCAGCACAATGGTTGAAGTTTACCTGTCACTCCTCATATCAGGTAGAGTCCTGTTTATTGATATCCTATCACTAACAAGTATATTGTATGAATGTAGAGTGTATAATTCTCTGGCAGTTATCAGCTCTCTCTGAGACAATTGGACAGGGCGTCCATACTCGCCTGCTCCCGGCACTGGCAAATAGCTGTTTGTGTTTATTACTTCTGGAATGTTAAAGCTGTATTTAGGTACGAGTAGATAGTGATAGAGCAATACCCAGATAGGAAACATTTCGGAAAAGTGTACACTTAAAGATTATCTGAGTACATCTGCAGTTTCTTTGTAATATCAATAATTTACAGTTCTGCAAAAGCATATCTTTGCATGTACTAAGACCTTCACTTGTGGCATTAGATATAAAATGATTCCTTTTTATTTATTTATTTTTGTTTTATGTGCCTAGAATATAACAAGTAAATCATAACAAATCATAGAGTGTCTATAAAACTATTAAATTTCCCAATATTATTTAATGTAGTAAGGAGTCATTACATTTAAGACTGTATACTTGGAGCACTAAGATACAATTATTTGTGATTGTGTCAGGAAGCAAATATAGTTTACCTTCTGACAAGTTTCCTCCCTTGTTTCCGCCCACATAATGTCCCACAACTACTCTCATACCGGAGTTATCTACATAGGAGTTCTTGTCGAAATGTAACCTGAAAATTAACAAAACCACATCACAGTTATTCTCTATTCACGCACACACTCCAGAAATTCAAGGCCCTACACTAGTCAAGCACAATACCATCTGCATTATTTGATGGTAGAAGTTATAAATTTATCGGTAAATCACATTAAGTTAATATTTAATTCAAGTGTTATCTTAACTTACTTGTTATACCAGGGTTCTTTGAGGTTTTTCTTCACATTATAAAGTTCTATGCTAACAAAGAACATAGCATTTAATAGAATAATAAATATTACTATAAGTGAAACAATCTTTTTCTTGCGTCCTCGACACAGCAACGACCAATAATCCTGCAATGCAAATCGTCAATTCGTCAATTATACACGGAGCCTAAAAGTATACTTATGTGAAGAGTTGATTAAAAATTCCCCACATTTCTCAGCAGCATGTTTGCATACTCTTGACGACCACTTCTTTATGAGCATTTACTCTTGCATTAAAAAAAAGAATGTATAATAATACAATATGGATAAATATTCCAGTTCATCTAATGACTTAAAGAATTATCTAATTATAATCATGAATTTTCAATTCAATACATTAAAAACACAACAAACACCACTGGCACTTGGCAGGAATTGATTTGACATAAACGTCATGTTATGGTGACGTTGACAATCTCACTTAGTTTTTTTTGTTAATTGGCTATCATACTGACTTAGATTTAGAAATAAATTAGGAATGCACAACCTTATAGCTAATCTCCATAAACAAAGGAAATAGTAAACCTTAATAGTTAGATAATCTTAGAATATAATTTTGGGGCACTTTTCTGTATGCTTAGCCAGAATAGAATTTCATCTAATTAAACATCATACCGTTTACGAGCACCGCTCGGATAAGATTTCGCCTGACTAAATTTTAAACCTAAAACCACCCCGCATAGGAGCATTCACCTCATGGGCTAGTTAAATAATCTGCTGTCAGTTTTGCCAAAATGTTCGCATTCATTACTTCGTTTTTATTATTATTTTCTAAAAGGCGTTACGGATATGCATATTGGATGGCTAAGAATTATTCAAATCATATAAATAAGAATTCAATTTAACAAATTACGCAAGTTATTATGACAATTACGTACAAATTCATTGCTATTTATATAATAAATAGTATATATTTACGGCACGCCCGAAACTTCGAAAGAACAAATATCAACCAGGCGAGTATTATTTGGTTGTGCATCAACGACTCCCGCCCGTTTTCAATTTGACGTGACGGCATGCTTCTCTTCACTTCTTTTCTTTAGTTTTTTAATATATTGTGCGCCCTAAATTAATATTTTATTTTTGTACTAATTTTAAAAAAGCAGACAATTTTGATATATGCTTAGAATCTACCTTCTCTGACAGTAAAGATGCCTCGCAGACCGCAGAGACCTCACATGCCAAGAGCTATGAAGAGAAGCCCACATCAGGGTAGGCCACCTGGATTAAGGGGAAAAGAGATTGGACTGTATTACAGGAATCTTAGCCGAAATCCTAAGAAACAGGTGAAAGACAAATGGGTATGTTTCTCTATTAAATAATTACTTGTTTTAAATGAATTTAAATTGTATTATGCAGTTCTAAGTATGCTAGAAGTAATAGTATTACACTTGTACACAAATTATAACTTGCCGTTAATCAGTGAGAATATTAAATTCATAATTTAAATATTTTTTACATATATAGATATGTATTTGCCTGTAGGTAGACATTTTTTTGCACTTTAATGTAGGTATCTATGCATTAACACAAATTTAAATTTATACGGGTATTTTTTTAAACATCATATTAATGTCCTTGCACACTTTCAGATACATCTTAGGATACCAAAAACTGTTATCGATGAGATATACAAATGTCTGGAAAAAGTTGAAAATATAGCTCGGACATCAAACATATATTTGCCGTTGGCAAAAAAACTCGAATTTGTAGTCCCAGTATTACCAACAAATATGGATTTCATTCCCATAAATGCTCCTGACACAGAACGACTCAATTATAAGGTCACAAATATACATCAAAGGAATGATAATGATGTAATTTATGTAGGAACTAAAGATCCAGAAGTAATTGAAATCTTGGACTTGAGTTTTGAGGACACTGCCAATGATAATTTCAAAGAAACAAATACACCAAGCACCTCTGCTTCTAGCAGTATGTATGAGAGTAAAGAAAAGAAATCTGACTTGGAGATACAACATTCCAACACTAATCTAGGTACTTCTGAGACCTGTAACAACATTGAATCCAAGACATCCAATGAAACAGGTGTCTTTGTATCTACCAGTTACACAAACAACCCACCAAATACTTCTGCAAATAAAAGCACACCACAAAACACAAACGGGTACAAATATGCCTATGAGGACATTATCACAGGAACTTTTGAAGAGAAGCTGGATGAAAGCATATCTCAAGGTATCAAAATTTTAACAACAGATCATGAAACAAATGAACTTAGTAATTCACTAAAAATACATCACGAGTACATGACAATATGCAATGAAAAATACAAAGAGATGCTTAAGTTTCGTCAAACTTTGCCGACCTATAGAAAAGCTGGTGAACTTCTGGATGTCATAAACAGTAATCAAGTTGTTGTGATTAGCGGAGAGACAGGATGTGGTAAATCTACACAGGTTAAGAATTTAGTATTTTTTATGACTTATTACAATAGCCATTCATACTAGTCAGCCTTAGGTAATCATCTATCTTTTTGTAGGATATTCCTGTCTTCTACTTTTACTCAATTTTTTAAAGTAATTTTTATAATTTTTATGTTGAAGCCAATAATGTCATGATAAATTGTCACAATATAATTAAGAGCTTTTTTGAACGATTTTATTGCTATGAAAAACCTGATGGAAGGCAAAAATGCCTTTCATAAAAATAATCCAAACATAGAAGTCATTAATAATGATTGATTAGTAAGGGATCAATTTCTTCTACTTAGTCTGCATTGTCACTCTACACCAGGTGAAATGCAGTTGACTGCATGCCCATATGCTATAAATAAAATATATTTGCATGGGGAGTAGTTACTATGCTTATAGCTTATGAACCCAATATCAATAACCCTGTAACTTATTACTAAAGATAGTGAATATAATTTAGTAAAACAGGTAGATAAATAAACAGATCCTCCAGGATAAATTATTTTGTAACAAGTAAAGCCACAAATTAACGAGAGGTATATTTTCAGATTTTTATTGTACAGAATATTTATAAAGTCTACTGGTGAAGAAAAAAATACAGGTTATTTATAATTTTCAGGTGCCACAATTAATACTAGACCAAGCTTTTGAGAATGGTAAAGGAGGGAATGTAAAGATTCTTGTTACGGAACCGAGGCGCATTGCTGCTTCGTCTCTCGCGGTCAGGGTGGCAGAAGAAAGAGGAGAACAGGTTGGGGATTCCATTGGATATGCTGTTAGACTGGAATCGTAAGTTTTTTCAAAATAATTAATAATTTATATTTCACACTAATATTAATGTTTGTTGCTCTTTCACACTAACACAGGTGAATGAATTTGAATGAGATTTGGTACCAGAATAGGTAAATAATCCTTGATGGGAATATAAATAGTTTTATTTACCAGAAATTTAGGTACCTACACGCTTTCCCAGAGGCGGCTGTAGCTGTTTAAATGTAATAGGTGTAATCACATGTTTATTTTTTGTACAATAGTCCTTAAATTTTTATTTTTTCCCTGATTTCTATGAAAAGCCCGACTGATTGCGAAAATATCTTTTATGTTTAAATTTGCTTCAAAAGTTGGCCTGTAAATCAAGATTACTGAAAAATTTATATCGCCGATTCTAAGTCTGTAAATTTTTTTAGGAGTCATTATTACTTTTCATAATTTTTTCATTATTTGCAGAAAGCCAAGCAGGGAACGAGGCAGTATAATGTTCTGCACTACCGGCGTGTTGTTGGTAGAATTGGAGACAGACCAGGCTCTTTCGGGATACAGCCATATAATACTTGATGAAGTGCATGAAAGGGACTGTCAGATCGACTTGACAATGTGTATGTTAAAGCGGGTAGGAGAAACCTTTGTCTAAATACTGAATAAATTTCAGGATAAAATCCGAAATCACTATAAAATTAGCCTGTTTCAATATTTCCTAAATTTCATTCTTTGATGTACCCTCAACTGCGTCCATGTGGACTAAGAATTTTTCATGAAAATTGACTATCTGTAACATCATGTAGGCGTCTAATTTTGTAGTGTTTTTTTTTAATGCAATGTTGCCTGGATAAAGGTGGTGATTTAGGCGTGGAAGCATAGCTGACAGACACAGTAACATTCGCATTTATTATATTAAACAGAAATATATCTCATGATCTTCACAGGTCCTGAAGAAACGTAAAGACCTAAAGCTAATTCTGATGAGTGCCACAATAGATGCCGAAAGCTTGAGCCAATATTTCGACAATTGCCCTATGTTCCATATTGAGGGTATTGCTTATCCAGTGAAAGATGTGTATTTGGAAGAAATTCTGGCATTAACTAATTTTAAACTACCACCTCAACCAAATTTCTTGAAGGAGCCAAAAGTGTGGCATAAATACTCCAGGGTACATAGAAATGCGACAAATGAACTAGAGAAGAGTATACAATACAAGGGTGCCATAAGTATGAACTTATTTATTTTATTCTTGTTTAAGTTTCCTAGTGTGTATGATATAAAATTTTTAATTTCCACTTTCAAGTTTTATAAAATTTCTTTATAAAAAAATGACTACTACTACAGCAGGCGCCGATAGAACTTTACAGTTATTTCGTTTGAAAAATCCAAAATCTAAATTGATTTTGATTAAATTAAAATAGGACCACACTCCCACACCCATCAAACAAAATAATATTTTTTCAAATCGGTCTACCCGTCACCGATGAATCAGGTAACTGTGCCTTTTTCAGATTCATGGCTGCAACCGCTCAAAAGAACCTATAGTTCTAACGTCATCGCCCAATTGCAAGACCACAGAATTGAAGACTTAAATTTGAGGCTCATTCGCGAACTCCTCATACACATATGCCGAGGACCTCCAGGCGCTGTACTAGTCATTCTACCAGGAATCAGCGATATTACATTCCTGATGACATTGATGAGAGAAAGTGATCGATTTCCTCAGGAACGTTACGAAATATACACGTTACATTCGAAACTACCCTCAATTCAACAGAAACAAATTTTCGATAGACCTCCGGATCACATGAGGAAGATTATCATAGCGACTAACATAGTGGAGACCTCGATAACTATAGATGACGTGGTTTATGTGGTGGATTGTGGGAAGATGAAATACAAGGGTTTGGATGTGGAAAAGAATCATGCTACATTGCTGACTGAGTGGGTTTCTAAAGCGAATTTGAGGCAAAGGTGAGATTGATAATTTGATGCATTTTTTCATGTCACCTTACACGAAAAACTAATTTGCCTGATTTTATTTCGTTTGTTGAAATTGTTAAAGTAACATATGATGAACATCTAGCTCGAAATTATAGCTGTCTCTCTGTAAGCGCGGTGTTAAATGTACACGTATACAAGCGCGTACCTACTGGATAGTACGCAAGCACATCTTTCAATTACATAAATCCATAAATAAGGATATTCCGATGTCTGCAATTTTCGTAGTTCAGCAGTTTCAACAATTTCTGCATCAAATATGGTGAGAACTCCCAGCAGTGCTGGCCTTTCACTATCACTGATAGCTCAAGTAATGTCTACATAGATTGCTCTCATTTGAGTTCTTGTAATGAACCCAACCTTCCGCATATGAGAGGAAATCTACGCTGGATGAATTCATCCAGCATAATGTTGACTTGTGGAACATTTTTTGGGTTCTAACATGTATTTTCTGTTATTAATAAATATTTTTCCATATCTACTTACTTACTATAAAATGTAACAGACGTGGACGTGCCGGCCGCTGCCAACCTGGCATTTGCTACCATCTTCTGACCACATTCCGAGCGGAGAACATACCTGACCGAGTCATACCAGAGTTGCAAAGAAGTAACCTTTTGGAGGAAGTCTTATGTATAAAGAAACTCAGGTTGGGTAAAGCGGAGGACGCGTTGAAAATGATGCCCGCTGTGCCGGCTGAAAAAACCATTCATACTGCTATAAAGCATTTGCAACAGTGAGTATTGAAATACATACTGACAGCATAATATTTATTTATAGAAACATATTAATATTGAATGTCTGTTGGTTATATCTTCCAGGCAAAGCAGCGCGCCAAAAGCACCACTTTTTTCCGTATTTTTTTTTTAATGAGTTAATTAAAAACATACTATATTTCCATAGATTATTTAATTCTCAGAAACAATTACGAAATGAATAGCACAGAAATCTAACTATATATTACAAGTAATTATCAACAAAATGATAATACACAGTGTTGCAGAATGTGTTACAATTACAAAATTCTTTATTGGCACCATATAAACAATACTGAGATAATAAATACAACAGAAAACGGGCATAAAAGACAGTAATTGCTAAAACGCGGTGTTTTATGTATGTTTTATACCTTAAATATATTGATGTATGTTTTATAGGCTGGGTGCTCTAGACGAGAATGAGACACTAACGCCACTAGGGTGGCATTTGGCCCGTTTGCCTGTCCATCCGGCCGCTGGTAAATTGCTCATATTAGGATCTCTGTTCGGGTGCGTGAACCGCGCCGCCAGCGTGGCTGCCGTCTGGGGGTTTAAAGACCCCTTCGTACTTACTCTAGGTAAGTTTACGTTTTCTTCTTTTGTGCAGGTCATGTGGTTGACATAACGCAAGGTGTCTAAGACATGAGAATGTAATAAGCCGTGGACGATGATGCTAAAAGTCCCCTTTGAGCCTAACTCACATATATATTTCTCTCAACAGACAATGGCAGTGAATTGGACAGGGTAAAGAGAAGATTCGCTTTAGGAGAACCGAGCGACCACATCGCGATGGCAGAAGCTATCATTCAATGGGAAAACGCCAGCGACGGTCACTCGTTCGCTCGTCGACATTTTCTATCTAACAATACGCTACTAATGTTATCTGATATGAAGAAACAGTTCGCCAATAATCTGAAACAAATGGGGTTCTTGAAATCTGGCGACATAGAGTCGTCGTGGGCCAACAGAAACCAAGAGAACTTGAGTTTGTTCAAAGCTTTAGTTGCGGCTTCGTTGTACCCAAACATTGCTACTGTAAGGTATGTTTGCTAATATCAACGATTTAGGCATTTTTTCTTTCTTCTTTATAGAACTGTAAATCTAAATTGTTCTATTTGGGGTCAGCATAAATACAGGGATACTTAGAACGAAACTTTTTACCAACATATGTTAGGGATATAATTATGTGAAGAATTATTGTCACTTTCTGCAGTGCTTTCGCTTGGCTTGCGCTCGTCAGTAACTCGCCTGATGTAAAGCGACGATGCGGTTTAGGATGTAGCACGCTTGCTTAGAAAAAACCTTTCCACTCGCTATTTGAAAAGAACGCGATCGTAGCTACCAGGAAATAGAGAACTCGGTAAGCGAATTCAAATCCTGGATGTTTGCACAATAAAGAAAGAGTAGTGCTAGTCGTTGGTGTCTACCATCATGATCTATGTCCATCAAAATGTTTAATTTATGTAATTAAGAGGAAAAATGGTTGGTTTTGAAGTACCAAACTCGCTCTAAACGGGTCGTTTGGTAAATCACCTATTCCCCTACATAGCACTTGGCAAGACTAAGTTTATTTTCATAATTATAGATGGATAAACGGAAATGCACACAATTCAAACAAACCGACTCGTATCATCGCGTACACTCCCGAGGACGGCAATGTGAGCATGCATCCTAGTAGCGTAATGTACACCAAGCATGGTGGGTCCAAGCAAGAGCCAATATGTAAGAACACTGGCGCCAACTGGTTGGTCTATGGGCTCAAGCAAAAATCTACGCAGCTTTTCCTTCTGGATGTGACATGTGTCTTCACTCTGCCACTGTTGTTCTTCGGCGAACTAAAATTTACGAGAGGTTAGTCTTTGGTTTGGGATATATAACATTGTTGCAAAGGGAGCATGCATCCAAGTAGTGGTATAATTAATATAGGTACACCGAACATCCCAGCAGGAGCCAATATGCAGGAATATTGGGGCCAACTCTTTGGTCTATGGGCTCAACAGAAATCTACGCAAATTTTTCTTCTGGATGCCGCCGTTGTTCTTCAACGAACTAAAATATACGATATTTTAGTTTTTGTTATTGCATAATGTGCATAGTCTACATTTAACATGGGTTTAACAACCAGCTAATATGTAGTTCTCTTTTCTTATACAGGGTTATCGGTTAGGGGTATAATAAGACTAAAGGGGTCACTATACTCATCATAACGAACAACTTTCATTATGAGACTAACCCTGAGTTTGAGAAAATAACAAAAAGCTGTTCCATAGAAAAAGTTTATCGGTCGTCAATAAAATGTATGTAACAGCTGAACTTATTTTCTCGAATTCGGAGTTGACCTCAAAGTGAAAACTATGAGTATAGTGACCCCATTTGGGCTTAGTACACCCCTTAAAAAATAACCCCAATATGGGTAGAGTATTCAATAAGCAGCTGCATATTAACTAGAGTCGTCATGTTTTCATAGTTTATTTTATGACGTAACAAGCCAATTGTTGTTACAGCGGACAATCCCGACGAATGTCTAATCTCGATATCGTCGCTCAAGGTGTGTTGTAAGAGGGAGACCGCACAGCTTCTATTTCAGTTGCGATCTCTACTGGACGAGGTGATGACGTCACGGATATCGCACTTGATTGGCGACGAGACCCAAAAACGGTTCGAGTTTGATCAAGAAGTGTTGAAGTAAGTTTTTTTGCCAGGAATTATTTTAATGTCAGTGTGTTTTTCTATATAATGGCACTCGTATATATAGGCTAAAATTCTCGTGTCACTCGTGGCTGAGTACAAGCTGAGTCGGAACCAGTCGCACGTTTATTCACTTTTATAAACTCATAAATAGTTTTGTTTTTAAACATGCGTCATATCAAGTACCAGTGTTGTTTCTTAGCTTATCCTCCTCCTTTTTAACTGTGGTAGTTTTAACGATATCTAATTTGAAACTGCATATTTCGTCTTTAGAATACAGACAAATTGATAAATTATTCAGAATCAGCATGCTATACGAGTATCCGACTACTTAAGTATTGTCTTGTTTCATGCAACTTTTAAGGGTCATATTAAATAAGATTAGTATCTAAGTTAATATCTTAACTGCTATATCAAACTAACTATTAATATTAAACACTATGTGTACTGATAATGAAATTGTCAATTAAATTTCAGCGCTGTAACAGACCTCATCACGGCAGAAGACGTAGGCACGGAATACTTGGAGGATTACGATAGATATGATAGTTACGAGCTACTGCCGCCCGAACTAGGCATCGATGATAATTTTGATTAAATATATATCGTCAAACTTCATACATAAAAACGGCTTTAACTTTCGTAACGCGATGTGATGATCGGGAGCTAATATTTAAAGCTTGAAGGAATAGCTAGTTAGTAGTCGCTCGTATATTTCTTAGCGAGTTGTGCTGTCACTGGTATATTATACAGAGTAATCGGTTAGGGGTGTACTAAGCGAAAGGGGATCACTACGTATCATGACGAATAACTTTTATTATGGAACCATCCCTGAATTCGGAAAAAAACGTTCCATACAAAAAGTTTATCTGTCCATCAGTCAGTTAATCAGTTGTGTGTACACAATGTATAAACTGTTTTTTTATTTCTCGAATTCAGCGTTCGTCCCTTAGTGAAAGTTGTTCCTTAGGATGAGTATATTGCCCTCCTTTCAGCTTAGTACGTACACCCATAATTGATAACTATGTATAGATCGCGTTATTGGTGCGTATGAACGGGATGACGTATATTGTCAACCGGAAATACGGGTTTTTCGTTGTAATCTATATTTGTTATTAAGTATATAGAAAAATATATATCTTCTGTTTTCATTCTAAATAAACATTAAAGATCTCACTATATAAATTGACGTTGTTATTTAATTTTACCAAGTAATTAAATGGTTTAGAGTTTCAGGCACCTTGATATTATGTGTAGATATGTTTTCGTTGCACGGAGTGGCAACATCATAATGACAAGTCAAACAAGCTATTTTTAACTTCTTGATAAGAGTAAATGTTTTGATATTTTCGTATGGTTTTTACTTTTCAAAGATATGGTTAATTAAATTGAATCTAAGATAAATAACCAAATACTTTTTACTATATTCTTTATAGTATTTATACCTAAAACAATGTTAAATTCGGTTCAGGTAAGTTACAAGGTGAATTATTAAGGTTATGTTTACAAAATATTAGTCTAACTAATTTTAGCAATTTCATTGCAGAGGAATATATTTAGGCCTTTAGTTGCAATAAATCGTGCAGTTCATAACCTACCTGTTATAACAAGTGAGAGTAATGGCACTAGAGAAATTACTTTAAATCATGAAAAAACAAAGTAAGTACCTAGTTATGCATCCCCCTCGCCCTTCTGCTCTGATGTAGAGACTGCTTACTCAGCAGTACTTACACTTCTGTGGAAAGCTGACTAAGGTGTCTCTTATCGGACCACCGAGTAGTATGTAAGTTAATGTTAAGAATATAATCCTTTGTGTAATTCATTAGTTTTAGAGCCTTCAAATCGGCTACACGTAGTTTAATTAGTTCTAGACCCTCCATATCGGCTAAACGTATTTTAAGTTATTATTAAAGCCTCAGTATCGGCTATAAGTATTTTAATTTAGTTTTTAAAAAGAAAGTTTCGTGCTCCCTAAATTTAACTGGCGCAGCCGGTAGGATTCGCTGCTGTCGTGCATTTCATAGTTTCGTCGGTATATGGGTATCGAAATTTACCCAATCGCGGAATCGAGTGCGCGTGCGAATCCTCGAACCAAAGAAATAAGTTAGAACGGGACACCCAGTATGGCAACGATCGGTTGGTGAGTAAAACTTTTCGCCATCCTTTCCAATCCTTACTATCCACGAATTTTGTTATTATCGAGATAAGACTTCTCTCGTTTATGACGTCGGGTATCTAAAAATAGAACTCTGTTTAGACTACCTATGTAGCGATAAGAACCTTGAACCTAAGATAGAGTTAAGTAAACGTAGAATCGCTCTACAAATTAAATAAATTACTTACTAAAAGTAATTTAATCAATTCAAATTTCAAAATCAATTTGAATTGTTAGTAATAAGTGATTTAAGTGTAATTTAGGTAAATTTAAAATTAATTATATTTTTGTGTGTGCAAAATTTTAGTCTAATTTAATTTTACAATTCCAAACCGATTTATTGATCAAGTTTTTCTTAGTTATTTTAAAATTTAAAATCAATTTTTTTGATTAAACCTTTGTGATTCAAATTATTTTTATATTACTTGTCTAAATTTTCATAAATCTATTATAATGGAGAATGTAGAGCAGGTTAGTCCGATCCCTCGCGAAATTTTAACTCTTGTTCCTATATATGGTGGGGACAAGACCCAATTAAACTTATATATAAGGAAATGCGAGTATGTAATAAGTAGATATAGGCAACGAGGAAATGTAGCGCAAGACCTTTATGTCTTCCAATCTTTGACGAGCCGTTTAAACGATAAAGCAGCCTCGTTATTGTCAGAACGTGAGGACATTTCGACCTGGAGTGAAATAAAAGAACTCCTTAAACAGCATTTCGGAGACCCGCGTAGTGAGCAATGCGTAGGAATTGAATTAGAATCTATGAAAATTAAATCAGGAGAAAATTATTTGGATTTTTGCAATAGGATACAGAGCGTTCGTTCGGTTTTGTTATCTAAAGTGAACATGTTAAATGACGCCGAGTTAAAACGTGCCAAAACAACTATATATAATAGCACATCATTAAACGTGTTTCTCTATAACCTACCAGAGGAAATGGTGCGCATTGTTAGGCTTAAATCTCCTACGACATTAGAGGATGCCCTGAGTGTCGTTTTAGAAGAGGTTAACTTTCACGAACAATATAATATGCGGAAACGTATGTATGGCATATCAAACAGCCTAGCACCAAAACCTATTTTGCCTCAAAACCTAGGCAATGGTTTTAAATTTGGCGTGAATCCACAACCATCGGGATTCAGAATTCCCAATCCACCACAAAATACTACGCCTATATACAGCGCTCAACAATTTAAGATGCCTCAGCCTCAAGGACAAAACTTTGGGTTTCGCCCTCAACTTGGGTACCGTCCACCACAGGTCGGATATACTCCGCCCCAATTCGGATATAAACCACAATTAGGATATCGCCCACAGTTTGGAAATAATCAGCCACAACATCCAGGCTTTAAACCATCCCCTAACGTAGGGATGCGACCCCAACAGTTTGGGTATAAACCACCCCAAATTCAAGAGCCACGGTTACAAGAGTCCGACGTAACTATGCGGACAGCTCGACCCGTGCCTCGCGAAGGATTTAAGCTCAACGAATTGTATGACGAACCAGACTACTTTGACTATAATTACGAACAAGACTTAAACCAAGACTATGAAACATACGAATACGACCAAACTGATATGTACCATGACGAGACGACGTATGAACATACGGACTCACCGCAAGAGCAATTAGACCCGAATTTTTGTATAGCTGCCCCGACAGACAAGAAATCATAGAATTAAATTGTGACCCTACACTTAAATTACCACACATTTATTTGCCGGAAATAGACGCAAAAATGATGATCGATACTGGCAGCACAAGATCATTCTTGAGCCCACGAAAAGCGTACGAATATTTTTACAACCATATTCGTTACGAGCCTTTCGAAATAGTTAGTACGCATGCTTCTAGTAGACATAGCGAAACTATAACTATACCACTTTTACCATCTTTTCAAAGTGACGATTTCCACAAATTTTATTTGTATGACGTAGACTCACGATACGACGGCCTAATTGGCAACGACTTATTAAGACAACTAGACGCCGTAATTGACCTTAAACATTCGACTCTGAAAACAAAGACGACTTGCATACCTATTATAAATACGAATTTGAACTACGTAATTGAACTGCAGCCACGATCTGAACAAAGAGTAAAGCTTCCGATAGACCAACATTCAGGTGAAGCTATACTTGACTACAAAGAGTTTAGCCCTGGCGTACGAATGCCAAGTGCATTGGTTAACTGTGTGAATGGATATGCATCAACAATTATCCAAAATGCTACCGACACACAAATGACTCTGACGATAAAATGACCCATGCAAGTATCAAAACATTTAGACTTAGAGTGCAACCTTAATTTTTCTACAAATGTGAATAGTATACAGACAGATAGGATACTTGATGAAAACCTACAAAAACTGAGACTAGACCATACTAATTCCGAAGAATATAAGAAAATTACAAAACTGTGCAATGAATATAAAGACATTTTTCACTGTGACCAACTACCTTTGACTTTTACAAATCAGGTAAAACATAAAATACGTACCAAAAACGAAGACCCTATTAATGTAAAACCATACCGACAGGCCCCGACTCAAGCTGAAGAAATAAATCGTCAAGTAGAAAAAATGCTTAATGACAATGTTGTTAAAGAATCTCATTCTCCGTGGAATGCTCCGGTACATTAAGTTCCGAATAAAATTGACGCAACTGGACAGCAAAAATTTCGAATGGTTATTGACTACAGACGACTTAACGACATTACTATTGACGACAAATATCCCCTACCGAATATAAATGACTTATTTGACAAACTAGGTAAAAGCGTTTACTTTATTACTATTGACTTAGCTAGCGGATACCACCAAATTGAAGTGGAAGAACAAGACAGACAGAAGACCGCTTTTAGTACACAGAACGGACACTTTGAGTTTTTGAGAATGCCGTTCGGTTTAAAGACAGCGCCCGCAACTTTTCAGCGCACTATGGACAATGTCCTCCGAGGACTACAAGGACTACACTGCATGGTGTATCTCGATGACGTCATCATCTACTCATCGAGCCTCGAAGAACATATCCAAAAACTACGCCTAGTTTTTGACAGACTTAGACAGACAAACTTAAGGTACAACTTGACAAATCTGAATTTTTACGCAAGGAAGTTTTGTACCTTAGCCACACGATTACGAAAGACGGACTGAGACCTAATAATGACAAAATTAAAGCCGTGATTAATTTCCCAATTCCAAAGACTACGACTGAAATCAAAAGTTTCCTCGGACTCGTTGGTTATTACCGACGCTTCATACCTGACTTTTCTAAAGTGACTCAACCACTGACAGCCTGTTCAAAGAAACGAAACAAAATTATTATTGACCGAAAATATATAGACGCATTTAATAGATGCAAGGAACTTCTGACTCATGCACCACTACTACAATACCCTGACTATGACAAACCATTTATTTTGACGACTGACGCTTCAAACGTAGCTCTAGGAGCAGTCCTTTCCCAAGGACAAGTTGGTAGTGACAAACCAGTAGCTTACGCTAGCCGTACCTTGAGCGATACAGAGACTCGGTACAGCACAATAGAACGAGAGTTACTCGCTATCATCTGGGCGACTAAAAACTTCCGCCCATACTTATATGGAAGAAAATTCTTTATATATACTGACCATCGGCCATTAGCTTGGTTAGACTCCTTAAAAGATCCAAATAGTAAGCTTACGCGCTGGAGACTGCGACTTCAAGACTTCGACTACACAATAATATATAAAAACGGTAAACAAAATACCAACGCCGACGCCTTGAGCAGAATTAAGGTAAATGCCTTAAATTCGGATGATGAAGGAAACTCAATGGCTGTAAATCACAATAGAAAAGAACGGAAACTAAAGCGAAAAATGGACAAAGTAGTACAGGATATCATTAAATTATCTGGAAATAAACCTGAAAGAAAAGATTCATCAACCATTACCATTTCAGACACAAGCGGAACTATAGGCATATCAGATTCATCAGAAACTACTGAACTGTTTCCTATGCTTCCTATAGAACAACCAGTAATACTATCAGCATCTGAGAGTAGTAAGTCACAGACTATTCATTCAGCAGCAGATTTAGAATCAACCGGAATACCAATCCTGCAAGAAGCTATTGATACCAAGCCTAATCAAATTTTAGTGTTCTCATGGTTTAAACATGAATTACACGTTAAAGACATCTCCCACGGAAAACACAAAATTTTAGAAGTTTTCTTACCAACAAATAACCCGGAACTAGTAAAAACATTCCTCAAAGAGTACATAAGACCCAAAATTAAATATTTCATATACTTTGAAGAACACGAACATCGCCGACAATTTAGCAACATAGTTATCGCCCTATTTAAAAAAGACATGATCAACCTACACGAATGCACAGAACGAGTAGTGAATGTACAAGATGAAAACGAACAGAAAGCGATAGTTTTAAAATACCATGAAGGAGAGACATGTCACCGCGGTATCAAAGAATCGCTAGTCAGACTCCGTAGAAGCTATTGTTGGGATAAAATGGAAGAAACAGTAGCAGCAATAATCAACGCTTGTGAAGCATGTAGGAAAATGAAATATGACAGGAAACCTATTAAACCTGTTTTGCAATTAACACAGACACAGGATGCACCGTTTCAAGAAGTATTCATTGATTTGTTTTCTATTGAAGGCAAATACTACTTGACCTTTATCGATGCATTTAGTAAGTTAGGACAGGCCATCGAAATACCTAACAAATCAACACCGGAAGTTGTGAGAGCCTTAATGAAATACTTTTCATTTTACGGAATTCCAAAAAAAATATGTTCTGACCCCGGCATGGAATTCAACAACGAATTAATGAAAGAATTCCTTAGCCTTCACAAAATCGAACGTCACATAGGTACAGTAAATAACCCAAATTCTATGGGACTCATTGAGCGATTCCATTCCACCATTATCGAGATATATAGACTAGGAAAAAATGAACACAAATGCACAGATGCCGCATCTATTATGATGTACTCAGTTATGGCATACAATTATACCATACACACAGCAACAGGCCTTTCACCATTTGAAGTTTTTGGGCTCACAGATACAGACAACCCTTTTGGAATAGAGTTTGAGAAAGCGTTTACACAGCAACTAGTAAAAGATCACGCGAAGCGCACTAAATTTTTATACAAATATATGGCAAAAAGATTAGTCGAAGGCAAAGAAAAAGTTAAGGAAAAACGAGGTGGGGAGATCGACATTAAAGTTAAACAAGGAGATACAGTTTACGTGAAAGATATAAATAAAAGAAAGAGTAAGGATAAACCTAGATATAAGAAAGCAAAAGTAGTAGGTAAAATTGATCGGAATATTGCCCCCATTAAGGTAGAAACAGAAAAAGGCAATACAAAAGCCCCAATTAAAAATATAAAACGCCCTCCAAAGGTGGTGCGTCCTGACGCTAGCGACACCAGCAGTTGCTCTTCATCTGCAATCACTTAAAGGAAACCCAGGACTCCTGCCAGTAAAACAAGGCCAAGCATACATGCAAATAGATAATTGGACAATTACAAAAACCATAAATTTGGATAATGTTTATGGAGACTTAAATTTTATAATTTCACAATTAGCCGAATTCGAGAAATTAATTGCCAACTATAAAACGTTTCCTCATGAATTTATTGGAATGTTAATGCATGCAGGGCATCTGCGCGATATAACTGTAGATAAATACCGACAATTAATTCCCCAACGTTATAAACGTGGTATTCTCAACCCATTAGGCTCTATTATAAAAATTGTAACAGGAAATCTAGACAATGATGACGCACTTAAATATGACAAATTAACTACAGAGATTTTTCACGATCAAGTAATCATATCAAAGAAAATTACCGTTATCTCCAAAATGCTGGATAGCTTTGTTAATATTACTGAACTGATTCATCAAAATTCGCTTACCATGGACACTCGCCTCAAACAAGTCGAAAAGTCCCTCAAGGAGACAATTAGTAAAGAAAACAATGTAGCCGTATCTGCCTACATTCTAGGGTTGTATAGCCTATTCATAAGCAATTTCCGTACAATATTTATTCAATTAAGTGAAATTGAAACCGCATTAGCCCTAAGTAAAAGCTCAGTATTACACCAGTCTGTTGTTAACTCTACCGAGCTATTACATCATTTGAAATTAATATCTAAATCTGGTAACTTAGTATACGAACCTAATGAATTAAATTTAGTAAAAATCGAAGAGACTATTTCTGTTAAATCATATATAAAAAGAAACCAGATTACGTTTATTATGGAAATTCCACTAACCGATAATTATACTTATAACTACATAAAAATGTACACTTTACCTATTTTCCTTGAACCTGAAAACCAAACCCTGGCCATCTTTCCTAAATACCCGTACCTATTGGCGAAAGGAATGAAGTACTTACCGATCTTAGGGCCGTGCCGCTCTATCGCCGCCGGAGACCATCACCTCTGTAACGATGACAACAGAGCCCTGTACAGCGGGCCAACTTGCGAGGAACAACTTCTCAAATACGACAACAATCTCACCTGCTGCAAGCAGTATCCTGTTTACGTAGAAAACGTAAAACTGCAGAAAATTGACGATGAAAATTGGATACTTTTTACAAGATTTAATACGATGCTGACAAAACGATGTGGTGACGAAATGTTTAAATATCCAGTATTTGGAACTTACGTCATCACGTTAGACGAACCCTGTGACGTCGAGATCCACGATCTCAAGATCCGGCACCATCACGTCTACACTGAGATGGATATCGTGAAGCCGCTAGCTGTGGTCACCCTGCCGCCGCTCCATACGAACGCGAGCCTATCCAGTGCACGCGCACTTAACATGCACGAGATCAGTCTGGACGACGTGAAGTATTTGGCGTTTGCGTTAAAAAATAGTGAAGTGTTTGATAGTGTTGCTAAAAGAGAAAAAGACTCTAGCATCAGTGTTTTAGTTTACTCCGCGTTAGGCCTCGTAGTATTAAGCTTATCTTTAATTTTTATGTATGTTTTAAATTTTAAAATATTCCTTTTTTACGAAATTATCGGAAAGGTCCTCAAATCGCACATTCCGATAATTTCTCACTTAGGGAGGGAGGAGTTATGCATCCCCCTCGCCCTTCTGCTCTGATGTAGAGACGGCTTACTCAGCAGTACTTACACTTCTGTGGAAAGCTGACTAAGGTGTCTCTTATCGGACCACCGAGTAGTATGTAAGTTAATGTTAAGAATATAATCCTTTGTGTAATTCATTAGTTTTAGAGCCTTCAAATCGGCTACACGTAGTTTAATTAGTTCTAGAGCCTCCATATCGGCTAAACGTATTTTAAGTTATTATTAAAGCCTCAGTATCGGCTATAAGTAATTTAATTTAGTTTTTAAAAAGAAAGTTTCGTGCTCCCTAAATTTAACTACCTATCAAACATCAATAAATTATTTGTTTTGAGCTTTACTATCACCTATACAGTGATACATATCATTATCGTTGGGGTATCATTGTTCGAGACAGAAAACAATAAGTATTTAAAAACTCTTTGTAATCTTACAAAAGTTAAGCTTTTCATTATCTTTTCATTTAATTCAACATTAATTTAATTTATTTTTTTTATATTATAGATTTTTTTCTTAAATATTTATGTTAAGCAATTATACGGGCTGATACAATATTGAGTACGTATATTTAGTAAGTATACTGAAAGAATATTCGTGTTTTTCATGGACACCCTAAACTAGGTCATGGCGACGACACGCGTGTGTTACTCGTTGGGAATAAAGTATTTCCAACGAATAAAGTATTCCCAACGTATAACAGAAAATAATTAAAAAAAATATATATTGTTTGCAATCAGTTACAGTGGGGCTTAGAGGTGTTACTCGTAAAATCCGTTTGCGTCGTTCCTTTTGCGTATAAAATAATTTAGGTATTCAGTTATGTTATCATAAACTTATTTTTTTTTAGAAATTCTCTATCATTGGATATGATGAACCATCTGATAGAGGCAATAAGTTTGAATAAGGATGATATATCGTTGAGAGCTATAGTGCTCTCGGCCAAAGGAAATGTCTTCTCCGCCGGGCATAACTTGAAAGAATTAGTAAGTGCCTACCTACCTATATTGGACAGACACACAAAACGTAAAATACAAAAATAAATTAAAGTATTGTTGTGATCTATTGTGACACAAGATCCTGAACTATTACGTCCATGAATATTATTCTGCATTGTACGTTATAGTCCAACGGCAATGCTGCCGAACGTAGGATATGATAGGATAGGATATGATCATTTTTCTAAACTAAAATGCAATAAATAAATGCCAATGATAAAGAAATGTAACTTTTAAACCTGTCTGGATTATTTTGCAGCAATCTAGCACGGGCATCGAACATCACAAGTTAATATTTAACAAAGCTACAGAACTTATGAAGGCTATTGTACTGAGTCCGGTGCCTGTTATAGCTAAGGTAAATATAAACTCATGTAAATAAAGATTACGACCTCTATGCGGAAAGATAAGAAATGGGCGAGCGGAGGAGTTATATACCTACTAAGTTAAAGAACGTTAATAATTTTTATTTCACACAAAGTAGGTACCTACCTATATAGGTATATCTACCTATAAAAGAGTGAGTCCTGCACCTAGATTTACAATGAGTTTCCGCTCGGATTCGAAAACTTCGCAACCCGAATTACGCGAACCTTGTTATCTTGAACCTTGTCTGAAATATTAAATAGTGATTATTATTTAAGTTTAGATCTAGAATCGATTTACAAAGTAATAATTTAGGATCTTCTAATAAGTTTTGCGTTATTCGTGTTGCAAAGTTTCCGAATCCGATCGGAAACTCATTGTGAATATAGGTGCTGGTGATCAAGTCCGTTATATGAATTGTCTTAGAATTACAATTGGATTGTGCCAAAATGGCCGTTTCGACATAGAATAAATCAGAGTTCGTATTAAAAATTATATTTAGTTTAATACTGACTGACCTATTCAATTGTAATTCTGAGACAATTGAAATAACAGACTTGACCACCTGACCAACTGATATTCGCTAGGAATCGAGGCAGAGCCCAAACCGCTGAGCCTAGGCCCATATAGTATATCATAAGGTACTTTCATTTTTGCAGTTTATTATACTTAAATTACTCGACGAAATGCGTATTTGCCAAAATGAATGATTGGACAAACATACTAGATGACGAACTACAGATTTGACAACTATCTAATTAGACGAATATCACATTTAACCAATGTTGTTCAACCCTGTTGAACCCGGCACTAACATAGAATATATACCCCTACCCAAAAAGATTGGTCAAGAGGTTGTAGAAAAAAAGTCTACTAATGTATTCGTGGAACTACTATAGTTTGATTAGAATCGAGATTTTATCGTCAATTTAAGTGATAAGTATAATACGAAAACATAGATATGAATATTATTGTGAGTGACATACAATCTAATATTTTATCATTGATAGGTAAATGGATTCGCCACGGCTGCAGGATGTCAGCTGGTGTCTAGCTGTGACATGATTGTATGCTCTGACACCAGCAAGTTTTCTACACCTGGGTAAACATAACTTTCTCGGTCTTATTAATAAATGCGTCATAACTTTAAACGTCTTTTGTCTTTTTTTGACGCGTGACGTTCTCCATCAGATAAAACAAGATAAAAGACGTTTAAAGCTAAGGCGCGTTTATTAATAAGACCGTCTGTAGATAGCCTTAAAAACAATATTACTTACATATTTTTTACAGACTTCAAAATGGAGGTTCTCAATGGGTCGGAATTTTAAAATAGGCTTTATGTGTGTTTCTCATTTCCTCAGCGAGACTGAACGAATATTGTCCGAAGAGGCTATACTTTACATTGTTATAAAAGTCAGTCCAGTAATTAGGTTTTTTTTAATTTAGAAATAATTCCCAGCTTATTTTTCGACGTCGATTTTTAGACTTTTTTAAGGAGGCATAACCACAGCTAGCACTCGAAGGTTACTATCATTGTATAGGGCATTACCTAATGGTTAATTCTCAAAATCATTAATTTACTTTCAGGGCGAATTTTGGTATATTTTGTTCGACGCCAGGCATTGCCGTTGGGAGATGCGTGCCCAAGTCCAGAGCGACTTACATGCTTTTTACAGGTTTGTCCATTCATTTGGCTCAGGTATTTTACCATGATTTATGCTGCCATTCTTCTCATATTCAACGGGAGTTTAAGAACTCTATTCGTAGGTATAATTCCCTGACTTCTCTGCAAACAATTAGATACTTGTTTGCTCTGATAAAATATAGTGGAAACTATATTTATTTTTATATACCTAATAGGTAGATATGAAATTAATACCTATCGTTCACATCGTGTACAAATGATTCAAAGATAGTTTTTGTCTATGAACTAGCAAACAGGCACCTACCTATCAATATTTTTGTACGATAACTTGATAATTAATTTTCAGGCGAGCCGTTATCAGCTAAGGAAGCATACGAAAGTGGTCTTGTCACAAAAGTAGTGACAGCGGACGAATTAGATGCAGAAGTTGAGAAAATAATTGAAAAGATTAAACTTAAAAGTCGTAGTGTAATAGCTCTGGGTAAAGAATTCTTTTACAAACAAATGGAGCTTGGATTATTCGAGGCTTACAAACTAGGCGAAGATATTATGGTGGAAAATATTAACGCCACTGACGGACAAGAAGGCATCAAAAGTTTCATGGAAAAAAGAAAAGCTACATGGTCTCACAAATAGAAATAAAGCTTAGTAATAATTGCTTACTTTAAAATTTTAAAGCGTTTCCGCGTTAAATAAATAGCGACGCGTAAGGACTGTGCAGACGAGGAGGTCCAGTCCTCTGGTATGTTTCAGAACAACTCAAAATTTTAATACGAATCGTTGACGATGACCAATGCTTTAGATTTAAGGTGCTTGTACATCTAGGTATGTTCTGTAGGTGCATTTATACATCTAATCTTATGTTTTATATAACAATACAGGGATTTATCAAAAAATAAAAGCCATTTTATTTACACCTATCTTTTATTTGACACTAGGTATAACAATATACTTTAATATTACCATGGAGAATATAGTTTGAAGCGCACATGAAAATGTGTATCATTATAAAATTACTTTTTGGCCAATCAGAAACCTTACATTATTTACATGCAAACGGATACAATATTACAATCTAATTTTACTGGGGACATAGCAAAAATTTTACTCAAGTTATAGAGAAGTACACATCACATACCCATAGCGTATCACTGTAGGGCACGGGTTTCCCCTATGAAGGGGGCTAGCACACCTTGATTTAATTGAAATTCTGCTTTATCTATGACTACTGGCCAAATTGTGGGTTGGGGACACATCATTATTTTTCGAAAGCTTATTAAACTTCTTTGACAAGCATGTTGCCCCAAGTAGTTCGTTATTTTTGGATCAGTTTTCAATATAAGAAATTTTTCTCACATCTGCTAGAGATGCTGCTTAAATTTTCATATGTGTACAATAGTTAAGCAACCCGGCAAGCTTAGGGATAGCCAGGCCAGCAGGAGCTAGCTGATAATGATGATAAGATTTTTGTATTTCTCGATAGTCTTGTAACTTTCTATTAGTCCCCTGGAATATTCTGTAGTACTTATGTATAATATATTAAAAGAAAATATTGAATGTATAATGCTTTCTATGTAAGGAATAGTAGTTATAATTAGGAATGCACTGCCCATAGGTAATTATAAAAGTAAAAACATACCATACCAATTCACAGGGTTATACTTAGGTTAGGGATGCCCAAAGAATGTCACTGCACTCATCACGACAAACAGGATTTAAAGCCCAATGCAACAAATATCTATTATATATATATATATATATATATATATATACTAGCTGCGCCCCGCGGTTTTACCCGCGGGTGATATTTGATCATCCCATTTCCCATCCCACATTTCAAATTTTCCAGGATTAAAAGTAGCCCATGCGTTCATCCAAGGTGTAAGCTATCTTCATGCCAAATTTCTTAAGCTATTTGAGCGTGAATGAGGGTCAAACAAAAACACACATGATATATTATATATATAAGAAAGTCGTGTTACTTACACTATTTATAAATCAAGAACAGCTTAACCGATTTGGCTGAAATTGGTGAGGAAGCAGCTTAAAACTAGGAAACGGATAGATCATTATTATCTTGAAAAAATACTTAGTTCATGTGGGATAAGAATATTTCCGCCAGTAATAGCGCGGGCACAGCGACTTAAAGATAAAAAATATCAGCAGTTTCATCAAAACACATCTGCTGTCAAGAAACTGTAAGGAAGAGATGTTTTTTTTTAAGTCAGAGTTTGTTACATAGGTAAATTATTCCACAATAAGTATAGTGACCTGCTTTCGACTTAGTACACCCCAAGATGATATGACCCTGTATATGCTTTAACCTGATAAATACATAGATCGTGTATATCGCGTATACTTCTTTTGCCATTAGCTAAACATAGATAAAACAAAGACTATCAGTTAAATATTTAAGATTACATGAATACTAATTTGGAATTACATATTATCCATAGATATAAAATGCAAACTTACACACTAAATGAAAATTTAATTTATAATATAAATACATCTTAAATTTTAGAAGGAATAATTTATGTTAGTGTTTTAATATGTTATTGTCTTATAAGTTTTTCTGTAATGATGTTATATGTTGTGCTTTAATATTTTGTTAAATGGATTTTAGTCTCAAAACTGTGTCATAGCAAATTAAATCCTATTTTTTGATTCTGGTTTATGAATTCAGCCAGCGATGGGAAGTATCTAGGTACTTTGTGTGAAAGGGTGAGTATGTAGCATGTTTAAGGCCAAGGCAAGTTCCAATATGAAATGATCAAAGTACTCTGATCTTGCAAATAAAACTGTATTGGTATATATTTGATTACAGTAAACTGAGCCTTCTTTTACAAACCTTCACAAAAAAAACTGCAAAAAGTAAACCTCTACTGCTATACAGCTAAGGGCCAAGGTTACAATAAAAAGGTGTTTTAGTTGAAAATATCTGATGAAACTAATCAATTATCTAATGAAGCTGTACGTGTACAAGGTCAATAATAATGCATTATATATCAATTATGTGCAGTTTCATATCAATCTAAACACAGTGGTAAATATTTTCGCAGGTTACTAATAATTGGTATGTGACCCATTGGAATTGGATCCCAGTGACATCGAAATTTCATTCTACATACCGTTTATTATGTTCTGCAAAAAATAGCTTGAACATAACTTTTTTCACACGCCTTTCATATTCTTGTAGTAGACAGCAGGGCAGATAAAACCTTAACATTTGAAAATGTTAACAAATAAAGACCTTACATGATTAACTATTTTACTAAAACATAGATACAATATTGCTCGGACTTTTTTCACGAAAACATGACAAATCAGCAAACATCTAGCAAGGCATTGTGAAAAAAGCCTATGAAATAAAAAATTATCATTTAAATAGCATAAAATTTATCCATGTAGTCTTTTGAGTTCAATATAATGAACAAATTCACAAGTTGGGTTGTCATCGGGATATTTAGTCCCAATGGTGTTTGTTATAAAGTTATGTCTCACTTCTTAGCCAGTTCATTGGAGAGCCAGTCCAAACCTTCGTAGAGTCCCTGACCTTGTGTTGCACATGTAGCTTGGATGTACCACTGAATGAAAACAATAAAAAACCATTGGAAAATATAAAGAATAGTTACAAAATGTAATTGTAAATTCATTTTGAAGTGTCAACCATACTGAGAATTATTATTAGACTATTTATATTTACATCTCTGACTTGTATTGGAGGAAAAACATGAAAACAGAACTAACTATTTTAATGACATAAGGCACTTCGAAGATGGGATCAGTCAATACAATAGATATTGTGTATCACCAAGACAATAATGTGCTGGAAAGATTATGCTTTTCAATTTAGTAATGATATGTAATATAATATACTTACACGGTGATTTCTCAGGTTATTGAGATTAAGAGCATTGGTAAGCTCTGATGCAGTCATTGCATTGGGCATGTCCTGTTTGTTTGCAAACACCAATATCACTGCATCATTTAGTTCATCCTCCTTCAACTGTAATAAAATGAATGTAGCCTTTTATTTACATATCAAAATGAAATAAACATTGAAAAATTTTAAACCCATGATGTAACCCATCATACATTTAATATATACATTTTAGTTTTGGAAGTACAGTAATTTTAATAGATGGAAACTCTGAAAACCGCATTTAAATTACCATGAAATTGTAACAGTGAATAAAGAATAAATAATCTTTTTTTTAAATAATGATTAGTATGTATTGGCAATAACCATAAGTATCTAGTAATTCATGACTTGATATGGTTATGGTGATGTTACAATTTAATGTAAAGAGCAGTATTTCCAGATCTCACATCTGCTAATAGTCACACTACTTACATCACATCACACTACTTATTCCATGCATTAGGTAATTATCTAAAAAATACTTTTCCAGAACATTTTCCAGTTCCAGATGATTAAAGTAATAAAACCTACCATGTTAGCCAATTCATTTTCAGCTTCTGCTATTCTCTTTGTATCACTGGAGTCAACAACAAAGATCAGTCCTTGGGTATTTTGGTAGTAGTGACGCCAAAGCGGCCTGATCTTGTCCTGGCCGCCGACGTCCCACACCGTGAAACTAATGTTTTTGTACTCTACTGTTTCCACGTTGAACCCAATCGTAGGTATCGTGGTCACAATTTCACCTAACTTTAACTTATAAAGTATGGTCGTTTTTCCAGCGGCGTCGAGCCCAACTGCAAACAAAGCGAAAACGTATTATAGTAAGACAAGAAGTAAGCAAAACATCGTCGCGTAAATGAATCTATACGCAATCTATAAACGATGACCTGTCATTGTAGCAATACTCACCCATTAGAATACGCATCTGTTTTTTGCCGAATAGCTTAGTAAACACGCTAGATATTGTGAGACCCATGTTCGATTCGCTTCTCTGCTAATTAAGCTACAAGATTATATGGCGAATACAATAATGGTACACCAAAACTTAGGAAATTTATAAAATTTAAGCAACGCAAAGTTTTGTATGACCGACTGTACTGACGTGACGTGACAGCTGTACACACGTCATAGAGAACACTCTTTTTTTTTTACGTATGAAGTCATCCATCACAAGCACCCCACTCAACATCAGATTTTAGTAAACAGAGTCATTCCAAGCGTGTCGGCAGAAAAGACAGTAGATTTAATAGTAACTATCACTACTAGCTATGGCTGCTATGGTTATATTGCAACTACTAAAGTAGCTATGGGACACTTTTTTCTTCGCTTTTACTGTTACAGCCACTTAAACCATATCGCACGATTTTCTACAAAATATTACCATCATAGCTAGTACATAGTAATAGTTACTATTTAATCTACTGTCGTTTCGCCGACATGTTTGGAATGATGCTGAGCCTCTATTACTTTCTCTGTCTTCGAAAATTCGAGTCTATTCACGTATTATGTGTCACTTTGACATCAGGGCAAATTAACTTTGTTACCAATGCGAGAAATACTAAAAATTATTATGTATATAAATTATTTTGTTTTTGCTAATACCGGCGCTCGTGCAATAACTAGAAAAGCAACGGTAAGTAATACTTAAAACAAAGCGGCATGGCACTATTGGCTTTTGTCTGCCTTGTTGGCAAATAAAAAAACAACATAATATCCAGCCCAGCCCTCAGCCAATAGGAATCGTATTAGAGTTTTGCTGTCATGCGTCGTCATAGAAACGTTTTATTTTAGATTAAAGTTTTATAATTTTTGGCCGGAATAGACATGGAGATTATTGAAGGTAAGCTTTTATAAACAATATTTCCTACTAATACAAATATTTTACCAGGAAAAAAACTAGCGTAAAATTGCCCGCCTAAACAAAAATATTCAAAACCTAAAACAGGTTTGCTTTGAAGGCTAAGGAAGGTCCTGCCTTGGATTAGTTATATTGGATAATATAAAATCTGTCTAAATAGCTCGAAATAACTCACTATTAGGTAGTTACAACTACAACTATTTTCAAGTTTTTATTTAAATGTAATATTTTGTTAAGCAACAAAATAACATTTTTATTTTAAAACCATTTACTGGAAATATTTTTACTTGCTTTTTACCTATTATTTATATTATATTAATGACTGAATCGACGACTTCTAATTGTCGACTCATAATATTTTAAGGGTATCTAGTTTATAACAGTATTTCTGTGAATCACCACGCAGCCACAATTTTTTATTTTAAATTTTATAAAATAAAGAGATGTCCACTTTAGAAACTTGGGAATGAAACACAGGCCATAGTTTCCAACCAATCTTGACAAAACATGGTGTATGTACAGGTTCTACGAAATATTTATTTGTTGGTCAGGATGTTTGATAGGCAGTATTTACCTTAAAAAATGATGGAGTTTGTTACTCTATTTTCTGGGCAAATTCCATGAAATTGTAAAACATAATCTTATATTACAAACAATAATAATGAAATTATAAAAATTGCTGAAGAATTGACCAATTTTATTACTTTATGTTTATTATTCTGTGGACTTCTTCTAATATTAAATTTAAAAAAAAATATAATAGTTGTTTAAGAATATATAACTTTGTGGATATTCGTAAGTAGTATTATTATACTTTTAATTAAAAAATATATGACATCACTGTGAAATTCAGGATTTTTCTCTTCTACATCTGAAACTTAAGTCTACTGGTCAAAACTGTACCCCTAAGCACCCAAATTAATGTAATCTTTATTTATATACTAATATAAATAAAACTGGTTCTCAAGTCAACAATAAACTAAAAATAGTGCAATCATATACATATATATATGCTTGTTATCAATATCTATGTATCTAATAAAACTGTAGAAGCCAAATTTCTGTACAATGAAAACAAAACTAAGTCAGAGGGATCTAATAAGTGAAAAAGAACTATGTTATTTAAATATTTTTCAAATTTTCTGTTTGTCTGTCTGTTAGTACGAGCTAATCTTCGCATATGCCCTGGTCATTGTATGGACTTTTGACCCCGGTAAAATAAAGAGATGTAATAGTAAATACCACGCGGATAAAGTCGTGAGCATCAGCTATTATATATATATCTGACAGTTTGGACCAGTAGACTAAAAAAAAGGAAGAGTAAAAGAAACTCGTGTTAGTTACACTATTCATAACTCAAGAACTGCTGAGCCAATTACGCTGAAAAAACTTATTAAAATCATAAATCTGCTTATTTATTGTCTCTAAGGCGGAACAAAGTACAATGGGTCAGCTAGTCTGTAATAAAATAAAAAATATTTGTCTAAAAAAACGACAAATAAGAGAAGCAAGAACCAGGAAAATTTTGGGATAGGCTAGTGTGAAAACTACGCGATGTGGTATCAGATATATTGGAACTATAGTATCTAATTCATCACCTTTGTCATAGCAATCTGTATTTATCCTCATATAACCTACCTTACATGTTCATTATGCTACATAAAACATTCCTACTCATATTATACGTATACCTACTAACTACTACACAGGTACCTGTACCTACCTTCTTGAATTCAATACCTACATTATTATACTTATATGTGGCTATGGATACCTTACCATATCCGTCTAAAGGTGCGTATCGTATACCTATAACATGACAGAATCGCGCGTATTCATGTTTATTTTTGCGCTTAGGAATAATTTTGTTTTTAAGGTTTTTAGAGTGGAGTTCAAGTCAAGCCGTTCACATCTCATTTGATATTTTACCTGCCTCTATCTCTACTGTTACTTCTTACTACAACTACCACTTTTACCAGTCTTACCTCTGCATTCATACTGGCTTCCATCTTTATCTTGCTAAGAGCAACTTCTTCACGTTATAGAGTTTAGCGGTTTTTTCCAATTTAACATCATTCTTGTCTTGCTGCCTTTTTCTTTCGCCCTCCGCTTTCTTACCCGACTTCATAAACGGAGAAGGTACTTATTTCGTTGTATTTTTTTGTTTTCTCACTGATTTTTCCGGATCGCCTGAACCTAATTCTTGAACGTTTAAAACAATAGTTTGAAAAACTTTAGAACTACTTTTTAGAGAAGTACTTTTTAGTTGATCCCATATAAATTTTATTAAAATCTGTCAAGAGTTTGAGAAAAATTGTAGAGGTGCCTGCCAAATTGTAGAGGTGCCGGCAAAATTGTAGAGGTGCCGGCAAAATTGAAGTCGATTGTCACTTTTTTACGAATTACTTGTTTAATTATTTTGAGCAAACTTACCTACTACTGTTATATGTATAGGTAAAAGTGTTGATTTTCTTGGAGTGTGGTCTTTAGACCACACAGAACTACGAGTATGATTGAAATACGTACGTACCAATCGACATTGGCAACAAAATAGTAAATCAAACATGGCAAGTCAAAGTAGAGTCCCTCACACACTTGCGTTTTTAGCCTACTAAGGCTGTTTTGAAAATCTAATCTGTCTTACTGAATATTTAATCATATTTTTTAATTCTGAAATGTAGTGTGTATATTATGAACAAAATATTGGACTATTTAAAAATCACCTTGAATCTCAAGTGAAAAAGTTGTCGAATATTCGGTTCAGATCTGCGCCGTATGTGGATTAGAATTTATTATAATATTTTATAAGTAAAGGATATCTTTGAGTTCCTAAACTGTATTTTGACTATCGAGGTGCAATGTGGCCTACACTTCTTAAGGGAGACCCATGTCCAGTATGGGTTGATCGAATACCCCATTATGTTTATGATAAGATGTGCTGACGAAGTCCTAGTTGAAATCGACATTGTTTAGACAAATTTGTATGTATTTCCATAAGTAAATGAATTTATAAGGTAACCTACCTTGTATATATTTATACCTTTGGTATGCATTAGAGCCTTAGCTTTTATAGTGTATAGGCCACGTTATAGTTTGGCATCTAACGCCGCCGATGTTCCTCGCCTGGTAAATAATGCAACACGTCGCAATAGGCCAAGTTACGTCATCCGAACTAACGCCTTGGTCACATATGAGATAAACAAACAACACAAAGGCTTTGAGGCTATTTCAGTGAGTTTAGCTATCTAAACGCGGGAACTATAATAGCAAGTTCTAAATTAGAAATTCGTTATTACTTACGCTTGCAAATTAGAGCAGACGTCTGTTAAAAAGGTACTTAGGTAGTACTTGCGTGGAAATTGGCGAAACTGTTACAAAGAGGTACGAAAATGATTGATTAAGAAAACGCGTATTTAAACAATTTATTCGCTTATAATACTATTGTAAATGTATAATAGTAATGTATAAATAAAATACGCGTTTCCCCAAACATTCATTTTCTATTTCTTTAGAACAGTTTCGCCAATAAACTAAGTACACCACTCTATACATAGCTACTATACTACACGATTTCTATTATCTTTAACTTCATACTATCGTTATAATGTTATTTACTAGCTTCGAAAGTATACTTTCTATTTTGCAGTTGGTTAGGGATAATTCGCGCTTAATCTGCATACATACCTAAAAGCTATTATTTTTTTTACCATTCTTCCCTAATTTATATAACATCTAACCCCTTTTTTTGCCCACAGAATGGCTAAGCATAATTTAGGTTTCGTAATGTCTCGGCCTAGTTTTCGTACAAATCATATCTGGCAATTATATACTAGAAACATAGTTATACTACCGCGATCAATTAATTTATTTACTAATGGTCATTCGACGATACAACATTATCAGGTTGCCCAGTCGCGAAATATCAATAAACTTACGTCATTGCCATAGTGTTCGTCCTTGTAACAAGACCTGTTTCGGTGTCAGTATTTTTAATTAGACAAATGTTTATCGTTAATTAGTCTCGTCTTAGAGCTACAAGAATTTGTTTATATCCTCCCAAAACTCACTGTTGTGAGTTTCAAGGCTTTAAATTTAAATGATTCTAGTATTTTCATTAAGGTCAGGGATATAAAATTAAATTAAAAGAAAAAATTACCAACATCTAGATTAGAGCTAATATTTTCTCTGAACTTCTTTACCTTGAACTTTTGATTGGTTGCTTTTTAAGAGTACTTGGTACTACGCCATAACATGCAAGCTTCCTGATTTTTTGCAATGAATGAATTCTGTGTTTAATTTCTTCGATTGTCATTCTTCTATATCTGAAGCTAATATTTTTTTTTAATTATTTGGTTGTGTACTTTTCTGTATTATATTTTTAATCTTGCTTTTAAAACCATCTGTGTCGTGTGAGTATGATTTTATTGAATTGTCTACTTATTTTGGTGCGTGCATAATATTTTTTGAAAGACGTCCCTAGTCTGTAAAACAACATCTGTATAGTGTCGTAACGTAAATGCTGAGTCAATAAAGATCTTTTAAGTCAAATCAATATTTTTTTGCTCCATAGAATTAAATATTATTCCTCCAGAGTTTACAATAGAAAGCTCCAATTTCTTGATAGCTTTATCTTATCCGTAACTTTACAGTTTACGTAAACTCGTAAAAGTTTAGGTATTATTGCACAACATAGTTGCTGTCTATCAATTGAACCGTTCACTAAAGGCAGCTCATTAAAAGTAGATTTTCTTCTACGTTGTCATTCTAACTCTGTTGCATAAAATACATATATCCTATTATTCTTCGCATTGTATTCTAAGGAAGACCATTTATCAGTGTTAGCGGTTTTTTTGTTTGTCTGTTTTATTTTTTTATCCAATTAGTGTAAATAAAAGTAATAAGTTTTGACTAGCATAGACATCTTAACGAACTCAATAAAGAAACTAATGATCATCTAACATTGTCATCGGTTAGAAAGATTTTTGCTTAGTCATTTTATTTTGTATTGTTGGTTCAGATGAGTACTTTAAAATTTTAAATATAGTACATCACGAATACTTTCCATACGATGAATTAAATAAAAACGTTCAACGACCTGTGGTTTGGCATTTTTGCGGCGCTGTTATTTTCATTAGTATTCTCATAAAGCAAATAGTGATAAACATAAATTAACGGATAATTTAATAAACACACATCCTTTTGCCAACAGAAGTATATAAATTAATTTTGATTTCCAAGTTTTTAGTATACTCGTGTTAGATGATTGCGATAAAAGTCTAATTTGAAAACGCTTACTCAATATAAATAAACATCGTCGCAGTTGCAATAAATAAAGAATAGAAACTATTGTTATCGTTTATCAATCTGTTTTTTATTCTGCTTGTTATTCTTATCCCAGCATCTCCAATTTTTACTTTTCTCATTTCACAAGTTATTAAGGTGTTATTAGAAATTAAAAATCATAGATCACTATCGGCGGCGGCGATCGGTAAACTTGTGTCAGATTTATTGGCCAAAAACTTACTAAGCTATAGTTAAGAAGCAACATTCCTTTGAAACGTAATAAATAGCGATAAATCTGAATCATGACTTGGTAATTTTAATTTCATAACGTGAAAGTGATCACGATATCCATTCAATTCACACAGTCAAGTGTATTGTGGATCGAAGATCATGTTGCTAATGACTGTTGGTTGTAGGTTCTGTGGTGAGAATAGCATGCATGAGAAGAGCACTATAGTCGAATGTTTTTGTGAACTTTTGTGTGGGCATCGATCGCCCACCTGTGATCGAATACTGCGTAATAGCTTCTTGTGTACCCACAAATATAATATGTATACATATTATAATTTGCTATGTGGTCATCTTGTGCTCTAATGGTCTGCTGCCTTCTAACCAACTATCCTAATTAACAAACGCCAATGCAAGTAATTTGTTGAGATTTTTTGTCTTTTAATATTTTATGTGATCATAAAACATATTAGTCAACATTTAAAGTGATAGCTGTATAGTATTGTAAAATAACCTATAAAGCTTACTTTAGTTATAGTTTCAAATCTTATTCCTGACTCATATTTCATTTGCAAGAACTGCATAGCCTGCAAAGTAAGTAATTTTTAATTTATTGTCAATTTTATTGGCCCACATTGGCCAATTTGTTCAATCGATTGCGACCAGCTGCGTGCCATTTAGATTTGCATATACTTACGTTTATTGCGTTCTTTATGGGTATCTTGTTCTACATCTAATTGAACATAACCGATTCGCGAAGCTTTCTTTGACTATTCTTTAAATTCAGACAATTTATTACCGCAGCAGGGAGCAATTCATAAAACATTAAAATCGATTACGAAATAATCATCAGTGGTCTTTTTAGTTATCATTAGATGATTCTAAACCAAGACCTTCCGAGACTATGAAGGATGCTCGAACACAGCATCCTCCTACAATCATTTAGTTACGACCTGTTTAGGATTTCGTTACTCTACCTAACAAAACCCATAAATTTTGTTTTAAAAAAAGACATCAAATGGATAATAATGGTCCGTATTCGTTTCCAATAGTTTTATTGAGCATATCGCACTGTATGTTCAAGTCAGTCAATACCATCAATTTCCTACTATTATTCTAAAGTAACATAAAATATACTTAAAATTAGATCCACCACTTCTAATAACTCTTATTGAATAACAATCAATGGCCATTATGTTGCGCAATTCACTCCCGAACGTAAACCGATCTACTACGCAAATAAACCTACGTATGTACTGGACCATTATAAACGATCAATAGGAAATTGGCATCATCAATCATGCATTCTTCTTCTGACCTGTATTCCTGACTTGGCGTGCTTTCACCGTATTTTTAGCCGTATTTTTAATATCGAGGGGTAAAAGTTACGTGTACTTACCTACTTGAACAAAGTACTCGAGACTTTGAATAGCAAAATCGGAACTTTAACAGGGGTGGATAACTGGATAAAGAGTTTGTTCTAACAAGTATTGTTCTGCTTGTGTATTGTAATTCCTACAAAACTTATCTACTCTTTTACTGTTTGTAGCATATCTATAGTTCCGTTTGCAATACTTTATTAGTATAAGAGTGTGGGCTTTAATGGATCATGACGACTAGTCAAAAAGTGTTTATTTACATGCTCTTATAGTAACTTTAGGCTATCTTCGATGGAGTTTTATATTATATTCAAAACTGATAACACTTATCTTAAATATACTTTATGATTTTGCCAGCATATTTTGTAAAGCAGTCAGTCACAGATACGGTATTCATTTTAGCTAAATTGAAGTCACGTCTTGTGCATTACTTGCACGGATGCAAGTCATCTGCTAAGGAAAGCGATGTAAATACTGTTTCTGTTTGTCTCCGTTGGCAGTATTTGTTTTGCCGTCATTTCACTGTATTTCTACATACCGCTTATAGTTTCTACTTTAGTTAGATACCTCGGCCCTATAGTTCTGGACAAATTTGAAATCATCATCTCCCATGTTCTATAAAATTCTCTTTTTGTGTATAAGAGAGAAACTGTATTCTTGGTGACAACTAATACTACGCATAAATTGTCAACTTCTTTTGATGGTTTATATATGGGTAACAAGTGATACTTAAAACAAGTGAAAGCCGACTTTAATTCTGCACGCAAAACTTACATCACAAAAATGTCATATGTGTAGGTATACTTTAAAAAAAATACTTAAAAAAAATAATTTAGTATATTGAATAAGATAATTTTAAAATCCAGCCATCTTTGAGTAATCGGGGAAGTTACAAAAAAGACTCCGACTAATTGTGAATTCTCCTCTTGAAGTCTGTTAAAAACGATATTTCTTCCGGTTTATTTCGTTACTGATATTATTACGGATCGAAATGCCTATCGTATAATTCAATGCCAGATATGATAAACCTTCAGTTTCGCCCACACACGTTGTATTGATTTTAAGCACCTGTTGCATTGGTGTAAAAAGTAAACGATAATGACTCTACTTATGGTTTAATTACTCGTGTGACCAGTATTGCATTATTGTTTTGTACATTGATTTCAACTATTAATTATATCCAAAATTGGAGTCACCCGCAACGCCCATAAAATAGTTGTTATTTTCGCGCATTTTATACAAGAAATATTTGATACGAAAGGAATAAGCACTTCGTCTACTTCGAGCTCATTGTGAAACTTGATTCTATTGTCAGTTTCGGCTGGACCAGGCCAGACTCGTGTGACGTTACGTCAGTTCCTTGTTCTGGGGATAGTAATGTGTCATAAACAGGTTTTAGTAAATTAGATACCACGCCTTTTGTTTCTTGTCTCAAAAACTCGGGTTCATCCTTACAACCGGGCGTGCTTAATATGGACGGATCGTCCATTGTCTTGTTTTTATAGCGCGACGTCATCTGTCCTGGGCATGACTGCATGATATTTGCCTATTTCTTGTTGTGTTTTTGTCATCTTGTTCTATGGTTTTACAGCTAGTTGAAGTAAACGAATGTATCGTGTTTACGCAGTTAAATCTGACAGGTATCTATTGTATGCACGAGATTGTCTCTATTGTAATCTTGAAATCTTTTACCTAACGCTAATACCGTTATTCACCCAAACGATGTATTGATGTCGTTTACAAGAGAGTGCGGTGTGAATCTATACCTACATGAAATTGAGCCATTGTTTCTTGATATGGCGATACACGGAAACGAAATCTTCTATGTTAATTTGAAGTTATGCCAATGCTGTCATCTTGTCCATATTACTTTGTTCTACACTTTCAAAATAAGTTAGTCATTTAACTTTTTTAGGTAATTTTGTATGAATCTGCAATAGTGAACTATACGTTTCCCGTTTAATGAGTATCAAGCTATTTTACGAGCTTTATCATCGCCATTTGTATTAATTTTACAATTCAATAGACAGACACAGACAGACACCTGTCGGCTGGATTTACATTATGTGTTGTCACAAACCACCAAAAATAGGTAGTGTTCTGACTTGCCTATGATGACATCAAGTCTGATTTTGTGTCTCCATAACTGTTTATAACTGATTGCGAATGAGTTTATGGAAGGGCAACGACATGTACTGCGTTGATGCGTGTCATGTGTAATAAGTTTTTACATAAGTAGTGTAACGAGTCTGTCCGGGACGCGCATCCAAGCGTGTGTCAGGAGAACGGTTGGACGCGCTCCATCGCGTGCTAGCAGGCCCGCAGCTAGGGGGGAAATGGGAGTAAGGATTACTACGAGTAAGGATGTAAACTTATGGGCTTATGGTCATATTATCGACTCGCAAAATGCAATGAATAAAATCACTGGGAAACAACTTTGGCTGCGCAGTAACAATTTTTAGGGATCTTTGACGGATCATCCTTCGTGTTTTTTGGCCGAATTCAGAAAGAAGAGGTTCTTAATGCGTCGGAATTTTTATTTTTAGGTATGTACCCCAGTTTCTCAGTGATGACTTAACCGATCTGAAAAATCGTAGATCAAAAACAATCTTAAAAAATAAGATAATGTATACTTTCCAATTGGACTTTTATAAGTGTTACTTATTATTTCTTTTAATAAAAAAAACTTTAACTATACACCAATGATATTCTGTTGTTTTAACGTATGTTTTGCGGCCTAATTGAAATCGGTTTTCACTTTTTTACTAAATATTTCTCATAGCTCACGATACACTAGCGTCATTAGTACATTAGCAAAATGATATGACTATTAATACAGGTAACAAATAGTTCTCTCATAAGAAAACCTAGCCAACATTCGTCTTGATCTTGGCTATCTAAAAACTATATTGCTACTTGCCCAAAAATTTAGTTTTAAGTAGAACTCAAGTTATGCAAAATGGCAATTGAACCCAGTAGACACACGCCTGTGTTGATTATACCTTCGCTTCACTTTGTCAATAAATCTTAAAACTTCTGTTGACACAATTAGTCATACTTAAAAATGAGATGTGGTATCGGCGAGTCGTCACTAAATATCATGCACTCAATAATCATTTTATGATTACATAGTAAGTGCATAGAGTACAATCCTCATTACGTATCTGTATGTGATGCTGCACTGCACAACAGAAAATTGCTTATGAATTTCATGACTCTCTCCTCCCTTTCTCTCCTCAGCAATGCATATTAGCTGACCCTTTCTTCCTGCTTGTATTTATGATACAGCAATATATAATTGATAGGAATTCCTGGTTGACCCTTGTTAGCTTTCGCATTTGAATTCATTGGTTATGATAGTCATTGGGGGTTTTGCATAGAGTGACAGTAAGTATCATGTGTATATTTGCGTAACTGATAACACACCTAAATAAAGCAAGTATTTTAACAAGTATTGGTGTCACTAGGAAAACCATTTGTTCAACAACTTAACGTTAGAATTTTGCAATGTAACTGGGCTTTAGTTACGCAATTAACAATAACCATAAACATTTCTGCCGACACAATAATTATAATAGCCTTTTAATCTTCTAAGTATCATTTTAGTTAAAATTTTGTACCACCAAAGTGCTTTAAACTATTTGTTTTGTTTTCTAACCTCGTTCGAGAATAAGGAAGTAATTTTCAACAGGACTAAATTAGTCAGCCAGAGAGGATGCGCTATGTTTCCGTTAACGGCAACTTCAAATGATGGTAATGAACCGCTTAAAGTGTCTTTATAGGGATAAAATTACGGGACGGTTTTAAAATTAAAACTTCATTGTTCCGTCTCAACAGACATTCGTCTATGAGTAATCCCTTCCCACGGTTCAACAAGCCTCGAAAGTTGCACATATTTCTAAAATTCCTGCATAGTTTTTATAACACTTTTTGTCACACTCACCCCATAGAGATCTTTAATATTGTTATTCCTCTCGCACCGCTCGTGATTTATTCGTGGTCCAGGCCCATTATCCCGATTTGAATCGGCTCGTTTCCCAAAAGTGCCATACGTTAAATTCCATTTTTAAAAGGAGATAGCGGATGCTGTATCTCCGGTGTTGTCACGGGGCCGCGCGACATAGGCGCTCTCCAAATATTGCCTTTATGAGTTCAATTTGTTTCAACGGTTGATTGATTTTAGTCGGAAACTGGATTCTGTTAACGGAAGAGGGTTCTCATAAATTGTGTCAATTTTTGTTCCACTTCAGCGTATACCGGCTCTCTATTATTCCCTAGTGCGGTGCGCGTGCGCCGCTGCGTGTTAGTTGCGTTCGCATCACGGTTAAGAATAGGCGTCAAGCGCGATGGTTCCCGCCTTAGAGATATAAGCTCGTACGCTATATTGTTGATCATATAACGCCGTCTGCGAGTTAACCAGTTGTGTAACTGCTGCTTGTGCCGTTTTCGAAGTCATCACATGTGATATGTTATCTCGTTTACGAACGGAATTATAAATATTAAACTTCAGTATTCTTAACGGCCGTCCGCAGTCAACTCGTGCGTGTAATTGGTGTTCAATTTGTGTTTTTTGACACTTTTATCATATTGACGTCGGCTTGCACAATGATAAAGCCGACTGAGTTAGTAGATAGTACTAGATAGCTAAAATCAGTAAACGAAGTCGTGTTTACGCGGTAAATTTAACGTGTGATATTTTACGTTTGTTGGATAAATAAATCAAAATAAGTGTCAATTTGTGATGTTTTGTCATAAAATAGAGACTGGATAATTAAATGTGTGGTTACGTTTAATTTCGTGTTTATTGTAGCATATGTATGAGTGATGCGTCTGCGCCGATGCAAGTGTTGCGTTGGGACTATTTTCGTAGCACGGAAATAAGAGCGGGAAAAGGAGCAAAAAGCCGAGTGATCGCCTGAAAAACTTGAGGACGTAGTGTCGAGTGTATTTCGGTCGGTTGTGGACTGATGTCTACAACACTTGTGCATCAATTAGGGGACCGGTAAAAGTTGCCGCCAAAAAAATGAAGAAGAGCACCATATCTAAACTCAAGTCTATATTCGGTTCCAAAAAAGGTATTTTTTTTTATTTTCTCTAACCAAATATTATTACTTATTGTCAACGGTTTGGTTAATTTGGCGAAATGTATCGATAAAAAATTGTATTAGTGTCTATTGATTTTTGTTTATCTGCAGATGGTCATGCATATGCTTTACTGGTTGCGTTTCGCGGTTTCACTCGTAGGCATACATAGTGTATTTGCAGTCGGGTTTTTTTAGTGGTGGTCTAACCACGTTTTATTTTTTGTCAAAATTGTTTTATTTTGCCTGGTGTCGGCTTTGAAAAGCATTTTCTCCCAAGTAATTTCTTCAGTCGTTAAAAATATCGTATCATCTGGTTTCTATTCTAATTTAAAATTGTAATGAATCGACCAATCAGCGCATTCTCTTTGATTCAGCACCCAACGGCAATTTTAATCGAAACGAATCTCTCTTTTTCTGCAATTATGTCGTTTACTGGCCATTCGTTTTCTATTTGCTGCTACCGTACTATTTTATTCATCGATATTTGTATTTTCGTAGTAAGTTTATATCTTCTATCTACCTATAGTATAAAAATGAATCACTGAATGTGTTGCTAAATGCAAATCTCGAGAGCAGCTAAACCGATTTGCTAATTGTTTTTTTTAAATACTCCTTGAAGTACGAGGATGTAAGATGTAAATTTTTTCATGCCATAAGAAGGGAAGAAAAATTTATAGGAAAATTTATAAAAAAAAATACAATCGATTCTTAATAATACTTAAAAGTCAATTTGAACTTTATTAGCAGAATAAGTATAAAAAAATCGACTGGTAGGCGGTACGAATTTTTGCGGGATCAGCTAGTTAGTTATAAAAATACAGTAACAAAATGCGTTTAAAGCAGAACGTCGCCGTCGTCAAATCATTCGTGGTATCTTATGTTTTCCAAATGTACTTAGTAAAAAAATCTCATTATCAGAAATAATTTTTAACTCCTAAGTAACGGTAGCGCGTAAACTTGTAAAGGATCAAAGTTTCTACTAATAAACTGCATGTGATGTGAGTGATGTGACACACATTCCTGTAAAGGCAGCTGGGCTGGGTGCGTATAAAAGTTCTTCTAGACTTTTTTACGATATTCATTGCGACGACCCTGTTTGCGAACAGCTGGTTACCGCAGTTAACTTGAATTACAAACGGGATCACTCTAAAGGAAATCTGTGAAAGGTGTGCTTGATATACTATTTGTAATACACATTTATTCTTTAGGGTGAGGGATGGACGGAACCTTTGTAATTTCGATCGTTCAGTGCAACGGTTGCAATAGCAGTCTCATTATTGAGATTTGATATATTCTGACTAACTTATATTCGTTAGGAATCAACGCAGAGCATAAGCCAGTGACAGCTACTAGTTTCCAAGAAACAAACTTGCCTGAAATATTCTTCAACTGTTTTCGTAAACAATAATAGCATAATATAATAGCAAATGATCATTTATTGTAATTAAATGCCGAATAAATTGACTACTAAATTTACCAAGAAAACACACAATGGTGTCGGTGATCAACCTCCTGTTATTAAATAAACATTATTGCTATTGAACAGGCCAAAAAACCTTGAGGATATTATCGTTATCGCTAACACCGAAATGTACATAAATTTTAACTGTGACGTTAGAGGCCAAGGAATAATATAAGGCTGCATATAACTGTATATAATTACTGATTTACCTACAATACACTAGGTGTTCATAATTCTTAAGCACATAAACAACGTATACTTCATACTTAACATAAGTATCGAGCCATATGGTAACCGAACTATAGTATATTGCGCAAATATGGGCCTAAATTATTACTAGTACGGGGACATATTACATTTGATGGGCCATCGACAGGTTATTAATGAAGTATAATTTTTATTGCGATCTAGTGGTGTAGCTATTAGTAGTCATAATGAAGTTGGCTCTACATAGAGCAAAGTAAGCACGACTGATAAGCACGTGGCTTGAACTCGGTAGTAAGAATAGGTATTCGCATTTGCCGTTTGTTTTCAGTCCAGTGTTTAAGATAGAGTTATACAAGCAAGTACTGTTGTGAATTTTAAAACCGCTATAAATATTCAAATATGGTCAAGTTTTGCGGTATAAAGATTTGGCGTAAAAAAGGTAACATTTTTATTTTTGTTAAAAATTTTACTATGGGCGTTTATCATCTGAAGTTGTTTATTTACGGTTTTGTAAATATTTTCTTTTGGTTATCTTTAAGTACTTTAAACGCTTACTTCGTTTTTATCAAGGTCACACTCTCTATAAAACATGATTCGTTATGTCAGCGTTTATCTTCACTAACCTTTACTCCTAATGAATCTCCGTTATCCGTTTTTCTATCACCATCCATCATATCTGTCATCTGACATAAAACCGGACATCTCTATTTGCTAAATTTCATAATAATTGTTATACTCTATTAAAGTCGGAAAAACAAAGTTAATTCGTGGGAATACCTGATCTCCGTCTGCAATTGTAGATTTAATCACAGACATGACTTTAAAATTACTGCCTCTCTTGTTTTTCTTCAAAGTTATTTTGCTAGATTGTGTTCTTACGATGGTTTCGATAAGGCTCACAATAATACTATTAAGATAGGAAACTCTGTCATTCCATGTCTCTGTGAAAACCATGACTTTTGCCACATTGCCGCTTGCGGTTACTTTGCCCGAGTAATGACTAGTTGTCCCCGTAATGACTTTATTGTTTTTATCAATGTGGATGAACATGCGGGTTAAATGTCAGAAGCGTGACTGACTCAATAACAATAACAGTACCTACTGTCGTCTTACTTAAATTACTTAAAATGCAAAAAAAAAAACATTTATTTAAACATAATAGTATTTTGCAGGTAAAGAATTACCAATACCATAAGTATCGTCCAAATAAACATACATAAACATAAATTTATTGCAAAAATGGTATTTTTGTACATGTATGTGGGCTCTGCCTTTTGCTTTAGTTAAAAACTGTGTTGTAAAAAGCAGGGTCTTCCATAGGTTCATATATATCTACTATGTATACACACAGACACTTCTTCAAATGGCCTTGAGTCTTGCTTTTGTTTGTACAAGGCAGTGTCAATTCCTTACATGCACAAAGAATTTACTCCAAATAAGAATACCAGTATTTACTAGATATTTGAGCTGATATTGTATATTGCGTTTCATCGTCCACTAATGATTTGATTTTTATTTGTCTACTGCTGCGTGACCTTCAGAAATATGATCTATTTTACTTTCACTGTCTCCAATTGTGTTTTAATTATTTTTTTCTATTATTTCAACGCCTTTTAATTGCTATGGAAGTGTTCATTGCTGAATTGAAATATTATGCAAGTATTAATTTTATTTTTCAAAGTATTTATATGGAACTACAACTGACACGAATATTTACACAAAACGCGTGAACCATGTAGGTAAACTCTCGAACATCAGTGTATCAGTTGTTTGCATACGCGTTCTCACGGACGCATTACTTCATAACCTTTGGTATGAAAGTGTGAGACAGTCCAGTCTGAGCCTAATTTCATGTTCAGACATGCTGACGCTTTCGACAATGCTGTTAGGTGACTTTGTGTGCTGGTTGAATGAAATAATGAGATTAATTGACAATACGACGTGTTCATCTGATATAGTAAAACCGGACGGCTCAACTCTCCTATCGTCTTACAAAGGTTTCGTAACCAAGATTGGCAGATAGAGACCTACTGTCGTTTTCAGTGCCCCTTTCACATCATTGTCGAACAATCGCTTGATATCAGAAACGGATTTCTGTCTCACATGTATCTTGAACATGCAATCACCATCAATTCTCTGTGCTTGTCAAAGTTCAAGCTTTCAAAGGAAGGAATATAAATGATCGCGAAAGTTGTTACTGTGTGTAATCTTCGGCGTCAGAATTTACATCAAATAGGAAGTAATTTCGTGCTTTATTACCTACATTCTTCACGCGAATCGCGAGTAATAATTAAACTTCATAATAAAGATACGCTTTCGTTTGTAATTAAAATTGGTATAATAACCTAATATTTATGCCTGCGACGTCTAAACCGTATTTTGGTAATATTTTTACGGATCTTAACTTCTTCGAAATTTAGCTTGAGATATGAGCTTAAAAGCGATTCAAGTTAAACATCGAAGGTTTTTTCGTTACCGTGTATCCGGTAAAATCCGGTTTGATGAACCTTTAGAATACTAATATAAATCTACCTACCTACTCTATCAACACCTTCGCTACGTCATTTTAAATAGTTCTACTTATATCCTTTTGAATATACGAGGAGCGTGATAAAAAGAAAATTACCGTAACAAAACAACTAACCGTCTGCGGTAACAAAAACCTCATGTAACTTGTTATATAGGTTACTATTTGTAACATGTTTATTTGTAATTACTTTGTCTTCACTTAAACGGGCGTGCTAAATCATCACGTCATCGTAACGCCTTGTTCGTCTTTATTTATATTTACTCCTAAGGTACTCATCGTTATTCTAGGTAAGTTTACGAACTTATGCCTTCTAAGAATTAGCTTAGATAGCTAAGGTTTGCCCACTCAAAAATTAACAGTATTCATCATTATCTAAAAAAAAATAACTGGTTTAAAACCTATTTAAATGACGTAAGCATCAATTTGTACTCCAGTTACTTTCGATGTTTTCTAAAACTACTAAATTATTACGTTATTATGTCTCTGGTAAAATTTTCTTTCCTCTGTCAGTTCTTATATTTGTGTGTTTGTATGTCTCGTGAAATTTTGTACTCGCGTAAAGGTCGTAGTTTTCAACCAATCTTGAAGTGTGTAAGGTATTCTAGGATTTTCTTAACTTTTTAATAATCTTAATAGGACCCTGATATTTCAAAGAGAAACTTGCTTTGAGAATTTTAATAAATCGCTTGCTAGATCGTTCCCCTAAGACATCTCAAGGAAGTGTTTTTCAGGTACCAGGAACGGAATTGCACTGTCTCACCCTCACCCTTCCAAATGTCACATCATGATTGTTTGCACCCTCCCATAAATGTGTCTTGTAAGCTATAACGGTTGTTTATCGTATGCTGATTTTGCTGATAGTTATTTTTACCTAGTCGTAAAATTAAACTACAATTTACTTTAGAATGATAATAATCATTTATCGACCATACGAATACAGACAGGGCAAGCTTTATCTACATACAATCCTTCATCCCGAAATCATCAATACAATTATAATTATTGTTTTAACCTTCTCTTAAACATGAGCATGCTGTAATTGGTACTGGTTTACTTCAAAAAGTATGCCGCCGGTATATTCATTCACAGTTGAATGTGTACTATCTCTCCCCTCTCATAGATCTACCTTAAAAGTAGTCGGCATTGACTTAAAATTCTCTTCTGAAGAATTACTGTGCGTCATTGATAAATCCGTCTTTTATCAGATAAATCGTATTTCCAGTTCAATTATCGAGGCTGTGGTTCCTTTGAGTCGAGATACGTTGGTGTAAGATATTCAGGCCAGCAAGCATGCTCGCGGCGCGGCTACAATTAAAAAGTGTTTGCTGTACAAGTTATAACGGGCAGGCGTTACGTGTTGTAAATATCTTGAAATATTAGATTGTTTCACCAATTTGGTCACAACTAAGTATACCTACAAGTATTAAGCGATTTTCTGCCTTTATCTTTTAATATACTCGTATTGGCTCTGTTTAGGATTTCGCCTATATTTAGGATTTGAACTCGCCAGTCTTATAGTTTGATATAAGGTGTAGGTTTATACTATTGCTACTACACTTCGGTTGGTTATTTTTTAACGCTTTTTTATTAGTCCCTCGACGTCATCCACTCATGACTTGCGCTGTTCCTTTGATGTGTTCCGTCTTCGTCTCGGAGCCAGCAGACAGCGGCCCGCTTGTTAACGTACATTCATAACATAGGCCTGTTATAAGTAACGTATTTTAAAAGTAAGGAATATAACTTGTACCAATTTGCGTTCCACGAGCGTCAACGATGCACTGTGCCGCGCATACAGAATTTATGCTCTTTAATATTGGTAACGAAGAACATCTTCTTGGAAAGAAATAAATTGGCAAAAGCTTACGCCATTACGTGCATGCCAAGTAGGATCTGAATTTTAAAATCAGGTTTTTGGAACGCCTAGAATTTTTATTTCCATGGGTGTGTTAAATAATTTTGATTCGCAACGTGTTTGTCTGCACATCATATAGCTACATGTATTTGTGCAGTTATTTGCTCTCAGTGGAAAATAAAATTAAATTAATTAAATTTTCGTGAGCTTCATTAGACCGTGTCGGTACTCTGGAGGATCAATTGTGGTATATTGAGAATTGAGATGTTCTTATTATCGACCAGAAAACCGTTTTATCCTGTTCGACTTATAACAATTAGTAGTCGAGTCATGGCAGACACTTGATGCCCTCGATCTGGATACGATGCGCCTGCACGTTCTCCAGCTTTGAGTTCAGCCACCCGATCTTTACACTCCCCGCGGGGATTATCGGTTATGTTACGATTTATTGATCGTAAAACTGTAGTTCAGTCCTATCCCAAGCGCAAGAATATTTAAGATTACTCATGTATTGTCTGATTCAGATGTGTATCTAATGGTAATTGTTGACTTTATATGTAGAGGTATTCAAGGTCGTCATTCAAGTCTGGTTTATCAGACTCGGAAACTCGCTAGGTAAATAAAACACGGATTATTTTATATACGTTGGCGAAGGTGTCAGTACGAGTATAACCGGAATACTAATGGTTACGAAAACGGCTGTGAAGAGGAAACGGTCGTTCAACGTCCATTTAGAATTAATTAGCAGGACATGGGTGAACTTGAAACTTAGCATGTACTTGCTATGTAGCCCGCATAGTAAGGGCTGAGCTTCATTTTTGTGGCTCTAATTATAGTGTTTTTATTTTATGTTATAAAGTTATCAGTTTAATAGTCTCATCCTATTTAAAACGCGAGGTCTAAACTCCCCTTTGACCAACTGGCAATTTACCACCCACGCAGCTTTCAGTTCGTCTTTGTCAAATTCAATTAATTTACGGTTACATCATGTCCCTATTCCAAGTGCGAAACAGCACATTGGTCTTCATTGCATGAGTGGTTATTGGGCAGGTATTATTAACGATAGAATAGGCAATCGCTGATTTAGAAATAGAGTATTTTCAAATATTTCAATAGATATTAAATAAACCTAAAATGTAATACGTTTCTTGATAAGGAATGTCAGGAATGTCGTCCTAATAAGTAAGTAAACAATATAATAATGTACAATTACATACCTGTGATCAAGATAGATATCATACCTATGATTAAGCCATGTCATGTTGTAACAACAAAAGGCGTAGCACACAATAAAGAACAGCTAAGTTTACAATTATATTACAAAGCAGTTTCTTATTTTACTACTCGTATTCACACAGCAACAGTCGGGCCTTGGTCCGACTGCTCTAGGTACCTACAGTATAATCGTACTCATATCCTTTTCAGACCTTTTAATTAATACATTTATTTTACCTAAAAATCATATCGTAGACCTATTCTAGCGATTTAGTCACAGATCGCGTGACCTAGCCCGTAATTTAACTAATCAATATGGAGGTTGTGGCTACTGCCTTGCGTCACCGTGTTTACACGCCAATCGCCCCTGCACGAGTGTACAGAACTCAATGGAACTTGTTTTACTAATAAATTTCTCAAATTCTCAACGGTTATGTTCAAGGAATGGGCGGCCTTGGCGTTGAGAACTTGAGACACGCTTGTTATGGCTGCCTTGAAATGTCTCAGAATACTCCTACTATTATTGAAGAAATGTTCAGTTCGTATCGGATCAGCACTTCACTCACTCCTTCTATCATGACTGTAGCTCCCGAGCTTCTTATAGTGAGGCTATGTTTTGTATTTGCAGGCAAACGGCAACTTCAACAGCAGCAATCTAGAAAGTGTTCCCGTTCGCCGTCACCGGAGCCGGCCGGGGAGGCTTTGCCGGACAGTGACGACTTCCAGTCATTGATACGGACTCCTCCGCCTACCCGTGCCGGCCCGCCTCCTTCTCCTCCGGTCCCTACACACCCTATAGCACCAGTTGCTCCAGAACCATCAGGCCCTTTACCCCTTTCACCATGCCAAGTCTGCGGCCGAACATTCGTCCCCCAATCACTCGCCAAACATGTAAAGATATGCGAAAAGATGACAATCAAGAAGAGGAAGACGTTCGACTCTTCCCGACAGAGGCGTGAAGGTAATTAATTATTTTAATGTAACACTCTTCTCATTTCCGTGAAACTTTCATCGCCCATAAAGTTTCTTTATTTAGATATCTGATGCTTGTAAACTTTGTTTGGTGGTGGAACCGTAGATTGAGTTTCCATACTAATCAGACCGTTCTGATTTTATATCGCTTTTTATGACCTTCTCGTAGTTAATTCTGTCGACCACTGAGTAAATGCATGCCCCTGGTTTTGTAAAGGGGCTCTACTATGTCTTGGATTTGGAGTTACATTTGTTTACTTGTAGTGAGCGTAGTTCATTTTGTGTCATATTTCATGGCATGAGGCTTTGGAATGAAGGCATTTGGAGACCGCAAGGAATACGACTAAAATATAAATTGATTGAGTTGGTGTATGTATCTTCTTTGTCAAAATAAATTTTCTTTCACTTTTTACGAGGCTAGAAGCAAGCATTCGTATATTTAATCGGTAATTCGCTTCAACTTTTAGCGGTTTCACATTAACATCATTCCAAAGTTTCCCAAACTGCATGATGTTAGTTTATTTAAGTATATTGATGATTTATTTGTTGTTTGTGGGTAATAAGGGCTGGTCGCGGCGAACGGTGCTAATTCCGGTGAGTGGGTTGATGGTTTAAATAATTTCGCTATCGTCCGTCTAACATCGTGCCTACTGTTTGTCTTCGTTACTAACACGCAGTGTCACACATGTTTGTTGAACGTCAGCTCGAATAGTTTGTACAGGATTGTTTATTTATTTATGTTTTCCTTATCTAAGTGGATCAGAATTGCATAATATGTTTATACAACCGAACGAACCTTTTCTTATCTTTCAATTGCTACAAATCCTCCTTTTATTTATTATCCATACAAAATAATGACCAAGCAAGATTTAACAATCTGAGGATATGTACCTCAAAAAGACGACTATGATTTTATGCATATAGTCGTAATAATGCTGTGTCAAAGTCCTTTTACCGACGTCTCTATATTTGCATACAAGTAGGACAAAGGTACATTTAGTTGAGCGTCATTAAGCAACCTACGCCCACGTGTGTTCTCAACTAAGCCACCATATACTGTCTCTTCCATTAAACAAGCATTAAACTAAACACTATGGTTGTCAGTTGTCACTATATTAACTCCCTTCAAATGCATGCTTTGTGAGTTTTGTGACATTTTGTCTTATTGATTATGTGGCGTCCCTTGATGTTAGTTTCATGATTGCATTAAGTAGACTAACATGGTTGGTTAGTGCAAATTATGCTAATGCTGATCTTACGTGTAAATAAGGTGTAGGCATGAATACTATACAATCGTTATTATAATAATTTACGTCACGGAATAATAATCTCAATAATTATTATGTACGTGTGAAAGTTGAAGCTTGTAACTTATAACTGTACCTAAATATTGCAGATATAAAGTGGTACAGTATGTATAAAGTGATATAGTATGAAGGCTACGAATGTTTTGATACTCTCTACTGAGTAAACTTATTACACTATACAGCTTAGAGGGTGTAAAATTTACAAATTAATTAAGTAGCCAATAATAAGTCATTTGAATTTCCATAAAGTTACTGGTACTTTTATTTATTGAGACAATTCTCCTCTTTCGTAATTGTGTGTAATATTATTTCATCTGCATGAAGAAATGTAATGGAATTTTCTGGGACGTATCCTAAAATGTTCTAAGAACGGTACCTAACTATCCACTCAGACTAATATATCTACGCATGGTGTGATATTATGTTCGTAAATCTCTCTTGTGTATCTCGCAAAAGTACTACTATTATGATAGTACTTCTGCGAACTGTCGCCCTCGCGACCATTATATTTTTACTTTACGTAAAAAACGACCACTTTACTGTTTTTTTTTTTAATTCATATTCAAGAAATCTTAAATAACGTCGTGTTCCGTATGCCAAATATTATTAAAATCGGCGAGTAAATGGCACCGTAGCAAACTTTTTGGAAGATATACACTAAGCTTCGTCATGATTGGTAGGAAACTACGACAGTTACGCGATTACGAAATTTTAGGAAACACGAACATCCTACCTAACTGATAGCCCCAAGCAGAGGCGCTTTACCGGCTCGGTCAACGATCTCCATTATTCACGTGTATCTTCGTGGTCATATTTATCCTACAAGGTATAATTTAATTGATTTCTATACAACTGCCTAAATGTTTCCTACATTTAGCAATAACGACAGATAAAAAATATATTTCTGAAACATTCCAGGTACAGATTTGGAACAATATTTGCCAAAGAACTTCGGTCTACCGGAGAACAGTCCATTTCTGGAGAAGAGTCCGCCGCCCACAGCTAAACCCGCGCCGAAGCCTAAAGTGCAATCTGTGAGAAATGCCATCACAAAGGTGAAACATACTAAACTTTATGTTGTGCCTTAGAATTATAGAGATATTAGTCACCTTTGTCTTGCAGAATCATAACTGACCTTTTTAGTTAGGATTTAGGGACTGCATTAATGACTGTTTCGTGTAATATTAAGCGGTTCTTTCTTTTCTGTTTTTTTATTCCTTTCATGACGTACTACCTATGTACAACGGCGGATCCAGGGGGGGTCATGGGGATCATGACCCCTCCCTGTGCTGGTTCCAGGACTTAGATACCTCTAGCTGTTATGACAAATTATTCACCACGGTTATGGAATATAAATAGGCTGCCTCATTCCGTGCGTGATAGTGCTTCTCTGGATGTCTTCAAGAGAAGATTGCAATATGTACGTATATGTAAAAGTTATTATGTGTTCAAGTGTACAATAAAGAATAAATATTTTTAAGTACAGTACTTACGTACATTAAGAAAATACCTACTTTTTACTTGTATCTATTGTTATCAAAATTAAATTATAAGTTCTTGACTTGACCACGGCTATGGGACCCACTCCTGGCGCCAAAGCTGAATCCGCCCTTGCCTATGTACATTCTCAAGACAGTTATCTGTATTCTAAAGAAACAATTCAATACTGCTACAGCGTGCTACTGAAAATGTTTGTTAAACTCCAGTTTTAAGCTATGCAATGTCAGCAAATACAATTTTTACAATAGCTCTATTTATTTTAACTGTTCAAAATACTGCAGTTAATTAAGCTACGCTTCCGATACATGACTCATAATGACTTAAAAAAGGTACAAGTAAAAGCTCGAAAGTTCAACATTAAAATAGCCCATGCAAGTAATTTATTATAGCTTGAAAGCGGAAGACTAATCTACAGGTTGGTCACAAAACGGTTGAACGTCAAGTCACGACTTTGTCTGTCAGACACGTCTATCTTCTTAACGTAAATGTTGATCTTTTGTTTGTAGCTACTTAATTTATTCTGGTTAAGTTAGCAGTCTGTTGTGTGTGGAGCTGGAGTAATGTGCTTAAGATTCCTGGCTTAACACATAGTTTTTCAATGCGATGCTGTCTTAACTCTTAATTTCTGTGAGGCTTAGTTTTATGTCAAATCTTACAGTACTTATCTTATAGTACATAATAATCGTCTATCTATCTATTATCGTCACCTTCCATAACCTTTCTTATCCTATTACAGGCTAATTCGCGTATCCTTCCCCTGCCTTTATCCTTGTAGGCAGAATATTATACTCTGTATTTCGGCTTTGCTATATTTGAGTACCTACCTATGCCTATTAGAAGTATCCGTTTTACACCCGTCCATCCACCCGGCTATCTACTTAGTTATCTGTTTTGTATCGTTGAATTCATAAATACAAAATAGATACTAAAATGACACGTAAGTTATGATTTTGTAATTGTAATGTTAATGTGACCGTGTCGTTAACATGCCTTTCCATATATGATTTCCATTATTTATTTATAATTCAAATGTGTTGTGCGTAGGCTATCTGGCTCCTTTCGTAAGCAAAGTTGCTCGTTCATATGGCAACATGTCATGCCGACGAAATGAAGGGTATTTACTTAGTTTTCATCAGAATTGGAGGAGGTATATAGTGATGTATACTAATTATTAAATGCAATTTAATGTATTGTGATTATCAACACGATTAGTCTTATTCAAGATCAGAGTAAATCTTTGTCCTCTAGGATTTTGCTACTAGTCTAGTCTACTCTACCATCCTACTAGGCAAGATGGTAGCCTCGCGGTTACGCGATTCTATTAAAAATACCAAAATAATAAAGAAACTTAGCCATAGTAAGCAGAGTTGCAAAAATGCCCGCATTGCCACAATTATGCCGGTTCATGGTAGAGGTTCCACGGACTCGCACAAAACGCTTCGGGTCTAGTTTTATTGTGCGAACTGCCAGGTTGAGGACTTTGCTGCCAAGTTCTCTATTTCTCGATAGCTTTAATCTCAGTCTCGTCAAGTCGCGAGTAAATCGATTTCTTCTAGGCAAATGCGCTACGTCCTATGCTGCATCGTCACTTTATATCAGGAGAGTTGCGGTCAAGCGTAAGCCTATAAAAAATAAATGAATAAGACATTGGCAGGACAACTTCATTTTACACATTAGACAGCTAATAAATCAACCAATTATAAAAATGATTTCAGCCAATGGCAGAGCTGCAAAAATGCCCGCATTGCCACCGTGCGTTCGGCGTGCGTGCGTTCGAGCGTCACGTGGAATGGTGCGCGGACAAAGCAAAGATTCTGCCTGCGGCGCCCGCGCAGCCTCCGCCGCATATCGCCGACGCTAAGCAGCGGCTCAATGCGCGCACTCAGTACAAGGCGCCACCGGTTAGAGGACGCAAGTCAGTACCTATTTTTTTATTTCTTAGTAGAATTACTGGCAAACAAATTCAACTTCTTTTCCTGAAGGAACAACTTGAGCCAATGATTTTTTTTTAGACTCTAGCGGATTGTAGGGTGCGGGGTAGCGATGTCGTTGCATGCAATACATAACACTTACAAAACTTGCGTATCTAAATTTTATGTTACTGCAAAAGCCATAACATGAAGTTTTCACATTTACACGTAAATTAATATAGTCGTGATTCACATTGAGTTACCGTAACTAATATCCACATAATAACTATTAAACAGTCACAACTAATATCCACAAGACATAATAATAACTAGGTACTTATATGACATTACACTCATGTGTTTCTCTCTTGAAGGCCATTGCGTGCCCAAATCTGTGTATAATCAACTTTTAAGATACTAAATAAAAATATCTCACAATTACACGCAAGCGAATAGATTCGAAACTCACATTGAGCTACCGTAACTAACATCCAAAGTCGTAATAGAGACTAATACACCTAGTATTTATGTTTCAGCTTTTTGTAATAGTTTTAATAGAGTGAGCAAGCGAAGCGACTGCAGTATCAATTCAATTACACACTTACACATATCTTATAATGTGAAAGTTGGTCTAGATATTTGTGAATTGTTGAATACCTCGTGAACTGGTCGTAGTTTTCAACCAATCTTGAATAACTTGTGAGGGTCCCTGTCCTCATCATAAATTAACAAATTTTCTCAACCCAAGGGCGTAGCAACCAAACAAGTAACCTATTTCATAGAAAAAGTTTATCGGTCGGCCAAGTGCATGGAACACTATTTTTAGAATTTTGGTTTGGCCCTGTAGTTGCTAAAAGTTGTTAACGAAGTTGTTCACGGCCTTCTTTAGGCTAACAACACCTCTTTAAACGATAACGCAGCGCAACCTTATCTGATATTTACAGACGTAATAGTAGACACAAGTGTTGCATAGAGATATTAATATTGGCTAATACTTACGTGGGTATTTTCTTATGAAGGTCATCGCAAACCCGCGACAAATCGTCTAACAGCCGCTCGGCCTCCGTGGAGTCATCTCGCGGTATTTCCCCACCGAGAGAATTCGGCGACTACCGACACAATCGCACTAGAGCTTCAGGTAACATTGAAACTTACGCCTCTATCAATAAGATTTATAGCTTCAGTGGAAAGAATTTTGAGAGTTAAAGTAGCGCTAGCCTATCGTTTTTTTATCGAATACATTATGTGGAGTGTATCTTGGGATAACAATTTTATTCCTCCATCTCAAAATAACTCCTGTAATTAACAGAATCAATTGTACATGTTGCAGAATCCGTGTCCAGCAATGATCACGATGAACCATCCCCTCACGTGCCAGTGATAAGAAACTCTAGAAACTCGCAAAATAGTTCTTCGGGAGATGCTAACGTAAAGGCGAGACAAGCAAGGCTCGCCAGAGATATAAGCAGTACCAGGTATGACTATAAATATTGTATTCGGATAAATCATGCGTCGCTTTTGTTTCATTTTATCATGTAGCAAATAAGGGGAAAGGAAGGATTTTTTCATTGTAGTTTTTTTTCTTGTTTTTGTGTAACGATGCTGTCGTTCCTATCTCCTTTTTTGTTACTAGCTCTCTTATAATAAATTTTCCTTCCTTTCCCCTTTCCCTTAGAAATGCAAAAGATTCTCGCCCATCTGGTGTACAACAGAGTAATACTGACCCGAATATCAATAAGACTGATAGCAAACCCAAACCGAAAAACAGAATGAACCTTAAAAAACAACAGCAACTAAAGAAACTTGAAGAAATAGCTCAGAAATACAGCGAAACAAAAGAAAAACAGGAAAGTAATAAAACGTTCTTGAAGAAAAGAGAAAAAAGTCTGATTCCGATACTAAGAAAACATACAGATAAAAATGCCTCAGAACATGATGAAGATAGTTTGGAAAACTCTCACGAAACGGAATTGCCAGCCAAAAACATCAAAGAAACTGTCGCATCAAAGAATTTTATCAAAAATACTAAAGAACAGAAAGATGCCCAAAACATTATTGTTAATAGACCACTAAACAAACGAAACAAGGAACATCGCGTGTTAGGAACCCTGAACAAGAGTATATCGAATGTATTAAAAGAAACCCCAATGCCTGTTAAAGAAATTACAAAAGAATTTTGTAAAAAAGACCAAAATAACAAACTGAAACGTAAAGAAGCGTATAAGAGCAATAAAGAGAGTACTATGAGTTTAGATAGCCTTGAAGACGCACAACTAGATAGTGAAAGAAAATGCCAATCTATTGGCATAAATACTGAATTGCTTTGTGTTCCATGTATTATACACGATAACGTAGAACAAAAACTTTCCGCAAGAAACTCCAAGAAGTATAAAGCAAAAGACATTGAAGCCGATACAATAAAACCGAAAGTTGAACTCCTATACAAAAACCCAGTAATAATGAGTTCTTGTGAAATACAAAGCAAAGATAAATTTGATTCAGACGGTTCAAAGGAAAATATATCTGTATTTGATTCTTCGATAATCACTGCTAGTAATTCTAGCAATTTTGTCACAGACAATTTAGAGCCGATCGAAGACGTGCTCATATTAGAAATTAACAAAAGTGAAATCGTTCCTAGCATTTTGCCAAAGTCGTTTGTAGGCAAATTTACGAATTATATCAAAAATGAAAGCATCACTACAGATTTCAAAGGCGAGGATGATAACGAGCTATCCGCAGAAATGTTCGACGAAAATTTGGAGCATGACGTTAATGAAGTCAACGATGAAACACTGAATTGTTCCATGGAACATAAATCTGACGCAGACCTTAATCATAACAAAATTGAATGTCGTTTCGGTAGCGGTGAAACGTATACTAAGTTTACGGAAGATCCGGCGGATTTAGATGAATTTATTAATTTGACAGACAAACTGATGATTAACTACCATTTTGAAGAGGAAAAATTTGATATAGAAAAAGACATTAGTGGCATGCATACTCCAAAAACAAATTCATTAAACTCATTAAACAAAAGCGAAAGCGGAACAAACGAAAAATCACCACAGACTAATTTCAATTTCTCGGACACTTTTGCCGAGTTAAAAAATAACTTGAAAGAACTACTCGATACGGCCGGGGATGATATTAATAAAACAATAAATGAACCTGGTGTTGCAGAAAAATCTAATGAAAACAATGATCCTCCTATTGTATGCGATATGGAACATATCACTGTTTACGGTCTAAAGTTATACGATCAAAAAAATATAGAAGACACAAAAGCGGCCTTAGATACGCAAGAATCTCCCAAAGAGTTTAGACTACCATCTATTTCCGAAAATAATAAACCTGAAAGAAAATCTGTTTGTAACAAGAAAAAAATGCAAAGAATATACAAACCGAACAGGAGATATAAAATGTTAGCTGAGCAGAAGCGCTGTACTAAAGACAACCAAACCTTCATTGTGAACACGGATGATAATAGTGACAGTCAGTCAGTATCTTCAGAAGCCCCTCCTTTTAAACTACCCCGTATTGAGAATAAAGCTACAAGGTTAGATTATTCCGTCCATCTTTCTTAACATCACACACAAAATCATTCCTAATGTTTTAGTAGATCTTCTTATCACTAAGAATGGAAGCTAAACTTCTTTTATCAGATATATCACGTTTGATTTCATAACGTTAAAATTACAATAAATAGTCATCAGAAAAATGTGTCAATTATACGCAATATATCCGATAAAACTAGCTTAATGTCATAGTCATCCCTTTATTAGCATAAGAGTATACCTAGTTAGCGCGCGAGCTCCGAGGAAGCCTCGATTAGTAGTTACCAACACGCGGACGTAAGGACTGGATCTGCTTGCGACAAGGTCTACATAGATCCTGGGAGCATGTATAACGCGGCGGTCCAGCTTCCTCAGACCTCGCGCACTGATATTGGTATAGCTTTAGAAATCATCGCATTATCGTATATCTTTTATAACTTTACAGACTTGACGACAATTACGATCCGTTCGCGTCAGCCGCTAGGCAAATGAAGGACCTTATGTCCTCCGAAACGAACATCCCTAAAAAACTCTCTTCCTCAACCAAAGAGCTCAACAGAACCCTTCCCATCCTTCGTAACACGAAAGATAAAGGTCTCCAATCTTATAATAATAATAATAACAATACCAAAATGATGAAAGATACGTTGAACAAATCTTATCAAAAGACTCCTACTTTACAAAGGATGAAATCTTTTGGCAGCACAAACAACGACAATAATAACTCGTTCGGCGGTAGGTGCAGTTCATTTAGAGTTAACCGTAACGATAGTAACAAAAAATCTAGTCAAAAATTGAACACTACCTTCACAAAGTCGAGTAAAGAGAACATAAGCACTTTGGAGAACAAATCTTACTTTAATCGCAACAGCAATTTAAATCGCTCATTTTCTAGTTACACAAACTCCAGTTATAGTACGCCAAAACCGAAAGAAAAAATCCCTAAAATAGCGACATCCCTTTACCACAGCTTCCAAAGAACTACCATAAAACAACCACTCAAGTTAGATAAGATAAAAAGAGATGATGAAAAGAAAAACTTTGTCAACCTAGATTCTATCTTAGTCGACGACAATTCGTCTATGACAGATAGTAGTTACATAGATCCGAGGCTCATTAACGAAAACGATAACTTGCCCATCAACGTCAATACGATACTAAACAACCCCGACATAATAAGCAGCATGGAATCTCTACTTACCACTGAAAATTTACCAGCCAAGTTCGAATCTTTTAGCTCTAGTAACCTAAACAATAATATTAAAAATCGTAACGGTATCACACATTCGAATCATAAAATAGATAAGCTAGAAAATAATAATAATGTTAACAAAACCACTGCCCCAATTATAGATGATCTTAGTAGTCATTACGATAAGATAATGTCGTCCTTAGAACAAAGCATACAATCCAAAACTTCAGTCAGAGATGACGAGTCTTTCGGTGAAGATTTCGATTTAGAAGAGTTTATGACGACGTTTGACGAGGAAATTTCAAAGCACAAAATAGAAAACAAACGCACGTGTAGTTCTACGACTAGAGTAGTGAAGCAATCCGAGATAACGGATAGCAATAAAAGTTCGCAGTACAATAGCGTTTGCTCGACACCTAAGATACCCAACGGTATGATACCAGTTAATAAATCGATGTCTCTCAATTTTAGCAGTAACAATATCGTGAACGAAAACCTTTTCCCATCCTCTGTGAAACGGTCCACTTCCCTCCTCGATTCTATACAGAAGAAGAGCGCCACGAAAGTGGATACGATGAGAAACCGCCACAAAGCCGACCAGCTCGAGCAAGATCTGATGCAGTCTCTGAAAGATTTCGACAAATTCTACGCTTCTGAAAAGAATGAGACCAGTCATACGACCAGAGAAACTGTGAAACATAGCTCGAGCGTTCATAACGGGACGGCTAAACGGGACACTCGTGCGAAACCTGAACGAAAAACGAAGAAGGATGAAAATACTTCAAACGGAAAATGTACTCCCAACGGGAAAACCAGCAACGACTCAGCTTATAGCAGGTTAGTCAGGTAACTATAATTATTCTGATAATAAGTGCGAGTTAGCTGGCGTCATAGTGGCGATGTTAAAGATAAGTGATACTGCCATCCATAACTAACCCCATTGATACAACATGACTCAAGATATCACCTGACATGGAATCAAATTATGTCATATTTTATAGGGTAACTTATATTCCAATCTATCGACTTATAAAAAACCGCATACCCGCATACATAGATATGGGTATTATATACCCATATCTATGTATATATCTATCATATGTTTGCGGGTTTTTTTATGAAGAAGAAATTCATATTTTAGCCAAGTTAACAATCCACATTTGACATTGCAGCCTAAACAGGATATCGCCATCGAAGCTGTCAATTTGCGCAACCAAAGAGCCGAACGGACTCCCTTCTCTCCAACAAATACCAACCGGCTCAGAGTCCAGACACAAAGACGAGGGTAGATACAAATCTGTAGATAGTTCCAGTGAAGAGTTCTTAGCGATGGAACGTTCGGCTGAACTGGACGAGCCGATACCGAAACCTGATATACATATCCCATTGAAGGAGCTTGACAACCATGTGACTAGTCATACAGGTGAGATTCGTTACTAATGTCTCCTGCGATGATATATCTTAGACTGATGACACCAGGCCTAAAGCGATTCAATATGTGCTCAACTATCTTTGTACCTATGATGTGTTAGATTATGTAAAAGAAAAGAGGTCAGTCAGGAACTTACTTCTTTACATATCCACTAGCTGCGCCCCGCGGTGTATATGTGATCGTCACATGAAAATACTTTTTCGGTGTGAAAAGTCCATGTCCATATTTTGACCTTGGATATAAGTTGTCTTTGTGTTAATTTTTTTTACAAATCCGTAAAGCCGTTTGAGCGTCAAGTAACAAACTACACAAAAACTTTTCGCTTTAATATACAGGTTATGGGCAAATCTCTGAATTCGAGAAAAAATAATCAACTGTACATTTGCCCACTACAGATCAATTTTGTATGGTACAGCTATTTTTTTTTTCTTGAATTCAGAGTTGGTCTAATAGTGAAAGTTGTTCCTTGTGATGGTTACAGTTCCCCTTTCGGCTTAGTACACCCCTAGCCGATAACCCTGTATATAAGTGATATATAGCAGCTATATGAAGTGAAATGTTGTTCGACAGAGAAACGTGTAAGTTCCCGCGCTTCATCCCGCCGCAGCCCGACGTGGCGGCGCGGCGAGCTCAGCTCCAGCGGCTCCGAGGCGTCTCTCCACCGAGCGCGGCGAGACTCTACCAACAGCCACGCGAGCGCGCCGCGACTATCACGCTACTGCCACGAGTGCGGGACCAGGTTCTCACTGGACACAGCCAAGTTCTGCATCGAGTGTGGCGTCAAACGACTACTCATATAGAACGTCTTCAACGTTCTGCACCTATTGAGGTCGGTAATGACTATTTATATGCAAACAGATACAAACGAGTGTCTGCCATTGAGTCTCCGGACCTTGATATAACGACCGCGATGAGACTCCGTCATCAGCCAAGTTCTGCGTCGAATCTAAAGATTACTTATACTACCAGTATTAAGGGTCTCAAAAGTTCTCGAACAAAAATTGTTTCGTTTCTTTTGGGTGTCAAAGCCACCCTTGAGAGGATGTTAGTTAATAACACTCACCCTATACAGGTTTATCGGTAAGAATAAGCCTAAAAGGGATCACTATACTGATCATTACGAACGACTTTCATTATAGAACCAACCCTATAATAGAGAATAAAGCGGCTGTTCCTTACAAAATGTATGAAACGGCTGATTTGTTTTTCTAGAATTCAGAGTTAATTACAAAGTATAATTGTTTCTTAGGATTAGTATAGTGACTCCCTTTCTTAGTACATAATCAATAACCCCGTATAGAGATTTCTTAGTCATATGACGACCTAATTGTTGTTTCTTGTCTTATAAACATGAACATATAATCAGACTCTCAAGGTCATGTTTTTCTTAGATACTATCAAGTTCTATATCGAGTGTCAGCGCAAGGCTTCTGAAACAGCATGCTGGCCACTGTTAGCTACTTCTATTAATTTACGATGACGTCCTGTAAATTGAAGTAATGCATGCTAAGAACATTTTCTTGATATTTCCGAGATTAGACAATATAAAACGTTCTTTTGATATGAGTTCAACCGAATCCTTATAATATATACTTTTCTTACATCTCTGTATGTAATAACATTGTTATTAAAATGCGAAAATCATTTTTCGCATCGCAAATAATGTGATCTGGCATCTATTATTAACCATGTGACACTATAGCGTCTCAATGTGTAGTTCCCTGCTGGGCCCTTGCAGCTTATAAACACGCATTTTGTTTGAGCATTTAAAAAGTTATTTGTTATTTTGTTAGCACTTTTGCATAATATAATATGAACTGGTTGCCTGACAGTTTCTATTTACCAATGAAGTGTTGAGATTACTGTGTACTGCGCGCTTGCCTTGTTTTGTATCCGACATGATCGTTATACTAAAAATTATGATCTTTTCATAGAATATAATCGTATGGATCATAGAAGTCTTAGTAATGTTCTGTTGTATGGAAACCAACGTATGGAATTGAAAGTGATGCTATTCATTTAACGTATTAGATATTGATATTTAGTATATGGATGTGACATAACAAATATATTTAGCCTTCGACTGTGGCGTATTTTAATAGTTACTTAGAATGCAATTTTTGAGTAACAAACATTCGGCACAAAACCTAACGGACCATTATTACAAACTAATAATAAAGATCTTATCCAAATAAATATAAATACATAGCTATAATATATTTTGATAGTAGTAAGATATCTCTACAAATGTTACCAAATTACTATTTTGTCGCATATTGTTTTGTGCCTTTTGAAATTTGTGAATCAGTGCTTTGTAATTTAATGTAAGATAGTGTTATTATTTTATTTCCGAAATCTCTATTATACGTGTTACAAAATCGATAAACTGGCCGGAAACCTTGGAAATTCTAAAACATCTGTGATAATAATGAAACGAGCATTTAATTTTGCTCGAACTCGAACTGGTAACATTGTCTTCATAGAATATAATTTATACGTGGGTGCCAATTTTTACTTGAGTTACGGAATTTTGTATGTTTTTATTTATGTTTTGCAGTGTACTTGCAAAAGTAATTTTAGCAATGTTTGTTTTTTACTGTATAATTTAATTGCCCTTCCAAGGAATTTCATTAACACCTCTTGTCATAGTTGGCCATTTTAACAAGACTGATTTTATTTTCAAAGTTTTCGAACTATGAATAATAATCCTTAGTTACTATTGTATATTGTTTTAAAAAAAAATAACAATTTTATCATGTAATAAATTAACATTTTAATACTTAAATTTGTTTTGATCTTCAACCTTACCTTCGCTACAACATACATATTTACAAAACCATACTTACTTTATTACTATCACGTGTATTTCTATCAATGTTACACAAACATTATTGCTTGTATTTTCAGCAATTCAGTCGTACCATTTATAAAGTAAACATGTATCGGATAACACGACAATTGCAACTAATTTGAGATTTATATCATTCACCGTACTCGAGCGAATTTATTTTAAATATACACACATATAAACCTTTCCGAGTGATCGAAGATTATATGCTACTAATATTTTTTGCGGCTGGATGAGTACTAGAAAAAAAATCCTCGTGTTATACATGGTTATTGTGTAGAACTCGGTTTGCTTTACCACTGGTAGAAAAATTCCTCCTGGTACACCCAGGTGAACATTGTACGTGGTTTACGAGCAAGAACCTCTTTATTCAATATTTAGGCTGTTACTGAGGTATCATTTAGATTGTATTAATAAGCAGAAGAACTTTCCAAAAGTATGCCAGTTTGTTAGAACACAAAAAAGTACATTAAAGTACAGTTAATAAAAAAAGTAATAACTATGGCTATAGTCTGAACAAAGCTCTGTGTGCTTTCCTTGGTGGCAGAGACCCTCTTACCCGAAGCCTCCGTAAGGCCTCTCTTAGATGTTTGGGTTGCAGAGGTCCTGGCTCTCCGGACTTTTCGAGAACTTCTAGTGCTGAAAGATAAGTGTAAGTGTAAATTACATTAAATTCTAAATATAAACCTCTAGACAATTTATCACAACTCCAGGACTAGAAAGAATGGATGTAAACCAAAGATAAATCATGGCAACCTTTTCCAGGGTACATATATACAGGGTGATTCTAAATTGAGTGCTTATATTTCGTATAAGTACAGAAAGTTTTTTATTGTTTAATCCATTTTACAAAAGTTGTGAGAAAACGTCAATGGGAGTCAGGCAAGTGAACGCAAAAGCCATGGACACCCTAAGCCGCGGCGCCGCCTCGGTGCGAAACTAGGACACGGCGACGAGAAACGAACGTTCGCATGGCCCAGATTTGTGTAATCGCGCTTAGGTTCTCCCAGCATGGCGAGGTAAAAATATATGCAGTCAATTTAAAATCACTACATTGATATCTAATATATGTACAAATACATATATATAAATATATGTATATATACATCTTGGATGGGATCATGAGATGCCACTTGTGTAAGTACTTTTTCATCCTGTCATTTTTCTGCCGCGTTAAGTAAACACAACAAATATTCTGCTCTTGAAACCAGCTATGAGTTCATCCCTTTCGCTGTTGAGACAGCAGGTCCGTGGGGCTCTGAAGCGAAAAAGTTTGTTGCGGATCTGGGACATCGTTTGCGGAACTGTGGGCGCGATCCCCGTTCCGGTCAATTTTTAGCCCAACATATCTCGTTGGCCATTCAGAGTGGGAACGCTGCTAGCCTGATGGGTACGTTTGGGCATGGGGACTCTTTAATGTTAACGTGGCCTTATATGGGTCAAAATAATTTGTGACTTGCACTTAGTAATTTAATCTTACATTAAATATTTATGTGTAAAAAGAACGAGTACCTAGGTAATAAACTTTAATTCAGAAACCAAATGTTAAATTTATATAAATACATGACGACAGTACTTATATATACTGAGTTCGTACTATGTATAGTTAGGAAAATGTGCAAACAAACGCCTCTATTTTTGTTACTCTTTCACGCAAAAACTACTGAACGGATTTGGATGAAAATTGACACCAGGATAATTTATGTCTTGGATTAACACGTAGGATACTTTGTATCCCGGTAAATTGCAGTGTTCTCGTGGGATAATTAAACTTCTGCGAATAACACCGCGGGGCGCAGCTACTTTGTTGATAATATTGTGTATAAGTAATTATTTACATCCTATAATACACAATATTATGTACAAGTTTTATTTTTCCAGTGACTGATATTGTTACCTTCTTCCACCACTTCTCCAACAAACACCTTAGCTATACCAGACATGGCAATGACAACATTCTGTCCAACAGAGCATCCTGTGATCGTCTGCATGAGCCTCTTCACCGCTGCCTTGGGGAATGCTGCCCGTCGGTACATTTCATATCGGTCTAGCTGCTCTTCTGTGAAGTTTGACACTAGGACCCTAGAAAAGATGTTCTTATTTACTTAAGATAAGCTTTAAAGAAATTTACTCTCCGTAATTCACAGAAGTGAAAAAGGAACAAGGGCAGTTTTAATACAATCAGGAATTGTGGCATTCCTGTCTGTATTAAAGTTGAACCTTCATTTCGAAGTTATTGTTTCAACAACAACATGCTATATCCTGCAAAGTTATCTAAAAATGCTTACTGCATCTTTTCTCTCTCCTCTTCTTCCAACTCTTTCTTACTCTTCTTTTCTCTTTCTCTTTCAATCATTAACATCTCTTCAGTCATTACAGAATCATAGTTGTTAGAATCTGCCCCTTCGTTTTGCTGATACTCATTAAGGTTAGATTCTGCTGCTGTTGTGTTTTGATCTTTTAATTCAAATTTATCTACAATATTATCCACATGACCATCTTCCATTGCAGTAGTATTATCAAATGAGTATTCGTTTCCAAAGGTGTCATAGTTGTCTGTGACATCTGTAAGGATGTCGGGTTGTGAACTAGCAAAAGCATCTGGGTTGTCCGTGTAAATGTTGCCCAGTTCATCAGCTCTGTGTATTGTTTCAACGTTCTGAGAGCTGTCGGAATATGCATCAATGATTTCACTGTCAATGTTCATGCTTGATGCAGTTTCTCCATAATTCACAAGGGTTGTGTCTGAAAACGACAGAATGTTTCTTTATTGACCAAGAGAACAAAGAGTCTTAGCTTCAAATGTGGCAAAATTTATTTTGTCATTCAGTATATTATACAGTTAGAACATGCATACAGGACATGTTTTTCAACTAATCTAGTAAATACTTGGTATAGAAATTATTATGTACAAAAAAATTAAAATAGCTCTTAATAATTGATGGTAGTGCAATTTATACTCATATATTTACTGATGCTGACACGAGCTTCAGTTGTGCATCTGGTTGTCCTCTGGGCCATAGACCTCCTCAAGTAATTGTCATCTGCATCTATTTTGGGCAAATCTGATATAGGTAATTAACACGTAGAAACTAACACTACCACCTTTTAAACTCCTGTGACTTTTCTGGAGTAACTTCACGTACTTACTCAATCCTAAATAAGTATTTGGTTTAGTTTGTCAACATATGGTCTTAAGAGCAAAACGGTAAAGTTACCTGTGGTGCCACAGGTGTTATAAATCAATACTTCCATATCTGTGTTAGATGTTATTATAACTGCTTACACAGTGGTTGTTTGAAATGCAATCTTTTACTTCTTATGCAGAATTATATTGTTTCATATTGATTTAGATGAAATTAGCATGAAGACAGCTTATACTCTGGATAGATACATAGATTGCCTACTTGTCCTGGAGTTACAGATGTCTCTCGAAAGATAAAAAGATTAAAATGGTGATGGACAACCATATCTTGCAATCAAAAGAAGCAAAATGGACTAAAATGTCACAGGCTGGTATCCTAGAGACGGGAAGTGTAGGAGGAAGACAATTTAACAAGTGGAAGGATAACCTTCATAAAGGATGCAGCCAATTAGCCCAGTACCGAAGCAGATGGTGACTACTAGAAGAGATCTATGTACAAGAGGATAACCAGACATGCATCTGAGGCACTAGTACGTAAGTAAAACTGTAATTATATTAGGCAATAAAGGCATTAATTTTTGATTTTTTTAATTAATTTTGATGCCAGAAAAGTGAGGTGTTCCCACAGGTGATCAGTTATAACCGCGGTCACAACTGCAGGGCACAGCTATTTAAAATATAGCCAGCATACCAAAAACATTAGGTTTTCTTACATTCGGGTTCGTCTTTTAGAAGCTTTTCTTCAACTTCTAATGAAATCTCTTGAGAGTCTTCTTCGTTTGAATCGCTATGCTCTAATTCACGAGCTAATTCTTCCTCTGAAAGTTCAATACCATTTTTATCACATTTTAAGGTCTATAACAGTGTAGAATAAGGTCTATAACAGTGTAGACTAGGTATCTGCGACGAGTCGGTTGGTCGCATATAACTACGGCTGCCAGCATGCATTGGCGCGTTGGGGACCCAGATGCTTAAAGATCAACAGGAACAACTGAAGCTTGAACAAAGCCGAATTTGATAGTATCGATATAATAAACAAATCTTGTGATATAGTATTTTCATACAATTTAATAATGGCAGAAGTTCGCTCCATCAAAACTTATTATGGATGGAATGCTATTATGGACAGAAATAGTATAGTGTAGAAATTAGGTTTATAATATATTACCCCTTAATCTTTCTACTTCGGAAAGGCCATCACTGCTCGGAATATCTGCCATTTTACGTGTACTCAAATATTATAATTATTTTTATCTGAACTGTAAGTATACTACAAAATAAACAAACACTTAATTTGATCGAGAGTTTATAAATTGCATTGCTGATAACTGTACTCCTGAAACTGTACAGTGCTTATCAAAAATTTAAGAAATGATCATCAAAAGATAACTACTGGCTTATTCAGATAAGATACCAATATTTTCATAATTTAAAATTATTGGTATCTAATTCATGAATGATGAATGAATTAAGATGGAAATTACTTGTTATGTTGTTTTAAGTCATACTCTAAAATTCCATGGGGAGCATTAACTTGCAAAATAATTGTAAGTATCTTAACTTGAAATGGAAACTTTTATAAGGACTTGAAGACCTTTGCGTGGATGTTGTCCCATAATATATTATTATATTTTATGTAATCATAATGTAATGTAAGCGTATCCTTATTATGATTTCAAAAGACCCATTTGGAGCAACACCAGAAGAGAAAGCTAAGTAAAAAAATACATTTTCACTTAACATGTAATTAAGCCACACTTAAATAATAACATTATAATCATAATATTTTGGTCTATTTGAATTATCAGGCCGTCCCAACAACGTACCTTTTGGGTCGCCCATTAGTGGTCGTACATTACCTAGCTAGCGAAAAGCGCTCCCGTCAAGTCGATTACATTTTTAACGTTGGCTGTGTATGGATTAATATTTTAGCTAGCCTATCGTATCATTTGTATTGAATCTAAAAACCTACCCATACCTACCCATGTATTAACAAAAAAAAATTGCTTTGATTCACTAATTTTAAAAGCGTAGGTGAGTTTCTGGTTGAGTTGCATGGACTTGCACATTGCATTGGAAATAGCACATTTGCACTAGCCGTGCGCAGAATGTGTCACTGAATGAATCACCACTGCGAAGTATATAATATCTTCTAGTTCAGTAGTTCACCTCTCACAGTTTAAATTTCAAACGCTAGTTCTTCGAAGGAGATATGTTGATAGACATAGAGGTACAAATAAAAAATGAATCTTAAAATCATATCCTAAAGCTCATTTTCAATAAACATTGTATCACTCTAATGTCTTTTTTGGCTCTAAACAAATTGGACAAATGTGATTGCATTTTATACATTGCGTATACGCTGATGGAATTTCAAAATTGACTTTAAGCGTAACAAGCTATGAATGATAATCTTTAGAGAATTCACGGTATCGCTCTTATAATTATGTTCGTAACTTGATACGGGAAAGTGAGAGTGAAATAGAGAAATGAGTACTTCAGTCAGCCGGGCTCGTGTCTTCTCTGTCAGCTGCTTTCGGCTCAGCTCAGCGTTTCAACAGCGTCGCGTCGCGTCGCGGTGAACGACGCGAACTAAAGATATGTTTGTATTGAAACTGAACTAGTGAAGGATGAACTAAACATAACTGACCTAGTTCAATTGAAGGATTCCTTCGCGAACTTCACATGACTAATTGGCACAGTACACAGGGTGTGATGGCCAAAGATGGTTAATGAAGTAATAAAAAAAACTTTGACAGTGAAAGTTAGGAATTAGAGCTTTCACTGTCAAATCTACTACCACGTTTGACAGCAAGTACCAAAAAAAAACTTATAAAAACGAAGTAGCGAATGCGTGTGGATGTGGATGTGAATTCGTAATTTTCTAAATAATTTTGTACTCCGGGTGCGGACAGAGAGTTCCATCATGAGTGCATTAATGAAAGCCACTTTTTCACGAAGCCCGGCATCTTTGGTGAGTTGCGGTGCAGCGTATCTTTTAATTTATTTTTAGTTATGTAATCAAGCGGTAAGAAAAATGTTTTGGACATTCCTTTGCGCACTACCAAATTAATTTTCCCAGCCTCGTGATTACATGTACACAGGCTTGTACGTTGCTAATATCTAACACAGCCCGCATGTTTATTATTCAAGGGTATATTGTTTAACTAGACTGATTCATTAGTCATAGTCAGTCATTGTGTAGTTAAGAGTTTGATTTCTGATTTAATCCACCCATAGGTATAATAACCTGTCTAAGAAAGTATAACTAAATCAAATAAACCTAGAATATGTTGACAGTCATAAAATTTACTAGTCAATGATACATAATATTTAGTTAAATTGTTATACATTTATAAGGTACTATGTAATTTCTTCAGAAAAAATAATTGACTAACTACAGCAAAAATGAGCAATTGCAAGATAACCCACATGCACTCCCAGAGGACAGTAGGTATACCCAGTATGTAAGCGGCATCACCACACTAAAAGTAGTGCTTTAAAATACATATATCTGTTAATGTCACACTTATTCTAAAAAACAACGTAAATTTATAGTCTTAAGCAATAAATAAAATTTATAGCTCCTTAAAATGTCTGAATTATCTGGAAATATGAGGATGTAGTTTTCCGCTATTACAAATTCCCATGTTACCTACCTACAGGAAAGCTGCCGCAATAATGCACTTTCCATAAAAATATACACCACACACAACTTTATAGAATTAACTCAAATGTATACTGTGGTTATGGTATCTTTTACCCTTGGGTAATATGGATAATGGAAATCTTGAAATAGGAAAATAAGTATGCTTGTTGCACATTATAGTATTTAACTTTGACCACAGATTTACACCAGAGATAACAAACTAATATAAATCTTATTTATGAACTGCTTATCACCAGGTTGATAACAGCGACAACAACCAACTACTTCTACTTGATCTGATGCTTAGATAGCATTATTGTAAATTATAGTAGTAATTAGGATAATGTAAAGCAGAGAAAAAACATTTATGAAGTGCTAAAGGCAGTCTCAATGCAAACATACAGTTTGTTTGGTGGTGTTTAACAAGACTTCATATTTTTACTTTTGATAATAGACTATAAACTACATTGATATCTACATATCAATGTAGTTTATAATAATATTTCAGTTGGTTTTGAAGGAGGAAAAAATCTATCAAACCTTGCTATCATAACTCTTAATTTTTTTTGTTTGGTATCTAACAAAGTCATATTCATTGTTAATCAAGTATTTTTATTACAGGCCACATATCTATACAGAAACCTGCATCTATCTGTCGCTGGCACGGCTCAAGCTAAAGATGCATCGGCTAACAGCAACATGACCAAATCTTACCAGGTCATAGATCACAAACATGACGCGTTGGTGATAGGCGCGGGCGGTGCGGGGCTTCGCGCGGCTTTCGGTCTGGTGCAAGAGGGCTTCAGAACTGCAGTAGTTACCAAACTGTTCCCTACAAGGTCACATACTGTGGCTGCGCAGGGTGGCATCAATGCTGCTCTGGGTAATGTTAACAATTCATTTAATTGTGGAACTGCATGGTGCCTTTTGCATGCATACATACTTATGCAAAATTTGCTTGTGTAAACACCCCTACAGCTCATAGCAAATAAATTCTATGCATCACTCATTTGAAGTTATTATGCAAAATACAAATCTAATTAAGTTGTGCTAAGTTATAACCAACAACATCAAAACCGTTTAGGTTCCAAACTAATAAGTATGCAATAATTAGATAATACTTCTCATGATGTTAACTTTTGGCATGGTTTACGTCAAACTATTCTCTGTCCATTTGTGTCTCTTGCAAACCTGCCAATTTGTGTAATGCATAGGCATTACACAAATTGTCTTTATAGGTTTATAGTATTAATGCCTTATATGTTATATAATTCATTAAGTAATTGTCCAATGACAATTACTGAATTCAAGGCAATATGATATAGGCACAACAGTTTTAAGGCCCTCGCCCATTTATAAATCTAAATAAATAATACTCTTGTTTTGTTTCAGGCAACATGGAAGAAGACAACTGGCTTTGGCACATGTATGACACCGTAAAAGGGTCCGACTGGCTGGGAGACCAGGTAACTGCTATTTTTATGCATTCTACAATCATCACGAAAATGAACTCCTAAACTAGTATCATTAGCATGCTTGAGTTTTTTTAGCTTTCCATTATTAATTGTAATTGACTTTTAAGTCGAGAACATGAGGCTGAGTAAGTAAGTACTTACTATTCTTTTCTGGCTTTTCACTACATTTTTATAAATATAATGAAATCTCAATCTCACAACTAAAATATGTAAACAAATTCTCCGTTTGAATCTCCAATGTTAACCCAGATATTTTGAATATAAACAGAGTAATAATGCTTTTTAAAAGTTGCTCATCTATTATGACTTGATAATCCACAGTTACCTTGTGCATATTTACATTACAATTGTCGTCTATGTGAAGATTGCGTAGAAATATTGACTAGCAAAATTTTATCCTCTGTAAATAATGTATGGATATCCTAAGTTCTACTTTATTTCGAAAAGTTTAAGAGCTATAATGACATGCAAATACAAAGCTCTTATATCTATATATTTTCCAGTTAAGTAGATGATGATTGTTATGTAAAGAAGTGGGTGTTTGATATCATAACAATGTACTAATTGACTATATGAACAAGGTTTTTCGATTTTTCCCACAGTTAATTGCCCTTTAAATAAAGAAATATGACATACAAATACATGATGATGATCATCATCATCATCATGTAAATAAATGAACTGCAAGGCAAGAATTTCGTCATACTTACGCAAGGCTCGTTTAGGTGTTTTTCCATAACTAAATTATTTTGTCAATTCAACGCTGTACAGATTTGTTGCGATTCCGTATTCAATTGCGTTCTCTTCCGTCACCACACCTTGCTATGTGTCCTGCTCAGTATCCCTTGAGTTTAGTAATACGAGATTTAGACCTTGTCTTTCATTTATTTTTCACGCAATCGTGCTACGAGACGATGATATACTCTTATGACTCCAGAGTTCATTGCGCGACTCACATCATGTATACTCGGTTTCCTTTGCTGTACGGGAAATTAAATCTAAAACGCAATCCTATGTGTGTTGTAACACACTGTGCAAACAAAAATTACGCAAATCATGTTACACATATACACAAAATATGTGATCTTCTACAATAATTGTTTCTAAAAGCGCAATCTGTCGTTTCCATTTTGTCTGTCTATTTAGGGTTGAATACACTCTGCTAGGTATTTGGCATCAAATTCATGCGATTATTAAACAAATAGGGTCATTGAAATATAGATCGCGCGGATATAGATTCACGATGTCGCAGTGATCAGCTACATCGCGGCTTATACCAATACACAATAGGTTTGGTTGACAAAATGTCTTATCCCCCTTCACTTGAGTGAAAGCTACTTTCAAAATATAAAATTATTATTATTTCATGATGCCACAAATAAAATCTAACATTGCCAAATTTCACGAATAAAAAGTAAGACCTAGGTCAGGCTGATAGACCGACAGACAGAACAAAGCTAAAAGTTTGTTGTATTACTATGGAACTGTGAAAATATAATTTCTATGTATAGTCTAGTAAGTCAATTCAGAAATCGTAGGCAGAAATAGATAAAGTGACGCGCTATCTTTAAGTCTATTTTCTTCCCAAAGTGCGATAAGAAACGTTAATTACGTAGTTAACGATGGAAATATTCCGTATATAATTTCTTTATAACCTGTTTCAAACCGACTCTAAAGCAAAGATAGACGAAACCTAACTTGCAAATTTAAATGATAGTGTATAAGAATTCTTGTCAAAATCGCTATGTACGTTTTACCGACTTCCAAAAGGGAGGAGGTCAATTCGACTATATTTTTATAAACATGTTTTTTTTTTTAATGTTTCTTACTTGATTTGTTAGAAACTAAAAACAAATATAGAGACAGACAAGAGTATATTATATTGATGACATAGACGCCATTGTAAGGAAGATGATATTAATGGTAGTTCATAAAGTGGCACTTCGCCTTAGATAATATCATATTAGATAATACGCGTTAAAAGATTATATTTATATATATGATAATTGATAGTAACTATCAATCTATCCCGGAAAATACACCACATTTACATAAGACTGCTAGTGAAATTACGTGTCGTAGTTAAAAATATAAAACCACAACTACCTAGGTACAACGCAGTAATAATGTACTCATGCATGCATTATTGTACTCTCATTACAATGGTTTGTTTCTATCCAAGTAATAAGAGAGGTATTACTGTCCGACAGAAACTTTCTGCTATTTGAACGTTCATAATGAATGACCTTCACGAAGTCTGTAAACGTTATGCCGTTTTATAAATCTATGTTCGACTAGATGTGTAATCTGTTTTTGTGGTTGGTTGTTACCACTACCGCGGCGAGAAATATACTATGTGTTTTTATTTTAATACGACCTGAAGTTTGGTTACGTTCTCCGCTCATGCATCTCTTTGCACTCTTTCAAATCTCTACGAGTATATACTCGTATTAAAGAAAGTCGTGTTAGTTACACTATTTATAACTCAAGAACGGTTAGACCAATTTGGCTGAAAATTGGTGGGGATGTAGCTTAAAACCGGAAGAAGGACATAGGATATTTTTTTTACTTAATAAAACACAAAGTCTGCTCATTTATTGTCTCTAAGGCGAAACAAAGTTCGCCGGGTCAGATAGTGCTTAATAATAAATAGTAACGTCTTTATTATCCTAGGACGCCATCCACTACATGACCCGAGAGGCTCCACACGCAGTCATCGAGCTGGACAACTACGGCATGCCATTCTCCCGCACTCCGGAGGGACGTATCTACCAGCGCGCGTTCGGCGGACAGTCTCTCAAGTTCGGCAAGGGTGGGCAGGCTCATCGCTGCTGTGCCGTCGCTGACAGGTCAGTGTGACGGCTCTCAGGTGACGTCACTATACTATGGCATGCTGAAGGTGAAGGAAAACATCGTGAGGAAACCATAGTATGGTGGTGGCGTTCCCAATCGCTCGCCTGGCTAGCTACCACCCTAAAGTAGTAAAATCTGGCAGCTTTCCTTGAGAGTCAGTGTATTGTAGACTAGGCATGCTCCATCTAGGGCTACAGTATCGCTGACTTCCGTGGTCGTGTGAACTTGTGGTCAAATGCCTAGCTATGTAGGATAAAAAATAACTTTTACGCGCCCAGCAGCCCGATTCAGGTAGCGTTTCCGCCCGGATTCAAACACTTTCCACCTCGAATTACGCAGTCTTAAATCAAAGATTGTCTAAGATATTTTTTATATTGAAATAAATTTATTTCTACTAGCTACGCCCCGCGGTTTTACCCGCGATACATATTCGAACTTCCCGTGGGAACACTTCGATTTCCAAAAAAAACCGTGTCATTAAGCGTGTGTTAATCCAGCAGATAAGCTATATTCGTACCAAATGTCATCCAAATCCGTTAAATAGTTTCAGCATGAAGGAGATACAAACAAACACAGATACACACATAAGAACTCCCCCCCCTCTGTAATATTAATGTGATTTCTATTTCAAAACTCGGTACAACAACACAACAACGTTGCAAACTTTGTAATGCAATTATTTAAATTAAAATTTTTTGGTGGTTTTAACCAACCGATGTTACTATGTTCAACCCAGTCAAGTCCTTGGATTAGATATTCGTCGAATTGAATTCTTATGTGGTCTTAGGATAACAATCGCATAACATATCAGACGTCATCTACATATGAATATGACAATGACAAGAGAATATTTAGAATAGAATGGAAAACTCTTTATTATGTGCACAAAAAAAGCAAATTTACAAAAGTGCAATAAGTCAAGATTTATCAACTGATTGTTTGGTTCTCTAGACTCTAGGTTAGCTAGACAAGCTTGAGCGGCTTCAAAATTTCTGTATCAGATTTATATTTGGATTACGCAAATATGATCATGTGATCATATTTGCGTAATCCAAATATAACTCTCAGTTTCGAACTAAGCTCAAGTGGCTGCCAATTCGTCTCCGTCGGAATGCTCACATCCTCTCTCTTACCTATAATGATCTATTCAATCCCAAAACACCGCGTTATTTAAAAGATTGTGTTTCTTATTTGCACGATTCCCACACCCTGTCTCTTCGGTCATCGGAAAATCTTGCTCTCAAAATGCAAACACACTGTAAAACTTTTTTCAAAAACTCTTTTGCTGTTCAATCAGTTATGCTCTGGAACGCCTTACCTACAGACATAAAAAAGCTAAATCACTCGCTATTTTTAAAAATAAGCCTATACTATCTGACCAAAGATCGTCTGATTTCTGTCTGTATTTTTTTTTTTCTCTTTTGCTGTTAATCGTTTATTTTTAGTCTTATAAATTTTGATCAGTAAATATTCTTTATTGTATACTCCGTCCTATACTATACTTATTTTGTAAATGATCTCCATCCTAAGGTTGCCTGGAAGAGATCGCTTTTAGCGATAAGGCCGCTACTTGTGACATTAGATGTAAGGTTTTTCCTGTATATTTGATGTTTGTGTGTCTGGAATAAAGAGTTTATTTATTTATTCATTCTCCCAACAGGACGGGTCACTCGCTTCTGCACACTCTATACGGTCAGTCGCTGCGCTACGACTGCGAGTATTTCATCGAGTACTTCGCACTGGACCTGCTGATGGAGGACGGCGTCTGTAAGGGATGCATCGCGCTCAACCTCGAGGACGGAACACTGCACAGGTAAAGCAAAAGAAATACAACAGAATCATTCCTATGTGTCTACTACTAAACGTTTTCAATCAAAGTTCTTAATCAGAACAGCTAGAGTATGGAATTCCCGCCACCTGTCTTGTTTCCTGAAGGCTACAATCTGAGTTTGTTCAAGGTCAGAGTGATCCGGTATCTTCTAGGACTGCGCGCTTCATCTTCGTACTGGTAGACGAGCTGGTGGCCAAGCGAGATCCTATAGTCAATTAAAAAAAGGATTATCGTTATTACACGTCCGTTTCAAAGCATGTGAAATGAAATGATTTCCCACTTCCGGTCACGAATCTATATTATAAAGATGGTGTAGGCCAAAATCTACTGCGCTGGCATAATTTGATTTCAAACGGAAAAATATATTTATTAATCGGTCTCTCCCAAGCGTCTCGGAGAAATAGAGGAACACACATAGAAATGTATGCTAACGAATTGAGAATCTTCTTATATAAAGTCTGTTGCCAAAAACGAACCAATGTTTAAATTTGCAGGTTGTATAGAGCAGTGTGGTAGGTAGGAACAAGAGTGGTGTAAATTAAACGCTGCATATGACAAATCAGCGCTAATTCGAGTGTCACGGAAAAGCCGAAGGTGGTATTTTAGTAGTTCTGTAAACTGTTGACACTCCTAATCCTAATAATACAGTACAACTATTTTCTGAATTCTTATTTCAGATTGAGTACCATACGAGTATATCTCTCTCAAATATATTATTGAAATCGGTCTGTAAATGGCACCGTAGCAAACTTCCCCTCTTTAGAGTAAGAATACTCCTTATATAAAAAAAACACCTAAGACAAAATAACATCGTAGATCCTGTTTAAAGTTTCGTTGAGATTAATTTATTAGATACAACCTGTAAATGAGATAATAGATTTTTTGATCTCATATTTGTCGATTTTCGATCTCTGGTTATTTTCCTTTTTTCGGATTTTTCTAGTATTTGGTAGAAACATGAGCTCTCGACGTTAAATAAAACAAAAGATAATCGAGGTTCCAAAAGAATTGGTTCTCTAAAAATATTTTTTATTCCGTCGACTTATAACGTGCTTATTCACGTCTTTGAAATTTCTGTATTCAATACGTGTGATAAATAATAAACGTTTGTAAATATTAATTAGTACAACTCGAGTGGAGGCGCGAGCATGACGTCAGGACACGCCTCTTGTTTACATTTACTGTAAAAATACATCAAGTAGGTACCTAGGTACAATGTGTAATAAAAGCAACGTATTTATAATACGTATAAAGTACAACCAATTCGTCTCGCGGCTACAATGTTGATGACGGCATTGCGCTGTGCGATGTATAACTTTGCATCTGTATCCCTTTATTAGCTTTCCAATAAAAGCCTTAACTAAGTCGAAAATATTTATTTTATATTTTTGCTTATGAATTATAGCCTATGTTATTCAGTGATAATGTAGCTTTCTAACGACAAAAGAATTTTTGAAATCTGTAGTTCTAAGTTTATTCGTTTCTATATAATCTTAGTTTATACAAAGGTAACATCAATGAAGTGAAAATTTGATGTCGTAGTCTTTGACTAATGCCTTATTTGTCTCTAGATTCCAAGCAAAGAACACGATCCTGGCGACCGGTGGCACAGGACGCTCATACTTCAGCTGCACGTCTGCTCACACTTGCACAGGAGACGGCACGGCGATGGCGGCGCGCGCCGGCCTTCAGAACGAAGACATGGAGTTTGTACAGTTCCACCCCACTGGTGAGTCTATACTCGTGACTACACTGTAATGAAACAAATATTATAATAATATATAAGAAAGTAATGTAAGTCATCACCCGACGCAATATTTTGATAGGAGGCAGAATTGGCGGATGCTGTACCTCTTCACATAGCCCAAATCATCACCCATCAAAAACTCCCAAAAATAGCCCAGATTTTTATGAAACATATTGTTACCATAGTTTTTATCCTTGGCGCACACCTCTTTTATACTACTGTATTTTTTAATCGTAATTTTAATTCTGAAGGGTCTATCAATGTTGGTTACGGCTCCATTTATGCCTTAAATAAGGTCTGGCTATAAGCCGTCTTTAAATATAAATAATAATATAATATGTGACAACATCCACACTAAAGTCTTCAGGTCCCAAACTAGGCAAAGCCTGTGCTATGGTAACCTGATGACTGATATACATACTTATAATGCACCGGCCTTCCCGCGTTTGCCAATGAAATGGCGTGATAAAAAAGATATTATTTGCACAACTTTGGTTTCTGTGAGCATTAAATTGTAATAATGGTGGATTATTAAATACGAGTATTAATGTCTTGTATGTTTGCATGAGTGTAAGTAAGCGATGTAATCTGGCTTTCCTGTTTGTGGGAAATCTCAATGGACACTCAAAGATTTTCCTTCTTCACAAGAACAAGTTTCGCCGTTATGGATAAATGCGGTCATAAAAACTGCATAGTAACAGTAACTTCCAAGAGCATCGATCGCTTACGTAAGACAAGGCATGATTGAGAGCCATAACTCTACGGACTACGGTCTTAACTTCATTTTATATTTTTATTGCTTGGACATTGACCTACAGATGTTGACCTTGTAGTTCCTAGGCGTAATGTTGTATCTAGTACAACATATGTGTATATGTGTAATTGATTGAAATCGGATGTTCCAGTTCTATTTGTGCGCCACATTTACATTTAGGAAATTAACAGGTATTTTGTTGCCTAGTTATATTAGTAATTAGTAACGTAGTATATATTTAGGTAAATAAATAATAGTCGTAAATACAATACCTACTCTTTGATATATATACGTTCTACATAATATAGCTATCTACAAAACTCAAATTATTGTATCAGATAGATAGATTTTATTTTTATTTATTTATTTGGGTGCCAACATATTATACATTAAAACATACACAACAACACATGGAACGGACAAGAGCTTAATGCTAATACAATTATAGGCACCGACAGCGAGCTGGTGTGGCACTAGCGGTACTTTTTGTTTTTAAACTACCTAACAAAAATTTTAAATTTATTAAAAATATATATTTATTACATGTATACTTAAAATTACGTTATATTGCATTACAAGAAATAATAATTATACCAAAATAAATCAATTTCATTAATTTACATTAAAAAAAATACATTAAAAAACATCAAAAAAAAAAAACATCAAATTATTAAGTCAATATACTAAAATGAATAATTAAATAATAACGAGCCTAATCACAGTCGATATTGCGGATAGCTCGCTTAAAACAATCGATATTAGCAGCAAAGAGATCTAAAGTATTCTTATTGTTAAAGTTATTAGATGAAAGCAAAACACATAAAAATACAAAAATATAATTTTACATGTAGTGCCACAAGAAACTGCCTTATCGCTAGAAGCGATATCTTCCAGGCAACCTTAGAATGGTGATCATTGACAAACATAAATGTATAGGACGGGATTAACTTACAACAACGAAATAAATCGATACTTAATTACACATATACAATTATACACACTTACATTCTAATACCTTACTTAAATTTATTTTAAATATCTATCATAATAATACCTATAGGTTAGGTACACGATTAGTAATAGATAAGTCACAGCTAAGTAGCTATGACTCGCGTGATTATTCAAACACAAATGACGTCAATGCGGGGAACGCAAATTAAAAACAATGAATACGTCACAAACTCTTGATCCGGCCCCAGTTAGATACCAAAATTGTTTTTATGATCCAACTTTTATTGTGCATTTACGCAGTTACATAAAATAACAATGTGTTATTAACGTCACGTCGCTTTGTTTTATCTACAACTTTAATAGGAAATATTCTTTGAAATTACATCTTTTTTACATAGTAATAGTCAAAAATATAAAGTAGGTTATCGGAATTTGTAGAAACGTTTGTCTTTTCTTGCTGATAACTCTTTATGTAACCGAAACAGAATTTACGTGTGTTTTTTCGATCGATATACGGAAAACTCACACGACAATTAGCTGATTGTAAGATCTTATTAACCATGAGCCAATTTTCATTTCAGAAGAGACTTTTTTCTCTTATCTTGCTATGAAGTTATGGTTCGAGCATCCGATTGAATTTGATTTTCGTTACATGTAGATTGAGGACCCTGGGAGTGCTAGCTACTTTCGGCTATTATCGCGTGGCCCACACCCCTTACAAAAGGCTAAATATTTCTTAGCATGGCGGATATAGTACGGATCATAGTGTCTGAAAAAAATGGAGAATAGGATTCGCCCTCCATTCCCGCTATAAGTTAGGGATGGTTTGAGACAGAAAGCTTTCAATAAAGAGTTTATAATTTGTGAACCATAATGTGGTTTTCGTTACCAAATACAATTGCAACACTCTTTATTTTCAGCACAAGGAATAAAACATCAGATAATAAATAAAACAGAAAACAGGCACAAAAAGTGGCCTTATTGCTCTCTAAAAGCGATCTCTAATAGTTAACCTTTGTAGGTATGGAAAATTAAAATTAGGTTAAGCGTAGAAAGTAGTGACCAAAAAAAAAAAACAGAATCACAAATAATATTATAAACGTTACACAATAATAATATAACGAACATATGTGTATTATAAAGTACTATATATTTTTGAAATATAAATCAATTTTGTTTTATTCTGTTTCTATTTCTTTTTTCTATGACATAGAATTAATAAATGTGTCTTTATGTCCAGGTATCTACGGTGCCGGGTGCCTGATAACGGAAGGTTGTCGCGGCGAGGGGGGCTTCCTTGTGAACGCGAAGGGAGAGAGGTTCATGGAGCGGTACGCGCCCGTCGCTAAGGACCTGGCCAGTCGAGATGTCGTCTCCAGAGCCATGACGGTTGAGATTATGGAAGGTGATTGTACAAGTTTATTCGTTATTTTAAATGTTGTTTAGTCCAAGACGAGGTACCACAACTATACAAAAAAATAATCTTTAACGTTGCCATAATATCATGCAAGATATTTATTAACAGCAATAAATAACAACTAACTAGTGGAGTAATAATATAATATATTATAATATATGGAATAGCATCCACACAAAGGTCCTGAGGTCCCAAACTAGGCAAAGCCTGTGCTATGGTAACCTGATGACTGATATATACACTTATATACATAAATACATACTTATATATATAATAAACGCCCAGACACAGGTCAATCAGACATGTTCATGCACACAAATGTTTGACCAGTCAGTTGAGTAGCAGTAACTACTATGGATCTATTTTTATATACTTACTATGCGCGAAAGAAATAATGATAATGTAATTTTTGTCGTTGATTTGATATCGTATATTGTCAAATGTACACGTACGAGTTTCCTATTTGTGCCGTCATAGATTTTTTGTGTCAACGTCAAAATTATCTCATTTGACAGTTATTGTGTGGACAAGAAGATCCCTAATTAAAAATGTCTTAATGTGTGTTAGGTCGTGGCTGCGGGCCGGAGAAGGACCACGTTCACCTTCAGCTGCACCATCTGCCTCAAGAGCAGCTCAAACAACGTCTGCCCGGCATCTCCGAGACGGCCATGATCTTCGCTGGAGTAGACGTCACCAAGGAACCCATCCCAGTCCTGCCGACGGTACATTACAATATGGGCGGCACTCCGACCAACTACCGCGGTGAAGTAAGTTACTGTTGCTTTCAAATAAATATGCTACTGTATAAGCTTGAAGGACGAGTAGCTTGGATATCGTCTCCCCGGCACCTCCTAGACAACTATGATGCTCACAGGAGCAGACGTTATCAAGGGTCAAACATCAAGCACCAGTTAATTTTCTTTTGATATATGGCACTATACGATTTGTGTTTTGCCAGCTTCAAATTTATAAATTTTACGCGGGCAAAAGTTAAGTCCAATATCAAGTAATAAGTCATCGTGGTCAAGTTAAGGTCACATAATGTACCTGCGTAAAACGGTAGACACTACTAGGGTTTTTATGGAGGTTTCCCGAACACGAAAACTACGTTTTTCCGTCTTTATATCGCTTGCCCACATTTGTGCACATAAACAAGAGATTAATGGTTACTTACTCGTATCCACCAATATTACTCATTAAAACTTAAAGAAACACTAGATTTCCAATAAATACACAGACAGAGATGACATTTTTTTCAGCAAACGCGGGATATACTAGCACCAGTTTTTATTACTTGAAAATAGATTTGGTTATTGCGTCTCTCTATGAATATTGCCAATGTTCAACCCATCTATGTCAGTATAAACAATGCTAATTTATGTGAAGCTTTATGTAAAACATATGTGAATTTGTTTTCAAAGATAACAACTTGAATAGACTTATTTTACGTATGTCTATACTTTCTACCGCTTACGCTTCAATTACTTAAAATCCTGAAATTTAGTATTTCACGAGATTCAAACGGAAGATCAACGCTGGTTGTTTCAACAAGTGCCATGTTGAGTTGGAGCCGGTTTGTGACAGAAAGCATTTTGTCCTATAATTGTTGTTGCAAATATTTGAATTTGTATTTGTTTTATCCAGGTGATCAGCCACTACGACGGTAAGGACAAGGTAGTGCCTGGTCTGTTTGCGGCCGGCGAGGCGTCGTGCGCGTCCGTGCACGGCGCGAACCGTCTCGGCGCCAATTCATTGCTAGATCTCGTCGTGTTCGGACGTGCGTGCGCGCTCACTGTCGCCGATATCAGCAAGCCTGGCGACGCGCAAGCACCGCTTAAAGATGTGAGCTACTTTCCAAATGCCCGAAACAATTTTTCATTTTGTTTGGCCCAATTGTAAAAGTAAAAGATGTCATCTTCAAACATGCTTCCCTACTATTGTATTTCTTATTTTTGTTTTATTCTTTTCCCGGTACTGGCGTGGCCCCCTCGAACCGATTTTGATTTTGTTTGTTTAGTGTTTGAAAGCTAAATTAGTCGAAGGGTGTTCTTAGCTATGTTTGATGACAATCGGTCCATGATGGCCGCGGCCACAAAATTGCGGATTACATACTTTTTCACAACTCCCTCAATATGGATATCAAATGAAAGGACTTAACTAGTAGAATACACTATGATAAATTTTAAATTCAAGATGGTCGCCACCACTAAATGGCATTGGCGTGGATTTTTTAAAATTATATATTTAACTTGTTTCTGTTGCAGAGCACAGGCGAAGCGAGCGTGGCTAATCTAGACAAAGTTCGTTACGCGAACGGTACCATCTCTACCGCCGACTTACGTCTGAGGATGCAAAAATGCATGCAGAAAAACGCAGCTGTCTTCAGACAGAAGAGCACGCTTGAAGAGGGTAGGTCTTACAATACTTTGTATTTTGTAAAAACATTGTCTTTCTATTTATGTTTGTGATAATTGCTTTACGAGTTTTAGCTAGTTTACACCAAATTTTGATAATAATAGTAGTGGTTCATGTTTTTTTTTAAACTAACACCTTAGTATAGGTACGGGTGATTCTAAATTGACTGCGTATATTTTTAACAGCTCAATCAGCATCATTAATGCTACGTATTTCACTAATAAAAGCCACATATCTTTCGCATTTTTGTTTACAAAAACTGGGAAATATGTTCACCTAAGCGCGATTACACAAATCTGGGCCATGCGAAAGTGCTTGTCGTCGCCGTGACCTAGTTTCGTACCAGCGTGGCGCCGCGGCTTAGGATGACCATGAGTTTCGCGTTCCCTTTGCATGGCTTCTATTAAAGTTTTCTCAATATTTTTGTATTACTAAAGTGAGTTAAACAAAAAAAAGGGTTTTTTTATTTTTCAATATTCTTTCTGTGTACTAAATATACGCATACAATTTAGAATCACTCCGCATCTTTTCAAATACCTTAGAACTTGTTCATGTTATGCTCTCGTTTAAGGAATATTTATTGTTATAAGCGGCGGTGAAAACCAGACCATTTTTTAGGTTTTTGTTACCCGACTATGCAAAAAAAGGGTTTCGTATACGCTATACGGTAATTATCATATTACCGTCTATGTAGGAATTTAATCGGATGTTATAATGACGAAATGTAATGTATATTGTCCTATAGGGTGGAATAAGACACGTGTAAATATTCTTCAGAAATGTTCCTCTTATAATATACGTTACGTTTCAATTCGTAGCGTTCCTCTGCTGGGCACGGGTCTCACCTAGAAGAAAGTGTAGGCAAGAGACCACCACGCTGATCAGATTGCTGGTTGGGGACTTCACGTATCTTGTCTTATCTTCTAATATATTGGATTATTTTTCTTACAGGTCAAAAACAAATCCACGAGATCTACAAGCAGATTCACGACGTGAAAGTCTCCGATCGGTCCCTGATCTGGAACAGCGACTTGGTTGAGACCTTAGAGCTGCAGAACCTGCTCATCAACTCCGTTCAGATCGTAGAGGGAGCGTTAGCCAGGGAGGAGTCGAGAGGGGCACACGCTAGAGAGGACTTCAAGACCAGGAGGGACGAGCTAGATTATTCAAAGCCTTTGGATGGACAGGTCAGTTATATTACTTTCATTTCAGATTGGATTAATTGTTAGGGAAGGCTATCCGCCAAGACACGGGCAACTTCGACTAGTTTGGTGGCCATGGCAGCGTAATATATGTAATTATTTTAAACATGAATAAATCATTTTCATAAATCACTTCCCATCGATTTGAACAAAAATTTAAAATAATTGTATTTTAAATTTTTGTGAAAGGTGTCATGCTTCCCTACCCAATGGTAGGGAAGCATGACGCCGGTTCTAAACAACCCGCGCTAATCATCCGTATCTTCTTCTTTAAAGTACATATGCTTCAGCCTCCCTTAATCTATTGATGAGATGAGATGATTTTGACTCGGATAGAACATAAAATAAAATAATGCTTTCACTTTTATCGTGTTATTGTGTTTATCAAAAAAAAAATGTTACTATTTATAAGATAGAATAACTACAAAAAAAATACAAAATGATATTCATGTTTCAAATAATTACATATATTATGCAGCCATGGCCACCAAACTAGGCGAAGTTGTCGGTATCTTGGCGGATAGCCTTCCCTTACAATTAATTTGACAGATTAATAATACAAAGATATATAATGTTCAACTTTATTAGTTTAATTAAATTTGCAATCATAATACTCATACCATGTCAATGGTCTAATTTTATTATTGAACTAGTAACGTATAAGAATTTTTATCAAAGTATAAATTATTAATTGTGATGTTTCACTATGGTCGTTACTATTTAAGTGTGTATGTTCAGACAAAGCTGCCGTTCGAGCAGCACTGGCGCAAGCACACGCTGTCCGAGACGGACCCGGCGACCGGCGCCACCAAGCTCACCTACCGACCAGTCATCGACGACACGCTCGACCAGGCGGAGTGCAAGACAGTGCCGCCGGTCATCAGGACCTACTAGACTATACGTATGTACTGACCTTCTCACTACTAAATCGTTCTGTCGTAGATAAGGTAGTTCGGAATGAATTTCCGATAATTCGTCTGTCAATATGTAGATACCTAGTGGTTTTCACCTGCGGCGTTGCTTTCAATGTAAAATTGTATATAAAGTAATTTCAAACTTTGAACCCCTCGTACACCCCCTTAGACAGTGATTTTTTTAGTACATCTCTATATCCTATAATAAATACGCCCTCCATATTTCATGGGTAAAGTAAAAGAAAATATTAGTCTGTCGGGACTATTTCTTATATATATATATATATATATACCAGTAGCTATTATCCACGGCGTTGAAAGAGGAATATAAAAAAATTTAAACCCCCATTCACATCTTTTGGGATTGAATTTCCTAAAATTATTTTTTATGTACTATGAAAGAATTGTAGGACCCCCTCACATGTTATATAATTAAATACACCTTCCAAATTACATATGGCTAGGTTTAGCTCTGCGTTGATTCCTAGAAATTAATGTTGTCTAACTGAAAATAATGTTTTGTGAAAATACACCTTCCAAATTACATATGGCTAGGTTTAGCTCTGCGTTGATTCCTAGAAATTAATGTTGTCTAACTGAAAATAATGTTTTGTGATTTGTGTGCTACCAGCGTAAACTCAAAGGAAGCTCTTGAGTATTCGTGTCTCAGACGGGGTCTACATAAAATCGAAAAAAGTGGCTTAAAAGTTTACCCAGTTCAACTTTTTTATGGGACATATTTATATTACAGGTAATGAAAATATTCTCATCGTGTGTGCTGGCTGAGCTGTCAGTACTGGCGCACTCGTCACCTGGTTCTCATACAGCGCAACTATTTATATCATTATTTTATTTTTAAATCAAGAGCCGAAGACAATATAAGCGATCGCTAATATTTTCTTTACACGTTTAGAAAATTTGCGGACAAAAATTACGTACTTATTTCTTTGTCACTGACCTCGATTCGATCATGTACGGATAATTGAGCAATTTTGATAATTCTAATAATATTAGCCTTGTTATTCCCACTTGTGGAAGATGCTACATTTTAGAACTGTCAAGATTTCAATAGTATTTAGCGTAGATCGAAACTCCTAAACGTAACAATCTACAACTATCTGAAATACTCTCTAAAATCAAACTAACATATATTTTTTTCTAATAATGTACAAAGGAACGTAGTGCCAGATTTGTTACCGTTGTTTTAATATTTTATCAAGGGCAAAATACAGGGTAAGTCGAAATTAACGAGGTACAATACTTTGGCTCATTACATTTAACGTTTGTAATAATTTTTGCTATGTGGCCGAATTTTGTTAGCAATCCCCTAATTGCTATAATCAAGTCTTAAAAAGTATTTAGTAGATAAATTCTACTTTTATAAGTACAGTTTAGTTCAGTGTAATGATTCAATATAGTAAAAAAAGAACTTGTCTATGACTAAAAGTAAAAAAAGATTTCGTCAAGTATATGCGTCGTTTATTTTGACAACCCTATACTATACCATAGTGTAGTGTTTTAGTTAAATGCCAGCATTTATTATGATTTTAGATGTTCACGTAGCGTCAGCAGCAACAAACTACTTACGGAATGATCTAATAATGTAATCAGACTGTACAGAGTTTTAGTAGATGACTGACATATTAAGAGGCCATTTGTTAATAACTGATTATTAACCACTTTTACTTTTTTTAATCAAAACAACTTGACATTTGATCACCAGCTTACAATGTGGCCTTAGATGGATCATGTCTAATGTGTACACTGGCAAGTCCAAACAAAACTTATTACAAACAAACTATAACCAACAAACATGAACATTATTTTTGTGAGGAATTCGATCTAAAGATTTAAATGATATCAGACGATTTTATTGATTTCGTAGCATTGGTCTTGTAGGTAACGTGGTTCATAATGATTGGTACAATGACCCCTTAAAGTATGTCCGTATTTCATACAAAATAATTTGTATATTCAGACATGGAATGAAAAAATCGATAGTTTTTGACTCGATGACGTAGAACTTAAGTAGTACTTTCGCACCGGTAGCTTTGTCACAAAGTTGTTGTGCTATCCTTTCTTATTTGATACTGCCTTGTAAGAAATACCACCTCATTAATTTTATATTATAAGAAATGAAGAGAAACATATGTTACGTACGGCAGGACTGTGTGTAATTTAAATTTAACGAAATACTGTAATTATATTATTTATTATAGTACGTTTTGTAAAAATGGTTCTGTTTTGTAAATTTTGTTGATATATTTTGCAGTATTAATTAACATGAAATTATAATGAAATCGTAGATAAATGTACAATGTTGTGTAGATTATAAGGATACAGTTAATTTGAAAATAAATAAAAATAAATATATGTACTTGTTTTATTTAATGTATGTTTGATATTTAATTATAATTCCTTAGTATTCATTGAAAGTTTTTTTTCTTAAAGAAATACCTATTTATTAGCGGATAAACGCGTTACAAGCATACACTATAAGTTATAAGTCGGTTAGGTACCCAAACGTAGTAAACGACTCCTTAAGAATATATACTTTTGCTGGATCATAATAAAATGTCTCTTTGTCAATTTAGTTGAACAAATTCGATGTGTATATACAGACTTAAGTTCAAAGTTCAGAAGTCGCTGACACAAAAGTACCTTTACTTTAGAATTATGTGTTTATAACAGAATTTTGAAGTTATGACGTTTGATAAAGCTCTGGTTATATTTAAAGAGAGTGCCTTGTAATCAACTAGCATCAGCAAGGTTACCCTTCTGATAACCTTAAGAAACAACTTTTGCACTATGAGTATTGAAAATTTTGCAAGAATAAATTCAGATATTCCATTACAGTTGGCCGCGCGTTAAATCAGATAAATATTGATTTCGTGCCATTCTCATAAGTTGTGTGTAAAATGATTCGTTGTCGGGAAAAATATTATTATGTTATTATTTTGATTTGTTAATGATTTTTTGGTATAGATAAGCTTTTTTTTTCAGATGTAGTTGAACTAAGGTTGTTGCTTATGGTTGTTATCGACACCGTCCTTAAGAGGATACTAGTTGATTACCAGTCGTCCTGTATATTGTAGAAATTTTGTAATTCCTAACCACTGAATAAGTAACAGTTATTTGTTAATAAATAAAGCTAAATAATAATTCATAAATAATTTCATTAAAAAACTATACTATTTGCACACAAAGTTGGTTCAAGATGATTTATTTACGTAACGTAAAAAACGAAAAAGTTAGGCAGAAAACAGAATCCTAATTATATTGAGTATTATCAGGTACTTACTTATATCGATGGAAATTTTAGGAATTATCTTGATCATGCCTAATTAATTAGTTTTTAATTGCAATACTATTTATCAGGCTATTAGGTGAACTTTCACTGAACTCCATCAATCTTATCTACAGGTAGGTACATATCTAATTAAATTTTGATTAGATATTTTCTTATTAATTAAATTAGTTCATTAAAAGGTTTAACGCGTGTAAACAAAGTTCAATTAAATAAAACGAGTGTTTAGCAGAAACATGAAAAAAAACCCGCCTGTAAAACTTCAGACCCTTGTATTTTCACAAGTGAAATCTGTATAGGTACTCGATGTATAGCCTATGACCACATGCAATTAAAGACCAATCCAATGACACCTTGCACATCATAATATGTCTACTGGATTAGGCTGAAGAAGGTCACAAAGAGTTAGACTTGCATTGCATACAAATATACAGACAAATTTGGGCAGTCAGTCAAAAAATAACAGAAACAAACGATCGATATTCTTTGGCCGCGTACGAAACCGCAAAATTTTCTTTACGACATTGGTCACTAGAAAACACAATATAGTGCTTAATTTATAACAAAATTGTTGATCTTTTTTGTGTTGCATTAGACATACTTATTTACTTTTTTTAATTTTCTTTTAAAATGGAGCTTTTTTATGTAAAGTATATTTCACACTAATATTATAGGTGAAAATCTGTTAGGTGTGTGTGTATGTTTGTTACATCTTTATGCTCAAACGGCTAATCGGTTTTGCATGACATTTGGCATGGAGATAGCACATCTTATCCCGGAAAATTGAAATGCTTCTCATGTGAGGATCAAATAATTACTGCGGGGTTTTGTCGAATCGTGCACTCTGCGTTCCACAAAATAACGCTCTCAATATAAATTTATCTAAATAATACATTACACAGATGTAGAGTAATTATAATTGGAAACGTCAATAAATTATTTACTTGATTACCTAGTTACTATTATTCAGTGCCACAAGTAATAGGTACTTTACATCATTTATAACAATCCGAGTGTTATATGGAATTGACAGTGCCAAAGTAAAATAATACATAATAGTGAAGCCTTAGATCATTAAAGAGAGCTCTTATATATAAAATAATTAAACTGTTATCTGTAAGGCACTTTTCACATACAAACATTGAATACAACGGATAGAAAATGTCAGCGCCACGCGCTCTCGTTTCTCACAATTGTTCGCTATTGTATAGTTGTATCACTATGCACAGTGTTACATCTACCATAAAGGAGAAAACCAGAAGAGCCTCCGGATTTTGAACCATTCCGAAGCGCTGGGGATTCCGAAGAACGTGTCTAAAGAACTAAAAATAAGACAGTAGACCTGAGTATTCTATAATTATTTCAGATTGATACCGCCTCGCGTTCCCGAGAACTTGACAGGCAGACAGACGGACAACAGTGATCCTATGAGGATCCGTAGCCCCTGTATGAGCAAAACTGTTGAAACTATTATAATTTATAAGAACTTTGAACACAGATTCACAATAAGTACATTCTTATGCTTTTCCTTTTCCTTTTGAGGTACGGTCACTATAGCCAACTCTGAATTCGAGAAAAAAAATCAGCTGTGTCATAAATTTAGCTGATTTTATTCTCGAAAATTGTTGCCAAGGATGAGCATAGAGACCCCATTTCGGCTTACCCCTAACTAATGACCCTGTACCTATATACCTACATAAATAAACAAGTGCTTAAAACTGACTCAAAAAACCCGACTGCAAGAATTTTAGATCCACGTATCCAATTGAAATCGCGGGATTTAGCTAGTAGGTCAAGCCTATGACCACTTGCAGGTGAAGACCAATCTATTGATACCACTTACATAAGAATACTACATGCACCGTTTATGCTCTAGGGCGTGCCAAATAATGTACATATATACACTCGAATATCATAACCCTCCTTGTTATGCAGTCGGGTAAAAATAAAGTATTCCGACGATAACCTCTTTCTTTTTTAAGTCAATAAAAAATATTTTCCCAATTGTTTATTTAAGTTTAATAAACAAGTTAGGTCACTATGCCTTAAAGCTTTCAAATATGTGTATCACATTTTTTAATCCTTTCTGAGACGTTATCGAATGATTCTGAATCAAAATGTGTAGAAACCTTGGAATCAGCTCCATCAGATCCAATCAGAAACAGCTCCATGTAACGGCAGACGTGTGCGCAATATGAAGAACAAAAGGAGATTGTTTGTGAACATCATAACGCTCCGCAATCAATTCATAGAACTTAGTGGGAGTTACATCATTAATTATTATTAATTCCTACTAAACTACGTACTTCTGAATCCAGGCACCTATATGTAACAATATACATATTACATGCTACAGAAAGGCGTGTTTTATTTTTGTTTAAACTTCCTCGATAAATATTTTTGCTTATGACCTGATTAAACCAAAAAGATTAAAATACAGTTTTATCTATTAACAATTTAAAATTATACCGAAACTGTGATAGACGGCATAAGGTCAGAACGTTGATAAGATGTGAGAATATGGAAGTAATGAACCTTAGCAGTTTATGTACGAGATGGAGACACTTTGTAACACATGTCATAATTATTCAGGGTACTTATATTATCACCCATAATACAAGACGTACATTAAATTATAACAGGCGATAGATACAGAACTACCTTTACTTAATATGTGAAATTCCTAACTGAAAATCTCTTTGTATCGTTAGCAATAAAAAAATTAAATTGTTTTGGTTTTAATTGTACTTCTGGTAAATTGAGAATCTGGAAATCTGCTCCTGAGAACCCTCAGGCCGGGGCCGATCAAAAGAACTGTTTTGTACAGTAAAAAATACTGGCCTTCGATAAGATGTGTGGTAGGTACAGGGTTGGCTCCATAGTAATAGGTGAAAGTGGTTGAAATAATACGATGCTAGAGAGTGCAATGCGGCTTAGTACACCCTTGACTTTAACCGATATAATAAAACTTGTAATTTAGTAGTAAAGCACTAAAATACCAGAATAATAAGTAAATATAATTATTGGATTCTACGAAAGAACCCAAATGGTGCCGAAACGCAAGATAGCAAGCTCCAAGCAACCCGCAGGTGAGATCATATTTTTATCTAGTTAGTTGAACTCAAATTAAATCCTAATGCTGTTGCCACTTAAAATTATTGCTGTTCCCAATTTCTTATACTTAGTGCGAGTGAGTTATCTCTAAATGTAGTCATTAAACACACTACGTCCCCGACGGTTGCTGATAACTCCGGCCGGGGTCATGTTTCGCAGCCATTTTGATCTTCGGTATCGAATAGTGCCCCAGTGGTATCTCGGTCGGCTCCCGTGACACCCGCGTCTGCTCTCACCTTCGCTTTCTCTCCTATTCCTTTTAATTTGAAATCTGAATTGTGATTTGATGGTGCTGCTGGCCACAATCAACTCGACGAGCGCGATCAGCGTCTGCAAGGGCCCCGTCAACGGGTTGAAGATTGAATCAGTCAACAATATCACACTTGGAAATATATTCGTCAAGCTGTGTAAAGGTAGATTGGGAAATAAAGCAAATTGCTGTGCGGATTTTTTAGGAACCAACTACTTTTGATTCGGCGGGCGGTTGCCGAATGTGCGACTGCATCGCCGCGTCGGTCACTCCTAAGGACTCCATAATGCGAATATCAGTGCATAACTCACTGTTTTTCACATCGGTCACCATAATCTGCCTTATTCGTATCCCTCATATTGTGGTTTCTGGTTTTGTGAATAAAACCCAATTTGGACGGATCCGTGAATGTTTTCACCCACCTAACCCATTCTTAGAAACAAGACGAGGAGAACTTACAGTAGGTACAGAGCTTCGCAATTAGCCACAACCTTTTCATTGTTGCCGCTTACAGTACCACCCTACCTATCTAAGACAATAAAATAAGTACCTAAAGGTTTAGTAGCTAGTCTTGACTAGACACGTCATCTAGTCTAGGCCAGGTACTTATTTCTTAACGTCCCCAATGCGGATTATTTAAAGTAACCTTGTATTTTCAGCGTGTCAACTGAGAACAATGGCTTCCATTCCACCATCTGCATTCTCCGCTGGCCGCATCCGCCAAACACAGAGAGACGACCGCGAAATGAAGGTGTCAAAAACCAGCAAAGGAAATGAACCGACCAAGAACTTCGCCACTACATGTAAGAGAACCCGTTTTTGTTACAAAGTTGCTTTGTGGTTGTAATATAACACCAGTAGGTAGGTCGGTTGATTGACTTGGTTGTTTTTCGCAACCCATAAAACAAGCTTCGTATGTATGCACCTTACTACATATCTAATACTATAGGTACAGGATTATCAGTTAGACCTGTACTGCAAAGTAGTTACTAACCATGACGTACCAACAAGAAATCTGGAAAAAAAACTGTTCGATACCTATATAGGTACATTTTGTCGATGCCGATAAACAAACTGAGATTTTTTCTAGATTTCTAAATGTTCTCAAAGGGAATTTAATTCGTTATAATTCATCAGCACTACAGTGACCCGTTTTAGGGTCACTTCATCCTGCCACCTAACTGTGTTCTACATTTCTGTCTTCCCACTTAAATAGATAAACAAGCCCTTACTATATTTAAATTCAAGCCCAAAATATAACTATGGGATAATTGTTTTATTCATGTTTGCTTACCCAATATGTCCCCTTTTAATAGAAAAAAAAACCTGCAATATTTTAATGGAGACAAACACTAATTAATAGAAGACTTTCATGAAAGTATATAATGTTTTGTTGTAGTTATGGAGCTATCCCCACTGAAGTACAACAGCAAGTTGATGAACAGCATCTGGGGTCTCTACAACCGCTATTCGCCGCATAACGTGAAGAAAATCAACGATGCCAACCCGCTCGGAGGCGCGGACATGCAGCAGTAAGCTAAATAATACTTTCACCCTATAGCTCCCTACTAGATGTGCTTCTCTATCGGGAACATACACAATACCATTCAGGCACAAGCCAGGTAAATCAATTTCTCTATTCGAATTACCTGCTTCGGTTGGGAATCGAACCCCAGATTTCGGGGCGAGCATGTAACCGCTACGCCCCACGGAGGTTGTCACACAGTATCTAGGTACCGCGCTAGCCTTTGTTTGCTAACACAATAAATTAAAAACTTTATTTAAAAAGAATAAATTCGTCTTATGTAAAAGGAATGTTTCAATAATGTATGGTGCCCCGGCCAGCACAATGTCCACGATACCACAAATACGTTAACATTATTAATCTTTAATCTGTCAACCAAATTCAAAATAATGTTACTTATCAGTGTACAGAGTTAATTTCAAATCAAAATATTGCCACCTGAATTTTGACATTTGTGACAAGTGGTATAATTGATAGACCAATGTGACCATTGGAGTCAATCATGAATATAAAAATCTTCCAGGGATGCCAGATTACCATTATAATTCACAGGAATTAGTTTATTTTTGTACACAATGAAATAGTCAACTGATGCAGGATTCATTAATACATAATATTAAACAAATCTTTAGGCATTTTTTGGTTGACGTACCAGAAAATCGTATGTATCTTGGCATAAAAATGAAACAAGTCCTTTATATTGGGAAATCAACAACATAACAAGATTAACGTTATACGTTACGTTGTAAGTAGCCGACATCGTTGCGTCAACTCGCGTGGGCACTAGGCATCGGCATAAGTATAAAAGACGTCATGATTACTGTGTGACATCCAGCAAATGGCAATAGAATAACCTGATGTTAGCAAGGAATTCAGAACATCAAACTAAGGGCTCCTAATTCTCCTAATGGATGTGTTTGTTTAATTCGTGACAATGGCGGTAAAACATATGTAAATAAGTAGCGGTAACTAAAAACAATTTAAATTTTATAAATATTGGTCAAGTAGTAATTTTTTATAGCAATAGTTAATATCTTAATAGCATAGCATACTGGCACATATCTGTGATAGTTAGCTGTACTCTTACATTAGAGCATACAGTCACCAATCTTACTTTTACAGAAATGCTGCTCCCGCTGCCAACAAGTCCGAGCCTAAGCTAACCCTGCCACCTGCAACATTTGACAACATGTGGGCTGCTATGTCACAATCACACTGATATGATACATCATTGTTCTCATAAGACATGACATACTTTCCAAAATATTTACTTGATTTGTATCAATAACACAAAAAGTAATCAAATATACTAACTTGATAGTTTTATTGTTGTTATTATTTTGTTATAATGTTGCTAATCTTATATCAAGCTGATTAGTTACATATTCAGTACCTATACATAATAATTAAAAAATAGAATTATCCTAGGCAAGGTAGCTTACACACTTTTCCCAAGAAATAAGTAGGTACTTTTTTAAATTTAAATGTACACATACTTTTTTCTAGTTAGTGGTCAAAGTCTTAATAGAGACTGTATTGAAGGACTGCTCGTTTTCCATCTACCAAAATAATTTTGTAGGACCATAACCGCCACATGATGTTGTACATGATTATAGGTAGAGGTACAATGAAGATACTAATCAAAATTATTCTATGAGCATGATAAATATTTAAACGAAACAGAAACTTATCAATTGACCCATACACCAAACAGTTAGATAAAATGTTGTTGGTAAAAATAAACTAAAATAAATAACAAAGTGTGTATTAAGTCTTATGATCTTAGTTATCACAGCAATCTATATGAATTTTAACAAAGTTGAATAATACACTAACAAGGACATTATAAACAATCTCAATCTATTTTTATTGAGAAACTAGCCCCACAGGAACATCCGAGGTCAGCGTTTGGATTCTCAGCTACTCTGAATGCTGACCTAATTAGCTCCGAGTGAAAGTCTATGGTTGAGCCCTTGATGTATTCCAGAGATGTCTCATCTATAACAACCTTAACACCATCTCTTTCAAAGATTCTGAAACAAGTCAGCACATATAGTACTATTTAGTTACTTAAAGAGAAAATTTGCAGACATAATTCTATTGCATGTAAATCATAAGGTGTTGTATGCATATTGATAGCCTACAAACATACTCTTTGTTAGCATATTATTATGACTATAAATGAAGATATTATTCATTGTCCAAGTATTCTTTCTTGCATTATAAAATCCCTCACTTGATAGAGAAATTACTACTTAAGTATCTAATTTATACATACCTGTCATCGTGCGCAACTTTGTTATCCAAATTAAACTTATATTGGAATCCAGAGCATCCACCACTTTCCACGACAAGCCTGAGAAATGAATTATTTCCGTCACATAGTTGCTTCAGACGTTTTACACAGCTATCACTTATGACGATTCCATCAGAGCTCTGCGAAATCTTAGTTTTTTGGGTTGAATATAAGCATTTTTTCAACTGATATCGGAGATTCATAATCTGAACAGATTTACGCAACATTTTTGGACTCTTTGGGGAAGGTAAAAATAAAACTGCAATAACCGTTCCCGATTCTACTTTGATGGACTAAATTATAGAAACATCATAAATTACTTGCATCAGAATGTTATAGGATTTTGTATAGGATTTATCATTATTATATTATTACTTTCATAAGAACAGAAGTCAATCACAAACTGTGACGTGACATCAAATTTAAAACCAAAGGGTAGTGACAGTTTAATTAAATGTACTACGACCAATAAAATACAACAATATAATGTCCGATAATCCGTAACCGGTCTAAAATATCTTGCTTGATATTTGGAATGGAATCTTATTCATATTTTTTTTTTGCTTTTGATATATGGCACCATACGATTTGTATATTTGCAAGCGTCAGGTTTATCAAGTTAAAAGTCACATCATGTACCCTCGTAATGCGGTGGAGACATTACCAGGGTTTCTATGAAGATTTCTCGCGAACATGAAATCTACGTTATTCCGTCTTTAATCCTTTGCCCCCACTTGTGCACAAGACATTAATGTTTAATAATCCACCAATGTCACTCATAAAAACTTGCAGAATCACTAGTTTTGCAATAAATACACAGACAAAGACGCCATTTTTTCAGCAAACTCGGGAAAAACCCTTCATCAATTTCATATTGAGTATTTGAATACTATGAAGATAATTTATGGAGGAAATATATTTTTTAGTATTTTGTAACGATAAACAGCAAGTTTTTTTATAGTTATATTTTTAATCTACGTCTAACGTGACTTCATACACTATTTGCCGTGCTTGACGGCTTCTTTCACATTAGTTACAGTAGAGAAACTATCATTATGTTTCACAAACGAAGTTTGAGAACTTTGATAGCTTTATCAATTTCGTAAAATTTGAGTTTTATATGAAAACCCGTTACTAATTTTATTACTAATATTATCGACTGGGCGAATTTACGTAAATTCGTCCAGTTACACTGGCTAAACTAAAACTTCCTAAAATTATATCCATCCCTTTCTCACTTGTTAAAACAAAAAGAGAGGAGACAATTTTAGAAATGTCAATTAGGTTAGTTTAGTATGTTTCGCCTGCCCGAATCGGGATCACTGATTCAACTAAGAATAATACGATTTTATAAGTGAAGGATATTTGAATCATAATTGTTTGTTTCCAGTCTGTTCCCAGTCTCTTCTTGGAAGTTCCTAGTAGTCATTGTGTCCGTATTTCTGATCGTCGTGGCAACGGAATAAATAAAATATGAACTATAATATAATTATGTTTTGTGTTAATTTCACAGTCATTTCACAGCAACTACAAAGAAAAAAAAAGTCAAATAAGTAAGCACCTAATATCGACCTTTCATTAATTACCAGTCATTATTCCCAAATGATAATAATATTTGCCTGCCCATATTGCATACTGATACTGTTCGCCTTAATCTTATCCACTTATTGCAAAGCTTAGTGGTTGGCTTAGAATTGTTGGCTGTACAAAATCAGGCCGAAAATTAAAAGACTACAATATATGGACTAAAAAATATCAATGACAAATGTCAAATCAAAATTTTCAAGACGAGTTTTTCTCTTCTAAAGCTTGTTGACTTCTTAAGGTTAAATGATTTAGCCATGGCAACTTTAAACATGGCACTGCCAGTTATGTGTTGGGTATAGAAAAAACATGCTTAATAGAGAGATAGATAGATCAACGCTTTATAGTAGACACACAAAACAAAAACATAAACAATACAAAAATATTAATTTACATGTTGTGCCACAAGTTGTGTCACAAGTGTTATGTTGTGCCTTATAGCTAAAAGAGATCTCTTCCAGGCAACCTTAGGATGGAAACCTTTGATAAAAAAATATAGGACGTCATTTAGGAATAGTCATTTCAGGCAGGTGTATTACGGAAGATAAAAAGAAAATAAACAAATGCATAGCAAAAATACCAAGTCAACAGTAGTCGTAGTCCAGTAATGCACTCATGGTCAAATCACACATCCGACAAAAGTAGATTTAAATACAATAACCTGTAAAGGGTCAGTAAGTACACATCGTAGGTTTCCTATGTAAACCGAAAGCACCTTATTCCGTCTTTATAATTTACAAAGATGCCTCCCATCTATTAAGTTAACGTCCTATATATACGTGTACCTACTTAGTTAGATCTTTCCTTTCAGCATGAAAAACTTGTAGATTCTCATCTCATTACAATAAACTTTATTCTTATGGCAAAAGAAGTTTCTTTTAGAGACTTCCCACCATTGGTTCCAACGCTCTAGATACTAATAGAACTAACAAATCTCTTCCAAAGCTAGTAACACAAACGTTTGTAAAAAATGATGTACGATATCCCACACGATATGATATGGATTGGTAAAACACTACGACGAAGGTGAAACAATATATTATATCAGTATTACAGTATAGTAGTGTAAGTATGTATATAGTCTGTATGTAGGTACAGTACTTACCATAACAAAATTTCACGCATTTTATTCCATCATTTGAGAACTATAAGGGGCGGACAGACGGACAGACAGAGCGAACTAAAAGGGCTCCTTGCTGTTGGTTTAATGATGAAGGAAAATATTTTCGACAAGCAGGAAGGATTTCTCGGAAATGTTGAACTGGCAATTTAGGCCCTCCGCACACGAGTCGTAAGCAGTTGTATTGTTACGACGTAACGCGTACGATCGTCGCGCAGGCGTACCGTTTTAAAGATCGCAGCTAAAATCTCTTGTTTTTCTATAAAATAATAAAGACTTATCTGTTAGGGGTGTACTAAGCTGAATTAGAATGACTACACTCATTGTTACGAACAAATTTCACTATAGGACCATGATCGATTAAAAAAAAGTCCACGGAAAAGTTTATCGATTGCAGGCAAAATGTATGGATCAGCCGAATTTTTAATATTGAATTTAATAATTGAATTGTCATAGTGAAGTAGTTTAGTAGGATGCATATTATAGAAAATTCCTTTCGCATTAGTAGGTAAACCCCTAGCTTATAACCCTGTATATTATGTCATCATTTACATTTTATTTTTTAAAGATATTTCTGACCAAGATAAATCTATTACACATTTTCTTTAATTTACATTTAATAAATGATAAGACAAAGGAAAACTTCAACCATATATATATATATATATTCTTTTATGACTAAATTCGTGAAAATGGTTGAAGTTTTCCTTTGTCTTATCATTTATTAAATGTAAATTAAAGAAAATGTGTAACAGATTTATCTTGGTCAGAAATATCTTTAAAAAATAAAATGTAAATGATGACATAATATACAGGGTTATAAGCTAGGGGTTTACCTACTAATGCGAAAGGAATTTTCTATAATATGCATCCTACTAAACTACTTCACTATGACAATTCAATTATTAAATTCAATATTAAAAATTCGGCTGATCCATACATTTTGCCTGCAATCGATAAACTTTTCCGTATATATATATATATATATATATATATATATATATATATATATATATGTATAAGAGTATATTAGCTTGTAAGAAGTTAAAAAAAAAAAATCTTTTTTTTAAAGCAATTAATTTGCTTTAAATAAACGGAAGTTCTTTTTTTGAACATTTCATTTTTATATAATGAACAATTAATTTTGTACGCTAGATTTGTACGCCAGAACGCTACTAATACTAGTACTAATAACTAGATTAGGTACCGCTTCGTGCGTAGACTTGTTTGAACATACGCGTACACGCTCTTACTGCTCTCGTCCTACGCGCGAATACGTATACGACGTCGTGTTCGAAGGGCCATAGCCTCGCCTGGTGAACGAATATAGATATCCCTTCATACGGAAGAACGACGCGTCTCTGCTTCGAGTCTGTCAAAATGTTCTTTCGTCTGACAATTTGTATGTACAAATGTTTGTACGCAAGAAATTTCGTACTCGCGTACAGCTGTCGTAGTTTCCAAACAATGTTGGCGAAACTTGCTGTATGGTTACTACAAATTTTTTGTTTTTTTTTGTCATCAACGATTTTTAATTGCTCGGCGGTAAACAAAAATAACACGGAAACACATTTAAATATTCCAAGCAGCTATCAAGATTCCCACATCCACTAACATGACTGATATACCTACATATATATATAATAACAACCCAGACACAGGTCAAACAGACATGTTCATGCACACAAATATTTAACCTGTCCGGGGATCGTACCCGGGACCAGCGGAGCAAGAGGGAGAGTATACAAATAGCGCAAACCAGCCACAATCCAATTGTAATTCTGAGACAATTCATAGAACAGACTTGACCACCGATCTGTCAAACTAATCCGACGGCGTGTCAGTCTGTCATTGTATGCTGACTGCTAATGGCGCTGGTTGCTTAAAGACAAATTAACTTAGAATATTACTTTCAGTGTAGTGAAACGGTGCAAAAATAGATCTTCTATCCGAATAAAATAAAACGAGATATTACAGATGTATCGAGGGATGTATTATCAGATGCAATTATTCAGTAAATTGGCAAATTTTAATTATCTAGTGTTGACAGCAATATTTGTATAGGGAGCTAAAGGTGACAAATACTTTACCATTTTCAATTTTACTTTATGAACTTATAATAGCTTTTCACTTTAATTACTAGTAGTTCCGCTCACACGTTATATTTTTTGCGACTTGAATAAAAATTACAATTACTTGACCGATGTTTGACTATGGGGACTTTCGTCCCCAAATTCCCTAGACAAAAAACACAGTCAACATTAAACAAAAAGTACAAAATAAACGTAAAAAGCTTTGTCAAGATTGGTGAACAATTAAATATAGACGAAAATAACATGGAAACATTTAAGCTATCAAAAATATCCCACCACAGATTAGTAAGAGAACGCTTACGCGTTCAGACGGCAATCGGCCATAGTGTGACATTGTACCGTAAGGAAACTTTAGAAAACGACAGCTGTTTTTTTTATATAAATTATGTGGAAGGACTGAGGAACATGACACTCCCACAACCATCATCACTAGTCTGTCAAGCGAGTCTAGTCCCATGAAAAAGGCGGCAAATTCAAAAATCTTCAAGTGTCAACATTAATACAGCACGCTGAAAACTTATTGATACTTAATATTTTGATAAAAATAAGTATTTGGGATAAATAAAAAATAAAGCATTTCAATATATGTATTTATTTGTCACAATTTGAACTAAAATCAGAATCAAGAAATTCAATGCCTTCATATGAGAAATCACTGTCAGTATCATTATTACATACAGAAATTATGAAGGGTTCCAGCTCTGTTTCGGATATACTGTCTCTTACTTTGTTCTTATTTTCAACACTAATAGTGTGATCTGTGCATTTTTTCCAATCATTGGCTGTGACACTATTAAAACATTCCTTTATAAGGTTTTCCATTTCTTTGCCTGGAATTCCTTAGTTTTTGCTGGCTATTTTTCTTTTAGCCAAACTCCATATGAGTTCAATTGCGTTCAGGTCACAATGATATGGTGGAAGTTTCAAAACCTCATGGCCATGTTGTTTTAATAATTCTTCAGCTTCATAAATTGCTCAGCTCAGCCTTTGTAAAGAATTCTTAATAATGAATTCCATTTTCAGTAAGCCATTTCTGAATGTCAGCCATTAAATCATTCATAGATGTTGGCTTATTAATCTGCATTACATGATAGCTAGCATTGTCCATAACAATGACACTGGGTTGACTTAAATTGGAAATTAATTTTTCACGTAACCATTTCATAAAATTATTTCTGTTCATATTGTCATGATAATCTGCCATTTTTGATTTAGTACTGAAAACTAATAATGCATTGGGTACAAAACCTTTTTCGGATCCAGCATGAACAACAATATATATTTTCATGATATTATCAATTACACAGCTTGTGGATGGCTCTTGCCATGATTTTTTAACTTTATAATTATGGTGGACATAGGTTTCATCTAGGTAAATTATTAATTTTCCTTGTTTCTTATCATCATTAGCTCTGAGATACTTATGTCGCCACGCAGCTTGTTCATACTTTTCAATAAGAAGAGATCTCTTATTTTTATTTTTTTAAATTCAATTCACTTTTTTAGTAATAATTGTCTCAATGTTTCATGACATCCAGTAAGTCCAATAGATTCTCTTAAATCTGCAAGCTAACTTCTTTTTCACACAGTAAAATTTACTAATTTTATTCCGTATGGCTGATAAGTCAAAACTATCCAGATTGGCTACAGTAGGCTGTCGTGGACGCTTTTTCCTGGTGTGTTCCACTCACCCTGGTTAATAGCACCTTCTTTTTTATTCTTTGCAATGTTTTCACACTTAAATCTGGAAGTTCAATATGTCAGTTCAATCAAACGCACAAGTTTTATGATAATATAATATTAAAAATAAAGAGTATAACCAAATAAATTTGTACTAACCAGTCATTAGCAGCAATTTTTGTCAAATAATCTGTTTCAGATTTAATTTTTTTACTGTCTTCTATGGCTATGACTTGCTTAACTAAATTATCAACTGTGCTTTTTGTTAATTCATCATCCAAAGTGGCTGAAAAAATAAGTTCAACCAATCTTTTATAGTTGTTTTCACATGCCCCATGTAAGTTTCATCATGACTAGTCAGAATCTAAACTAAAACCGAAATCGTGATCACATCACTTAAAATTAATAAAACTGGACAATTGTGCAAAAAGTATCAACATGTTGTAGCCAACCTACCTGTTGTTGAAACGATTTTATCCAAAAGTCGTTGTTTTTCCGATAACTCGTTGTCAGTTTCAATCTTTACTTGATTATATTTATTTGTCATTGTAAATAACAGGCTCCTGACACTACTTTTGATAGGTTTCGATGATTAAATAAAAAATACATTTATTTTATTTTTATATTTATTTTTCAGTTTTTTCTTATACTTAAGTAACGCTATGCTTTGCATATGAGCAAACATGACCTTAAAATGCTTCTTTTTCTCTAATTATCAGTATTGATACGCCTATCTTTAAAGATGGTGATCCACACGTACCTTCCAATTATCGGCCCATTTCCTTGCTCAGTTGTGTATCTAAGGTGTTAGAAAAGATAGTAAACGTACGTATCCTTAAGTACTTAGAAAATAATAGTCTCTTATCGCAACAACAGTTTGGGTTCAGATCAAATAGGTTGACTGAAGATGCTGTAACTATGCTTAGTGACTTTGTGGCTGACAAGATCGAGGAAGGCTTCAAATGCGTTGGAGTCTTTCTCGATCTTGCCAAAGCATTCGACACTGTTTCTCGGCCAATCTTACTAAAAAAATTAGAATTGATGGGTGTAAGAGGGTTGGCCTTGCAGTGGTTTTCTTCTTACCTGACTGATCGAATGCAAAGAGTTTGTGTAGACGGCATTAGCAGTGAAGTGGCATAAGTCAAATTTGGAGTTCCTCAAGGCAGCGTCTTAGGTCCTACGCTGTTCCTAGTCTATATAAACGACCTCTGCTCCCAAAATTTACAAAAAGGGCAAATATTTTCCTATGCCGATGACACCGCTGTTATTTTTTATGACAAGAATTGGAAGTTAGTTAACGAAATCTGCCAGCAGGGTCTAAACTTCATAGGAAACTGGCTCCAAAATAACCTGTTGACTCTCAATGCAACAAAGACTAAAATCATACCTTTTAGTATCTCGATACGTACGGCTCCAAAATTTCCCTTGGAAGTGCGTATACACAAGTGCAATAGCAACAATACTAATACATGCGACTGTACCAGACTAGAAGAAGTGTCTTCGCTTAAGTATCTGGGAGTTGTGTTAGATAAATATTTTACCTGGGAAACGCACATCCAAACACTATGTAGTCGAGTTAGAAGACTGATGGTTATCTTTAAGAGACTTAGAGCAGTAGCTGACTCAGACACTATTAATGTCGTATATATCTCTCTATGTCTATGGTTGCCTGGAAGAGATCGCTCTAAGCGATAAGGCCGCCATTGAGAAACCTAGTATATATTGTAAGTTTTTTTTTTTGTTATAATTTTTTTATAATTAAGCTGGTTTTTTAATAAAGAGTTGTCTTATCTTATCTTATCTTATGTCAGAAAGCCTTGGAATACTGCATAGTAGTATGGAGTGGCGCGTGTAAAACCTACCTCGAAAAATTAGAACTTGCCCAGCGTGCTGTTCTTAAAGTTGCGCATAAGAAACCGCGCCTTTACCCTACAAATGATCTATATGCTGAACTAGGTCACTTAAGAGTTAGGCAGTTATATATAACTTGTGTAGTCTTACGCTTTCATAAAACGGCACCCAAAATGCTCATTATTAGTCATAGACACATAAGATGGAAACTGCCACAAAGAAGAACTGCGTTCCGAGGAAGATTTTACTCGTGGATGTCAGCTTATTTGTACAATAAAATTAACAATAAGCTAAACATATTTTCACTCACACGAAAATTGTGTAAAAAAACAGTGTGTGTTTGTTGACCTTAAATTACAATGAAACTGAGGAAATTCTTGAAGTGTTCAAGTAGTGGTAGATGCATTATTATATCATTACAAGGTAAAAAAGTGCCGAAACAAAATTAACATCAATATGTACAATATAATATATATTTCTTTCATTTCATACAGTATTTCTATGTATAATTTAATAATATACTATCGTTTCATTAAGCCAAAATTAATATGACTGACAATTTAGTCCCAACAACCAATCGCCATCAATTGCAGTATAATGTGTACGAATAGTTACAGTGCCGAATACTCTTTTATAGTAATAAATAACAAGACAAGACACCTCTGTGAGTCTAACTCGACTCGACATTGTTGGTGCCAAGCTATGACGTCACTCATAATCATACATACAAACTTACACCAACAGTCAAACATACATTTTAGAGACGACGACGCTTGTACCGTTTAGATTAGAATTACTTTCCTATTTATGTGTATTCATTGTGTACCTGATCTCCGCGTGACAGTTTAAAATATATGTATTTCTTTGTGTAATAAAGCTAAGGTGAGGTTAGTTAAGTGAAACATACTTTTATTTTTTCTGTACAAATTATATTGGCCTGACTAAACTATTAGTCCTATCGTAATGAAAATATGACGCATATGATAGGAAAAGTATGAATAATAAAATAAATAACAAAATAATAGCATAGATTCATTTAAAACCGATTTAAGTTCAGAATAATATCCGCGTTCAGAAACTGTTTCACTTCCCTCTACTAGGAGGCAAGTGAAACATTCAGTTTTTTTAATCATAATAGTATTACTAGAGTGCTTTTGATCAAAAAGGTGATATCGTCCGTGAACTTCTGACATCTCCTAACTAACATTTTTAGCAAAAAATTATTTTGACCCCATCTTTTGACGATTCGTAGAACTAATCGAATGCATTAACCTCCTAAATAAAATAGTCTCTAGTTTTGACGATATTTTTTCGGAGAAATATCTCTTAAATTTGGTCGTCCTATATTTGGCGGAAATTTCTCCGAACTGACAAGTTTGCAAAGCGTGCGTGTACGAGCGTCGTACTCGTAAGGCGTTTGGTGATAAAAAGTAAGTTTTTAAAGTATTTTATACTCAAATTTGTGATTTAATCTAATGTTGTTACTACCTAAAACGATTTTGTTACTTATGTTTCCTAGAATACTTAAAACTAGATGTAGCTGAGATACATTTAAGTTTATGTAACAGATAGGAGTAATTTCTTCGAACACTTTTTACATAAATAATGCATCTTTTGTATTAGATTCATATCAGATAGAATAAATTTTTATTAGAGTTATTTTGTTTTACCTATTTTTTACTTATTGCAATCAGTATCTCTGCGGTAGGTAGGTAAATTAGTAAGTAGGTATAACGTTTGATTAATATTAATCTTTTGGATCTGTTTTTTTTGCAGCCTCATCAATAATGGCGTCTAGGAACAGGGCTCTCGCACTAGTAAACAAAATTTGTAGCTCAAGTGAAGCTCATAATCTTGCACCCGCAACCTCAACTCCTACTCATATTCCAGAACAGATTGATCTTGCCACATTTAATACCGATAACAACGCAGATCTCGTTCAATTAGAAGACTTGATAGCGACAGATTCACTGCCTTTTTTAGTATGTGCAACACCAGAATCATCACCAACTTCGCCACCACCACCTAGACCAGATTCTACTTCATTTTTTGATGATTTTTCGCCAGATGACGACAGTGATTACGAACCACCCAACCACGATGCAATAAGCTCTGATTCCGAAAATATCCAACCAAATATTCAAATTACGGACACTATCCAGGAGGTAGTCCACTATGGCGATATGACAGAAGGCCGGCGTCGACTAAAAGAAGCTCAACCAGAAAGATGGAAAAAAAATGTTACGAAGCGATTGCGAATGGAGGGTAAAGAGTATGTAGGGTACAAACGGCCAAGGGGTGAAAAAATTCAACCCCAAATTCGAAACTCAAGGGTCATTGGACCTAGGTGTATTTCGAATTTCTGCAGAAAGAGTAAGATCAGATGTTGTTATGAAGTAGGTGATGACGATAGGAATGAGATATTTCATCAATTCTAGAATGACATGGATTGGCATCAACGAAAAGTATACGTAGCTAACAACGTAACTTTTCAGGGAAAAGGCAGACTAACAGTATCTGAAAGTTCGAGAAGATCAGGTACTTTAATTTATTTTCTTCCTGTTAGCAATCCCAATGATGGCACCACAGTTAAGAAGCGAGTATGTCGTGAAATGTTTCTTCAGACTCTTTGTCTCGGATCATTTTCAGTACAGAGTTGGGCCAAAAGAGGGCAATGTGGCATGCATCCATCGGAAGAAAATATGAATCGTAACCGCCGCCCCAGAGCATTACCTTGTCAGGGACGTGCGGATGCCCTGAATAGCTTTTTGGATGGGTTGCCTAAAATGCCGTCGCATTACAATCGTCTTAACTCCAGCAAAGTCTACCTAGAGCCCATTTATCGGAATATCAATCACTTATACAGTACATACAAACAATTTTGCTCAGAAAAGGAGGTTAATCCCTATGCTAGAAACAAATTTACACAGACACTTAAATCCAAGAATATAGCTATCCATACAATAAAGAAGGACATGTGTGATACCTGTGTGGGTCATCAGACTGGTAATGTGTCTGAGGATGATTTCCAAATACACCTGCGCAAGAAAAATCGAGCTCGTGAAGAAAAAATTAAAGACAAAAGTGAAGCAATAAATGGTAAATGCATAGTTTTGACGATGGATTTACAATCTGTTAAGGTGTGTCCGTTTATCACCGCCAGCGCTGTTTATTACAAGACCAAATTGTGTGTGCACAATTTTTCTATTTACGATTTAGCCTCACATGATTGTACTTGTGACTGGTTTACAGAAACGGAAGGTGATTTATCAGCATCTACCTACGCAACTTTCATTACAGATTATTTGACTCGCCATTGCCTGCCCAGACGTTTACCAATTATAATATACTCAGATGGCTGCACAAGCCAAAACAGAAATAATATTTTATCCAATACCCTATTTAATTTTTCTATGCAACATGAAGTGTCTATTGTTCAAAAGTACCTTGAGGTCGGACACACTCAGATGGAAGGAGACTGTGTGCATAGTGCCATAGAAAGAAAATTGAAAAATAGATTAATCCACCTTCCAAGCGACTTTTTGTCGGTTACTAAAGAAGCCCGTAGAAATCCCTATGAAGCCATTATGGTTGACTACACATTTTTTAAAAACTTTTTATCTCCTGAAACATTACGCTATACTTCAATACGGCCGGGTCGCAAGACTGGAGATCCGAAAGTTACAGATATAAGGGCTATCAGTTACAACAAAGACGGTATCATTAAATTTAAACTAGACTTTGATTCCGATTGGGATACTCTCCCTCAACGTGTAAACAAAATGTCAATAGTAAGAGAGTATCCTCCCTTACATAAAAATAGAATACCAATCACAAACCAGAAGTACAAACACCTACAGAAACTGAAGTCAGTAATTCCACTGGACTGCCATTCCTTTTATGACTCATTACCTCATAATGATCATTAATACTCATTTAATTTATGATCCTTAATTTTCTACTTCTTTGAATTAGTTGATTATTTGAATTCAAGGAAACATTATTTTTGTTAGAATTGTTTTAAGTTGTTTGAAAACTGTTTAAAAACTTAGTTCCTTTCATAACTAGAGATTATTTTTTTCTAAGATTTAAGTTTATTTGAATGTCAGAAGATTTAATTTTGGGTTTTGTTTTTTTGATTTTTATGGTTAATTAATACCTAATTTTATTTTTACTATTTTTCTGATAAATCATATCTTCAAATTCGTACACTTCGTTCATAGTTTTTGGGATGATTCCTCCTAAGTAACTAATGTAAATATCTCCTATCTGCACTTTGTTGAAAATTTGAAAACTTAAAACTCCTAACTTCCGTCAAATAAAGAAAAGCTCAAAATAATAGCTATTTTGCAACATTAATAGTAAAAGCACTTAAAAAGAGACCAAGTGTTTTTTTATTTTTTCAATAGTCTTCACGGTGACTAAATAAATCAGTTTATAGTTCCTCCTGTAAAATGTGTGTATAATCAGATAGGAGATCTCAGAAGTTCACGGACGATATATTCAACAGCGTTCACAGCATTTTCAATTCTATTCCATTAAAAATAAAATTCATTTTGGCTTGTAAAAGTAAAAATATAAATTTGAGGCAAGTGAAACATATATAAATATCCAGAGGTGCTCAACATTGTATCGATTTGAAAACTTATGATTGGATGAAAATAAGACTAAAAGTATTTAGAAGAAATATTTATTTAAAATGTTAGAAAGTAAAATGTTTTCGTACTTACTATTACAGTGTTATTGTTAAAAAATGGCACATAATCATTGGCATTCTCGTTTTCTCGAAATAAGACTTACTCGAAATAAAGCAATACTAAATAGACCACAATAGGTATAAACAGGAACTACAAACATCAGTCTTTTGCTCTTAGAGTTTAACAAAACCTAATATAGTCTTTATTATTTACTAAGTCGCTATTATGGCAAAGGTGAATTATGACAAGTTACTCCTGTAAGTACCATATTGTATTATTCATTTACTTACAGTTTCTAGGCTACCCTATTGAATATTGTAACCTGCAAATGACATTTTAAATGTTATTTGTCCTCTGCGACCTATAGTTGGTCTGGGTCATTTAACCAAAATGTCCTCGAGATGAGTATTTGACTTCAAACCTCTTCTGTCATACAAGCGATTAACTATCTTTGGTCTAGGAATTCCATACACCTTGGATGCTCTATAAGCCGACAGCTCGCCACTTCTGACAGCTTGTATAGCTTGGAGCAATTTTTCTTTTGAATAAGAAGCCCTATCTGTCTTTCTTTTATAGTTTCGAACCATTTTTCATTATCTGTAACAAAACACTGAATGAACGAAACAAATATAAAAAATAATTCTTAAAAATGTTAAGAACCACTGACTCGAGGCAAGTGAAACATACGTTTCACTTGCCCCGGACCGCATTGTTTCTCTTGCCCCGTTATATAATTTTGAGGTTATTGTTTTTCATCATCAAATTATAGCTAAACTATTTGTATTTCATGCAAAATTATAATGTACGGGGGGCACATCAACTAACATAAAACTATACTCACATTTTACACAGCCCGATTAGACGTTTTTCTAATAAAAAAATAATAATTTCAGAGACACGTGCCACTCGCAAATATATTTTTGACAGATAAAAATTTTGGCAGTGCGTCATCTCTTACTTAAGCACGTTAGCGAAATCTCTGTATTATACCCGGAACTAAAATACCAAAAACTACTTTACCGGCACGTACATCACCGAATAAATCGTTTAATATTGAAAATATTTGAATATGTTTCAATTACCCCGGTGTTTCACTTAACCAACTTCACCTTATTTGTATTTGTATTTGATGCACCTCAACCATATCTAATTTTTTCCTCCAAAGATGCGATAGAAATATGATATATAAGATGATAGAAAACGGTATAATTAAACGTCTTGTCGTTAGCTACTACATGCGGGAACACAACACTTCCGAAATATAATGTTTCTAGCTAGCTGATATTACTGAATAAGTGGAGTAAAATGTACGGAAATAAATCAACTCATAAAAATCACATCAACACGATAAACAGTAATGGCCGCTGAACGAACAAATAGAGCGATTATGTATGATGAACGAAAGGGTGAGGGATAGAAGAACGTAACAGAGAGGGAATTGTTCTGTGTCATAGATAATAAAAATCAGTGTAGCAATCTTGCATACAGATTAAAAATTGATCTTAAAGGCAACTTTTTTTTATTTGAGCTTTTCCCAGCGTGATCCCCACGGTAACGAAGCCGTATGTGTCAAACTTAGCCGTCAACGTATCAGTCTGACCAAGTCCAGCCTGGCGCAACTTAAAGGAAAAAAACGATTCTATAGAAACGGGAGCGAATTTTTAACCCGTCTAAGTTTAAAAAAACATCGACATCTACAAAGCTGTATGTAATGACGGCATTCGAATTTAGGCGGATTGTACTTCGCCGCCATTGTCATGTTGACGTTTATCTTTTGCTATGTGTGTAGCCTGTTCTTTGGTGTGTAGTGTAGCTGAAAATTCGGATCTTTGCTCTTTTCATACAACAATTTGAAAACAATCTATTATTTGATAGATTTTTGGGTGCAGTGATCGTCTAGAAAGTACTCAACAAATTACAAATGCAAAAATGAGTGGAGTCAAAAAGAAAAAGTGCGAAATATGTCAAGTAAAAACTTGTCGAACGGACGGCCAGAAAAGGATATTCATGGCTAGATTTCCTCTAGACGAAGATCGGTAAGTACAGAATATAATTTATTACCGCGTAAAATAACTGTGTAAATCAAAATTTTCATTAAACAGTTGGTTTTTCGAGTAAAATAATGCATAACCTTATTGATATGTAAACAATAGTGTTGTGTAAGTTTTATCGATAATTTTTCAAGTTTTCATGTTTCAAGTAAGCAAGTTTTACACGTGTATTTATTTTATATTTTTTCATACTCAATAAGAACATTCCACGTTTGCAGATCGTTGTCGAGGTTGTTGCAAATGGCGGTATAATTTATGTGGAATCAAATAAAAATATTACAATAATCTTTTTTTAGAATTGTATACAATGACGGATTACATACATTTCCGTTAACATATACACCTTCATGCATTATTTATGTTGCAGTACTTCCAACCTAGTATGGAGTGAAACCAGCCAGGATATGAACTAACAACGTGACTATCAAGAACCAGTAGGAGTGAAGGAACTGAAATTTTTCAACATGTTAAAATTTGAACGAAATAAAACTCTTTGAATATAAGTACTTTGTTTTATTAACCTACCTAAACTTTTAACAAAATTGCCATAAGGGTGACACGCTCATATCGACAAATATCGATATCGATAATTTCTGTGAAATCCCTATTCATTTTGTTCTTGATGTTGGCATTATGTATGACATGAATATGACGTTTGCGGCTTCATATTGGCAAGATTGTTTTCGCTTCCGTTTCATACATAGTAGAATTTACGCTTTTTGTATGGCAGTCCCGTCTCTTAGAACGTAGTGGTTATATTCTCTTGGCCAAGTCTGACATTGGATGGGAAAGGTGATGGTTGTTATGTGACAAATTATTTTATTAGTATTTTTGCCAGGAAAATGACTTCCATGCGAAGTAAAATGGAATAAAAATCTTTCACCCGAAGAAAAGAACACGGGATATGTTATCAGATGTAATTACATCGATGAATTACCATTTTAATTATTCAGAGTTAAAAACATTGACGACATGGCACAATTTTGTATAGGGATAGCTAACGGATGGCGTACTGTGGGCACAAATGAGTATCGCGGAAACCAATAAGCGCGATGTTGAACATCGCGTAAACAAGTGAGCGTCGAGTGTCGCAGAAACAAATGAGCATCAAGGAAACAAGTGATTATTGCAGAAACAATTAAGCATCAAAGATACAAAACAGCATCGCAGAATCAAAAGAGCGCCACAAAAACAAAATAGAAAGAACAAAATTATATTTCTTCTTGGACTTAGTAAAATCATCACATTTAATTCTATAGAACCCACTGGCCCAAAACATTACGAAAAATAAGCAAAATAAAAATAAGTAATCGTCGATTGACACTTTTACGAATCTCTTTTCAAGACCAAGAACCAAGTCCAAATCGTGTTTTTTTTTATTTCTGTGACGATCTTATGATTCTGTGATTCTCATCTAATTTTGTTTCTTATATGAGTATTTGTACATGTGACACTTGCTCATTAAACATTTAATATCGGTGTAACAGAACTACTGAGAATTGACTGGGAAAAAAATCCCATTAGTTCTGTTGACAGAACTACTAGACAGAACAGGTGGGAATAAACGGTAATGAGACTTTTTTTCCTTCACTTTTTAGTAAATAAGTCGGAAGCAAGTGGATATAAAAATCTGGTATTTTTGGTAATGAACTCTTTATTACATTATCTTGAAATGGTTTATGAATTTCCATCATGTTGCAAAAATGAAAAATTGTCAATTCACAAAACTACTAGTAAATTACGATAACCAAATTATTGCACACTAAGAGATTTCAGAGCTGTAAGATATCGTAGAACCGAACATTTGATATCTCTAACTAGATATTCCAGGCGTTCCTGGGAAAAAGGGTCCTGATTTGTCATAAAGATTGACGAACAAGATATGTTAAAATGTTTAATAATTTAAGGATTCGGTCTTCTTTTTGAGGTACAGACAAAAAACAATAAATGTGAACATATTGAATGTGTATTAAACTTAATGATTAAATACCTTTATATATCCACTGCTCTAAATAAGGATTTTCTTAATACTTTTTTCATCAATATTTATGAAAGTATGTAGGTAGGTACAACCTAGTCAGTTTATGCAGGTACCTACCTATGCATATTCATTTTAGAGGTCACTGTACTCTTCATTTTAAATATAGGTAGGGCCGCCTAGAAAACGAGAAAAAAATATTAGCTGTGAAATTTTTATCAGCAGCAGCATACAGGTAATTTTTAAACGACTAATAATGGTGCAGGTCGGACTGTATTTTTCTTACTATTGGATAATAGTTTATAAAATCTTAGAAAAAAATACATTTTCCATGTAGTTCCTAAATATTAACATCGGTTTAACAATCAAAACTGAGAAATTGAAAATATTGTGAATATAAAAGACGACTGCCACGCAAAAAAAAAACTGTGTCGTAAAGCTAGTGAATGTTTTTTTTTTAATTATAAGTACCTACTGATTCGAACCATATAAAACATTCACATTTTAGTTACATTACTCGTTATATTTAAGTCCATAAGTAACCAGGAGAAAGACCGCACAGGAGTCATGAACTTGTAGTATAAATTCCTAAAAACTGAACATACATGTTGGTAATTTTCATTACTCTGCCACACTGGCGTCAATATACGCTTGTTGAAGGGAGATAGAAGTAGTGCACAAGGAAGGAGAGAGATTATAAATCAGGTAAGCTGGCCACGAACCTCCAAAATACATATTTCACCAATTGAGTAAATCGTTGGTTTTGATATTTTTCAGATGTATAAAAATCTACTCGGTAACAAAATTTACACGATGTGTTGTTAAAATGAAGCATCAGAAATATAGTTGTTTTAATTTAGTCACCGCTCACAATAACTTTTTATGATAGTTATTAATTTAACAGAGAAAAATTTATTAGTTATTTTAGTTTTGCTCCAGCAGTTGTTAAATGCATAGCAATTTATTTATAAATTGAGTGTACTGTCTGTATTATAAACGAAACATCTTCGGATTAAGGAACGTTTGTTCACAATGCTGGTAACTCTACTCCACTTTGCGCGGCAGCGGTCAGAAGGCGGAGCTTATCGGCAAACTCGCGTCGAGGCTGCCGTCACTGTCAATTCGAGAGCTGCGAAGAGTACGCTCGCGTCTATTACGTGGTGTGTTTATAGTGAAGCGTGGATTGTGTGATGAGATAATCGAATGTCGTGAAGTGAAAGATAGTGCTGTTATCAAAAAGTGCAACAGTGATTTGAACAATGTTTGAAGTTTACACAAAGTGATTTATTCAAAATGTGTGAAGCACATTTGTGTGCAAAATTGATTTTTGCCACGTAGTGACGCAAACGGGTAATGAGTCCTAATGTGGAGTTTGAAACAAGATGGTTAGAGAGACTCGGCATCTGTGGGTTGGAAATTTACCCGATAATATTCGTGAAGATCGAATAAGGGAGCACTTCAAACGGTAATTATTCCTCACAGACTTTACTTTTTAAATGTACTCACCTATTTTAGAACATAACTATGTTCAACTGATACTTTAGAACCTATAATAGATGATAATACAAGATATTTATGTGTCACAGATCTCACCAATACATATACTGAAAGTATGTACTACGTAATTAGGCATAAATAGATAAGCCATGCCGGGCGGCGCCGAGCTCTTCAGTACCATTCTACTCTACGTTTATAGTCATTTACACATGTAATGTAAGAAGTAGCAATCAAACGCTATGTACGATTGTTACTTCTATAATAAGTAGGTGAGCATGCACAGCCCGTGCACGTTTGTGATTGTTGGTAGGTTCTAAATTATGCGCATATTATATTAATATCTAATCATAACATAACATGATACCTGTCGCCTATATCCTATAGTTTCCATATCCCACTACGTATCTTGGTTTTGTGTAAATAGTTATTGTTTTTCCATCACGAGAAACTGGCACTACTATACCTAGCTACTCTATTAATCTTTCAGTAGCCCCATGCCATAGCAAACTTCGTGTTACTAATAGGTATGTTTAGGTTAACGATCTTACCTTACTAAATACCAAACAAATCCTTTAGAATTTATTAACAATATATTTGTATTTTGTAAGTTATTTCTTGTACTTACTTAGTTAATTCAGCTGTATCGCGACATCGCGTACGTAGTATCTGTTGATACTATGTACGCGATGTTCGTAGTGCATTAACTTAAGTTTTGTAGTGCATTTTCAGTCCGTCATTCGTAACTACGGACTGGTTTCATTGAAGAAAAAATGAAATGACGTTAAATCTAAACGAATATTGCGCTGGCTAGGAGTATTATATCTTCATTACAACGATTAAAAATATATACCATACCTACTAATGCGACGCCAATGTTGCCAATACCTAGTGACACAGGAATACTTGCCTAGGTACATAATATCTAGTAGACCTTTTCAAAAATAATTTTGTTTTAAATGGCTATGACTTCCGAACCCATGCTTCAGGCACAGGGTTGTTACTGTTGTCTGGGAGACGTTGGCATAAATATTTACCTGTACATATTTCAAGGCAAAGGTCATTGTGACCTTTAGTAAGAAATTTAATTGTTGGTAGAAAAACATTTTAATTTTAATAGAATATTTAATTACTAACTTTCTTTAAAAAAAGACAACATCATGACTGTTTTTTTTTCAAATTATGTTTAATTTAATATTTACTAGCTGTACCTGCGACTTAGTTCACAGTTGCTATTGTATAATTTATATCAGTATAAATTTCAGTGATCCTTCTGAATGATTTCTTGTAAAAGATAAGACAGCAGTATTTTGAACTGTGAATTTGATTATTTCAAAGGATACAGAAAGGATCCTTCACTGGTAGTTCAGGCTATTTTGTGGGATCAAACCTCGTACATCTCACAGGCAATCCACCAGACTAAACACTCTTGTTATCAAAGAAAAAATTGAGAACCATCCAAATGCAAGCACGCATTACCATGTTATAGTTAAATTCCCCTATTATCCCCCCTTCCTTACCCCCCCACTAATTTTTGGGATAACATTAATCTCACTTTATCCTTTCCAACAAAAAAGTATCATCCATATCGAAGCACGCATTACTGAGTTATAGTCAAATACGACTTTCATCCCCCCTCCAGTGGGAACTCACTCTTATTTTCGGGATAACATTAATTTCATTTAATCCTTTCGGACAAAAAAATAATCATCCAAATCGAATACATCTTTATATTTTTCATTCCCCGCTCCTACAGGAACCCTGGTGAATTTCAGGATATAAAGTTGATATAATGTTTTATCCCAAGTTTCATTTGAATCTATCCAGTAGTTTTAACGTGATGCGAAGTCAAGATACAGATAGACGAAGGATAAAAATTAATAAAAGTTACAGATCTGATTTAGCATTGATAACTACATCCCCCTATTTAAAAATATATCTTATGTAAAGAATTCGACCTGTTACAGTATTATTATAAGGAAAGATTTAGGTCTTGTATGAAGACTTCTACAGTCTTCTTATTTTTTACTAAAAATATATTCATAAATTTAATTTAATCTATACTAATTTTAAAAGTTTGTTAAGAGTTCACCCACATTAATTTTGTGGCTTTATAAAAATCTACAAACTACTACAAATTTAGTCCATTCCCATATGGCCACATGCCCCTGTCCCTTTATGGAGAAAGATGGTAGGTAATACAACTGCTGTTGGCAACCGAATTAAAAAGAGAAACAGATGAGTTCATAAAGTTTCATTTAAGTAGCGAAGACGGCCAAGTGGTGGGATTGCCTAGCGAGAGGTTCGATCCCACATGTAGACACAAAAACAGCTTGAGTTACCAGTGAAGGAAGAAATCATGAGGTAACTACAGCAAGGTGGTAGGGTGTTTTCTGAATCTCGGCTACGTACCACTCTCAAGTACTTTCGCATTTATAATATTACAAATTAAAAGGGATATACATAATATGGTCATTTGGTTAATGTCTTCTATTAACATATTCTATAAATGCGTAGTATATTTACTGAAGTATTAATACAAATGTGCTATCGGATATTTGTAATCTCTTCTATGTTCTATTAGACTTAAAACAGTGTTTAAGTATTTTAAAAAATGTTAGTTATCTATATTTGAATGATGGGAAACATGAACATTTTAAAGATCTCTTGTTATGTATTCCAAATTAAATAATTTGTTAAATTACGAAAATCGAAAAATTTGATTAATATTGTATAATATTAATTCTATAAAAACAATTAGTGCAACTAAACTTAAACTAATAAAAAAAAGTAAGTACCAATACATGAAAAAAACTAACATAAACGAATAAAAACTAAAAATGTTTTAACTAGAAACTAGGGGACTAATAAAACTCGTATTTCCATCTGTCTCCATTTGGAGGCAAACCACAATAGTTATCACTGGTTATCTTGTAGAACTACGGAACCATTAAAACTAAACTACTGGCACGAATTTGAAACAAATAAAACGATATTTACTTTAAAATACCGGTAAAATCGTCTTAAAACAATTCAGATTATATCATTAAACGTTTATTATTATGTATTTATTTTGAATTTGTCACTGCATTTCTAGCACTTCTCAAAACATAGAAATAAGAACTGGTTATTTATTACTGTGATTTTCACGTTGAAATGGCTGTTTACAGTCGTGGTCTTTAGTTGCCCTCGTTGTTGTTTTGCAACGCCGCGCCGCCTACGGTCGCGTATGTCAAGAAAGAGAGGTGGCAGGCAGCGAAGCGCGGGCGCGGTAAAACTGTAGACTTGCGCGGGAGGGGACCGCCGCCGCGGCAACGAAGCCACAGGTCGACGAACCCGACGATGCTGACTAAAATAGCGAGCATCTCTATAGGCTAGACATTCGGACATTCTATTTTATTTCTAAACTAATTACTTGAGCAATTAACTTGAACTTTGTCCATTCCAATATTTCTCTATATGTTTTATACTTGGAATCTGATCTGAGTTATTGTTAAGTTCATTCAATATTGTTTTGTTAAATTGATGTACAGTACTTTTAATTTAAGTGTTTAATTGAAGTATGGCTCTGGGTGGGCTCCTGCCAGACAAGCTTTTGCCCTATTTATAAGTATACACTAAGGGTATCAGCAACAAGACTAGGTGGAGCCGCAGTGTTCTGTATCTGGTCTCTCACTCATTTCAAACCCTAAAAACTCAAGTAGGGGTTCTCTTTGTCAGTTTTGTAGCTGATTTCAAATCTAGCAAAACATTGAAAACAAGTGAAACTGTCTTTAAAAAAAAGCAAATCAAAAATAATACAAAGCCTATTAAACTGTAAAAGTAACTAAACTGTAAAAGTAACATAAAAAGAAGATTTATAAGAATGAGATAGCACTAGTTTTCCAATTACATTATATTAATTACTATCCCTTTTTTAAAAAAGTCATAGTGTTATTTGTTTTTACATGAGATTTTGCTTCTAAAAACATCAAAAATTAAAATCTATATTTTTCAATAGCGTCCTTGACGTGTTGAATACCAGTTAATGTGAAGCTCAACAATAATAATACATATAATATGTACTATAAACTTAACATGCCTACTTATAAAGCTTGATTTTGGAGCCGTGGCAATTCTCATTTAGACCCCTAAATGAGAATGGCTTTATAAAACTACTTAAAAATACATGTGTCAACCTTAGATATCAGCTGCTACATCCACATCTACAAATCTAATTATTCAATGGGATATTTTATTTAACGCGTGATTTCACGCGTGAAAACGTGTCTTCTAAAACAATTCAATGAGATGTTTACAATACATATCACTGATTAGTTACATTACCTACAATACCTAATATGTTACCCATTTTCCTCATATTTGTAGGCTAATTTACTCGTACTTGTTTAACCACCAAATCAAACTAGTTCATCTAAATCATGGAAGTTTAGCTAAGCCTTATTTGCCTGTCTGTGTCAAACAACTATTATGCAAACATTTTAATACCACCAAACTCATCAACCCAAATACAAGATTTTCCAACCAAACACAGTCAAAACTCGGAATTCCAAAAACAAAGGACTTTCCCTGCATTATTTCGCAGAAATTCTTACTTAACCTAGAATTTCATACAAACCAGTATCAGCTTTGTTGCAGGTTTTGTAGATTGCGTAAGTTGATGATTCAACAAGAATACCTTTACCACAATATTAGTAGTATATCGCGAAACACCACTTTATAAATTCCAAAAAAGCCCGATCGTAGAATAGAAATTATCTCGATCGAATAGAAATACTGATAAATTAAATTTATTTTTACTCAGCAATAAAGGTAAAGACAAAATGCAGTATTTCAGAAAATAGCCGTTTTCTCGTCGTCGCCGTTTTGTCGTGATACTCGTACATATCTTATACAAATAGCGAATATTACCTAAGTCTGAAAATCGAAGTTTTAAATAAAAAGTCTTCTGGCATCTAGATTATTAAGATGTGAAAATCTAATGAGTGAAGGGAGAAGAACAAAACGTTTGTATTACGTGTCCAGTACATACGTGTGCCATACATAAACTTGTATAGTACGTATTGATTAGGCATACCTATAATATATTTATAAATTCTACACGTTTTCTTTAGGTTTAAAACAAATACGTTTACATATTTGTATACATATAAAATATATATGTATTTTGGCTCTGGTCTGGTTCAGAAAAATCCATTCATTCTCCAAAAGAAGTTCATGCGTTTAGATTTTGGAAAAAGTAGCTTTTTGTATATTGAGGGATATTGACCGAAATACGAGTATATCTAAGTATTTGAAATCTTTGTCAAAAACCAATACTAAAGATTGATTTCGAAATAGCGTAGTGAAAACATGTTGGTGAATTGGTGGCTAATATTTGGCTATTCTATAGGTAAATTATTCTCGTATTATGGTTATATTTATTATACCAACATAGGAAATATCTGTAAGAAGAGATTGTCATATTACTTGTAGGATTTCTCAAAATTACAGACATTAATAATAAACAAGGATTAATCTTTTAACAGCTGCGACTCGTCCTTATCTTACATAAAAATATTTACCTCTAACAAGTAGCTATAATTATGTATTTATGAGATTTTTATATCAGTCACAACTAGGCATTTGAGGCCCTAGATGGAGCATGCCTAGTTTGCAATACACTGGCTCTCAAGGACACTGCCGGAACACACCGTTGGGTACTTGGCGACAGATTTACTCGAGGGCAAGCGTTAAAAAAATGCCCTACCACCATGCTATGGTTTTCTCGGTTAGCTCGTTCTATGTTCGTCTATGGTTAGCTCGGGCTCATTTTACACATTTCGTGGGATCGAATCTCGTACCTCTCGCACGGCAATCAACCCGCCATCATCGCTACAAATCAGATGATTCGTGGGGGAATTACAAGTATAGGCAAACAAACATTTTTTTATTCTGACGTAATATATAAAGATAAAATTGTTTGAATTTTAATCTTAACATTGTATTTAGGAGTTCCCTTTAGGTGAAGGGTAAAAACGGGACTCTATTCTTCGGTTGGGAATTCTCGGGACTTCACTGTCTGTACGTCTCTGTCATCAGGCTGCATCTTATGAACCGTGATAGCTAGGCTTGAAAACATAATAGGTATAACAAAGATCCACACGACAAACGTGATTCTTTTGCCGATTTTTACTTGATAATTGATGATAACAACTAGTAGAAACATTAACTAGTGTTGTATAGGGTTGCATTTCAAAAGCAATCGCCTTAAGCGGAGTGAATTTTACCGAGTGATTTTATGTTTTGGATCTAGGTTTGAGAGGGTGAATATCACGCGAAGCTAATTGTGTTTCGGAACGAAGCAGCGCGTAATTTTTACCTTGAGTGCTGCCATTAAAGTAGTAAGATTTGATCGCCAGCATAAAGCTTTTTTAGCATATTTGTGGTCTATCAGTAAAGAGTGTACTAAGCTGAAATAGGTCACTGTTCATAATGAATTAACTATGAACAGGTTTTACTATGGAGCTATCCGAAAATTTGTAAAAAGTAATAATATTACTAAACAAAAGTTTTAGAGGTAGGTATGTAGTTATGGAACAGTTGTAATTATCTGCTGATTTCTTTTGAGATGGGAAAATGTTGTCCAATATGATCATAATATTAAACCCTTATTATCTTCGTATTTCTTAACACTGTATAACAGGATAATGAATTTTATTTATATCTAGCGTACTTAATCATTCTTTAAATGGCTACTCGAAAAATGACAAATAATATCTGTCAGAGTGAAATTCAACTTTAATTTTACCTACCGAGTTAAATTCATGTTTTAGAACGCAACCTAGCTAATGATATGAAAACCTTCGACTGGAATTTGGACAATTTAGTTTATTTACATCTTTCAATATTTAGGACACATTTACACTTGACTCGGAAGCTGGGGTCTAATGAATAATGGTTTCGGCCTGCCTGTCGCAAGAGGCGACCTGGCGACCTACAGGTGGTCAAATTTAGGAATAAGGTCATTTTTTTTTACCTGCAGAGAAGGCTACAACGTGATGTGGCTCACGATTTATAGAAACAAAATTTCTTTAAATAATAACATAACAAAACACATACATATTTATCGCTGTGTGACATTGTCCCACCGAAGACGCTGGCTGCATTCTCGCGGTGAATTGCTACTGCAATTGTTTCATTAAGGAATGAGACAGCTTTTCTTGTCCCCAATGACATCGATGAGCTTAGGGAATATTGATTTAAAGCATATTTTGGTGCTAGGACCCTAGGACTAGGCTGGACCAAAAGTTTCTTTTAAAAAAGCGAATTAAGCAGCCTCCGCCGTGGCTTCAGCCCTTTCAGAATTCGGCTGAGGCGAGAAGGTGCTTATGTATCAAGGAATCAGTCAAGCCTTCAGGGCGCTTGCTATCATCACATATAATTCCATCCGGTTCCAGAATCGCTGGAACGTAGATAGTGGCAGGCGCACGCTTGATGATGTCGCTAATGTAGCCGTGACGAGAGAACCTACCGGCTGGTGCAGTGCTTACAGGCAAAGGCCATGGAGTCCTCTTTTAAAACTATTGTTTACTAGTAGTTTTGAAACTGTCCTCGCGCAATAAATAAATTTAAAATATTTTGCTCAGGACGATAATTTTATTTCTAAAAGAATTTATTTTACTGTTTACTTGATATTTCAAACTCCCAGACATGTCAACATTCGGCGTTTTTGGACATATTATTATGACAGACAGCCTGTTCCTGTGGAAACCAACGAGCTTCTTTAACTCGTATCGCTTCCCGAAAGCCACAGTTTTTACACTTCTCACGAGTGATAGAATCTACTTCGTGGTTTTTGTACCAGTCTTCTCACTTTTTGGGAGAATTTTTTTCCCTCAATCAAAATGTCCAACGACTAAGTTTCGTCAAGATTGGATGGAAACTACAACCTATACCTACGCAAAGTTTCTTGCGAACAACATCCATACAAACAAACTGATAGACGAAAGAATATTTTAAGTCTCAAAGCAGAGACGCTTCGCTCGCTCGGTCAGTTACCATTACCTGCTTACTTTTAAAAGTAAAACCATTCAATTCTTATGAGTATTCTAATCTGATTCCACGTTCTGAACTCTATTTACACCGGCTCTTTTCACCTTGGGTAGTTAGATATTGTAGGTATGTATGTATAGCAAGTATTCCGAGTCGTGTCGCTCGAGCAAAGAGCAAGCGAACGAACGACAACATGGCGCGCGCGGCCGGCCGCGGCTGGCGCGGTGTGGTGGGGTGCGGGGCCGAGAAATCTGGCAACGTCGCATTCATGCTTTGTACGTGAGCTCCGATCGAATGCTTCGTATCTTGAATGTAGACTGGTTGCTGTAGGTAGGTAGATACTACGTATATTTATAGCTGTTATAATATATACCTACCTACTTATACTGCATTGTGTTGACTGAATTAAAACAGAGCTGACTGTGGCGTGTAGGTAGTTATAAATTAATGACGTATATTCGTAATGTTTTTCGTTTCTCACTATACTTTGAGTTTTGTTTTGTGACTGCGGACATGTAGCGGGGCGATTTTTCTATCATGTACTTACTTGGATAAATAGTATTTATGTACATAACTACTTCTCAATGGCCTCTCAAAGATTTCTCAATACCTGCTGCATACTTATCAAGAACTGAAGTTACCTTATAAATAAGTTATCATAATAAAAAGATTTATCTCTTTAACATATAATATATTTTATTGAGTCATGCCTTTGGTTACTTACCTTATGACTATTACCAACAAAAAGTTCGGGGCTTGCGGAACTCCCACGTACCTAATCAAAAGTTTTTTGGGTTGGATCTACGAAATCAGACTGGTAGATACTTACTAGGTATAAAGTTTTAAAGTCTGATACTTGCAAATATCTACGAAGGTTTTAGTTTTAAGACGGAGAGTAAGCATATTATTTTTAGATCGTGTAAAAATGTTTCACGATTTCGAAACACTTGGTAGGCACTACCATGTTCCAAATCGAATTTGTATATTTTTGTGGTAAAATAAATGAATCATTATTATTACTACTATTGAAATCAGTCGTTGGTCCTGTTTCTGCACCTATAGAACATAAGCAGTTTTATATACCTAACGTGCTGATGTGACGTCTTCCTATTTTAGGAATACTAATTAGCGGTTCGAAACACACTATATACATTATGCGTGTTAGGGGTGTACAAAGCCGACAAGAGGTTACTACTACTAAACTTAACCTAAGGAACAATTTTCAATACACGAATAAACAAAAAACAAACAGCTTTTTCTTACATTTTGATGACTATTAACCTTTTCTATGGAACAGCTGTTTTTCACAGCATTTCTCGTACTCAGGGTCGGCCCCGTCATGATAACCCTGTATATCTAAGTACTTGCAGTCTGCAGAGAAATGCGATCAAGTCAAATGCTAATCGGCTCTCTTTTGGTTCACTCATTCAAATAGTTTATATTTATGAATTGTGTGCGCATAAAGACCAATAAAAAATATTTTCTTCATTTGCTTTGACCATTTCGAGGCCAACAAATACAAACTAATTATGTTTGTTGTTGAGATATACATTTCTATTTGGACATTTCATGTCTTCCTACTTAGTAGAAGAAAGTAAGTTGTTGTTTACATTTTACTTTTCATCTAAACAATTAAGTAACTAAACAAATAACTCTCGACGAAAACAAAATATGGCATCAACTCTTGATTACACAACGGCAATTCGTGGGCCCATAACAAACGAGCGAAACCTATGAAACATAATTGTTTGTGTAGACAGCGTACGTGTTATAAAATAGTCCATGTCGTATCTTAGCATAACAGCTGCGCCAAGAAGTTGCAAAAAGTACATAATACCTAAAAACCATGACAGTTCCGTGAAGACTTAAAATAAGAGAATAGTCTTAAGAACTATTATTTATTCTGTGGTTTAGATTGATACATAGCCAGCGCTCTGGGTATGGTGTGGTGTGGGTACAGTACAGAGTGCGCTCGAACGCAATAACTAGGATCGATGAGACCGCGGGTGTGAGGCGGTGTGCGCAGGACGGTACGGCGCAGGCACCCGGGCCTGCGCGCCGCGCCCCTCACTTGCGCGGCCCACGTTTATGTTTATTCATTTTATACGTAAACGACCAGCGACTGCAGCCGCCAACAGCTGTAGCCAACAGCTCCCGACGGTTATTTTTATTACCCACCTCAAGAATTTTCCTCTTCGAACCGAAGTCCACGATGGAAATCGTTCAATGTCAAAACGTGAACCGTTTTCAATACCTGATGGACAAAAGGTATATTTTATTATCATTGAATGTTATTAAATGTTGTGACCATTAAGTCCCATCCCACACGCATGTATGTTGTATCGAACCGAAATATTCCCATAAATATTAATCATAATAATGTTATATATATAACAGCTGTTAGATGTAAGTACGTACCTACTAAATTAAATTTATATATCTTAAATGTACCACGATTTCGGGAGGATCCTAACTGTTAGACTATCTCCTCTTTATAAGATTATGTAATACTAGCCGTGCTCCGTGGTTTCACCCGCGTAGTTCCCCATTTTACTATCGAGATAATCCAATGGAGGACTACTTTTTTTGAAGTCGGTTAAAAAGTATCCTATGTCCTTTCCGGGGGTCCAATCTACCTGTGTACCAAATTTCATCCAGATCGGTTCAGTGGTTTTGTCGTGAAAGCGACACAGACATACAGACTTACTTTCGCATTTATAATATTAGTTAGGATAATAAGTACTAGATCGTAAATCCTGTAGTCATGAAACCCGGCGTACCGCAAAAGTAATATGCACACAGCTACGCTCTGTCTGCGCGCTCATACAGCTGTTCCGTAATGATATTTGAATGAGGCGTGAGTGCTCTGTCAAGTACACTAGTGCTTAGGAACACTTGCAGAATACGGAAAACAAACTCTGTTAGATTAAAGTACATCATTTTAATCTATTTTCATATTTTTATGTGCCGAAAAAAAATACATGAAATATGTATCGTCTTGAGTTTACCTAAGTGGAGTTTTATTGAGAGGCCTGGCTATTTCTTATGACCTAGCAAAATACATTACATATGTCTTAGGGTTCCTATGGTATGGTGGGTCAAGATTCCTTAAGGGAGTATGGTATCTTGGTACTTACACATACTTCGCTTCAATGGTACCTATATAGATATGAGATTAATTACTGGGATCTAGAAAACTGCTAACTATTTTTAAGACAAGAATAATTCTTAACTACTTTAGATAGGTCCAACTGTAACGTTAGACATGACTGGAACTTAATTATGAATGGGCAAATGATATTTTTAATTTCAAATATTAATGGATAATATGGGTGTATACGTACAAGTAGATCGAAAAATAACAAAATAACTCCCCGATAATCTCGCCTTACCGAAATTCAACTAACTTGTTTGTGTTGATAAATCAAATAGGTGAACTTGATGATTAAGATGTTGGTGATAAAGTTATGTAGGCGTGGTAAACCTGACAGGCACAGGCAGGCAGATCGAACCATGTATCTCAGTACAGGTGGATATGCATTGAAACTTCCAGTGTGAGGCGAGTTATGAGTCCGCCTGGGTAGTTGTCAGGATACTAGATATACGTATAGGTAGGTTGTTGTAACATTATTATGCAACGCAAAAGTCGGTGGCTGGTATTGGGCTTACGTGGGGTGAGGGTGAGGGTATAAAGTACTCTGCATACTGTATGGCTCCTCCCACAACCTCGTTCTATCGACCTGCGCAACTCCTACCAACCACCCGCCACGTTCGCTAGCTTCGTGGCTGGCCTCGCTCGATCAAATCATACCTATCTAGCCGTGTGTTTTTAGTAAAAAAACAAGGTACGTTCGTAAAAATTACTAAGTATGTTTGGGAGCTATATAAAAAATCTACTTCTAGTTCGTTTAAAACCTTAGTTTTTGAAGTTACACGTTTTACGAAATACTGTATAGTAAGTACTTACCTATTATTCTAACGTGTAAAAATATCTGTAGCAACGATGTGCACTAAATACCAGTTGCCTGTTGAGGGGCGAACTGACAACATGAACATTGCTCAACTTGCAAAACAACAAATGGCAAGACACTTCTTGGTGAAAGTTGTAACACACGATGCGTTTTTGGAACACCAGGGCGCCTACGTAGAATTGATCGTTCAAAAGAAATGACTCGCCGACTCATTTTCTATTTGTGTGTCGACGAACTCGTGAGCCGCGATATTTGCGTTTGTTGTTATCGCCTACATAAATAAACGTTTAATATCTTTTTGAATGTTACAAGTTGCAATGTTATTCAGCCGCGGAAAGGTAGATTGCATTCAATGTACTGTTTAGTAACGGTAAATTGCCCCCCTTATTGCAGACTCCAACTCTAACCGAACGACAACGGTACTGTACTTACTTACAGAGTGCCTACTGCCTACCTGCTTCAACACAGCAGGTAAAAAAAGATGGATTCCTGTTTTCTATCCTTTTTTAAAAAGGTAGTTAAGCTCTACTTCTGTGAAGCGTAAAATATTTAAAAGTTAATTAACAGACAGAGTATCTATTTAATTTTGTACTGTTAAGCTATCCTCAACGTTTTGTTGTATAGAGTGACAAGTCACCAGTTTATGGTATGAATGTCAAATAGGTAGGTATTAGAAACTCCTGCACTTGTTATACGATACGTAGCTGCTGACGTTATTATTATATCTCTTTAAATATACCTTGTATACCTACTTAAATATAAGCTTATATATACCAACTTGAATCGGTAAAATGTAAAACTAACACGAACAATTTATGAATAAACTCAAATCCTTTTCACCTATAGATGTTGGTTCTGTTCTCACCTTTTTATTGAATAGAAAATGGCATAGCATAGCCATTTAAATCTGGAACTATCATTATCATCAATTATTATTGTTCAGAAAGCTGATGACGTCAGACTGTAGTCAGACTACAAAGCCGATGTTTACCTCGTTCCCTTCGCCCCACGATAAAATATAACAGCTTGGGTTGGGTATTCCGGCGAGCAGTCAAACGAGTGCTCGGCCCAGCCAGAGGCGCCTGCGCCCTTACCCCTCCCGCTGCCTTCACACCCTGCCCTTCTGCCTAGCAGCCTGACAAGCCACCTCGAACGACTCTCGACGAACACACACGCGCAGTTAGCTCAGTCGAGTTTCACACGGAAACCGGGTGCGGTGAGCGCGGCGCGGCCATGTTGTAAGAGGCGAGCTGGCAACGTCGCAACTCGCAGTCTCGCAACAGACATCGACACATCGACCGATTTAATCGGCGCTCGGCGTACCTACTCGTATCACCTACCTATCTATTGTGGCGATGGCGTTGAATTTTACTTGTAATTCTCCGATAATAATTATAGGCGAGCGCTCACAATAAAAAAATTAAAATAACTAGCATTATATTGTAGATCAAATATACTGCTCCTATTTACGCCACTAAAGCTAATACCAACTATAGGCAAAATATCTACTTGTATCGAGCTTGTTTCGGCTAGACGGCTGTTGAGCGGAGAATTTTTCTAATAAATTTACTGTTGTATATGTAATAACTTCACTCTATTTATATATCGTATTGCACTCTATGTGTTCATAACTCTTGAGCTATGTACTCGTATTATATTGCTATCCGTGATGTCCTTTAATTGGCTGTACGTATCTAATACTTTTTTCTATTGTGATTGTAACGCTGTTGGATGTCCTATGAAATAAATAAATAAACAAAATTTACGACTTTAATTCGTAAATACACTATTGGATTGTACACGTTGGTATTCATAGAGGAACTATCACTACGTTTATATTGGTATTATGTCGCAGGCTAATGAAACTTTTATGGCAGCGGTTTTGTAAGAAAATATACTGATAAGGCGCCGAAAGCTACGATACCTATTTTGAATAATTATAAATTTATAATTTTATTTTCTAGTTCGGGATTCATGTTCTAGACACGCACGCTTAATTAATCACACCTAAAATGCAATAATGTGATACTCAAGGGTTTTGGTCAACCCATCTAAGTACCTAGACAACTTGTTGAGTGAAGTTTGTTAAAAGAGTTTAAATTTATGGAGCTCTGGCCAGGACAGTGTACATGATACCATAAATACGTTAGGGACTATTAATCTTTGTATATCAACCAAATTTAAAATAACGTAACTTATCGCAGTGTACAAAAATAATTTCAAACTAAAATATTTCCACACTTTTTACGCAAAAAGGTGATTAACGCATTTTAATTGTTTGAATATTTACATTTGTGACGGGCAGTACAATTTATAGATTAATGTGACCGTTGGAGTCAGTCAGCCTAGCATACAGAAAACTTCTAGAAGTTTCACACAATTGACTGAATTTAGGTATTTTTGTACATAATGAAGGAAGTGACTGACGCATTTTTCATTAATACCTACGCAGTATTGACTATTTCTTAAGGCATTTTTAGTAGACGTACACTTACCTGGCCGAAAATGAAACAAGTCCTCTATTCGAGGAAAAAGGATACACTTAGATGACTGATGAGTAGACAATGAAGTGAAGTATTAATAATTACATCTTTCTGATACACGACTTTGATGAGACTACTGGATTAGACGTCTGAGGATAAATCAGGAACAATCCATTACCTGTAATTATATATTGGTATATAACTTTTTTTATCTACACTGTACCACTGCTTGGCGAAGGTCCCCCATATACTTTTAAACTTTACGATCTTGGGGCCACCTCCCACCAGTCCAGCTTAAATACGTCGAGATCGCGACGCCAGCGAGTTCTAGGCCGTCGTCGACTACGTAAGCCATCAAGGCTTCAACTGCGTCACGATCTACGACTATCGGTTAGGGTGCATCTGCATAACGTGACTCGCCCATCCCCATTTAAGTCTTGCGGCTTTTTAGCTTACGTGAACAACACCTGTATTGGAACGCAGCGTGGTATTTCGAACTCTGTCCGTCCTTTTGATACCGAAGATGCTGCGTTCCATGTCTCTGTGGCAAACCCCTAATTTGGACTTTTGATCATCGGTCAGCGACCAGGGGGTCTAAAATGGCCGGGGCAGGGGGTAAAATATGACATCTCACCTCAAAAGATCGTCTTTAATTAACAATGATTTATTAGCTACTATTAATTATTGAGTGTGTAATTTGAAAGTACACTGAGCTATGCCAGATACTGTTGGACCTGCCTTGCTTCAAGTCTCCAGACAATATCAAGAAATTGGTTGCCGTCGACACAAAACCGGGATTTACGAATAATTAGAAACCTCAGAAACAGACCTTTGCTGGAAGGCAAGCTGCCTAAGCAATGTTTGTGCTATTTATATGATTTTAGTGTATTGAAAGTGAATTGACTTTGTACAATATCGAGCTTGGTGACTGGTAGATGATGTGGACGACAGAATCCCGTGGAGATTATGGAGATAATCTGATTGCTGTTCCGCTTACCTATATTGCACAATAAATGTACCAAAAGGAAGATCGAATCGTCTGAAATAGATATCTGGATATCTTACTAATCTATTATCTAGTACTTATACGTGTTAGTTAAACACATAAACATACATAACACTTTTGTAAGAATCTTTTACTTAATAAAATACAGATATTGTTTGACTATCGTTCAATCTTTATTTTTATCACAATAATCTCAATCAAAAAGTATGTAATGTTCATTTGAGCAGCGAGTGCTCACATCGACTCCAATAGAACATTACATGCATCTTCTCCATCAGCTAATTCGTCATATTATTCTATCCCTTCAGGATGTTTTTGCTTTCTTGTTTACACCTTTCCGATAGGACACTGCACTCTGCACGAACTTTGGTTAAAACTATATAAAGCAACATACTCGGAGTCCGGCAGTATGAAATTTCCTTGGCCCGGCATTTCGAAAGCACTTTCCGATTTTCGAAATTGAGCCTTGCGAAATTGAGTGATAATTTAGTTCAAGAAGGACTCCCGAGTGCTGATCAAAATTTACCTACCCTTAATAAACCCGCCATAATTATTTTATTTTCCTTCACAGACAACAAAATGAATTTCTAGATGTTGCTTTTGAGCAACATCTAACAATTCTGCTAAGTGACAGTTCAGCAAATCATACTTGGCGGCCATTTTACGAAAATCCATACAAAACTGTCAAAAGAATGAATTGCGAAATATGAATCATAGACAATTCATAAAATAATTAGCCGGTATATGACCATTTAACGGTTCGCTAAGAAATTCACTCATTTTTCCTATTATGATTCAGCTAAAGCGGCCATTTTAGACCCCCAGGTCTGAGCATCGTGGGTTAGGAAGGACAATGTACAGATGTTCATGTTCATGAGTTTACGTTTCAAAGATATCGGCAAGTTGCCCTTTATTAACTTCATACGATATAACATACATTAGTTATTAAAAAAAAAAACTGGCAACGTGCCCAAAATGCTGAGTGCGTTGCTCCGCTGGATTGCTAGACTTATTTTTTGGGTAAAATATAAGCCAGCATTTCTGTCAAGCGCAGTCCTTCAAACGTCGTGTTATAATTAACCTTACACAAAAACCTGCTTAATTTTTTTTACTGTACAATATATCATTGTACTATATTGATCAAAACATTTTTTTAGTGTGTTAAGATAGTTAGTTTACAAAGAAATCCTGTTTTACACAGTAACACTGCAGTTAGTAATATTACTAACTGCGGTGTTACTCTAATACAGGAAAAAAAGAAGCTATCACCGTAGTCCGTACCTACCAAATTTTATCCTAATCGGTTCAGCAGTTTTTACGTGAAACACATCCATTCTTGAGTATGAGAGAAAGTTCCAAGAATGCTGGCTGCATTGCCACGTTGAATGGCAATGCTAATTTTCTGAAATCAAGTATTTAGACAGCTGGAAAATGGCTCGTCCAAGTAAGCCCTTGCCCAAAACGCCTCGTTCACAAAACCAATGGGATGAGCCGCTCTGAGATATAGAGGCAAAGAGTTTGCTGGAATCTCCTATTTCTTCTGCAGAGCGTGCTCGTCTCCTTGCGGTTTCGCGTTGGGAATCAGGTCTTTGGTTGCATGCGTTACCATCTAAAAACATTAGCAACATTTTAGATAACATTCTTTGCGAATAGGCGCTTCTTGCCAAGTCCGAAGTCGGTGTCTTTGTGGCGAAATGGTGGATGAACTTGGACACCATGGCTTATCTTGCCAAAGAAGCGCCGGTCGCCTGTCGCGGCACTCCAGTCTCAATAACTTAATCCGTAGGGCCTTTGTAAGTGCCGGCGTCCCTTCGACTTTAGAACTGATGGGTTTAATGCGTAACGACGGTAAAAGGCCCGATGGAATGAGACTCATTTTTTGGAAGTTGGGACGGCCTCTAGTTTGGGATGCAACTTGTGTAGATACCCTGGCGCCGTCCTATCTCTCAGAAACATTTGTACAGGCTGGTAGTGCCGCCATAAAAGCAGAATATATAAAGCGGCGCAAATATGACAGAGGTTCAAAAATATGGAACCTTTAAAATCTAGAAATATCAAAACGTCTGGTGGAAGCGACATGTAACCAGAATGCTGGCTATTATTACGGTCAAAAAAAGTTATCGTAATATGAAACCTTGTCTTGATTCCCAAAGACCTTTTTAGTGATATCCTAGACGATAGGGTTGGATTAAAATAAACTTTTCGTTTCCACTTGACAGGTATTAGGAGCCATGGGAAGAAATTTTATAACCTAATATATATCTTAATTTAGTTAAAAAATCTCCAGCAATTTTCAGATTGCTATCCGCATATTTCCAGATTACGATCTAAATTAGCTTTGGTAGTCCTCAAAACTATGGTTATTATCGTGGACTCAGAAGAAGTAATAATACTTCGTGGATTGAGTTGAGTTATAATATGTATAGTTCAATGTCAAATATATACATACTAAGAAAAAAATATATTATTACATAACAATCAAACAACAAGATAAGCAACAAGTATGTATGGGTAATAAATAAAGTGAGGTGTAAACTCATGAGATGAGCCAGCAGTAAACGTTATTGGAACGTGGACCTGTCTACACTATGCTGCAGAATAAATAATTATCTATTTTTATCTAATTACTCCTTTCTTATCGTCTTCGGTATAAAATCTTATTTTATTAATAGATAAGATTAATATTTTATATCATACCTTTAAAATGTTGTTGATACTCGCAGACTTTTTGAGATTTATTTAGCCTTAAGGAAATATTTCGGTTTTTTTCTCATATACCTCAGATGGAAGGCTCGTTGGCAGCTGTCGGTTGGCTTCTGATTTTTAATATTTCTCCATTTGGAGATAGGCAATCCAGGAAACATCATATGACAGGTGATTTTTTCCGCAGCTATGGCCGAGTCCAGAATGTCAAAATATTGGCGCGTGCGGAGAGCGCCAGTGTGGGTGCGGCCGGTGCGAGTGGAGTGTGCGCAACGGTCGCCTTCATGGATATCAAGTCGGCGTCGAAGGCTCACAATGCCGAGCACGTGCTCGACGAGCGGACGCTCACCACCGAGTACTACGAGCCGGCCGCGATACCGGCCGCCGCGGGCGCTCCCTCCGCGGGCTCCTCGCCGGCTGGCTCCGGCTATTCGGGCTCTTCGTCCTCCATGACTTCAGCACCAGCACCCTCCACCACCTCGCGATACCATCTCTCGTAAGTACCTACCTACTCTCTTACCACTGCTGCATACTTGTATCATCGTATCATTGGTTTGGTAGGCGAGTAACGTTCGCATTTTAAAGTATTCGTAACAAAGAGAAAACATTCTACTCTACTACTATGTATGTCTTAGATAAGAAATATATTATTTACAATCTGTATCGCAAATCAACAAGCGCGATGGATTCACTTTCTTTATCAGATTTCGGTTTATTGAGAAGGTATACGCATAATATATCTATACAAAGTAATATATTTAATACGTAATTCAATAAACATTGTTCGCAATCGATAATTAATAGATTCCTCTACAAGTTCCAAGCAGAACAAAAAAAAGAGTAATAATAAATAGCATACGACTCTAGAGGAAGTTCTTAGTATATGTACTCAAAGATATGTCTTCCTACAAACACAGAAACTACGAGGCCAAGGGACACACAAAAATATCAACCTGTAGAATAAAATGATAGAAAAATCGTTGAATCAGATAGCGCTGCAAAGTCTGACGTAACGCCAGTTTTTATTGTCAGGTGTACAATGACTGATTTGCTGATTCATAAATAACGGATGCTACTATGCATTCATATACTATGTACAAAGGTAAATAAGAATGAATACACCAAAAAGATACCAACAATGAAAGGAGATGTCCATAATTAGCAAATTATTTAAAGACCTTATGTCAATATCAATTAGGTTTCTGTGTCCTAGTATCAATACAGTATCGCGATATTTAAGGAGTCCTGCCGAAAAAAAACAGCATAATTGCAGTTGCCCTTGGGCTTTATTTTTCATACATTCGAATAAAGTCATGCTAACGTCATCATTTTACTATACACATTTACGAACGAATTGTTATACATCACTTAAATTTATACGATAATTTCAAAAATACCATAATTTCAACGCTAGAATCTATAAATACATTTAAATAAATGTTTTCTTACCGCGTTTATACGATTTAGGATATGTAAATGTAAACAAAGTAAGACATTGGTGCTGCTATGATACGATGATATTATGTTTTATCGCTTTTTGGTGTTTTAATATTTTGTGCAAATGAGCATGTAAGTTTGAAGAACACCCAGCGCGGTGCCGCCGCCGCCTTCGCAGTGACAATACCAATACGACTATTATGGATTGCAGTGATTCAATTGGATTGCAGTGTGGATTCAATAGTGCCAAGTGTTAGAAATGTGATAGTGACCAAATATGTGATGGAATGCAGTGATCTCAAGCACGTATCGTGTGATGTACCTACTACGGGAACTCACTGCGGCTGGCGGCGGCCCCATGTTTGTATCTGCACCTTGTTATTAACTCATGTGTGTTTGTCAGATAAGCACGATAACCTAATTATAAAAGGCTTTTAAAAAACGGCATGGTTAAACTGAAATTGGAATACGTGGTATCGACAGAACTTTGAAGGATTTAAATGCAAATGTATCTAGGCTTTTATAGGTGTTTCATGATAAGATGAAACAATTTTATAGTTTGTTGACATTTTGCAGATGTTATCTGGGTAATAAGAATTATAATAAATATCATGTATTAAGAGCACAATCAGAATGGTACAAAGTATATAGTGCATATGATGAATAATATCGATAATTTGTGGACTTTCACGTAAGGATATTATCGTAACAATACTTTTCCAATTGTTGAATACTATAGTGATACTGTGGAATCGTTCAGCAGTCGAATTCACTAAAAGTTCCTCCATTTCAGACCGCTTTATTACAATGTTCTTTTTTAGATTACACTTTTTGAGAAACCTTGCCTGAACTGATACTTTTTTCTCATAATACCATGATTTTTCCCAAACTGAGAAATCAATTCTATTGCGCCTCGATTTTGCCAATTACAAGATAAATCGCCTGAAAGTCGCCTCACACGTACTAAACATTCTATAAAATAAAATTTTCACGTGACATGTAGAAAAACAAGAATACTTAAACCTATGAATAAAACATTTATGATAAACTCTGTTTTAATAATAAGCTCACCACTAATACATAAATGCGTATCCCGCTCTGGTGTTACAAGTGCAAGTATTTCTTATTTTGATTTAAATTTGGCAAACAGTTTAACTCTTTATTATAAATAAGTAATGATTTAGAGAAAATGATAAAATAGCGGTAAAATAGTCTTTATGAAGTAGTTCGGAAAAGTATCGAGAGTGGTGCGACGTAGTGCTGGTCAATATGATCTAATAACTTGTATCACATTAAAAATACTATTGACTTGCAATGCCATAAAAGCAACTAAATAAGTGGTGCCGGACAAGCAGCCTCCTATACGAAACTAATTTAATCACATGGCCTACCCTTGTAAATCGCTGATCCCTTTTCTTGTTCTTACGACCTGATATCTCGACAACCTGTTGACTGATTTTTTCATAATCCTAATAGTAATTTGGGATGGACTACGACAAGAGATGCCTACTAAACAAAATATAATCGGCCTTTAAGTTACGCCAAAGCAAATATCCTTCCGTATTGGTGGAAGGCAATCTTGGGAAGATTACTTTGAAATTCAAACTAGATACCTTAAATAACAATACATTTTTCAACAGACTTCAAAGTATGATGCGTCGCTTTGTACATTATTATAAATTCTCGACACTAGACCTTTTTCCAAAGCCCATCCCACTTTTTACTCACACAGTTCTACAGTTTAGTCGCTAGTTCTTAAGGCCAGAGTAAAAGGTACTCCTTTTTAGGTTTGGTATTTTTTTTAGGTTTCCGTAGTACCTACTATGGATCTGATAAGTACTTTCGAAATTAAGGTAGACTTTTATACATATTTGGATAGAGTGTACCATTTTTAAGCTACTGGCTTTCAAAGAACAGTTACCTGGTAGAAATCCTGTGCTCTTGGAACGTAATTTTACTATTGATTGTAAAAAATAACACAGATTTTTAGTAGAAGTAAATGAAGAACTCAGTTTGGTCTCTATAGTGACCGGTGTAACAAATGGCAACATTTCATTTAATGTGACCAAAGTGATGGTAATTCGAAAACCATTTCGAGATAATTTAATGTTTATACTAAAAATACCAGATTTTAATATCCACTTTCTTCTAAGTAATTTACAAAAAACTGAAATAAAGTATCTCGTATTTATGCTAAGACCATCATAAGCCACCAATAAAAAAATATTGTATCTGACATTTGTAAATCGTACCAAAACAAACAACAGAAATACAGATAATTAATGACATCATTTTTACGAGCTTTTAACGAGAATTAAGCGGAACTTTTCTTAGATTTTCAAAATTCTCTAAAAACTCATTCTGAATAAAATAATTATTTTTCATTTATCTCTCCATTATCGTAATAAAAATTTGGGCTCAAAAATGTCGATTGTCACTATAGCAGTAATACAAAATATGCGACAGGTGTGTAAGTAACGGTACGGGCAGGGCTGCTTCCTTTATATCAGACCTTGAGACCAACTTGCTTGCGTGCTTAACTTTTGCCATGCATTGGCGTAAGTACTATTATTACTTCTGTGGTATTGGCCATAACGAAATAAGGGATTTCTGATACGGTCGATCAGTCTTTGGCGGAACCAGGAATAGGCTCCATCGTGACATGGCGTTTCGCGAATATCTTAAGTTTAACTTTTGTTATGAGTTGCATAGAGCTATGATATCTATAAAGAGATCTCCTAATACTATCAGTGTTTAGATCAGTCTTATGTATATGATTTTATTAACGAACACATAGCGTGCCACTGCTAGAGACAGGTTCCTGTGAAGGGACGTAGACACTTCACTTAGACGGTTTGATTACGATTTACATATTCCTTCGGGCCACGAGGCTGAAACCATTCACAAGTTTTTTCTATCTACTTTCATGCCTAGAACAAGTAATTGGGACATTCTTAGTTCCGTTTTTTCCTAATTGGCAACATTTCATTTTTGGATAGTGATAGAAATTCGAAAACCATTTCAAGATAATGTAATGAAGACTTCATACTGAAATTATCAGATTGTTATATGTACTTTCTTCCGAGTACTTTACAAAAACCTGAAGGAAAAAATCTCGTTTTTATGCTAAAACCGTCAGATGCCACCAATAAGATATGTAATTGTATCTGTCATCTGTGAACCGTATCAAAACAAATAACAAAAATGCAGATAATTAATGACATAATTTTTGATGACCTTTTAACGAGAATAACATTTTGCAGAACTATTATTATATTAAAAAAAATTATTCTTACATTCAGCATATAATAAAAATAGGAGTAGGTACGTTGTTTTTCATTTGTCTTTCCATTGTCGTAATGAAAATGAGGGGTCAACAATTTTAAATGTTGTCAATTATCGGATAAATTGTAAGGTATGAGTCATGTCATGAGTCGATAGCTGAGTTTAGATAGCTTTAAAAATACAAAAAAATATGCAATCTTCAATATAACAAATGAGTATTTTCTTTATAATAAAGAATTCAACTGTTTTTATTTATTTATTCGCGATATGAATATGTATAACCTTAAATATAAAAAAAAACTATTGTCTATGGAAATATGTATCTGAAATTTTATGCCTAAAACCCATAGAATAGTATGTTATGTTCCTTATGTTACCGAGCAACTTGATACCGTTTAAGCACAAAATAAATGCGCAAGTTCTGTGAAAAGCATAAAAAGTTTTATACCGGCATCGACTGCAGCGACATTGATACTACAGTACACGTCACGTGCACAGCTCCATACAAGTACAAGAAAAATGTATGGGAACCAGAACACCTAGCATGGACGTGATTAAAATGAAGTAACATAAAGACATAAAAATACAGCTTATTTAAAATAATTTAAAATGCCGAAAGAATGATTGATGCATTTTCTATGTGGAGCACCGTTTGATGTTGTAAATCTTAATAACACAGTTTCCTTAATTCCTGAGCAACGTATTTAATTAATAATACTAAACATTCCCCTACCAATATATCAAAAAAAGAAGCAAAAAAGACAATTTGTGAAAAAAATTACGTATACGGGAACGTTCGAACGAACAAGGAAACGAAACACTCCATAATAATAGCCAAAGTCCATAAAACTACGACACGCTGTGTCAACTGCTTAGAAAGTACCCTAACATCGGGATAACCATATAAATTTAAAGATAAAAATATTAGGTAAAAATTAAATTTGCTCGACTTGACCTACTGCCGTGGCCCCTGAAAATGTGGTAGTCGTTTTTTTTTTAATTAAATGGTATCTTTAGAGAAATTATCCTTTAGATGACTCACATAGCGTGACAGTGGCACCTTTTTTTATTTTCATTGGAAATGTCTTGGAATCTCTATGTAGAAAGAATACGATCTCACCACAACAAATTAATCTATTATTTTGCTAAGGAATGTGACAAATTTTAAACCCATTAAAAATATACTAGTGTTCAGGCAGCGATTGGTGGTGGTGGTATAGGATACATTTCGGGGAGTGTGCCTTGAAATTTCATGAATTAATTCCCCCATCTCCATTCTACAATCTCGCACAAAACGCTTCGCGTCTACATTTATTGTGCGAACTGCCAGGATGTGGAATTCGCTGCCAAGTTCTCTATTTCCCGATAGTTATAATCTCGGTCTCTTCAAATCGCGAGTGAATCGGTTTCTTCTACACAAGCGCGCTACATCCCAGACCGCATCGTTACTTTACATCAGGTGAGTTGCGGTCTAGCGCAAGCCTTTCGACTATAAAAAAAATATATATAAATGGTCCTGTGTCCAGAAATGTCCAGTGGTATCAATCGTCTAGTCGTAAATAAACGAGTGCTTAAAACTGTCTGGTATTGTCCAGCCTAACTTTTTCAGGACCACATGTCGAATTCCTATTACTTCCTACGATAGATTTTTTTTTAAATAAGTGATCATCGCAGAATCAGATGAAAATTGTAAATACAAGTTAATATCATAAAAATACCGCAGAAAACAAATAAAGATCGCAGAAAAGTAATGAGTATCACAGAAACAAATCGGCATGGCAGAATCAAAAGTACGTTGCAAAAAAAAAGAAAGAACAAAAATTAATCATATATAAAAAACAAAAAAGTGTCTATTAAGACAGACAGTCATATGTCCCCGAATACAACAAGCAAACTGTCGATAAAGTAAAAAAATCACTTAAAACTTTTTTTTCTACTTGCAATAGTTAAACGGTAACTTAACAGCATTTTTTAGTTATTACAAAGTAATTTCCAATTTCGTAATTTAGAAGTTTCATTTTTACATTCACTGATAATGACACCCAAGTCGAAAGCACTACTTGTTTTCTGTGGTTGTCATTTGTTTCTGCGATTTTCATTTGTTCCTTTGATGTAATATATAAATATATTTTAAACAAGTTATGTTTAAAATATATTTATAGCCCTGCCTGATTTTATTTTTACGTATGAAAACGTCAAGCTGCTTTGTGCATTAAACATTTATGGACACTAACAGTCACTAGACTTCATCATAATTTACAAAGCTGAAATTGATTTGTTTAACACACTGGACATGCCTGAACGCAAACTTAAGAATCAGACATCGAATGTCAAAATTGGTTGATAGCATAAACACAAAAAAACGTAAAACTTAAAAAATAAACGTATTTCCTTAACGAATGATAAGCCTTCAGATTTGTATAAAGAAATGAATCGAAACATCTATTCAATAGGCATGTCTAAATCTTTTGTGGTATAAAGACGGATAAAATATCTATTGACGTTATACGCCGTTAAAGCGGTAAATTTAAAGGTAATTTTTTGTAACGTGTTTCTAAATAATGTATGCTTACATTATTTTACTTTTATTTGCTTTGTTTAAGTGGGCTTAAAATTAACGAAATATAATATTGCATCATGCAAGTTCCCCAAGTCAAGCAGTTCTACATTGTTGCTAGCAGAACTAAAGAGACTAAAAATCGTGTAAGATCGAATTATATATTTACGTTTTGCTGCACTCATTAACGTGGCATTTTTTTTTAAGACTTCTGCAAGGCGGCTTCTCAAGGCACGTAATTGTAGATATAGAACAAGGAATTTTATCACAAAATGGTGTGCTAGTCACACCATATTCCCTGTTAATTCAATTTTCTTTTATGAAGCGATATTCAAGTGTTTATATTATTTATATCCAATATTTATCATAGGATTGTTATCGGTGTTTCAAAGTTGACACTCGTTATGAAATGGTATAATAATTTGTTAAATTATTTGATTTAAACTATTTGAAGATAGTTTTAATAGAATTGGATTTATGTGCAATGTTCTACAATGAACTTAGACAGAAAATACATCTTCAAACCCTAACGGCAGACTTGCTAATTATATTAGTGAGCGAAGCGGCTCTGCTTCGAATCCGGAATTTTTGTACTCATTTACAGGTCGCAGTTTTCGACTGATCTTTACGTAACTTGGTAAACAAGTTCTACGGATTTTGGGAGCTTTTTAGGTGCCAGAGATTTGATCGATCTAGTATTTCTAACCTAATATAAAAAAAGTCCGTGCGTACCACTATGTTTAAAAAAATAAACAACCATTTAGCTGGTTTATTCAAATATTGTGGGGTCACGGCAGTGCCCCCGCCAATTCGAGCAAAACCATACCATCATTTTCTGGATGCGGTTCGAGCGATTTATTACCCCACTGTAGCTTCGTTGCCGGACAAGCTAGAAACCTACCTTTTTAGTGACTAAAAAGGCATACATACGTCTATAGACACATTTCCAAATTACATGACATTTGGATCATTACTTTAAGCATTACAGCAATTTAAAGTTCTTTATTTTTGTCACTGACTCACCGATCATCAGAATTTTAAGGTACTTCTAGCAAACATATGAGTTCCAAGTTTTGAACACAGGTATTGTTAAGCCTATAAGGCAAGGAAAAATTAGACATTTCAAATCTTTTATACTGGTTCCGAGATATGCAATCTGAATAAGTAACTTGGTAATCCTAGATAAATCCTATTAGATTGTATTTCATTACAAAGTTACTTTTACAGTTACGGAATATAATGGAAAAATATAGTAAAAAAGCTTTATGTTCATTGCGAACAGTTTTCCTTTGTACATAGAGATGAAGTGGGATGGGGTGGGACGAGATGGACTGGACGGGATAAGATGGAATTTGATGAGATGTGATCTGAAAAAGATGAATATAACGATAGGGATAGCGATAGTGCTACCCAAGTTACACTCGAGTACTACCCGAGTACTACCCATGTGCTACTCAACTGCAACGTTACTGAAACTACTACATCTCATGACAATTAAAGGCAGCTCGTGACAACTCATTGAAACCGAACTATTCTCTTCGGACTTTTCTTGGGCAGAATTGCGGAGATGTGCTGTTAAAGGGAAGGTGGTTGTAAAAATGCATTCAATTCAGTTGATCGGTGGTTTCTTTTAACCCGAGTAAAGGACAAAATGCTTGACGCTGCCCTCTGGTTGTAGGTTTCAGCATTTGGATTATCTGTTGATATTAAAATAGGTAAACTTCCTGTTTTTTTAGTGAGTTACGAGGGCGGAGTGATAAGTCTGGTAAAAAAATATTTTGGAATAAAGTTATCGCAAATTTCATGAAACCTCTCCATGTTAAACACTCTTTTGAAGGACTAAATTAAAAATTTCAGCCAGTACTGTCGGTAATTTTTTTTTAACAGCCATTAAAGAGAAACAATTGAACGCATTTTCGCAAAGATGGAGAAAAGTGAATTTCGTGTGTTAATTAAACATTACTTTTTGAGAAAATAACTATTACGGAAACAAAACAAAAGCTTGATAAATATTACGGCGACTTCGCTCCGTCAATTAAAATGATTCATAAGTGGTTTACTGATTTCAAATGTGGTCGTACAAGCACAAGTGATGCCGAACGTCCAGGACGCCCGGTTGAGATCACTACTCCAGAAATGATCGCTAAAATCCATGACATAGTGTTAAACGACCGAAGAGTAAAAGTGCGCGAGATAGTTGAGGTAGTAGGCATCTCAGACGAACGTGTGCGCAATATCTTACACCAACATTTAGATATGAGGAAGCTCTCCGCGAGATGAGTGCCGCGTTTACTGAATGTTGATCTAAAACGCGTGCGTGTGACCACTTCGGAAGCAGGTTTGGCGTTGTTTCGACGGAATAAGACGGAATTCTTGCGACGTTTTGTAACAGTAGACGAAACATGGATCCACCACCATACACCCGAAACCAATCAACAATCGAAACAGTGGATTGCTGCGGGGGAACCAGCTCCGAAGAAGGCCAAAGCAGTTTTATCGGCCAATAAAGTTATCCATATTGACTACTCAGAGAAGGGTGAAACGCTTATTATGCGAATTTATTAGAACAATTCACAAAATTTTAGCTGAAAAAAGACCGCATTTGGCAAAGAAGAAAATCCCCTTTCAACAAGACAACGCAAGAGTGCACACCTGCGCGATTGCCATGGCCAAATTTCATGAGTTACGCTATGAGTTGCTTTCTCATCCACCATATTCGCCAGAAATTAGCCCTTTGCGATTATTTTCTGTTTCCGAATTTAAAGAAATGGCTTGGTGGAAAAAGATTTAGCTCCAATCATGCATGAAGCCAACGCCTTTTTCGAAGGGTTGCCTAAGTCTTATTATATGGAGGGGATCGAAAAGTTAGAGACACGCTGGATGAAGTGCATTGAGTTGGAAGGAAACTACGTTGAAAAATAAATAATAATTTTTAAATAAATATCACTCCTTGTTTAATTTTTACCAGACTTATCACTCCTCCCTCGTTTTTGTTTTTGGAAATAAAGGCACTTTCCCATCTATGTTAATTGTATCGTACACATAAACAATTATATGTTTAGATATTTAATTTCCGAGATGTCTATTTGAACAAATGGATAGTAAAAAAACCTGTCTTTGTACTTAATCAAAATGATAATTATTTTTCATGTTTTTTGAAATGTCATACATACATATATATATATATATATATATATATATATATATGTATGTATGACATTTCAAAAAACATGTATATATATATATATACAACATATATATATATATATATATATATATACATACATGAAATGTCGCGTACAGGTCATCGTCGATAATTTTGTAGATTTTTTGTCAGTTATTTTTGATTGGGAGTGTGAATACAGACTGGCCGCCGCAGGCTCAGTTTAGAAATTTCCATGTTTTTTTGTTCACTACTTCCAACAACAACACTTGTGGATCCATCCTACACCACGATTCTGTGACTCCAGACAGCAACTAGCGACGACTTGTCGTTTTAGGTACATAAGGTAGATTTTTGTACTCGTATTTCTATGAACGAGTTGTGTCACTTATTAAACTTTGGGTTCTCGCGAGCATTGACGTACTATGTATTTCATGATATCTCATTGCTCGCGAGCTAGAAATTGAATTACCAAAGAGTACTTTTTAACAATATAAGTAGAATGTGTGCTCGTTTCCTCAAAGGTTCACGTTTCTAGGCTTGTATTGTAACTGTAAGCCAATGTTATATATGTTACTACCGGAGTTCTGAGGAACTCAAGCCACGTAAAGTGAAATGAAAACTAATTTAATATCTTAGTATGGCACGACTTCAGACTTCGGTGAGACAAACGCCTTATTAAAATAATGATGAAGTTCGCCGAATTTAAAGTTAACGAAACAATCGTTGGATTGGACCTTTCCAACTACTAAGTACCTACTGCGGAATCGCGATTCCGTTGTGTTAACTTTTCTAGAAATCGTGGCAAAATCAATACTGCAGCTAATAAACACGAAATTAGCTGCAGTTTTGATGCTTGCCGAATAGATTGCAAGTGTCATAATTTCAAACTAAAGCCAGCCAAACTTAACAATAAACTGACTATAGCTCTTAAGTTGACGCAGTGGACGGGTTTCCCTAGTTGCGCAACTGAAGAGTTCTAAGTTAATCTATTATAACAAACAGGATCACTGGCACGTCTAAAACGACAAGTTGTGTGTCCTCGTTTAAATTAGACAATATTGCAAATCATTAGGATTTGTTGCATAATACATAAGCATTCAATGCTTGCTATCTCGAACTCCAGTGACCTTGTAAAACTTGGTTGATATGAATACCTCTTACTTACAAACGACTTCCTATATTGAGCGTGGTTTGTCTCATCTTGTTTAGTGTAATAACCATTAAAATGCGGATAACTTGCGTTCTTGAGGCCGGTACACCTCGCGAATCTGTTGTATAACCTCAGGTTAACATTTCTGATGTGCAGAAGGCACCACTTAAAAATTAGCTGTACATAAGTAAATTAATTAGTAGGGAACAGTTTAGGGTTTCTAGGGCAAATCAGACTACTACGTTAAGGGCCTCTTGAATTGCGGTCTTTTTAATTAGTTTTTTTTTTCCAAATTTCAGCTCAGCTCAGCTCTCTGTTTTCCATCGTTTTACGAGTAGTAGATTATTTTAGTTAAGAAGGAATTTTACGATAGGGCCGTATTAAGAGGACTACCTAAGTTTTGAGAAAAGTCCCAAATTACTCAACCTACAGAAAAGAAATTTCACATATGGGTAGTTTATAGGTAGTAATCGTCACCTTAGCATGGATGGTGCGACAGGGCCGTATTTAATAGGCTACCTCAATTTATTTCAAATTCAAATTCTCAGTTAACAGAGATTTAATTTGGCATATGAGTAGTTTACAGGTCCTACTACCTAATTATTTACGAACAACATTTTGAGACAGAGTTGAATTAAGGGGATCTAAGAAATTTTAATAAATCGATGGTTTGTAGATAGTTGTAAAGTAATCTCATTTATATACGATTACTTAATATTAGTTCTTAGTTTAATAGTTCTCATGACAAATATTTACATTATGATTACTTTGTTTAGTTATAAGTGATATGTATTTATTATGGTTGTTCGTGACACAAGAACGATGATTCTACAAGCTGCATTGACAAATATTCGCTGATTTATAATAAGGATTGCTTTCAAAAAAATATTTAAATTTTTGTTTGAATGTAATAAAATTGAGATCCATTACTAGGTAATTTATTGTAAAATGTTGGTATAAAGCCCATGCTTCTTACATTTAGCTAATCTATATATTGGTAGAATTCGTCTTTTTTTATTATTGCGTTTTTTCCGGTATTGCCCTATCCTCGTGTACTTCTAATAAACAACTATAAATATAAAGTGATATAACTGTCATTATTTTATCTTTTTTAAAGTGTTTTCTCGCAGGACTACGTTTTTTCAAACCGTTAATTGTTCTTATAGACTGTTTTTGTCATTTTAAGACTTTTATGATATCTTTAGTATTTCCCCAAACAGTAATAGCGTATCTTATAATAGAATGCACGTAGGCATAATAGACAGAGATGAGCGACTTTTTATCTAGTAATGGCTTAAGTTTAAATAAAGCATAATTACTACTTGCCATTTCTTGCAAATTTTATCGATGTGCGCATTATGGCTAATTGTAAATCTATTGTATAACCTAGAAATATGTTTGTTTTGCTAATTGATTCGCGAAAATACCTAACTTTGATCGATACTGCATAGATATGGTTTTAACAGAGTTAAGAACAATTCCATTAATACATGTGTGTCATCTGCAAATAAATTTATGTGAGCCCAACTTGGCAATGCATTGGTCATCATTATTAATATATATCAAATCATTAATCATCATTAATATATATCAAAAATAAGACAGGGCCTAAAATAAAGCCCTGTGGTACTCCAATTGACATCCTACCTTCTGTAGAAATTTGTTCATTAATCGAGACAATTGACTACGGTTATCACATATATTACTGTAAGTAAGTTATCATCATATTTAATTCATGACCTTGAAATCCGCTTGAAATATTGCATTGTTAAAATCAATATATCGTGCGTCAAACAATCAACATTTTTTGAAAGATCACAAAAGATACTTGCTCGTTTATTTGACGTATCTGAGGATTCTAGAATGTAATATACTACTTTTCTTATAACCATTTCTGTGGAGCGGCCTTTTCTGAATCCAAACTGCGACATTGTAAATAAATTATTTTCTTAAGTATTTAACAATTCTTGATTTAATAATAGCTTATAATTTTTTTTATAAAGTTGACAAAATGCAGACGTGTCTATAATTACTAATATCCTCAGTATCCCTTTTTTTTAAAAGTGGGACTACCCTACCCGGTTTCAATTCGTCGGGAAATAATCCGTCAGTTAGACATGAGTTTAAGACAATTAATGTTAATTCAAATAAATTATCGTTATTTATTATTAGATTCCGTAAAGTCTTAGTACTCATATCATAAATATTTTATGTAGGTAAGTCATTATAATCTACGGGTCCGAATGAAATAGATGTCAACGGTTTACTATAGTAATCTAAATACTTTTTGCAATCATTCGCGTCAATATCTAGATTATACGTTAACGTATGAGCTATTTTGCGAAAAAAAAACATTAAAAAGAGTAGCAATTTTTTTAGATTCTGAAATACTTTCTCCGCTTTCGTTTTTTACTGATTTTTTTCTATTACTTGTATTGCGTCGCGTATATTGACCTGATTGTTCGTTTATAATTTTCCAAGATTCTTTAATTTTATTTTTTGTTTTTTTAATTCTCTCTCTATATTGTATTTTTTTTGCTACGACCATTGTTTTACGTAATATTTTTCTATACCTTTTAATGTTTAATTTTCTTGTTCCCTCTTGAAGGATTTCCATTTTGGCCTCTTTAAAGATTTCTATTTTGGTTGATGATAGTTGTGAACGAATTTTGCAACAGGGCTGAAATAATAGGATCAAAAGTGTCTACGAAAGTCGCAAACGGCTCAACCTACAAAAATTAAATTAAGCAAGTAGATAATTTAGAGGTAGTTATGTCTGTTATAAACAAATTTCTGAACTGGACCAAATTAAATCGTGAAAATAGGGGGTTTTAGATCTGTAAATTAATTACAACTAAGATGCATTAGGCCGAGGAAAACCGGGGTATATATATATACCATTATCTTGTTTGGCATACCGTAACCATAATGGTACATACGAAGCGAAGCAATCTAGCGGGATAAACTCGAAAAACGGGAAATAGGAAAAATTCTTAGTCCACGCAGACGAAGTCATGGCTAACTTAGCGCCCACCGCAGTAAAATTTTAACCAGAATCTCATCATTCTCAAGAACCGATTATTGTGTTTTTTTAAATAAAATATAACACAAAAGCAAGAGAAAAAATAACTATGTTTGGTTAAAAAGTTCTATAAATGGATTGTCCAATATTGTAATAATATTTACATCCTTAAATAACCTATACAAACTACAACAAGTGCTCAGTTAACTGAGCTCCGACTCCAACGCGGCAGATGTACAGTTGTTGCTCCATTTCTCGCTATAACCTTCAAATCTGACAGGCGACTATTCAGGCTACTGTAGAAGCAAATTATTTAAAACAGTCGAATTAGCAAATTACGCGTAACAAGATAAATTATGATCTGTGGTACGATTCAAGAACGATGACCTCCATACATATTGGTTTATAGTTAGTTTACGGAAATACCCTGAATTTGTCTTACATATTAGGTGAGTAACCAAATCAATCGTGCAACAGTGTCATTTTTCTGTTATGGACTGACTATGTTTTAAAGCCGATTCTTATATTTAAACTCAAAGCTTGAGTTTGCGGCAAACCAAGATAGGGAATGCTATCCCACAAAGTTAGATGCAGGGACCAAAATTACACAGAGCTGAAAATTGTCTCGGATGTTTGGAACGCCATTATATATATACGAGAATTTTAAAAAGTGCCCATCGATCCGAGTTTTGCAAAAATTCAATACCTTGACTTTAGCCCACGAAGCCATCGCCATGTGGGATGTTGATTAAAATTTGACGATTAATTGTTCCGATGGTCGTTTCGTTTCGTCAATAACTAGATCCTTGGTCGCTCAGACGCTCGACATGGTGACTCTTTTTTGAATTGAGATATTTTTTTATGATGATGTACATGATGCATGATGTACAAATGAAATTTGAATCATTTTATGATAAAATTTATCATTTGGCTAAAAACGTGAAAGACGTGCGTAGTTTGAATATTTATTCATTTGAATATGTAATCAAATGTATGAGTTACTGCAGTTTTTTTATTGTCAGATTTGGGAAATTTTGTACAAATTATTGTTTGTAATTATATGGACTGTGACATACAATTTTATTTAGTAGAAATCTTTGGGTTAATGAAATTATTGTTCTAAAGCTGTAAGCGATCATTATCAAAAAATATTTTTTTAAGTATGGTTTGCTGAAAAGTTCCAGAAATGAATTCCCCGTTCGTACCTTATACGAAAACGATACTTCTGGCTGATTCCTAAATATAAAAAAAAAAAAAAACAGTCCAAAGTCCAAAAGGTGTTTGTCGTTTTCGTATGAAGAGTCTCAAAAAAGTATCGTGATCGACAGTTCGCGTAACTACTATACTAGTAGTAATAATTTGCATTTTATTTCACAATAGGTGCGGAGTGACGGGTTTTAGTTAAAAAAATTGCAAGAAAATATAAAAATACATTCTATTTTAGTATAAAACTAAAATAAATAAATAAAAATTATATTTGTGTGTTGAATAAATATGATCAAGTCTTAGTAAGTTCGCCTCGGAATTTGAGTTACACAGCTAGCTACAAACTTGAATTTTGTATTTTTACATCATAAAAGTTGTCTCAACGTGTGGTAGGTGTCTATTAAAATCTAAGGTAAAACGTCACAAAGTTTTTTTTAAAGTATATCGCTTCCTATGGGATTTTCGTTATTTGTAATATCTAAATCAATATTGAATATTATTTATTTTATTGGATAAAGTACCCTACAACATCTGTTTGGTTTCTTTGTTTAGGCTAACAGCATCATCCACGCCGTATAAAGTTGAATTGTTTATTGATAAATACATAATCTTCTTCTTCTTATATTACATATATTATATTTAAATTTTATATGTCTTTATTATATAGTTTTAGTTATTTTCTTCTTCTTCATCGTCGTCCTTCGACCGCTGTAGTATTTCAAAGTCCTCTTCTTAATTGTCTTTAACGACATTTTGTCTTTCTTCCATAATTCTGGAGTCAATGGTTCTTCATTGACATTTCTCTGATATTATGCTAAAACATTGAAACAAGATTTCCACAAGGAATAGAGCATTGCTATCCCGATTATCTGCATCCACATCGCGAACCACAACCACTAATGCAGTTGCAGCATATTGTGTTGAGCAATTCTACTGGTACAGGTGCTGATATTGTCGTGATAGGTTCGATAAAATTTTTACGCATTGTCCTACCTCATGGCTGGGGTTCGAATTCATGCCCTGTCCAAGTTTTAACTTGGTAGTAAACATGACTGAAGTGTTGGTGATTGCTGAGCTTCTGCACTTGTTAGTGGAATATTTGATGAATGCACAGGTTTATTCAGTCGGGTAGACTTGACGTATTGTGTGCATAACTATTGCCGTTATGTACGTGGCTGTCAATTATCGTATAACTATCTGACCAGGACAACTTATCTCACAAATGTTCTTATTCTTCTTATATATAAAAATCAATCGCTGTTTGTTTGTCTCGCAAAAACTCGACAACCCTTGGAATATTCGCTACATCTTCTTTCTGTGACGTCACTAGATATATCTTTATTATGATATGAGCGTGTTTATTCTGATAGTAAAACGATTATCAATAAAAAATGAAAAATCCGTCACCATTACGAAACACTCAAAAGATACGAAGCATTATCCTACCAAATTGATTTCGCTTCGCTCATGCGGTCAAATAAGATTCCTGAATATTAAAAATCGGCCAAGTGCGAGTTGGACATGCGCAGCAAGCGTAAGCGTGGATCTATATAATTTTAATTTAAGCAAAAACGGCAAAAATAGTGATTGTTTCATGAGAATCCCTTTAATATATATTTAATTTTGATTTAATTATTTATTTTTAAAGTAAATATAAATCGAAATATTTTGTGTATATTTCAACCACATATTGGCGTTGTTAATATTTATTTCATATTAGCTGACCCGGCGAACTTTTTACCCCCTAACATTTATGGAACTTACACAAACATTTCAAAACTAAAATAAGCAGAATCGACTCAGCCGTTTGTTCTCATGTTTTAGCAAGACAAACGAACAGCAATTGATTTACATATATATATATAGAAATCATTCGATGTGTTTTTTTATTATATACTATACATTGTTAACGGTTAGGGTGTACTAAGCCGAAAGGGGTTTGCTATATTCATCATTAAAACAACTCACTATAGAACCAACCCTGAATTCGAGAAAAAATAAGAAGCCGTACAAAAAGTTTATCGGCCGTCAACAAAAAGTATGCAAAGCTGATATTTTATTTTTGAATTCAGAGTTGATCGCATAGTGAAAGTACTCGTAGTTCATTAGGTTGTGTATAGTAAGCCCCTTTCGGCTAAGAACACCTCTAGCCGATAACCCTGTATAAAAATATTGGTAAAGAATCTAAAAAACGACTACGACAGTGTTTCCAAAATAGACTATGATTGTTTAGATTCTTTATAGTCGGGTTGTAGGATTTTGATCCATATTTTATTTACTACATTTTAATTGGTAGTACAAGGAACCCTACAAAAGGTGCCATACCACGCGCTAAAAAAATTATTTTACTAGTACGATTACATATAATCTCACAGGAAAGCTACGGCCGTTCAACTTGATAACTGAGTAGTATTTTAGGTTATTAAATTCGCAATATCTAACTTGTGTCGTGACGTCATGTCTTAAGGGCCTTCTTACTTTGCTATAGTTTATTTTATTTACAATAACTTGATGAGTTTGTTTTCTCTTCTTTAATAATAATAGCGATTTTGTTTGTATTTATTTATTCAAAAATTACGTTTTTCCTTCTTATATGGTGAAGCAAAAATTTGTGCCCACTTTATTTAAAACCTCTAATTTGCAGATTCTGTTGAATTCAATCATCAATACAAATATTTTTACTCTTAATAATACCATGTGCTTCAATACTAATAAAAAATATGTGATAAAACGAACTCTAGAGTAAAGTTGGTATCAATATTATATAAAAAATAATAAAGATATCGACAAAACGTAGTATGGAGAATACACTTTAAAGAAAATAATAATATACAGACAAAATATCTTACAAATTATAAAACATATTTGTAATTTAGTTCATTAAAGACCATGGTTGAGGCTACACATTGTAATCAGATATTTATGTGAATGTTTATTTGCTTCAAGTATCCAATGATACATAGAAGAAAACAAAAACTGAACCGAAACAATATCGGCTTCAAATATATTTTTTTACAAGTTTATACAATTATTCTGTATTTTTGTTTCGCATAAAATAACAATTAATGTTTAAATGAAATGGGTTACTAATTCTATTCTGAATGAACTATTAGATATTATTATCTTATCTTGAAATTATAGTTTTAATAAGCTTTATTTAAGACGAATTATGGTAGCTTTATAATGTAGCTCATATTAAATTATTTTTTAAGGAAAAACAACCAGATAGCTACAACTATAACATACACACATTTTTACGAAAATAGTATTTAATTTGAGAAAACCATTGGTACATATTTAAAACTATGTAATCATAAATTTATATATTTTGATATAACAACTTTATTTTATTTGCTTCGCAGACATTATATCTACAATTGAAGATATTTAGCTTCTGATATTATTTTAGGAATTCTAAAGATTATTTTTTGCCGTACAGTGTCAATAACTTGCTATTATTGATATTTCTTGAAACATGATGTCAGTAACGTCATTTAGGTTATAAATGTTTACATATTCCGATATTTTAATCATTTATATAAATACTACGAATGGTAGTTATATCTTCGTTTCATGATTAATAAATTACACTAGTACATCGTTGCACAGGATCGCCATTGAATTAAATTATAGTAGAATAAAATATAAATGTTGATATTCACCTATCTATAGTGATGCATGTTACGCATTAAATCTGACATAGTGGTCTTACACTATATTTAATTAAAACAATCACAATCATATATTAGTAGCAAAAAATCTCAATAGTGTTATTTGCTATTATTATTTACATAATGGACACAATTTGGAACTTTTTTATCATTATTTATATATATATGTTCTGTTATTAGAAACATACGTTGATCTACGTCAATGAGTCCGGTACTAAATATTTGTAAGCTTTTTTAAATGCATAGACTATTGGATCCCAGCAAAATGTGAATTGAATTGTGCATGTAAGTTTTTTGAGTCACATGTATGTAAAAATACATAGTATGGGTGTAATAATATATGTTCAAATTGAAAACATTTGGTTTTAAGACAGCAATAGACAGCCAACTTGTCCATACAATAAGATGTAGCTCTTTTCTACCTTTTAATGTGGCCAGATTCCAATGATTTTTCTTTCACATAGCTAACACATTACTTTTACTAGGCCCGTTTTATTTTTTTCTATTTTTTAAATTACTTTAAAGTAACATGCCTCCTCACCAGTCATATTTTTTTGTGAAGCGATTGACACCAGTAACAAAACATTACTTTTAATCTAGAATTTAGTGGCTGAAAAATGGTACACCCTGGAACGAAAATATTATTAGAAAATGTACCTATAAATCTCACGAGCTACTACTCTCTCTATTGTTCTCATAGGGGGTCGGGGAACACAATACCCATGACAATATTGATGAACACAGAAACTGAAGGCTCGGTGATACTCTTAATAGCACAGCTTGTGCACCCTCGAACTTACTAATGTTGTAATTGATGCAATTAAGTAAGGCAATTAAAGTTTAGGATTTAAATAATCATTAAGTATATAATCAAATAATATATTTTGCACCATACAATACTGTGAACATATTCTTAGCAGAACAAAAAAAAATATATGTCGTCAAAATAAACAAACAAGTTTATATAGATACAAAAGTCTTATGTAGAGATCTGCAACTTTGGACAGAAATATTTCAAATGGAAGTAGGTATTGTTTCCATTTATATTTTATGGTCTACATACATAAAAATACTTTTCTATTTTTCACAGAAGGCACTAGTTAGATGAGCAATTGTATATTTAACTTGTGCTTGGACCAAATTAGCTAAAAACAGTATATTTTTCGTTGAGTAACCCTGAAAGTCTTTTCAATGTAGGTATAAGATTTTTCTTATTTTTGAAAGTCAGCCTTGTAAAGTAAACGTATCTTAATGAACCCTTAACAGGTTGGTAAACTACGTCTTGCCGAACCATCGGACGGCTTGTATGACTTTTCTTGTATATATATATAGAGGTTACAAAATACAATAACCAAATGAGCAATAAAAAATAGTATTTGCTTCGTATAAGTTAAATATATAGGTCGGCGACCTTATACCAAACCAAGAAACGGCTTCAAAGCTTTATGGGAGAAATACCCCTAGAATCGAAAACGACGACGCCTATAAATCTAAAAAATCGTAGAACCTCTTGAACGATTCTTTTTATCATTAATCTGTTATGATATAATCTTGAGTTCTGTATTTATGTACTAAATATTATTGAAATGAGCCAGTAAATGGTGCTGTAGCATGTTTCGCCTCTTTTTGAGAGAAATACCTCAACGACTAAAAAATCTTTAAGATGATCTTTACAACAGTATGCAATAGTTTTAGGTGTAATTGCGTTTTGGATTCCTCGACACGTTAAAAAATAGCTTTTCCAGTGTTTTTAGATTTTGATTAAAACACTAAGGCACAACATTGTACTTCTTATCACTATTAGATGATAACTAGCCACTACCAAGATGCGCGTTATTATAATATAATGTTTATAACCGAAGCGCGAGCAGCCAGCTAACGAATTAGCCATACCTACCCGCCCGGGTAGCACAGGAGCTGTGACGTCATCACGCTTTAGAATGCCGAGTACGTTTTGAAATTATGTCGATCGAAAATGCGCACTTTGATCGTAATTTTCTCAGCCATTTTTAATGATAGAAAAAGAGTAAAAACACAGTTATTCTCGTATTTTTTTCTATATTATATTGGCATTTTTAGAATAAAAACGTTTGTCAACTCCATTGTAAGAAACAGGGCCTTAACACCAAAATATTAATGAACTGTAAATTACATGATGGCATTATACTCAATTTTAAAATATTCAAACATTTTTTTTTGTAAGAAATATTTTTATTAACTCAGTGAATATCTGTCAATGAAGCTTGTCGAATCATCGTTCTTGTGTAACGAACAACCGTAACAAAATATTACAAATAACTAAAGAAATAAATCACAATGAAAATATATACAATACTGTTTTATCCCTAAACTTTAATAATATGTCGAACTATTATATTCGTAGTTATATCACTATAACTACTTTTATACATTTTAAAATCACTTGAGCTGTCAACTGCGGAACATGGCGGAGGAGATAATAAATATTGCGTAAAAAAAAATTTACAGATAAACTTATTTCATTGATTTTCCGATATTATAATAGCATATATAGCACATAAAGAGTCGCGCGCGGGCGCACACATCGAGTGGACGCGCGCATCGATCGACCGCCTGGCTACGTAAAACCGGTTTGGCCAACACGTTTCGCGCACCGAGTGCGTTGTTTACAATGCGATTATTGTCTTTTGCGTAATGGAAGAACAAGATGATAATACGCTTGTGGAGATAGATGATTTATGTCAAACTATGCACCAATATAGTGAGATGATTAAGGAATGTGAAGATGGAATGGATAAATGTGAAGGCAGTGTTGTTGAATCTTTGTTAAACACGGAAAGAAGGCCGCTAAAAACGAGGCGCCGTATAGATGAGGAGGAAATATGGAATGAGGTTGGTAAAAAGGGCAAGAAGTTCGCACGCGCAGTAGATACTGATGATACGACGAGAATACCGGAAGAACATGTGGAAGTGTGTTTAACAAGCACGGAAAAATTACCTAAACAATTTATGTTGGCAAAAATGTTTAAAGAAGAGGGAATGCGAAACATTATTCGAGTGAAGTACATTAACGCCTATAAAGTGCTTATACAATTCAGCTGTGCTGAGAGTGCTGAAATTTTTATAAGTGCCAAAACATTTAATGAGAAGGTATTTAAATGTCAGAAATCACTTGATGTAAATCAGTCATATGGGGTGATAAGAGGCATCGATCTAGAACTATCCGATGAAGAAATATTGGAAGGACTGACTAGCGAGACGACTATAATCGGCGTTAAGAGATTGAAACGAAAAAACAGCCTTGACGGTCGGTGGGAAGAGAGTGAATCAGTCCGTGTCTGTTTTAAAGGGGCAATATTGCCGAAACATTTATACATTTTCGATGTGAAATTTGAGGTAAGCGCCTATGTACATCCAGTGACACAATGTTCGCGTTGTTGGCGGTTCGGCCATAGTCTAAGACTATGTTCTTCAATACGCCCAATATGTGTAAAGTGTGGTGATTATCACGAAAACTGCGAGACAACTCGTTTTACTTGCAACAATTGTGGTGGTCAGCACATGGCACTCGCAAGAAGCTGCCCAGTATTTAAAAAGGAAAAAGAGATCCGTGAGCTTATGGCTGAATACAACTGTTCATACAAACAGGCACTAGTGTACAGAACAACCTACCTTCCTACATCGCAACACCTGAACCGGGCGCCTATTTTAACCTCGTCGGAGCATATATTCCCTGCTATTTCAACATCTACAAAAGAAAGTCCTAAAGTTGTACCAGAGTTGACTCAGAGAGATTTACCCCAAATGCAAAAAGAGACTTATGCGCACTCTGCTGCTAAAAAGTCAAGTGGGAAAAAAAAAAGATTGATTTCCCAGTCAACAAGAGACGTGATTGAAGAAGAACAAAACCGGATAACTACTGAGGCAGTATATGAAACTCATCCTAGAAACGACTTACGTTTCAGTCAAGAAAGCAGAGATAAAGAAGATAATGTGTGGTGGAAAATATTATTAGAGCAATTAAAAAACAAAGTTCTGGAAAAAAAACTTACGTGGGAGGAAAAGATTAAAGATTGTTCTAATATAATTATTCGAGGAGTTTTTTCGCACTTAATACAGTTTTTCTCTGAATGGCCTTGCTTTAATTTTTTGAGCAATTATGGATAGCACAATTTCGTTAATACCAGATGCACAAGCGCGTTCCATCCCAGTGAACATACTACAGTGGAATGCGCACAGTTTACGACCTAAAATTACTGAGCTTGAGGCCTTGTTAAATCAAGAAAAGATACATATTGCCATAATAAGTGAAACCTGGCTGGATCCGAGAAGTCATTTACGTGTTCCTGGATACAATACCTTTAGATGTGACCGGGATGATGGCTGGGGAGGCACGGCAATTTTGACTCATTATTCCATAAAAGCTCAACAACGCCAAGTAGCTTTTATCAAAAATGGCCTTGAGATAGTCCATTTAAGAATACATAATTGTGAAGATCTACAAAACGTTATGTCTGTTTATTGTTCCCAATTTGTTCAAACGTCAGACGAAGAATGGAATACAATTCTCTCGCACGTTGATCAGAAGTCGCTGATTGCTGGAGACTTCAACGGTCACCATTCAAGTTGGTCAACATATGTTAACCAGAGAGGCAATCAGATCCTGGACGTTTTACTGGATAGTAATTTTATCATTCTGAATGACGGTAGTCATACGCGCGTAAAGTTAGTTAATGGAACAGTACAAAAAACATCGCCGGACCTATCACTGGCTTCTTCAGATATAGCACTTAAATTTGATTGGAGCGTGATGAACGAAAATTTAGATAGCGATCACTTCATCCTTAAAATGAAGATTGACATAAAACCGACATCAGGCTGTAGAAAACGACGCAACTATAAAAAAGCAGAATGGTCCAAGTATCGAGCTAAAATAGAAGATGATCTTAGTAACTGTGTCATGTCTCCAGAAAACCAGATAGCCTATGACAAATTCATTGAAATACTCAATAATTCAGCAGACATGTTCATACCTACAGTAAAAATCTGTGAAAATCCTCTAAGATCTCAAGGATTCAAACCAAAACCTTATTGGACCAGTGAACTGTCGAAGTCTGTTGCGTTACGCAGAAAAGCCTTAGCACAATTCCGGAGAAACCCTACTCCAGGCAACTTGCATATTTTAAAAGATAGAATTGCAGATTCCCAGCGCGACATCCGTCGGGCTAAAGCTAAAACATGGCAAACTCTCTGCAACGATATCAACAGTGTGACATCTACAAGGGACATGTGGCTACGCATGAAGTGGATGAAAGGGTATAAATCATCAAGAGCTCCCTTGGAACATATAAAAGCAGAATCACTACTTCAAAGCTTAACACCTGATTTTGTATGTCCAGCTAAGCCTGAGTTTACTTCTAGCAATCAACATCTATGCTCCCCAGTTTTGGTACAGGAACTAAACAACTGTCTCCAACATAAAGATACCGCACCAGGTGCAGATGGTATATCGTATTCTATGTTAAATAACCTTCCTGAGTTAGGCAAGATGGTCCTTATATCACTCTACAACCGATTCTTAAGTTCAGGGTTTGTCCCAACACAATGGACCGATGTTAATATTGTTCCTATACCAAAACCAGGGAATGAAAACATGACAGCGTCGCGTGTAAGACCAATTGCTCTGATATCTTGCCCTTGTAAAGTGTTTCACTCTATATTAAATCGAAGACTCGAATGGTTCTTGGAAAAAAAGGACTGCTTTTCCAAAGACACTACAGGCTTTAGGAGATCACGATCCTGTATAGACAACTTAGCCAGATTAGTTTCACGTATACAAGTTGGACTTTCAAAAGGATTTCCAACTTTAGCCTGTTTTATAGATATAGAGAGTGCTTATAACAATGTAAATTTAACGAGCCTTATGAAAATATTGGATAACCTTGGGGTAGGATCGGTAATGTGCAGTTATCTATGGGAATTTCTACATAGAAGAACACTATCGATCCGGCTAAGCGATAACCAAACTTTATCCAGAACGACTGGTATGGGGATAGCTCAAGGCGATCCATTGTCACCTTTATTATTCAACGTAGCTACAATTGAAATTTGTCGTAGTGTTAAGCGCGTATTTATATCTCAGTACGCTGATGATTTTGTCGTGTATTGTACAGGAAAAAATATCGCTTATAGTACAGCCACCGTTCAGAACGCCTTGAACATCATATGCAACCTAATAAATAACCTGGGTCTTAATATCTCTCATCAGAAAACGAAGGTTTGTATGTTCCGAAGAGGAAAATCCAAACGGGGGGTGAAAATAAAAATTAATGACGATGTAATTGAAGAGGTTTACACTGTAAGATATTTAGGTATGTGGTTGGATTTAGGTTTGAGATGGGGGAAGCACATAGAAGTAACACGGGACAAAGCTTTAAAGTACCTAAATGTGTTTAAAGTACTGGTAGGAACGGATTGGGGTATCCACCCAAAACACCTAAGGCAACTTTACATAGCAGTCATACGGAGTAGAATAGATTTTTGTAGTTTCCTATATGATACCAGCGCCAAATGTCACCTTGGTAAACTTGACAGAATCCAAAATCAGGCGATGCGCATTATAGGAGGTTTCATAAAGACTACCCCTATCCATGTGATGGAAATTGAATTAAATTTACAGCCCTTACACTTGCGCAGAAGATATTTAGCAGCAAAATTTTTGCTCAAATCTAGATCTACCTTAGGAGATGTTAACATCCAGGCCATTAATCAACTTGATACAGTCATGGACGATTATTATTGGACTAGGAAAAAAACCCCAATGTTAATTACGGTCAATAGGATTCTTAGACATCTGCCGATGCAGTCTTCAAAGAAACCTAATATTTATATGTTAGATACCTGGATAAGTAGTTATGATTTGTCGAATTATGTTATTACAAACATAGATGGTTTAAACACTTCCAAAAGATCTGTGGGCACGTTAGAGTTACGTAACACTTGCGAGGAATATTTAAAACAGCGATATGATGATCATTATAAGCTGTTTACTGATGGATCCAAGGCTAACAGAGGCTCAGGCGCGGCTTTTTTTGACCCACAAGTAGGAATACATGCAAAATTTAAGATAGAATCCAATATTTCCATAATGCACAGTGAGCTTATAGCAATCAACGAATCATTGGCTTATATTTTATCAATTGATAGTAACATTTTTGTTATTTTATCTGACTCAAAGAGTGCGCTATTACATCTGGCTAAGTTAACCTCGAATTGTCGAGGTCACCCTATAGCATATAGCATTCTGGATTCTATTTGTAAACTCGCAGATAAGAACAAAACAGTAGTGCTTCAGTGGTTACCAGCACATATTGGAATTTTGGGCAATGAAGAGGCAGATCACGCAGCCAAGGATGCCGTAGAAGACGGAATACTTTGTAATCATCTTCCCCTACACAGCGAATTGCTCAGCGAAGTCAAAAGCCAATACCGGCAACTATGGCGCGAATACTTTGATGAGCGGTCGCTGTCTGGTGGAATATGGTACAAAACCATCCAATGTAAGCTTCCTCGATTTCCTTGGTTCAGTACGGTCAATAGGAAATATGCTGTCACTATGATGAGGCTTCGTTCCGGTCATATTCCGTCAAACAAGTTCAAATATTTAATGGGCAAAATTGACACACCCAATTGCGAAGCGTGTGGCACAATCGAAGACGTACAACACATTCTGATGGAGTGTGGTCGGAACGAGGCTTTGCGACAGAATCAATGTAGCGGACAGAATGTGGGCACATGTAATAGTGTTCTAGCGTCACCCACGTCGGATGAAGCCAGGACGCTAGCCAATTTATATCTAGCTATTTTTAAGTAGAATTATAAGAAGTTGTTTTACGGGAGTGACATAGTCGGCCACCGACAAAACTCCCAATACAAATTATTAGAAAAAAAAAAAAAAAAAAAAAAAAAAATAGCACATAAATATTTCTAATTCTTATTCAAAAGTTACAGCCGTTTATGCTGCTAATTTCGATACTCGCAGGGGAATCAAAACCTACAAGGTACATAGCTATAATTTGTACGGAACCCTCTGTGCGCGAGTCCGACTCGCAGTTTTTGTGTTTCTTTACCGATAATATTATTAATTATTGAATATTATATACATTAGATTTTTTTTTTTTACTATTGTGCACCGATCAAAACTACATTCCGGTATACTCCCGAGGTGCTCCCATATAAGTTTTATCTAAATTGGTAAAGTAGTATTTTTATTCAATATAACTTTTAATTTTCTAAGACAGTATCGTAAGTTTTGCGCGCAGAAAGAAAGTTGGTTTATACTTTTTAAAGTATGACTTGTACTTTTACAATTTTGTAATTTTAATTTCTTTAAATTCTTGTAATGGTAATGCCAATTACAATAATTCAAAAAGTTATCTAGTGGCCTTGAAACAGACTTGAATACGAAATAGTAAATTTGTCTGAGTTGGATCGGAATTTCTATCAACTATTAAAATGTATAAAAGTAGTTTTATAGTGACATACATATAATACTTGGACATACTCGTATTATTATGCTATCGCGAAGTTTTTTTGTAGATGTTGATATATGCTATAATATTGTAGATCATTTTTTGTAGTATCATCAATACTTACCGCAGCGTATACGATGAAAGACATTTTATGGCAAAAAATTACACATTGGGTAGTAGGAATTTGTAAGGATCCTAAGCTACATTTTTTAGAATTAAATATAGCCTACGAATATGTAGATAATGTAGCTTACTAACGGCGAAACTTTTGAAATCGGTCTGGTAGTTCGTAGTATTCACTACATACAAAAATACAAATCTTTACTGTTTCTAATATTAGTATAGATCAGCTTTCCTCAGAAATACAGTAGGTATATTACATAGGTACGAAAGAAACTGGTGCGCATTTTTTAATGTCAAAGGGAAGCTTTCGCATCTTCACGCTTTTTTCAAAACACATGAAATTTGCAGTCTGTCAGGTAGTGTGTGATTCCGATTTATAAACAGCTAAGGAATACGTTTCCTAATTGCATTTTCTAATCACGAGAACTCTCAATAGTTTCGGGATAATGAATGTAATTTTTTTTTGAATAAGTCTTTTTAAAACATTTCTCAATCACCGTTCAAAATAAGGAAATATTAGATCTATACAATTTTGAGTAGACTAAACAATAAAAAAGTAGCCTGTGTGTTAATCCAGAAAAAAGTACATAAAGAGAATAAAGAGGGACGAAGTAATAAACATAATTACACAGTACATACTAAGGTTTTTGTCTTTATAATATTAGTGTGGTGTACTATTTCTGAAATCTTATTTCGCGAAAACCCTGGTAAGACTAACAAAACACTGGAAATGCACAGCCACAGGAAGCTTGCTGTCCAGCGGAACGTGTGATCTCGTATTTATAGTAGCTTTCTCGCTTGTATATGTAGTGGCCACGAAATAAAAGTTACTGCTATGCTATTTTTTATCACATGACTAACTAATTTTTTAAATGCGTATAAGTTCCGGGAAGCAAAAGCGGGCGACTGTATTTCTCAGTCATTCATTGGGAATTAGCCATAATAATTCTAATCAGTCTTTTTTGTATAGTAACACACACGTACACAAAACTTTCTCCTTAAGTTTAAATGTTAGACTAAAAGAGCTAAATCAAAAGAAAAACTTCTGGTATTAATTGCATTTTAATAAATATGTTACAAAAGAGTTATTCCAAAAATGTATGGAGCTCCGGCTAGGACAGTGTACATAATACCATAAATACGTTAGGGTCTAGTAACCTTTAAAATAGCAATCAAATTCAAAATAACTTATAGCAGTGTACAAAATTAATTTCGAATCAAATATGTCTATGTGATTTACGCGTTATTATTGTGACGGGGGGGTACTATTTACAAAACATAAATTTTCCAGGGATGCCATAATTCCACTACAATTCAAGGAATTTAGATATTTTGGTGCACAATAAAGGAGGCGACTGACGCATGTATTAACCACATCTTTAGGCATTTTTTGATAGACGTACACCGTCCTGGCCGAAAATGAAACAAGTCCTTTAGTAATTACTAGCGGCCCGAGGATAAGGATTGCTTTCAAATGATATGGCATTAGAAGATCACGGTCTTGGTCCTCAGTAACCTTTGGTTGTATTTATGCTCAGAAGCCTGCACTTTATGAATTAATACTAGAAGAAATCCTTTTCGAACTGCTTATAGTGACAGATAAATTTCTTTGAGAAAGCACATACCTACCTACAAAAAGTAATGAGATCTCGTCATCATAACATGTACAAAAATGCACAAGTCTCGCAGCGCAGTCTTTCTTGTGTTAAGTGTTAAACACAAATACTGCTTACCACATCGTCATCAAAAGAGTCGTCCATAAATTCTGTTTAAAACCAACTGGACAAATGGCCAAACGACAATCAACTATTTCTTGCAAATCTATAAATACAAATTGTGCAATGTATTGGAAAATTAATGATTTCAACACAGTGTGATACAGGTACATCAACTTTAAGTTGCTCGCCTATCTATATACTCGTATATAGAAGAGCAAGTCCTGACTGATACTTTATAGAAATCAACGTAGTGCTTAAACCGCTGAACCTAGAGACATTAAATTTGGAGGCTGTTTTCATTATAGGGTGTACTAAGATAAGATTTTTGGAAATTCAGCTCCTTCAAATTTCAAATGGGGGTTCTAAGTTTGAAAACTTTTTAATATTTAAATATATCACGGACAACGCCGCGGATGACGGCAACTAGTTATTAAATTAATAGAAAGTATGTTTGTATTGTGTATGTATGTTTTATTGTACCTGTCTCCACCACTAGACGGCCAGTAGCTATCGCAGTTGCGTCACGATTGCACCACTTGGTGTGTGTGTAAGTAAAGATGAAGGGTTAACTACAACGTCACTACAGAAGTAAACAATATCAAAAATGCGACAACTGACTCATGATTTTTCAATTTCCTTGATTTAAGCAATTTAACTCGGATATTTTGTAACTCGATCCCCTTGCGATTAGCGCAATGGGATCAAATCTAAAGGATACCATTCAGTCGACCTAGAATCTTAGTTTGGCAGGAAGCAACGTTTCAAAACTACAGTTTGTAGCGATGATGGTCGAGTGGTTAGTGGGGTCGACTGCCGTGCAAAAGGTACGAGGTTCGATCCCAAGAAACATGCAATAAGAACCTGAGCTACCGGAAAAAAAACATCGTGAGGAAACCATAGCATGGTGGTAGGGCGTTTCCTTTCGCTCGCCTGGCTAGCTACCACCCTCAAGTTGTAAAATCTGTCGCCAAGCAGTGTGATCCGGCAGCGTTCTTTCTGAGCCAGTGTACTACAGACTAGGCATGCTTCATCTAGGGCTACAGTATCGCTGACTACCGTGGTCGTGCGAACTTGTGGTCAAATGCCTAGTTGATTTTCGAAACACTTAAGAGTTGTTTCTAAAATGTATGGAGCTCCGGCTAGGACAGTGTACATGATACCATAAATACGTTAGGGACTAATAATTTTTAATATATCAACCATATTCAAAATAACGTAACTTATCGCAGTGTACAAAATTAATTTCGAATTAAAATATTTCCATGTTATTTACGCGAAAAGAGGATTTGCTCGTTTTAATCATGTCAATTTGGACATTTGTGACGGGCGGTACAATTAATAAAAGAATGTGACCATTGGAGTCAACCTAGGATACATAAATCTAATGGATTGTCATAATTCCACTACAATTCACAGAATTTAACTATTTTTGTACACAATCTAGGAGGCGACTGACGCATATTTCATGAATACACAGTATTAACCACATCTTCAATTTTTTGGTAGATGTACACCGTTCTGGCCGAATATGAAACAAGTCCTTTTTACTGACTTCACATAATATTTATTGAAAATAAATATTAGGTCCTGACATATGAAATTGGCGTTTTGTCGTACTGGCCACTTTGATCTCAAATATCTCTTCTTTGGTTAGGGGTTCCAATTTCAAATTTATACAGCAATTTATTCATACATTTGTATTTCGAAAACCGTAATTCATTTGTTTTGTCCTCGTTTGGTTTTTTCTTTGCGTCACGCAGTTTACAAAATGGAAAACTTGAAATATCGCGTTATTTACGAGTACGAGTTCCACCGTGGTACCAGTGCTGCAGAAACGGCTCGAAGGATTAATTATGTGTATGGCGGCGGTGACGCAAAAGAAAACACAGTGCGTTTTTGGTTCCAACGTTTTCGTTCTGGAAATTTCGACCTGCAGAACAAGCCCCGTGGACGGCTGGAGGCTAAAGTTGCTAATGAAGAATTAAAAGCTATTGTGGAAGCAGATCCAAAGCAAACCACGTCCGAGTTAGCTGCAGGCTGCGGTGTTAGTGATAAAACTGTTTTAATCCACTTGAAGCAAATTGGAAAGGTGAAAAAGCTTGAAAGGTGGGTACCTCATGAATTGAGTGCAGAAAACCGACAAACGCGCGTCAACTGCTGCGTTACATTACTCAACCAGCAAAATATTGAAGGGATTTTAAATTGGATCTTTCTGATATTTCCCTTTGGTCTCTTAGTTCCAAATTCCTGTTCTGCCCAATTCGACTTCAGCACCTTGTAACAAAACAAGGTTCCTGAGTCATTAGCGGTGTGGGGACCGGGAGCTCATCTCATTTTCCAAAACTTATTGAAGCGTTTGATCGTTTCAAAAGGCACGTGCCCGGTAGTTCGTTTTAAAGTATATAATATTAATTTAAATAAAACATATTAAACAACAGGTTTTTACGCCCTAAAATGTTTATTTGGTTTTTTAAAATTTCTTTTGTTTATAATTAATATAAGTAGGTTACCTCCGTATAGTTGTCATAGTTTTCGAGGCAAACCGCTTTCATTTTTCAATTACAGGACAGAATCAGTTTATTTGGCCGCTAAAACACTACAGATATGGATTTTCCACCATGTCCTATTTTGGCCTATATTTTAATACCAAAATATTTACGATTTACATGCTTGTTCGCAATCGCACGGGAAGCAAAACATTCAACCTGCAAAGAGGATCACGGGCCGTAGCTAGTATTCCGTAACCAATAGGTAGATATCAGGCTGCGAGAGGCTTATTTAAACCTCCGTTGCCGGTTATTTACTAAGGTGTTTTTTTATAAATTCTCCGGCTTGTACCTGGTTGACCTTGACACTTGTTTGCTCGGATACTCATTTGTTTCTGTTTAGTTATACGCTTTTGCGATGTCCATTTGATCTGCATATTATTGATCGAACAAGCTAACAGTTTTTGCTTCGAGTTTGGCAAAATGCTCTTTCGTCTGTCAGTTTGTAGGCATGGATGTTTGTCTGGTCCGCAAGATATTTCGTACTCGCGAGCAGGTCGTAGTTTCCAACCAATCTTGACGAAACTAAGTGTATAGGTTTTACAAATTTTAGATTTTTTTATCGACGGCGATTTTCGTTTGGTCGGGTATTTCTTTTAAAAAAGGGGAAAGTTTCGTAGACAATCCAAATACTGCGACGATTGTGTTACTCATGAAAGAAAGTCTAAAATACTGTGGCAAAATACACGAATGCAAGGAAAGGTATCCGTGCTAACCAAAACTATTATTTAATATCCATAAATATTGAAAATGTGAAAAGTGGCATCATAATCACGTGGTACAATAACCTTATTTCAAAGAGTTTAACAGACTTTTTATTCCTCTTACATTTAGAAGCTAGAGATAAATTAGTGTGGTCGCGAGGTCAACAGTTCGCAGAACTAGGTACTAGTATTTAATATTGAAAAATATCCTTTATAAACCATCTTATTATAAATTTATTTCCGCAAAGTAACGCCTGACTCCATCAATTATAACCGATATTTTATTTCAGTGGTGTAAATAAAGAGTTTTGTAACTAAAGTTTTACGAACAGTTGACATCGTGGGAACAAACTTGTTTACGATCCCTGACATCTTAGAATTTTGTTCTTTTGTGATTTTTTTTCATTATGTGCACTGTAGCAAACTTCCCCATCAATTTCGAAAACCATCCCTTAGAGGATATTATCTTAAAATCCTCTGAGTATTTTTAAATAAGTTTTGTCATATTTAGTTAAAAACGCATCGGCAACGGCAGCGCAGAAGTACCGATAAAACACCACTACGTACCAGTACTTTATTTATTTATTACGAGTACTATGCTATTTACAGGAAATCCTAAAGTATTACAAAATAATTTTAGTTTGCATTAGATATACGTTTAATAAAATAGATGTCATATAGTAGTACAATCACCAGGATTTATGGCATGTAATACGCCCACCTTGCTCGGTAAGCATGTCATTGATACCTATCACTCTAGGTGTGGTCGTTGTCCTTTATGCGCTTACGCGCCAACTTCCAGCGGAATAGCCCGTTTCGTATTCATCTTTGCTTCAATGTTCAACACATAATGAGGGAACATAATTCAATACTAATGTTCCGCGACCCAATATGATCAAGAATACCGCAAGTTTCTTTCTTTTTGTCGTAATATTTGACTCTTTCAAATATAACGTCTGATATTAATTGTATTCTTATTGTAAGATAATCAATAAATTACAATTCTTTCTGACAGTATGAGGCTTTAATAGGTTTTGTCTTCTATGCAAAGAGCATTGGATTTCTTACCTAGACCCGGGTAAATAGGTACCTTGTAAAAAAAAGTGATGATGTAAAGTCTGATTCCGACGTATAGTCACCTAAACCGTCCAGTATCAAATACATAGTCCACTTCTGGAAATGTCCTTTGGTATGATAATCGTCTAGTCGTAAGTGCTTAACTCTGTCTAATCATAAATTGTCTAATTTGGTACTGTCCAGCCGAACTTATTTCTGGACTACATGTTGGGTTACGAGATTTTCGACCATATCGTTCGTATACTTTGTTGTATTCGGGGCCAATGATCTCTGAAGTCTAAAATGAAGGTTTACTGACACTCATAATCATAATCATTTTATTTGTTAAGCCAATTTACACGTCAATAAAAAAAAATATGAAATTAGTAATTAAATTACAAAAATATATAGTTATAATAAACAATATCAGGTTACACTAATTAGGTCAAATTTAATCTAATTAGAGGTCGAAATTGACAATATATACATTTTTTTATGAGTTTCAGTTTAGTTGTACAAATTCTTTGATGCTATAGAAAGAGTGCTCGATAAGCCAGTGTTGGAGACGGTTTTTTAAAAATATGCAAATATTCACTTATTACTAAGGTCGAAAATCTTATAAACCTAATTTTTCCACTAGTATTCGTTAATGGACTCTTTTTCGACTATCTTTTGTATTACAAAAAAATATTCATCGTGAGTGATTAGGCCGCTTGAAACCAAGTCGAGAAAGAAAAAGTAGTTAGTAAAAGTTATCCTTTTTTACTATATTGACCTCGGAATTCTGCGTCACTGAGCCCTAGATAGAGCATGCCTAGTCTGATACACATTGACTCTCAAGTCAAGGTTCTTTCTATTTGGTTTCACCGACGCTCTTTTGATGCTGATTGCATGCTGATTTGTTTCATTTTGATGCTCACTTGTTTTCTACGATTTTCATTTGTATGAATTGGACCACTGAACTCTCAAAAATGATATGGTCCAACTATTTAAAAGTTGGACAACCCCCTGCAAAAAAGACCCATGGTCCATCTAGATAGATAGAGTAGTTGACTTTTTCGCAACATAGCTCATAAGTTGACTCGCAATCTAGAAATTGATGCGGATAATTGCAAGAAATATTTAACTGATGGAATATTTCCCGACGTATTGAAATCGGGTAGGGTCATACCACTTTTAAAAAAGGGATACTGATAATATTAGTAACTATAAACCAGTCTGCATTTTGACAACTTTATCAAAAATTTGAGAATCTATTATTAAATTGAGAATTGTTAAATACTTTGAAGAAAATAATTTACTTACAATGTCACAGTTTGTATTCAGAAAAGGCCGCTCCACAGAAATGGCTATAGGAAAAGTGGTATATTATATTCTTGAATCCTTGGATAAGTCGATTAAATGTGGCAGTGTATTTTGTGATCTTTCAAAAGCTTTTGATTGTTTGGTGCATGATATATTGATTTTAAAAATGAAATATTACGGATTTCAAGGTCCTGCCTTAAATATGATGATAACTTACTTACAGACCCGTAGCCAAATTGTCTCTGTAAATGAAGAAATTTCTACAGAGGGTACGATGTCAATTGGTGTACCACAGGGCTCTATTTTAGGGCCAGTCTTGTTTTTGATTTATATTAATGATATAACCAACGCATTGCCGAGTTGGGCTCACGTAAATTTATTTGGAGGTGACACATGTGGGTATCAGAGACAAATGTAAATTTAATTTAGAAGATAAAGTTAATACAGTTATGGAATTTTTAAAGGAATGGTTTGACGCAAATGGTTCTTAACTCTGATAAAACCATCTCAATGCAGTATCAGTCAAGGTTAGGTAGTTTTGGGAATTCTATTAGTAAAACAAATATATTTCTAGGTTATACAATTGATAACACAATTATTCATAAATCTCACATCGATAAAATTTGCAAGAAAATGGCAAGTGGTAATTATGCCTTATTTAAACTCAAGGCATTATTGGATAAAAAGTAGCTCATCTTTGTCTTTTATGCATACGTTCATTCTATAATAAGATACGTTATAACTGTTTGGGGAAAGGCTAAAGATATCATAAAAGTATTTAAATGTTAGAAACAATCTATAAGAACAATGAATGGTTTGAAAAATGTAGTCCTGCGAGAATACACTTTAAAAATGATAAAATAATGACACTTATATCACTTTATATTTATAGTAGTTTATTAGAAGAACTCGAGGATAGGGAAATACCGGAAAAATTAATTTAAACACGCGATTGACTGCCTGTGTACAAAAATAAATATTTTTTGAAAGAAATCCTTTTCATAAACTCAGTGAATATATGTCAATGCAGCTTGTGAAATCGTCGTTCTTGAGTTACAACAACTATTACAAAATGTTACTAATAAGTAAATAAATAAATCACAATGTAAATAATTATATAATATAATAATTTTTTAATCTGAGAACTATAAAAGTGTTTAAATAAGTTTAAATGTTTAGTTTTTTTTAGTAATATAAATTAAAATGTAACAAGACTTGCCTGTAATGAATGTTATTTAAAGGTCAATAAATATTTCTTATTCTTATTTTATTCAACTATTGGACAATGTAGGACGTGTGCATTAGACATTTTTGGACATATGTCATAAACAGTCACTAGACGTAATCAGACTTTACTAACTTACTTTGAAATTAGGCAGTTTATCACACTGGACATTCTCTGTCTGAACGTTTTTTTCTTACTTTGTTTTATTCTGTCTGTATAAGTTATTCGGTTCTATATGTAATAACTCCATTCTATTTAAATATCGCATGTAAAATACTTTATCTATGTGTTCATTACTCTTGTTGTGCTATTTATTATCTACCGTTATATTGCTATCCGTGATATCATATAATTGGCTGTATGTATTTATTTTATTCTATTGTGATTATAACGCAGTTGAATGTCCTACAAAAAATAAAACGCTGTCTAGGATTCTCATGTCTGCAGCACCAGTAACGTCATTCTAAACCTTTCGACAAGATATAGGGTTAGCGAAGTGCACATAATATGTATTTCGTCAGAATTAGGAACAAGTGTGTCGTAAACGGTAACAAAAATATATATTTATTATATTTTTGTTTCACTTGCACAATGCAAATCCTACTTGTAATCATGCCTAAATGATGTGCAAAAATTTCTTGTGTTGAATATTTTTAAGACATAACTTTAAAGGTAAAATAAAAAGATCAGTGGCAATACAAAACATATTTAAAACTGTTAAAATGTATTGAAACGTCACCTCCTTTATAAAACACAACTCCAAAAGGTTGAATGAGTTGCATGGGTTAATAATATGGATTAAATAATCCATATTCATAATTCGTCTTGACTGTATTATAAGAATATATTTACTTCTCATTTTTCATCTTGATTCAATTTCTTCAATGTGTTCTATATTCGGTCTATGTCAAATTTAAAGTAATTACTATTAAAAATCATGGACAGCAGCATATAAATATTTTTTAAATCGGTTCAGCCATCACTAAAAAATTGCATTTTTAAAATCCGGTATATAGTAAACAATAACAAGAACTCGAATGTGTTTTACCGGTTTTTACTATGCGTGCACGTAAAACGGAAACATGCGAGAATGTACACATTATAAGCACCGGCAAATAATCTTGACGATTTTTTGCTCTCTTTGGCGGATCGTAGGGTACGTGGTAAGGATTTCGTCGTGACGCGACGGATCATTCGTCAATTAAACTTGCACCTCAAAATGTCTCATATAGTACGCGGCAAACAGCTTGACCTTGAGCGAGACGTGTTGTACTGTTCGTACTTACCAAACTACCCGTGAGAGTGAAAGGGACGATGCCTTTCATCTTGGTCTAGTTATTTGCCGCGTACTGTACTAGTCGCTTTCAGTTGAAGATATTTGCCGGGCACTGTACTTCAATTGTGTTTGTTTCTAGTGGCGGCGAGGAGAGCTCCGGCACGGCAACGTGTCCCATCGCAGCGTCGGCGGCGGCACCGGCGGCATGGCGAGGCACCAACGACAGCGCTACCGACTACTGTCGCCGCGGCAATACACCCGCTGCATACGGCAGGTATCAGCGAAATAACTCCACCGCACCCTATTCTACGCCACCTTCTAACATCGAAAGGTAAACATGCAACCATCATTCCGTAAACAAGGACACTCGTTAAACACTGCTGGAAAGGAGAGTACGTCTTTCCGTGCCAGCGAATTATAATTGATATACAGGGGTATCTGTTAATGTGTACCTAATAAAGTAAAAGCAGGACACTGAACCTACAACTTATTGAAGGAACTAGGTTTTCGAGAAAAAAAAACAATTGCTCCATTTATTTTGTAGACGACGATACAATTTCTCTAAGATGACATCTGTTTTTTTATTGAATTCCATACTCGTATTAGTCTCGAAGTGAATGTTTGTCATGATGAATACAGTGATGTCTCTTAAGTTTAGTACAAACCTTACCGATGATTGTGCATTTAACTTATACATACTCGTAGAGAAACACCTCGATCTGTTCTGAACAGCCCAATAATTTCAAACATTCTAGGTCCTACAATCTAGTAACGGGTTAGTATTACTGGTGTGATAGTGGTTATTTTCGGATTTTAAAATGTGTTTTAAAATCCGACTTACTACGTCTAGTATCATTATGAGTAAGGTACTCGTAGTTATTTTACTATTATATCTTTGGTGCTTTTGTGCTCGTTTTAAATAAATGTAGGTTTCGGCGCTGTAGTAATTTATATGCCTGTTAGGTATGTATATATAAAAATTGATGATCGATATTATATTATATGTAGGAACAGTACCTAGAGAGTACAAAATTATTAGACTTTTAAACAGATGTTGTTTGCTATGTACCTAAGTAGGGTTCAATATGGTACTTCAAACTACGTTTCAACTTGTTACATTTCGACTATTCGATACATATAACATTCGCCCTAACGTTCTATGTTTCATAGGACTAAAGTTAGTTTTTTCGATGGTTTACTTCACCTGAACACATACCAACTAATACGTAATATGTGTTTAGGGGCAGAACATTAATCCAAAAATTGAGTGGCTAACACATTCATTTTCATTGTCTTATTTTTGCTTTATGTGTTTCTTTTCCTTCATCTAACCTATTTGTGACTAAAACTCTGTTTGTTTCTTTGTGTTATTAATATAGTTTTAAATGTATGTTTGAATTAAAATTAACGCGAATTCACTGTAGACCTGAAAATACTTTGAATTTCAAAATAGTTTCAAATATTAAGTGTCTCAAAAGTAATCTATAAGTTAAACAACCACTTTAAATCTTGTGAACAATAAAACTTTAATTGTAAACAAATAATAATTTTACAAATATGTACATTTTACAAAAATAATAAGAAATCCGGAAATTGCAAGCAAAAGTTATTGATAGCAAATTTTCGGTAGGTAATTTGTGCACGATTTAAGTATAATATGGCACTTCGTCAAATACCTACTTTCGAACACTTATCGACAGCTTTTGCATAAAACTCGAGCCAAGCCCCGCCGTGTTGTCATTTAATTTTTTGGCTGTTTAATTACACAACGCTCTTTTTGTGCTCTTTAGTTGTGTCTAGCAAGGACAAAATAATGATGACGAAATAATGTGCGGCACATATGTGTGTTGTGTATAGGACGACACCGCATCACCGATGGTACGCGGGCAGCGAGCGCGCAGGCGGCGAGAGCACGCCCAGCACGCCCGGCGGCGGCACCGAGAGCGGCCGACGGCGGAGACTGTCCGGCTCCGCGTCCTCGCGCTCCGACTCCAGCTCGCCCGAGCCCAGCGACACGTCGCGTGCCTCTACGCCGCAACACCAGGCGCCCGCCTCTCTGCACAACAACCATCGCACCGTCTCTGCTCTTTCGCACCAGGTAAAGCACGGGCGACACGCCTCACACACCGACTTCGATTTCCGCCGATATCCAACGTTCACGCTCTTATTGTCCCGACAGTGGCCCTCTACGGCGAACGGAAGACCGTTGTCCATCTGCGTCAGAAACCTTCCTACGCGCTCCACCGACAGCTCTCTTAAGGATGGTCTCTATCACGAGTACAAGAAACACGGAAAAGTGGTATGGGTCAAGGTCGTTGGTCAGAACGCCGACCGGTATGCGGTGGTCCGCTTCAAGAAGCCGTCCGACGTAGAGAAAGCTCTGGAGGTCTCGCAAGACAAGCTATTTTTCGGATGCAAGATCTCGGTCGCCCCGCATCAGAGCTGCGATGACGACACGGAAGCGACCAAACCTTACGAGACCGACATCGACGAATACCATCCGAAGGTATGCGAGGAGAAAACACTGAACGTTCTCTCGTCGGACTTACCTTTTCGAAACTTAGAACGATATCTGTTTTCGCAGGCGACGAGGACGCTGTTTATCGGCAATCTAGAAAAAGACGTCACGCAACAACAGCTGAGGGACAAATTCAAGCATTTTGGCCGAATAATAGAAATCGACATCAAAAAAGGCAGTGGCGGAGGCGCCGGTTACGCTTTCTGTCAATACGCGTCGATATCGAGCGTCGTAGAGGCGATACGAGCCATGGACGGCGAGTACGTGGGGGGCTCGCGAGTGAAGCTCGGCTTTGGCAAGCCGGTCGCCACCGCTTGCGTGTGGGTAGACGGCCTCACCGAGCACACGGAGAAACAGGTAAATATCGCGGCGCTAGGTCTCACGGGCGCGGCCGGCCATCCGGTCTCGTGCAGATATCTCGGTGTGACGGGTGGCACGCTCCTACAGAGTTCCGTGCACGCATCTGTGCAGGTACTGGGCGCGGTGTCGCGGTGCGGCGCGGCGACGTCGGTGTGCGTGGACCGCGCGGCGGGCGCGGCGCTCGTGCACTTCGAGCAGGCGTGTGCGGCCGGCGCCGCCGTACGCGAGCTACGCCGCGTGGCCGCCGCTGCCTCGGCCGCCGAGCCCGACCACCCGCGCCTTTGTGTCGACTACGCGTCCCGGGAGTGCCAGGTACGTACCGCGCCTCCACCACACCGACGCGCCGCACCACTTACATTACCCGTACCCGCTGCCGAGATACCCGCGCGATACACCCCATGCCACCGCCCGACATTCGACATTAACCATACTTTTCATCGGCAGGACGCGTTTTACGAGCAACTGGAGAAGCACGGCGGCTCGGCGGCGCTAGCGGGCTCGGAACGGCTCAGCGGCGACGTTTCCACACGATACCCGCCGTCCACCCGACACGACTCAATAAGGTTAGTTGCTGTCGATCCTCGATAACCAGTGCACACTCCCGACGAAAACGTTCTCCGGAGACCGGTTCGATACGAGGATAATACGGCGAATGAAGGTACGCGTTAGTTAGTTAGTATGGAAAACCCGGCCCGCATCCCGCGTGGACCGCGAACATTATTTGCCATTGCATAATGATGTGATGTGGTGATGGCTTCCAGGTACGAGGGGTGCGGGTCGCGGTCGCGTGCTTCCAGCTACGGCCGCTCGTCGTCGCGCACGCCGCGCTACTCTGCGCTCGAACACTATGACCCTGTCGACTACGTCGCCGACCGACGCTACAGGTATACTAAAAACCGGTCTAGCAAACAGTAGACATGACAATGCCAAATTCAAAAAATTCTACCTCAACGTTGTGCTGATTATCTATTCTTTTTCCGCAGAGTATATGACGAAACGGGAACTAGTCCACCGCTAGAGGAAACCCCTTTTGAGGATAGACTGCAATCGGTCGTGGTGTCGCCGCACCGAGCGAGGCGGCATCGCCGGGACTCTAGCCCGGAGGACCGTAAACACTCGAAGGTGAGCTGTTATGGGGAGGTATATCAAGGAACCCCTGACGATAGTCACTTTATTTGAGTACCTCAACTGGCAACATTACCATATTTTTTTATATTTTGTCATATTAATCCAACATGGTGTTTGTTTAGAAAGGTTTTAATAGATACATTCTGTTAAGAAGATCTTTTTGTATCGGTTCGCCGATTAAGTTTTTGCTAAATCTTGCATAGAATCCTTAGAATATCTGAAAATGTGCAGTAGTTGACACGTTTTTGGTAATTTTACCATGCCTACAGTTTACTTACAACACATGTAGCAGACTACAAACAAATCTATACTTTGACTTTAAATCATATGAAGATATATTATATACAATTCAATATAGTTCACATACCAGAACCTTGGTTTTCTGTGAATAATATCAAATTTATATCAATAGCGCCGCGAGCAGAATTGACCATATGAAATAAAAATCACATTGCTTGACAGATAACGGAGTTACCAGCTAGAATCTTTTTTTGGGTTACCAGCTAGAATCTTTTTTTGGGATATGGGAACTGTCGACCTCACAACCACGATATTTGTAGCGCAACTTTATAATTCTTTTTAAAGAAAGATAATGATTTTGATTTAAAAACAAAACTACTTTACCTATTTTGATAAAATTAAGCACTAAAGAGGACTTAAAAACAATGATTTTTCAAATCGGTTCAGCTGGCGACAGAAATATTTCGAAAAACTTACACCTACACGCGAGTACTAAATTATAGGAGACATATTAACATACTTACTGATAGACGAAAGGTAAATGCTGGACCCGATGCAGAGACGCTTCGCTCGTTCGGTCTATAATACGAACACGTTTTGTCGTTACAGGAGCGACATCGCAGTGCCGGTGGCAGTGCGAGAAGATCTAGATCCGGATCGGCGAGCAGGGAACGACACACGACTCGTAGAAGACACCGCCGTCGACACGACGGGTCGGGGTCACGCGCGGGGACCCCGCTGCGCGACGAGCCGGACGCACTGCCCGCTGAGCCACGCCGACCACCGCGCGACCGCCCGCCGCTACCGATGTGCCTGCCGCTGCCCAAGTTCGCGGCACAACTGCTTCGCGCGGCGCCTCTCACCCCGCGTCCCGCGCCGCAGCCCGCACCTGCGCCTGACTCGCCACCAAGACCGCCCTCCGTGTCGTCGTCGAGCGGCGGCTCGGCTCCTCATTCGCCGTCTCTTGAGGAGCGAATCAGAAGCCTCGACGAAAAGTATGAGAAGTGGAGCGGGTCGCGGGCGCTGGCCGATGCGCCAGACCGCGCGCGTCTCCGCCATCGTCTGCTTGAAGTCGACATCAATGAAGTGAAGCCCTCAGAGGTGGTGAGCGCGCTGCTCGCCAAACGTTCTGTGTTCGACGAGGACTCGGAGCGGTTGGAGAGTGTGGTGCGTGCGCCAAGCCCCCCGGACAGCCGCGCAAGGCCCTCCGCGCCGCGTTTGCCGCGGTATCCACCGCCCCCAGCGCACCCTCCTCCACCGCCCGTCACGCACACTGTGCCCAACCACCTACCGCCCGAATTCGACGCATTAGACCGCCCTTCGGATCCTCGTCTAAACAGACCCGAAAGGCCGTGTCGCCTAGAAAAATTGGGTAAGATCAATGAGAGCGATTATGGAGAATGTCGACCTCGCCCACGGACGCCCTCGACGGATCGATCGCAGCCTGAACTTTGTGAACGGAAGTCTCCATCCGCCTTAGTTGATGGCGATACTGAATCGAGAAGTCGGGACTCCGCTACCGGAACATGCGATGCGGAAAGCAAATCTTCTTTCGACACCGACGACAAGGATTCTCTTGAACTCCTAATAAAGAGAGAGAGATCGAATTCATCAACTTCGGATAGTCTATTGACTGGGAAGAGTGAATGTGTCACTATGATTCCTCAGTTGCAAAACCCTAGTGACCAAATTGAAGAAAACAAGAGGCCCGAAGATAGTACGCTCCTATTTAATTTGGATCAAAAGTGTGTTGGTGACATTATGGATGCAATGTTAAAGAAAGTAGAACATAGTCAAAAAGTAGAACCTCATATAGAGAAAATTCGCAAAGTGACAAATGATAATAAATTTGAACTATGTGAACAAAGTAAACCTAGTTTATTAGATAGTGAATCTAAATTATCAATATGTGAAAATGCAAAGATTTCAGAACCCGTTAAGGTTAACATGTTTAACCAAAGTCTAACAAGTAACGATTCCATCGATTATGAACTTCAGCTCCATAATAAAATGTCATCTAATCTTTCAAAGAATCTTAAGGAGAAAGATATACCCGAAATTAACAAATGTGACAAAGTCGACAGAGACAGATTGAATCACAATATATCACAAGGATATTCAAGCACTAAACTTGAAAAGGAAAACATTCACTTAGATAAACATCATGAAAAAGACAAGCAAATGTGTAACATTAATTTGGTTGTAGAAAAGAAACTAACAGACGCCGAAAAAAATATTGAAGATCGACTAGTGCGAAACGAGCGTGATAAAGCAAGACATAACAAAGAACGTATAGTGAAGGAAAAACAAGAAAGTGAAAAAGATAAATGTAAAAGTAATAGAACTGATAAATACTTTGACAAAAGTGACAGAAAATCAAAAGAAGAACACACGGAAAAAATTCAATTCGACAAAATTGATAAAATTAAAATTGAAAAAGAATCAGAAAAACATTTTAAAGAAAAAACTGAATCTGATAGATTAAAACATATAGAAGAAAAACCACGACATGAACACCACAAAAAAGATAGATCGGAAAAAGACAAGAAAAAAGAAAATGAAATAGAATCAACCCATTCCAAATCAAAGAAGGATGACAAACACAAATCAGAAAAGCAAAAGAAAGAAGTAGATTTAAAGAAAGAAATTAAAAAAGAATCAGACCCCATAAAAAGTCGCAAGTCTTCCCGGGACGAATCAGTAAGGGAAATATGTCGTAAAGATTCTACTGATTCTTCTACATCAAGAGCTTCACATGAATCCTCAAAGTCAAAAGAGTTGGATAACCACGATTTAAAAGAAGATATTAAGCCCAGAGTCAAACTAACTGATCTGTTTTTTAAGCTCGATGCTGATAAAGATTCCAAATTGGATCCTTCAGTTAAAATAAAAACTGAAATCAAAGAAGATAAAATTTCGCCTATTGTATCAAAATTACATGATGTCCCAGAATTCAACATTAAACCTAAAGCTGAAGTTATTGAAAAGCACAGACACCATTCTGTAGATTCTCCCAATGTCGATGTGAAAAGAAAAGAACGTTTAAATTCGTGTTCTAGCCTTCCACCTAACATAGGTCACAAAAGAAGGATATCGTCACATGATACTTTTGATTCTATGTGTGATGAAACTAAAAAAAATAAAATCGAGCCAAAGCTTCCTGAGAGGAGAGATTCTAAAGATTCTCGAAGCGGAGACAAACACAAAACAGCTAAATTTAGCAAAGGTCACTTCGCTAAAATTATAGAAAGTAAAACCAAAGACGACAAAAAAGGGCAAGTTAAACCTCCAGATGAACATTTAACAGATTTTAAGGGTGTAAAAAAAACTGTAAAAGAGGATAATAATGAATTTGTGAATAAAGAAAATACTGAAGAAGCTCATAATAATTTAGATTTTCTTGCTCTATTTGAGCTGAGATCAAGTGAAGAAGATGAAAGACAAAAGGCTCTTAGGAAAGAAATGAAAGAAAAGAAGCGCATTCAACAGTTGCAACAAATTCAAGAACTTCAAATGCAACAAGATGCTATGCAGCAGGGAGAGTTAATCGCTAAGTTTAAAGATGATCGAAAACCTAAATTAGATGAAAAGAATAAAAAGGATGCCGCTCGAGAAAAAAGATTTTCAATTGACCGCAAAAGTCGTGATGAGAAAAATGATATCAGTAAAAAGAAGAACCGTAAACTAAATCAGAGCAGTGAAACTTCAGATTCAGACGAACCGAAAAAGCATTCGATCTTTGATATTATTGACGATGGTCCAACATACATCTCAATGTACGACAAAGTTAAAGCCCGTTCCTGCAAAAATATGCAGAAACAAGAAGAGGAAAAACGCCAGGAAAAAATAAAAGCTAAATTTAGCCAATTAAAACAAAGTAGAGCGAAACGTGAAGAGAAGAAACGTTCCAGCTGGGACGAAGATAGTGATTCAGAAAGTGATGCTCGTAGAAAACCTCAAAAGTCGTCTCTAGATAATTCTTCAGATGAAGAGAGAACACCCAACAAGAAACCAGAAAAGCTTCAAACATCCAATATTGAGTTTGATGAGATCAAAACTGAAGATTACTACAGTGCGTCTAATGAGGATGCCCGTAATAAGTTAGCACGCAAAAATTCAAGAACTCGAATAATGTCAGATTCATCTGATGATGACACTTCTAAAAGTAAAAGTCCTAACTATATCAATGAATCGAAAAAGATTTCTTCTATGGAATCTTTAGCAAACAAACATGATGCCATAAAAATATTCGATGACCAGTTAAAGAAGAACTCATTGTTGAATTTATTTGGTAAGAGTGACAGTGACGATAGTAAACTCAAATCAAATCATGAAAACGATGCCAGCGGTTATAAATTACCAAGCTATAAACCAGTTTTCCATGATTTGTCTTCAGAGAGTGAATCTGTAACATCAAATAGAAATGCTGGAGAATTTCGCAGGAAGCATAAAAAGAAACCGAGGAAGCACAAGTCGACATATTCCGACGAAGAAAATAAAATTGATCATAGTGACAGTGGTGTGCCAGATAGTGAAAACCGCCAAAAAAATATTGAAAGACAACGACGCCATAGCAGTAAAAAAGATAAAAGAAAGGAAAAAAGTCGTGATAGCATTGATACAGACGATGGCCGCGATGATAAACAAAAACATAGAAGGGAAAAAAGATCCCCGGACAATATTAGCTTTGAATTTGGATGCGATATTGTAACTAGCAATAAAAGGGACGGGAAAATGGAGGATATTTTTGGACCCTTATCGGACGTATCAGATAATGACACTATAGAACCTCTAAATAAATCGGATATGTCTTGTCCTGATTTCGATTCGTTCAAAGGCAGGTTGAGCAGTACCGACGCGAAGCTAAAAGAAAAAGATGACATTAGACGGAAAAGAGAAAGAAGGCGTAAAGAAAAGCGATGGCTTAGTAGAGAAGACGAAAACAGCTTGGATATGGATGCAGTTAGCAAAGCCATTGAAGCTAGACTTTTTGCCGAATCTTTGACTGATGATGATACCAGGATACGCATGGAGACGTCAGAGGATATAAGAAGGGAAAGTAATGACAAATATACGGATAATAATTTGATAAATGATGTAGGCAAGTTAACAAATAAACACGACAAAATAAGAAGAGATAGTAGAGAGAAAAAGAAGAAAAAGAAAAGAAGCAAAGAAGATCGGCAAAACCGTAAAGATCATAATGCGTATCATCATATGGAGTTGTTTGAAAAATCTGATAATGAAATCACTGAAAGACCTATTCTAGATAGTATGACTAACACCATGTTATTGGATATACCACTCCCTAATGATGCACAAGTCGTCGACGACAAAACTGATGACGTAAAATCTTTATTAGAGTCTCCTAGTTTGCCTAGATTGACAGAAAGTCCGCCAATTTCAATGCAGCCCATTCAAGATATTGATAAAAAAAGTCTGGTTTTAAGTAATTCTACAGATAGCAACATTTTAGGTGAAGATGTTGATAATACTTATGTAAACAATAAAGATATTGAAATAGAACAGATTCCTATGCCGCCGCCGTTTGAAAATATTGTTCAAGATATTAGCGAAGTTCCTTTGCCAGCAGAACCTGAACCCATTAAGTTGGATGATAAGAAGGCAGATAATTTTGTAGCCACTCTGAGCAGCGATAGTGATCTCAGCGAAGACGCTGTTCGTAGTATCTCGGCAATGGAAACCAATGCTGATAAAGTAGAAATTGATGGAGCAGCAGATAAAGTTATTGACAAGGTTGAGTTTCCATCATCAAAAGTAGAAAAAAAAATTGAAGAGAAGCCCAGGGCCATTATATCACAAGAAGAGACTGAAGACGCGGTAGCTGCTCTTTTAGGTGAGAGCTTTGGCGGTAAAATAGATGCATTTTCCAATTACGAAGAACCTGAAAGTAATTCTGAACACTCTAATGAAATTGAAAATACTTCGCTAAACACGGAAATCATTCCCGAGGAGGATGCTGAAGAAATGAGGCAAGCTGTGCAAAATTTAAACGCATGTGAAATGGAAATGAAACCTGAGACCCCAGTTTCCGATAATGACCTACTGTTAATCGACACTGATACGGAGGAAGCAGATGAAACTCCCCATGACACTCCAGAAAAGCAATCCTTAAGTGTTGTTGCTGCCAAGGTTGCAACATCTACAAGTAGCGTTGAGCACTCTAAGACCGTCGATGAGCCCATTCAAGTATCTGTCACAAAATCGTCGGTTGAACCACATTCAGTTAAGCAACATTTGGTTGAGGCAGATAAATCAAAGGAAACAGATGTTAAAATTCATCTCCCAAGACGTGAAAATGTTCAGATAATTACGTCCTCAGCCACACCCGTTATAACTTCGTGGACATTAACAAACAACAAGAACAACAAAATACCTGAGCCACATGTTTTAAATATGCATGCCAATATGTCAGCGAGCAAAGACAAAATTGATAACAAACAAGCACATATAACTACTAACATCGTTCAAATAAAAGGTTCACAAACACCGAGCGTGCAAATAAATAATATCGTGCGGCCTCTTGTAACATCTGCAAGAGGGACTGCACCTTATCAAGTTATAAGCCATATGGTTCGTTCCCAAACATCAAATATGCAGCCGCCAACCATAAAAATACCAGAACCTCACGTTTTATATCAGAAACCACAGGGGATTGTCATATCTCCAAGATTGGCTAATGATCCTAGAATACAAAGCCCTAAAGCTAGCCCACAAAGTGATGGTATGACGTCTCCGCGTTTGTCAACAGTGCCGGTCCTGACGTCTCCGCAAAATTTAAATTCGTCGAGCCTGGCGTCACCAAACTCGATTCATCAAAGATCTCCTGGTCAAGTCACAGTTGTAAGAGTACAACAACCACCCTTGAGTCCAATCCAGGCAATGCACTTGCCACCAGGAACGATGGCTATGGTATCCCCTAATAGACCTAACTCAGTTTTAGTGCAAACTCAAGGATCTCCTCTACACCACCATAACAGATTGCCAGTCACTCCAATTTTGACTCCAATTCCCAAACAGATAAATGTTCTCCAACAAAACAAGGGAGTAGCCGTAAATAGTTCACCATTGCTGACCCAACAAAAAATTTTAACAGGAGATGGTAGAAAAACCGAGCTTAGAAATGTATCAGATAATAAAAATGATAATGCCAAAATAATTCTGTCTCCTACAAGTTTACAACACAGCACGAATCCTACAGTGATGGCACAAAATCGTTTGATATCCATGCAGAATGCTGTACATCTTGGAAATATAAATTCACCTTTACACTTGAACAACAAGTTCGTGATAAATAAGATGAGTGCTATAAATGACAAAAGAGATCACCCTCATCAAAAAGTGTCTGAACACGGAGGCCATTCACCATTTGTTTCAACGCCCATCATACATGTGGCTGGAGTCAATCATTCTTCTCCGTCCATTATTCAAAGTAACACAAAATCGGTTGTGTGTAATCTACAAGAAGCCAGTAATATCAGTAGAGGGCCAGGTTCTAACGTAATACATACTTTGAATTCACAAAGGCTGCTTGCACCCGTATCTTTGAACAATGTAAGACAATTAGATGTCACCAAAGTGTCTCCATCTGTTCTATCAATGGCCACTATACGGCCCTCGGCGGTACTGACTAAACTGGATTCAAATAATATCACAACAGTAACAACTTCAAATGTCACAAATGTAACCCCAATATTAATCAAATCTGGTGCTACCATAGGAACAATAAGAATTAATACGAAATCAGACATAGATACATTTCAAATCCATGGTTCGGCAATACCTAAAGAAACCAAGTCTGACGATAAAATGAACAAGAGTTCTTCGCCAGTGCTGGACAATGAAGCATTTAAGCCTAAAACATTTGCATTGAAATCAGAGAGTTACAACAAACCAAATCAAATGTTGCAAACTCCAATAGACGGAAATAAACCAAAATGCGAAACCGATTTCGAAGAGTTATTAAAAGACAACACTAATAAAATCATAATCGCAAAAGATCCAGAGAAGAAGGTAGAAATTAACGTCGATAAAACTACAACTATATTATCACCAGCCTTAAAGAGCAATGAGAGGTTGCATTTAACAAATATTGATTACAACTTCTCTGTTAAGGAACATAAAGCACCGACTTTAGAGCAATCTTCTTCGGATTCCACTATTATAAAAAAAGTTGATGGTACCAACAAAGAAACAAGCGATCAGAATAAGATAAATTTATTGGAAGATACATTCTCTGTAGACAACTTATTACCTAAAGATGGATCTAGTAAAAGCAATACAGAAACTGTGGCTATAAATATTACTACAAGTGCTAAAGACAGTTCTGTGTTGGAAACTGCACAAAAAGATAATAAACAGCATGATACACCTCTGATTAACAAAGCTTATGAAAATGTGTCTATGGAAAAGGAAGAATCGCTTTTTGAATGTGTAAAGATAAACAATCTTGACGACATTGGGAATAAAAATAACTCTGAAATTATGGAAAATCCATTAAAATCACCAGAAGAACATGAGTCCTGGACTGCGAAGGATGTAAATATTGAATCAGTGATAAAGAAAGTCGACTCATTGTGCAATGATTCAGCAGACTTATTCCAGATCAATCACGAGAATAAGACACCTGAAAATACGGAAGATGCCAAGCCAGCAGAAGAACCGATTACGACCGCAAGTCAAGAAATCCATACTGATTATGCAGACAACCAAAAAATTATTCCCTCTGCTGACAATGTTGATACCAATATTCCTAATTTCAATAACATATCTACTTCTAAACGAGGCGGTAGATCTGTTAGAGGCAAGAGGTCTGAGAAGAATCAGGATAGAGTTCAAACGCGACAAATTGCAAAAACACCCAGAGGCACTGCAACAAAAAGAGGCAGAGGTAGAGCCAAAGTCGACAAAAAATTGAAGAATGTGGTTACGAGCAATATAAGCACCATTCCGGGCGACGTTTACGATTTTCATGAAGATTCAGGCGATGAAGGGTCGTCCAATAAAACGGAACCGCGACCAAGGCTGATCTTGACAATAAAGAGCCCTCTATCGGGTCAAGCCGGTGTCACCGTCGCTACGTCGACTCTGAGCATAACACCAAAAGATCAAAATAAATTCGAAGAAAGAAGACCAAGCAGAGAGGAAAAATCAGAAGATTTTGTGTCGCCTTCCCCAAACACGCGCAAGTCTAGGCGGCTACAAGAAAAAGATGTCCACAAAAGCGTCGCGGATGACGTTGGAGAAGACGGCGTTCGTAACGGACGTGGTAACAAACGCAGAGCGATTAAACAACCGGCCACTGGCAAACCTGCTACAGCACAAGACAAAGCACTCAGCGTCGACACAAGGAAATCCCCTAGAGGTACGAAAAGAACTCGGGATCGTAGCATCTCCGACGCTTCTATTGATAGCGGTGATGGCGATGGTCGAAGAGAAGATCATGTTCGCGAAGCGAAAACTCCCCGCCTAGAGGACGCTGAAGTTCCCGTCGCAGAAGAACGGCCGTTGGCTCCCGCGATCCTTCCCACGCCCGTCTCCGTGGCGATCCCTACTCCGGTATCCGCTGCACCTGCTACCTCTACTGTCGCTTCTACTTCGACGAGCTCCGCCAACGTCATAACTTGTCACGTGACATCACCGAGCGCGCTTCCTACGATCATATCACATAGAGTGACGCCCACGGCGGCCGTCCATCCATCGTCTGTCGTGTCCGCACCGGTCCCCGTGCCGGTCGCTCCGCCCGCAACCGTTCCGCCGGTCGCTGCTCCTCCGGTGACACCGCCTGTCCAGGCTCATCCATCGCTAGTCACTCCGCCGCCACCGATCGCTGCGCCTCCCGCCGCACCCACACCTATCATGAAGCCTCCAAAGAAAATGATATCGGAAATTAACGCAAAGCTGGCGGGAACGTATGAAGCGATTGTACAGCACCGGGTGGAGCCCGAGGCGGTGCGCGACCCTTCGCCCGCGGCTCCAGCTACGGGCGAAGCTCACGCTGGGGACGCACGGCGGCCAGGCGAGGGCGCGCCCTGTGCTATGCTGCCGGTGGGCGCCACGGAGGCAGCGGACGCGCGCGTGCAGTCTCCGGCGCTACCGCACCGGGTGCCGCTAGCGCAGCGCGCCGTCTCCGACCGACCGATGCCCGTCCTCATCAGGTGAGTCGAGCCGATCGACCCACTGCTATTATTTCGCTCTAGGATCGTTAAGACAACTTTGTCGCTCGCGCAATCCCTAATATTTGAAGATAAAACTGTCAGTGTTTGCGAAAAAGCGCCGGGTTACTTCTTTTATAAGGAACTTCTTATTTTATACAAGTTTTTAAACATATTATTTTAAATATTTTAAAGTCTTATGTTTTTCATAAGACTTTTAAATATTAACTGGATTAAGATTCCTTAATGTGCTAATCGCTTAGGGTATAGACCGTATACCATAAATTGACATGAAAACAGCAAGAAGTATGCAAAATCGAGACTTTTGCCTCGTTCTTTTAAAAGTTAGAGAGCATTTATGAAGCGTTCAACATGTTACCCATCTATTAAGGAGCCGATTATGATATAACATATGTGATGTGTGCAGTCACCGAGGCGGGGAGGGCGAGGCTGGTTGCGGCGCGGGTGTGGCGGGCGCGGCTAGTGCGGGTCGGTTCCGCGCGCTGGTGGGCGGCGGCGGGTGCGCGGCGAGTCTGCCGCGCGGCGCGCACCACCCGCCACCCGACCCGCTTCCGCCCGCTAAGGCGTCGCCGGTCGCCGTCGTGGGCCCGCACCATCACCATCTGCCGCACCACCATCACCATCCAGGTCACTACATACTCTGATATTAATTTTTTCTCATTTCTTTCATTTCAAGTTCTCTAAAAAAACAACTTCAATTCGGCATGAGCCGATACATATTATTAGTTATTAAGACTTAAAAACTAAACTGTTTTTGTTAAATTCGAATGGATGAATTCGGACAAACACAAATGTAATATTTTAAATCGGTCAGTGGACACGGAAAAATCAGGCAAAAAACATAAAAAACAGACGATTAAGTGCCTCCTAAGGTTTTGGGGAATCTGTAAAAAAGAAAAAAGAAGGGAGGTCAATAATAAATTATTTTGATTTTGTTGATTATTTTTCGTTTGTTTTAAGTTAAAATTTATATATTTTATTTTCCTCTCTACAAACATAAACTATGTTGATTTGAATTTATAGCTGATGAGCTGTCCAACAGGCTATACGATAGTAATTTGTATCGTTATTTACGTTTCAGGAGCCGCTTCGAGAATCACGAGCGTTCCATCCATCAGCCCGCAAGGACAGATGGCTCTTGTGAGTGTTTATCCTTCTCGCATTATGAACTTGCGCATATCGTGCTATCTGATGTTATTTATTACATTGACTTTACCGTGGCCGTTAATTTTATTCACGCTGCTCGGAACAGTCTGCGGATTTAGTCAGGAGTCCACCGCCGGCGCATCAACAAACTTCGCCTATAGCATCGGTATATCGATAAAACTAAACTAGAAATCGCCAAATCGAAACTGTAGGGACTAATTTTGAAGGCTTTAAGTTACAGTAACTACACAACGTAACGCATCATCAGGCCATTCTGTCTCTTTTTAACTTGCTTCGAGAGAAGTGTCATAAACGTTTACGATTTCTAGAACTGTTATAAAACCTTCAGAATGGGACCTGTTATAACATTAAAACATAAAATGGTAACCTCCTCCTTTTCTCTCCAGGGCGACGGCATGTATCCACACTTCTCACCGCAACACTTCCAAATGTACCAGCAGCATTTCAGAGCAACTCAACACGAGACAAGGGCCACCCCATCACCATTTACACGGTGAGTTCTATTCCATTTAGTGTTTCCGTAAATTATGTAAATTCTTTATTAAGTCGTGCAGCATGCCCCATATAAAATTTATCAAATTCAATCTGTTGGTTTTTGAGTTATCTTTAATAAGTATTTCCCTGGCTTTAACTACATTGATGTCATCCATTTTTGTCTGTATGTATATGACATCGTAGCTCCCGAACGGATAAACGTATTTTGATTATGTATCTTTTTTTTTGAAAGAGTATGAAGGAGGGAGTGTTCATAGCTACGTTTGATGTGAATCGGTCCAAGATCGCCGCCGCCACGAAATGGCGGATCTCATATTTTTTTCACAACCCACTCAACATGGGTATCAAATGAAAGGGATTGACCAGTAGAATACTATGATTCATTTCAAATCCAAGATGGCCACCACCTAAAAATGGTGAAAAGGCGTGAGGGTTTTCAATATTACATGTGTAACGTAAGTGTAATAATATACTTTTTCACTTTTTTTAATGAGTAGGTATATGAACGTGTGTCTCGTGTTTATAGTATGGAGGCGGAGGGTTCGGAGGCGCCCGCGTCGCCGCTGGAGCTCCGGCGGCTGTCGGCGCGCGTGCCCCGGCCCGCGCACTCGCCCTCGCCCGCTGACAGGCATATTAGTGAGTACTTCATTGCTCTCTTCCTTCATTTGCAATTACTTACTTTCCCTTGTTTATGTCTATAAATTCCTATTGACCTTGTTCCAAAATGTATATTCTAGAACAGTCAGTTTCACGCTTATGGATACAAGCTTAGAGGCGTTAATTTTAGACTGTCAAATTAGGTTAGTTACGTAAGTCAGATCAAAAGATCAGGGAAGTGTACAGGATGATTATGTTTACGAGATACATCTGATGCTGCTAGTCGTGTTCTTCGGCGTTCTTGGAATGAGTTTACGTGAAAGGATGGACAGCGCGGCCACTTCGAAGGCTATATTGCTCTTTCTGCCCACACTGTCACTGCACTACTCAGTAGTGCAGTGACTGACAAAACAACAAAACATGAAGTATTGGACAGGACATGACATGTTACGTCTCTGTTTCGTTTTTCTTGCTAGTTTTTTTTTCTACCCGTCAAGTGTGCAGGCCTATAATTATGAAGACATGAAATTCGTGAGTTTGTTTGTACGCAGTAATTTATTGAACTGGTAAAAAAATATTACTTGTGTAAGCTCCATTATTTCTGAGTAACATATGCTAAGCTACTTCTATGATTGTGCTTATATAGCATTGTAATAATATTTTTTATATTATTTTAAAGAACTATACATACATCATTACGAACGATATAGATTATGGTACCAACCCTGAATTCGAGAAAAAAAATCTGCTGCTCGTGCTGGTTTACCGGTAGCCGACAAAACGTATGAAACACCAGTTTTTTTTCCGGAATTCAGAGTTGTGCCCTTAGTTGAAGGTCACTCTTTCAGCTTAGTACACCCCTAAACGATAACCCTGTATTTGTGTGACGTGTTGCTTGGTAGCAACCGTGTACATATGTAACGGTATGTTGTGATCGCAGTGTACGCAGTGAAGTGCGGTCGGTCGCCGCCGCCCGCGCACGGCGGGTTCGTGTCGCGGCTGGCGGGCGCGCTGCCGCCGGGCGCGGCGGGTGCCTCGGTCGCGCCCGGACCGCCGCACGCCTCGCAGGTGCCGCACGAGGCCGACAGCCTGCAAATGTTGCTGCGGGTCAGTATATACTTACTGTACTCCACTTGACTCACACTATAACACTACGCAATTAATATCATCATCGTATAGCTTCTGATAACATACATGTTAACATTTTCTCCCCCACTCAACCAAAGCTAGACAACCAGATGTTGCTACGCGTGAGTACATACATACACACACACAGACACATACGATATAATTGTACTTTGCAAAAAAGATAAATAAAAATAATCTAAACATAAGCGTAGTCTTAAACCGGCATCATAGTGGACTAATTTACGCAACTTCGGAAAGACCGATTGAGCAGAGCAGATACAGAACAAGTGTGAATGATGTGTTATTATAAAAAGACGTTGTATTCCAGCGTTACCCGGTAATGTGGCAAGGTCTTCTCGCCCTGAAGAACGACTCTGCGGCGGTCCAGATGCACTTCGTCGGCGGCAACCCGGGCGTCGCCAGCGAGACGCTCGCACGACCCTCCGAGCTGCAGACGCCGCTGCTGCGTATCGCGCAACGCATGCGCCTCGAGCCCATGCAGCTCGATCAAGTACATCGGAAAATGAAGGTGGGACTTGTTCAAACTTATTAAACTTACTTGTTATTGCTTTCGTGCGAACGCATGTAGCAATATCTCCTGAGCATGTCCTGTGCTAAGGCGAAACACGAGGAAGATAGAAGAAGTCAGATACTGAGAAAAAGAGAAATCGTAAGGTGAGCTATGGAGGTGGTGAGGAAGAACCACATCATAAAAACAAAAAGTACTCCTCGTTTTCTCACGTGGATAACAAAACAAAGCGGGAATAGAAAATATTATTTTTCAATATCTTACTATTAATCGATTTCCGCAAAGTAACGCCCGACTCCACTGAGTAAAGTTACTTCGGGTAACACCAAACCAGCGAGGTCGCTTTAGAACCGAAGTTCATTTCAAGAGCTTCCGCGACCAACAGCACGTCGGAGGTGGCCGCAGGCATGCCATTACGCGGATACATGCAGGCTCAGGTCTTGCCCGTCTTCATTTTTTCGTTAGGTAAAAATAAAACCTCAAAATTAAATCATTCTAATAACTATTGACTTTGTATACCTTAAGTTATTTAATTAGCAAACCGATTCAGTTTTATTTTGAAGTGACTAAGTAAGGTTTATTTTACTCCTAAAGACTATACTAAATATTTGTAGTATCTGTAATAATTACCAGAAGTAATGTGTATGTATGCATGTGCAGCTAGAGAACGAGCACTGTATCCTGCTGGCGCTGCCGTGCGGGCGCGACCACATGGACGTGCTGCAGCAGAGCACCAACCTCACGCACGGGTTCATCACGTACCTTCAGCGCAAGCAGGCCGCCGGCATCGTCAACATCGCGCCTCCCGGACACCAACAGGTATGTTGTTCATCACAAGCACTGTTTAACAATACGTGCAAACTCAATTCTTCTTCTTGGAGTCATATTACTTCTTGTCTAAATTAAGCTTCTGTCCTCCCAAAATTGAAAGCTGTGTGCGTGCGCGATCTGAAATGCCTCGGCTAGGATAGCCTGTTGTTATTTATATATTTTTACTAAATATACCAAAGACATAAGTTATCACTGTCAAAATAGTATCCTTATTTACAAAAAATAAAAACCATCAGAAAATCACATCGGCCTTCGATCTCCGTGCAACGCCCTTGGTGCACAATCACTATATCTAAGCTCCAATTCATATTATTAGTTTGTTGTATGTAATAGTTATAAACTATTACTGATTACATATTACTAGATTGTTTGATATTGATTGTCATGGAGCTAGTATGACAGTAAACAATGAGAGACGTTATCTTGCAGGCGATGTTCACCGTGCACATATTCCCTTCGTGCGACTTCGCCAACGAGAACCTAAGTCGCATCGCGCCCGACCTCATGCACCGAGTCACTAACATCGCGCACCTGCTCATCGTTATAGCCACCGTGTAGCCGCGCTTCACACCGGACTGTACTCGTACGTGACTATCACGTTTCTAATTTGCCTATACCATGGACGTTTATCGTAAGGCGTTGTAAATAAGGCCAGGTTGTGAAACTTTTAAATTTTCTTTTAATTTGGTTTATAAATCGTATCGATAGCGATCGATCGACCTGGTAGCGAGAGATAGGCGGCCGGCGCACGCCCGCTGGGCGGCGGCCGCCCGATTGTCGATGTAGGAATTGAGTCGTAATACCTCTGCGAAGAGCTCGTAGCGAACACATCAGGTTATATAGATTGTTATCGCGCGCCGCTCGACTTGTCGTCTCACTTCACCGAGGACGCCGACGTGTTTATTTAAGTGCTAGTTTTTAAGTGTAAGCTTATTTGTAAATTACTTTTGTTATGGTCGACTCGGTTCGGCGATATTCGGAGTTTAAATTTATAAAAGTATAAAAACAGAATTAATGGCAAAGTCAGTTGATAAAAATATATTTAATTTTGGGTTCCGATTGGATGAGCGACGATCTATCGAGCATTTTTTATCGTTAGTGTAAATTGTTATTTTGTTTTAAGCGACTAGATATAGAGTAAATTAAATAATGTAAATACCGAATCTATCCGTTCTAAAATTCGATTCGCTTAGGTCATTACGGTAGGTAATGGAAAACTCACGAATACTGGGTCGAATGATTTACACTTTACTTGTAAAAATTATCATAGTAATTTAAGAATAAAACTTAAGGGAAAACACGTTAATAATAAACTGTGATTCTGACTTATGTAGACTATGTAGAGTGTTATGGAGCGTAACAATACAAGAATGTGACGACGTCGGGCGCGGCGCGGCGTTCGCACCCGAGCAGCCGCATCGTGTTGCGGTCGCACGGTCATGTGCTTGCATGGCCATGTGCTTGCACGCGGGCATGCGATCGTAGGGTTACAAGCTCGCTCGGACGCGCCTCTATTTGCGGAATTACTGCCAGGGCCAGCCAACCAACACTCACTAATTTATTACTTGCCTAACATTCCTTTACATGTATACTAATTTGATTACTATTACTGCTCTAAAAATTGACATTACACGTAGATCTCGTGTCTCAATTTCATATTCTAGAATTATTTTCCAGACACACATACCACTAAATCAATATAAAAATAACCATATTCATTGTTTCTAAATTTTATGCGCAGATACTTGATGTACATTGGTAACTGCGTCTAAAATTGGCAATGGCATCGCAGCAATCTGTTTCTTATTTTTATATTAAGAGCTGGCTTTGCACCTTGTAACGGTTGAAATAAAATCTATATAGAATCGCGCATTGAGTACTCTTTGAAACAATTGTTAAAAGGCGCTAAGCTACAGCTTCGAGAGTAGTGTTCAGTTGTAAAGGAATGCTCTTTACTTGTGGCAGAAAATATATATATATAATAAATAACAGGATTCGAATCTACATTCAGCTTTGTTTACATGTTTAAAGGGCGATTGTTTACAATTTCTATTTTGCGCGCGCATTGTATATGTTTTCCTAAGTTTTTTTTTAAAACGTTGGCAACATAGTTTTTAAGTAATTAAGTAAGATTATTTGGTAACGTAAATGATTAACAATGAAATCTAAGTACTTCACTTCTGTTCTCGATGTATTTTTTTTTGCGTGCGTTTTAGTTCACGGATTGCAGTTGACGATGCTACATTAATTGATTTAATATTTTAAAAAACAATGCGACCGGGATAGAAGTTATAACGAACGATGGGCCGCTGAACGTGACGTGGCTTATCCAACTGAAAATAAAATACGTACCGGGTGTGAATGCATTCCTTCAAAATTGGACTTGAACCATACTTAGTGCTGGTACAGCAGTGTCTGCGGACACCGCCGCCGCCGCCTCCTTCGTCGACGGATTCTGATCTCAAGTGTTTAATCTGACGGCGCCCGCGCACGAGCCGCTCTTCACATCCCTATCGCCATTAACATTAACCGCATTATTTTCATTGTCGGATATGGAGGCGACGGTAGATCGCGTCACCTACCGTCAACTGTCGCACACCCTTCTATCTGTACCTGTAGCCGCAGTGGCGGCGACCGGCGATAACAGCTTAAACTAACGATATTGTACTTCTCATAAGGGCCGGCGCCGGCTCGCTTCCCTCTCTCTCACTCGTATGCAACATACTCGTACACGCGTCACTTGCACGACTATACACAATAGATGAATGGTGCGATTGTGCTGTCGTACGTGAAACAAAGTACAAAATATTTTATGTATTGTAATTTTATAATGTACGATATGAAGTAATAGCACAGGTAATATTATTACGTATATTCTTTTTAAGATATTGAATACTAGAATGTATAAGTAATATATTATTATAATTTGTCATGTTTCCGTCGCAAGCAGTTCTCGTCTCGGCTAGGAGGAACACTAACGAACTCGTCATTTCGTCCATTACTTTTAACAAAATATACTTTTATTAGCGGACAGATGCCCAATGATGTACTCTATATTTATTCTTATTTGGATTCCTTATGAAGGAACTCTGTAAATATTATTATATCTGCATAAAAGTAATAGTGATACGGTATTTAGACTCTGTATTCGAGATAAGTAACAAAGAGAAGTAAATTACATATGGTATAATATTTATTATTTGTAGTTATTCTGGTGTTTCTTTTTATAAATCGGGTGTAGTTATTTTCTAGGCGATTACAATTAAATTAAAAAACAATATAAAAACGATTGGTTTCTGACGTACATTAATTTTTTTTACATTATGTTTCGTTACATTGGATACAATGCGATAGTTTTTCAATATTATGATGCTCTGTAGAAGAATATTTGCTTAGTCAATAATTGCATCCATATGTTACGCTGTTAAAATGTCAATTACTAATAATATTAATCATGAAATGTGAATTCCATACGAGAATTACTTAATGATTTCTTTTCGTCGGTGATAATAAGTTAACGCAGACTTAATAGGTTTAAAATTGAACGTGAGAAGTATAATATAGTTTTGTTTATTTATAACTTATTGTGTAAAGCAGAACAGAGGGGTTAGTAGTGAGCGAGGTGCGCGGGTAGGGGGGACGCGCAGGTGGGCGGGGCGAGCGCGCGGCGCGCGGGGAGGAGGACACGGCGCGCGCCTCCGGGGCCGGCGTGACAGATGATAGAGTTTAATATTTGTAAAATAACATTTGATCTCAAGTGTGCAGCAAAAGTGAACGTGAGAGTAGTTGTATCGCGCCGGAGGGGCGCGCCGCCCGCCGCCGCACACCGCACCGCACCGCACCCGCGCCGCGCCGCGCCGCGCCCGGCCCTACCTACCGATAGGAAAATATTGTGATCATAACTAATTAAACTAGTTTGTAAGGTAGCCTATCGAGATAATTGTATATTTTGTACATATTAATATAGTAATGTAATTTTACTTCCCTTATCCAAACAACCCAGACTCTTGTGTGTTATGTACCTCCTACCTACCAATACTATTAAAAAAATATTACATACATCGTTTTTTATTTCATATAACTTTCAGTCGCCGGTCTATAACAACCCTTTAGTTTAATATAGGACATTTGGATTAACGACGCAGTTATTGTCAGAGGACTCACTGTAGGTACTCATCATTACTCATTAAAAAATGTGTCTGTCTAAAATAGATACCTAAGTATCCTGAGGAACTGATAACATTTGGTGAGATTTGCTGCCTTGAGTAAATTACTGCAACAACATAGTCCACCACTAGACAAGATCTTTTCTCTCAAGATTTCTAGATCTAGATGTGTACAATTAATAAGTAAAACAGCATTTCAATCATATTTCACAGGATACTGTATTTAGAAGAGAACAAATTGGTCTATCAACATTCTGAATAATAAAGATCTTAGTAATGTCAAGTAATTTATCATTTAAACAACAACACATATTCAACAAGGTTTGTCAAAAAGGAACAATAATGTAAATAACAGATAGTTTTGACTTGAAATAATCTAGGTGAAAACTAATGTCATAGCTTGGGTCCTTGTCTCGACACTGCTGCCTTTCATTTGATACAAGATCACCTAAAATCCATTTCTTGCATACTTTTTACGTTACTTCCATACATAATTTATTCTGACTGTAACTTAGGCAGTAGCTACAGTTCTTATTTGGTAGTAGCTACACTACGAGCATCACGCTATTAACGTTGGTTTATCTACCTATGTTTTAATGACAGGTTTTTTTCCTACAGATATTTGCACTATTGAAAATATCTAAGACACATGTGGTTTAGAGATAATCCACAGCGCAACAAATAAGCATATTGACAATTCACTTAGTATGTATTGATGTACATAAGAATCTGATATATATTGAACCAGATTCATTATTCCATTACTTAGGTACACCACAACTACAGTCACTCAATGCAATAGTAACGATACATTTTTTATGGTAGGTACGTTTAAAATATAACAATCACACATTTAAAACTAGGTTACATAGGTACGTGAAAGAACCTAAATTCTAAGCTAATATAACAACCTACCTTGTACCTACCTACGTCTACGACTAATAATACTTTGTCACTGTTATTGCTACATTTCTAGAATAACATGTTCTCATTCGATATAAAATAATGGACTACGACATATTCTGAAATTGTATCTAACCGACGACTTCGAAGATAGCAGGATGCAAAGTATCGTGTTATGGAGTTGTGGTTCATTCAGCAACCTTGCTTCATCATGAGGTCAGCTAGCTTGAAGACCCGCAGCCAGCTGAAGGTCTCCGTGGGTTGTGGCGGAGCGGCAGAAGTAGTGGGTTGAGTAGCAGTGGGAGGAACGTCGGTGCCGTTGGCTGAATGCGTCGGAGATTTCTTCTCTGCCGGCTTCGAGGACTTGGTGATTGTAGGTGACGTCATTCTGAATTTAAAGAGGGAGAGATTCGTCAGTATTTAGAACAAAGCTTTTTTAGCTACTCGTTCTGCGTTGTTAATAAAACTGTTTTTGCTAACCTAGATTTACTACTATAATTATTGAGTTGTACGTTACCATATAAAATCATTTTCTAACATGAAGTTAATCTTAGTACCTACTTAGATAGCTAGTACCTAACGAAGTAGACATTTTCGATTCAAACGTGAGCACAAACTCTTTTTAAAAGACCGTATCCGCCACTGAATTCCTTTCTATTTAGTTAGTTTATAATTTAGTAGGTTTTTTTTTGGCTGGGAAAATGACGTCGCAGTAGACTTTTCAATATTTGGGTCATGTAAATGGGCATCCCTCTACTCTTAACTAAATCGTCATTTTGCAATAGCAAGCCATTAACACACTATTCAGATAACAGTCGGTTACAAAGTTATGAATCGTTCAGAACCTAGAGATTGTCGAACTAGAGCGTAGTTGTAAGACTTCCCGTCGCGTCGCGTCACGCGTGACCTAAAAATGTAACTGGGACGCGAGATTACACAAATGTAGGTACATACAATATTACCCATAGACCAAACAAAAACGTCGCGATAAAATCTTATCAGGGTTCCGCTGATACTTAAATATAAAAAATGGGAGCGCTTTTGATACAGTTACTAAGTAATATTTTTCATTAAATTATTAGGGAACTACTTAGTAGCCGTCACCTGATAGAATATAAAGAAGTTTCAAACTTTGAACCCTTATTTGTGTACCTTAGGGGTTGAATGTCCAAAAATCTTTTTCACTCATACACCTTTCAGATTTCATGTCACATGCGAAAGTAGTACAGTTCTCATGGCACTCTCCTGCTCATGACCGCAGCAGAGTGCCATATCTCATGGCATTCTGCGGTCATGAGCAAGATGAGCATGTTTTTTCGGAAAAAGTAGCTCATGAGCTACTTTTCCGCAAAAACAAACAACGCGGCCAGAGTCGCGGGAAATAACTAGTATATATCTAATAAGTGCCTAACATGTGACCCCTTTTGTAAAGCTAAGTAGGTATGTATATATGTTATATCCATTATAACATGATATTGTATATGGTTGAAACGTTTCTTATTGAGTAGCTGACCATGACACGGTTTGAATGATGTATGTAACTATTTGATAAAAGCGCTCTTACGTAATTAAATACGAACCGATCGACCGATTGACTCGTTCTGGTGTCGTCTGTTTACATTATTTATTGCTACAAGACGTATTTTAGTTTCAAAATTCGTCAAGAACTTTAACGTATGGTTGCCACCTGCCCATATAGACAGGCCGGTTGGCGCAGTTGGTAGCAACCCTGCCTTCTGCGCCGCTGGTCCCGGGTTCGATCCCCGGACAGGTCAAACATTTGTGTGCATGAACATGTCTGTTTGACCTGTGACTGGGTGTTTATTAGATATATAATGATGTATATATGTATTTCTAAGCATGTATATCAGACATTAGGTTACCATAGCACAGACTTTGTCTAATTTGGGACCTGAAGACCTTTGTGTGGATGTTGTCCCATATTATTATTATTATCTTCGTATTCATTTTATTTCTTAAATTTAAGTTATTTACAATATGAATATAAAACAATAAATATTATAAAAAACCTAAACCTAGAGTGCCACCAGCAACGGGGTAGGACCCAAGCTACCGATGGTAGGGACTACAGAGAGAGGAACCTCCTAACAATACGTGCTGTATCGAGGAGCACAGCCCTCTGTACCTGACCTTTGATCTAACCATCTAGCGAGAGCCTCTTAAGATGTTGATTGAGACTTCTCGCTATCAGGCCGTTTGCTATTATTATTATTATATATACCTATATTTAAAGAGTGCTTCAAACGATGTAATAAGAATGTAGATACAAAATTCCACGTAATGCCTACAAGGTAATAAAAGTCACGGAATGAGTTACTGTTATTCGAGTAAATATAGTTGGGTATAATTTTTTTTTGCTTGACTTAAGAAAATTAAATCAATGAAAAACCATCAACACTATAATACAAAAAGTTCAAAACAAAACGAAACTGTGTCACGAGAAACGACCCAGTTCCAGATTCCGTGTTAAAAAAAATACCTATACTTATGCACTACAGCCTATACAAGTAAAATTTTTTTTTTTATAACCCTCGACATTTGTTGTGATAGCCATCTTGGATATGAAATTATCATAATTTATAGTATTCTACTAGTCAAGTCCTTTCAATTGATACCTACCCATATTGAGTGAGTTGTGAACAAAATTGTACTAGGTAATTTTGAGGCGCCGGCCATCTTGGACTTTCATCAAATATAGCTACGAACACTCCCGACTAATACATCTTTCATACAAAAAAAAAGAAACAAAATCAAAATCCGTCCATCCGTTTGGGAGCTGAGCACGCACATGATACGTCAAACGTATAACACCCCGCCGTTTGCGTTGGGGTTTAAAAATAGGCAATTATTTACAAGGAATAATATAGGTACATAAAACTACAATGAAAAAAACTATAGTAATAAAAAAAAAAATTATGTACTTTTAGAAAAGGTATACACACAAAAAAATTAAGATAACAAGACAATCCTTGTTATGCTTATATATAATTACGTAATAATATATATATATATTATAATATATATATATTATATATATATTATTTATATATTATCAGCGGGGCAACGTAACCAGCATTTTGGGCACTGTCCGAAATAATTTTTTTTTAAGTGACTAATTTTTTAAAATTATTTTTTAATAACTTTTGTATATATTATAGTATTATTTTTAAGAATATTTGTTTCTTCTTGATATTATTAGGTAATTTCTTTTGTCATTTAAAATCAAAAATGATATTCATCCAAATTTAATTTAAACTTACCTACGTGCGACAGTTCACTTCACAATAATTTAGCTTCGGAGATTAATTAACGTTAAAATCGTATTTCAACTATTTGGTTCAGACTCAAAGTAGTCTGAATATATCGTTGACACGTCAAATTCGCGGCAGCACATACGAGCGTGCGTATTCTCGTCAAGATTTGAAATGCAGACTGTAGAACGAGCGGCGCGGCACGACGGGCACGCTCTCGACTCCGCTGAAAGTATGGCATTTGGTTAAACAGTTGCGCACTCCTCTCTTTGTTTGTTACCTACCTATTGTCACACTGCAGACGATTGACATATATTAGGTATATATACTCGTCTCACTCGTGTTACTTATTCGTACCTGCAGGGGCCAGGACGAAATTTAATTGTTCGTGTCTAAACTAGTTTGCCGCTACTTGAGCTGCCGGGAAACGTTCACGTTACAAACGTTTCTAGCTAGTTATTTAGTTTCAAAAACTAAAAGCCCAGGTCGTATTTTAACAGTACGATGAATTGACATACAACACTAGCATGTTTTTTTTCCTATTGAGCAAGTAAAACACATAAAAGGCTTTCCTTGATATTATTATTATCTAGCCTAAGGCAAACAAGTAATTTTAGTTTAAATAATGTCTCTAAGAATTAGTCCATCGGCACTTATTACTTTGTTAATGTGTTCTTTAGTCTTAGCATTTTCACAATTTTACTTTATATGAACACTAAACGAACTAACTCGAATGGTTTAGTTCTTATAAATCTTCTAGTTATCTAGTCTGTGTGGTCGAGGTGCTGTATAGCCTTGACATTGACATGGTGTAGGCGGTTTCGGTGAGCTTTGGCATTTATTTAAATCACTTCTGTTCAACGAATTCTACTTTAAGTACCGATGAAGATCGTTGTTTCTTATGTACCAAGCAAGATGCATTAATAATATCCCTCAGTACTGGTTTTTTAGAATCGTTGCGGTGCAGCTCCACAGCTAGTTACACTTAGATAGAATGATGTAAGTAATTGGAAATACAATAAAATTATTGTAATTGGGATAAAAATAACAATTCCAACAGAGTCTATTATTCTGACCACCCTTCATCTCTCATTATATATTCTAAACACCTATACTTCTTCCCTAAAATTATAGGTACAAGGAAGTAAGAACCTCTCAAAATCATTAAGTAATATTAGGTCCTTACATATGAAATTGGCGTTTTGTCGTACTGGCCACTTTGATCTCAAATATCTCTTCTTTGGTTTGGGATTCTAATTTCAAATTTATACAGCTATTTATTCATACATTTGTATTTCGAAAACCGTAATTCATTTGTTTTGCCCTCATTTGGGTTTTTCTTTGCGTCACGCAGTTTACAAAATGGAAAACTTGAAATATCGCGTTATTTACGAGTACGAGTTCCACCGTGGTACCAGTGCTGCAGAAACGGCTCGAAGGATTAATGATGTGTATGGCGGCGGTGTAGCAAAAGAAAACACAGTGCGTTTTTGGTTCCAACGTTTTCGTTCTGGAAATTTCGACCTGCAGAACAAGCCCCGTGGACGGCCGGAGACTAAAGTTGCTAATGAAGAATTGATATTGTGGAAGCAGATCCATCGCAAACCACGTCCGAGTTAGCTGCAGGCTGCGGTGTTAGTGATAAAACTGTTTTAATCCACTTGAAGCAAATTGGAAAGGTGAAAAAGCTTGAAAGGTGGGTACCTCATGAATTGAGTGCAGAAAACCGACAAACGCGCGTCAACTGCTGCGTTACATCAACCTTTACTAAAAAAAACCATTAGGACGAGATTCAATGAAATCTTTGAAGGCACTTTGGACTGCTCCATCGGAGTTGAATTTTTTCCCTTGCAAAAAGTTTTCCAAATTTCGAAAAAAATGGTAATCTGTTGACTCAACCGGCACAATAATGAAGGGATTTTAAATCTGATCATTACCTGTGATGAAAAGTGGATCCTGTACGATAATCGGAAACGCTCATCGCAATGGCTGAATCCTGGCGAACCAGCCAAACCCTGCCCCAAGCGAAAATTGACTCAGTTACTTGTGAGCGTTTGGTGGACTAGTGCCGGTGTCGTTCACTACAGCTTTCTTAAATCTGGCCAGACGATTACAGCAGATATCTATTGTCAGCAACTGCAAACCATGATGGAAAAGCTACCTGCTAAACAACCGAGGTTGGTCAATCGCTCTAGGCCACTGCTGCTTCAGGACAACGCTAGACCACACACTGCACAACAGACGGCTGCCAAATTAGAGGAGCTTCAATTGGAATGTCTAAGACATCCATCGTACTCTCCGGACCTGGCTCCAACAGATTACCATTTTTTTCGAAATTTGGAAAACTTTTTGCAAGGGAAAAAATTCAACTCCGATGGAGCAGTCCAAAGTGCCTTCAAAGATTTCATTGAATCTCGTCCTAATGGTTTTTTTTAGTAAAGGGATCAATGAACTACCTATGAGATGGCAAAAGTGCATAGATAGCAATGGTACATACTTTGATTAAATAAATATATTATTATAAAAAAAAGACTTTATGTTCCTCCCTTACAAAACGCCAATTTCATATGTAATGACCTAATATTTTAATCAAGCAGGTATATTAATTGTTCTTGAAAACGCACCGATAGATTAATTTTGAACAAGTATACATACTTTATATGTTATAAACGATTCACTTGCCACACTTATTTTGAAGTCGTTAAAATTCATAAGTATTTGGGTAATTACTTAAAGCCAATAGCACCAAAACCAACTTTAATGTCATTGACCGAGCACCCGCGAAGCCTTAGGTATTTCTTATCAGACAAAGCTTTGTTTAGGAAGCACTGACTACAAACTGCTCCTTCGACATTAAGAGGAAACTTTATTTTGCTACAGCTTAAACAAGAAAATCGATATGTAATGAAATTGAGTAGTATAAAACTCAAGTTACTGATGATACTTTTTAGATGATAGCTACAATCTTCGAATTCTAGGTAGACATTTTCAGACTGGTTAGTTAGTTTCTGTTTACAAAACTACGTAATACACAGTGCTAGAAGTGTGGTTACGTAAAAAACGTTGTCATGGCATTTTTGAATGATCTATGTTATTGCTTGACTTTCTTTTGACCTTGTTTACATGAAAACTGTGTTACATTAGACCTGCATTATTAGTATCAAAAATATAGGTCACAAGCTAATCAGCCAAGCGAATTGCTTAACGTTACGTATATACATTTACTAAAGTATGGAGTGATTTATTATATATTTTTCATGGGAACAATATGTGTCTATTGACAACAATATAAATAAAAATGCTTAATCAATACAAATGGGTACAAAATACGTCGGATGCGTCCGAATTAATAATCGTTGAAAATGTTAGCCTGCCCTGGATAAACTTGGTGACATGTGATTATAAAATAATAAAGACTCACCTTATTTATTGTAAAGATGGAAGACTTCAAGCACTGCAGATGGATATTGTGTGAAAATAGCGTGCAGGTGAAGGACGAGTGAGCTGGGCGGGCAGGGAAGCGGTAGTGCAGCCCGCCCTGGCGACCTGCGCCGCGCGTGCTGCGCAATACACACCGATTCATAGATTACGATGCTTAATTATAAGATAGTACAATGATAGAAGAGATCACAGAAGCTCAGTTAATATCCGCCCTTATAACGAATAGATTACCTAAGTACGTTATTATAGTTAGATAACTGAGCGAGTGATAGCAATGCGCGTCTGCTTTAAGACTGTAAAATTACTTTCATGAGTCATTATGTACCTATGTTTTAATATTTGTCTGAATATTTCTATATAGGTACAATACTTTTTTAAATCAATGAAAACATTAAAATTTGCATAAAATATGGTCAAGAGGTTGTTGAGACATAAGATTGTGTAGGAGAACGTTAGACAACAGCAGTAGTTAGTTAGGTGTTACTTTTCGTCAAGGACATCTTTGACCTAACTCTACACTCTCCATCTAAGACGTTGTTAGTTGTTTTACAAAGTTTATCGACCGCACGAACATTGTACTTTCTAAAAGGTTAATTGGGTGCTACGAGTATCCTATTTTCCTACCAATTGAATCAATGGCTTGTTGATTGAGCTAAATAGATGTTCAACTATTGTTTATGCCTAGCAAATGATATGGCGATATAAGCATTTGAGTCAATAAAATATTGCATAGACTTTACGTACCATAGTATGTATGCTTTATGGTCCATACGATCCAATGCACGTAGTATGTACGTAGTTTAGTAGAATAGCTATATTTATATGTATCCTCTCTGTAGTTTTAACGGCCTCACGAATTTTTCCGAACTGCTTGCGACTAGTCGCGCTAGATCTCAGTTTTTATAATAAACCTAAAAAAATATATGTTGAAACAATCTTCATACTAAAGTTTTATTAATAAACGCTTTTCAATTTTGAGCATATTTTATCTCGCTTATCCGATAGAGAACTTCATGCGCCAGAGCAAGACAAAAGTCGCTCAACATTGAGACGTGTTTAATATTAACGCCGCTAATTACTAGCGACCCCAACAACATCTATCTACGTATTTTAGAAACTACTGGATTTATGTTTTAAATACAAGGCCACAAAATATTCATGTTACGTATACTCACCCTCACCTACTTTTATCAGTAATCAGGATACTAATAAATATACTTCGATTAATATGGAAGCGATAGCAACTACACGTGCACATTGCCATCTGGGTTTTTAATGGTATTCAGATTGACGGGATGTCCGTCTGTTGATCGTCGCAGTAGATGAGCTATTTATGGTACATTGATGAAGCAATGATATGGATGTACTTAGAGATAGTAAGAAATATTTGTATGTTCTCTTTGCTATGCTGCCTGGCTAGCGTAGGCTGTACATAAATAGTATTTATCTTCCCTTCTTCCATTCTCCTTTCCCTGCTCTTGGAAACAAATGATAGCATGTAGTCAACAGTTAAAATAGTCTAAAAATGCTACTATTGGAAAGAATATCAAAGTATATTAAAATAGTACTTACACTTTGCGATAAAAAGGTGATTTACGAAAGCTCACCTTGATTTGAAAATACCTACCTATTCGGTGACACCACATGCAAAAAAATATTCAGCCCACTTCACATGTTCAGCCACTCTCAAATTATAAAATATTATTTTATGATATTAAACAAAATATACAGGGTGTCCCAGAACTCAACGTCAAGCGGGCACGGGCAAGAGGGGGGGTCATACCAGTTCCAGGAAAAATAAAATAAAAAATCTATATCAGTTGACAATTTTTTAGTAATATAATTATTTTACTCATTCAATACTAATCATTTATTTTATGCACTAGGTTGGGGCTGCCATATAAAAATTATTATGTTAGTTATTATTTGTGCCACGACGGTTCTATTTCCGCATAGACTCTAAGGGTTCCTTGTGCTACTACAGAATCTTGAAAATATTTGTATTAATTTGATCTAAAATATTGTGACTTGAGATAAGCGTCCTCTGCCGGTTCGCAATGCAACTGTTTCATCCGCTACCGTTGAAACTTCTGAAAGTTCACCTTAAAGAGAAGTAAATGCCACTGTTGTGATTTTCAGTTGGTTGTAGCTCTGACAATCTGTGTTGGCATACATCATCATAATTTCATTAACTTCTAGATAGATGTCAGTACGTTACAATACCAAATCTAAAGTGGCCAATTTAATAACATTTAGAAATTCGCAGTATTATGAAAATATTATAGGTAATAAACATGAAAATACAGGAACGTCAACTTTTGATTTATATTAATAAATTTAAAAAAATTGGTTATATATTAAACGGGACGCTGGAAATAAAAATCAGTTTTTCCTAATCAATCCATTATAACCTGTGCGAAACATGTAAATTAATATTTTTGTATTGTTATATTTTGTGTGTCTACAATAAAGCGTTGATCTATCTATCTATCTACTAGTTACAATATTTACTATTGATATACATACGTAGATCAAGTTAATAATAGAGTCAAAACTTAAAAAACTAATTACGATATTAAAAGTCCATCATGAGAACCCTGCCCAAATGTGCCCATTATGCTCGCAGCGTTACCACGCTGGATTGCCAGGGAGATCACCTCGGATCATGACCCCCTTCGCGCCGCTCTAGTTTTTTATAAATTTCAAGAGCCCCACGGACCCGCAGTTTCGACCGCAAACGGAACGAAATCGTACGCAGACTCCAAGCAGGCATACTTGGAACGCTTGGCTCTAGCGGCTGCCTCAGCTCCTGCACCAGCACACTGCTGGGTAGCGGAAAGATGGCTGACTGCAAATGTGCTGATGCATGTAGCGTCCCAAATAAGACAACGCCCTCTATACCATGGAATCAGCTTAAGGCCGTCTGGACGTTTGCCGTTATATTAAGATAAGATAAGATAAGATAAGATACTCTTTATTTAAAAACCAGCAACAATATATTAAATATGATTAAAAACAACCTTATACACATATACCAGCTTTAAAATGGCGTCCTTATCGCTTAAAGCGATCTCTTCCAGGCAACCATGCACGTCAATGATAATAACTTATATTAAAGAGGCCTTAAAATATTACAATATCAACAGCTATTATAAATAAATAAATAAATACAATCAATACTAATATAACTATGTACACAGATACATATATATAAATTCATATACTATACTATGCATGGAAATAAATAGACAAATTCTCTACTAATAATTATAAGAAACAAATTATAGTGATAGATAATGTATTTTGACTCTCTGCTTAAAACGTTCAACCAAGGAGCACGCCTAATATCAATGGGAAGACTGTTCCTCAACAAAATAGCTTTATTAGTGAATGACGACTTATATAAAGTAGTAGAATGTGATGGAATAGATAACTTGAGATTTTCAGATGATTTTAAGGTATAAGAATGGGTGGTATGACAATATTTGAAACACTTCTGAAGGTACCGTGGAGAGGAAGAGTTAAATAATACATTATATCTTTATAATGTGTTATTTAACCCTTCTCCAGGTAAAGTATATGGACATCCTGGGGACGACGAAGAGGGAGCCACTTGAGCTTAGTGCGATATTCGGAGACGTGGTCATATTTGCGTAAACCAACTATAAACCTTATGCAGAAATTCAGAAGGCGCTATAGTTTATCGAACTGCTCCTGGATGAGATCAAGGTAACAAACATCAGCATAGTCAAATATTGCAATTAAGAGAGATTGTGCAAGCGCAGTTTTAGTGGTAATGGGCAGAAAATTGCGTAACCTATGTAAAGAGCCTGCGGAAGCAAACATTTTGCGGCTAACTTCTGTTAATTGCGCATCCCATGACATGTTGCTATCAAATATTATTCTTAGATTTTTCACGGTATCGCTAAATGGGATTGTGCCGCCATCAAAAACTACTCGCGGCAGTGTGTCCCAGACTATCTACATGTCTGACGAGAACTCCCTACGATAACGACCTGAGTGGATTGACTTTTAGTCCGTAGGATTTACTCATTTAGTCAAAAATGCGACAGAGGTTTCATCTATTGCTTCGGCTAACCAACTATGAGGAGCCTGACAGTATAACTACAAACCATCTGCATAAAGGTAGTAGGACGGAGAGAGATGGAGTGAAATAGAGTTAATAAAAATACCGAAAAGCAGAACCTTCTGCAGTCGCCCGAACAGGTAATATATATATAGGTATTATTTATTTGAAAGTAAAAAAAAAAACGCCTGCTTTTAATGCGAAAAAACTTCGCTACTAACCTGTTTTTTTTCCTATGAGCTTTTTCGCACATTGTGCAGATTAGACTTGAATGTTACTTGTTAGCGGTCCTGTTAAAAACTTTGATCATAACTACCCTATCACGCCATACAAGTGTTAATGGAATACGTCCAATTACTTTCTTTTATTGTTTAGCTTCAGTTTTCTGGAACAAATAAATTTTATTTCTTTATTTTCCATTCTTTAATTGTGGCCGATGATAATATCAATCAATAGGCTAAAGCGGGAACTTGTTAGAAATAGCTTATATATAACAGCACACTCATATATTGGTGCATTCGAACAGAACGTGTGAAGTTGTAAATAATTTACATTTTAAAATGTTTGAGAGAGCTATCTCGGAGAGCTTAAGGCGACTTTACACTTGATTTATAGGCGCAGGTAAGTGGTAAAATATTCAAATTTTTGCGCCGTACCGCACCGCCTTCTCATTTACTTGTTCAAGTTTGCACCAGACTGCAATAACAGCCTTTGCACCCGCTACAGAACATTAAACTCTTGTAATTTATCTCTCCAATGATGTTACATAACAGTATATTTTAATAAAATTACTGTAACATACTCGTAATTATTTCAGTCATATGCTTACAACAAGTACCCATTAAACACGTATGAAGCAAGTTATCTCCATAAATAAACTTACGTACTCATATCTGCGGAAAGTGGAGCCATACGTTAGCTTGTTAGACCCAAACTATGAGGGAAACTCAAGGCATGACAGCACGAGACGCAAAATAGGTGACGCAGGTATAGACTTTCTAGATGAGAATTATTTTTATTATGAGAACCCTGTCCTACTCGTGTATGATTGATATTCTAGCAAGTTAACGTTTGCGTTTATATATTCTGCTTAATTGAATTACAGTAGAATTATTTTCTGTTGAGAAAAAAAATTAGTAAAAAGTTATTTTATTTGCAAGAAAGCAATTATGCGAAACTAAGCTATTTTATACGAAAGAGTTGCTATGCAGGCTCTGCTGGTAGAAGCTGCTGATAGCTGATAAGCTATCATAACAGGTTTTGAACCGTTTGTGATCTTCTCCTTTTTTCTAAATTTGGTAGGTACTTGTAAAATCAGATTAACGCACTGTATGACGCTAAATTTTATTAAGATGTTTTGTCACGTCGATTATTTATATTACCTAATTTATTTGATATCACACATATCTTTGATAACATGTACATATAAGTTTAACGTACGAGTATCATGCTGCCTTCGCTTACGAATGACCTTCTAGGTTCTTTCTTCAGGGTTCTATCTCTCCATATTTGTAGTTTCCAAGTGACAATTTGTACAGAAATTGCCGTTATGATTCAAACGGACTGCCTATTATTAACAATACTTTATGTTGCTAGTAAACAAAGTCAACAATAGTTTTGTTAGCAAGATCGTACATTGATCCCCTGTGATAAGTAATACACGTAGTTCTAATAAAAAATCCTGTCTCCTAAGATTCCATTCCAGAGTTAAAAAACTTTAGATCTGAGTGGTTTAAGTAGTGCAGCGGGGCTTATTAACTTGTACACAGATATTGCGTAACAACAGGTGCTTATATTTACCAAAACATGTGCCGCGGCGTGCACTTAATTAAGTTAGCAACTTGTTTGTACAGATAGAGGATATTCACAATTTTAAAGGCTTAAAATATACTGCGAACAGTTCGATGGCTAGATTATACTTTTATCGAATTGTCCGACCCATCCGATATGCATTGGAAATTTCGGTATATTTGAATCGAATCGAGAACATGGAATTTCATAAAAAATTCATCCAAAAAGGTTCAATGATTCCGGCTCTATCATATGAGTAGTAAGTGATGGTGAACGTCCGATCTACTCGTACATAGCGGTGCTATGATTTAGATTGGGCGGGTAGTTTCATTGATGATGCGGCGTCTAGATATGCTCGGTCCTAAATGAGGTTAGGCCATTCGCCCGAAACCTCTCCTTTTACAACTGTGCGTGCTTATAAAATAAGCTCTGTCAAATCTAGTGTTTTTAAAAGCCTACAACATAGGAAGAAATTCTCAATTGTTCCGAATATTTTTTTGTAATGTAGGAAAGCTCCGCTCACTGACGAAAACAAAGAAATTAATAGGAGTTCGTATGTTCATATAAAATCAACACAGAATTAAGCAAATGTGCTCTGGCCGTTTCGACTCAAATTACATATACCTACAAAAAAATTTTTTGAGTCTGTTCTAATCAATTTTATATCACAAAGTAGGTTTATCTCCTCATGTGTGCTTATTCAAAGTAGCGTACCGAGGTCTTAAATTAAAATGTATGACGGGCCAATATACGAGGATCTTTCACATAAATCAACGAAACGATTATAAGGCTTTTACGGGAGCAACGACTTCGTTGGCGCACAAAGTGCCAAAGACAAATAAATCTCGCTCATTTACGTTTCAGGCTGCAGGAACCTACTCAGGCTGCTATCTAACTCTTTAGCGAAGTTTTTGATTGCTGAAAGACAAACGGAAAGTAAGCAAGATATTCCTGACTTTGATTAGCCCCTTTAGGTAAAAACGTAAAGCTTTTCTTGATTGCTCTTATTTGTTTTTCATCTGTAGGGATGCCCCGGGGACTAGCGGGTCATGTCGTCGAAAAATACGTCATCACATGATTTACAGCTTTAACTTTTTGCTTTTTGTCGTACTCGGTTCTTTGATATTCGTTTCTTTTATTTGAATGTGAGAAATACGTATATATTTGCTGTTATCGAGGAGGTTATCTACCTTTAATTTGGTTTATAAAGTTTATTGCGTTAGGATATTTCACGGATGCAACAGCCGACAAATAGAATGTCTGCTGCAGAATCATCGCGCAACATCCTCCAGATCTCTATTCGCATCGCAGTCAGATCTCAAAACATAGTGTCTATATGATTTAGATTTCTTATAGCGATTTATGACTTAAGATATTTATTTCATGTAGTAAATCCCACGCACAAAAATTTACTAATGAAGAGTACTTATTTAACTTTTATGACTTCTTGCTGTAGGTATCTTTTGTTTGGTGTGCAATAAAGTTAAATTCATTCATTCATTAATGACGAATAAAATGTATAAATAAAATATATAGTACGAATAATACTCGTTCTTTTAAATGTAAAAACCCGACTTAAATTGAGCATTTTTTGGTATTTGAAGTTTATAACTTCCACGTAGTTAATACCAACCAAGACTAGCTAATTTTGTTGATGGGATCAACTACAAAGTATACTTTCAACTATCAAATAAAAAACCAACCAATTTTTTGGGAAATGCTGTCTGTGCTGGTCTCGTTCTATTTTTATTGAATTCTCAAAAAAGGAGAACTACATTTCGACTAAATTTTTTTAAAATGTTTGTTAACTTATTTATAACCGTTTTGAAATATTATTTTCTTGCTTTGCTGTGGTCCCATTTTAATTTAGTTCCATAATAGGTTTAGTTATTTGTTTTTTTATAACAATAACTGAAAAAATGTATCGGTGTGTGCCGAATAATTAAAACTTAAGTCAGTGTAACTTTTTTTGAAAGGACTTGTCCTCGATATTTAATCATTCGTTTCAATCCTCTACCACAGTGTAATATTTTTAATTGTTCGTTTCAATCCTCTACCACAGCGTAATATTTTTAATCGTTCGTTTCAATCCTCTACCACAGTGTAATATTTTTAATTGTTCGTTTCAATCCTCTACCACAGTGTAATATTTTTAATTGTTCGTTTCAATCCTCTACCACAGGGTATTAAACGTTCGTTTCAATCCTCTACCACAGCGTAATATTTTTAATCGTTCGTTTCAATCCTCTACCACAGTGTATTAAACGTTCGTTTCAATCCTCTACCACAGCGTAATATTTTTAATCGTTCGTTTCAATCCTCTACCACAGCGTAATATTTTTAATCGTTCGTTTCAATCCTCTACCACAGTGTAATATTTTTAATTGTTCGTTTCAATCCTCTACCACAGCGTAATATTTTTAATCGTTCGTTTCAATCCTCTACCACAGTGTAATATTTTTAATTGTTGGTTTCAATCCTCTACCACAGCGTAATATTTTTAATCGTTCGTTTCAATCCTCTACCACAGTGTAATATTTTTAATCGTTCGTTTCAATCCTCTACCACAGTGTAATATTTTTAATTGTTCGTTTCAATCCTCTACCACAGTGTAATATTTTTAATTGTTCCTTTCAATCCTCTACCACAGCGTAATATTTTTAATCGTTCGTTTCAATCCTCTACCACAGTGTAATAATTTTAATCGTTCGCGTCAATCCTCTACCACAGTGTAATATTTTTAATCGTTCGTTTCAATCCTCTACCACAGTGTAATATTTTTAATCGTTCGTTTCAATCCTCTACCACAGTGTAATATTTTTAATTGTTCGTTTCAATCCTCTACCACAGTGTAATATTTTTAATTGTTCCTTTCAATCCTCTACCACAGCGTAATATTTTTAATCGTTCGTTTCAATCCTCTACCACAGTGTAATAATTTTAATCGTTCGCGTCAATCCTCTACCACAGTGTAATATTTTTAATCGTTCGTTTCAATCCTCTACCACAGTGTATTAAACGTTCGTTTCAATCCTCTACCACAGCGTAATATTTTTAATCGTTCGTTTCTATCCTCTACCACAGCGTAATATTTTTAATCGTTCGTTTCAATCCTCTACCACAGTGTAATATTTTTAATCGTTCGTTTCAATCCTCTACCACAGTGTAATATTTTTAATTGTTCGTTTCAATCCTCTACCACAGCGTATTATTTTTAATCGTTCGTTTCAATCCTCTACCACAGTGTAATATTTTTAATCGTTCGTTTCAATCCTCTACCACAGCGTAATATTTTTAATCGTTCGTTTCAATCCTCTACCACAGCGTAATATTTTTAATCGTTCGTTTCAATCCTCTACCACAGCGTAATATTTTTAATCGTTCGTTTCAATCCTCTACCACAGTGTAATATTTTTAATCGTTCGTTTCAATCCTCTACCACAGTGTAATATTTTTAATTGTTCGTTTCAATCCTCTACCACAGTGTAATATTTTTAATCGTTCGTTTCAATCCTCTACCACAGTGTAATATTTTTAATCGTTCGTTTCAATCCTCTACCACAGCGTAATATTTTTAATCGTTCGTTTCAATCCTCTACCACAGCGTAATATTTTTAATCGTTCGTTTCAATCCTCTACCACAGTGTAATATTTTTAATTGTTCCTTTCAATCCTCTACCACAGCGTAATATTTTTAATCGTTCGTTTCAATCCTCTACCACAGTGTAATAATTTTAATCGTTCGCGTCAATCCTCTACCACAGTGTAATATTTTTAATCGTTCGTTTCAATCCTCTACCACAGTGTATTAAACGTTCGTTTCAATCCTCTACCACAGCGTAATATTTTTAATCGTTCGTTTCAATCCTCTACCACAGTGTAATATTTTTAATCGTTCGTTTCAATCCTCTACCACAGTGTAATATTTTTAATTGTTCGTTTCAATCCTCTACCACAGCGTATTATTTTTAATCGTTCGTTTCAATCCTCTACCACAGTGTAATATTTTTAATCGTTCGTTTCAATCCTCTACCACAGCGTAATATTTTTAATCGTTCGTTTCAATCCTCTACCACAGCGTAATATTTTTAATCGTTCGTTTCAATCCTCTACCACAGTGTAATATTTTTAATCGTTCGTTTCAATCCTCTACCACAGTGTAATATTTTTAATTGTTCGTTTCAATCCTCTACCACAGTGTATTAAACGTTCGTTTCAATCCTCTACCACAGCGTAATATTTTTAATCGTTCGTTTCAATCCTCTACCACAGTGTAATATTTTTAATCGTTCGTTTCAATCCTCTACCACAGTGTAATATTTTTAATTGTTCGTTTCAATCCTCTACCACAGTGTAATATTTTTAATTGTTCCTTTCAATCCTCTACCACAGCGTAATATTTTTAATCGTTCGTTTCTATCCTCTACCACAGCGTAATATTTTTAATCGTTCGTTTCAATCCTCTACCACAGTGTAATATTTTTAATCGTTCGTTTCAATCCTCTACCACAGTGTATTAAACGTTCGTTTCAATCCTCTACCACAGCGTAATATTTTTAATCGTTCGTTTCTATCCTCTACCACAGCGTAATATTTTTAATCGTTCGTTTCAATCCTCTACCACAGTGTAATATTTTTAATCGTTCGTTTCAATCCTCTACCACAGTGTAATATTTTTAATTGTTCGTTTCAATCCTCTACCACAGCGTAATATTTTTAATCGTTCGTTTCAATCCTCTACCACAGCGTAATATTTTTAATCGTTCGTTTCAATCCTCTACCACAGTGTAATATTTTTAATCGTTCGTTTCAATCCTCTACCACAGTGTAATATTTTTAATCGTTCGTTTCAATCCTCTACCACAGTGTAATATTTTTAATCGTTCGTTTCAATCCTCTACCACAGCGTAATATTTTTAATCGTTCGTTTCAATCCTCTACCACAGCGTAATATTTTTAATCGTTCGTTTCAATCCTCTACCACAGTGTAATATTTTTAATCGTTTGTTTCAATCCTCTACCACAGTGTATTAAACATTCGTTTCAATCCTCTACCACAGTGTAATATTTTTAATTGTTCGTTTCAATCCTCTACCACAGCGTAATATTTTTAATCGTTCGTTTCAATCCTCTACCACAGTGTAATATTTTTAATCGTTCGTTTCAATCCTCTACCACAGTGTAATATTTTTAATCGTTCGTTTCAATCCTCTACCACAGCGTAATATTTTTAATCGTTCGTTTCAATCCTCTACCACAGCGTAATATTTTTAATCGTTCGTTTCAATCCTCTACCACAGTGTAATATTTTTAATCGTTTGTTTCAATCCTCTACCACAGTGTATTAAACATTCGTTTCAATCCTCTACCACAGTGTAATATTTTTAATTGTTCGTTTCAATCCTCTACCACAGCGTAATATTTTTAATCGTTCGTTTCAATCCTCTACCACAGTGTAATATTTTTAATCGTTCGTTTCAATCCTCTACCACAGTGTAATATTTTTAATCGTTCGTTTCAATCCTCTACCACAGCGTAATATTTTTAATCGTTCGTTTCAATCCTCTACCACAGTGTATTTAACGTTCGTTTCAATCCTCTACCACAGCGTAATATTTTTAATCGTTCGTTTCAATCCTCTACCACAGTGTATTAAACGTTCGTTTCAATCCTCTACCACAGCGTAATATTTTTAATCGTTCGTTTCAATCCTCTACCACAGTGTAATATTTTTAATCGTTCGTTTCAATCCTCTACCACAGCGTAATATTTTTAATCGTTCGTTTCAATCCTCTACCACAGTGTAATATTTTTAATCGTTCGTTTCAATCCTCTACCACAGTGTAATATTTTTAATTGTTCGTTTCTATCCTCTACCACAGCGTAATATTTTTAATCGTTCGTTTCAATCCTCTACCACAGTGTAATATTTTTAATCGTTCGTTTCTATCCTCTACCACAGTGTAATATTTTTAATCGTTCGTTTCAATCCTCTACCACAGTGTATTAAACGTTCGTTTCAATCCTCTACCACAGCGTAATATTTTTAATCGTTCGTTTCAACCGTTCGTCGGTGTGTAATTTTTTCATGTTCATCGACTTTTTCGTCAATTCTTAAAAGATAAAAAAAAAAACGTAAGGGTGGTGGGGTGGTATTTTTTAGGTGGTTCCATATAAATAAATGTCATCGAAATCGGTCAACTAATTCTTGTTTTATCTCATATCAACATAACTTTTAATTAACTGATAGTACATAATTAGTAAGGTAATTTTTCCGAATGGAAGACTGTACAGTTTTAAAGTATGATTTGTCATACAAACATAAAAAAAAAAACCTAGCAAACTACGAGCATAACCCGAAATCAAATATTAAAATGACACTAAGAGAACTGAACCTCAATAAACGCATGGGACCCACCTGCGTGTTATAGGATGAAATTGAGTTTTCGATTGGGATTACATTTACTGCTCAACCTAAAAACATAGAGACCCCTATGTAATCCTAATTTGTAGACGGATTTCTGATTTTGCAAGGCTGAGGTGGCTGGCCGGTGCCGGAGGGGATTCTGGGTGGCCCTTCAGACTTGTACCACGTATACACATGTAAATTTCGGGCCTTATAGCTGTGTTTTGATTGTATAAGGCTTTCGTTTTTTTTTTAAATAACGTCTCAACTACATGACTTTACGTTTGTACATACCTAATCTTCCCAGTTTTAATATAATCAGAGTGAGCATGGTGCCAGGTTACATGGTTTAAAAAGATTGACAAATCAAGTTTTATATAAGTATATTATCTAATGAAACATTCCAGGTTCGTATTCGCTTACACATTTTCTAATTTGTTTTGGCTGTATAACGCTAGAACCATTTGTCTTGATATTTAACTTCCTTAATATCGGCGCTTTGCCCGAATTACTCGAGTCATTTATGTTGATCCTCGGGGCTATTGTCTGAAGTCGGGCCGAACGGCGCCGCCGGTGTGGGGCTCATGAGTTTTACAAACTTTTCGCGGGGGTTTCGCACTTACCTATAACCGTGAATAATTTGCCAGGTTTTAAGCATTGTGAGGTAAAGATTGGGCCTAGCGGGTTGCGTCGTAAACACGCCTCGGGGAAATACCTGACTATTCCTGGCAATTCCCCGACGCTAGAAGAGCACTTTACTCGCTTCCCGCTGAGTAAGCGACTCTCTCATTGAGATGTACCTCCTCGACTCCTTCAGCGGCGAGTTAACTTTTTATGCGTTTTTCCCGGCAGAGCACTCACAATTTCCATTAATAGCTCGGGGATTCATAACCTTAATAAGCTGAAGTTTTTTGGAAATTTCTTGGTGGACCATTTTTCTTTACTCTTTGCTCCTAATTTTCCTCTACATTACTGTCGGCCAAAGAAAATTTCCTTCCAAAATATTGCCGGTACGAGCACGTAATCACCGCATAATCATAACTGATAGTTATGGCCCTATGAAAAGCGATAAATCAATTCGGATTCATAAAATATCGGGTAGATACGATTTAGTGGATATATCTTGCGCGCGGCCCAACGTGGGAAATATGAAAATTGGAAACACGCCGCCGATACGGCGTCAAATAAATTTCGACCCTATTTGTAAGCGAACCTCAATATCCTGGAGTGGTTGTATTCTCCACTCTACCGATTGGAGATGTATTTGATTGAAACAACAAAAGAGCGGGAAATAGCTGAACATTTGGTTATTTTATTGCGAGGTCAAGATTTTATCTACATTTTTATTTAGTTAGTTGTGTTATGTTCATTTTTATAGGGTATCGGGACGAGGGTTTTCTATTCTGAGCTGGAAACAAAGGTCCTCGTGTGAGGGCCCCGCTGCGGCGGTGACCCAGATCGTGGCCGAGCGACGTTTTGCTCATCAGACTTTAATGCGTTTCATCCGTCCCGAATTGGTCCCAATGAAACTCTACTAATTACAATCTATTTTCTCGTTTTGTGGAGGTTGAGGTTTTTGTTTATCTCCAAAATAGATAGCAATGTCGTATCTACAGTTGCTATTGTGTCTGTATCTTGTATAATGTGTACTGTAGTGCCCTTACAATGATTACATCTACTTGTGGATTAATACCTATATATCCATAGTTTAGGTTATAGTAGTTATTTTTTGTATAAAATAAGCGAACTGTAGTATAGAAAGACCCATCGACATCAGCCGTGGGACAGTATAATTACGAGTATGAGAAATTTGGCTGCCTCAATATTAGTTACAAGTATTAATAACTAGGTGGGCTCCGCGGTGTTACCCGTGGTTTTTTTATAGCCTATTTACTTAGTGATAATGAAGCTTTAATGCCGAAAGAATTTTTGAAATCGGACCATTAGCTTTTGAGTTTATTCGTTACATACAAAAATGCAAACCTTTCCTCTTTATAATAATACTAGGTAGCTGTTACCCGTGACTTCGCCCGTAATATTTTCTATCTTTATATTTATTTTCAATAAAAAGTATCCTATGTTACATCTAATACCTCCAAGAATATGTGTAGAAAGTTTCAGGACAGTCGGTTAAAGTTTTCGATCAGAGAAATCAGTGGGCATGCATAAAAAATAAAAAATAAAACGTTTCGATGAATTGAGTACCTCCTCTTCTTTGAAGTTGTTTAGAATGAACTATTTAGGTTCTTTTTTTATTCACAATTCAAGTATCTGTAACTGAAAATTATAAGTTATTATTAAGTTCAAGCTTCTACTAATAAAATGAGTGTTGTTTTTGCGAAGAGAAAAAATCTTCAGGAACTCAGAACGATTAGTATTCAGCAGAGTGTCTAATCCAGTCTCGACCGACAGTGCGGCGGCATCACGCGTTGTCTTGTCGCGAACGTTCCTACAGAGAGGTGCTTCTGTGAATTTTATTTTACCAAGTTCGAGTAAACAAACGGCTACGGAAAGCACAAATACCATTCACACGTGGTAGTTTTTTTATTCATATTTATGTTTGTGGCTTTATCAAAACAATTACAATACTTATAGACATACTCTAGTTTTAAGAATTTTATTATCTCGCGACCTGCTTGAAGCTGTTTTTATTTCTACAGAAACTGAAACACAGTTTTTTTTACAAATGCCTCTACAGATTTTGTAAGTTCAGTAATATTTACAAAAGTGTTGATCTCAGTAGGTATTGTAGTGCTGTAAGATTTTTACGGTATGCCATATAAGTCCTTTATAAATAAAGATTTCGCCACCATTACAAAACGCTCAAAACATTCATAACATACCACTGCTATTATGCTCTCCCAAAATTTTCACTCTTTGTTTAATTTTTCGAAAGCTTGTTGTTACATAAAAAGAAAGACAAAGTTGACACGTGTTTATTAATAAGCATATTAACAGATCATTTCCAAACTGTGCATATGAAATGTTTATATGGTTCTGAACACCAGCTAGGTTACTTTTGTATTTACGTAGTTTTCTTTGGTTACCATTTCGTCACGACATCATGTAGCTTTCTTGTCTCCAAGATTCGATACAAGAAGCAGAATACAAGGATCGAAATGCGGCGGATGGAAATTGGCGTTTGGCATCCACCAAAAACTTCCTTTACACCGCACTACTGGCTCTACTTTTGACTCGCTTGTAGGAATTTTGGTAATTCCTTGGTAAAAAATAAAATCACCAACAAAAACTTAGATTGAATATATAGGGTTTTTTGGAGCTTTTGAATCATTTGAAAACTGGATTAAAGCGGTAAGCCGTTTTAAAAAAATGTTTAAAATATTTGATACACAATTAGTTTATTGTAATTATTTAATGTTCAATTTCTATCTAACATTGATGTGAAACAAAATACATCCATAACAAAGTATTCATCGTACATTATCTGCCTAATCTGATATTTGCTTAATAATCTTAATATGTGGTCATCAGTTAGGAAGTCAGCTACGAGCGCCTACGACGGCGACGGTGAAAGCACTGTAAAAAAAAGTATAAGCCGTATCATCGAAAGAAGTTATTGATGGTGGACAAAATGTACGATGAAGTTATTTTTGTCCTATAGTAAGAGATACAAAAAAAGCGAAGTATGTAAAGTTTTCTACAGTCTATTTCTACGTGATTTACGTAAATGTAACAAACACGTTTCTTTTCTAAATAAAATTGTATACGAAAAATTTGCCCAATTAAGTACAATACATACTGACCTAAATAATTGAATACACTCTTGCCTAGGAGCGCATTAAAACTAAATTAGGATTATAGAAAATTTAAATAATTAAAGTCATATGGTGATACTACAAAAATAAACATTTGCTTAAAAGTTAATCTACCCGTACATAAACACGGCAATATTTTCAAAATAGGCCTTTTTGAGAAGACACTATTAAGTTTATCAATGAAATTTAACTTGGGAAAGTGTTGATTTCGACGTCAGTCAATGTACTGCATCCCTATTTTTTTAAACCTAGTCAGCGTTCGCGCTTTTTGACACAGATGAGAATATTTCATCTGTAAATATATTCACTACTACGAGTATATCCGTCAAAATAGATTTACGCGACATTTGTTGGTTTAAACTATTTACCTACACTTATAAATAGGTGCATCACAATACAAATGCTAGTCAAGCGTTTGCCGGACAAATTTAATATAGGTACTAGCAGTTTCCCGAACAGTTGACCTGAGGAACATACTTTATTACACAACTTAAAAAAGACTGGTTCGTAATTTTTCGAATTTAGATCTCTTATTTAGGGTTTGTCTTAGTTTCGCATGTCCCAGGCAAGTATTATTGAAATCAGTAATAACTCAGCAGCAAGCTCCTATAATTTTAATAAATATTCAAATTTTAGGAAATACTCCCCCAATAAAAATCCTAAACGGCTTTTATTTCAAGAAACATAGAACCTGTTTCTTCAATATTGGTAGGAGACTACGACCTGTAAGCAAATTTTAACTTCCAGACAAATTTCAGTATATAAACTGCCAAAGAAAGAAAACAATGCCAGACTAGAGGCCGAGGCACTTCGCTTTCTTAGTTTGCTCGGTCAATTAACACTGATAGCTTCCAAGTAGACTTAGGGATTTTTCTTCCAAAAACATATTACTCCAAAAAATGCTCTCGCGTGCATTTTTCCTAGTTTCTTTTTCTACAGCAATAACGTAGCGAGTTTTATTTTAGGGTCCCGCGCACACGTGTTTACGGCTCAGGTATATGTATGACACAGTACCTGCACGTTGTCCCATGAGTGACGAGATGCCCCGATCTAGTTTTATTTTTATGACTCTTTACATGGCTTTATTTAATGTTGTAGATACGTGTTATGCTGATATATAGAATATTATATCGTTTGTGAACATTAATCATAAACAATTTGGACTAAAATAAATATACTATCAACTTTTTTGAAATGACTAGTTTAAAAATAGTTTTAAATATTTTTTAGGAATATTAATTTTAGGACGCCGTTAAACATTAAAAAAAAAACAAGTACAGTATATTATTTCAAGAAAGGTACGGCTTTCTTAATTCTTTATTTATTTGTATACAATCACTTCGCAAAATTGTTAGAAAATAAGACATCATTCGCCAGTATGAAACTTATAAGCGCCTTTGCCAAATAGGCCTCCCAAGTCTCAACAATGGATCCTAAGTCTGATCGTTCGTATTAAAACAGCTCCGCAAACACTCCACCCGTCCACTGTTTGAAGGAATCAAATAAAGGAGACAGAAATTGTCAGCCAGTTTACTACCAGAATACGAACACTGTTTTTCCTCGTCTCCCTGAATAAATTCAGTGGTTTTAGGACACCAGACAAAGTATCTAAGGTCATAAAAATTCTATGCAAAGAGCTTTCTCATTGCCGTTCGGTTCAGCTGCCGAATTTCAAAAGCTGGACACGGAATCGGGCGGTTGGGACTTTGATACAGAGTACAAAGTGTCGCATACATTGTGCTTATGAAAAACTTCTATCCAGGTTTTACTTTGTCAAAGCATGCTATATATCCCTACGATTAAATTGCCTGAAATCAAAGAAGAAGCAATAATACTCGAATGCTATTATATTTTCATTAACATCGGGTAACGCGCCCCTGTCTCTCATCTCTCGGTTGTAAAACATGATACTAACGCGCTATTATCACGCTTTAATTTCTATAAAATACAACGTTATGAATTAGTAGACATCGTCATCTTATAAGACCTACTATATCTATAAGCACTGACAGCAAGCACTCTATTTTTCGATACGTCGTATTAAAATTAACTAATTTTGGCGAAACATAGTTTATAGATTTTACGTTTTTCAGAAGTTTTTAGTCTTCATTGATTTTTTACCTTTTAGCTATATTCAATTAAATAATGTAATTTTATCTGCAAGCTTTACTTTTACAAGTTTGTCAAAGGAGTAGGATACATAAGTAAGTGCTTGCTAACCTAATTAGGCTCCGCTGCCGCACCTTGAAGTTCCTAGTTGGTGTTCCCTAGTTTAATCAGAGCCTTAGTTTTGCATGTGTGGATTATAACTGGTGAATAGCACAATTAGTTCTCTTCCGTGATTTTACAAATTAAACCGACATAAGTACCAGAGGTCTTTGTCAGATACAATGCTGGAATCTTCTGGGTTAAAAGGTTTAGAGAAGTTTTGACGCAGAGGTATGCTGTATCAAAAGCGGTAGCGGATCGAATCGAAAGCTGTAGCGAATCGGATCGGACTCTGACTGACTGATCAAACTTTGTGTATCGAAAACTTCTCGACATCTGCGTCAGATTTCTATTAGCCCCCTAGCACCTGTAAATTGTCTCCTATATGAAACTATTTATGTTTTGCCAGCTAAATAGGTAATATCATAATAGGTAAATAGGTTCTGGACTGGTAGTTATAATAATTATTATGGTATAATTTGTTTAAATTCTATAGGTTTCTTTTCCGTCCTACATAAGATTATAGTTTTCTAATTTGTTTGAAAATATTGCAATAATTATTGTATTTATTAATAAATTTTATGCATACATTTGCTATGGGTAATGATATTGACCTTAATAAATGTCAAAAGTAAAGTTGCACGGGTGATTCATTTTTACAACGCAATCAGCATCGTTAATATAACGTATTTCGTTAATAAAAACCACATCTTGTTTTGCATATTTGTTTACAAAACCTGGAAAATATGTTCACTTTAGCGCGATTACACAAATGTGGGCCATGCAAACGCGCTTCTCGTCGCCGTGACCTAGTTTCGCAACGGGGCGGCGCCGTGATTACAATACAATAGGGTGACCATGAGCTTCGCGTTCACTTTGCATGACTTAAATTGAAGTTTTCCAAATATTTTTGCCCTAAAGTGGGTTAAACAAAAAAACACGGTTATTTTATTTTCCGATTTTCTTTCAGTATACTGAACATACTCAGTCATTTTAGAATCTCCCTATATTTTTCTCTTGAACTCAGTGTAAAATATAAAACACGAGTAAGCAGGTATCCAACTGCATAATATGTAAATGAGCGACCATATAGATTTTTATTACAGTTAAAGTAGCCAAGTTATAAAATATATTCTAAATTTCCGTTGGAATGGAAAATTGTATTTTTATTACTGAACTAAAAGGTACACAATCCCCATTTATGTGAAAAGTTACGAGAATTGAAGGCCAATGGAAAGTTACAAAATTTGATCGCAACAACAAAATTTATATGCTTTTCTCAAAATATAAAAATTATATTTATGATTATGCATTTATTTAGTTATCTAATTTTTTTTATACTTTGCAGTACTTTGTAGAAAGTCTGCTTTTATAATTTTTTTATTATATTTGAGTTTTGTAACTTGATCATGGGTACATGCACCAGGAAAGTTATCTATTTGTATAAACTACGCATCACAGGAAAAAAAAACGCAGTGTAAGAAAGTTCTCGTAGCGTACAGTTACATTTCTTAACATTACAGTTTTCGTAGCATCTATGTTTTTGTATACCAGTCATCAAAATCACAAGACGTCAAAATTATCTTTTTTTACAACATGATGGAAGCGTAGCCGCATGCAAATGCTACTCTAATGTATAAAGCTTTGCCACAGGAATGGTTATTGGGACAGTATTTTCGGCTTATTGAGCGTGAGTTCCGACATGTTGGGTAGAATTATTTGTTGGTGAAACGCTGAACGTAGTAACGGTGCCTATTAGTCGAGCAGTTATCTATCTGAAACAAATATTAAAAACTTTTTATTGCTAGACAGTTTATTTGAAAACATAACATATTTCACATAAAATTGAAGATAAGTACTTTAAATTGAGGAGTATATAAAAAGAAAAAAGATGCAATTTCGAGCTGACACCAGACTATCGATACGAAGGTTGAGCTTGTGTTAGCAAAATTAAACCAGAGCAAAGCTGCATTCGCGCTGCGATTGCGTCGCTCGCGCTTGAGTTCACTCACTGATGGTACGGGAGCGGCGGCCGGCTCGGCACACGTCCCACGTTATGAAATGGGAATTAAATTGTCTGTGAAGAATACAACAGGATTAACATTTATTCCTATACACATACTGCGACAAAATTTCCATATTCGCAATACATTGCTTGTGCAGTTACTGCAGATTTGTTATAGCCTGATTTCGAGATGCGATGTACGATTGCCAAAATTATTACGTCGCATTTGAAGCGAACTTTTGCTGGGATGTAATCCTTTAGCGTCCACTGCACTGCAAGCGGCCGGCAGCCAGCAGCAGAGGCTTGCCTTGATGCCAGGAATTTGTGTATCGTAAACATTCTGTAGAAGAGTGACATGCGAGCGGGCTCGCGCGTATCTTGCATTTTATGTTGTTTTCTCGTGGGCAAACTAGGTTGCTAAGTTATTAATATGTTAAATAAAAAAACCGTACAAAAAACCATAAGGTTTTTGAATTTTTTCCTTTATGTGTGTTATAAAACGTTGCTTTGGTTCATGCTAAAATTTCAAGATTCTACTGGAAGTATCCTTTATGTTTTGATTCCATTGAGAGCAGTTGCAAGTTTCAAAATTTGCGGCTTAAATTGCTATTTAAAAGGATTATAAATTTGAGTATGTATAAGAAATAAATTTTAATTTAATACCTCTACTAATTCATGAGCAAAGGGGTAGTAAGTTGAAAATTACCAAAATATTTTTATTATGTAATGTAGGTTACTAAAAATGTATGCTTTTTGCAATTTTTCCTTTATAAGATAAGACGTTGCTGCTTATCAAACTTTAAGATTTTGAATTCACGGGAAGTACCCTGTAGGGTTTGATTCCTTTGCGAGTGTCGACAATTTCAGCATAAACGACTGTATCTTTTGATTGCGTTGGCTTAGAAGTTTGATTTTCTCACACCTACAAGGGACAGTAGACTTTATAGTATTTGATATGAATTTCAGCTTGATATCTAAACTCGATAAGACAAAGGGTCTTGGCAGTATTATGTGTTTAATTTAGAACCCTCAAGGTCATCTATTAATAGTCAGGCCTACCAAACGGCGATAAAATGGGTTGATTGCTATATTCTGTTCAAACTTTGCAATGAAAAATTTTTGCGCACCTCTAATAGATTGCGGTTAGGTACTGTTGATGCTTATTGAGCAATTTTGTTAAACACTTTAACAAATAAAAAAAGGAATATTGTGTGTGTGTGATCTTTATTAAAACTATACAATACAATAAAATATAATCTATTTAGGAACGTTATTTTATTGTATAACTTATTATATCAGATCATCAAAATAATCAAAATGATGAACTTCGTGATGAAAATAGGATGGTTTGGCTCTCGTTTCATAAGGGACGTATGTAGGGCCTACAGGTGCAACCCGCTTAGAGAACGATTGAGGTTTCACCGGTACGAATGCTTTTGCGTAAACGTATTGGTTGTTATTGTGCTCGTCATAATAGTTTCCAGTTTTTTGGTTTAGCAACATCGGGCTTAACTGCGAAAAGTAAGTTCTACTAGTCGTCGGTTGCACGAATGATTGCTGAAGGTGCATATTTCTGAAGACAGATTGTTTCAGTGGAAGAGGTAGAACCGTGTAGCCGTATAAGGGTGCACTTGGCTTTTTAAATTTTAACTTTTGTGGTGCCTCAGGTACTGGTATTCTGGTGAAATATTTATTGGGAATGTTGAACGTTTTAGGGGTCGTATCATTGACCAGTTTGTGGGATTCTTGAAAAGTGAACAAGAAGTTTCTAAGTAAAGAGCTGGCAATACGAGGCTCTTTCGGTGGTGTCATCATCGGTTGCCCATATTGATTTCGTGCTAGCTCTATATTTTTTGAATTAAAATTTAATAATTTACGTGGAGTTCTTTTAGGGAGAATCTTTTGAATCCTTTTGGTTGCTTTCTTGATTCGTTGAGTATAAGTTTCTTGAGAATATTGAAATGGAAGATCGTTTGCGAGTAATAAATTTACATTGAAACTAGTTTTTAATGGTTTTGTGGATAAAAATTTCCCATTTTTCTTGGTGAATTTAGATTTTGTTCGCTGCATTTTGTTGATAATATTTTCTAATTCATGCAAACTGAGCGCAGAGTCTTTTACGGCAGCCATTTCCACTTTGTTTTCAAGGCTGAACAAGTCTTCGTTACTCTTTTTGAGATTATTGATTTCAATTTTGAACGAGTTTATGGTGTAGTTAGGTGATCTCACAGAACGTTCCCAGTATGATCGAGATCCACCATTTGTGTGAGGGAAAGGATTGTTTGGAATGTTATTAGCCTTTATTTCTATGTCGACTTCTTGATCTCCATCAACATTTCGTATCATTGAAGCTATCTGCCGTCCTAAGTTAGCATAGTACATATCGTTTGTATCTTCGATTTTCTTTCGATACGGAGCGCTACGCAAAGGTTGGTTGAGTGATACTCGTATTGGCGCATTCATCTCATTGTTAGTGATCTGACCAAATGAAGCATTGGACAGAGGCTGGATAGGATTACTGTAAGTTTGTTGACCAAGTGTATTGTAGGATGGCTGATTAGACAAATTGTTTGGTAGCTTAATATTTGCATTGTTTGGTAACTGACTGTCTGCATTAAAAGATTGTCGGTTAGAACTGTACGGTAGTTGATAAGGTGGATTTAATTTCAATTGATCAGGTGAATTGTAAATGGGATTGTTATATGAATGATAAGCAGGATGATTTCTATTATTATTTTTTGTCTGGAAATTAGCATAATTGGCGAAGTTTTGTGGTATTCGTTCAGGATTAATGTGAAAGTCGTTTCTTCGGTTTAACCCTGGTGCGGACATTGGGACAGCATTTACATTTATTATAGGAGTTGTAGGTAGAGTAACTGTCGGAGTCTGACTAGTTCTATTTAAGCCGGCTATATGAATCAGCTGTGATATGTATTTAAAATCTACGTCTTGTATTGAAGATAGTTCGTCTTCTGCATCAATTTTTGGTAGTTTCTGGCGATGGGAAAGATGACTCGGAAAAAAATCAAGATTAGAATCCATGGGTAGTTTTCCAGTTGCACCTTGATAAGCTTTTGCAAAGTAGTTTTGTAGTTTGTTTTTTCGTTTAAGTTTGTCACGTAGTTTTTGTGCCTGAAATGTAAAGTAGGTTTGTTATTGTATTTTCAATATTATATAAATATACTTCAAGTTGTTGTTAAACTTGCTTACGAGTTTGTTTCTAGGCCCACGAGGAGGCTTTGTTGAACGATTTCGTAGAAAATCGAGCCTGAAAAGTAAAAACATGATAAGTTTCAAATGGTTTGTTAACGTTCTAATCCGCTAAAACCCTCCTTGCAATCACCCATTTTGACTTCCAATTAAGAAGATATCGCAACCACGATATTTGTTGGCAACTTATTAAAACCTGAAATTACGAAGAACCTTCAGTCAAAAAAAAACTAGCAGGACCAGAGACTATCTCCACTGGAAGCACTCACTCTAAGTTCTATACCTAAATGGGCGTATTCGAGAGTTTAAAGAGTTACTATTACACACTATTACATTGTTTACACAGTTAGCAATAAGAGCTTGTACTAGGTACATAGATATTAAAAAGCATAGAACAACAAGAAAATTTGATCTTTTTTAACGAAAATGATAGAAAAATATAAAATACTTACGGAATTGCTGAGGTAGCATCATCGATTGGGTCTGCAGTTTCTGTAGAAAAAGTGTCAGAATATTCAACAATTTCGTATTCATCAGGAGTATAAGCATGTTTGTTAGTTAAGGTCATTATAGGAGTAGAGTGAATGTCGCCGTTTCCATTATTATTCCCGTTTGTCGATGCTTCCGTCGTTGTCGTTGTTGGGACATTATCTGTAGTACTTGTTTTCCCTTCCTCATGTGCTGGGTTTGGTGCTGTTGATGATAAAAAAAAATAAACTTTAGTTTTAAAGTAATGATTTATATCTTACCAATACCATGTAGACAGACGTTATTGAGAGATACGAGTACCATTACTTAACATAACCCAAAATATAAGTTTGAAAAAGAAGTCGGTATTTATAAATCATACTTCAAGTATGTACCCTGTACTTTCATTAGCATAGACATAGACATTCACTAACGCCAACATAAAGTCACTTGTGGTTAATTTTAGCGAATTACGGTACTGGGTTTTCAATTAAGTACTTTATAAACTAACTAAGAATCGAGATGATGCACTAACCTGGAAACGGAAACTGCATCATTGGTGGTACTGGAACCATGGGGTACATTGGCATTGCAGGCGGAGGCAGCCCGATAGGTGGAAAGAAAGGTGTTTCCATATTTGGTAAAAATATAAATGAGGGAAGTGGAGGCCTAGGCCTTTTATTGAAAATAACAATTTTCTTATGACCATGGTCGTGTTTTCTAGTACGTCTACGATCTCCGACAGTATCTCCTCCGGAACTATCGCTAGAAGTGGAATCGCTACTGTCACTGGTTTCATCGGATGTGGAGCTGCTTTCACTACTGTCAAATAAGCTGTCGTCTTCAGTAATTCGCAACAACTTGCTCTTCAGACCCTTTTTCTTCTTCTTTTTTTTCTTTTTCCTTCTAGCCTTCCAGTATTTATGTGATCGTCTTATTGGTTTTTCGACGAAACTTGGAGGATTTTCACTTCTCCTCGTTATAATTGAGTCGTCTTTAGTTTCGTTTATGACTTGGTTTTCGATAGTTTTGAAGAATTGATTGTAAAGCCAGTCCCCGAGATCATCTGCGTCCTTTGTTATGATGTCTATTTTCTCGTCGACCGCATTCTTATTTCCAACAGTCACTGGCTCCTCGACTATAAGTGGCGTTACTGGCAAAAACACTCGAGTCGGCTCTACAACATCATAATTACGCCTGAAGTTTTGAGTTAACCTAATACTGAAAAAAAACATCATTATGTTATTGAAGAAGAAACTAGTTTTAAATATGTTTTGTAATTATTTCTCGTCGACTGTAATACATGATGAATAGCTCAAGTTCAAATTAGTTTTTAAAACATAGAATTCTGCAGTCTTTTTACATACTATTTCGTTTAGTAACTTACTTAGGCTCGCATATTTTTGTATCTGTATCAAAGTAGTATCCAGGATGGCAGTGGCAGCCAATAACACATCCGGGGACACCGTCGATACAGTATTCGAATCTTCCATGTCTTCCACACTCTGCATAAATAAACATTTTTATTTAAATTATAAACTTTTCTTAAGTTTTAGAAGACACCCATTCTTGGCAATACGAAAAGCCTGTGGCGAAAGGATATCGAATAGTTTACTAGTTCTTAATTCATCATGTAAAGCAGAGATCTAACTTTTACATAAGTTCATGTGTATGTTATGTAGTGTGATTATAACACTCACCATATTCTGTTTCCCTTAGCTGCCCGTTAGAATATGGGACTACAATGAACACAAATATGCACAAATGCATTCTCATGATTCTGAATGTCTCACAAACATGTTGGAATACTAATTTTATCTTTGTATTCTATATAACTATTTGGAAAAATATCCGCGAAACTTTCTGAAACTAAACATTTTTCGAAACGATGAAGAACGTTGGATCTTTGAAAAAATCTACAAAAGTGGTGCGAAATACCACTGCTTTAGATGGTTAAACAATGGGTTTTGCTTTTGACGTTTTGTTGCAGGTTCTAAACAATGCAGCATTGAAATGAATAACACTGTTTGTTTGTACCTAATTTTGCCTTGTTCGATGGGTCAGATTTATTGCTCATATTTATAAAGACTAACAGGTTTATTTGTAATCATTGAAAGTAGCGTTCTTGTCCATAACCTTTGAATCATTTTAAAATAGGAACTATTAGTGGCTGCAAATTTATTATATTAAAGAAAAATATTGTGGTTATAAATAAATTCTAACCTTGGGATTTTCTAGACTTTGGTACTGTTAAAGAAGTAATTTATGCGTAATTCGTTTTTTTTTTGGTTTTAGACGTGACTGTATTGCTATTTGCAATACAGTCACAGTGTATTGCAAATAGTAATATAGTAACATAATTTTTTTTTGGAATTTAGGTTCGCTACTCATTTTTAGATATGCTAAGCGCTACCATGAGATGGATGATACATTGTAGGTGACCGTTTGATAGTCTTAAAGAAATCAATGTCTTAAAAATATAAATTCTGACACCAGCTAAAGGGAGAGAGACAGTGGAAAGCCACTCCGCTCATACTAAGAACAAAATATGTTAGGGAATAAAAATCCAAATAATGGTATAAATATTATATAATCTAATCTCTTATTTTCCAAATTCAAGGAGGTGCTTCTTCTCCTAAATCAGGAATGCCTTTAAGACCCCTGAAAAAAAAACTTTGTATAAATGAAACTGAACAGCTAGAAAAGTACATAACAATGAATTTGAGAATAAAAATCATACGAAACAGCAGTTTTTTTTTGATTCAATTTTTTTTTCTATTATTATATTTTTTTGACTTGTGTTTATACAGGGTTTTCGTTAAGGGGTGTACTAAGTCTTAAGTAACAACTTGCACGATCGAAACAAATCTGAAATCGAGAAGAGAAGAGGTTTAGTACTCCCTCCCCTTAACGATAACCCTGTATAAATACTAGTCTAATCTTACTTGGTGCAATCCTCAGGTAGCACGCACTTGTGAGTTCTGTCATCTCGTACATAAGGGTGCGCGCACACACAACCTGCCTCGCAGAAGGGGTAGCACGGCTGCATGCGGTCGCGAGGATTGTCGCATGTTACAGACGCGCACCCCGCGAAACACGACTCAAATCTGCACAGAGATTCCTATTAAACTCACTATTCCATTGCCAGTAGACATTTTATATAGAGGATATCGAGGAATAGTAGTAGTGAATCTAAACAAGACATGTCATAAATGTAAACAAGAAATTATTTGATTTGATGTACCTAAGTCGCTCTTAAGAGATTATTATTACGGGTGTACTAAGCCGAAAAGGGGTATTCACTATACTCATCATTACGAGCAACTTTCCTGATATTGAAAATTGAAACCAACCCTGACATTAAGAAAAAAAACAGCTGTTTGACACAAAAGTTTATGTCTTGGTCAAAATGTATGAAACAACAGACAAATTGTATGAATTCAGAGTTGGTTCCATAGTGAAAGTTTTTTTTAAGCACACACAGCTAGGCATTTACCACAAGTTCGCACGACCAAGGAAGTCAGCGATACTGTAGCCCTAGATGGAGCATGCCTAGTCTGGTTGGAATAGTTGGTCCTCATGATGAGTATAGTGACCCCCTTTCAGTTTATTACTCCCCTAACCGATAATCTTATACATGTAGAGTTGCTTGTATGTTATCTATGAATAATATCGTAAGTACGTTTACGAAATGCCTCTTTTCGAAGACTTTTTCGTAAAACTGAACATGAACAGAATAAATTGCAGAGCTATTATTAAAATATTATCATCACCTCGCTAATCCACAAATACATATAAGATCACATAATTTATTTACTACCGATCAGCTTTACTAGACGTTGTAAATTAAAGTACCTATAACATAGTTAATAGGTGCTTACTTTTCATGTGGTCTTTGGCAATGCATCTCTAGGGGCAGTTTTTTGTCGGCATCTTTATCTCTGTTAACAAAATTTTAGTTTATTCTATCAATCTAAACTTTACCCAACAATACAGCAAGCAATAGGCAACTTACACCAACGAGGCACCATGTACCATTTCAGAGCTTTTAAGTCCTGGAGGCATCATCATCTTGTCACCCATGTCTTCATACTTGTGGTGTCGATACCCGGGCGGTGGCATATCCATTTCCCGATGTCTGTCTATGCCATTGAAACTCTTTGAGTCCGGATCATCCATGTACCTTTGGTTCTCGTACTCGTATCTCCTCCGCTCCCAGTCCCTAGGATCATCTAAAGGTTTTGAGAATACCTTCTTCCTCCAATTTCTCCTGTCCTCCAATTGTTGCATGTAGTGCCTCTTCGACGCGTCCATATCGTCATAATCATAGCCGTTTGCTCTCGTCGCTATCGCTATTATATCATCTGGAATATAATTGTGTCCTCGGACGTCACTCGGGGCCGAACTAACGATATTTACGAGTAAAGTCAAACACTTACACAGCAGAAATGCGAGCACCAATAGTTTCCTCATTTTCCTAGTTTCGTCAACGCATTGTTTTGGAAACAAGTTTACAATTCGCTTTCGACAGAGTTTGCTCGACACTAATCACTGAAATTCAACTTTGTTTCGCAAAAACGACACCGACGAGTACCTACCGCCCGCGCCGGATGTGTATTCTGGTTTTATCGCACTTATTAAAAAAAGTAGACTACAGTGAGCGATCTGTTGAGATAGTCTTGTAAATCATGGTTGAAATATTTTACCTTCCACGATACAATATGTTTATGAGATTTATTGTTTTGTTATAAAAAATCAGCTGGCAAACTTGTCACTTAACGCCGTCAACACTGCATTTTCTTGTGTATTTATTTGTGTATTTTAACTGTACTATTTGTTTTTGTGTGCCATTATTATACGACAGTTAATTATTCAGGATAGTTGGTTATTATATCACTTGTAAAAACCGAGTCACCGGTCATGACACATCTCAGATATTGTGTCGTACTCGTATCGAAGTAAGATAAGATAAAAAAATAAAATCAATGGTCATTAGAAAATTATCTTCGGGTAGTTTAATTATAAATCTAATTATAACGAATCCTTTAAACAATAAATATCTATGACCTCTTCATCTGTGAGAAGTTGTTGCCCAGCAACTTTCTCGGCTGGAGGGATTTGATAGGTGGTGGAGCAATCACAATATTGAAATAATTGCCCATCCTGGAACCATCTGAAGATCCTTTAGATGCTTCTGCGGGCCTCTTGTACTCGTCTTTGTATTCAGCAGGATGAGATGATGGTGGGGGAATATCGTCCGTGTACTCTGGAGGTTCATCCCGTTTTATGTGCATTCTGGGACTTTGTCTCATGTAAGGTTTGGGAGGCGACGGTGGTAGAGGCGAGTGTGGCAGCTTGTCAGATCTTCTCTCCGCTTTGCTAGGGACTGGTATACCCATTTGGGTTCTGGAATAAGTAAATTTCATATACTGTAAGTATATTATAGCTTTCTGACGTGATTCAAACTAACAGAGCCAAATCAAAGATGAGGTGAAAGCTATATTACGAAAACATATGAGAAAGTAGAACTTTTCAGCAACAAATTCATTGAAAATTACTTCATGTGGAAGCTGATGTTTCATGAGTGGTGTTTACTAGTTCATCGCACTTTTTATAACAAAAAATCGAACTTTGAAACATCTTACGGAGAGCATTCTTGCGGAAGCACGCACTGGTGGGTACGGTCATCCCTAACATAAGGCTCTTCACAGATGCACCCCGGCTCACAATATGGATAGCAAGGTCGCAGGTGGTTGCGAGGGTTGTCGCACGACACCTCCGCGCACCCTCCGAAGCAGGGCTCGTACAACTCGTTGGGCCAGTAGCATGCTAGAACATTAAGCAAACAACACTTAAACAAGAAAGTCTTTTCAATCGTCATATGAAGTATAAATATAGAATGTAGAACTAGAAAGCTTTGGAAAACTTGCTACTTGATACTTGATTGTAATGATACATTTCGACATTATTACCTATGTACCATTTTGATATTAGTACATGCTGGTTATTTTGTACGTAGTTAATATAGTATTTTTCGTACAATTCAATAACATAGTGTATACCATCTTAAACTGGTTAGGTAAACACATTAGCTTCAACACACTATAAATTACAAACTTTCCAGAAGACACTTTAAACCGATAGATACGTGCGATATTTCACAAATTCACACCTCAAGCTACGATAAATCCCTTCGGAACATTATTCGGTATCTAAGCACAGTAAATCTAGTTGCGGGCACTAGACACTAGACTTTCATTCGTTTTACAGTCGTTTCCACACGACCATTACGATTCCCCTGGGTGCCTGTAGGTGGTCTGCGTACTTAGGGCATTAGAGGGCTATTTACTGGTCTACACTTACATTTCCAACGTTAGGCATTTAGAGAATAGAACACAGAAAAGCTTTAGCGTAAGGGGTACGATGCTACTGCTGTATTTATTTAAATAGATTGAGTAACGTGCTCGACGTTAACGAAGCGAGAAGTTAACATTGATACTAATATGTAATTATTTTATTTATCATTACAATTGACCGTCAGGTGGATTGACGTAATAGTCTAGAGCTCAGTCTGGATTCGGATGTAAGTTTCGAGTAAAATTGTTAAAACACTGACAGTACACAGTTACTTCCAGTCACATCACACTCCAAGAATTTAATTAAGTATAGTCAATCTATATTGTAAGTCAGAGTCAACGTTGCTTGATCGTTAACAGCGTGGATATGGCAACTTTAAGGGCTTTAAATTAATAATAATTAATTTCATTAGCAACATTGTTTTGACAGTTATTTACCTCCAAGAAATTCTAATTTGATTATGCAAGTTTGAGAGGAATGTTTTATTTAGTTAGACGGATTGAAGTTGTACAGTACCTTTTAGTATCTTCTCTTCATCTCGACATTCTCTGTAGCTCAGACAATTAATTATTGTAATAAAGAAAAAGTAACAAGTGTTCATAACTACAGAATTTCTTTGACGTCTGATAGTAAATGATTTTGCGCTTTGACTATCGCTCTGTTTTCAAACTTGTTTTATTTTTTTTTGGTCAAATACTTCCCTACTTCGCAGTGTATTGTTCAACTGCAATGGTTGTTGATGATAAAGATTTTTGACGAAGTTAAATTTGATATATCAATAATTAGTTATAGGAATATTTATAATACCTACATAGTTAATACGAGTATGCAGAAAGGACCGTATCGGTAATCGAGAAGGACGCATATTTTTTTTTATGTGTTAGGAAAGGAGTATGGTGTGAGATTTCCTAATAAAATAGCATAAAGTTCTTCGTAATTGTCTTGACCTTGCCTATTTAATTTGTATTTTTTTTATCATACACAGCTACAAGTTCGCACGACCACGGAATCCAGCGATACTGTAGCCCTAGATGGAGCATGCCTAGTCTAAAATACACTGGCTCTCGAGGAAGGCTGCCGGAACACACCGTTAGGTGGCGACAGATTTTACAACTTGAGGGTGGTAGCTAGCTAGCCAGGTGAGCGATGGCCAACTACCACAGTTATATGGTTTCCTCACGATGTTTTCTTATTAGTTAAGGCTGTTAGCTAGATTTATCTATACTAATCTATACTAATATTATAAAGAGGAAAGATTTGTGTTTTTGTATTTTTGTATTTTTGTATGTAACGAATAAACTCAAAAACTACTGGACCGATATCAAAAATTCTTTCGCCGTTAGAAAGCTACATTATCCAGGAGTAACATAGGCTATATTTAATAATATAAAAAATTAGAGATCCTTACAAATTTCCACTATAACCAATCCAAGGTGTAATTTTTTTTGCCATAAAATGCCTTTCATCGCATACGCTGCGGTAAGTATTGATGATAGAACAAAAAAATGTTCTACAATATTATAGAGCATATCAATATCTACAAAAAAGTTCGCGATACCATATGTCCAACTATTAAAGTTATGTCACTATAACTACTTTTATACATTTTAAAAGTTGATAGAAATGCCGATCAAACTCAGACCAATTTATCTATACCTTCGTATTAATTCTTATCAAAATAAACTGTTTCGTATTCAAGTCTGTTTCAATACCTGTTAATAACTCTTTGAATTATTAAAATCGGATTTACCATTCAAAAGATATTACGAAATTAAAAAATAACAAATCATATCTAAAAAAGTGATAACCACTTCCATTCGACTCGCTAAACTTACGTTACCTATAATGGCCTCTTAGGAAATAAAAAGTTATCTTCAGAAAGATTTGTATACTAGGCTGATTTCAAAAATTCTTTCGCTGGTGGAAAGTTTCATTGTCACTCAGTAACATACAACATTATATTTAACATTAGAGATCCCTACTAAAATAAACTCAAGGTGTCAACACATTAGCCATAAATTGTCTCTCATCGAATTCTGCGAAAAATATCTATAATAGAACAAAAAAAACTACAATATTATAGATTATATTAATATCTACAAAAACTTCAGAAGACCATATGTCTAACTATTGTAGTTATGTCACTTTAACAACTTTTTTACATATTAAAAGTTAATATAAATTCCGATCAAACTCAGACCATGTTATTAATACCTTTGTATTAGTCTTATCCAAATAAATTATTTCGTATTCAAGAATGTTTCAGTACCTGTTGATTACTTTTATAATTATTTAAATCGGATATTTTATTAAAAAGATATTACGAAATCAAAATATGAACGCCGATGGCAACGCGCCGGCCGCCGACAACGGTATCTTACCACGGGAAAGGGGGCACCGGAGTGCGGGAGAGGTGTGCTCATCTACGAAATAGGTAGAGCCGCGCGGCTCAGTCGCGCGGCCCAGTCGCGCGGTAGGCTCCTTACGCAGTGGGCGCAATCGCCATCGAATATTTAAATTTTGTTCATAGTATATTTATGTGTCCAGATAAAAAGTTTTTTTCAAAATTACTTACACATTATTTTATTCAACCTTTACTATTAGTATTTTCACTTTCTTATTTCAGAACTACCTTCTCAAACCTTTTCTAACTTACGTCAATTTTCTTAGTTTATTTTTTATATTCTCTGATATAAAAAATCCTTTCAAATAATATGCCTAGAAAAAGAAAATCGCAACTATCTAAGCACGTCGTGATGGAGAATCTTCTTCTAGAAATACAGATCGTCTCGGAAGTATGAGAGAGTACAAAGTACCCGGTGATTTAAAATGTTACAAATCTGTTGATACCGTATGCAATATCACAGTGCACCCACAAGAATTTTTAAATTCCCTCAATCATGCTGGCTTGCCAGCCCACGACCTTAAATTAAAAGCAGGCACTCCTATTATGCTACTAAGAAATGTATGCCCTCCCAGTATGTGTAATGGTACAAGACTTTTGATAAAGGAATTCAGAGAAAATGTGATTGTAGCAAGCATTATCACGGGCCTCGCGGCCGGTCAGCTTGCACACATTCCACGGATCCCGATGATACCGACTGATTTGCTTATATCTTTTAAAAGATTACAATTTCCTGTAAAGACATCGTTCGCCCTTACAATAAATAAATCCCAGGGACAAACTTTCTCGATGGTTGGCGTCGACCTAAGGAAAGACTGCTTTTCTCATGACCAATTGTATGTTGCTCTATCTCGAGTAGGATCTCCTGAAAATCAATACGTTTTGTTGCCACCTACAAATACCACTGCCAACATAGTATACAGTGAAGCATTAGGGTAAACAAAATAAGCATAAGCATTAAAATAAAAATATAAATGCAGAAATTAATATAAAATAACAAAAATATATAAAAATAAAAATAAACGTATGGTAAGATGTTTAATAAATAAAATTATAATTAATTTCAACAAAAAATTGTTTAATAGCTGATTATCTATGATATGGTCTTTGTATATAATTTTACACCTTTTGACGAATTAAGTTAACGAACGTTAATTAGCATACATATAGGAAAATTATCTTCAATTATCGTAAAATGTTTTATCAAAATATGTCAACCCGTGCGAAGCCGGGACGGGCAGCTAGTTAAATACTATTCGTGAACTATTAATTCTCCGTATAATCAATATTAACGCTACATGCTTTACAAGGCAGCATGTCTGTATTTGCGAGCTACCAAAATGCTGACAACGCTATGACACACACATCGCTACAGGATAAACTCTCAAAAAAAAAATAACAATCCATATTAAAAAATATAGTTGCGATTTTCTGAAATTTAGTCTTATATTTTCTTTAGTCTTATATTGATATTTTTAATTTATCTAACCACTTGCCATTCAGTTTCAGTTGGAGTATTTGGATAATCTGTAGATCTTTCATTTTGCCGTAGGCACTTGCCCGTTATATATAACATAGACAAGATTTTTTTATAACTATTCTATATCTGTGTATGTATATATTTTTTTGGAATTTTGTTTTGTAAGCAATATTAACGTTACGTTACGTTTCGTGACGGTCAATAACACAAACACATTATATTCAAATGAATATTGAAACTACTTGCATGTGTAAAATAATTAATTAGATAAGTTCAGACTGCCTTCAGAATTTCTGCATAAGGTTCATTTGGTTTACGTCTCCGAATATCGCATTAAGCTCAAGTGGCTCTCTATTCGACGTCGCCGGGATGTTCATACACTTTCCCTTCTTTATAATGTATTACTTAACCCTTCTTCTCCGCGTTACCTTCAGATGTGTTCCAATTCAGGTATAGGAATGGGTAGTATTGTCATACTACCCATTCCTATACCTTAAAATCATCTGAAAACCAAGTAGTCTATTCCATCCCAGTCTACTACTTTATATAAGTCGTCATTCACTGTTAAAGCTATTTTGAAGTCTTCCCATTGATTATATTCGTGCTCCTTCTTTGAACGTATTTAAGCAGAGAGTCAAAATACATTATCTATCGCTATGGCACTATAATTTGTTTCTTATAATTATTAGTAGAGAATTTGTCTATTTATTTCCATGCATAGTATAGTATATGTATTTATATATGTATCTGTGTAGTTATAATATTATTGATTGTATTTATTTATTTATAATAGCTGTTTAGTTGATAGTGTAATATTTTAAGACCTCTTTAATATAAGTCATTATCATTTACGTGCATGGTTGCCTGTAAGAGATCGCTTTAAGCGATAAGGCCGCCATTTAAAAACTGGTATATGTGTATAAGCTTTTCTTAAATCATATTTTATGTATTGTTGCTGGTTATTGAATAAAGAGTTGTCTTATCGTACTTATTTATCTCATTATCCGCCATAAAACCGAGAGGACGCGGAGAACCCCTCCTCGTTGTACCTCACTACCAAGTGATCGTGACTATCGTGTAAGTAAACATAATCGTTAATCCTTCACTGATTGAATTATTGCTTGCTCTATAATTTAGAAGACGTGCTTCGAACGCTGTACCTATCACGTTTCGCGTTACATGAAATGGAATTCGCTGCTTTGATCTTCTAAGAGTGGTTTTTATTAGACTAATGTATGAGCGAAAATGTCACTATTACCACTGGCAACAAAAAATCTTCAGTGATATCAAATTCAAAGATGCAATTAGGTACCTAAATAGTTTTTTTAGGAAAAATCATTTGTGACAAACATTATATGTTTATGATGTTTCTGATAAACAGCTTATAGAAAGGATACTTATCAGGAATAGAGTTTAAGTCAATAGTTACGTAACTTATCGTTAGGTAAAAGGTAAGAAACATTTTAAAAGTCTAAAATAAATGATGGTATATTGACTCTAGAGATTTAACCAGTGGAGTAGAGGCAGTAGTATACATATATTCTGTAAGTAGAAACAATTATTTCTATCTATATTTTACAAACCTGTGCATAATGTTTTTGGCATGTTACCTGTACGTATCCATTTGTCGGAAGTCTCCGCAAGGGCTGATAATAAACGGGCTGCTTTTCGTGGCTACAGAAACTCGCTCGCTGCCAAACGATTTCGATAGAGATATGGGTCGATAGGTAACTTTAAACTCGAGATCAGAGTAGAAAGATTTATAGAACAGATTTAGTTTCAAATGTAGCCTAATTGAAGTGCTAAAATATTTCGCTAATGTCGCCAGAAAAATAACTTTTACCTCTGACAACTTTCATAATTACTTTCTCAGTTGCGCATGCAGCAGGTAAATAAAAAAAACTGAGCATAATAAAAAACTTTTAGGCAAAGGCCGCTTTGACCCGTGGCGGATGGCGTGTTTGCTACAGGCGCTGTCCGCCGCGGGCACCGATATATAAAAGACCAAAAATTAGAATATTAAGTTTAGTGGAGTTGCATTGCAATAATTTATGTAATGCTACATGTACATTGCGTCAATAAGACGTCGAGGGAGGATGTCGGTCGCGGGCGGCGGATGGCCGCTACATGTGGTGGGTGAGCACGACCGTTGCCAAACATTTCCGAATATTTAGCATTTTTTAGCATGCGGGCCACCTTCCACCGCGGGCGACGCGGGTTCTAGCGAGCATAGCCTTAATAACGAAAGTAAAATAATCTATTATACCTTGTTCACAATGTTCAACCGCCCTCCAGATACTATTTCATTATTGGCTCATAAGTAATATGTGGTAACGTGACAAACATTCTATTGAAAAAACCTAATAAATTAGAAAGGACCAGAAACGCTTCGATACATAACGAATGACTCAACACTCATTGATTTTTAAATAAGAATACATTATTTACCACCTTCAGTAACCCTATGCGTGCTTAGCTCTCATCTAATACGAAAATAATAACAAATGTAGTCACAAAACGCACCGAATAGATAAATTATTCATGTACAGCAGCAGAACACAGGGTAATTGTATTATCATTAGCAGAGGCCACATTTTCTGTTCGTTTTCTAGGATGTTCTCTGATATTTATCGTAGCTTGTTTTCCTAGAACGTTATTCTTGTGTTGTACGATATTATTTCACTATATTTTGTGTTCTTTTACTTAATTACAAACACACTAGATTTCAGGACAGCTTGGGGGCTAGTATTCTAAAAAAAACCACACGAATCCGGTTCTCACCGGATTCATATTTTTGATACTGATACTATGTCAAGCTGGATAAGATCTTAATTATAAAAAATAAAGGATTACTTTGCTTCCTTTGTTTGATAACGATTAATTTGCGCTTGATTTTTGCCGCAGCAGTGTACTTGATTGAAATATTACGGATTTTGTATGGAATATTGTAAAATACCGAATAGATTATTCTTGAGCAAGTTTCTGAGCATGCGTGTGTATGTTCATTCTCATACATGCTCAGAAATGAATGAAATGATCCATTTTTCCTTCTCTATCTTCATTATAGTTTTAATAATGAAGTACAAGTTTAATAATGAAAAATAATGAAAAATATAAATAGAAGTAATAATGTAATAAAATTAGGTTCCAATCAAATTTATTTTTTCGAAAATATTGAAGACGACTTTTTAATGTATCTGTAAAAAATATCGAAAATACAAGAATAGACTCAAGGTTCATATAATAAGTGTATCGTGTACCGTATTGTTACGTCGCCACCTGCTCTACAAGAAACAAACAAAATAGGTATATCCAAGGAAATAAAGAAATGGTTTTATGACGTGGGACTACTTGTTCGCTCAATACAGGTGTCGAAAGGTTAATACATTTATCGTGAAAAGAGCTTTCATCGTCCATACGATTAACGACGTATGTTTCACTAAGTTGTCGCTGCTTATAGTATATAATAGTAACTTGCTATGCAAGGTAATGGCGCATTTTGCGTCACAATCTCCATTGCAACAAAAATACAAAACCCACACAGTTGAGAGGCGTTCCGGTCTTTAGCGAGAGCTAGTGAAAAATTCTACAACTTTGTAATTACAAAATTGACGCAATAAATAGCTATGTTTAGCAGAAGATAGCTATTATTTTTCATGTCACTATAGTAAGGAAATACTTTGAGTAAAAGCTAAACGAATAATATAAGCGTCCATGTATACAAGAGCGGTGGTATATTTATTGTTTCTGCCATTGTTGTCTGAAGATCTGAAAAAAATTATTCAGTAACATAATTTATTTAATTTGACCTAATATGCTATTTACTATTATTAATTTAATGTTTTCAATATTCTAATATATAATAATAACAGTAAAGAATGTTATATTTTATTAGCATACTGTTAATTACTTGTCAGTATCACTGTTGTTATAACTAAACGATGTAAACTGATTGACGTGTAAAATAATATACCAATAAAATGAATATGAATATGAGTTGGGCGTCTCATCAAAATCAAGCTACTCACGGAAAATTAGCTTGACAGTAATCACATTGAAAAATGTTCCAGGGATCCTGGACTATTACAGGTGCTATGTAAAAGTATTTTTTTGTCGTGTTATTAAAAATGTTAATATTATCAAGACAAACCGATTATTCAAAACGTTAACTAATAAAAATTCTAACAAGACCAAAGAAACGCAAGTTGGACGAGGAAGTACTCGTATTGTATTATATTATATTGTAACGAAGTTGTTTTACTTACGAGGTCGGTAGTGAGGGTAGTTTCCATAAACGCAGCGGAAGGCGCGGTTCCGCCTGCGGAAAATAGCTTTCCCGATAAAATATGATTGCGTGCGATCTTTTTTATTGGCGACCGATTTGCAGGGTGCCAGTGCGGGGCTTGTAGGTCCCGTATGATCGAGACCCGACTCGATTCTTAGGTTTTGGTAGTAGTACTTGAGTAATTAAATCACTCTGTGGTCCGTTCCATTTATAATCTTAACAATAGTTTGTAGATTTAATTATATATCTTAGGTTTTAGGCTTAAAGAGCTCTTCTTTCGTGTATTATCCTATACGGTCCTTGACTTCTCTTGACGTCCCCTATGGCTATATAATTATATTTTTTTGTTGCCATGTTCTCACGGAAGGAATGTAATGTCTTTTTATGAGAATAAATAAATGTCTTTGCACCTAACCAATTTTATTTGTTTCTAAGGGCTTCTTAGTTGAACAAATATATACATTTAGCCGATATCGCCCCAGTAGTTTTTTAAATGATGTATTCTTTGAGAAAACATTTTTGTAACGTAAGTTTTGATCGGTTTTCACTTTTTTAAAATATTATTGTACTTTTTACCCGACTGCAATTAAAGGAGGATTATGTTTTTCGAATGTTATGTATGTTTATTTCATCGGAATGGATTAGAGCCCAAACGGCTTGTCGTATTTTTATGTGATTGTGATCAGATTCATCTTCACCTGCAGATGGTCATAGGCTATACTCGTACTATCCGCATCTCGCGATTTCACTTGTTAAGATACGTGGCTCTCAAGTTCTTGCAGTCGGGTTTTTTGAAGTCACTTTTACCCGGTTGTTATAATCTATCGAAATATAGGAAAGATTTGTTTGTTTGTTTGCATTGAATGGGCTCCAAAACTACCTACTACTGAACCGATTTGTAAAATTGTTCACTGTTGGGAAGCTACACGCTTTTTTGTAACTTACGCAAGTATTTAATAAATATATATATATATTAAGAATAGCTAATTAGAATTGAAGATGATTTTTCAGACCAACTGTGATGTAAGGCTATCGCCGATCGATAGATGCTGTTAGTGTAGTTGCGTCTTAAAAAATGGCGTACCACACCAAGTCTCACGAGGAAAGCGCTCTCTCTTTGCAAACCTCATAACCAATCTCGTCAATAGCATATCGGAAAAGAAAAAGTTGATTAACTCAACCATAAAAATATTTTCCTAACAGCAATATGGGCATTTAGTTAATCATCCAATAAGGATGTGTTGATTCTCCCCGCTTATGAAGAAATTCCCGGCACGCGCAATACAAATTACAACCAAAGTGATCCGCTGGCCCCTTTAATAGACGTTTTCGATTGCTCAGCCCTTTCCTATCAAAATAAATACGAGTAGCGATAGTTCAATTCTGAATCTTGTGATTTTAATATTATGGTTGGTTTTGCTTTGTTGCTCGTCGGGCAACAAGGAATGATCACCTAGAGTCGGCAGCGCGCGGTCTCTAGGGTCCAGAGTTCCAATATATTTGGGGTGGCTCGGCCCGAGTTGGAGCTGGCAAGTCTTCAAGATTACTGTCAGCAAATAGGACAGAGCGACGTGCCCTGAAAAGGAGATGTCCGATAATGCGACCTACTGCAGCCTTCCGTTTCCTCATCTCACGGGCATTCTGAAATAGTTGCTACTTGTTGAGGTCAGTACGCTACTTGTATTAAAGTTGATCAATTGCTGACAAGGACCAGAAAAATAAGTGATGGAATGTTATCTCATAACGCATCTACTGAACTCAATTTTATAATACTTCTTTGTTTTATTTGTTTAGCTTGATAATACTCTGGTGAGCTCGGGCGTTGAGAGTAACAGTTTTTTTTATAAGCAATAGAGGCTTGCACTTGGCCGCGTCTGACGATGTAGTATGCTAATAGACTAGAAGAAATCGATTCACTCACAACTTGAAAAATCTGTAGTGGTCGTCAGAATATCGCAGAATTCATGACTCTATGGGAGAAGAGCTCGACTGATATTTGTTTTATTTCAGATTCCCTTAAATTATTTCGCTACTTTTTGTATATGAAAGAGAAACGTCGGAAAACGCTGCCCACTTATCGCCAGATACGTACATACATTTTGACAGCGTTGCAGCGGCTAACAGTCAAAACGAGACCAAGTTTTGCTTGCTCTTGTTTTCACCTCTTTCATGCCTAACCATAGCCGATAGGTTTTGTTAAAATGCGCCAGTTTTATTTTTTGACATGTTTCTGAACTGTATAAAGTGATATGGTAGGATAGCTCGCTTTCAAGATATTATGCTGCATATAAATCTTTGGGGTTATACCGTTTCTATTAACCGTCCGATAAAGTTCAGTGCAACAATATCCCGGCTTCGGCTCTGTATGCAGCCAACTCTACATAAAGATGAAACAGCACGATCTCTCGGTTAATAACGCTATAAACACAAACAAAGCCCGAACAAGTAGACTTAGTTCCACTGAGTAGATAGTTTGTATTGCAGAGAGTCAGCTTGTAATTTTTCACCTTAGCAAAATTTACTTGATCGTAATCATAAGCAATATATATACTAACACGTTATGGTCACTTGTCTGAAGAATTACTGTAATTTGATAGACTCGCGTGAATTGTTATTTTATCGTTAACTTACTAATCAGCATTTTTATACACTTGTTTTATTTATGTCAACAAATTACATAAAATTGAGTCTCTAAGATGTTCTTTAAAATATACATCGTTTTACATTGTAAATATTACGTATGAACGCACAACTATTGTTTGTACAAAACAATTACAACTGTATAAGTAATTGAATCTAGATTTAATCTGAGCTAATTTATTACTAAAGAAATACGAGTAGTTGCCACATTGAAAATGTCGTGTGTAACTTATATATTAATCAGTAACATACAACATGGCCTTTCATTTCTGGGATTTCACCTAGTAGGCTTTTAAAAAACGTTTTATTTTGTAATTCGATTCGATTCGATTGTATTATTGTATGTCTTGAGTTATTTTTTTAAGAAAGAAATACTTAGTACATTGAATTCCATCTACACACACCAGTTAAAATACTAATATATAAATATTAGTATTTTAACAAATTATTTTGTTAAAGAAGTGTTTACCGACTTTGATTTGCGATGCCGATATATTTTTTTCAGTTATTTTGTTTTTATAATCCAAAATACAGGACGTGATAAATTTCAGAGCCGTTTCGGAGACACGTAAATATTTTTAAAATCACCCTTTTTCGAGAAATCAGGTGACAAGTAAACAAATTACAGTCAAATTGATTGCCAGCTTAATTTTCAGGAAGTCGGTAAAGAATATTAGTGAAGCTCGTAAGTAAAAAATCGCCACAGTGCGAGTCTGACTCGTCTATGATGGGTTCCGTATAGGTTATTTTTGTTATATTTTTTTACTGTTGTAGTTAGTAATTTTGTTTATGTTAATAAAGGCAATGTCCAAAATTACATTAGTGTAAGTTCTACCTGTGGTCGTTATTAATGTCGAGCATAAAACGACAAAAAATCACGTTTGTTATATGTTTATTTATTCTGCTTTTAGTATTTGTTGTTATAGCGGCAATATAAATAAAACATGTTTCAATTTCTACTGCATAGCTATCACTGTTATGAGATACAGTCTGATTACATACAGACAGACGGCTGAACAGTAAAGTCTTAGGGTTCCGTTTTTACTCTTTGGTTGCGGAACCCCAAAAAGGGATAGGTTGCAGCTACATTGCATTGCAAAGGCTATAATTAATTATCGGTTTTTCTTATCTCGGTAACAAGTGCTGCATCTATGACACATTTCCTTCCTCTGTAGATGTCATACTCAAAGTAAGTTCATAGAGTATAGTAATCGGTAGTACAGAGTAGTAGCACCTCTCCATTGCTACGTGCAGTCCCCGGTGCAATGGAGTCTTAACTCATCCTCAGGTGCTAATGCCAAGGTGCTTATTTGTAATGGATTTATATTTGCTACGTGCTGAAGCCACGTCTTAGGTACTTAAATTGGTAATGATCTGTTTGAATTAGAATTCAAATTGATCTTAGTGTAATATTATTATCACCGGCGAACGAAGCTAGATTTGGTTTCTTATTCGTTCTTTTACTAATGTTTAAATCATAGCTTAACATCTGTCTATTGTGTATATCTTTGTATAGGTGGTGTAGCTCGCCCTAGTGTAAGAGTTTCTAGTCCACTAGATGGCCTCTGACTGAGCGGAGTTTAAACTTATTGGCTTTTATTTGTCTGGGGTATCGTGGCACTCGAATGGATGCAGCGATTTTGATCTGTTATTACCGATTGCGATTAGCATTTTTTTAAGTAGAGAGAGACTTAAAAAGTAACAGTAAACTATAAATAAATAAAAACTTACACTAAGCTATAGTATATATATAAGATAGTTGTGTTTTGCAGACACCAAAACATTAAAGTTAGGATAGAGAGTTGGTTTTATTCAGTGAATGGAGTAAAACTTAGGACTTGTAATAAATTAAGAGAGCATATCGTTAAAAGATATAAAAGAATTTGCAGTATTTTTAAGGTCTACGATTACTAAATACATCGTGAGATATGCATTCTAATTGTATTAATATCTCATATCGAACTAAAAACCAGTAGTTACGCACAATATAGCTAACAATAATCACGCTGTAAAGAAACATAATTACAAGAATCCATTGACAAAGTTACGAGCATTAAGGGAGCGAGTAAAAGCAATATCTGTTTGAGCGGCGCTGTGTAATTGAAACCCGCGGTTTGGCCCAATAACAATGGTGCCGAGGAAACGCTCGCCGCCTATAAATTAAGGAATTATATTAAGCGCGGTACGACTAACGAGGTTATTCTACGATATAACCCTTTAAAGTTGCCACGACCTCGGCCTGCCGCGCTCGGGTACCTAGGTATCCGAGCACAGATTAATTACGTAGCCTGGAACGAAACCTAGCCTGTAATTCAACCACTGAGTTATGGACGACGTGGGTAATCTCGCCACTCGTGTACGCGTAATTTAATACGAAAATAAAACGTGAATACAAAATATTCTACGTTTATCCCCTGGTAACGAGTACCCTCGACGACGGACACGAAAGCTTTTGTCGCACGAAAGCGTTAAAACTAAATAAAAACTTCGGCCGGCGACGTGAAAATTGGACGGAGAATTTTTAATTTAATTTTCAGTGACGCCGCGGCGGGAGAACAATCAATTTGCGGGACGATTATATGCGGGAAATTAACGCAAGATAACGCGGCATTAGCTGCCACCAGGGGAAGGATTACCGGCGGCAGATAACCGAATGTATAACCACAATTACGTGCAGAAAGAACAGGTACTTGCAAGAAAATACTAGGTAATTGTAATTGCCGGATATGCGAGCGGTATCTAAACGGCGATAATGATGATCCCCAGAACATCTCGCGACTTTTATCGGCGCCAGGTCCTTTGTTCGTTGTCTGGTTTGTAACTGCGACACACCCTTGACATATTTTAATCTTTCCGCGTCTTTGTTCGGTCGAGTGTCACGGAGAAATTAGCCGCGCTTCGCGAACTTATCGGAGTTATGAACGCAATATCTGGGGTACACAAAACAAAATGCGGGATTAAGACAGCGTTAATTGAACAAGTTTTCCTTTATTCGGCGTATTTATGTTTTGATTACACGAATAAGTAGCATAACGCCTACGCAGGAGAATTTAGAGAGTTTATTATCTGTTATTTAGTTACTGGCGCCTCCCAACATCAAACCACAGTCGATAACGTAACAGCTTCCAGTGATACAATTAGCTTTATCACTCGCCAGGAACATCACTAATTCGGCAACATCTTCGCTCTTGGTAACTTTCCTCAGCGGCGACGTGGCTTCGATAATTGCAAACATTTTATCGGTTTCTTCTTGACTCATGCCGCCTCTTTTGAAAAGCTCTGTTTTTAGCGGTCCCGGATTCACAGCGTTCACTCGAACTCCGGTGGGTCCTAGTTCTAAAGCTGTACATTTCGTAAACATGTCGATCGCCGCTTTTGTCATGCAATAAGGGGTCATAATCGACAGTGGTCTGTTAGACAATACACTCGATATGTTGACGATATTACCTTTCGTTTTTATAAGATACGGTATAGCATGATTAGTGACGAGGTACGTGCCTCGTAAGTTGGTGGCCGTTACACGATCGAACGCCGATATTTTGGACTGCGTTCCGGCCATAGAAGAGACTCCGGCGTTGTTTACGAGGACATCAATTCGGCCGAAGTGTTTCACTGTATCCGCTATAATTCTCTCGACGTCTTCAGTCGAGCTGATATCCGCGGTGATAACAAGAGGTTTCTTGCGGTTGATTTCTTCGCAGTGTCTTGCAATTTTTTTTAAGTTATCTGTGTTTCGTCCGATAAGAGACAGTAAGGCCGATGATTTGGCGAACTGTAGAGCGCAGGCTGCTCCGATTCCCGAGCTCGCGCCGGTGATGAGGATGACTTTATCGTGATACATCGTGCTTGGTGTAGCGGCGGTGGCTCGGCACTGAGCGACAATGCTCGTTGGATCCAGTTATACGTGGTTATACGCAAGAGGACGGTAGCGCACGCTTCCGCGTTTGACCGCAGCCTGCTGGGATTTCATATCAAAGGCATGCAACTTCCGAGATATTCCGTTACCATTGTACGTAACATTGTGACTTTTAATGTACCTAGTGTCTTATATGAAGTGTTTCTTGAAATTGTTTTTGTCAAGAGTAGAAGACTTGGATTTCCGCTTATTTTAATATTGTTAGCATTATCGTATATCTTCGAGTCAATGTTTTGTGTACGTCTATTTTCAAAACAATTTAAGATATATATGGATCAACATTTAAGTTAAATGGCTTTACGTGACTTGAAATCTTCGTTCAAAAAACTTATATCGTTACTTATCAACAAAATCGTCTCAGTTAGCTATCAGAAGATTTTTTTAAAAGTCATACCAATTTCAAGGGAAGAGGAGGCAAATGAAAAGTTAAAAATGTTTTTAATTCTATTTTATTTGAGTTATCTCGATGTACGAAAGACAACACGTAGAATTTGAAGCAATATTTACACAGTACGTTTTTATAAGTACTCACTTAGACGTAAAAGCTCCCTAAATTGTCTTTGGCACTTGTATTACGTTAAATTTTACATAGAGGAAATAAAAAACACGTAAAAAAATAAGTAGTAGAAGAAGTTATAAATATGATAATGTATCTAATGATACAAACTAAAGATACTTAACTATTATCGAGTAGGTACGAGTACATACTTTGAAGCATATAATGTTTTTACATACAGTAAAACTTTTAACCAACTCGTAAAATTCTGTTTTTTTTTATCTTAGATCAGATGTCTAAGAAGTTCAAATCCACTCCTATATATACCAACACTGCTGTAAAAGTTATAGTGAATTTACAAAACGTTATTCACTGTTAACTCAAAAAGTCATTGTTTTGTAAGATATATATATATAGATAGATTATTATTATAAACGCTTGTAAGTTAACTGACAGAAATATAAGGAACTTTAGGAAATAATAGACCGTGGAAAACATAAGTTTCAAACATAATTTTGCTTGACGTGAAATTAGGGATAAGTACATAATTGAAATGTTTACATTAACTAAGCGCCCGTAGTAATTACAGTGAGCTGTAATTTTTCAGCATGTGCAGCTGGCACGAATGGGAAGTACCATGGGATTGGTGACACTTTATACTTCAAGAATTCTTTTGAAGCAATTGCATAAATGCCTTTTTCTGGATAAAAATTCCGTCACCTAAGGTAAATTATGTACAAATATGATAATGATTCAAATATGTTTTTGTTAGTTTTAATAGATCCCGTTGCTCATTGTCCATACCGATAGGTAGACTGTATGTGAGTAACTCCAGAGGGATTTGTAAGCCCGATTTGCATGTTTAGTATAGCTATAGTAGCGACTGCTTAGCATTCTGTGGTGGCATTAGTATGTATACGGCGAAACAATTCCATGGACTTGGAATGAAATTAATCCAATGACGACTGGTTGTTTGATTAGTGGATATTGTAGAGATATACAAAATAATTGTGAAGGTAGAGACTTTAGCTGTTGCCTCTTCAAATATGGTTTTCGTAATTGTAGGACACTTGCTGCTATATTTAGGTAATGAACACATATTACCTACTACATTTACTGATTCCAAAATGGAAAAGTATGTGTTCATTCATACATAATACTTTTCAAAAATTGTTTAATTTCTGTAGGTGCAAGTTTTGAAATTCTGTGAGAAAAAAAAATGTTTTCTTGGAAAATACTCGTAATAGTAGTCTGTATTGATGAGTTGAACCTCCTTTCCTAGAATGTCTATCATTCGCCCTAACATACCATTTGAAATTAATATTAAAGACAGGAATTGCTAATGACAGATTTTCTATTTAATTTGCCTACGTAATTACGAAAGATTTAGTTAAAAAGGTCTCTACAGTTTACTAAGTTTTATACATACATAGATTAGAGAAACTAGGAAGCGAAAAATATCCGTAGTCAATTATACAATTCGTCGCATTAGTTAGTATAAGTGTATACTAAGTAGTAAATATAGCCAAATATTAGCCATAAAATACACACAACTTTGTACAAAAATGATGTGTATATAAACACTGGAGGGAGTGCGATACTGGACGTTTGCTTTTCCATCGTTTTTACATTTTAACTCCGTGAGGCGTAACAGGAATTTCATGAAGCTAATAATCGTGAAGTTCCGTTAATTTATAATGAGTACATTAAAAGAAACGACAATTCATTAAACCTTTTCATTTCATACTTTTTCTTTTTTTACTAAGTCTACATGTATATATATGAGAATTATCTAAGATGATTACAAAAGCTGTGCCCGTTACTGGCACTGCTCTAGTTTCCATAAAAATACTTTTCGATAACTTACTAGATGATATTCCTGCTAAGCCCCGTTATCTTATAGCTTAGTTTTAGCAACTACTAATGAACTACTTTATCGTTGAAATTAGCGATAAATAAAGATACTATGAATTATTTTCTGAGTCATTATAATGTAAAAATAAGTAGTGCAAGGTCTTGACAATAGTAAGTAGTTCATTTGAAGCTTCTCTAAGTATATAAGTTATTAGTAATGTACCTTATTATATCTAGCAAATATAAATATATTCAAAAATAAGAGTGAAGTGCGCGTGACCGGTTTCGATTTGAAATATCTATTATAGATGCAAATATTTATAGTTTGAGTGAAAGCATGGTAAGTAATTATGGTAATTAAGAGGGTTGACTAACACTGCATTTGTCGGCAAAATTTTATTTTTAGTTTTTGACAGGAGAGTCAAAGAGAGGTTGGTTATACTATATTAGATTAAATTCCTACTAAAAGCGACTGTTTCGTTTTTTAATTAAAAAAAAAGCTTTTCTCTTTATACATAATTAATAGGAGACAAACTAGTGCATATCATCAGTTTAACCTAAGAATGTATTGTTTATCTATCATATTATAATAGTAACAAAGGTAGTACTCATACATTCTAAAATGCAATATAACTACGGCACATAAAATTATTTATCTGTTTTTAAGTTATAAAGTTACCGAAAGATTAAAAAGTTTAAAGTGCTAGCTCGCTTATTCTTTACTAACAATACAATCACGATACGTCGTATTTATATATGAATCGGCTTGTGTTCTTATCATGACTTAAAAGAAGCGAGAATGAATTCCGCTCGTGAACAAATTGTTTTCCTCGTGTTGTTGTGTGACGAGTGGCGTTGCCAACCAAAAACGAATAACGTTGCTTCATCGAAAGGGTGAGAGGCAGATTGTAATATCTTTTGCCATACAATTTTTCCACACGAGTACCATACTGGTTACCAACGCGGTCACTGGCCGATATCTACATACGTACTCGTATGTACACACATATATGATGAACGATGCGGTTCAATACATTATTATTTTGTCCATTGGACCGTGAAGAAGCTACGCCGGAAAACGCTCACAGCCATTTTAAACTGAATTCTTTAACATAATATCAAATATTTATGATGAGCAGAAAATTTACCTACTGGTTAACGATTCGATTCCTATTATATATTTAGTATTAAACGCTGAGCTATGAAAGCATTCTACAACGTCAGGTACGAGTGACTCCTGACTTTTTTTTCAATTTTATATACTCATTATAATAAACTATAATATACCAACATGCTATATATCCTGTGACAGTACACAGTCTTAATTGAGTTTGTGTATTACTTTCAAAAGTTAATAGGAGATAACACAATAATTAAAACTGGTTATGGGCTAACAAGACCGTCATTGTTTTGTAGGATGGCAATGAATTAGTGAGAAGTAATTTAAAGATCAGAAGAGAAGAAATCGAGTTCATAATATAATTATAAAAACCTACAATACTACACATTAATATAAAAATAATGTTCTACGTCTGTCTCTACTCGTACTTACAGTTATCAGTATAAGCGGCTGTACATCAGAAAAATAAATTACTAATATTTACATTAGGTTGTCAAACTGGGGGCAAGCTGGATATTTACGCGTAACATTAATATTATTATAACACGTGAATGAAGTCTAAGTCGAGATACACCATAGAATTTAATACAACTCAGATTATTCTGAGTTTGATTACATCCATCAATACAATAAAGTCTAGCTTACCCCAAGCACAATACATAGTTAACAAAAATAATCTACCAAATATCTTATCTTCATCACAATCAATATCGCTTGGCAATATAAACATCTTAAAAATAATGACTAGCCAACTTACAATGAGATCATTCGTAAAACGCTAACGCGAGCTTAGATTAAAATTCTTCTCGACAATGGTCTAAAGGCAGTAGGTAAAAATTATTGGAGAGAGGTTGGCTGTTGATCGTTTATTGAATTTAGTGAAAATAGGTTTGGTTTTCTTTTTTTAGTTAACACTCTATAATTAAAAAGTTATGTTTCTATCAATAAGTGTTTCTCAAATAAAACCAGAATAGACGAATTTGAAACAATAAATACTTCATGTATTATTGTTATTGATGGTACGTCTTTATTCAAATCCTAAAATCTATTTTGTGTATATCGTCGTCATTCGTGTCGTTTTTTTTGTAAGTTGTATTACATGTTTGAAGTGCAAAGGAATATCAATGGACTTTGTACGTTATTGCAAACCTGTAATGTTTATAGAATGTTGAATCCATTTTTTGTTCAGATACTACGTGTTACTGTTGATAAATTGGTTGTGAGTTTATAAGGCTTTTAAATTAAGTTTGACTGCTAAAGCCATGTTCAGCATCACATTTCATAGGTTTGCTACTGTCACGATGGTCAATATACTACATAATAGATACAAGATTAACTTGTAACTACAGGACAATATGAAGTAAGTTGATCTGAATGGTGAAGTCTGCGTGTTGAAAAAGTTCTGAAATGAGCTATTTGTTTGGTGTTGCTGCAGCAAGAAGGCTCTTGCTACTTATGTATGCTATTAATGAGGTCAAGCGAGTTCTATGACTCGTCAGCATGTCAAGAAGTGACACTTCGTGCTTATGAGGTCTTGAGGTGGTGCGTGTCGTGGTCGCAACGCCGCAGCACGGCGAAGTGCGTCACTTGGAAAGAGTTGGTGGAGCGACAGCCTCTCTCCAGGGTACCTGTCATCGTGTACCCCATGTTAAAGTCCGCCTGCGTCACGTTGGATGTAAGGTATAACTGTGGGAGAAATAGAAATATATTAATTAACGTTTTACATATGTATAGTTTACATGTATGGTCCAACACCGTCGAAGGTTTTGGTGCGTATATTGAGTCCAAAGCTCAGTTAGCTGCCAAAAAGCTGGGTATCCTCTCAAAGGTGCGGCGTGTACTTCACGTCGGAACAGTTGCTCACTCTGTTTAAAGCACAAGTTCGATCGTGTATGGAGTACTGCTCGCATCTTTGGGATGGATCAGCAAAATACCAGCTTGAAGCGTTGGAGTCTGTCGAAAGGCGAGCTAAAAGACTTATAGGTAACGATACTCTGGCCAAAGTTAAACTTCAAAGCCTCGAGCATCGTCGAATAGTGGCTAGCCTATCGGTCTTTTATCGGATACATTTCGGGGAGTGTGCCTTGGAATTGCATGAAGTAGTTCCCCCATCTCCATTCTACAATCGGACAAGTAGAGATACTGTAAGGCGCCACCGGTTCATGGTAGAGGTTCCACGGACTCGCACAAAACGCTACGCGTCTACATTTATTGTGCGAACTGCCAGGTTGTGGAATTCGCTGCCAAGTTCTGTATTTCCCGATAGCTATAATCTCGGTCTCTTCAAATCGCGAGTGAATCGGTTTCTTCTAGGCAAGCTCGCTACATCCTAGACCGCATCGTTACTTTACATCAGGTGAGTTGCGGTTAAGCGCAAGCCTATCGAATATAAAAAAGGAGATCTGCGTGTTTTGTTGTTGATGGCCAAGATCAACTTTGGGGTCACTATGCTAGTCCAGTAAGTAAGTATGTATTGCTCCCACACTAGGATGTTTCTAGCAACATTAGCAAACACCTGCCGCAGCCGGGAATTGAACCCGGAACCGCCGGCTCCTAAAGAGGGTTTCCTAACTACTATCTACACTACATCAAAGAAAAAAAGATCATGATACCGGCCAATAAAAATGTGAGCATGTATCAGAGGTAAAACAAGACCTGCCACCCGTTATTAGTGTTCCGTGCCTGTAAAAACGGGACCCTATTACTAAGACTTTGGTGTCGGCTCGTCCGATTGTCACTAGGCCACATCTCATGAAGCGTGATATCTAGATGATTATGTATTTCTGATCCCGCTGTAACAACAAAAACTAAAAACAAAAGGGAGCCTCCCATACAACAAACGTGATTTTTAACGAGAACTTGAACTAATGTTGTATAGATAGTGGTACGGAACCCTTATTGCTCGATTCCGAAGCGAATCTACATTTTAAATAGAGTACGAGTATATAAGTAGTAATAGACCAATTTGTCAACAGAACAGAACTTGTAGTTTAAACATATTTTAGGTGTGTTGTTTGGCTAACACAAAGAGCAACTGCTGAGCTGCCAGTAAAAAAAGATCATAGCTTGTAAGACGTTCAGTCGGGATAAGTAGATACCTTAAAATCAGCATCAGTGCCCAGATGCTTGAATGTACCCACAATGTATACTGCATTTGCACCGCTGATCACCATCCGAGCGTGAGTGCTGTGTCTGTAACAAAAATAACAATCTATGTATATAGATGTTACTGGCTATTTCTGCTGGCCATATCTTATTTTATTATTTGACTAAAAGCTATAACCACTTTTCACGTGATGTAAAATGCAATATAAAGAAGTTTAAACTTTGTATAACTACTTAACCCCCTTAGGGGTTGAATTTCCAAAAAACCGCTTCTTTCGCAACTTCTATACACTCTCCAATTTCTTCAAATTGTGTACACTCTTTGAATACTCCCTTCAGATGTTCCCAGATTCAGCGGCGTAGACGCAGTTTTCATTCCTTGCAAATATTAGTATGTTAGGACTTACTATTTTATATATATAGATTTCTTCTTAAATCAGTTGTTTCATGACTCATGGACTTACGAGAAAATATTTGGTTATAATACGGGATGACTGCTCCAATTTCAAGCGGAAGGTCGTGAGTTTAAGTTCCAGTCAGACGTCTGGAATGTATTCTCTCAGGTGCAGATGGAATTAACGGTGAAGGACACATTGTGAGGAAACCTGCTTGTTGTAGTGATAATAGCTTCCCGTAAAGTTGTTGCATTTTTCCTAAGGGTTCAGTTTTTTAACACACATAAGACTCAATATTAGAGCTAGTTTAAGTATATGCAAACCTCAAACACGTAGTAATTTTAAAGAAAATTAATATCAACTTCAATTTGGCAAGCAGCTATACAACTTTTCGATTTTGATAAAATTTATGGCTTATTCCACAAATCCCCTTAGACAATCCCCAGTGAAAGAGATTTCTGGAATTTTTGACCATAAATCTCCTGCAGTATTGCGGAAGGGGATTTTTGGACATTTTGTCCACAAATCCCCTTTCTGCAATACAGGTGATTTCTGGACTCAAGGTCTACAAATAAATGCAAATTTCCTGTAATATTTTAGTAATTGCAGCGATATTTTCTTTTTTTATTTATCTAGACATTTAAAAATATGCTATTATGGTGATTTGGGATATTTTTTCAATTGACGCATATACGAGTACTTAGGTTAAATATTCAATACCAGCAATCTGTAGTTAATTTGAAGATAATTTTTTATGTCATTTTAATTATTACGAATGGTATAGTTGTAAATATGCCACGTATATGAGAGATTGCATACATATCAACATTGATACCAAATTACTGAAAGTGATTATTATATAAATTAATTTATCACTCTTTTAATTATTATGAACCAAGAAATTAAAGACTTGATTAATTACTCAACAAACTTCTGGTATTTTATTTTAAAAGTGTATAAATATCGATAAAGGGGATTTGTAGACCTTGAGTCCAGAAATCCCCTATCGTATTGCAGAAACAGTATTTGTGGACAAAATGTCCAAGAATCCCCTTACACAATACCGCATGGGATTTATTTACAAATATTCCAGAAATCCCCTGCGCAGGGGATTGTCTAAGGGGATTCATGGAATAAAACAAATTTATATGAGATCACCAGTGAAGATGTGCCCCACAAATCTAAATTATTTTCCAAATGATTCCGACGTGTTGAGGCTCCTCTTTATTTTGAAGTCAGTTAAAAATGTATGTCTATGATGTTGTTTGTTTCTCCGATATTATAAAGGTATCGACGCTATTAGGTATGTCCTCAGGCGACACCTACCAGCTTCGACCGTTTGTCACCAGCCACCACCACCAGGTTAGAAGCTTTGTACCTAACATCTATCTTGTGGCAATACCCTATTGACAGCCTGTGATTTATCTTTAAGGCTCTGTTGTTGTGTTTAGATTAAAAAATAGAGATGAAAAATGATTTGGTTTAACTTTTGATTCATAGTTTAACAGGGATAAAGTATGGTATGTAGGCTTGCCAACTTTTTTTACAAGAAATAATGTATATTCAGGTCTGTGAAGATTATTAAACAGTATTTTAGAAAAAAACGAACAGTATTTTATTTATTTATTGTTTGAAATACACATTTTTTAGAACTTCTTACAAAACTTACCAATTTTCAATTTTTATAAAAACTTCATACGCGTCTCCACAATTATCTTTTATTAACTGAAATTAAAATAAATGAGGAGCTCATTTTTTATTAAATTAATAGATGTTCTATTTCTATCCTCCCGCCAATTAGCATTCATATTAAGTATAACAAACTCATAATAATGTGTTTGCATGCTGAAAACAGTATACAAAATACTGTATAATACTTTATTTTTGTTCAACAGTAAAAAAAAAAACAGTATAGTTGGCAACCCTAATGGTATGTGATAGTGATGGGTTTTTTTCAGTGTTATTTTAGTGTTTTGCGCAATTGTATGGAGAATGTTCACTTTGATGGGAGACCTTTAAGTAATATCACACCTTTCTGTTACATGTTGTCTATAAAATAGCAAGTCCTGACTAACTGACTGCGAGGTCGCAATCAACGTAGAGCATTGACAAGAAAAACAAAACAGTGAGCTTAAACCGCTGAACCTAAAGACGTGACATTTGGTGAGTGTATTCATTAAGGGTGTAACTAAGAAAGGATTGGTGTGAAACGTCTATGTTTCCCATTATAAGTCGCGTGTAACGCCACAGGTAACATATAGTAGTATGCATATATGGCACGCTGTAGTGGACAGAGACCTTTATTTACATTCCCTCTGCCGTTTGTCACCACCCGGCGAGGTACCCGGGAGGCTTTGTAGCTTGTCCTTAGCTTGTAGCAAAGTCCTAGCGACAGTCTGTGATTTATCTGTACCAGACTCAACTGTTGGGTTTACTATCTATAAAGAATTATGAAGTGTGTTTCTCGCGCGTCCATGATTTGTTTGCTTTTGGAAGTAGACGTATGGCTACTATTTATATATTTTTTATTATTTTATATTATGCAGTATTTATATTATTATTTGACACTGAAGTTGTAGGTAACGGTCATTTATATTACCCATGTAGAGATCTTACAGTCTCAAAGTACACAACTTTCCAAAAGTTCAATTAGACAGTTACGAGTTGCAACAAATTCACATAAATGTATATGAGCTCACTTTAATGGTACAATAATCGTGGGTACCTACACCAAAAACATACGTAATTATTTCATTATGTTAGGAATAACAAGTCTCCGTTTCAGTTTGTCAAAAATGCTTTGTTTGAGTTACGGTGGTTGAAAACGTAAAAACAAAACATAAAGACAGACTCGTGAGATAATATGTTTATATAATCCCGCTGAACATACCTGAAAGTTTTTACTCGCCACATTCTACTTACTATTGTGTATTAATATATATTTTTGTAAATTGTCTCTATCCTAAGGTTACCTGAAAGGGACCGTATGTAGTGATAAGGTTGCCACAAGTACTTGCACTTATGGAAGTAGGAATGTTCTGTTGTATTTAAAGTTGTATGTATCAACAATAAAGAGTTACATACATAAACACTTAATTATAAGACGTATGTGCACTTTTAAACTGGAAGACTTCTGAAATTAGCAATAAAGTAAATAATGCCGCATTGAACTTAGTTCGTTGATAAAGTTGGTTTTAATGTTTCGTATGTGCTAGGTCCCCGGTGACCGTCGGTCAGGTTTGTTTACTTGGGGCGAACACGACGTCCTCGTGATTTATTTCTAGTGAGCTTAGCTTCCATACTATTGTTCTAGGTAATAAACGATACTTAAGGGAAATGAGACTCCTCCACTATTTTACATAATGAAAGTTCAAAACAAAGTAAATAAAAAATAAATGGCACAGTCTAAACGAAAACTAGATACAACGCAAAGAAAAGTTTCTGTTCTATTTAACAAGAAAGCTCCCGTAGCTACTGATTAGAGCTTACGAAAGCTTTAAGCGAGAATAGCAAGAGAGCTGTTTCTATTTACACCTAGTTACACCTGGTTCTAAGCCACTCGAACATTCAACCTAATGCACTACTCACGTATCTACTTAACGTACCGTGTGCTTACCTTACAATCATGTACTTGTGCTTGCATATACCTACATTGAATCGGAAACTGCTAGCGCGGAACAGCTGAGTACGTATTCAATGAACGTGCTTATCCAGCAGTTTAACGTCAATTCAATTAAGATCTAAATACGATTAAGGATCATTGGGAATAAAAAGCGCCGAAATAACGCACTTTAGCCTGTCCGATGCATTCGGAGAAGCGAGCGGAAGGTTCAGCACGCGAGTCACGTAGACCAGTTAGTAGGGCGCGAATCCGACACGTCCTCGGGAGCCCTAACGGCGGTGTAATGGCGCCGTGTAATAGCCCCGACATCTCCACACCCCATGACGACTGGCGAGTACAAATTAAAAACCACCACGCTCCTCTCCATCGCTTTCTTTTCCCATTTGGCGCAAAACGTGCAATCATCTAAGTACGAAAGCTCAGCGTTTCCCGATGCTGGTAAATTAAATAGACGTCTACGGAACCGCGGACGAGGTAACCGCTACCTTTTTGGAAACTTTTAAGTGCACGCTTTTGGCGTTCGTTCAAAACAAACTTACACCTTTTAAACCCGGTTCGAACCTGCTTCATGCTGATTGCTCTTTTGTGGATGACCGCAAAGGAAAATAAAGGCATTTTTAAAAAGCTTAGAACGTTTTAAATGCTTGTGTACTTCGAAAATTTATTACATAATTTATTAATAGAATCATTTATGTTGACTAGGAGATATTTATCGAGGGGCCGACGACTAGACAAAAGCTTTAAGGCATACTCAAACTAATTCGGATCATTAGGATCGTCTTCTATTCAGTCAATCGGTTCGAATAAACCCATGCTAATCCTTTCGATCATGAAATGCGAGTCATTCCCCGTAAACCCGGGGGTGGATCCGCGGTAGATCGCCATAATCGTTAACTACCCTCGTTAGCTCTCGTGCACTGACGTTTTTCCCGTGAAATTAGTTTTTAACAGTTTCGCTACGAAGTTAGGGTAAGTAAACGATCACATATTCTCGAAACTTCCCAAGAGCCACGTGAGTTGAGATGGCTGATACCAGAAGAGATTTCATTTTGAATAAGCTTTACCACACGGTCTACCAGAGATTATACGCCTTAAGTAGTATATATTTTACTAAAAATATTAACGTTTATCTTTAATAAAATATATATTATTTTCTTTAATATGATATTTTCTTAAATGTACTGTAGCATATTTTTGTAATGTAAAATTGGATCATGGATCACACTACACTTACAAAAAATATGATTTTAACACGTTAAGATTAACACGTTAAGCATATTTTTGTAATGTAAAATTGGATCATGGATCACACTACACTTACAAAAAATATGATTTTAACACGTTAAGATATAAGACTATGAATGTCCAAAAGCCGGAATAGCGTAAAAACTAAAGCGGAGGTCAAACGTACCTCATAATGAAATATTACGTAACGAAATCACAAAAATAAGAAATAAATAGAGCACACGCGACGGCCTACATAGCTAATAAATAGCATATCATTCACGCTAAACCCTTCACCGGCCGGCGGGCAGCCGCCATATTTATTTACATCACGTTCCCGCCACTTCTCACACAGTGGCGCTGCGATCGCGCGATAGTAGCGCCCCCGGGCACTTCCGGCCGTTTGTCAAACCAGCGCAGCTTAGCGCGCTCACCTGAGACTCGAGAAGCTGCCGCGAGCACGGAATTAGTTTCCTAGAAGCGTAATTAACACTTCACAGGAGCTATGGCTTTCCTACTTCAAAATTGTTTTAGTGAAGAATGTTTTATGTAGCGGGTTTTGTAGAGAGCTACGAGTTGCGAAATCGATTTGTATCTTGTACTATGAGAAGGTTTCTTTTATTAAAATTGATTTTTATTTTTCAGGTTTGTTTTTTTATCGGAAAGATCTGAACGTCCGAAAATATTAATAAAAACGAAGTAAAATCGAACTTCATATTTACTTTCGTTATCTTTAATCATTCTCGAGTTACGGTTTGTGTTTAAAAGTCGGCTTAAATTAAATTTCTCTCATATCTCAGTTCGCACCTCACCTTGCGTCTGTTAATTGCTAAAACAGCGCTAATGTGAAACAACATGATAAACTGTTTCCTTTCGCGAGGCATTTAATTTTATTAAATTTTTCATCCGCACTCGGCCCCGCGTTGTATAATTTCCTTAACGACTTCTATTTGCAGTTTGTTATAGCTTAATACGAACGATATAATCTTCATTTTAATAAATATACCATTTTCGTGTGACAACCTCGACGGATTGATGTTTTATGTAGTCAATAATGTTGGGTCAACGGCAAGGGTAGAAAAGGTAAACGTATGAAAAATTCAATATGACGGTGAAAGTTTGTCTTGTTGTGAACCGTAGGATTTTGTGAACCGTGGGATTTCTGTAATTCGTCTTGTATAGTTATCCAATTCATGAGAGTATTTGAATGATTCATTGACTTTTTTGTGCGGCCTCAAGCAATTATCAAAATATTTACAATTATTATATTGTAATACATTGCTCTTTGAAAGGAACATAAAAGAATAGCACAGACATTGTGATGTAGTCTACTATGCTCAAAAAAGCATTTTAGTGACGACATGATTGCGTTGTGAGTGAGTGAATGGTGGCAAAGGCGTAGTATTTGCCTAAACGCCCTTCAACTACTTAATGTGGCTGGAAGCCTGGAAGAAATCGCCTTAAGCAATAAGGTTTAAACGTTTTCCATAAGCGTTTGAAGCTTTTTATAATACTGTTTATTGTTATATTAAATCTAGTTTTTATTAGTCCTTAAAAAGAACGTGCAAAGTTACGCTTACCTTCTGGTGCCAGCGACCTCGACCACCTTACACCTAGAGCGGCGCCACCAGCACGGCTGCAGCGTCCAGTAGGAGGAGGAAGCGCTTCGAGCCCAGCCTTCTTCAGGGAACATCAGCACCTGTAACAATATAGGTAATAATACTTCTTTGTGACAAACTTACAAGAGATATGTAGGAGTTTGGTAAAATAAAGTGCCTTCTAAGTAGAAGTGGTCGCTTGCGTTTTTCATATTATATTTTTTTTGTTATTGGTCCTCAGTTGTAGATTACCTCGTACCCTCGAAGGTCAATTTAAATAGAGATGGTTATTGTACTCTTTTAATTCAGAGCGTTCAATTTTTAAACTAAACTATCTAGCTTATAAATCTAGGTAGTTGATAAAACGTTAGCACTCTAACTACTCGATGGCTGGCAGCGCTTGGTGTGCATCGATGTTATCTTCACACTTCGACGGAATTCCCTGCCAATGTATTAAACGAAAACAGCTATCTTCGATCTAACAAGAACCTGGCTCCGTCGCGTCGTTCGCTCCCCGGAACGCCGGGCGAGAATTAACTAAATTAGAAAACTTTACAAGCCTTTCAGCGTCGTATGAAAAATAGCTTTTTGGCTAAAACTAATATTGCGGCCCCGTAACAAAACGGCGCGGAGTCTTGAGTTGTAACGAAGTTGTTTCGGGCGGCGGAGTACAGCCGCGGGCGGCCCGGCTCGGTAGGGCCTACGTTACCCGCTCGGCACTCGTTTGCGTTTACAGCCGAACCACTTCCGCACTCTTCGATAAAGCAAACGCAACCTTATTTCTGGTGGGACTCGTGCGCTCGATTGGCTCCCAGCATTCCGTCCTCATTTTCTTCGCCGCGTCTTGGATATATTTTTTTTGGCGTAAAGTGTTTTCCTGCTTTCGACAATATTGCACCAGTTTCAAAGGGGCGGAGTCATCGGGGCTGAAATCGCTTTCACGTTGAGTGAGCACACTAATGATTGAGTTCCGCACGGGACGTCTGTACGCTGAGGTCTCTCCGTCGCGCCGGAGACACACCGACCTACGGTCGCCGGCCGTGTTCCGCACTCGACCCTTTGATCAGTGTAACCTGCTCTTTAATGGATTTAAAAGCGTTTCATTGTTACAACATTTAAACCCTAAATGTAGATTTTGTAACTTTGAAAATCTTTTAATTATTCATTGACAGTTTCATTGAATTGGGGACTTGCTTATATTATCTTTCTGTGGTATTTGTGTTTTTATGAACTAATTTCACAATTTTATAATTTCACCAAATATCTTTAAATTAACGTAGTTTGTTATCATAATTAAAATCTTTACATGAAGGAGAAAGTACATTTCTTTGAAAAGAAACCCACAGAAAGTTCGAATTGCTTTCAACTGCAAACTCTGAACAATCTTAGCATAAAGTCATACGGGCGTGTTCCTCATGAACCCGCTAAGTACCTACCTACTATAATTCTCGTGCTTTCAAACTCTCACATTTATTATTCGAGTAAAGTTAAACATTTCATGGAAGTTATACGTACTCAGTCGTACAAACTTTGTCTAAAACGGTATTTACATCTGCGGCTAGCGTTTCAGTTGTTAAAAGCAACCTTAATTAACTAAAATGTTGACCTAGAAACCGAATTTAAAATGTGATAAAGAGAAATATCATTTAGAGAGGGTTAGGCATAAAATACCCACCCGTCGTGAGTATTTAAAGGTTGTGGGTTTAAATGTTTTAATTTCGTTTGAAAATTTTAAGTACTGGTTCTACAAAGGGTCAATGTAATAAAGGTTAGCAAATGAGGTTAGTAAATTTTAAATACCTACCTAACATATACAGATTTTTTACAACGTAGAAAAGTTAATAATGATAAAAACATGTCCGTCATGTTTGTTTATTGTATTTTGTAATATTCGTATCTGTTATATGGCCAATGGATAGGTTATTAAACAAGCTAAAATTTCTGATGTTGTAAGTAAACAAATATAAAAACTTCATATTATGTTAATGTACTGGTTAAAAACGCAATAAGTATTTAATAGTAGAAAATCTTTTGTTTCAGTAAATTTTATCAAGATATCATTTATGAATCACAGAAGTGTTCGTGCAATATAACAGGAATAAATTCCCACACATATAATAAATATGTTTCTTGGTTTGATTTTTTGCACAGATATATTTTGAAGTCTGGAGAGTATTTTTCTCGGTAAAATATAGCGCAGATAAAGCTCGGGGTAAATGTAGTGTTTTTTTATATAGACGCGTCTTGTGTTTTATACGCTTGAAAACGTCACGCACACAAATAAGACAAAAGCTTTTCAAAGTAATTCGTTATAATTGAACAGTTTTTTTATAAAATATATGCATAAGTTTAGTTGCACGGGTGGAAGAACAGGCGAATTTAACACATAAAGCATAGAACCAAGTATTCATCCCCTACTATGATATTCATATAAATGTAGATGGCAGCTAGTAAGAACAGAACTTGTCATCTGAATATCTAAGCTTAGCTAACTTGTGAGGAGTTGGACAGTACCTCAGTCAAATTCCCAATAGAGTAATGCCAACTTATATTAAAGGAGTTGTCTTAATACAACTTCGTCTGCGCTATGCAACATACAAATGACACCTAAATTATTTGACAAAATACAATTTTCACATTGTAAAGTAGAGACTTAATGGAACATATTTTTCCAATTCAACATAAAAGTAAATTAAGTACTTACTGAAAATTTCAGTATTCAATATAGCACTTATTCACCTGAATGGAGCAATTAAGCTGAATTCCTATCACGTTTTGCGGCTACATCGGTGAAAAATAGTCGACAAACAAGCTCAAAAAGCCGAATTCGACTAGTAGGTGTATAGATTATTTTTAGTGTAAATATTTTTAACTGACTCATGGTGCATATTTTACGAATCACCTGTTTTCCGGATTCGTGTTAGAATGGAATGAAAATAATAAAGTGATGTACTATCAGTTTTCTATAGCTATTCTCTGCAACTAGTAAATATAAGTTTATGGATACTAGAAAAAAACATTGACAGACCTAAGAGGGCACAAAAAGATGCCTGACCAAATTTATTAGGTTGATGCTGTAATTTAAGTAAGTGTTGCGGTACTTCAAAATAATATTTGTTAATTAATTTATTTAATAGTAAGGTAAGATAAATATGAGTTAGAACGTTTTTAAACATTAAAGACATTTGATCGCCTCTTAATTGCTAAATGGGTCCATGCCTCCAATATGTCCCGCCGACAGTCTCTTCAATGTTCACCATTAATATTCAAAGGCTCTCGGTGCAATCCATCGACACCATTAGAATCCTTCTGGTAAAAAATTTGAACTTTATTCCTTTAGCATAAAGGTGTAAAAATAAGCACTTTTCAACGCGCCTGTACGTGACACAATCAATTCGCGTGACGATGCTCGAGCGCGGTCCAATTACGACACGATCTCAAAACGGTTTATTAATTACTCCCTGAACTGTACTTCGTTTGACGTCAGGTATTTTGTATGGATAATAAACAAGGTTTATATGAAATACCACTGGGTGGGAAGTCTTTTTATAGACGTTTTGAAGAGGTTTTCCGTGAGCATGATTTAATTTAATTGCTTGTGTTACATTAGCAATGTATTTTTATAAAAGGCAGGACGGAAAATACATTTTGGAGTGCTATAATGTGTGCTACGCCGAACCTACATAGTTGAATGAGTTCGGGAAGATGAACATGTGTATACATAAAAAAATAAAATAAATATAAAACCTACTTGTCGAAATTTTTTTTGATCGAGCGAGCGAAGCGCTTTCCTAGAGCGTTATAAACTATCATTTTATCGGTCTGTACTAACCCTTAGTATATATTCTGGATTATATCTAGGTTATAAACTAATTACTAAATTATATACAATCTTAATGTTTTGTTATGTTTATAACAGTCAGTACCTATATACAGGTTTTACGAATAATTAAAGTTGTTTGTTGACGTGAATATCCGATTAAGGGGAAGAGTTACCTTCAGAATAGATATGTTTTACTACTGGGACATAGTTGTCTCTATTGTCCCCTCAGAGGGCATCCCAATGTGACTATAGTAGAATATACTGGGTATGTCATAGAATAAATCTCAATGATCAAATTGGATATGTGAATTGTTTAGGTAGGTAAGTTTTTACAAACTTTTTAATATGCAGTTTAACGTTGATTGCAGCGTGGTAGAGACTTTGTAGCCGTCTGACAGTCACGTCTCGACACTCGAAAATACTCAGCTGTTTCTCTTTGCCGATTGTAGTTACGAGTAGACACGAACTGACAAATTTATACAATGACAAATATACATACTTGGCTCTATCTATACGTAAAGCTGCAGTTGAGTTGTTTTTTTGTGTAAATATTAACTAGTTCAAAAACCATAGATTGGGGAATTGAAAAAAGGTTATTACAGATTTTAAGAAATATTAAGGCGCCAGAAATGGCTTTTATTATGACTATAGTAGAAGTCTGAAATTGATCAAGTGATCCATTATTTGATCGTTAGTATGTTCTTGGATGTTGATAATCACGGAATAACGTATGGATTTTCAACCAATCATTACGAAACTTGGTACCGTTTCTATGAGTTTTAATTTGAGTCTTCGAAAATATTTGATTAGGAGAGTATTTAACGTAAAAAAGAATTTGCTTCACTTACCGGCCATCGTTTTATATAATATTCCAATGTCAAAAAATGGTGTCTCAGATAGCTAGTTTTTGTATAATTACGTATTATTAAAGAAAGAAAGATTGATAATTATATGCACAGTTGTCTCGAAGTAAAATTGCAATATAGCTAAGCTACGCCGTATCTTCGTAGCATGCTCTACTCGCTACGCGGTTACGAGACGCGACCTAGCGCTAGTAGATTCAGAACAGACTAAACATTTTTATGCAAGAAGTTAAATGTATGCTTCTGCGCTTATTTATTCCGATTTAATTATAACAGATATTTTAATATAATAAAGAGAAATGTAACAGTTACAAAAACTCGCGTCTTCTCTGTTAGTAATTAAATAAAGTATCGAGTTGTGAATCAAATAGTACCACTAAGTCTGCTTACGTGGCGTCAAGTGCCAATGTTATTTAGAGGCAATTTTGTGGAAAAATTGCCGTTCTAAAGCGGAAAATTATGATTACACTAAATTGCTTGGCGGTTGAATAATTAGTAAACGTGTTGTTTAAGTCCTCAAGGGACATTTGCAAAAGAACTCTATACCTATAGAAATAATATAGTACTTTACTAAGTACTACGTACCTGTATAATTTCTCCGCGATTCGTACCGAATGTACAGAATATTGGAATGAACCGTCAGGTCCACGCGGCTGTTAAATATTTAACGCAATTCAACTGCGCACATCAATTATATGAAGGTCTATTTGTTTGACCAATCGATGTTTAGAATGATCAGACTGATATGAATCATTTATTGCAACAGCCATTTGCTTGTTTAATTACTTTGCAAATATGAAATTTAACGCGTACACCTGTGTATAAATTATCATAAATGGAAATGCTGAGTAAAGAAGGACAAACAGGAACATGTCTAAAATATACGGGTATCGGGTACTGTATTTATTACGGATTTGGTGACCTAGCTCAGGATTATTATAGTAAGAGTTAAACGTTATATCTAGAATTTTTTTTTGAATTTTCAACAATATTATGACTCACATATAGAAATAGAAAGAGATAAATAAATAAACAGTTAAAAACCTTTTGAGTGTTCATATGGTCATCAAAACCATGTCACGACGACGAGTCGATAATCTTAAGTCGTTAGTTACGTTATCGACATATATCTATTATTCCGACACGAGTATATCCTAAACAAACGCATTACATCAAGTAAACATGATGGTCGCATATTAGAAAAATGATAGTTTTTGGACATCGTTCTCGGGGCACGTTTACGTTAGTCAAGCTTACTAAAATACTTAGTATATTATTATGTGAGGATATATTTGTAGAACTTTATTAGTCAAATCTAGTATTTATCTCTAACATCGTTTGGTATGTGTTTGTCTAGGTAATCTAGGAAATTTTAGACTTCTATGGCGGGAAATTATCATACGTAATTCTACTTCAAGTTCAAGTACATTTTTTAAATATCCTCAGTATTGCGAGAGATATATTTAAAAAAAAAGATTGAAAGAAGTGTACCTGAAAAAAAATATCTGAAATACAAAATCATTTTTGAGGTTTCAATATTTACGTGCCTCTAAATATATCATTCTACTGCTAGCTTGTTGCCTACAAAACTCCACAATTAAAAGAGCAGAGAGCAAAACCACGTAATAAATTCAAATTAAGTCACGCGCCCAAGTATCATAATGGGTATTAATTGAAGAATTTAGCTTTCATAACTTTTGCGAGGGTTCAAATTGTAGCATTAGTGAAATCCCTTAAAGCGGTAATCCTCACGTCGTATTCGTAGTCCAGACTAAATCCAATTACGGGACGTTCTGTGGAGCTCTGACTCGACTTCGAACCGACTCAGAACGGGTATATTCTATATAGGCGGCTTTTACACTGGACATTTGCACCTCATTTTGTACCTACAATTGTGATACGACATATTCGTCGCCGCATTAGAATCTCGCGATATTCCTCTGTAGTATGTTGCTCTAAGCAGGCTACGGTACAAATAAAAAAACCGTTCAGGCAGAGAATGTCCAGTGTCCGGAAATATCCAGTGTGTCACTATTGCTTTGGCACACATATGTACTCGTATAAGTTCTGCGTATGTGACTGAACAACGAAAATGAGATTTGAGAATTGAGATTTCAATTTCTTATTGAAGCTGATGGTTAAGAAACTGTGATAATTTGGTAAAGAAAATTTATTTTTAGGGCTTTAAAATTTATAGAAAAATAGGAGTGATAATTGTTGCATTACAAAAGTATATATAGTATATGTCGCCGTAGAAAACTTCCCCCATTTTGGGGAGAAATACACCCCCAAACAAAAACGTTTGCATAATTCAGACAATTTGTAGAACTTAATAATCATGGTTGGTCAAGGTTGGTTGAAAGCTACAAGCAGAATCCTAACTGACGCTTCGCTCTCTCGGTCAACAAGAATTTTAACGAAGCAGTATGTTTTTGGCACCTCTTCCAGTGCATCCTCTTGAATGAGCGCATCAGAGTCGGGTCGTTAAATGCAGCAGCGACGAGCAGTCGCAGTGGAGAGGCGTCGAGAGTCGGGACGTGATGTCGACTCGCCGCCCAATCTGCGATCTCACCACGAATCACCTTTTTACGCCTCTTGAATAAATAATTAAACTAAAGGTAATATTCAAGCGTTTGTCTGATCAAACCAAACCAGCAGTATAACACCAAAGAGTTAGCGTTTTAATCAAGAATTACAATACTCGTATTTCCAATTTCCATTATTAGAAACCTAAAATTTGAGAGTTATAAACCTTCGCAATAAATAGTACCTACTTATTAAAAAAAATTGGTGTTTATTGCATTTAATTTTTTAAATCGTATAGTAGTGATAGTGATAGTAAATAGTGATTAGAAAAGAAAAAAAGTTATATTGATATTTATATAATTGTGTTCGTACTTCTTACGAAGCAGGCAATGTCGTAAAAGGAACCGCACAGCGCTTATCATTTCAAGCATCTGTACAAAGTCGTAAGTAATGTATAGTTGAACTAATTCCGTATACATTTGCACCCGTAACTAAATACATAGTAAACAGAAGCACTCGTATATCGGACGTGGATCCGCCGCCGTCAAAATTTAATTAACCTGCCGAGTTTAAACATGGCATCATGGCGCTCGATGCAACCGAGCGGTGTCATTTATTGGACTTCGTCAGGCGTTATTTGTACTTATTACATACTTATCAATTTATGCAAGTATTGATTGAATATGTTACATTAAATGAAATCAGCTTTACTACTTATTTAAGATTATAATTCTTTGTAGTTATTTTAAAATAGTGCTTTAACAAACACAAGGCTTTTGCCAGTTGAAATAGAAATCGAAAAAGTTGAAAAAAGAGTAGAAAATAGTTACACAAATACTGAACAACATTATTTTTCGATTAGAAAAATTATGGGTTATACGAAAGGACTAAGAGAACAAGTTGGTTTTGAAATCAAAATAACTGATTAATTAAAATAAAAATGAATTCCAAAATAAATTATATCGGCGCTTGCCGAATTGTAGTTGGTAAATACTTTTTTTTACAAAAACTTGTTCTTATATTAAGCCGAGTATTTTAATCTAACTAGTGAAGTTAAGATGAGATCCAAACTATACAGGTATTATTTCACTTTTAGATAACAAACTACAAAATTGCGTTACCCCAGAGCTTGTTTACAAGAAAATCTTATGAAATTGAGCGCATACCGTGCATACTAGTTTCCCTCTCGGAGCGCTCCCCTACGAGGTAGTCTTATAATACCGCTCATGCAAAACAAACAAGATCTAACGAACTAAGTGCAAGAGCGTGCTCTATACCTGATCCGGTAGCTGAATGTTTGAAGTTGGTCTTCCGTTCTTTTAGTGCATCGTTACTGACCCGCAGGCGGGTCGGTGAGTCGGTGGACACTGTCAATTTGCAGTCTGATAGCGCGACAAAGGGTTGAACCCGGACACGGGCCGGACATGCCCCGGATGCGATGCTGCCCTAACTCAATTTCGTGGCGGGCGCAATTTGCTCGTGAAACCTCACGACATTGCTCTCCGGGAAGCATTTTCGGATGTTGATGCGGGTAATAGTCAAATAAGAAGTGATCAACTCGAAAATAATATAATCACTAACCTAGCTCTAAGATAATAATTTTGATATTATTTTTATTAAAATAAAAAACTCACTCAGCTAAATTTGGTCGAAATAGATCAGTAGACAAATCTACTAAATTATTAAAAATATACTAATGATTTACAAAGAACATCTAACTGTGGATTTATAAGTTTGTGTATGTTATAATACCAAAACTATTTAGGCTGTTAATTGATATACTGTCAAATTAACTAAACTCCAAATTGGGACATTGAAATAATTCGATGTGTTTCCGATAGTGACTGCATCAATGCAGTTAGTCTGTGTATGATTAACGGCACGAATTAGGCAATCGTTTGGATTAGCGTCCAAATAACTAATTACTTAACTGATTACTGTGGTTAGTGGGTGTATTAGTAAATAATTAGTATTGTTTTTGTCGACACCAATTTGGACTAGAGGTGTTGTTTACGTAATTTTCACAATATGTAATAAACTGACTAGTATTGTGTATGGTGTCAAAATATAGCAGCAGGCTTAGCATGGCCCCGGTGTATCCTCGGAGAAAAAAGTAAAAATAATTTTGAACTTAAAATGACAAAATGACTTTTTTTAAACGACTTTAAAAAGAAGGATTGAAAGTCATCGGGGCCTTTTTTATGGATGTTCCGCGATTCCCAAAAGATGGCTGGACCGATTTAAAGAAACATTTATTGTTTGAAAGATAATGATTTCCAATTTATCCCTTATAAGTTTTAACAAAATACGTTTCATATTTCTATGACTATACATAGACACACGTTCTTTTTTACGTACCGTAACGTAATGCAATATTCAGTGTTCATTACTGTTCGACGACAGCATACGAGTACACATCTCACATTATGTAAAATAATGTCATTATTAGGACTTCGCTATACGTCCGTCCGTTTGTCAGCAGGCATACAATGAAGCTAGACAGCTTAAATTTTCACAGGTGATGTATTTCTGTTGCCGCTATAACAACAAATACTAAAAGCAAAATGAAATAAATATTGAAGGGGAGCTCCCATACAACAAACGTCATATTTTTTCCCTTATTGCTCGTTATTAATAATATGGTACGCATAATGGTACGGAACCCTTCTTGCGCGAGCCGATGCACACTTAGCAGGTTTTTTACCAAATTACTATACATAACACTGCTAAAGTTAACTTTCTGACCTCACATTTCTATAAACAATAAAAATACCAAGAGACTAGAAGAGACGAGTTTAGACTTAACAAAACACTAAACAAACGTCTAACAATCTAATAACAAAAATATACATTGAGGACAAAACAAGGCGGAAATAGGTTCTTGAAAGAAATACAGAATCCGTAAAGTTCAATACACGAGGAAATTAAAACTCCCCAGCCAAGAGTCCACTAATGCCCCTCTATCCAGACAATTGAGTTACGTACCGGGATTGGCCACCGAATCAGTTTTAGACAACCGAGACCTTTAATTAGAGGTAGCTAGGTGCACTGGTAGCAAATTTTGTTATATTGTGTTGCCGGGGTGATTCACTAAGGGCGGATTTTGATGACAACAACTAAACAACTTTTGCAGAATAATTTTTTTGTCACTAAAAGCCTTCCGCCCACAGAGCTGTTAAAGTTCAGGGCTTAGCTTTGATGTTAGGTACATAAATATTCTACAAAATAAGTAATATGTTTTTCACAAAACCTCGTTTTAAAAACTCAATTTGCGTGTCTTACATTGTTAGTAACTAAAAATAGATAACTGTGTCTCTTCAGGATGACATTTTTATGACTATTTCTGAAAAACCTTGAGAGGCATTTATACGAGTATATTAGAAAGTCGAAGGCAAACATTGGCATATAAAAGAGATATATTATCATTTATTATTCATATTTATTTACTCGTTCGCATTGAAATATCCGGGAAACGTTAAAATACTATAAACAGTGTTATTCACAAATTATAAAGATTTAAACTTCTTGCTTATATCTTTATTCATGTGTGTAACGGCGCCAGAAAGTCGGTGGAGTCGAAGGGTGACGTGGCTTATCAGATAATTGACTGCAACTAGTGACGGGAGGGAGCAGAACTATGTACGTCAAAACGTGAACTGCGTATCAACGAGCATAGCACTCACCATGCTTGTTGGTGTTTACTAATACCCGTGTAAGTTAGTGGTAGCTTAGTTTGTGAACCCTTTCGCCTACTAAGCAAGAAAGCGCAGGCAGGTTCGATCCCAGTCAGATATACACCTTCGAGCTATTCACTTATGTGCATATTGGAAATAATTACCACTGTTAAGAAAAACATTTTCATGAGAAGATATTCTTGCCGGAGATAGCTTATAGCCAAGATAAGTGAAGTCTCAAACCTGTTATTTGGCCAGCGTGGTGGATTATGACCTGCCCCCGTCCTCCATTGTAGTAGAGATCCGTGAATAGCAGAGCACACTATGGACACAATGATTAGATACGTAATATACTCGTGATATTATAGTCTAAGTGATATAATGTTACATGTTACTTTATTATGAAAATAAGGGCATGTTACTTTATTATGAAAATAGTGTAAATACCACACGGAGAATAAAGCGATTGATCCCACACAGACCATTTTAGATCTATCTACTGATAATCAAAATACTTCAACCCACTACTAGAGCTAGTACTGCGAGCTAGTGGCATTAACCCTTACAATAGATTGCTATTGTAAGGGTTAATGCCACTAGCTCGCAGTTGGCATAAGCATTGGCTTATAATGATATTATGGGTAGGTATTTGGTAAAGTATTGGGTACGCTCTCTAAGAGTAGAACTTAACTAAAACAACATTTAATTACGGTATTTTTTATACTGTAATTATATTAGTTTCATTAAAAGTTTATTAAATAATGTTACAGTTACAATTTATTAAAACTCAAAGTTATTCTATGTCTAAACATGAAATAAATATACGTATATTTTCCATTCGAGTATTATATTATTATAGTATTTTTTTTTTATTACTCGTTAAGTAATGTTAACCCAACATTAAAAGTATTCCCAACGAGTAGCACAAGTGTACAACTTTTTATTATGTTTCTGCAGACTTCCAAAAAAATGGAGGTACTCAATTCTACTGTTTCTTTTGTTTGTTACTTGATTTCTAGGAGACGGGTTAACCGATTTGAAAGATTATTTTTTGTTTATAAAAGTATACCACAAAGTAATAATAAAATAATACAAAGTAGGAATGTGGAGAGTATGCATTTTTATTTTATCAAGATCAGTCAAGAGCAAGTTTGATTTTAAAATCTATATTTTTGAAAAAGTTCTATCGACGCCTGCCGTAATAGAAATCGGCACTTTTTTAAAGAATTATGTTCCTAACCAGTCAAAGTGTTACAATTGAGGGTGTTACTCGTTGGGAATAATGTATATTAATGAAGTAACCCTATTATCACGTATTAGGATATTAGGACTTATTTTACCTTCGACCCTGCAGATATTTATTGGCCTTTCTTGGTTGTCGGTTAGGGATGTACCTAACTGATAACCAAGAAAGGGTTACAGGATTACATGGACACTAAGATTAGCGGAAACTCATCGGCTGACGATAAAAAGCATGGAACAGCTGCTTTTATTTAATTCCGGATTGTTTCAATAGTAAAAGTGGTCGAGAAGTTCCGTTCAAGGAGAATAACGACATAGTGACAAAAAAAACAACTTTCATGGCTCTACGTCTACTGGTTTGAGCGAGGTACACTCAGGAGGCAATGTTATTTTAAAAATAAATAAATTTACACTTCACAAGCAACAACACGAACTAAATTCGAGATATAAGAAGTACAGAACAAAACAAGATAGTATAAGCCTAATGCGTATGGAAAGGTAGTGTACTGTGATAACAACTTCATATTCCAAATTATAGACGCTCGTATAAGAAGTCGTTGTGTGAATATATCAAATCGTTGGCTCCAGTAAACTCTAGTTTCATAAAAAGCTTGGCACAATTTACCGTTTCCGGCTCATCAAAGTGTTTGTGTATTCCGAGATAATCTCGAGCCTAGTTTATACTGCTATAACTTCGTAAAAAATAATACGATGTTTACGAAATCATGGTAATACATCTAATCATACAAGAATAAAAGATCTAAGTTGTATACAGAAATGTGTGTTTGTTTGTTTATTACATCTTCACGCTCGAACGGCTGAAAAGAATTAAATGAAATTTGGCATTAGGATAACTTGTCTTGGATTAACACATAGGTAACTTTTTATCCCGAAAGCTGTCTTCCCTGAGACAATCAAATCTCTGTGGGCAATACGGGACGGAGCTAGTATGTGAATAATTAAAGAATGTCGTCGTCGTGATCTTACTGCTAAGGTTCAGGACTGATGACTTCCTTGCTTCCAGGTAAACAAACCTAAAATAACCGTTACCTTAAACATTTTAATAGGGCTTTATACTAGCAATCTATTTTACTGAAATAATTATATCGTACTAGCTTATGCCCGCAGCTCCGCCTGCGTTATGTTTGTTGCGAAATCGACGGGGTGTTATAAGTTTGACGTATCTATGTGACTGTGTGTGTCTGTCGCTGGCATCTTAGCTCCCAAATGGATGGACCGATTTTTTTGTTTCAAAAGTGTATTAGCCAGGAATGTTCTTAGCAATGTTTACTGACAATTGGCCCGATTGATCGATTGAGGCTGACACAAAAGGCGGAGTTCAATTTTTTTCAGAACTCGCTCAATATGGGTATCAAATGAAAAGGCTTGACGAGTTAAATGTAAGAGCAGGTCATAGTACACATGATAATTACACATTCCCTTGAAAAAAAGAAATTAACAACCCAGTCTAGGCGTCTCTGTGAAATTTACAATCAAATAAGTTAACAATATTTAATAAAACCGTAGAACTGAGAACCTCCTCCTTTTCTGAAGACTATCTCAAATGAACACAAGACGAGATGATTATTGTCTATCAGTCGAATTGCAAGTAGGTGAATGAATTAGTTTCCAAGCTTACGTTATAACTTGAAAGCGTATCTGCCACCCCTGTGCGATGTTCGGTAATACTGGTATTAAAACTTGCGCCGCATCACCATATCACAGAATATTATGATGTCAGTACAAAGCTATGTTAAACAAGCGAGTTGTAAACTAATATCGGTTCATCAGGAATGCATGGAGTTAGATACAGGGGCCAAATGTTACCATACATACTGATGAGTCATATCTGAGGTTCTGCGGGTGAACGACTTGCGTCGCGAGCTAATGGCAAACAATTCACTTTATGATCCTTCATCCGAGTTCACGGAATAATAATGTATGAGTAAATATACATAAATTAATGTAATCGAGTCATGAAAATATAAGTCAATGATAATTAGAAAGTCCTCAGTGAAGAAGATAATAAATATAATGTATGTAATTAGTTCTTGCTGACACGTACATACCTATACAAAAGAAAATTAATGACAAATAAAATGCTCTTCTAGCAAGTAACTATATTACAACTTCATGTCGTTGTTTTATTATTAATTTTACTAAGTAGTAATTAACTAAAATATTTCCAAAATACTTTGTTGTGTTTGCTTTTTGAACCAGAAACATAATCAATACATAGAATGCTAACCTAATAAGTCTTTACCTACCTAAAACGCTAATAATATGTACGAATAGCTAATACTTTTGTTACTTTTAGTCAATTTGATTTGTTCTTCAATTTATTTACGATATCTATTAAAATTATCAGTTTTTCCTTTGCAAAAGTCCTATTTTATAAGCAAACTTTTGATTCGCAAACCGAGTTAGAAAGTTCAACATTATAATGATGCTGGATGCAGATGATTTATTTATTTTTAATGACCTTTTGTTCTCTTGTTTTCTTTTATGGAATATAAAATATGTCGAGGCTAGAAAACCAACCGGAATTCCTGTAAAGAAGCTCTTGGGAATCACGACTATGAAATTTTCTTTTCTGATCCTTTCCTAGCAAATGCCACCGCAAAATGTGTTCGTAAAATCTCTCAAAGGGAATTTATTTTACTTCTGTTTTCAACTAGCTATATGTTTATCTTAGAGCAAGAAGAGAGCTCCTACTTACGTACTATTAAAAATAGTCACTACGTAAGTACAATATAGGATATCCGAGATAAAAAGATTTAGCAGATTAAATTACTATATACTAATACTCACTACTGTCAGCATTTAGTTGTATTTTTAAATATAAACTTGATGTTTATAATTTGTCTAGAAACCGAAATACTCAAACACCACTCAAAAAAAATATCAACATCAAAAGAAACAGGCAAACACTGTCATTCATCAATTCCTCATAAGCGTATCCAATTATAGGTCCAAATAAAATGGAACGAGGTGCGGTTCATGACGCAAAAGGAATGTAGTTTCACAGGCCGGCAAACTGGAACAATTGAATTATGTCCAGCTATTAAATTCGTCCGTCCCGCGCCAAGCCAGCACAGTTTATGTGAACGTAATCGCCGGTAGTTAGTGAGTGCAATGATTCCTATAAACGACCACTCTGATTTGCGCTTCAAAAGCTCTGGAATTAAATGTAGTAATGTACCAGCTAATGTAATTTGACGCTTATATAGAATAAAATACGGTTTAGAAAGAAATACACATCGTATCTTTTTTACATGACGTTCCGTGTTGTCATATTTGTATTTTGTTGTACGTTGTTGCTTTTTATCGAGTTCGTATTAGTCAAGAGGCAAACTTCTTACTTCAAAAGGTTAGTCTTCCTGGCCTATTTCCATCATACTTAGAATATTTATTTAAAATTGAGAAGTTTGCCAAATAATATTGGGTGTGGTCGGTAAATGACTCCGTAGGAAGATTTCTTCTTTTTGTAAGAAATACTCCTAATTAATCTCTGCCAAATTTTGTAGAACCTGTAAACCAGGTTAAAACCTGTTAATCATGAATCGTTGCAAGGTAAGACCTCTATGCGAGTACCAACATCTACTGACTGACATGATATGTGTAAAAAAATCTCACAGAATGTCACAAACGAAGGAAAAATTTACGAGCGCTCGGTCAATAAAAATAGATAAAGTTCGACCAATGAAAAAATTCCCAAAACAAAATCAATTTCACCCGTCTTTTACGAGCAGGTATAGAAGAGAGAAACAAATAGTTCATTATTTACGAGGTAATACAGTCCACCCACAAGTAGAGACAATACAGCTCTATTTACAGCTCTCCCTCGTGTGAAAAATCCCCTCATTGTTACAGTAACAGATCCTTTGTTCCATCGATGAGCTGTGAGCCACTTAACGCCCTTTGTGCATTACGCGCGCCCGAGGCCGGCGGCGGAGCCCCCGCTCCGACTAACTAGCATTTCATGTTTCAATGATGAACACGGAATTTACGTTACTGCGCTGCTCTATTTCACTATTTTTGCTTAGAAATAGATTCGGGCACAAATGAAAGTAGAAAACGTTCAGAAGAATATACTATTAGGTACTACGTAAATCAAGATAGACTATTGAATTTAAAGCCTCATTTAATTATGCGTCATATAAAATATATTGGTTCCGCAGTTGGGCTATTTTGAGATTAGTCCTTGATATGCAATAAATTAGTTTTAGGAGTTTATTTTAAAAACAATCGTGAAATAAAATAATGTCTTAATTTGATACTGATAGTTGGTATTAATATTTAATCAATTAATTCAGTACTTCATATACTTCTATGTGCATAATACAAATATGAATAAATACTATAATCAAAACAAAGGTCTCTGCTATTAGCTGCCCGTACGTCTATTTGTTAGATGGGAGTACCCATAATATTTTGATCGCATCGCTTCTCAATAACCGTGTTATGGTATAATATGCGGCCTATTATTGGCAATATCTTGGAATGGGTGTTATTTGTTCGGAGGTCGCCCACGGACCGTTCGGGGGAATATTGTTGATGCGGCTCGCCACGCGTGGCGTGACAGTCGTCCGTAACGTAACCGATTTCGTTCTGACTGCTCTTGGTGACTCACGTAATTGTATAGTGCACGTGCCTTTCGCAATACGCTATTTGATTCATTTATGGCGGATAAGTTATGTCAAGCCTTAAGAGTCGGACACAGACATAAGTCCGTCTTATTTGCACTTACCGAGAAACAACCTTTCGCAGAAGACCACATCGCATTTCAAGAGATTTTACAGTCTTTATTAATAACCTACACAAGATTTAAATATATTTATAGATACTATAGGATTAACGGCATTCTTAGTAGTATTACAAAACCCTAAAACTAAATTTAGTGTTTATTAATCTGAGAACAGTTATGCAATTTCGGAAGAAACTAATTGCAACATTTAGTATTTCTTCTTCTTTTCGTTTGTTTTTTTCTACATGCCATTATTACGAGTATCAATTCGTCGTTTGTCAGTAGTTATAAAAGATAAACAAGCAGGGGTTCCGATATGTGGCATCAGCGAACAATCGTACTCGTTAGGTCGCGGCTCAGCTGGGCGCCAATTACACGCAGCGACTGATTGCACGGACATACAAACCGGATCTAATAGTGATGCTGAAAACTCGCACACGCCTATACCTACCGTTTCCACAGAAACGATACCTTCATGGAGGGTTTGTAAATTACTAGGCAATTTGTAAAGTTTGTAAGAAATCAATTTGACGACGGCTGCTTTTTACCCGAATGCGAAAGAAGGAAGGTCTATGTTTTTCAAGTGTATGTATGTACTCGTATGTATATTTCTTTGACACACCCTAGAGCCTAAACGGCTTGTTGTATTTTAATGTGAGTGGTATCAATATATTTTTCTGCACCTGCTGGTGCATCCCGCGATATCACTTGCTATGATACGTGGGTCTAAAGATCTTGCAGTCGGGTTTCTTGAAGTCTCTTTTAACTACTTGTTTTAGCAAATTCTTAGAAGAATTATATCAAGATTTAAATGTTTTATGGAGTAATCATTTGCGGTTTTCTACTACACATAGAGTTAGCTACGTAATTCTCGCTTATGTGAGTGACTAGTATACTCAGTCAACGTAATGCATTTACCAACGCTTAGCGTATTGAACATTGAAGCATCACGTAGAGAACAGAGCAACTGAAGAGTTGTACGGAACATTGAGAGGAGAGCACAGTGACGTGCGCACGGTGCGAGGTGTAACGAGTAATGTCCAATTTACAATTCACGCGTGTCAGTAATGCGATTTATCCAACCCTTTGTGACTCGAACACGACCGTACATTCCCAGCGGATAAATTGCCCTGCACAATACATGGAAAATTCACGAAGGAGTCCCTTCTTTCACGTACGTATAAATCTCAAATCGTGACTTGTCAACGTCTACGTGTATTTGATGAAGCTAGAACTTGTCTCGCTTGTTACATAGTATTTATAGAACAGGTTATGTTGTGACTGGGTAAATTGTAATCCAACATCAATAAACTGCCATTATGAAAGCTCATTTTATTCTCCAGACGTTCAGTGTGCCCAAATTGAGTTGAGTAAATTCTGTTACGCCTCGTTTCTGTAAATAAGCAGAACTGAACTCGTGAAAAGAAAACAGAACTCGACGAAAGAATTTTCAAGGTAAATATGAATGGAAGAAAATTGTAATACATCGAAGAGATAGATTCCAGATGGCTGTGCAAATTCGCGCAAAAAGAACAAAGTCGTTTCATCTCAGTCAGAAAAGTATTGGATTCATGCTTGAAATTATTATCGGAGAACTTTTTCATCTTTAGCCATCTTGAAACTATGTTGATCTATGTATTCGGTAAAATATTTTTAGCCAAAACCGTTTTCTTATTTTATTCTGATTGAATTAATTTGATTACAAGACTGAACTACCCGCCTGTATAAAAGAGTGAGCCCTGGCTTTCTAAACCACTGAACCTAGAGACATGAAATTTGGAGCGTGTATTCATTATATGGCGTAAGGTGTGCTAAGAAAGGAATTAATTAAAATATTAAATCAACCCCTAAGGGGTTCAAATGGGATTTCAAAGCATGAAACTTTTTACTATTTGAATTTGTTGCGGGAAACAGCTACTAGTGCTTTGTATTTTGCTATATTTTAGATAGATATCTAAGGCTCAGTGTTTTTATAGTTTGGGTTAAGTTCGTGAGCGATAATAGGTTGTATGTCGCACTTTTGACCTGCTCCGTGATAAAGAAACGATAGGAATTCGATTTGGACCCTTCCGGGCCGGCGGCGTCTTCCCTGAATGCAAATCGAGGGTAAGTTCGTGTTCCACTAAATTTTACCCAAAACATTTTTTAAATTATAATAAAATGGGTATTCAGTTCGACCGGCGCTTTCACGCTAGCATTTTGGTTCGGGAAATTGATGTATTTGTCTACGTTTTTTACAATATCAGTTTTCCAGTAACTTTTTCTTTTTGTTTTATTTGAAATTAAAACGTTGCTAGGAAACGATGATTTTGTTCTACACATTTACGAGAGCTATTGGCATGCAGATAAACAAGTTCATTATAAACAGAGAGTAGCGGTGGAAAAAAACAGTTCTACAGTAGCAGAATAGTAAATCGGCCAAGCGCGAGGGTTCCCTACAATAATTGTAGGGATAATTCCCCACAATAATTGATAATTATTATCAATACAAGTTACAAGTTTCTACCAGTTATCGTTATTAATGTCAAGCAAAAACGGCAAGAATAGTAAACGGCGTTTATTGCCATAAACATTTTAACTGTCTAGCCTGACTGTTTCACGGTTCATGAGATACAGCAAGGTGACAAACAGAGAGACGGACGTACAGCGAAATCTTAGTAAAGCCACATTTCATTTTCATATTTTTCGAACTCTTTGTGTATTGGTTGTAAACATCGCAATTCCCGCTAATACATAGAACGCATTCTATGCTTTAACTCGACCCCATTATCATGACCTATAATTTCAAATAACCTATAATCTCCACCTAATACCGCAATAGTGTTTAATTGGCAACAAGATCTACGCAAATGAATTACAAGCTACCAATTACAATGCTCCTTGATTATCGCTCTTGTGTTATTAAACTAATGAATGTACTCGTAACGTCGACAATCTGTGGCAACGTACGGTCGTCATATTGAGCATTTGCCCTATTAATGCTGAATTATTCATACAAATAATTAAAAAAAAAACAAGCGAGATAATAGAAGGAATTAAATAAGAATGTAAAATTTTAAATTTAATCCTTCATGTTTTATGCTTGACTGACTATCTTATCTCTTTTATTTTGTAACTACAATACGATTATAATATCGAAATAAATGACATTGAATTGAATTGAATACTTAAAAGTCTTTTTTCGCATTGTATTGCTTTAGGCGATAAGGCCGCCCAATGTACTGCCAATGTTTTATGATACCTGTTTGAAATGTGTATGTATATTTTTGGTGTACAATAAAGTTATATTTGAATTTGAATTTGTATTGTTCATGTTGTATTGTTCTTGTAAATGTTGTGACCATGCAAGTACAACCATTTTACTTGTTGTTTCATGTCTTTATCAATTAAAAACACTCTTTCACCAAGTCATTAATTAATTCATAAGTAACTTGGTAAAAGAGAACTATTCTTTTACATTATGGATTGCATAAATGAGTGCATGCTATAGCTTTAAGAAAATAAGAAAGAAATACATGCAAAGAAAAATATAATTTTTATATATAAAAATGAATCCCTATATTCCTTGGTCACGCCGTCACGCGTGAACGCCTGGAACGATTTCACTAAATTTTTTTGCTGTGTTTGTTATTGTCAGGAGAAGGTTCTTATGACAGAAAAAAAAATAAGAATGTATGTATATAAAAATGAATCCGTTTGTTTCACTAAAACTCGAGAACGGCTGGGCCAATATAGCTGATTTTAGTCTTGAAATGGTTGTCGTATATATGGGAAGATTTAAAATGTGAGAAACATACATAACTGTTAGACGGTACGAAGTTCGGCGCTTCAGCTAGTAATTAATAAGAAAAATATAGCTTATCTGCACGTCACTCAAATCAATATGTCAAATATCTCCCGAAAATAAGCAAAATCCCTTGATGGTTCCCATTGTCACCGTAACACAAAAGAAACCAACTAGGTGATCCCTGGCATATGATCCACAAAGGAATGTTTACGTGGCAGAAATGACGGGCAATGGACAGTGGCCGTATGAGAACTACCACGTTCTTTGACCCCTGACGATGGCTAGTGGAGTAACACGTTGGTATTCACGTAACACGTTTGTATGTATGAAGAAAAATATATTTATTATGTTAGACCAGGGTATGCTGTCTCATGGGTCAAAAATATAATAAATTATCGAAATTTTTAACTCCTAATCTTATGCCCCAAGGTCCGGGCTGTGGTCACTAATTCATAGAGGTAAGAGTAGTTTTAGACTATGGGTCTTAGTATTGACGTATAAAACTACCAAAATCATTCAAACAAAATATGCATAAAAGATTAAGCTGACTCCATTAAATTCAAAATTTCATGTCCGTACAACGTCCAGAATTATCAATTATTAAGCAATCTCTAAGAATAATCTCTGTTCATAGATATTTCGCAATAATTTCTGCTAACTATTTTAGATAACGAACTGCTAAATCCGATAAAATAACTAGGTATATATACCACTACATATGCTTCCAAAAATTGATCTTTTAAGCAAATGTCGTCAATTATTAAGAATATGCATATTTTATAATATACTACGCTGTGAGAATTAGTTACAATTAAATCGTACTAAAATATATTTAACGCCGCAATCACATTAAGTGCCTACTACTCATATTACTCGTATTTAATATACGTTTGTTCTTGTAATGTACTCGCAGGTACATCGATGACAGTACAGTGTTCTACCACTAACCTCTTAAGTTTTGAACAAGAAAAAATATACTCCTCTAATCTATAATATCAAAATATAGTCCAATACTACTCTCTGTAGACTAAATCAATATTCATTCATATTTTCGTCATCATTATGCATGAAACAAAATTAATTCCAAACATTGTGAAACTTTTGTTTTAGTTAATTTAAGTTGAGATTTATTCGCGGAAACAGCCACCCGGCATTACGTGATTAGAAAACAACCACAGGCACAGAATTAGATATTTGGTGAATTCATAAGAATTCATCAAAGTTGTGTTTGATTATAATTTAAATCTAGTTTTAAAAAGTGACGTCCGATTCAAAAACTATAGTAGTAAGAATATGTTTAGGGTTTCGTACCTAATAGGTAAAAACGGGACCCTATTTCTAAGGCTTCGCTGTCCCTCCGTCCGTCCGTCTGTCAGCATTCTGTATCTCATGAACCGTTATAGTTAGACAGCTGAAATTTTCACAGATGATTTATTTCTGTTGCCGCTATAACATAAAATACTAAAACTGAATAATATGAATATTTAAGGGGGCTTCCCATATAATACTCGTGTTTTTTGCCGTTTTTTGCTCGATATTGATAACAATAGGTAGAAAATTGAACTAATGTTATACGGAACCCTTATTGCGCGAGTCCGTCTTGCACTCGAATTTTTTAAAATATTTTAACTAGCCACACACATAATTACCAAAAGACGTACAAAATATTTACGAAACTATAATTGCATGGAAATGTATTTTAAAAATTTAATCTTTAATAACGGTGCAAAAAATTCTTCTAAGTTTCTTTCGTCTCATCCTCTTTGATTAAAACTGGATCTGAATTCAGACATCCCAAATAAATTGGTGTAGCAGTGACAAAATCCATTTTCATGATTACAAAAAGCGAATACAAACTATTACAAAAACCTACATTCCCGAGGTAGAACTACAAAAATATTTTCATTTGCAACATCGCCGCGGCCGCGTAATAGCGTTCTTTGTCGCGGAATTAGCAATCAGCCGTGGAGCTCACGCCGCAGAAAAAAATAACAACTCTGAGGTTTTTCTTAATTACCTCACAGATAAGCTCTGAATCGCAGCCCCCGCCGCACAAATTACTATTATTCCCTTAACGACTTCATGTTAAATATGCTTCCCTTCTTGCAGTCTGGAACTAGCTCCACTTTCGAAAGTGAGCCTTTATTCTTCACCCTCAGGTTGTACAACATTAGCTTCTTATGAGCACGGCTACTTTAAAACTGAAGCCGCGGCATCCCTAAAAGAAAGGTACCTCGTTATAAAAGACGTAAAACTTTACATTCCTCAGAAAAAAGGACGCGGTGGAAGTTTTCCACTTTACCGCCGTCAGAATGAACTTCGCCTAAGGACTGAATTGTATTTGGAACTTGTTAATTCCAGTCTCAGGCACGGTTACTTAAGTAAGTCTTTCATTAGCGGTCTCCACGTGAGATGAATTATAAGACGAGAAATTAAGCTTTGAGAAAAAAAGGTCCGATGGCGATGTGACGCAAAAAGGTACATTATGATCATAAATCAAAAAGTTTGGGATAGCATTTTACAAAATGTTTTAAGCCTCTTTGTAATGCCAAAAAAGTTTTTGCATGCCAAGATTTTAGTGTAGTTAGATAGCGACTGACATTCAAACGCGTACTGAAATTCAAAACTTATTTTATGTATAACTTACATTAAGACCACCCACGGAAGCAAATCACATCGTCTAATTATTGACAAATAACTATAAAAAATTTTTAAATACTTTTAATATTTTACATTAAAAATCCGTAACTTTAATTCTAGCTTCAATTTGTCGGGAATGCAATGCAAAATTGATTATACGCGCAGCGGCGAAAATAGATAAATCTTTCGAATATTTATCACATCCAGGAATCAATTCGCGACCACCGGCTCTCAAATCAAGTATATCAACCATTATGTAAGGGCAAAGCGGGACATCAAACTTCAAGCCTACCGTTGCGCTTACACCCTGCTGAAAACGAATAAAAGTAAAGACAAATACGTAGTCGAATTCAAGCGATCTAAAACTTAGTGGAACCTTTTATTCAACTCTCTTTTGAATACAAATAGAGCATCCGATGGTTTCAACTGCTTTTATTAAGCGAACGATCACATTATTCTTTGGGGGTTAGTACCAGATTATTGGGGTAGGAAAGCCCATAAAATCGAACGTAGTATATACGAAACGAGCATGACTTTTATAGAAAAAACAACTTTTTCCATTTACTTATCTAAAAACTAAGTTCTCATTTACGGTAAAACTTATTTAATTCTAAAAACATCTATGTATATAGAATGACCATTTTATTTTGTAGTAATCTCAAATATTTACGTGTAATGATTTCCTGAAAAGGGCAACACCAACCCGCAACGAGGACGGTTCAGTGAGCACGCACTATAGGCTAGGGTTGCCAGAGAGCGGTCGCAAAAAGACCGCCGCTGTCACGCCCTTAGACACTCACGAGGGACTCTGAACAATACCTACTTCCGAACATGGAAATGAGGTAAGTTTTGGCGTATGTAATGCGTTTTAACTGACTTCATAAAAGGAGAAAACTCTCAAGGGTTCAATTTATTAATATATTGTTTGCGATTTCTCAACGACACATACACCGAGATTTTGTTGTTTGAAAGTATATTTTCGAGTAGTAATTTTACATTTGCATAGTGTTACTACCAGAAAATTTTAAAAAATTGACATTTTTAATAGGTATATACAACGTAGCTAAAATGACATCCAAAAAAAAAGTTTTTCTTAACACAACGCTGTTATGGAAACCAGGAGAGGCTTATGAAATGCCTCACTTTTATTAAATAAAAACTTTCGAAATAAGTACTTTCAAACAAATATAAAAGACGAAAGGCAACATTATTGAGTGAAACACATCAAGGGAGGACAAAGCTGAAAACTTTACTGAGGAACTCTAAGGAATTTGGGAAGTAAAATAAAGAATACATTATAGTTCCAACTTTTTGTAAGGTATTAAGTAGGAGGTACTCGTAAAGTTGTTTACTTGATTCTCACATCTTTTCCTGCATTTGTTATACTAATGAATATATATTAATTCCAAGTAGGTAGTGCAAACTATCGGCCTCGAGAGTAAATATTTTTATGCGATTTTATAAACAACTTGGTCGATATTTTCATAAATAGAATTCTAAGGATGAGTACCTGAGTATGTTTCTGCCAAGATTATTCAAACGGTCAGTAAACTGCATTACAGTAAATTAAGGCTAAATTAAATTATTAAAGAGAAAAGTGGTAAAAATAAATAAATATACCAATCTACGAATACCTAGTTTCTGCAAAATTTGTTGTAAGATGGCGTCAGTGTGGGAGTTCCGTCATCACGACCAACTATTGATAGTTCAAAGATAATTTTGCCACAGTTGAGTCAGAGATCCTTCGCTTAATTGTTCAATATCATAAATAAATTTAATAAGAGTCTGTAAATAATATTAGTACATATACTAGAAGAAAATATTAGTTTTGATACAATTTACGCAAAGTCTAACTAAAAAGACAGCTGAAATAAATTATGGATTAGTACAACGGGTATCGTCCCGAGGTTCAGTCGCGTCCCATCAGCAATTACTCCGATTGAACCGTGGCCAGCGGCTTCCAATCCTATTAATTACCCCTTCCTCGAGGATTCATATAAATGAAACCTTCAGCTAATACCCCTATAAAACTCAACCTAAGTTGCAAGTGAAACAAAGCCTTTTTACCATCTTCTTACCCGGTGTTATGAACGGAATGAGTCTCCGTATTTTATAAAACTATTTTTCTCTTTGTTCATTCATAAAAGAATACTTAAACAAGAAAAGTTTGGCGTAAAGCCGAGGTAAATTGGTTTTATAATTTCATAAGATGGATAAAACGTTTAACATAATGTCTCAAGACGTTAAAGGATGAATTATTCTTTAAAATATGATTTTGCGTTCGAACCAAACTTTATTTAAATATATACATCTATTTTTAAGTAGATAGAACTGCGAGTCAAACAATTTGCAGAACTGGTCAGAAATGAAAAAGAAAGAAGTAGGTTTGGAGGCGCACGGACAAGACCAAAACTATTTTCCAATTTCAAGTTGAGTCAGCTCCTCTTAATAGATTGTTTGCCAGTTACATCATGGCTATAGGCATTAAAGAAGTGAAAACAAGATTAGGCCAACTTGGTTTCGTCTCAAAATGAAGCAAAGTGTGCTTGCTCTTGTTTATACTTTTTTCATGCCTAACTCTAGGATAAATAGCCATAGATAGCCACACAGATACCGACTTACCAATATATATGATGTACCTAGTGCTTTGTATTTATAATAACAAAAATAATATTTCGTATAAAATAACTAATACTCTCGTAAAAATTGTTGCATAACTGTGCCAAAAAATAAACAGAAAGTTCATGTCTGACACCGACAATAAAGTAAATCTAATAAATATGGCTGCGATACGAAGCTCAATAAAGTATCGACGTAAAATAACTTTTGGGACATTTTCGATCATTATTTTTATATAGAAAAATGTCATAAAATTCAGCCATGCTTTAACGTTGCTATGAAAATATTTTTAATGTTTATTTGACATTTACTGCAGAAATTTGGAAGAAACTGGATTTTTGCCTTGTGTCTATGTTTGAAACGACTTCTACATACATATGTTGAGGCTTATAATTTATAGAGCTCTGAGTACTATTTAAGTGTCTCTATCCCACAATCTCAGTGCTTATACTTCTCTATGACAGTCTAATCTCGGCTCTAAGTGTCACCTAACCATCGACACCCACCCAGTGCAGTTTCGAGGTTAAAAAAGGAATTATTTTTATAAGGAGCAGAAACGTTTTAGGTAATCTAAGAAGTACCAGTACATATACAATAAAATATTAACTAATTGCTTAAAGCCATAGATATAATATATATACCATATATTGTGACATTATCTATAATTATCATGTGAAAGTGTGTGTAAGCGAGCAATAAATTATGGTGGTGTTTATGGATTTGGGTGGGGTAATGGATTAACTCTTTCTTGTATACACATAAACAGATCGACTCCATTTATTGCATAGAGATATTTCTAGGCCCGGAGAGGCTAAATTTTAGCTGGAAAAACAAATATAACCCGGTCGAAGTTACGAGCAAAAGCTGGTAATATGAGGACAGTAATATATTGTAGTTTTTTATTCTCAAAGTACCTTAGTAGTAGTCTTAATCACTGCGTTATAGTGTTCCACAAGCTCCCATACATAGGCCGGCGTCATAGATTTATAATGTTATATAGGTAGGCAGTAGGTAGTTGGCATGAGGGTGACAGTAAGTGTTTGCCCGCGCCATCCACGTCGGCCGACGGGATAATGGAGCTCTCGTGACGCCGGGGTAGGTGTCTCCAAGTCCTAATGAATTCTCGAATATCCAATACGATTGTTTTATTAGATTTTCGGGATATCTCTTTGTGAGTGGATCAGGCTTAATACTTGACGTACCCTACTTGTGAAAGATGCGCTTCGATGGTCTGTCAGTTAATGAATGTCTTTTGTGTCTTTTCGGTGGTGTTTTAATATTACGTTTCTTGTAGTAACAAGTAACATGACATAGGCGAAAAATATTGAAAGCTGCGAATAAATTACAAACATTTTAAACCGAACCGCTATCTATTTCGAGTATCGGTAAAGTTTCAGTTTATTTCGCCGCCAACAAAACTGCCAGTCATACTGCAGCCGCGTCGCGCGGAAAATTTATGAATTTTCCGATCCAAAAACTCTTTTAATCAAATACAAATACAGAAATATGGCGGTGAAAGCTGTTTATTCGTGCCGCAACAAAACACCCGGGAATAAATACCAATTTTCACCTCAAAGGAAGGCTATCTGCGGAGAGGGCAGCCAATCGGAAACCTGAGCCAAGGTAAATATTATTTCGAGATTTCCTCGAACACTGGGTGGGTTTTAAAGTCACGTACACAGAATTCAGTGATTTCAATTTCGTGAGAAGATTCGCTCGCAGTAGTTGGAAATATCGGAATCTCCCGGGAGGAAAAGTGAAAGGCATACGGAAGTGAACGAAGGGAGCTCTCATAGATATTGAGCCAGAGAAATTGTTAGAAAAAGGCACTTTCCGATACCGACGTAGAGTTACCCTCTAGCAATTTTGTAAAACGGTTTTTAGAAGTTTTCGGAAACATTCTCCCTTGAGAAGTACAATATATGCGATAAACGAATTGGTCTTGTTGCTTTAATAATAAAAACTTACATTGCTCTCTATTATATTACTTACATTTTTCTAAATCTTGAATAGCTAAAATAATATTCTTTTGCTCTGAGAAATCTTGAACCAAGATCCACATCCAATTAAAGAACTATTTCCCGAGCTTCGGTGATTTAACCTGACACAAGAAGATACCTATCTAAAGGGAATGCAAGACTCCACGATATTAAATCCTAGACTAGACTCACCCGCGTCGTACCGAGTATCTCGCAATGGGTGCACGCCTTCATTGCACTTTATCTGTAGACACAGTATCTCCTACGTCACAGCAAGTATGTACGGTATCCAGGAGCTGCGTGTTTAGCGGCTATCTTGTACCCAGCATTAAATTCAGCAATGTATAAGCTATTTTATCTAAAGCACAAGTACACGTCTGCAAAGTGTCAAGACGTGGCGTGTCAAGAAGAAATTCCGAGTCAATTCGTTGGAAACTCGACCTTATAGCGGGCAATTTTCCCTGACGGCTTAGGGGCGATATTGCACAAGTTCAAAAAATATTTTTGAAGTTAAAGTGCAGTAATTAAAGTTGGTATTAAAGTGTCGTGATAGAAACTATCTTAAACGACTATGAGTATGGCGAAAACTGTATGACAATAAATGAAATTCTAAGACTAACAGTTATTATAATAGAAAGTATTGTCGTGTAATTATAAGACCTTTAAATTTAAATATGGCTTTTTTACTGACAGGAAGATATTAGCAAAATAACAAGATATATTAACCTTCTCACAATTTTTCACTAACCTTTAACTTATTCTATAATCCAAACTATAAAGTTTGAAGACTGATAGGAAGAATCTAAATATACAATACAATACTATAGTGAGTATAGACTCAAACTATAGCAGTTCAGTAATAAATCTCATATAATTTCTGCCACATCGCCAGACGACGACGTTGGGAAACATCCGAACAGCTGCTCACGAAGTGATCGCTTCCAAGAAAGAACTCTTTGGAAGTAGTTAGCGAGGTATAAGTTCTGTGTTTGAACCCAACTCAAACCCTGGGATGCATTTTAAAACGTCCGAGTCGGAAAACTTTGGAACATAGCAAATCAAAGAAAACAAACAAAAAAATTTTTTTCAACGTAGATCTATTAAAAAATGGCCAAGTGTGAGTTGGACTAGCGCAATAAGGGTTCCATACCTACCATTGGCTATATAACACTGCGTCAAGTTTCTACCTGTTATATTGTTATTAACATCGAGCAAATAACGGCAAAAACGGCATCTCACATCAAGTCTTTCTTTGAGGCACGATGGATGAGTTTTAAATAAATAAAAGTTTTCGAATTTAATAGTTTTACCCTCGTACGAGTAGGTACACGAGACCATTTTATCCACAGCTCATGCTTGTTTCGTATCACAGGATGAGTAAGGACCTCTATGGTTAGTGTTGCCACGTTTCAAAATCTTTTCCCGTGACCTGCAATAGTGGTGTGTAATGTATCGTACCATCCAAACAAAGTATCATCTACCCAAGAACTCTCCGGTCATAGGTAGCTCACATATCTAAACCAAAGTTAAAATTGCTGATAAAGGGAAGGAATAAGTTCAGATACTATTATCTTTATTAGTATGAATGTTAACTATGATGTGTAGCTCTCTGTTTCTAAATCAGAGAATACCTAGTGTCGATACGTCTGTATCTAGCATATAGTGTAATAACAAACCCATTATTCAGTACCTAGCAATCGTTAATCAGGATCGGCAACGAAACAAAGAGGACCCGGCTTCTTAGTAGAAAACGTGCTTGATTAATAGAGCTAAAGTCTTAGTATTGAAAGTATTTCCTATTTCCTTGGAATGTAAATAATTTGTGTGTATTAAGTATAATGAAAGATTATTAAAATTAAATATTGGATGTGGAGAATATTCGAAAAGACTTATCGATTTTAGATTGTGTAAAGATACGGACATTTTGTTGAAAATTGTACGAAAGATTTTGAAAGAATTATAAGAGTAATTATAGTATTAGTTAATTACTTTCTAGCACATATTACTCATTTCAAATGATATCTGAATAGCTATAAAATCGTCTCTAGCGTTGGTTGATCGAGCACTGTTTCTGCTTCAGCATTATTTATACACTACTTTGTTAATATCTCTATTAATTTGATATACGCAAGCTTGTATTATATTTTAAGGTATTTTATGTACAAATAAAAGGCAAACCTTATTATTAAAATAATGTCGAACAAAATAATTGTGATTAAGTATTAGTATAAGTATATCGAAATAAATGACATTGAATTGAATTGAATTGAATTAGAGCTGCAACTGGACATACAAAAACATACACGACCAAATTGTCGAAAACTTTATTCAGTATATTTTGAGACATATATTACCAAGCTTTAATTTGACGCATTTATTCACAGAATAAATGGATTTACGCATTTTTAGGTATTCCGCGTTACCTCGCGCGTTACATCAATCAATCTTTTCATACATCCATCACGTAAGCCGTCTAATAACTTCTGTTAACGTTACTTATGTACAGTTTTTTACCTAAATAATATTTAGTAAATAAATGGTGTAGAAGAAATATCCGTTAAGATGAAAAAATAAACAAATACTAACAGATTTTAAAGGAATGGAATGAAAGAAACATCAAGAGAAGTAGTGACAAAGTCCTAAGTGTTTCTTTTTTAGTATGTACACTTAAAAGACTAGTGTCTTTCTAAAAGAAAGTTAAAACACGACGACATCTTAGCTTTTAGCACTTAACAAGCGCCGATAACAGCTTTATGTTAAGAAGTATTCCCTAATGAGACTATAGTGTGAAAACTTTGCTGCAAATGGAAAAAGAATGGGAATTTGATCCTAAAGGTTTCTTGCTCGATACAAAAACTTGACTCTCTTGTCCCTAGCGCATACCGGAAAGGGTAGGATTATCACGTGATTATGTTAATGTAAAACTACTTAATATAGAGAATTTCAGTTCTTACGCCATTGATATTCAAATCTGAGGTAGTTTCGGAAGTGGAATGACGGAATAAACAAAATTTGCTCCAATTTCAGCAGTTAGCTTAAGGTACATATCGCAGGAAAAAATGTTGAATATATTGTGAGAAAAGTTGTACTAAATCATGCAACATTTTGCAGAGTAGGGCTTGATATAATTAAATTATTGTTTTTGTCATTACTGAAAAAATGTTAACGTCAACCAAAAGTTCCCCAACACTTTTAATTATAAAATTGCCAAGTTCAGCGCTTTTGAGGAAGCAAATCAGACGTTTTTTGTAATTATTATGCAAAGCTTAATTAACTGAACGTAAATTCATTAGCACTAACGGAGAATTAGGGTGACAGTTTCTACGAGCTGCCCCCAGAAGTAAATATTTTTTTGTTAAAAATTTGTAGCCATCGTCATCTACTTTGCTACAAAGGCGCTGCGATGATGACTATTATTTAAACCATTTTTGAATCGAATTATGTCAAAGGTTGTCTTTGAATTACGACAGGATAGATCAAGCAAAAATATTTATCTTATATTAACTTCTATTTTATCAAGCTAAAAACTGGTTATTGAGATTCAAATGTATTGTAACAACAACAAAAATATAAGAGATTTAAATCAAAGTCTTTGTCTGTCTATGCCCTATTCTCATTCACTACACTAAAATATGCATATGTGTCTATGTAGACCACTAACAGATAGAGATGCCTGTAGTATAGGTAAGTATACACCTAGACACATTAGTCAGATTGAAACCTCTTTGCCAAACTTAGAATTGCAAAATAGTGACTGCAGCCACTCTCGGATGTTGTTTGATTCAAAGAAAAACAACTCTTTCTATGTGGTGTATTTTGGTGAACGACAAAAGGCAATAAATTGCAAAGACAAGTTGAGAACAATTAGCTCTAATGCTAACGTACCTAACAGATTTCAATATTTTATTAATGTAAGTACTTAAGTGAGGTGACAAAACATATGACAGTATACCTGCGAACTGACGACCTCGATACTTTTTTTATATAAAGGAATCTTACATGATATTATTATATTATATCATGTAAGATTCCATATATTCCGCATGTCAGTCTTCTCCTTTTTGGAAGCAATACCTATGAATAAGATATAGTTTCATTTTAAATATTATCATGTTTTATTATTTTGTGCAGCATAAGTTGTTTTTATGTAGATAGATCTCCTTAGTAATTTTAAAATAACTTTAATTCCAAAGTATAATTGCAATTTCGTTTACAATCAAAATTTTACCAAGAAAGCGCTCTTTTGTTTCTAATACATTTCATGTTCTTAGTTGATGACTGAAGCAATTAAAATAACTTCGCTGTAAAAGTTAGCCGTACATCACGTTTCATCGCCAGGGGGGTTAATCAAACTCGGGCGAGACGTCAGCACTAGTGTACTAATTTAATCCAAACTTTCCGCCGACTTATTTGCGTTGCCAGTTATGATCCAATGTACTTAATATTTTATCTTCTACTATTTATTTGATTGATAGTCTTTTTGTGTGCCTTTTTTGTTTTAACTTTAAAGAATGAAATGAAATTAACTTTTAGTGATTCGCATACAGAAAACGATTTCTTATGATAATCCGTGTACTTATGTGTATAAAGTTACATATCGTCGTACATATAAAGTCAATTTTACTTATTATTTTATTTTTGTGAATCTACCATATTCGTTTTATGTACACGCATATTCTTTTATGCATGGCTATATTACTTTCCACATAAACGTTTATGGTTTTTCATTGTTCATGATTTAATAGTTCATATTATAGGATGTTCCAATGAAAAACGGTCTCCAGACGTCATAATTCCTTATTCACATGCCACCAAAAGAGGTTCATATGAAGGTTAATGACTCCTACCGTTTCAGAATTTATGGACGAGAAGCTTCAAATAGGATAGTAAAGGCTTTATTCACAACGATAAAATATAACAACACAGTGCGCATCAAGGAATCTTTTTCATACTTAGTCCATAGAAACTTAAAACAATTACTTGGCTTATAATTGAGGGAAATACGACGTTACAAGCATATGACAGGAACATTGAACGTACCTTGTAGATAAACGCTATGACGCAAGTCAACCACCGTGCCTAAAAGTTCGATGTAAACTTCGATTATATTGCGCTTAAAAGCGGTCTACCTTGAAATATGGGCGATACCTTACCGGCGGGTCGATGTTTCATTTAAATAACAAGATTCAAATACCCTCACAAGTTTCGCAACTATTATTAAACTTGACGCAGAATTGTGGTCCTATCGTCTTTAACTAAGCAGACGGTTATTCAAGGAAATCCTATTAGTCAGTGAGTTCCAGTAAGTAGTTACTTCTTCATTAATTTTGCGGTAAGGCTCTACGTCAATTATACAATAAATTGCCAAATTGTGTTTTAATATAATTCAGTTTTATGTAAACATTAATATTATTTAGATAATATAAGATAATTTTATTTACCAAATAAATACAGATAACAAATTCGTTCTAAAATATGAATAGATAATTAGAATTACAAACCACAAGCTAGTACAAAATAATTATAAATTGTCTAAAAATTCAGTTTATGTAAACATTAATAATATTTCCCTTTTGTATTTTTTTCTTATGTTTTATTTGTTTATAAACTATCGTTAACGTAATCTCTGTTGTGTAATTAAATGAGTTTATTTAAACTTTAGTAAAAAAATACCTTTACTAAAGTAGGTACTTATTATAGAATTAGTCATAAAATCATAGGTTCCATCAAGGCAACGTTAACATTCCCATTTCGTATTTATAAGATAGTTCGTTCATAAATAAAACATTACAGCGCTCGACGGTGGAATTTCGAGCTCACGTGTCATAATTTATTACCAACAAAATAAGATAAGGAGTTACGTGAAGACTTACCTTCTTAGGTTTTCCGTTTTTCCTGAGTAGTTTGGCGCAGCATAGCCCCCTGGTGTCGGGCAGCGGCGCGGGCGGCCGGCGTGACCAGCACAGCCTCTTTGGACTGCCAGGACCCACCGCCGCCTCGCTCCGTGTCTCCTCCTTATCTTCACACATTACCCCTAACTATTACCCCTCTCCTACCCTCTTCTACCCCTGCACAACCTTACCGAATTCACAACCACCGAGATATCGATGCTTTACGACACCCTTTACCATTGTTTTCCCAGATAAAACTATTCTTCCTAAATACCCCTAATATATTTTAGAAAATAGCGACGATTTACCGAATAGCTTTGCCTTGTAAAAAATAAATGCGGTGGGCTATGTTAAGTTCGATAGTTTTGTACTATTTTTAGATTGAAGCTTACACTAATGAGCCGCTGAAGCTACGTTATTTCTAAATTAGGCTGTTGCAACGTCCGATTCAGCATCTGAAACAAGAAACGGAAATTTTATGACGTATTTTCTTAACGTTAATGTTCCTTAAAATCTCGCCCTAATTTGCCGAGCACAAATGAAGTTAGTGAGTCGAGGAATGAGCGAGCTTTTGTTGCGGCTCTTGCAGAATGAACTTACGCTAATTTCCATGTAATTTGTGTTCGCGCAAGGATTTGCCCTCGTAAAGTAAAAAAGCCGCGTTCGCGAGAACGCGGTCGGTGCGGTATATTTACGTTGTAAGTTTTACAATTTCACAAAGTTACGAGTGCGTATTTTACTAAATATTGTTTCATAAATATTTCTTTTACAATTTTTATTCTAAGATTGATATTTAATCACATATATCCAATGGATAAATCTCCATAAACACAAAATCTAAGATCTCTTAACATATGTAATTTCCGATAAATTAAGCTGTAGGTAAATATATCCATTTTTATTACATGAGTAATTATTATATGAGCGGTGTTGTAAAAAGCTAAGTAATTAAACTTGATATCTACCCAAAGGAGATTCTGCGAGGTGTCTGTTGAATATTAAAGACAACACGGTTAATGAATGCGCCAACTTACTCGAGATAATTACGTTGGCTCAATGAATTCTTTGCAACTCCGCAGGGCACTTGTTCAAATTCTTTGAGAAACTTTTATTGATGTAGTACCAAACGTAAAGAGGCCCAAAGAACCGATGTACCTAACCACTTCTCTGCAATTAATTTTATCAGTAGGTACCATACTTTTCAGTTTTATGCAATAATATGTCAGTTCGACGTCAATACACGTTATTTTAGCTACGCTACATAGGATAGGTTCTATAAGTTTACGATACCACTCTAAAAACTGTGGATGTGTTCAATCGTCGTTTTACTAAGAATTGAAACATACCAGCGACCAGGTTGCTTGATGAGCTACGTATGTATAGGGTTTTGCTTATCTTTACTTCTGCTACAGAGGCGTATATTTAATATATTTATAGGCATGGATAGATTGACAAATATTTGTATACTTTTATAAATTGAGTTCTCTATATTAAAAAAAAATATAAAGCGTTAAAAAAAGTGCGAGGGGGACTTGCGCACGTATGCTTCCATACCATTATCCATACAACATTAGTGTAACTCTCGAGCGGTTGTCGTTATTAACATCGAGCAAAAACGGCAAAAAATCACTCCCGGGATCCCCCTAAATATTTATTTTACTTTTCCTTAAATATTTATTTTTGAAGAGAATATAAAACTAACTATTCTGTGGATATTTGTAGCGTTTCTCACGTTTGTTCTATGGGAAATAAAGAAATAACCTTCCTTAAATATTTATTTTATTTTTTAGTAATTGTTATTCTATTGGCAACAGAAATACATTATATGTAAAAAATTTCAACTGTCTAGTTATCACGGTTCATGAGATTTCAGGCTGGTGACAAACAGACGGACGGACAGTGAAGTTTTAGTAATAGGATCCCGCTTTTACCTTTGGGTACGTAATCTTACAGACAGAGATGTTTTATGCAAACAGTAAGCATACTTATTTATGTCCCAAGTTTATTTTACTTCTGCTTGTCTCTGTAAACATTGGTACGAAGTCAAATACATTAATGTCAAAGAGGTTTTCGACGTGTTACAACCCTACAGTAGGTGTAGGACGCATAAAGTTGCCTAATGTTTAAAGTTGAAATCTGTTCAACGCCTCACTGGAATGTATGTTTTTTTAAACCGATTTTAAAAATAACTAGGTTTTTTATTCGTCGGAATCTTTTTTATGAGCCTGAGAGGACCGATAAACATATAATTTTGTACAAAGGAAGGATTCCTACCGAAACAATTAGTACAAAATTTATTTTATCACATAAAATAATTTTTTTTTTCTAGCATTTTTAGTTGATCCTGTATACATTTTATCAAAATAAGTCTAGAAGCTGAAAATGGTGCGTACCTTATTAAAGCCGGTTCTCACTTTTTTAATTATAAGTCGTACATATCTTACAAGATTAGAGTTGTAGGAAGCAAAGAGCATCTTATACATAAGAGAACATAAAATGCTCTTTGCTGAACACAACGACTCATTTCATCCTTGATGAAGTTCACTGAATGTGAACGAAACTATAGTCAGACCTTCAGGTACGCGTAAAGGCCCGTATTGCTAAACATAATTGATATTTCACTATTATTATAATTTTTCTAATAGACAAGTCAATAATAGGTTAGTACACGTGAAACTCCGTATTGTTAAATAAAATGAATCAACCGTGATTTAGCCTTCTAAATAAATAATTACATACTTAAACGTAAAAATACGAGTTAAGCACTTGTATTTGCGTATTTTCCAACTACAAGTTGCACTGTTGTAGACAGCACTTGACACCATTCTGGGACCATTTGTTAACAAGATGGGTTGTTAGCACGCCACGACTATCTACAGGGTTGCATGTTCACCTAGTACGACGTAGTAAAATAATAATATAATAATAATTATTATAATTAATTTGTGGAAAAGTATACCTCAGAATTTATAATTAAAAAAAGTGACAATTGACCTTAGATTGATAGGCGAACAAATGCTGAAATGTATATAGGGCTAACTCTGAATTTTGAAGTATCAAACAAACAAAAATAACTATACAAATAATTTCATGAAAGTCAAAGTACAAAGACCAATAAAATAACAAACATAATTCTATTGAAGCCTTAATTTTCTATTGAAGTCAGTTAAAAACGTGATAGATACACTTTCGAAGAATGCTAATGCAAATTATATAATAATTCAATAACAACTCAGTATGACTAAATTTAGTTTATTGAAATAAATCTTAGCGGGTCATGATTTTTGAGTACGGCTAAGTTGTGAGTAAGCGTATAAACCTGTATAAGTGAGTGTAAGTAGGTGTCTGTAAGTAGAGCCGCCGACCGCAGTGCGCGATTCACTCCGACAGCTAATATCCCATTCTGTTTGTCTTTCGAGGCAATAAAATGACTTTTATGCAAATCATACGAATTCTATACATTTTTGATGAGGCTCGACTGCCGCATTTGCGGTGTTTAATTAATATATTTTTCCATCAAAACTTTGTAATGCGGGAAATCGCGGATTTGTTTATCTTGGGAGATTAGTGAGTGGTTTTTAAGAGCTTTTTTTAAATACGGTCGGATTAACTTTCTTTATTGTCTTATAATCCTTCGCAATGAATGCTAACGCAATGCCTTAAGATGTAAAAAAAATATTAAAAAAATTGACATAGACTGCAGTATGAGCTATAGAAATAGACGAATTCTTGGTTTTTCTTATTTATCATTTTATATATTTGAGTATAGAATTCGTTTTTATGAGTGGTTCTTGGCAATAGTTTTCCCAAATTACTATTTATTACGCAAACGATCACACAAGAAAGATTGCTGTAATTAACTCAAATTGACCTATATTGTGACAAGGCGTATATTTTTTATATTATTTTTCACATGACTGCAAAAGAAGGAGTGTAACGTTTTTAGAGTGTAAGTATATATGTAAGTATATTGTTTTAGCACGCCCTAGATGCTAAAAGGCTTGTCGTATTTATAAATGAGTGCTATTAATAGATTTGTCTTCACCTGAATATAGTCATGGGCTATATACTAGCTGCATTTCTCGATTTGACTTTGTAAGATACGTGTGGGTGTTACGTTCTTGCAGTCGAGTTTTTTATAGTTACTTTTATCCACTTGTTTCTAAGTGAACGAGTGGGAATGCTCAAACGAACTTGCCTCGCTAAAATTCCTCTATAAACCCTATTAACGACGAAAGTGCTCAAGTACACTACAACTCAGGAGTTTGTAGACATGCGATCAAAAGCGAGCGATTTTCCTCCTCTATTCACTTTTCACTTTATCTAACGTATATACGCTTTATAAAAAAAAATCAAGCGTTCCGTCATAACACCGCAAGTGGATTTTTTCATAATATACTCGGCGAGCGAAACGCATTTATAAAAACAAGCGTTTTAGCTCTTTGGCTTCATGCAGCGATAAGTGCATTGCTTTATAAACAAGCTCATGTTACGTGAAAGTGAACGGTGTATGCTAAGGTGGTATATTTCCGGTAGAAATATCATAGTATAAAACGACACTTAACTTCATCAAGAGAGAAACATATAATACGTATGACGAATTTATTCTAAAGAGAAAATAAATGATTCATAATCACTCTTGATGCAGTACTTTATTGAAGTTCAAGAAAGAGGAAAATAACATTGTTCTTGGTAGAAATTTGAATTAAAATTTGTTCATATTTTCGTAAAAAACAAATGATGCTAAATTCGAACAAAACCATCATCAATTACTTTGATGACTATTAACTCAGAACAATTGTCTCATTTCTACGAAGTTTCTCTTACAATGAGTCCTACGCGCTTTGCATTAACTAATATAAACATTTAAAAATTATTTATGTATATTTTTAGCTTTTGTTAGTTTTATCAGAACTTTTCAATAATCGTTATATTCGAATAAATGTAGAGGCTCAAGTGAGGAATATAGACTAAACTCCAAAAGTGCTAAATGAAAGTGTCCGCGTTATTTATATACGGCGATATTTAAGGTGTTGTAATGTCTATGATTTCTCAAAGTTGAAGAATTTTATAGTCCTTTGGTATCTGTAATATCTAAATTTACTGGCTAAGGTGGTATGAAAAATCTGCACTCATTTTTCATAGGTTTTATTACTATTATCTTTTATTTGGCAATCGTTTCACCTAAATATTGTTGACGTGTCGAGTGCATCTCGTTAAAAAGTGGAAGGTACTCGCTGGACTCTCTTTTCATTATAAAAATCAGCGTTTCCCTACAAAATGTGGAGTGTGCTTGAACGAAGAGCGCGCATGATTAACTACAGGGATGTTGGTTACTCATTATAAAAGCCATATTAATCTCTTTTTATGTGCTTTTACATATAGGTTTTTACTAATTCAGAGATATAAACAACATATTATTTAAATTACATAATACTATGATTTTTTTGAATAGGAAAGTTACATTTAATTTTCATATTTTATGGTAATGGATTTAAAACTATATGGAAACAAGGTTTTACGTTTTGAAATTACAATTAAATAAAGGCTTCTTAGTAAAAAAAAAAAAACAGAAAATACACTAAATAAATCCATGTTGCAATGAATCATCAAATAAAGTATTTCTAATAGCTAATATACCATTCACCTTACCTAAAGCATAAATAAAAACAGCACACCATTGTTCACCCACAGAATGTATTACAAAGTGATCTTTATGATGCCACAAAAGTTTATAAAGTTTATCGTGGTACTACGGCGTAGCGTCCTAGCGCCGTAGCACTTCGTAGCGGTCCGTAGCGGGCGCCCGAGCCACTCTGAGCGCGCGACTGACTGCCGCCCGCCTTATATCTGGGGACCTAGCCTTCCCGCCCACATAGGCTAGGAGCTAGTGGGAAAATGTTTACCAATTTGTTTTAATGTTGTAATTAGCAGATGTGCAAACTGTAGACCTCGCAAGCACAATTTTTAAGAATACGTCTTCCTCGCCAAATTAAAACAAATAAACAAACATTCACTCGAAAAACATAACCCTTTTTCTTTTGCAGTCGGGAAATAATATACTATATTTGAGCACAAAAAAGACCTGCATTATTACAATTAGTCAAACATTTTTTTGATCCTTTATTTGGCATGAAGCTCTTTCTCCGATAGGTCCATTATGTTTGTATATGAGTCAGAATTACTTGCCCATGGCAATAAATTACTGAAAATTTAAATTTAATAAGCTTTAACTTTAGTAGAAGTATTGAACTTATAGATAGGGTTGAGATGTGATTCATAAAAAAAGTCCGTGGGTTGTTTCGAATTTTGTTTAGCTAGCTTTTTAATTAAATTAAGCGTTTATGTATAAATTTATTATATTATTGAAACTTTAAGGTTCTTTTTATTTTTTGGAGGTTCAAAATTATTTAAAGCATCGAAAATATAATAAAAAGAATACTTATTCAAAGTTCAAGTTGTCATGCGCGATATATATTGAAGAACAGTTTACCGTGGAAACTTATACATACGATTCGGTTTTGGTATTTTAAACCTTGTTGCATTATTAATGAGATCTATTTTATAGATTGGTCGTGGTTTCTGCGTTATCAAGCAAACTTCTCCCATTTTTGGAGGAAATATTCCCCTAATCAAAAATCCCTGACAACTAAAACAATTGGCAGAACCTGTATACCAAGCTTTGTTAATATTAGAAGGATACTATGACCTCAACGTGACAAACTGACAGACGAAATAACGTTTTGCCAAACTCGAAGCAGAGACGCTGAAAAAGCAGTGTGCAATCTAAATACTACTTAATTAGTAATATTTTCAAAGGTATTTTGGTGGACAAATAATGACTTTGTCGGGTATGAAAACGCCAGTAGTAGGCTTAGCTCCTCTGCTACTTGCCCTTCCCGCCGAACTAACCTCTACGGATCTACGAGGGCTACGTTACGCTACGAACGACTACGGAGCCGTTTTAATTCAATGCCCAGAATCAAGCAGCATTTTTATTTATACGGTAGGCTATACTCGTGTAATTCCGTCTATACTGACGTACTCATTCGTGCTCTTATACGAAAAGCGAAGGGTCAGAGTTTGTATGGATTTAAAATAGATTTTTGGATATTGTTCTATATTTACCTTCGTCGTAGTTGAGTTCATTTCGTGAGTTTTGTAAAACATCATATACCTAAGTATCGCAAACCAGACCCTGCCGTATACAACACAGTTTCTGACTAAAGTTAAAGGCAGAGCTCACACTATAAGATGTATGAAAGTTACCATTTTAAAATACTTAAATGTTTTATGTTTATGTAAAAAACCTACAAGGTCCACACTAACACTAATGTTGTATGTAATTAAAAGTAACATTTAGATGCAAATTAAGAACACAACAATAATACATTTTCTTATATACCATTTATGAGTCTTTTTAATAGTCGACTCTTTATTATTAAAGTATAAGTGTAAAACAAAACAACACAAAAGACGTTCGTTGAGACGTGTTTATCAAAGTTAGATGTACGTGGAAAAATCGTATCTATATTTAGTTATTCTCTGTAGAATACGTACCCCCGTAACGGATTATGATATTGCCGCATTTGAAGGGAAAATCGGAGGAGGACGCTTTTGTTTAAATTAACATACACAAATCTCTTACTTTCGCGTTTATTGCAGCATGCGGTGTTTGTGCGTCATTTAGTAAATTGCATTGTTAGCTAGTTTCTTTGTCATGTATTTTTGGGTTATAAAGATAAAATAAATTAGATATTGTTATTGCAGGCAGCCAATTCCTGGTATAACCTACACAGTATTTGATTATGTATCTTACTAACTCAAGCACGTCAATCAATCTTATTTGCATTATTCGGGAAACACACAAGCAGGCGGCTTCCTATGCACCTAGAGCCTTAGTCTCGCATTCTTAGGAAACATGGTAGCAAAGGCACCTGATACGCAGTGCGGCCGACGGCGAAAATTGCAGAATGTTAGCTTTTATAAGGAGCCTAGCAAGGATCTCGGCGCTAAGATAGAAGGCGAGTCGAGATATTATCTCTAATAATCAATAATACTAACAAAATAATCAATATTTTGTTACTCGACCGCGGGCTGAGGCTAATATTTAACAAATTATCTACAAAAATTATAATTAAGTTTGGTTAAATCGACTTGATATTTTCACAAAATGTCAAACCCCGCCTCGGGTCTCATATTTTACTTTCGGGTTCACTATGCTACTTTGAAATTCTTTTCATGTTGTTACATTTCAACTATGATGTCTTGTCGTAAACTATAGTTTTATCTAAGCAAATGGTTATTTCATCTTTGGTTCATTTCACCTAAACACATTTGTACTGTGGTACATTTAAATAAAAATTCATTAAATGAAATACGTTTGTCCTAGATGCCATTCGAGCGAAGTTTTTTTTACTGACGACATGTGTATGAACATTGCAGAAACAAATGAGCATCTAAAAAGCAAATGAAAATTTAAGAAACCACAATCAGTATCGCAATAACAAATGAACATCGCAGAAACAAGTGCGCAAGTGTACAATATTCATTAATTTCTGGGATCTTTACTTGTTCCTGCGATGTTAATTTCTTTCTTAGATCTTCACATGTTCTGCGATGTTTATTTGTTTCTTAGATTATCTACTTGTTTCTGCAATGCTTACATGTATATATTATGTACATATTATATATTCATGTATATATTCATTTTATGCTCACTTTTATATATTTAGGTACCAACTTAAATATTTTACCATAACAAAATTTATATACATTTCTTCTTTTTTTCTCTAACTTTAGCTGTTAGTGGTTTATTTATAGTATTGTAAATTTTGATATGGTAATATTATTTGCTGTTGTACCGCGTCCTATACTGTTTTTATTTTGTATATTGTCTCCACCCTAAGGTTGCTTGAAAGAGATCGCTATTAGCGATAAGGCCAACACTTGTGGTACTAGATGTAATTCGTTCATTCACTCGTTTCTGCGATGCTCATTTGTTTTCTGCTATTTTCATCTGTTTCTGCAATTTTATTTTGTTTTATAAGTGAACATCAAAACTACTTCACTACTTACTTAATAACTACTTCGGATCAAGCAAACTTTAATAACATAATACTTAGGTAAAACGTATTATTTAGTATATGTTTAGGTGAAATGAAACATCGAACAAACGAACTTTACTCGTATAACACATTGGATGAAATAAATGTTATATGTATCGAATGTTCGATGAGACATAGTTGAAATGTAACAATAACGTAGTTCGAAGTAACGTAGTAAACCTATTACTTTCACTCTTAAGATAACAATGTAGGTACTACTTTTGTTTGTTTTGGTACTTTACAAGTAATGTCATAATAAATTTTATCAGAATTGGTTGAGTACCTGTAGCCGGTGATCAGTTTTTCTTTTTGTAATTTTTACTCGTAATTTTAGATTAAAACTTTTCTATATCTTGTATCTATAGCATCTGCGTGAAATTAATGCTTAATACCTACTCCGCAACGAACAGTTGATATACGTCTATGTCAACCTCTACGTTTCAATATCAGTTGTACAGTCCAATACCTACTCGTACTTACTCATGTCGAATCCCACATGTTATTTCCACGGCACGATTTATCTTGCTTCAACCAATGGCCTTTTCCTTTTCTCGGACCACCGCGCCTCTACAGACACCTACGTAAGTACTCGTACCTATGTATTAAAGGAATGTACAGAAAAAACATCCCTTATTGTCTCGTTATTGATGTTTGTTCGATTTGGGTAAAAAAGGCACATGTGTAGGTAGTTCGAAAATAAATAGCAGCTTAGTGATATTTATCGAAGTATGAGTTGAAAACAAGTGTGATATATAGTTACTGTTTCACTACTAATATTTCATTTCATATTTACGTTAACTACACTTTCAATAAACACTAAATAAAATATTGTATTTATATACCAATCCAATAACGTGTCAAATCAAATAAAATAATCAGATGGAAATAGTACTAGTTACAAATACCCGCAAACATTCACGAGCGTTATATCTAATGTAGGTACCTGGGCATGCTACATCTGTAAATTCTTCTTCTAGTCACTGTTTTGTTAGTAAAATCTCAAGACGCTAATAAAACTGTAACCTGCCGATACCACATAAAGATTCAACCGACAAAAGACGAGCGTAAATATAACTCACCTTAAGCTTGCTCACTCACGCCAACACACAGACACATTTTGTCCTAATATTACGACTAGGACGTCTTAGACCGCCAACTAGCACTACACACGGGAAGGAACGGCATCGTTTTCGTATATTATTGTTTGAAATACTGTTTGTTTACATAAATATTAGCTAAACAAAGCGTCGTAGCATGTTAATGGGGCGGGCACGAAGCGCCGACTAGCGGCGGGCGCGCGAACTGCCGTAAGGGCGGCGGGACCAACGCCACAGTATACTTACCAGCTAGTACTAAAGTACCCGGGGGCCGAGGGCTCCCCGTCTCCTCTCCCTGTCGCACTCTCTCTTCACCTTAATTGACACAATGCCCCTCGCGTTACGCAAAAACGACGCTTTTATCAATGACATAGAAGATATAATATCGTAGTAGTATCATAGATTATCTTGTAGTTGGTATGACTGAAGTACGGGATTCACCCCTGAGCGCAGTATATTTATTTTAGTGCAGTACTCAAACTCTGATATGCAAAGTGACATTACTAAACACAATTCGTAATAAAACATCACGTACATATAAAACATGTATGTATAGCCTAGTAATTCATTAGAAATAAAAGTTAAGAATAATTGTATACCCTCCACCTTTTTTTTATGTGTCGAACCTGATATTTCGGGGAGAGCTGGACTGTTTTGTAATTTTATTTTGTTTAATAGGGTATACTTCTCGTGTGCTCTCATATAATTATATCAAAATCAGTTGAGAGGTTAGATATTAAATCAAAATAACTGAAAAAGCTCTATCAGCACCTGCCACAATGAAAGTCGGTAATCAATTTCGTTTTAAAGAACTTGCCTCACATCAGATATATTTATTTCAACATTCATAATTTTAACCCCTTTAGTAATTCTCATAGCTAAACAAAGTTAGTCACTGGTCGGCAAGTTTCCCAGGCGACGCGTGGCCTTGGGCAAGCCCTGATGTTTTCATCCCGTGTGCGTATAAACCGTTTAGGGGGGAACAAGTGACTTTAGCTGAGGATTTATGGCAGAATCTCTAGAATTAATTCGACGCGATTGCGACACTCGGATTTAAGCGAATGCGATTTAATTTAGAAAAGGAACAGTATTAGAAATCCTGTCAATCATTTTCACTTGACATGGTCTTAGTTCCAAGTCTCTAGTGAGAGAAGTAGGGCCTAAAATTTAGTACTCGATAGTCTGCGTGAAATTACTGCTAGTCTAGCAGTAATAGGAATATTAATATACTTGGCCAATCGAATGTATGCATCCCACTGTGAGGCATCGGTCTCCTCTATAAAGAACGCTGATGTTAAGGAGGGGCCAGTCATGTCACACATTACATAAAAGAAAAAATACGAGGAATAAAATGTATAGCAAGTGACTACGCAGAATGGTGGTAGGCTAAAAACGTTAATCGATTTATCCTTGAAACCAAGGTATTAAGCAAATCGAGTTCTATATTATACATAGCAAGTTTAATGATAATACTCTGGTCACATTATTAGTGTCTATTACTATGGAGATATCATACGAGTAGTAAGATAACCAAACTACACCTACTACAAAATAAACACGGTACAATAACTTTGACACATCGTTTTATTGTTAATTAATATCTTTATAAATTATTTGTAGGTAGCCAAAAAATATGTATTAAAATAAATTAATTTTACAAGAAAAGATCTTTGCTTGATCTATAGTTTACATTTAAGTAAATATTTGTAAATAACATTGATCTTTTATTATATACAATATGTACTCGTAATATCACAAAGTGGAAAATTTTGAACAATTTAAAACAAATATTTTTATTTGTATCTTTCTAGAATTAAATAAACTAATACGATGCATCACGTAAATGTAAAATAAAAATACTTACATGGTAACTCTAAATAATAAGAAAAAATGTCACTGATTATAAAGATTTAGCGTTTTACAATATTTAAGCAGAAAGCAAGGGTTTAAGTTTGCCTGAGTCCAGAAGAGCTTTCACGTCAGTGCCGCCACCCACGCATTTACCATTGATGAACACTTGAGGCACCTGTAACACATAAAAACAAGTCTTGTGACAATGGATAATGTACACCTCCGACATCTGATATTTTTATTGGAAACACGATAATATGACGCAGGCGGGTAAACCATTCCCTCGGTTATTATTAAGTCCTAGTCTTGGTTGTATAGCAGTGTCATCTCTTTCAAGCAGTGAACCCGCAATATAGCAGGAACTGACGCTAACTCAGATACCCTGACCGTGACTTTGGATACTGTATGGAACCTGAGGATTAGGTTATTAGTTAGTTGAACGAAACGTGTACTCCTAGTTGGCCAAGCGAGTGAGCGAGAGAAAATTTAATACACTTACAATAAAATTGTGAGTGCACATATCGCTAATGGCAGAAATAAATCTACAAAAACATGCACTTATCCCTACCCAGATATCCCTACTGTTGGCGATAGCTCAGTAGGGATAAATGTACCAGGGGAAAATGGACAGTGCATCTATCCCTAGCGGTAAAAATAATGCTTCTAAAAAGGTACACTTAGGCAGGGATAGCTCAGTAGTTGTAAGTGTGCCAGTGGACGAGACAGATTAAAAGTTTTCTTTTGCATTGCTCTTTTGTAGTCGATGATTATGAATTGTGACGCGGGCCATTTCCCGCAAAAAGGGAGAAGTTAGCAACTGCGCCATTTATGACTAATTTTAAAAATATTAGATTGAACCGAGCGGTACCCAACCTTGAATAAAAACGTTACACATCACAAAAAATGTGTTCACAAGGTCAACAGTCCGCTTAACTACTGGTGCGTATAAATAGTGTAGTATTATAAGTATATACGAGTAGATATAGTAGTAGATATTGTACTACAAATCAACTAGACACTAGAACATGTATGTTCTTTATTTGTTCGATTATAAGCCAAGAACCGAATATTATATATTTGCATGTGTGAGAAAATTATAAGTTACTGCACATATGTATTACCTACATAAGATATAGGTACTACATATGTACAATAATTAAGTTCAGGTGTAAAAAAATAGGTCAATAAATTCTCGAGGTGCAGTTCCAATGTAAACTAATAGACATAGTGGGCACAGTTACAACTGGCAATGATAAGAAGCGTTATCACAAACGTTCGATTTGGTGTTGTGCAACGAATGGGAGATAGATAATAAAAAACCATAGGTACGTACACGAAATCATGTCGTTTACGTAAAACTACACCAACACATAGCAAAAAAAACGTATAATCTTAGTAGGTCGTACAATCAAAGACATTCGAATACAAATATGAGCAGTAAAGTCATTGAAGTTGTTATCGTTGCTCAAACATAAGTAAAAACCTATACCAATCGGCAGGCAAAACGTTACGAAACAGTATGTATAGGAAAGAAAATTAACACTCTAAAACTTATTTTGATTTTAAATAACTGAAACGATTTCGATAAAATTTATGGTCCCATATATATTTCATTAATAATTAAATAAAATAAAAACTTTTCAAATTCGATCTCTGAGAAACCGGGGAATAAACACAAAAAAGACTCCGACAAATTGCGTAACTCCTTATGTGAAGTCTGTTAAAAACAAATGTGAGCTAGTAATATTAAAAACGGTTTTCACAGACCCAACAAACCCAGGATTCATGTAGGTACGTATGTTTGTGAGATTCTTACTTATAAATACCTGAGCAGATTGTTTTGTAAGTAAACAATATATTTGCATATAACTTTAGACTTATTACGTCGTTCCTAATGACTTCATTCAAATTAAACAATATCGCGGCAGTATTTGGATACCTACTAATGTAGTTATGGTCTGTTGTCAGACCTCTCTTTAGTCATTGATTTTAGAATGCTAACGAATGTTGTGTTATAATGCTATAGTGGAGATCGTTAGTATATCTCATTTAAAATACTTATATGTTACGTAATGTAGGTAAGTACTTAAACGATATAACACAAAAAATTACTGTACACAATTAGGTAACAATTTTCACGTTTAGATACCAGCAAGGTCACGGAAGATTGTATGTCATGTTGTTGCAAACTGATTCAGATTTTTATCAGGTGATAACAAATGAAACCATGATTTGTGTTAATTTAGGTAACAGAAGTACGTAGGTATTTATAGATATATGACCTTATTGAAGCTAAGGCACAGATAAGACTGTTACAAAACGTTGTGCAATACTAACCACATATAAAATAATATTGTGAAATAATTTGGTAGTTGTTATGTACATATGATTGAGGTAGATATTGTAAGGTTTACAATTTACCTGATTATGAAGTAGGTATGTTATATTTATATCATGCCAGGTATAAATAAATAACGTTTTCATACCTCCTGCTTCGGAAGGACAATTTATGCTTTTCGATATCTATGCGTTTTTATTCTCTAGAGGATAAAGTAAATTGAATTTAGAATATCTTGTGCATTAAGCTTGTGAATTCAAAATATTATTAAACCTGTTTACTACTATGTCCATAGTGCCGAATTTACCTTACAACCGTTGCCGCGTTGTTAATTTGTCAAAAACTCAAAACTCGGAATCTTCTTGGTGTTTTTTATTTGTTTTGTTCACGTCATTTGCTTTTTTTTACCCCAGACTCAAAACAACGGGGTATTATAAGTTTAAAATGTGTGTAAGTGTGTGTGTATTTGCGTGTGTGTCTGTTTGTAACATCGTAGCTTCCGAACGGAAGGCCAATTTTGATTTTTTTAAAAGGAGTATTAGACGGGAGTGTTCTTAGCTATATTTGATAAAAATCGATCTAAGATGGCCGCCGCCAACAAATGGCGAAGTAGATTTTTTTATACGATTCCCTCTATATGGGTATCAAATGAAAGGGCTAAAGGCTTGACTAGTAGAATATACCACACATTATGATAATTTCAAATCCGAGATGACTATCGCAACAAATGTTGGAGGGCTTTTCAAAACTTTCATATTTACTTGTTGCACTTTGTCATTTCCTCGCTGAGTCTCTGAGGTGGACTGAACAGTTACGAGTTGCAATTGAGTGCAAAGATTTTACATATCGTGCTCTTTTGATTCCCTTGCTGACGCTCAGGATGCTTACTTAAGAATCCTTCGCTCGCTCTGTCATCAAAATTGAACATGTGGTAAAAAAACAACTGTGCTTTCTTATTTAGAAAACTAACGCGTGTTTGTTTCATATTGTTTTCTTAAACAAAGCAAGGCAAAAAGTTATGTAAAGGATTCATCGCATTTTGTTCTGGTCGTCTATCTCACTCGGTGTACCGCGAGCCTACACACACAGATAGGTATCTTCGAGCGGATTCCCATCATCACCCGGCACATTTGGCTTCAGTTCCACGGACGTTGATAAATAGAGCTTTAAAGCTATGCGACCCGGAGTATCTGGATACTGAGCTAGATCATATTAGATATGTGCTGGACAGTAATGGTTATGGTTGGACACAGAGTTAGCGGGTAGCGAATGCTTCGTCTCATACACGGCCGGCATCGGTATAGAGGGCGGTGGCATACTTGCCTTATGTCAAAGGGGTCACGGATGTGATTGGAAACTTGTTATGCCGTAGTTATAGCATCAAGACGATTTTCCGTCCCCTCACGCAGCTGAGACATTTGCTCCGTTCTCCGAAGGATCGAGACCCTTTGGGTGTCCCCGGTGTTTATATAATTCCTTGTGATTGTGGTAAATGTTACGTCGGTTAAACATGACGGAACGTTAACACTAGGCTCACGGAACACATACGATCCATGAAAAATGTTGATAGTAACGGCTCGGCAGAGGTGGAACATTCTCTGAACTCCGGCACGGGTCACTTCATCCGTTTCGTTAAAGCGAAAGTCCTGGCGCGCGAGAAGTTTTTCGTGCCTCGCAAAGTTTGAGAAGCTATCGAAATTAGTAGGCGACCGAATTTTAATGGAGACGGAGGATGGCACTTACCACCTGCCTGGAGTTATATGTGACGGGTGAGGATTCAGTGAGCTATGTATGCTGGAGTGTTCCTGGAGAAACCCAGCATGTCTTCTCCGAATGTGAACGAAACTATAGTTGGACCTTTCCAACAGTCAGGTACGCGTGAAAACCCGTTTTCTTAAACAATATGAACTGTGCTTTCTTGTATACCAAATAACTATTCACATTAATAGCTCCCAACTAGGATTATTCCTTTGTGGAAGATGCCATGCAATGTACACATACCCGGCCTCAAAGACAGATGTTCTAACTCATAGTTCAAACACTTGCCCTGACCGGGAATCGAACCCGGGACCGTTGAATCTGCAATAAACTGTATATGTATATAACTGTGTAGTTGTACTGCTTACCGTTCTGAAACCTGTTATTTTAGACAACTCATCTTGAATTTTGCTCCCATCGTCTCTCTCATCTAGCTCAATCAAGTTTATTGCCTGTTTTACTTTCTTGAATACCTGTAATTGAGATTTTTATTGATTTTTAATATTCTATTAACGTAGATACCAATCAATAATTTAAAAACTACGTATAAACCATGTCGACAATTCGGCATCGGAGCAGATACACATTTTTCAGTTATTTTATTGTTCAATAGGTGCTTGGCACCTACAAACAAGTTCAACACTCTCGTTTAATTAGGAAACAAACTCAAAAAATATTAAAAATGCAGAATTGAATAACCTCCTTTTTTGGTTTGTGTACAAAAAGTATTTTATAAAAAAAAAATGTAAGGCCTATTCTAATGATTAGGTAATTTTCGCAATTTGCAAGTTTGAATAACAATACTAAGTAACGCAAATTAAATTCTGGGTTCACATTTTTTATAGGTTCATATATATTTATATGTTTTTAAATATCTCATGTCACTTAAGTGCCTATACCCCTATACTAGTGCAAAAATACATAAAATAAGTATAAAGCAAATTTCAGTAGATAATCAAAAGTTTTTAAAAAATTAATTAGTATAGATCAGAATATATAATATTTATAACTTCCTCAAAGTGGAAGAGGTTCTCAATTTGACGTGTTTGTCTTGTATTTATATCGATATGTATAGTATATAACATCACATACATACAAACATTCACTCCCTATATAAAATAAAGAGATGACAGAGAAGACAACATACACAAGAATATACAAAACACTTTTTTGTTTTAAAATTACAAATGTCATGCATAAATTTTAATCTACTTACGTCTTTAGCTAGCGTACAGTAGGGACAATAAGTCTTAGAAAAAACCACTACTTTATCTTTAGCAATAGTGTCTTTGATGAATTGTTGAATTTCAGAAGCACTCGCCATTGTAGAATTCTGAAGAAGTTTGCTACCCAGAAACAACTAAATACAACGTATTATTATTTTAATTAACTTAGCCTCCAAAGCTAAAGAATTCAAACTGGCTCCAGTTTCGTTTTTTTCCATTATTTATACCTAGACAGGGTTGCCAGAACCGTACTAATAAATTTACTTACTGCTAATTAGATATATATGTTTATATATATATACACATATATATATCTGGATACTCAGCTAGATCTAGATATATCTTTTAATAAATATTATGACAAGTATTTGCATAGATACTTAACTATAAACTTTTTACGGGACCTAAACTTTATATCAAGTATGGTTAGGACTTACCTACTGTTGTATTTAGCATGGAATGTACGACTGGCCAAATAACAATACTTTAAAAAGAACGTGTGGCACTCGGGGACTGCCGCGGTAAAGCTATTGCATACGCATACGTTTAGTCGCACTCACACAATTACCGTGGCGAAGTCTGCCGAACTGAACTGACGTTAGACGATGCACGGCCTTCATCGCCGCACCGCTGTGCATGCCGGTCGGAGTGGGGGGTGTTAGGTTTATTTTCGTTATTGAATTTCTTGATTCGGTCGCCGCGTTCAAAGCCCGCGATAAAAGCTATGCAATAGCTTAATAAAAATACTTCCAGTATTTTTTTTATCAGGCAGAAGCCTATAGAACTTTCTCAGTTATTTCGATTTAAAACCAAATCAATGCAACCACGTCGAAGGTCAACAATCTTTTAAGCAAAAAAAGAGTTTTTCAAATGGGTTAACCAGTCTCCGAAACATCTGTTAACACACATAAAAAACATACAGTCTAATTAGACTGTATGTTTTTTATGTGTGTTAACAGATGGAGGTACTCAATTGAGTACCTCCTCTTTTTAGAAAGTTGGTACCTATAGAAATAGCTAAAAGGTAATTAGAATACTTAGTACAAAAGATTTTTTTGAGAATAGTGTTCTCTTAGGAAAATTGTTAAGGAAATAAATGTAGAAAGCTAAAGTACTTATGATGAAAAGATTTTTATGTGCACATAATTTTTTTGGTAAGTGTATAGTCCTATCCTATCCTACAAATATTATAAAAGTTAAAGAATGCACGGATGTGTGGATTTGTATTTGCTACCCTTTCACGCAAAAACTGCTTAACCGATTTGGATGGATTTTGGTACGGAGATGGCTTTGAGCCTGGATTAACACAAAGGCTACTCTTTATCTTATCGCAGGTAACACCGCAGGGCACAGCTCGTTTTTAATTATTTGATTTTAATAACAATTTCACAGAAAATCCGCATCTTTTATTATTCATATCATTTGACCCGATAGTAGGGACACATTTTATTTTACTGGTAGCCCTAATGATTTCAACCGAAATTGAATAGAGATGTTCCTTGATTAAGGTGTGCGTTTAGTTAATCGATTATTCGAATGGCTTAGCTTGTTCCACCGTAAATATTTAGATCTAACGAAAGTATTGTTATATAAGCACACACGAACGAGAAATTAAGTTTGGGTACACACGTATATAAAAATTACTCAAATTAAATTTTACCTGATGTAGAAAATATGTATATGGCATTGTCAAAATATCACGTTACAGGCGAGAGGCTTTGGTTTTCTTCGCATAGTCGATAGGTAACCTTTTGTGCTTTTTGCGCTATATGATATTAGGTACCTAATATAATGTAGCTAACTTAATGCCTATATAAATTCAACAAATATTTATACAGTCAGCGATTTTTTAAATTATATTTCACAAAAATATGGAAAGGTTTGAAGGTTGCAAAATGCAATGAATCCCACGACAAATCTAATGTCCATTCAATAAATTTTCGCGGCGTATCCATCCATCGATTATATGTTGTGCAAGTACTGTACTCGCCACGGATCTTTATGTTTGTTAAGTTAGCAACAAATGGCTGCGCAATGAAGAAAAAAACGGTACACATACGGTGCAGGGGCGCGGGCGGGGAGCCGCTAGACGCAAGCCAGCTAACTTCACAAACATAAAGATCCGTGGCGAGCACTGTACATTACTTTAGCATCGCCTCTACCAATACTTCTCGATATTAAGCTACAGGAAATTCATGTCCAACATGTCTTTACCTTGACACCTAAGTACCATTGGCCCTTGAGGTTACTTAAATATAGATGCCTAATATATTGTAGAAAAGACAATACTGCCATCAATTACATTTGGGCTCTTGATTATTAAATATGCTAATGTATAGCATATAAATAATCAAGGATTCGGGAGTATATCATGCGACGAGATGTCTACAAGTCAGTGACAAGCCAATGGTACATAATATTTAATAAAGTAATAATAACTAGGTACCTACATACTATTTCAATTGACTAGTTTGTTTCGTACTACTTTTCTCTAAGCTAGTAAATTTTATACAAATATGCTATTTAAAGTACCTACATAACAAAGGTTACCAAATTGATTTTTCCTTGAAAACAAGGTAATAAACAAAACAAGTTCTAATGTCATGCTATGAAGCTAGTCTTATGGTAATACTGTAATAACATTATGAACTGATAAAATTTAGATAGCACCGAATAGAATTTCAAATACAAAAACTGCAAGATAACTTTGACACAAAATTTATTGGTACTTATTAACAGTTAACAAATTTAAGAGCAGCTTCCAACATTATTTTAACAATCATTTTTATATGGCATCAAATTTTGTTTCTTCTGTGACTGAATAAGGCTAGTTCCTGACTGAATAAAGTGTTTATAGCATTTTATCTATGGAGGTACTTACTGCTCCTAGTACACGTCATTTATTATCACAAAGTGCAAAAAATAATAACAATAAAAATAAATATCTTCGAAGCATTAAAAACGAACTTGTACTTCAAAAATAAAATTTAAATATTTACATGATATCTCAAAATAACGTAATTATGAATAAACATTATTATCAAACACCATGTATCGTGAATACTGCATCTGGAGCTATTTAACCAATGAGCATGGGTTCAAGTTTGCCTGAGTCCAGAAGAGATTTAACGTCGCTGCCACCACCCACACAGTTACCGTTGATGAACACTTGAGGCACCTGAAAATTATGAAAACTAATGTATACCAACTAAATAAATTATGTAAAATACAAACGCAAGAGCAAGGGCTTGCTTAGCGCTTAGACCCTAGTTAGTCACCTTAGTAAAACTAACATTATATTATAATGTTTGAACCAGCGAGCTTAGCGCTTAGCCACCATAGTTCTAGGCCTTTAGCAAGCCTATGTATATGTCTGCCTGTGCATTATCATTATAGCCTACCTCTCTTTAATCAGTGAAACATAGGTTAGACAAGAATTCATCTTAATATTTAGGGTTATTTTGAGAATCTGAAAGTCGATAATTGATTTATAGTATGCCTGAAGTACATAACAGATGTCAAAACACTCATGAAATTCGCAAGGGAACCACTCTGCCTCAAATCTGAGATGAGAGAAGGCAACTGTTTGCAGATGCACTAGTTTATCAACAATCATTCAGTGGCTGCAATGGAATAGGCTAACACATAGCCTATTCTATTCTAGTCATTTGACACGAGACCTCTACGCATATACAAGTAAATTTATTAATCAAATAATACAATAAAATCTTTTTTGTAATTCATATTTTATTGAAATATCAAGTGTTACTTTAAGACTTAGTTAGACCTTAGGTTGCGGCAAAAAAATAAAACTATCAAAATGTTGTGCAATGGTTACTGTACTATTGCAATATGTTGTGTAATAGCTGCTACTGTTGCAACATTTTGTGAATAACAATAAAACATGTCAATAGTCACAAAGTTAGATTAGAAGTTGTAATTTTTTAGTAAATTCAATTTTTTTTCATATATAATACGGAAGAGGTGCCTGATTCATATTTTTCAGCTAAATCAGGAACATAAAATTATTGTTTAGTTTGTAAAATCTACTTTCTATTTGGTACCTTAAAATTTTTCCACCTAGCCTTATTATAACCTCTCCTTGCACAATTGAAGTTTGTTTTAACCTTTTTCAAAGTATTATTTGTTCATTGGACAGAGCATTGTGCATTGGAAGTGCCAGAGTACAGTGAATCTCCATAATTGTTTTTAAAGTTTATGCACATTAAAATATCAATGCGTGCAGATTAGCGCAGTTACAATCACACTCATGTAATTTTTTTATTTTTCTAATGTAATGTTGAAATTGTTTTATTTTTTTTTTGGCTTCAGTTAAGTCCATTTAGTATGACTTCGCATATAACAACCAACCGCTTTTAGCGACGTAAGTTTAGGCGAATTTTGGTTTTCATTAGAGCCACTACATTGCTTTTAACGATGGCATTTCACAACAAAATTGACCAGTTACATCGACGACGAACGTTGACGCGTTTACAAATAAATAGTAGGTAAGAAACTATGATCGCCCTGCGCCACTCCCCCCGCGCACGTCACTGATTAGAATGCGACAGTTTAGTTTTAGTAGTTAATTAGCAGGTGATGCGTGCTTTCGCCTACAAAAATGGCTTCTACAAAAAGAAAAAGTTTCTCTGTTAAAGAAAAAAGAGGTTATAATACATATATACGTTTTACACGTTTAGAAGCTGGCGAGTCGAATGCAATGATTGCAAAGGAGTTCGGTGTAAATCATTCGACTGTATCCACAATTATTACATTATGTGAGATTACACACAAATAAATAAATACATATTTTGATTCATATGTCGTTTTTCTCTCTTGGTCACGTAAATATTATTAAATACATTATGTATGTATGTATATATATGAATGTGATCTGAATAAATAAAAAATATTGACATTTCCTTTTATTGAGTATTGGTTATGGGCGCAATAAAACAAATAGTTAAGGATTTTAAATTAATGTTTTGTCGTATAGAAATCCTTATTAGAATTTTACTTGGAAGTGATGTGACCACCATAAGAAGCTGACAAGAACAAGAGGGTAGCATTTCTAATGTAATGCCATATTAAAATATTTAAAATCGACCAACAAGTTGTTGATGGAATACATAGACAAGATTAATTTTTGCAAACAAACTTAATTAAATCAACACCTTTAGTACGAAGTCTAGTTAGTACAACCTAATATCACTGATCCCTTCATCATAGTTATAACCGGATTCTACTGTATTTGAAATCTTAGAAACTTATCTAGGATAAATTGTTAGTTACTACACCTAAGTGCCATTAATTTGTCATATTATTAAATGGCTGCTTATTAGTTTGCATGAATAAAATGGATACTCAGGTAGGTACATAACTGAGTATCTAGACTATTCCTGCAAACTAAAGCCTCTACTCCAGTACTAGTAACAACACTATTATCCCTTTATCTCATAAGCACACAATGATTATGCAATGATGATGACAGCCATAGTTTTTTTGACTATAAAACCACATCACAGAAAAATTATATATATGTACATTTGGCCAAAAACTTTCATGAAATATGTTATATGAGTAGTCCAGCTACATGAATATGTTTTCCAGCTACTTACAGTTCTGAATCCTGTGATTTTAGACAGGTTGTCTTGGATTACATTCCCGTCATCACGCTGGTCCAGCTCAATTACTTGGATTGGCTGCTTTACTTTTTGAAACACCTGTAATTTTATTTGAGATTTATAATCATCAACACCTACTGTAAACTGGCCGTGCTGTAGTCTTCACTATATGTGGTAGGTAAATAAATCAAATGCACATGATGCGTATATGATATATTTTCAAATTATTCATCCCTTGCCATCAAATCTGGTATTCAGACATCAGAAACTAATAGAGCATAAAATACCGCAGTAAACAAATCAGGATCCTGTTTATTACAGGTAAAAAATAAATTGGAAAAATAAAGGTTACATTAATGCACTTACTTCTTTAGCAAGAGTACAATACGGGCAATAACTCTTGGAGAAAACCACCACTTTATCTTTAGCAATGGCATCTTTGATAAATTGTTGAATTTCTGGAGCACTCGCCATTGTAGAAGTTCGAAAAATTTTGCTTCCAAATGTACCCATAAACCTAAAAGAAAGAGAACTGAAGAACTCGTAAACTAGTTAGTCTGTCCGACTGACTGACGTCTCAATGCACTGCCATAGAGTTAGAGTAATAAAGATTATTTATAGAAACTACTATGAAGCAAGGGCAATCTTAACTATTACTATTACATAATATTACTACTAGCTGCGCCCTGCGGTGTTATCCGCTTAAACGTTACGGGATAAAAAGTAGCCTATGTGTTAATCTTGATAGCTTATATATCAAAGTACCAAATTCCATCCAAATCAGTAAAGTAGTTTTTCCATTAAAAAGTAACAAACATACATTCACACATCCACACATTCTTACAAACTTTCGTGTTTATACTCGTAATATTAGTAAAATGAAGTAGTATAATAGAAATAGGATAGGATAGTAGGAAGTAGGAAGTATAGTAGGGAGTAGGATACTAGGGATAAATTTTTCTTAACTACTTTTACAGCCAGTAATAAAAACACGACGCGAGTTTTTTTTATAAGAAGTTTCGGTATATACACTCTTTTGCAACGAATATTGCATTTTTTGTGTTAACACGCCTTTTTCAGCTCTCTCTTATGACTGGCCATGAGCCCAAGTCTTGGAAGCTTGCAAAAGTTTAACCTGTGCCTAAAAAAGGTAGGTCCTGATCCTGTCAACTACAGACCCATTTCAGTCACGTCAATTCTCTGCAACAGTACGGCTTTCGCCGAAATCGGTCCACTGGGGATCTTCTTGTATACGCCATTCACATCTGAAGTGAAGCTATAGAGAAATACGGAGAAGCGTTAGCCGTTTCTTTCGATATTTTGAAGGCTTTTGATAGGGTCTGGTACGTAGGTCTTGTTAACAAGCTTCCGTCATATGGCTTGCCCGCTGGTTTTTGTAGATGGATAGTAGACTTTCTGATGGACCCGTCATTACGAGTGGTCGTTGACGAATGCTCGTCAGACCAAATGGCTGTAAATGCTGGAGTCGGTTCTCTCCGCGACCCTTTTTTTGTTGCATATTAACGATCTGTTGAAACCCGGTACCTTTGGGTATGCAGACAACAGCACGGTCGTTGAAAGCTATATATCTTCCCCACTCGCCAGTGCAGATGAGTTCAGTTCAGTACAGTCACTGACAAAAAGCCATGGTCAGGCGATTGAACTTGTCAGTCAAGGCAGTCCCCGATTGGGGCAATGCCAATCTGGTCAAGTTCAATGCAGCAAAGACACAGGCGTGTCTGTTTTCCGCCAAAAGGAGGCCATTCCATCTCGCCCTTACTTTCCGAGATCCGTTCTCCTGAATGACCACTTTCAGCTCTTAGGTGTCAAGCTGACTTCAACGCTCAATTTTGACACATATATTGAATCTCTCAGCTAGCTGCCAAAAAACTTGGAGTCCTCTAGAAGGCGCGGCAGTACTTTACACCAGAAAAGTTGCTCACTTTGTATAAAGCACAGGTTCGATCGTGCATGGAGTACTGCTCGCATCTTTGGGACGGCTCAGCTGAATACCAGCTTAAAGCGTTGGAATATGTCGAATGGAGAGCTAAAAAACTTATAGGCAACGGTGCTTTGGCTAATGTTAGTCTCCAAAGCCTTGAACACCGTCGAAAAGCAGTATCTCTACGTAGAGATACTGCAAGACGCTACCGCTACATAGGACTCGCACTAAACGCTTTGCATCGACTTTTATTTTGCGAACTGCCAGGTTGTGGAACTAACTGCCGAGTACTCTCGGTCTTTTCAAATCACGAGTGAATCGGTTTCTTCTAGGCAAGCCTGACATATCTTCGACCGCATCGTCGCTTAACATCAGGCGAGTTGCGGTCAAGCTATAAAAAAAAATTAAGCTCAATTATGACATATGTGACGGGCGGTACAATTTATAGACCAACGTGACCATTGGAGTCAACCTAGGATACGGTCGCAATTCCGACAGCGAAGTGGATACACGTGTTGTTGTGATTGTGCTGCGATTTACGGATTTTTGGCTGTGTTTTTACCTTCCAGAGCTTATTTTTGTACTAACATCGGGCTTCGGTAAGGGTTTTATTATTTATGTTTAGGGGAAATGGATCCCATTTCCCCTGAACCGGTCGAACCGCCGGACCTTCCTCCGGTGGTGATGCCAATAGCATCGAAGCCAGGCGGCAAGCGTCCTGCACAACCTATGGAGGAGGGCCTGGGCGCTCCTCGTGGAAAGGTAGTGTTGACAGATAGGGAGTCAGCGAACGCCTCCATACAAACTATATTTACACACCCGGAACTCACTGTCATGGGCATTAAATCTTACATTACAAGTGATACTGGCCCATTTATAGTTCATGTCAGTAAGATTAAGGTTGAACCTACAACAGGCACCACATTCAGACCCATTAAATTCGGTCAATTTTTATACGCTAACAAAATTGAAGACATTTGCCGCGACGGAATTAAAAAAGTCGGTCGGAATGGCTATACAATTCAAATCTGCTGCAGGTGCTAATAAATTTGTGGAAAACCCCACGTTTTGATCGCCCACAAGTATGAAGCGAATATACCCACGTATAATGTCACACGAATGGGTGTAGTCCGCGGCGTCCCCGTTGACTGGTCCATGGACGAATTTATTGCTTCAGTAGAAATACCAAGCAACTCAACATATATCTTAAAAGCTCGTCGGTTAAATAGAAAAGTGAAACAAGACGATATAGTAACTTGGGTTCCAACGCAAACGGTGGTGCTAACTTTCAGGGGTCAACGAATGCCTGACAAAATATATAGTTTTTATTCTGCTCTGAGTGTAGAGACGTACGAATATCCCACCATACAATGTATGGCCTGCTGTCGGTTTGGCCATATTAAAACACAGTGTAGATCCCAGCCCAGGTGTTACAGATGTGCACAGCCCCACAGAGGAGATGAGTGCAGTGTCCCGGAGGCATCAGCCACCTGTATATTTTGTTGTATCAACCATTTTGCGACCAACAAGTCTTGCCCAGAACAGTCCAGGCAAAAGGCCATTAAAGCTACTATGGCCAGAGATGGTATCTCATACTATGAGGCATCATCTAAATGCAGGCCTTCTAGATCCTTTAATGAGGTAGCTAGATCTGCCCCTTATTCCTCGGTTCCTTCTCCTCCTATCTCTACCCCAATATCAAGAGGCGCGCAACCACTACCATCTCACAAAAAAACAATCTTACGCAATCCTCCCTCTAAAGCCCCACTGGGAAAATCTGGGAAAAATATGACAAAGTTTCCCATCAGGCTATTATAAGAGATCCGCAATCCTCTCTACCTAATGGTTCTTCCTTTCAAATGCTGCAATCATCCCAGCCCTCCTCTAAACCCCAGAATGATATGCTAGTTCAATTATTATCTATAATTATCAACATAGTTTCTCAAAATTCCCACTATTTACCGGACCACGTTGCCCAACTGATCTCTCAACTTACTTCTATTTCTACCCATAATGGATCTGTTCCCAATAATTCAGTGGAACTCCAGGAGCCTTCGAAAGAAGATTCCTGAACTCCGCTCACTTATTAAAAAATATGGCCCTGCCTTGGTGGCCGTTTCTGAGACTTGGTTTGTCCCTGGGACTCGGTATCGAGTCCCGGGGTTCACCTGTCTCCGGGACGACCGCCAAGATGGTGCGGCCGGTTGTGCTATATTTTTAAAACGTAACCTGATTTTCTCACAGGTTATGCTTCCTGCATTCAGCCCAGAGATTAATGCTGTTGCTGTTCGCACATGTAATATATCTTTTATCTCAATATATATTCCCCATCCCAACTCCTCCCATATCCCTGATATTAGTTTAATCCTATCCTCTGTTCCCCTTCCCATTGTTGTTTTGGGAGATTTTAATGCCCACCATACTTCTTGGGGCTCCTATCATTGTGACACAATGGGACGCCTTTTGCTTGAGACTTTTAACGACTTAGACTTATGTGTGGTCAATAGTGGATCCCCCACACGCAGGCCATATCCTCACCAGAACCCCAATTCGGCTGTAGACCTTACCCTATGCTCCCCATCACTTCTTTCCTCCCTTACCTGGAATATCCATCCTTTTACACATGAAAGTGATCATTTCCCGATAGTTGTCCAATTGAAACTTACATTCTCGCTCCCCCCTCCTCCTCCCCCTCTATTAAAGTACAGGCTGTCTGGTGCTGACTGGGACACTTACTCGTCTTCTCTTGAGAACAAAATTTTATTAGACAATACCATAAATCATGTAAGCCCCCTGATGTCTTACAGCAAATTCATTGAGCATGTCCAAAATGTTGCAAACACTTATATTCCTATCAAAAAACCTAAGCAACACTATTCATCTCCACCTTGGTGGGATTCTGAGTGCACTGGAGCTGTAAAGGAAAGGAATTTGGCTGAAAACAGTTACAATAGGTGCATGTCATTACATAATTTCCTCAATTTTCAAAGAACTGCAGCTAAATGTCGGAAAACTCTCTCAACCAAGAAGAAGCTTGGCTGGATGAAATACTGTGAAAGTCTGTCGCCAACCACGCCTTCAGCTATTGTCTGGAGACAAATAAGAAGATATAGAAGCTCTTCTAACTATTCTGATATCTCCTCAAATGACCCTTCTGCTTGGCTAGAAACTTTTGCAAACAAGTTAGCACCCCCCTTTGTCCAACAGATGCCTCCTTCTAACGTATTAAATCCTAATCTTTCATCAACACATTTCGATTCCCCTTTCTCTTTTGATGAATAATTGTTGTCTTTGAATGGTTTATCAGATTCAACTCCTGGTTTTGATGGTATTCCATATTCTTTCATTACTAAAGCTAGTGATCATACAAAACACTTCTTCCTTAACCTAATAAACTCTTTTTTCGAAAATGGCCACATCCCCGACTCATGGAAAACTCAGATAGTTATCCCAATTCTCAAACCCGGTAAAGATCCTTCTGATCCTAATTCTCGTCGCCCTATCGCCCTCTCATGTGTAGCAGCCAAGATCACAGAAATTCTCATCAAAAACCGACTAGAATAGTATGTTGAAAACAAGGGTCTCCTCTTTAAATCCCAGTTCGGTTTTAGAAAGGGACTAAGCACATTAGACAGCCTCAGTATTATCACTACAGATGTACATACTTCTTTCAAAAATAATGAATACCTTGTAGCGGTCTTTCTTGATGTTGCATCAGCATATGACAACGTCCTTCTTCCGATACTCAGAAACAAACTGTTGCAGCTGAGTATTTCAGCGAAGATGGTACAATTTATCTGCTGCTTCTTAATGGAGAGACACATTATCATTAGAAGTCAGAACTCTGTTTCAACATCTAGATTCACTTGGAAAGGTCTCCCCCAGGTGTCGGTGCTTAGCCCACTTCTCTATAGTCTCTACACATTAGACTTAGAAGACTCCGTCAATCCCTACTGCCACATTCTGCAATATGCCGATGATCTTGTCTTATATACTTCTTCTAAATTTTTATCTACAGCCGAAGATAACGTTAATAATTCTCTAGTATACCTCGATTCTTGGCTTATTGATCACGGCTTATCAATTTCTCCTTCTAAAAGCAATGTGGTGGTTTTCACAAGGAAAAGAATTATTCCTGACATTACTATTACATATGGTGACGAAAACATCCCTCTAAAAAAATCCGTGAAATTCCTGGGAATATGGCTAGATTCAAAGTTCACTGGCATCCCTCACTTTAAATATGTTCAAGAGAAATGTGAAAAAAATATTAATGTTCTCCGCTCCCTTGCTGGTGTCTGGTGGGGCTCTCATCCTTTTTCACAAAAACTTCTTTATAATGCCATTATCCGAAGCCACTTAGATTATGGTTCCTTCCTTCTAGACCCAGGCAATAACGCTGCCCTATCTAAACTCTCAAATATCCAGTCCAAATGCCTCCGAACAATCTTAGGAGCTATGAAATTTTCCCCCATTAATGCCATGCAAGTCGAATGTGTTGACCCTCCTCTTCATCTGCGCAGACAATTTTTATCTGATCGTTTCATATGTAGGGTCTTTCAAAATTCAGCACATCCCCTCTTGCATAAACTTGAAACCTTACACAACCTCATTTATTCGCACAATGTTAGATTTGAAAATAATGTCCCTTGTGTTGTCTTAAGCTTTACTAAGTATATGTACGTACTCCCATTCCCAATAGCTCAGTTCCCTATCAATCCACTGTTCTCTACAGAATATAATGCACTAACTTTCCAGCCCACTGTTTTACTTGATCTTGGAATAACCAAGGATTCTATTGAACCAGCTATTCTCTTCAGTAGTATTATCCAAAGTGGATGGAATGACTGGGTGACAGTATTTACTGATGCATCTAAATTAAATAGCAATAGTGACGTAGGAGCTGCTGTTTGGATCCCTAAATATCATATAGCTCTTAGCTTTAAATGCCCATCTCTTACTTCTGTATTTACTGGGGAAGCCACTGCAATCCTTGAAGCAATTTCTTACATTCTTTCTCATAACATAAAGAAATCCATCATCCTATCAGATTCCAAGAGCTGCCTACAAGCCATCATGTCTAACTTCTTCAGATCTAAAACAAAATTCCCTATCATTCTCAGAATTAAAGAAGAGCTGTTAAAGTGTCATCGCCAAAATCTTGAGATAGTTCTTGGTTGGATTCCGGGCCACGTTGGGATTCCAGGGAATGAATGCGTAGATAAATTCGCTAAACAGGCATCAAGTTCTGGTAATCTAGAGCACTATCAAATCTACTGCCATGACCTAGCAATTACTTGTCAATCGCAACTTTATAGTGCTTGGGATAATGTTTGGCAAAAATCTAGAAAGATAAAAGGTAAGTTCTATGGTGAGATACAACCATCTATTCCGACCAAACCTTGGTTTTTTTTATTCAAAAAAATTAATAAACACACTACAACAACTATTTGTCGACTACGGTTGGACCAAGCTTGTACCCCAGTGTTTTTAGCGAAAATTAAAGTCCGTGACCACTCCCTGTGTGAATGCGGTCTTGACATAGGTTCCACCGACCATATCTTTTTTAATTGCTCAAAGCGTCGCTGCTCCCTTTATGACTTATTACCAGAGGAAATCCCCCGTCCCACTAACTTCCCTACTCTTCTTTCCCATGTGCCCTCTCCCTTTGTGTATGTCCTAAGTAGATTTATAATTACTAACAATATTAAACTATAATAATATTACTATTCAAATGTATTATATTATTACTAACCCATGTATATATTTTGTGTATGTCCTGTCTGTTTCAGATTTTATATCGGGATCAAAAATAAGCTCGGATTCAAATTATTACCGATCACCCGCGCGCGACTTATTTGAATATTATGTTTTTACTGACCAATCCTCAACGTTTATCTTCTTAGCTAATCACGCGACATTGGCAAAGTTGTGGCTCAGTCACAGAGGCCATAAACAAAGATAGAATAGAATAGAACCTAGGATACACGAATCTTCCAGAGATGCCTTAACTCCACTTAAATTCACAGAATTTAGATATTTTTGTACACAATGAAAGAAGCGACTGCCGCATTTTTCATTAATACACATCATTAACCACATCTTTAGGCGTTTTTTGGTAGGCGTACACCATCCTAGCCGAAAATCAAACAAGTCCTTTGTTTAGCACAATGACGTGATGTGATAAAAAAAACTGGCCATACGCTGGGGAACAATATAACATAGTAAGCTTCTCTCATATAGTGTGACCGAAACGGCAAGTACATATAGTATCTATTACTTTATTTTTCTACAATCAGTGCAGTGGTTTGTTTCTTTTCAAATACAGCGTCATGACAATTAGTATTAGCCAATATCAAGCATAAAAGTATAAATATCAAGTCATAAAGTTATTTAAACAAGACCATATTGAAAAGAAAACAAGTTTGAGTCCTGATTAATATCAAGTTTAAGGCCATCGTGCACAAAAACAAGTTTTGGAAAATTATATCTTGCAATCTTTTCAATAGTGCGGGAATTCTCCACCATGATTCCGTCACAACAGAGATGTACCTATCCTAATACGTGTGGATTCGAATAAATGAATTCGAATAGGTTTTTTATGGCTATATATGTAGAAATGGAGATAATATAACAATTTTTTTTCCGTGTATTATTTGATACGTTTATGTGTTTCTATGTCTTCTGGAAATTTCATTCTCGCTATTGTCGTAGCTTCCAACCACTCAAAACTTCATGTATATGATTTCTACGATTTTTACTAGGTAGGTACATACGTTGGAGATATTTATTGGAGGGGCATTTCTTATAAAATGCTAATGATTTGCTAACACTACCATTTAAGCATGGAGATTATAGCAAACACCGGCCACTTGTCAGCGAGGATGTAGGCTTTTTGGTTGAGTAACTGGAACACCTTTGAAAGGTGTTCAGCAGGATGTTGCCTACGTGCCGCAGTACGCGCGGCGCGCGATTAGGGATAAGGTGGAAAATAGATGGCCTTCATGGGAGCCACCGCAGATCTGTTCCCAATTCTGATATTGAATTGTATCAGAATTACAATTGTAATTCTGAAAAATTCGAATAACCAGTCTTGGGCCCCTGAACTGGCACGCTGTTTTACCGAAGTTAACATGACGAAGCAGCGAAATGGGAAACTAGGAATATTACTGTTTATTCTGGTTTTTCACCCCAATCAGTCCTCTTAAAATCTAAAACTAATTAAAAGGACAGAGAGGAATTATTTTTTCCTGTTTTTGAACTTCTACTGTTACTTACTAATTTTATTGCTAGATGTAGGTACGTAGGTGATAGGTAGGTTATGATGAGTCATCTCCAAAGGGAGGCATACATAACGTACCTGTAGAGATAGCTTATCATTAATGATAATATCGACCTACATATTAACTTTTTCGTTTTATTTCTGTTGATGTTGTTCCTTCTTTAAGTATTGCTCATGTCTGATTAGGTGTAGGTACCTGAGTATTTAACTGTTAAGATTAATTACTTAAGGCGACGGGTATAGACAAACGCAATTGAGAATTGAGCCACGGAATAAATAATAGTATGTACTGATACTTACCTATGCCATGCCATCTGTTTGATTCTGGGCGAAACAAATGAGCGGGCATTGGCCCGTCTATAATTTTGTCAACTGTATAGATAGATGGTGTCTTATGAGATTAATTATGATATTGACATAGATTAATGTAAGTTCAGAGAAATAACATCGTACTTTTCTAAAAGTTAGGTCAAAGATTACTATTGTACAGAAGGTGAAGTATGTAGTAATTACTCAATTCAAATATAACTTTACTCATTATAGAATAATAATAACTCGATTTCATTAAACTTTTATAAAAATTATTTCTCGTACCTCGTAAAATCATTAAAAAAAATTTCGTAGAAACTATCGTTCGAGTTCGTTCGTTGAATATCGTGCGAGTTGCACCCTTCAAAATTCCGCCATCGTGAGCAGTTTGCAGCTCATATCATTGATGACATTATTTATCAACAACGAGGTTCACTGGGTTAGGTAAAACTTACTTTAAAAAACTGTATAAATAAAAAAATAATTGCATATTTTATTTATAAATCTAACTATTTTGACCGATTTTTATCAAACTAATATGAATGAATTTTACGGTAATTTTAGCGTCTCTAAAAAAACAGAAAAATACTTTAAAAAACAATAATTGAAATAAAATGTTTACTTTCTATTTCAGTTATTGTTTTTTTATAGTATTTAAACAAAACAATAACAAAAATACTTTAAAAAAAATTAAAAAAATACTTTAAAAAAACAATAACTGAAATAAAATGTTTACTTTTTATTTCAGTTTTCAAAAATATTCTTCACTGTAAGGAGCAGCTGCCATAATAAAAATACCTAACTGTTTACCTTTTATTTCAGTTATGGGTTTTTTTAAGTTTTTTCTGTTTTAACGTTAAAATTAACGAACAATTAATTCATATAAGTTTGATAAAAATCGGTCAAAATAGTTAGATTTATAAATAAAAATATTCAATAAAAAAAATATCTAAATAAAGTAAATTGGCGAAATCATCGATGAACGTTGTTTACTTATAAAGATTATAAGAAGTGATATTTTTAGTTTTCGATTCTTCTTATCTCCCATTTGTATATTATCACACTTCTACAAGTAGTGTCAAAATCACGGCAGAGAATGTTTCTAGTAAAACACAATCGCTTATAAGTATGTTATTACGCGCACGCGGTAACTATCCTAAGAAAGAATATTATATATAATTATTCTCACGCTGCACTAGATGAAGTCTGACAACGTCGCGCACTGCTCGAAGTGGCAGGGATGAGGCGGGCACGCATGCAACGTCGCATAAAACGAACGCTACTCGCTAGCTAAGCCAAAGTGTCTCATTAAAATATGTGCTAAGTGCCTAGTTAAATATATTAGCAACGTGCTTTTCTAATGAATACTTTTTAGTAGGCTCTAATAACATTTATCTTTGAAACTTCACTTAGCTATCATTCTAAGACAAAAACAATACATTAGCCTGAAGGTGCCAATATTCAGATTAATCTACCTCAACATTACAAAGTAGACATTCCACGTATACCGAAAGAAACATGTTCAAAATAATGAGATAATGAGTTCTTCAAAAATATATTAAAATGGTTTGGTAAACTAAGATAAGCATTTTGAATCATCATGCTTTAATTGAGTATATGCATTACATGATGTATTAACTTCCAACATGGCACAGTATACGGTAATGCTAGAAAATGGTAACAAAAACGCATCTATTTGGGAACCATCACCTTAAGTGAAGGTCTCCTCCCACTTGTCTCAACAGTCAAAATAAATGTTTTTGAACAGTTATGGTCGTAATTATGTAAAATTAGTACTATGATAATTTATTAATTTATGTTATAATTAATGAATTACGTATTATTTGTTACTAATGCAAAATTATAAATAATTTAATTCAATTAGTACCTATTGTTAAATAGTTTTAGTACTTATGTACTGAGAATATTTAATATAATACTAGAATTATACTATAACGATCAATATGTTTATCTCTACAGCTTTATGTTTATCATTGTAAAGGTGTCTTATTAGTTACTATCAGGTATATCATTATTTGTAAATTGGCCACATTTTCAGGTGTGGTCGACACACAAACACTATGTATTTAAATAATCGAATTTAATAGGCGAAAAAAAATTTTTTTCTTGTCGATGGGCTTTAACTAGCGCCTGTAGAATACACAAAACGCGCTTTGATAAATCATCAGGCGTTTATACCATTTTTATACATCATGTACTGCTTAAAATACTGTACCCAGACGCGGAATCCCTGCACTAAAGTGAGCTCAAAAACAGCATCGAGCAGTGCGCGACGTTGTCAGACTTCATCTAGTGCAGCGTGAGAATAATTATATATAATATTCTTTCTTAGGATAGTTACCGCGTGCGCGTAATAACATACTTATAAGCGATTGTGTTTTACTAGAAACATTCTCTGCCGTGATTTTGACACTACTTGTAGAAGTGTGATAATATACAAATGGGAGATAAGAAGAATCGAAAACTAAAAATATCACTTCTTATAATCTTTATAAGTAAACAACGTTCATCGATGATTTCGCCAATTTACTTTTTTTAGATAATTATTTATTAATTTGCTAATTCATAAACTATATCGATTACCTACGTAACGTTATTTTGTTTCTTTTTTTTACATTTCTGTTAAATTCAATACAAAATAAAACCTAAGTATAATTTTTAATTGAACATCAAACACTAATAATAGAAGCCCGATTATTTTGCACAACTCTTTTTTGTTTATAAAATGTTATTTAAGGTACTGAAAAAGTAACTTTACATCAGTTTTAGGTTTTTTTTGTAAGATTACTGGCCTATAGTAGGTATGTTGTAGCAGAAAACTTAACACCGGAGAACTTACCTAAATACCTGCCTATTATTCCTAATTAAGTTACAGGCGTTCAACATACCTAGTAAGTATACATATAGTTACCTAAGATGATTGAAAGATAAATGATGGTCAATAACAAATGACATCACCACACTGATTTAGTTTAGAAGCAAAGTATACTTTGCTTCTAAACTACTCATATAAAGTAATCTCACTGACAGAGCAAAAGCAGCAAATCATCAAGACAACAAAAACAAACTTGTCTTTTATTTTGTCATTTAGCCTCATTTTTTCGCAAGACAAGCTTCTGTGAGCTATGAGTCACCATTGTCGGGCACCAAGTGGTCAAGCGAGTTCATTAAGGTCTGGATTCATGCATCGTAGACACCAAATATGGCATTCGTGACTTCAGAACTGAAGATCTTGTGAGACATTGAACGTAATAAATACTTAAGGTCGTTACAGAGTAATCGATACATCTCATGCAGTAAGCGAGTAGGTAAAGGAAGTTATATCTAGTATATGTACCTTTATTAGCTACCTAGTTTACCATCATAATATAATATATAATGTAGCACTTTAATAGGAATCCTATTATTTCGTCTCAAAAATATTAATCCACACTACACGAGCTATCGTAAAATACACGACGGCAGGATTCGAACCTGCATCCGAAGTTATGTCATTTTTTTAAACTATTTTGAATTTGTATCGTATTTTCTAAACTCACTACCTACTTATATAAATATTTCTAAAGCGACCGAAAATGCCTTAAAACAGTTTGAAATCATAAGTATAGTCTAGCTTGGTTAACTACCTGGCTCACGGGCAGTGGCGGATTAAAGGTCCAGAGCGCCCTAGGCAATCACTTTATCGGAGCCCCTGTACCGGCCATAAATGGCCATCATAATACTATAAATTTTAACTAGTTCTTTTTGCAATTACGATGACGTTGTATCATCAAACCCTAGACTTTAGTAGACCCATGTACTTACACTAATGCGCGAATGAAATATGAATATGAAAAATGTGAAATATGAATGTGAAGAAATCAAGAGGGACGACAGAACGAACATCGAAATTCATGATTTCTCTCTGCTCTGGGAAATAGGCCTTAATGTATATGTGTGTTGACAGATGATGGTGTGTTATGAATATATCACTAGATAACGTCTCGGGATTTTACCCGCGTAGACCCCGTTACCGCGGTAATAGCACAGCTTTCTACAAGTGAAAGAATTTTTGAAATCGGTCTTAGAGTTTATTTGTTATTAACAAACAATCGGATAGTGGTAGAGCACAGCTGCACTGCAGCTCCTAACTGGCCGGCTCGATCGGGGAAGTACCACATCCTTGCAGAAGACTGGCGTGAAACACGACGCGACGATGCAACAAACGCGCAACATTGCATAATACGAGTATATCAATGCTTGTGCAATATAATCTATTATAGATTTAGATTATAGATCAGCATTTAGTTCTTAATCGTCGACGTCTCTTTCTCTATTTATATAAAAATTCTTAGCTCGCGCGCCCCTTGTAACTACACGCCCCTAGGCACGTGCCTAGTTTGCCTTACGGATAATCCGCCTCTGCTCACAGGCCCCTACTACGGTAGGGTACAGAAAGCAGATGCGTTCAGCGATGTAATGTAGGTCGACCGGTCCCTACAAGTACCTAGCGATGCTATTGGATAAACAACATGACTACGTATAGTGGAAATGTGAGAAAGAGGTATTATTATTTTATGTAATGTCTATGCTATAATTTTGTAGACTATATCTAAAACTATTTTTATGCTAGTTGATAGTTTTTATTAATAAATGACGACGCCTATTTAATTAGGCACACTAATTAGGTCCGTCGTACATCTCTTGTGATCCAATCGATTTATAATATACTTATCTAAAATAATGTTAATTTTTAATCATATTCGGTACCCTAACAAGTAGGTACCTATGTATACCTAAGAACTGTAAGTATACCTATGCTACTGCGGCTTTAATACACTAGGGTGTTTATTCCTCTTTAGTTGACGAGCTTTGTTTATTTAACGACCCCCCTCACTCGTAACTTAAAACTAAGGCGTGTTACTCAGACTAGGTATATAAAATTAGGATAGATAATAAGATCACTATATTTATCATCTAAATATTTTGAGGTACCGACGTCATTAAATTAATGACAGTTTAATAGCCTATTGACAACAAAGTAAAATACACGCTCACGACTCTAGAAAAATATCTCCGCAATCCTCGGAGCTAGTGAAACAGCCACCTCATTTCATACATGACTAATCCAATAGAAACTCTATATTGCATCTTGCACAATGCACATGCATAGACAGGAGTTGTGGATTTGCGGCGACCAAGTGATACCCGTATTAAACCACATAGCACGGCATTAGCCCACCGTGCATGGAACGGTACTACTAGCAAGCTACACCGTTAACTAATTACGTACTGCTTGATGACTTATTGCGGCGAAACATTAGCCTCGGTGCTCGCATTTTTGTAGCTTCGCAGTCTTTAGTTGCTGTAATCCAAAGTTCCAAGGCTGGAAGGTTTTGTCATCGAGTCAAGACAGATTTTACTAGAATTTTGTAAAGGTTGCGAGGATTATGAGCAAGTAGAGGCACTGGCATAGGACATTGTTGCCGCGCTTCTGACGTTTCATTGGTCAACTATATTGTCTCAGAATGATAATTGCATTGTGCCAATATGGCCGTTTCGACATAAAATGGATCAGAGTTAAGAAGCTGGGTATCTCTCGAAGGTGCGGCGGACTTCACATCGGAACAGTTGCTCACTTTGTATAAAGCACAAGCACGCTCATGTATGGAGTACTGCTCGCGTCTTTGATATGGATCAGCAAAATACCAGCTCGAAGCGTTGAAGTTTGTCGAGAGGCGAGCTAAAAGACTTATAGGCAACGGTGCTCTGGCCAAAGCTAAAATTCAAAGCCTCGAGCATCGTCGAAAAGTGGCTAGCCTTTTATCGGATACATTTCGGGGAGTGTGCCTTGGAATTACACGAATTAATTTCCCCATCTCCATTTTACAATCAAACAAGTAGAGATACTGCACGGTGCCACCGGTACATGGTAGAAGTTCCACAGACTCGTACAAAACGCTTCGCGTCTACTTTTATTGTGCAACCTGCCAGGTTGTGGAATTATCTGCCAACTTCTCTATTTCCCGATAGCTATATTTCTTATTATCTTGGTCTCTTCAAGTCGGTTTCTTTTAGTTAAATTGTAATTTTGAGACAATGCAAATAACGGCCTTGACCAACTGGTCACATGAAACTTATCCATTGTGAATAATAATGTTGTGACAAAAATACTCAACATCCACAGCTCTAAAAATATTCATCATCATCCGTAGCCTTCCTTATCCCTCTCTTATTTCATACCATCTGCTTCGGTCTTGTGCCAATCTTGTCCAGGTTGGACCCGCAACATACTCGTATTTTATGTCACGAATCAGTCCTGGAAATAACACTGGAATAACACAATAAAAAAAAATACACTCATTATTTTGTTCAAGTGTGTAAAAAAGAACACCTTTATTTCCAGTTTTGTTTAGGGGATGAGAATGTTTTACACCACCATATGATTTAAAGCGTGGATATATGATTGGTCTCGCTGAGCGCAGAGATCATTCATTTATCTAGCAATTTATATAAGTTTAGTATTTTTGGTTCACTACGTCATTTTTGACATACATTTTCTTCAAAAACCACAAAAAACGAGTAGAAATGGTAATGGCTTGAAAGTAGAGCACTTTTTGTGTTATTCTGTGTCTACTGCCTCTACTACTGCCTCTTGTTCTGTTCTACTTATGTATTGTAGCCACTTTTCAGGGAACATTATAATTGGCTGATAATCGTCTTGATTAATTATATATGTAGTTGACAGCTAATAATAAAAGATCTTAGTCCAATTTATTTAAATGAAAATTGAGTTTATAGAAGTAGAAAAAAACATGAAATGAATGAGGAAATTGAGTTAAATCCGTATTCCTACACAAGTCTAAAAGAAGCACACATTCAATATAAGGAGAAGCGAGTTTTATAACATATTTTGTATTATATCGATGAGACTGACATTTGCATACATGAGTCAAATTTTAATTCCAATTCGATGAGGTATTTTTTCTTACCTTTCCCAATAATGCTATTACTGAATAAAATAAATAAAGAAACTCAGTGTAGGTATTGTACATTTTACAAATAACGTGTTATTTAGGTACGTTTTAAAGGCCGCGGTTTGAAAGAATTCGATGCCAAGGTCTAAAATAAGTCGTAATACTGTTGCTTATGCTAATCAATAAAGGTCTGATTTTGATCGACTAGTAGCAACGTCAAAAAATATTTGACTAGGGGCTTTGACCAGGATACCAGTCCGTGATTGGAATTGTCACAGAATTACAAGTACTTACATTATGCTGAAATGGCCGTTTAATAAATGAAATGAAATTCTATTTTAATGGAAGACAACTCAGTGATCTTAGCCCTGCTGCCGCTAACAAAAAATAATACTTACTCGTAGTAGGTGAAGTAGAAATGTCTTTATTGACATCATGCTTTTAAGGTAACTCGATCAAAGGGCCTTAGGTTAGTTATTATATAAACAGGTTGCGACGTTGAGGTATTTTTGGTCTATACAAAGTAGGAATTTCTTATAAAATGTCACTGAGTGTTGGCTAGGCTAAGCGCTTCCGGGTAAGCTGAGCGCGGTAGCACATAGTTGTTTTGAAACTCGACTTGGCGCGCCGTATTGCCACCTGCTCTCGTCTCGGACTCGCACAATGTAAACTTTACATACCTATTAATTTTTATCACTTGTGTCACCGCAATTACCAATTTTGACTGCAGAAGATTTGTTATTGTAATTCTAACAAAGAGAAACATAATCTCAAGCATCAAGTTTTAAAAATTTTTTCAAAAATAATGCATATGGTCATCAGAATATTACTAGTCACCCTGTTTATAATTGTTGGCCAGTTCATCGTAATAGATAACCGTTCCATACATTGCATTTATGTATTAAATGGAGATATTTTTATCAACAGATTCAGACATAACAGACAGATCGAATAAAACCACAAATAAACTCGCTTTAAGAAATTTTGAGGGAGTCACACAGGAGATCTTCTTTTTATTTTATCATAGGTAGGATACAGAAAATCAATAAGTACGTTACTAGTATTCATGAATATCACGATGAAATTGTATAAAAAATTTACTGAATGAAGGTCATTTTTCTAGTCATACCTAAGGGAAATATTTGCTCGTAGATAACAACAGTATCTTTATCTCTCAAAACTCAAGACTTTGCCTGTTAACAAAGATTAAACATTATATCTCAAATAAAACTCTCGGTTGAGTATACACTATACAAAGACTTGATCCCTAGATATACAATACTGACGATAATCACGAGTTTTACTTTTATGCGATAATAAACCGAATTCGGCTTAAGATTAGGTAATGTAGGTATGTGGTACGCATATTTAGTGTAAGATTTCATACGTATAGTATTAAGTATTCATAAATGCATTATATTTCTGTATGACATCATTAGTTATGAATAATAAAGTGATTTTGGTAGATACAGAGAAATAAGACAATAAAGATTCTTTATGGTTCTGTACTCAAAGAGTAAAAATGAACAATTACTAAGATTTCGCTGTCCGTCGGTCTGTCTGTCTCGAGGCTGTATCTTATGAACCGCGATAGCTAGATAATGGAACGGAGCCCTTCGTGCTAGTGACTTCAACTCGCTGTTGGCCGATTTTATTTGTAATTACGGAGATGAGACAGGCATAATACTAAATTACTAGTACCTCTACCAAATATAAAGGCGTTATGAAATAGACAAGAAAGTGAGGAATTGGATATATGCGGTCAAGTGGGTAGATTTTAAAAAAACGCTAATTTGGCTGAAACACATGCGCTTATCTTTTCCTTGAGCAAAATACCGATTAGCACTGCATGAGATATGATTATGAGAATGAGCGTTGATTGAATCGGCCTCTATACACGGCAGTCCTTTTGTTTTCTCTGAAAGAGCACGCTTGTTTCGAATGACGAAACTCCGGACAATACGGTACCTTATTTATTTGTTTACGGTCCAGAACACATACACATACACATCATGTACGTGGGTGTGGAATATTAATAGTCTTCTTATACTTCGATGTATTACATAGAGAAAATCATAGTTCCGAAAAATTAAAATTGAATGTTCTTTGTATTGTTAGACTATTTTAAGACATATTTTCTAATTGCATTACGTATTCCGGTGTATGTCCTGTATTTTTAATTAGGAGCAATAGTCAAAATTATGTATAAGTATTGATATTGGTATAAACACTTCTAATTCTTGCATTTTATTGCGTTTAAAAACACTAATTTATTCATTATTTACAAAAGAACTAGTTAATTAGTCTTTTAAGTGAGGTTTGTGGATCGAGTTGACTAATTATTCAATTACCTTAATTTGTATGTACCTAAATCCTTACCGACTACAACCAAAAAGGTGCTAAAAGATTTCATATGTAGGTAGTCTAAATTATTATGCCAGTAGAGCTTCGATATATAAAAGGGTTGAAAAAAATATTTTTTTCAACCCTTTTATACATAGCCATAGCCACAACAGCATCTTAATAAATTCAGCCGATAATAGTTATTTGTTATACAAGAGTGCAAAGTTGCTTTTTAACCGCGTGCTCACTTTTGATGACCGAACAAGCGAAGGATTCTAAAATTAGAATCCTGAGCGTTAGCGAGGTAATTAAAAGAGCACAAAGTGAAAAATCTTTGCACTCGAGTGCAACACATAACTTTTCATCCCACCTCAGCAAGAAAATGACTCCATACGAAAAAAAATAATTGAATCACTCATTTTAGTTTTTTACTTATTTTTAACATAAGGTTTTAACAATATGACGTGAAAAGATAATAGGCTTTTATTTGAATAAACGGCTTTTGCTGTCAGATATCAAATAGCAAAAATACTCTTTCCTAGATGGTGGGAAGAAAATACGATTGTCCTATACTGCAAGATTGGGTCAACACTATTATTTAAAAGATGCTCTATTGTGAATATTTAAGTTTGTGATTTAATGTTTTCTAAATGTCACCCTGTATGGATTTCTGATCTGAAATAAAGATTTAATAATAATAATTATACAGAATTGGCCAGTCAGAAAAATTGCAACTTAATTTATGTTCAATTAATAATAAATGACAGTACTAAAATTGTTATTATATCTCTGCGAGAGAAGCGGTTTCCTATTTAAGTATCGTATTCCCGATATCAGACTTCTATGATGTTAATTAATACTAAATTAGCGTTTGCAATTATAGTTATTCTGATATCCTGCTTTTATTTACATTGCAGGCGTTATAGAAAGTCTTGGCATATTTACACATTCCATGGGGGCTGGATTTCAAATGTCTAGGGAGTCTAGCTAGAATCTATTGTGTTGTTCAACTAAAAGCCGTCTATCAATATTTATTATGATATTTATACGCTACTATACAAAATCATAAATGTTAATGAAACAACAAAAACAAATTCTCTAATCAAACGAAGTTTGCTTCTTGACATCCTGGTACAGTTTTACTTAATTCTGTTTAGATACTTCATTAAAAAAATATTTTTAGATTATCATATTAAGATATCCTCGCTATTGCAATGCTTCTTAAATTTTCGCGTATTCGCATTTACTCCGGTGGTTTTCATGCTCTAGTCCAAAGACATGAGACGTCATAGATTGGAGAGGTTACCGCGAAGTACCAACAATATCCTGAAAGCTGGCGATTACTATTCATCAGTGTGACAGCATTTCATGAGAACAATGATTTCTCAAGACGTACTTCGTAAACTGGCTCCTAGTCTTTAACTATGTAGTTTATTTATTACTGCTGATGTTTTTTGAATTTGAATATGATGAATTATCTATAAAAAAGTAGTGAATTATATATATATATATTTTGGGGTGTAAGGTTGTACTTAATAAGAAAGGAATTTTGAAAATTTAACCGTTTTTGAAGTTTTATATAAATGAGTGAATAGTAACTACAACTTAATTGTTATATTTTCATAATTAATAAAATCTTCGGTACTTGGTTATAAATAACTATTAACTAAGTTTTATTTTTGTTTGAATTTACAATACATACTTTATGTAATGACGCATGTGTTAAAATATATTTTAGGAAAAATATAATAAACATACAAAGTAATGGTTTACTAGGTACATGTTACAATTATGTAACGTAGCCTTGGGCATAGGTACTTACAAAATCTACTAACAACACAACGTTATAAGATGAAGCAAAGAGGACGCATAAGCTATACATCAGTATAAGTAGGTATACGTACAAGCATTAAGTGTATAGGTTCGTAACGTAGATATGGCATGACTTTTTAAATATTTTATTGGGCTACGATTACACAATTCAATGAAATTGTATACGCATATTACTATGACTTATGACAAAGTATATCTTTAAATAATATCAAAAACACGGAAAAACGACAATCAGAATTAAAACGTGATAATTATAGGTAGATTTAGATTAGAGCGATCATTTTACTGCACACCAAAGTGATAAAATTTAAAATTTCACTAAGACCTACTGAATATTATTAAATTAAACTAAAAAAAATCTAAGTCACTACCAGTTGGAAGAGTTGATTGAATTAATGAGTGAATTAACTCTTTATTGCATACACGCAAACATCTAATATACAGGAAAAATCTTACATATAGTGTTACAAGTGGCGGCGGAAATTATCGCTATGTTCTTTCAGAGTTCTCTATGTGCTGACAGATTGCAGCTACAATTAAAATATTTTAGGTATTGTCGACCCTGACGTGTTGAAATGGAATCATGAAATTTTCTGTAAATATAACATAGTTTGTACTATAATAAAAATAATCTAAGAAAATAATTAGAGTAATCTAAAAACTAACAGATAATAATATCATTATTCATAAGATTATAATTTTATTGTACCTATTTCTATATGATCCATTCAACGTTATATAACAATCGGCGATTTAAGTCCTGTAAGTACTCGATGACAAAGCTCAGCGTCGCTCGTAAACGCCACGTGCAGGATTAGAAAATGGCGAGAGACTTATTTACAAAAAAATATGACATAAATAAGATACATGGAAGAAGAGGCTAGGAATAAGAGGAAGATTAGTGGATTTATTATGTATCAAGAAAATACCCAAATTAAAATAATATAAGACGTCATGAGATGTGTAAGAAATGACCCAAGTTGAAGCTAAGTTGTAATATTTTACCTCTGGCTAGGGAATCGCACTTTGTATTCAGCCTCTAGAGTCTAGACAGGCGGTCAAATTAATTGAGCCTATAGATAGTCTACTTAATTGTATTAACATAGGTGGTATATATCGAACTTTTATTTATAAGACTAAATATATTTAACAGTGAGCCATCTTCAGCTACTTACATACATACATACGTTTTTACATAACAGTTAATATGTAAATCTCATATGCAAAATACGTTAGAATCTATTGTTGTCTATTCTCACATTAATTTTCATTTTATTATGCAAAACAAGTAATGGTACAATGATTTTTCATCGCAAATATTTTTGAGTGATACTAATGAAATAAAAGGCCTTATAAGTTTTCATATACATTATTCATAGTAAAATATTCATACACCATATTCTATTTCTCACGCTAGTCCGTTTTCTGTTTAGGATAGTAAACGTGATGTTGAAAGAGAGCAAGAGTTAGTACGAAGGATATGAATAAGAGCACTTGATCTGTAGTGGTAATGCGTAGAGATCAATAATTCTTTGATTCTTTCATTTTCACAAGGTATAGTAGTGGATGGAGTAAAAGTATTCGATAAATTTACGGTTACCATATAGTCAACTATAGTTCCCTGACTTCACCTCTTGCTTCCGCATTTCCTGACTTTCCCCGTAACGTGACACCAAAACAAAGGCATGGAGTACTAGGGTACTAAGATCGTAGGTAGGTAGACCTTCCGCCGCGGCCGCCTGCGCAGCGGAAACGGCTTGTGACTCACATGGGTACGCGCGTGCGCCGTCTTCGGTTCACTGCCCATTGTCAACCGCACACCATACTCTACAGGGTTACTTATATTGTAACTTCCTGACAAATATTGTAAATCTGACATAAATACATAAAGCTTTTAAAACTGGTATAGCTCTGGAATATGGATACGATGCCGTATAGAAGTGGGGCATTTGGCTTATCTGTGGATCATGATGGTCTAGGTATAGGTGGATCCAATAGATCATTTCTTGCTGCCGTTAATCATATCTATTCCATTAGTAAAGTAATTGAACCTCTCTATTAGACGTCTGTCTGAAATTTTAAAGATTCACGACGAAACGCGTACAAGATTGTCACCGAAAATTCAACATGAAACCGTAAAAAAGTATTTGATGTCAGGGGAATTGAGTTCAATACGAAATTTTATCCATATTTTTTTTTATGAAAAAGCGTAGATCTCGTTACCATAGATGGCTTTTGGCTACGATTTAATATATATCGTTACGTGTTATTCCGTCATAAAAGAAAGATTTAAAAAAAAAACCTATAGTCCTGTATAGGAATAGCTATATTCTTCCATAGAAAATATGATGGCTGGATATGGATCATAATAGGCAGATGATGCGACATTCAAATGGTGTTTGTTGGGTTGGCACGGACAGAAGGAGTGACATGGCTGACGTCAATAGGTTCTGCCGGCTGCCATATTCGTTTTACGTTACTTCTAAGTACTGTAGCGTAAATTCAACGCAGCTCGACAACTATTCCACTATGTATGGGGTTTTAAACTCTAAATACTCTAGTCTAGTCTACTAGTCTTAAAATTTAGTCTAATACAAATTTATTATGTACTTCGAGGAGGCCCTATGAGCATTTACGTTAGGTGAATCTCTAAACTTTCACGGTTCCTGCTTGAATCTCGTGTAAAGTACTTAAAACTAACTTAGAATAGTACTTAAAGTAAATTTTTGATCATGACCTCCAACTCGATCGAGCTATGTCAAGTCTACTGAAGTTGAAAAATACAGTAGGTACAAATATTATATTTTTAAAATATGCCTGACATTTTGACTTTGGTAAATTAGTAACGAATGAAGAATTTAATTAACTTGCTATTTTGCTTGTGTAGCTGAGAAGCTTGGTTTATGTACAAATATTATGATTGTTTTATGTTGTTATTGCTCTATACCTACACATTATGTATTCTTGGCTGTGTAGCCTAATCCTATAAAATTTGTAATAATACTTAATAAAAAAAAAATTGTACAGGAAATTTCTTTACTGACCTACTGATATTATTGACCTAGAGATAAATACGAAGGTATTATAGAAACAGTTAAAAGGTTTTTCACTGTATTGTATATCTTATTTTATATGATAGTACAAATGATTTTACTTTGAAATATCTCTATAAATATGAATATGTATTTGATGACTTATAGAATTTCAAGAGTCACTTTGGTATTCGTATCAATGTTAAATTGTAACAGTGGAATAGGTGGGAACCTATTTATTGTCTTGTACTCGAATGATAACAAAGTGGAGTGCCTTTTACTTCAGTCTGTTTAACAAGCGAGTATTTTCCTAAGTAAATACAAAGTATAAACAGAATACTTACATATTTTTATTTTTTTTAATAAACGAATACATATTTCTGCATAATTATATTTTTTTATTTAGTGATAACGTACTTGGAATTTAAGATTGAGATCAACTAAGTGGCAGATTAACAGAAAACACGCCGCCAAATCCCGAGATTTCAGTATGAAATAAAATAATCGAAGCTCTACTGGCATAATACATAGATAGACCAAGTAAATGCAGAACAAATACCTTTTTGACCATTTGGTGTTTAATTATTCACTTTATCTATAGCTTATAAAAATCAATGTCATTTGCATGATATTGCTGACGTAAAATATTATCTAATCGTGATTAGACTTTTAGTAGTAGTTTTATTCCTTGCCAACTCACTCCAAAAAACTAAAAATTAGTTGATAAACGTTCTTCAAATGTGTCAACAATTGTTAGCATGTTTCTGATTTAGTGCTAATGAACAAAGTAATCATTAGCGCTAAATCAGAAACTTGCTAACACATTAACGACGGGGTAGTCCAGAGTAATAAGAACGTAAAAAAACCATTTGCTTTACGTATTTCAGATGTTTATTTAGCATTTTATTGTCAGATTTGTTGTTCAGTCATAGATTAATTGATATTATTTATTTACAATTGTATTTTCTAATCATCATAAGATATAAAAAGAAATAAGTATGTAACGGATATTTAGTAGGAAATAGCCAATAACAATAACTTAATTTAATTCTTAGAGTATCTATTTAAGATAGTCATATTAATCAGAAAATGTTAATAAAGACTACTTAATTTTTTGAAATATACTTTCGATATCAAGGCACTTATTTCTTTTATCTTATTTTTTTTTTTGATTGTACATTTCCATTCGACTACATAATTTACAACATACTAAACTTATATTTAGCTACATAGAGAGAAGAGAGCTCAAGGAAAACATATTAACAGTTGTATTGTAAGCCATCATCACACAAACATTACCATACAAGCCCGGTCAAGCAACACACACTGTTCAATAATTTAATACTGTGTCAGTAATGTATCTTTCACATTCAAAACATGAAGAAAATCTATTACGCCATTACAGGAAACAATAGAATACTTATTATTAAAATACATCACATCGCCATACCGTATTATCTAAACATAGTCTTATGGAATAAATGCGCGGTAAGCCTCAATGATCAAAGCGTAACTCTAACTTAGAACCTAAAGTGATGTTAGAGATACAATGTACTGAGATATTATACTGCTACAGGTACTGGTTAGTTGGCAAATAAATATAGTACATACCTACTTTGTTTAACATAATGAAGCGAGATACATGAGGGAGCAAGTGAGCAGCGAGCAGTGCAGCGCTCGCGATCGCGATTGGAGCGGATGCGTCGGAACGAGAGCTCGACACCGTTACCTGCGCTCGCGATGCGCTCGATACAACATTTCTGACTCATCCTAGGTTTAATTGCCCACGAAACGACTCACCACTCAAGTTATTGAGGTGCCGCTCTAATCTGAGGCCATATAAATGCACTTTGGCCCCTAACTACTCCTGCATACACATAATCGTATACTAGTAGTAGAGAGATTAATATGTGCGGTCTCTACATTTTAAAATAACGTACAAAACACTCGATATCACAAAATGCATATAGCAACACACGAAATGTGCTGATATTCGGGTGGCGGACTCGCCGACCGACGCGACGACCCCTCCACCGTAACCACGTTTCGATCGGAGCGACCGATAAGGTCAGTCTTTATCGCGCAGTAACTCCGATTTAGCACTTTTTTCGTTACCGTGAAACGAGAAGTTAACACTGTCTTTTTGTTTGTACGCTTTGTTTAGTTTCGCAGAAGGCAGCTCGTTATCTACGGGTGCAACCGTTGCGGGCAGGGGAGGGGGGAGTGCGGGTTTGATGTTTTCCCCTTTACAAAATTCCTGCAGCCAACGTTCCGAGTTGTACGACGGTCCCTCGCCCCCCAATTCCGCCGGGAGAATGTCGAGGGGGAGAGAGTCGTGCAAGGTCGACAGATTGTTGCCGTGCAGCACTATGCGTTCCCGCGTTTTTGCTTTCAAATACGGTTTGACGACCGCCAACGCTGTCTCCACGTACCACGGCTGCCCGATGAAGTGAATGCTCTTGAACCGTACCGGCATACAATCCTGCAGGCAGTCGATCATCATCTTCAACACCTTTGCCTGCAGGCTGCATGATTGTTTAAAAGTAAACTCGGTCCAGTCGACGATGATCACGTATCCATTAGCTTGGTTCTGGACGTCTTCGAGGGTTTTCTCTAAAGTGAGCAGAAGTGCCCTGTAGACAGAGAGCAGTGGACAGGCGTGGGGGAGCCAGTTGGAGGCGAACATCAGCAGCACGCAGCGACCGCGGCGGTCGCGCTCGGCGAGCACACCGGGCAGCCCGTCCGCCAGCGCTCGCAGCACGCCGCCATCCGCCGCTGCCCACAGGTCAGGGTGCTCACGCCGGTGCTGGTGGTATTGCACCAGCAGCTCGAAGCTCTGCTGTACGTCGTGCTTGCGCGCGTACAGGAATCGCCGCAGAAAGTTGTCGTCTTGACATCTGCTCTTGTCGCGCAGCGCGAGGTTGAGGCTGGAATCAACCGCCTCCTTGAGTCCGACGAGCGCTCGCTGCCGGTCGCCGTCTGTAAGTCGTTTCCTGGCGATATCACAGAGGCGCTCGTTCTGCATCTGGTGCAGCTTCCAGTCGTACTCCGCGTACTCGTTCATGTCTGGTTTGTGTGTGAGTCATGCGTAGCGAGGAAGTAGCGTGCGGGTGCGCGCGCGCCGCCTGCGTCTCGGGGCCGACTGCGCGCGGTGTGCGCGCGGCGCACGGCCGCCATCGCTGCCCGTTCATTAAACCGTATAGTGGTTGTTTGGAACAGGCGAGTGACTTGATCAAGTTAGACAATTTCAATTAAATACAGAAATGCGTTAATACAAACTATTCTTAATTGTATCTTAAACGGAATACACAATAGCGCTCTACCATTCTTTAGTTCTGTGGCCTTCTCTCAGTGACAACTTTTTGTAAAAATTATAGCTATAAGCCAACCTACACATGGGGCACGCGACACAGACACAATAAGAATCTGAAGTGGGATCCTTGCTTGCATCAGTATAAACATAACAGACTGAAATTATTGTTTTAGTAAGTACGCTGACGATTAAAACACTTTTCTACACATAAGGTCGTGTTCTGACATCTATATATCTTATAACTTTTATGAAAAAATTATATAGTAAACGGGTTTTATATTTTTATCATATAAGTATTCAGTCTTATATGATTGAATTTTTTGACTACGGAATTCAAAAAAATAGGGTTAGCTCTAAATTGCTCCAAATGTGAATATCATATCCCAGAATCTTCAATCCCTGTAAGTGAAATAGTAAATATTTTCAACCAAGTTGCTCCAGGTTTCAGGGCGCCTTTTAGGGTCTTTAATTCTTGATCGCTGTCAAGTGTCGCAGTGTGCAGAAAAAAAAACAATATTTTCTTTCAATATCACACAGACTACTCAAAATTAATACTCTTATTTCGGCTTTCTTAATACGATACTGCCTTTTCATCCCAAAATTTATGTATAATTTAAGGTATTTAGAGGCAAATAGTATGCTAGACTATCCTATTTCTTCTGCAGAGCGTACTTGTCTCTTTGCGGTATCACGTTGGGATATACCATCTAAAAAAATTGGCAACCTTTTAGACAACGTTATTTTTCGTTTGGCTATTTCTTTGCGCTTGATATAAAAACCTTGACAGAGGGTTGCATATTTGTGCAAGTACACCTAGCGATTTAAAATTATTTTTAGAAATATCAAAACGTCTAGTTGATGTGACATGTGACTAGAATGCTGGCACTTATTTTGGTCAACAAGTGAGCATTGCTATTCAACGTGGCAATGCAGCCAACATTCCTGGAACTTTCCCTTCTACTGGGGGTTTATTATTAGTGTTTATACCTATGAATGTTTTTTTTTCCTTTGCTTCTGTGTTTTAATAAAATACATATCTACTCGTATAATTTGTTTTATTTAGAAAACTAACGCGTTTGATTCATATTGTTTCATTTGTTTTGTAAATCAATAACAAATTTACGCGTCACCTGGCTAAAATATGGAGTATTTTATCCAGATAGGATACATAACCTCGGAAATAAAGACACCTCGGAACAATTTTGTAAATATAATTGTAATATCCGTGTTTTGTGAAATTAATATTGAACCTGCAAAAACTAAAGTTAAAGCAAGTTATGGCCAAAAAATTTAACAAAATTCCCTCTTTCAATGATATTGATATGACTATTGTCTTGTTATTTTTTTATAACGTTATTTATATAGAAAGTAAATTTCATAGCACCCAAACATATTTAATTAAAACGACTATAGAATTTACATTGATGCTAAAAATTTGTAAAATTTTGTGTCAAGGGTATAAGTAAAAGTATTAAAGACTAACGATTAGTGGCAAGTTTATTAATTGTTTCGAGTAGCTTTTGTACTCTAAACGAGACATAACTGCCAAGCCGAAGCGAGTTATAAATAAAAGAAAAAACTGAAGGTTGGCAGTATACCGGTCAATTGGCTGGCTGGTTTGTGCAGTGACGTAGCCTGTTAGACTGAGACGCAGCTACACAAATGAGAGAGAAAATAAAACACTTTGTAACCATTATTCTATGAAGCCTTATACGTATAACGTATAAACGGATGGCCAAAAATCGAATGGCGTCTGTACTTTGTTTTATACAAATCGTAACCGTAAATGTTAGCTATAGTTTGTGCTTGTGCTGCAGTAAGAAATAGATGACATATCACCTTACTGGAAGATATAAGTTTTAGAATAATAATAAAACAATTCATGATTTTGAGACCGCGCTAGCAAGAATAATTATTTAACCAAATACAGATCAAATATAAAAGAAATACAGCAGCAACCACTAACCTCTTATTTTTGTAATTTTATACTGAAAAGGATTCAGTGTATCAACGTCTAGGTGTATCTTAAAATTGCTTTAATAACTACAAAGAGAAAGTATAGACATTTGAGATTGTGGATAAGATATCCTTGGAATTAAAGACATCAACGCGCCACTTTTCGAAATTCCCACGCGAGTATTTTGAGTCAGACTTACACGGGTATTGTCTTAATGTAGTTTCACTTTCTTATGTTTTAAGTTATACAAATAATGGCGTTTAAAATGAATCACGAAATATGACACACAAAGAAAGTTTCTCCAAAAATGCTAACAAAAGACATACACGCGCTACTCAGAAACACAGGCTTTTAAAATTTGACCGAAGCCAATTAAAGGAATTACGGAGGCCATTGACCTGTTAAAAAAATGGCCAGTGTACTGCATAGCATGGTCATTGACCCCTTGCAGTGTAGTGACTAGGCTGCCTACCTGATGTGGAGTAAAAATAGACGCTATTGTTGCACCAAGTTATCTTAGCAGGTGAGGAAACTGTAGAACTAAATATTTCTATAGACTGTTGCCAATTCTCTATAGAAAATACGATAGTGGCTTCATTTTGTAAAAGCATAAGTAGATTGTTTCAGATGCCTAAGATGGACCGATATTAACGCATGTTTGTAAATTACTATACTGCGAATACAGGATGCTGAATTTTTAATCAGCTAATTCTGAATCAGTACCTATGAGATTGTAAAAGATGTTTTAAATTATACTACTACATATATGCAGCAGGGGTTTTTAAATTATATGCCAAGATTGGATCCTTAACATATATTATTAAAAAGACAGCTCTACTAAGAAGTTTTTCACTGAAAGAAGTGAAAAACACATTGAAGAATTTGATATGTCTACCCAATATCCATTTTTTTCCTTCTTGAATAACTACGAGTTAGTTCAACCAGTATATATCTATAGCTTGCAGGCAAAATCTTTTTTGGCAACGTTAAGTATCCAATATAATAATAATATGCTCAGTTACACTGGTGGTGATGTCACCAGCTTAGACTTCGATAAAGTTGTAGATATGAATAAAACTAACATTTTCCAATTCTGTTGTCACCGCTAAAAGACCTGCCACAACTGAATAATAGGTATATTGAGTTGTGGAATATCGTTTTTGTGTCAAAAGCAAAATTCCTTAAATTCAGCTAACGCAATGTTTCCATCGATTAATCACAAAGATAAGTCCGATAAGTGAGAACGATAACAGCACTATCAGCTAGATCGATAGTGTAGAAACTTGTTATCTAAAAGAATATGACAGAAAAATTCAAGGGCCAATCCCTATGTATTTTCTCGCCAATGCTAACGATATACCAAGACAAAAGGTTGTTAATCGTAATTTATCACTTAAACAGATAATACGGTCTACGAATCATTTTTTTTTTGTATTGTATTGTAAAATATATTTATATATACGTCGAGATCCCATTTAACCAATTTATGAGTGAGATTAAAATGAGATCAAATTCTCATTTTAATCTCACTCATAAACAGCTTCTTGTTTGTCCAATAAACTTTACAGAGTTATACAAAATTTCATCTGAATATCTGCACTGTTTAAAGCCAATAGGGATCATCTGACATAGCTTCGTTTACAAACAATCATTGTACCAATCAAGCAAGGTACCTACAACCAGGTGAACATTTTAGATGGTCCATGGGCAAGAACATTATACAGGGATATTGGTTAGGGGTATAAAGGCGGACACTATATTCATCCGAGGGAATGCCTTTAATTATGACAACCCTGAATACAAGAAAAAACAACTCTTCCAAATAAAAAAGTTTTTCCTTAGAATAAGTATAGAAACCCCCTTTCAGCTTAGTACACCTCTAACTGATAATATATGATCGTATATGATCATTACCTCTTTATATTTGCGCTTAACTTTTGAAATAATAAAATTGTCAGTAATTAATTGATATAATTACTCATAATACTAGTATGTACGATTTTTCCGCAATTTTACCTTGAAATTGAATGTGTGCGTGTTAATACATGTGAATAAATACAGCACGTATGAAGCAATTTATAAATGTTTTTGTAAATCGAGCTCCATCATAACATTTTTTACAAAACCTACCTCATACATACATCAACTATAAAAATGAGTTAGAAGCTTTAGGACTGTACATTTCAATATTACCGTAGACTCAATACAGAAGAATAGACTGATTTACTTTAAGCCTAAATAAATAGAAAATACATTAAATAAGATTTAACATATCTTTATATCAATAAAAAAATAGTTTAAAGAAAGAAATTGAGTGGCACACACACCTGAAGAGACGGAAAATTCAATATTTAAAGACTCTTTATCGTAAGCCACAAAAGTGTTGATTAAATACTCGTATGTACAAGCAATAACAGCATTAAAAATAAATTATAAATCTGACAAGCATTATCAAAAACAATAACAAATGCAACGTATAAGCCTTTTGTGCCTGTTTTCTGTTGCATTTATTATCTGATGTTCTATTTTTTTGTGGCGTCTATCAAGTGTTTTAGAATTGTTATTGTGTGTAAAAGGTTAGTGACAGAAAATACGAAAGAGTGTAATAATACGACAGAAACGGCGAAATAATCTCTGTTATTTATAGAATTTATTGGTTAAATCGATTACCATTTACACATTTACCATCAAGTTGTTACTCGTATACTCGTAATGGTTTAGATCCAGGTAAAAATCAGATGCGTACCTTTTTCCAAACTTTTAACTAGAACAGAGCAAGTTTTTTGGCAATATGGGAAAACAATACGGTCACTCAAATTCCAACTATTTAAGATCTTTAAAATCAGTAGGTATAACAATGTAATAAGTAAACATTAAAATACCAAATAATAATCTTTCGCCATTGTCGATCAATTTTTATCAAACATAGCTAAGAACACCGGCTGAGAGCTGGCTCATTCCTTAATCAAAGCATTTCAGTTTTAATTCAACGCGCCAGCGTTCTTGCCCCCGGTAGCATCGATGAGTTTAGTTCAATGTTTATTAAGAAAATCATAGTACTAGGACCCCATGGACCAAAAGTTTCTTCGCCAATAGGTAGGAAAATATATTCTCCTGAAAGATACTTATATTTCCGCTGCTTGGCATTGTCAGCAGCCTCCGTCACGGCTCCAGCCCTTAAGACAGTTCCACTGAGGCGATAAGGTGGTAACGTATCAACACAAGTTGCGTCCCATACGAGAGCTCTACCCCGCTCCCAGATAATCAAATTCAAGCCGGCGCTTGCTATCATCATTATTCCAACCGGTCCCAGCACCGATGGAAAGTAGATAGAGGCAAGCATTGATGATGTCGTTGATGGAGCCAAATAGCCTTTGTTTTTATAGAAAGCTTATCTTCTCTTTTAAAGTAAAAACGATCAAATATCTCGCGTAAGAACAATAGTCTCTAGATACATCGCAGCTAGAAACATCAAACTAACTTTAGGAAAATGTGGAAATGTAAGAAGGTATTTTTTTTTAATCATGTTGCCATTGTAACAATAGATACTTATAATGATCTATTAATATCCATTTTTATTCTATATTAAATATCATACATACAGTCTATGTTGCGGTAAAATATTTATCATGTTCGTATAACATGTATGTATGTATGTATCATAATTTTCATACAGTTCTATTGCGTCTAATGTAAATAAGCTATTTTTGAAGAGATCTCTATTTTTATACCCAGAGATCTTATTGATGTAGTCGAGATATAAAGAATAAGAAGTCTGATGACGACAATTGGTATGCGGACTAACAAAACAAAAAATTTAAGAATTGCTAATATTACTCTTAGTGCTTTATGAAGATCGTCTGTGAAATAGCCCAGACTAGACTAGGCTGCTCTCATTAGCAACTTTGCAAGTTGGTTGGTAATCTAAGCATTGATAGGAATTCACGATATGCAAAGCGGATAGATAATAAACTGTGTGAACTAGTGCATAACAAAACAGTCAATAGCGACTGCATGCGAACAGCATACGAATTAACGACCCGTGAAAATTTGTTCGTGTAAAAACAGGAATATTAAAATTTTGCACAGCGACACGATTACATATCCGCTCGTTCACTTTTAGATCACTTCACACGAATGAAAAATTGATTTCATCAAAATGCTCGGTGAAACTATTTCAAAATTATTTTTTATAGATTGATTTGATTTTGAGGGTGGGTTTATATTTATAGTTACTAAGGAGCAATTGGCCTTAATCACTCAGAATAAATTAACACCCAATCAAGTAACTTCCGCTAAATCAAGTCTAAGCTACACTTTATTAATTCGCAGAATAAAACTTTCTTATGTGATAGAAAAGTAGGTGACAATTCTTGTCTGTCCTGGTAAGATTTTCACTGCCATTTTCACTTTGCTGGACGGCATTTTGCAAATAATATCGGATACTTATACTTACATCATCTGTATGTCAATGATCTAAGCTATACATACACGAGAAGAGTAGATGCAAAAGAAAAAAATACTTTTATCATTACTTGTATAAATTACTCATATAATAAGGAACCTAAATTGCCGAGTAAATGAGTAGAATCTAGTTTAAATAATTGCAAATTTCCAAATAGTATTATATCTTGTAACATACCATAATGATGCAGATAACTCTATTCTAGTTTTTAATGTGCTCTAAATAACAATTTATTATCTAACCAAACTAGTGATTAGCTGTACCAATAAATTTCACCTGTCAGTGGTATAATGTACGAGCTTAGAATGTAATAAGTTGTCTGATTAAATTAATTATAATCAGTTGCAAAAATGCATGCAAATGCAGTCATACCTCCCGTGAAACGGAGAGAAAGCGTGTTTATTCGACCAGTGCAGGCTTGATGCACTCTTCAATACCATCGATTAGACACATCAATGCAACTGCGTGAATAATGAAAGTAACCATTATTTTTTATTACCAGAAAAAGTGCTATTTTATTATTCTATCACGATGTTGTTGCAAGGCGCGTCATCGCTAATGACCCGCGCCGTAGAGCGTCTGGCAAAATCAGACTCGACTGCGTGACAACAACCTACTCGTAGTACCTATGGAAATTGTCATTAAAACATAATTTTACCGACATACAGGGAAATGATATGTCATATTATAATTACTGGAGACGCTAATATGTTCATCTGAATGTACTTGCATTAAAGTCACAAGTTCTGAACCAATTTTGAAAAATGGAAAATCGTTAACTAGTATGTGTAAGTATACAGGAAATTAGTTTTCAAGAATTTAGTTAACAAACTCATTTTGTCAAGTGGAGAATATTTTTTGGGAAATATAACTCATATATTTGTTTTTATTGTTATAGAGAAGACTCTATCACTATATAAATAAATATATGCGTTTTATCAGTCATGTGACAAAGAGGTCAATGAGAATGGTGGTAAGTGATAGTGGCGGGAGGACGCGACTTAAGATGTAAAGACGTGGATGAGTTGTGTGATGTGCGAAATAGGAGTGAATTAAGAGATGCCGGCCGGTAGAGTAGAATAGATATATTATGCTTTGCCGAACCCACGTAGAAGGACAAGATGATGATGATGATGATGGTCATAGTTAAAACATACTCGTACATCTTATATTGTTGGTACATTTGAAACTTGCCTAGCCATTTTTACTTACCGCGATAAGCTATCTAGGCACGAGTAGATACAATTTTATACAGATTTATTACAACAGAGTTCCCTATACTTACAAGCCATTTGACTGGCATATTTTTTGCAAGATCACCTAATGCGATCACGTTCTATAATATAAATTCTCGCAGGGTATTATTATGTTGGTCGTTTAGCGTATAAAAAGTGGCCTCACCGGGGAAGGCGGTCCGGCCGGTTCTGGTCCAGATAAATGTGACTAAGTGACTTTATCCAGTCATATACGAGCTTTCCACTACCTACTGAAGATATGGAGGTAGGTATAGGTGCGTCTTGGAAACAGCGAAACGAATAAAGATAAAAAGATAACTGGCGCAACGAAAACGTATGTGAACGTATGATAAATACTACATGGCGAGATGTTTGTAACAATAATCCACTTATAACCGCTGAACCATATATACTCGTAATATCGCTAACACAAATATTTTTTTAGTTTTATAATCATTTGTTGGTGACCGTGTGAGCAAAGCGTCCATAAAATATCTTTCAACTATCTGTATGTATACATTTATGTTTGGGTTTTAGCATTCACGCACAGGCCGTAGTTTTAAATCTTGACAAAACATGGTATACTTCAACAGCAGCGCTTGACGCTTGCTTGTTTGGTTCGACAAATTTTTAGCTGTCGGGTATTATATTGATTATGTAAGTGTTTCTCCTGAAAAATATGAGAATGTTAGCTACGACGTCATTTATTTACCGATAGATATTGTTAATTTTTGAAAGAAACTTGCTAACCCAAACTTAAATAAGAATTCTGTATATTAACTGTTTTTTGTCAAGTTACAAAACATTGTTTTCGTGAGGTCAAAAGTTCGCAACGCAAAATCAAGAATGTATTTAGTGAAACTCCATTTATTTAGGTCTTCTGAATGTCTCTGTGTGCTTTATATCCGAATAAAACACTCATTCATATCAGTCGAACTCACAATCAAAAGCTAATGAAACAGAGAAGTGTCTAACTTATACCAATATAAGTTTCCCATTTTCCAAAGGATTGGAATGAAGCATAAAAAAAATAATAGCTTATTCATTTTTTTCTTCAATTATTTACAATTAATGCTCATAAAGACACCCAATTTTTAGCTCTTCGACTAAAATATGGAAGAAAAGTGATGCCGTAATTACGTGACGAGACACGGAACATCGACCGTCAGACGTACACCTCTCTCTTTATTTCTTGTTATGTTTGTTCGTTCATTACGTTGATCTTCGTGTTTTATTTTTAGCTGACTCATAAAATCAGGTTACGTTTTGAAATGATACGCGCTAAAAAAGTTTATTGACTATGTAACTACCTTCATAATTTTTGTGTACCTACCTGCATAAATTTGAAAGAGTATCGTGTAATTTTCGTATTTATATGTAAACTCTATGTTGTTTGTGTTTGCCTGGTAAGTTATATCTATCTATCTACCAATGTGTATATAATAAATATAAAACAAAAATTATCTACATATTTCCTGATAAAACGGCTTTGAACGAACACTTCTAAATCTGAATTGGACAACGTAAAAAATACTAATTGTGCTTAGTCATGCTCAATCTATTTAGCCAATAAAATTCAATAATTGGATTTTGGTTGATAGATACTCACTAAACTATTGGCCAGCTGTATAGTACCTATTGAGTATAACTGCCTGTTGCCGTCAGGCTTTCATGTTCAGTACAAAAAGCAGTTGAAATAAGGTTGAATTTACCAAATTTGATGGTGTTCAAGGATTCCACAATTCGCCTAAAGCAGCTAATTTGGTAGACACACGGATGGTTTTGTAGTTTGTGCGCTTCCACGAGGGCCGTAAACCCGAAAGCGTAACGCGTTTCACAGGAAGGTAATTATTACGAAGTAATTGTATCGAAACATATAAAAGATATATAAATTGCAATAAATTGCACTCGTTTGTGCGGTGAATGGTCCAAGGCGAATTATTATGACGTACCTAACTTTAAAAAAGGTTTTTATGTCTTTGCTTTAGACTATCGAGCAAGGAGGAGGTAAGTAAGGAGGTTGGCAAATTATTAATTTTAATTGCTGAATCTTGTAGAGATATGAGTAGGTATTACTTTTGTTTTCACTCGCTATTATGCAAAGAATTGGATGTAAACACAACGTAATTTCTAAACTTATTGCACTTTTTATTTTTAAGGTCATTAATTTTGAAAAAAAATTTTTAAATGTTTTAAAGCGGCCTTAAAGTCACCTGTCTCTTTTGTTAGTGTTAAAGTGTTTTACCATGGTTTTACCTAAAAAAAATATATTCGAGTCTAGTGCTTAGGGAACCGGTATATGTTGTCACTTTTCTACTGTAGTGTATATTTGTTCTATAAAAATCATTAGTGAATCGAAATAAGACACTTAATTGATAGATGCTGGTCCAACATAGTTTTTGTGCCTGAAGTTTTCCGATACTTCCACGCGAACTAAAGCGCGAGCCAGATGTCGATTGCCTATCGAAGCGATTGCCACACGAACGTTAGCCGGTTTCAAATAATTAAAGGAAAAATAGAAAACCAGCTTGTTTAAAAATGTCGAACGTATTTTCATAGTTATCAGAGTATGTCGTAATAATTGTGTTAGTACAAAAACTTGTGCGCCACGCTTTGTGCCGCCGCCGCACTTCCCATTTCCATCCGCATCGGTATCGGCAACATTATCAAGTTTTTCATATTTCCAGAGCGAAAATTAAACGCGTTCGTTTTCATGCATGTCTTCTGGTTTTGATAGAATATTATTTGCCGTGTTATACCTATCTACGTGCATCAATGTTGCGTAATGCATCAATTTCTAATGGAATCGAAAAATGTAACGAAATCTGCTATTACACAACTGCCATCGTAACAATGTCATAGCGGAGCACCAGATGGCGCCTTCAGTTTCCATGTAGCAACTGAAGAAAAAAGCCTTCGACGGTATCTTTGGTTTCCGTTTGATTTTATTTGATTGTATCGCAAGAGTATTGTGTTGTAAGAGGTCTGTTCGACAATGGAGAACGTTAGTGACGTCGTTCGGTGGAGCGAGCGGTGAGGCGATGTTGCGCGCCGTGGCCGCAGAGGGGCGCCGTCGGCGGCCGGCGCGGCGCACCAACACACCGTGAACATTGACCAAGCACGCACTGCGCTCCGACAACTTGCCGCAACATTCTTAGCGTAAAAGTTAACGTGGATGGTTTACTCTATGTAATTTGCGATGTTTGAGTTGATACTAAGTTTTCCCTTCGATAGACATGGTGCGAACGACTTTATATTGAATTCGAACTACGACTGTGCTGTTTTCGATGTGTTTTGCTAATGTTTCGACGATGTCTGCGCTAAATTCGAATGTGTTTGGGATAATCGTGCATTATACAATTAGTGAGTACCATATCTAACTTATTTACACTGTTACCTAGGTACAACCTAAAATATTTTTTACAGTCTGTGCTTAGTAACTTACAACAAGGTATAAGGCTTTGGATATCGACGAGAATAAATGTTTTATCTACTTAGACGTTGATTACTACTTACTTCCGTTGGTGTACAAAAACAAGTGAACTTATATTAACCAAGCACAAACTTTACGTTAGTGATATATAGGTACGTCATAGTTTGAAAACATAACGTTTACATACAAAATTTGGGCACAATTTAGAGAGTCTCAGAAAAAAGGACTATTAGATATGTATATTTAATTTGGTTAGAAACAGAAAACAATAGTAATAATATGAAGGCAAATATAGGTACACAATTCTAGCTCTAACCCTACACAATTTTATTGTACACTCGGCTCTCGACCTTTCATAAAATTAATTGTGAAAAATCACGTACATCGGTGTTCATAATAGGTATACATTTTAGTTTCACATACACACATACCAAGGTAGTATGTGATATATACACATTAGGTTTGCATGTGTTGTTAATACTAAGAGAGGTACTAGCAGTGTGTACAAAGATTTCAGTGAGGCGGCCGTGAGGCCTTGAGTTTAATCTGACACGTTTCAAATTGGCTCATAAAACCATACAAATTCAATAAAAAATCAACCTAATAGTGGAAAGCGTGAAGAATAGAGGTAAGGTTTTTAAAGTATAGCTGATTTTATTAATGTTTTTCGTGACGTTTATTTCGCATTCAATCTCCAAGCGATCAGCGATAACAATCGCCATTGAATAGCTTGCCAAAGTAGTTTCTAGAAAAACATACTTATTAGATTCAAACACAATTTTAATGGGATTTTCACATAATGTAAATTTTCTTATTCTAATATAACTTAAATAAATAATTTTGAAATTTAAATGCTAGATTAAACTTCTCGTTAAAGTTTGCGTGACGTTGTTTTCGTCATATACTAGAGACTCAGCTGAATATGCTGAATCTGTAAAAGCTATAATACTTTCTTATATAGCGTGCTACGAAAGGAAAGGTTTTTTTGTCTATATAACATGTATAGCTATAATTTGGCATACACGTAAGTATCTAGAAGTAGGCAAGGCAGAATACCCACCAGCAATGCAGTGATTTGGTAACCCTCTGCCACAGTTTTGGCATCGTATCGATTCAACCTCAGTGATATCTCGGTATCACCTAACTACCAGTTTACCAAACTATACTAGCAAATCTTGTACAGGGTGTAGCATAATGTTTAATAGTATATGGTTATTATTGTAGAGTCACCCTTACATTTTTCATAACAAATGAGTGCGATTCGTGCAAGTACCTTTATTAAGTAACTATTTTTTAAACAATCTGTCATGTTAACAGTGACGTACGACGACCTACGAAAAAATTTAAAAGTTATATCGGTTGTACTCGTAGTCATGTAAATAATGATAATAGATAATTTTTCTTAAAAATATATTATAAAGCAGCAAAATAGCTTTAGCATCGCAAAATCTTTTTTTCTTCAGGCAGTCTTCTGGCATCTTTATGTTATGGGAGAAGTTTTAAAACCTAAAATACGTGAAGTAAGTTCAGTGTACCTGCATATATACCAGTTCTGAGTTAGTACTTAGGCAGAGAGAGGTAGATAGGTATCTACAGCTGCGGAAAGTTGAACGACATTTCGAAATCACGGCAGCCTGCACTAAACTGGATACATTGACACCTGTCCCAGCCACTACGTAACAACTCTAACAAATGCCACGGCTGTAATTTAGGTACTTGTTTAGAAGAAAATCATAAAAATATTATAAATATAGACAAATCGGGATAGTTAATGTTTAGCGTGGAGTGGCCACAATCATACAACCGAAAGTGTCTTACAGACTGGACAAAACGCCTCAGAATTAAAGAAGGTCTAAGTTTACAAGAAAAAAGTTTAGGTTTTTGTATCGGTAGAAATACCTACTCCAGAGCCAACTTACGAGATAATTGGGTATTTATATGAAACTTTGCAATCCTGTAATATCCTCTAGTTCTTGGAAATATTTATAGGTACATAAGCAATAATTTAACAAAAAATCGGGTGCGTGAAGTTGTCCGGATATCTTTACTTTACACTTGTATCAATATAGGAAATTTAAATTGTGTTAGGAAACGGTTTTATCGATAAATTATCTCTTTTCAGTAATTTGCGTAGCACCTACGCATTTATCAATTCAATATCTTAAGGTTAGCTTTATAAAGGTCTGTAGTAATCAAAACGAGTAAATAATAAACGCCAGTATTCCGTAATTTATCATGCACCACGGACTCGAAATTTGCAATCAAAGTTGCAAACTTGGAAATAAATCATAGTCTCTCATGCATCTAGCTCCGTGGAGTTTAGTGATGTATATGTTTTAAGGTCCCGTACGTTTGTCTGAGAGTAAAACGTAAGTCTTATAATGGTGGGTCCCAAGTAACGTAGAGAGATGATTGTATTGCCATATTTTAAACCTGTAGACAATGTTCGAAACCGAATAATAATTGTTCTGAGCAAATTCAGTCAATATTTTTTAAATATATTGGTCTAAAGGAAAACTAAGACTAGATTAGGGGTGCTGTGCTTAAGATGACACACCTGCGGTATTTTTTAAATAATTCGCGGTATAGGTAAACCCGTGACGTTTACAAAACTTCAGTATGGCGAACAGTGAAAGCACACCGCAAAGTAATGAACGTCTTCGCGATTTTAATGTGAAAAAATTATTGCTATCGCTTTTGTTTGGTAGTGAAAATAAACTAAGGTGAGAATCTTCTGTTTGAACTAATTTTAATTGTAAACGGGGATTATTATACGGCACAAATTTGGATAAAAACCTATTCTTACCTAAAAGGTTTTGCAATGCAATGACATTTGCATTATATTTTTACGATCTATTTGATAAGATGACATACTAGGAATTTTTAGGATTTATTGTATAGTAGGATTAGTAGGGAGGTAATTATTTTGATTTTTCTTTTTTCTATACAGAATGTATGACAATTACAAAAATATATCAACTAGCGGTAGGTACCTAATGAATTATTTAGTCAATTTAGGCCAAAAGAAAATTGGGGGAAGAGTCAATTTTTGTTATAACAAAGATGTGCCTGTATAAGTCGACATACCAATTAAGTGTAAGATGACATAGTGTGTCATCTTACTCTATTGATATGACATCTTACACACTCAAACCTGAGTAAGATTAATGTTTTGTTTTTTAATTTTATTTAGCGTTAATTATTTCAAAACTTTAATTAGGTATATTGTTGATTAAAGTTGCTGATCTGACGTGGCTTCATTTATTTTGAATATCTGTCTTAAACCAAAGAGTATGTCATCCTCCCCTATGATATCAAATGGACATGTATCTTAGCTAAATTTAGGATAGCACAATAGCTTTGTCTACGTCAGGTAAAATAATGTTAAGCTCTGTGTATCTAGGTAGCCTGTCTTATTTATGACATTTGAATAAATGCGCCACAACTTCCTTACTATCATTGTTCATAAATTCATACATTTTAGAAAGGCTTTATTGTTTAATACCAAGGCTGTACCTAAAGCAGACATTTTACAAGTTATGAAATGCGTTGTGTTTTCACGGTCAAAAAAGAGCAAGTACAGACCTATTCCAATTTCGTACACCTGTATAAGAGCTTCATAACTTGTTCATAGTAAAATATGTGCTTTTTGATTCTTCGAAAGTATATGTATATATGAAGTTGCCCGAATACTTACAGGATGACATTAAAGGGTTACATCGGCTTCTCGACCTAACAAGAAGAAAGCTATGCATATATAGCAATAACTATAGATACTAGGAAGTGAAAATACCGAGGCAAGTAACACGCAAAAATAGTTTACTGGCATTATAGAAAAATACATACCTAGCTTATGTGTAACACAATACGGGTGCTTTAAGCAAAATTGAATATATATAATCACCCGCATCGCAATTATCTCTTCTCGAATGTATTGCATTAAAATAAGTACGCATCTATACACTTATGTTTTCATACATTTTAGCCTATTACGAGTACATATATACCTAAATACAAGCGTAATACGGGTGCCAGGATCATACAATTAGGGTGGATACCTAGCATTATTGTTACAGAATTACAATTTTCAGTTCTTATGTAGTTACCTATATCCTAAATAACGGCCTCGTAACACCATGAAAAGATTCTTGTATTGATTAAATCTGTATATGTAACCTTTAGAAATATTAAAATAATTGGTAAACTACTCCTTGTTTAGCAGCAGGCAGTAGGTAAAAACGTAGCTCTCCGTTAATATGAGTTTTTTTTTTAAACAGTTCATGAAGTTACAACAACACATTTTAGTGTTTAACTGTTCACTGATTGTGCGTTCTCGCAACCTGCAGTGTAGGTACCTAATACTTCTTTTGCTATGTTGTGCAACTATGCTATGCAGTGTTGTAATGAAACGTCTAAGCAGGCCGCATTATTGCCTGGCTCAATTTTGTTTAAACGCAAATAATATACAATGGCGGTGAACATGTTCCCACGTCACACATAAGTTTACTACTTTCTGTTTACTTGTTCCCTCTGTAAAGAAAGGCAAGCAACGAATAATACTTAAAATAAATGAAAACCGATTTCAATTTCGCACGCAAAAATCATAGGTACTCAAAGAAAGTTACATAAAAGTTATATTGATTTATAAAACTACTATTTTATCAAATTCGGTCTGAATTTGCTAAAATTTAATTAAGTCCAATTAGAATGAATACCCTTCAGATTAAAAAAAGATTTTTTAAAGGCGGCATACATAAAAAATACTGCGACGAATTGAGAACCTCCTGCTTTTTGGAGTCGATTAATAACGTGAATTTTGATTGTGACTTCAACAATATGGATTGTAGGTACACGTTACTTCACTACTTCACATGTTTTTATATAATTGTGTACCTAATGGTAGCACCTCCGAGGTGCTACCATTAGGTACACAATTATATAAAAACAGATTATAATCCTGATCTCAGTCTCAGCCCAAACTTTCGGAAAGAAATTCATTTTTTTCGCGGTTTATATTATGCACAGAATAAAAAGACATAAAAATATTGCCAGAATAAATTTAATTTGAAATTATGCGAAATGTTTCTAACATAAATATGATTGGATGTATTTTGTGGAATAAACATTTAAAAACGCAATATACAAAATAATTCTAGAATTAGATTATGTACCTACTTTTATTTAGATCATACAAATTAATTAATGATTTTGACGCATTTAGCTTCATCGAGTTAATTACGCCTCTTCTAGCTGTGTCTTGATTTTTAGAAACTAGAACACTAACATGTGTAAAAAAACTGGACAAATTTTACACAATTTGAACAGCTGTGTATTGTGTGTATTCTTTTCAGAACGCTGCGCTAATGCGAATAATTGAAGAAAATGAGCAGGAACTATATCAGAAGAATAGCGGAATTCCACGATGAACACTGCTGCGCGGCTAGTGTCAACGGGAACTTTCGGCGCAGCTCCTCACTGCGGCTGCGCGGGGAGAAGATGGTGCAGCGCTCACCACTTTCCACCAGGAAACTAATCCCAGTAATCACGGAAAATACGCACCAGAAGCAACGCAGCGATGTGCCGCGCCTACTGGAGCCCGGCCATCGCCCGCGGAGCCACGTGAGTACGCCGCCGGTGCCGGCTACAACACTCCATAATTTATTCACAACATTGCCATGACTACTCGAGCCAACACATTAGACGTCATGTCCTAGATTTTCTCATACATCACTGACGTTAAGAACTCGAACTTTTCAAATAATTTAATCCAGTTACATGTTTAATTAGATTACATTTTTCTTTTGTTTTTATTATAATGTCTCAAGAAAGTGGGTAGGAATTTCAAGTGTCATTTTATTTATCGAATTCTTTTTATTCATTTACAGTCATTTAATTCCAATAATGCACCACAAAAACCAAAAAAGTCTTGTCTCAAAAGCCCGGATGGGTGCGTGGATAGGAAACTGAGTATGACAGACTCAGCCAATACTCCACCAGGGTCCCCGGAGGACTTGCCTGATGATGAATCTCTTCATAGCTACGGAAGCGCAGCTACGGCCGCCTCGTTTGACGTGGGCTATGCTCCGTTCAATGGCACCACTTTTAGTGGCAAGTCCATGCGTTATGTGTTACATTGCTCCTCGCACGCCGGCCTCGCAGGTGAGGAGTATCTCACACCCACACAGAGGGCACAGAAGCAAATCAGACGTCTCAAAAACATGCTCTGCCATGCCAAAAAGGACTTGGACAAGAAAGACAGTGAAATATTCCATCTCACCAAAGAAGTTGTTGAACTTAGACTGTACAAAGCATCAATATGTTCACCAGATGAAAAGTCCAACTCCAGTGAAGTAGTAACTATAAGAGAAAATGCTGAAGAGTCACCAACCGACGAGAGGCAGAAAGAGGCTTGCAGAGGCTATGATGTGACTGACAGCCCTCTATTCAAAGACCAAACTCCTACCCGGTGTCGCAATGAAATGCAAGGTTCCTTTACTGATTCGGGGCACTTCGATGATCTCACAAATTCTTCGCTACATTCCAAAGAGTCAGTTCATATGTTGACACATGAGGCTAGTTGTATGACTGAGTTGGGTGACTTTGATGAGGAGCGCCGGAGTTTAATAGCTTACTATGAGAAGAAAATTGAGGATGTAATCAGGGCTCACGTGGGTGAGACTCAGGAGATGAAAAAGGCTCATAATGACAAAGTGGAAGCATTACTTCAGAAATTAGCAGATGTGAATACTCGATATTGTGAGTTGTTGCCAAACTATGAGCAAGCAAAGGAAAGGATCCACTCCCTGGAGAAGCAGCTGGAAGAAGCGAGCAAACAACTGCAAGATGAAGAGAACAAGCACAAAACCGTTTACTTGCAAATGTACAACAAGGGAGTTGAGGCTGCCAAGTTTGAGTTGGATAAGGTATGCATTTTGTACATTATTGTTATCCCCTAATTTCTAGGCAAGTAAAAAAAGATAATCACTTCAGAATTTCCTTCATTGTCCCATTTTTGCTAACTTTCAATAGTTATCAAAAAAAATCTACACATAATTTTATACCTATATTTTTATTTAGTGTGAGTTGATCTCAATTATATTGTCTTTATAAGGTGTCTCTGAAGCTGTAGTACAGAAACTTATTGTTTTTTATTCCTTCTGGTTTGTAGTTTTTAACAATATTTAAAAATAGTGTATAAACTCGTACTTACCAGTTTTGTAATAGTTAATTTTTGTATATTTTAAGGAACAAACACAAGCACCCTTGTGTATGAATTAACTCTTTACTGCAGATATTGATTTAATAATCTTTCTTCTAGTGTCACAAGTGTACTGTGGATTAATAATTCCTTACTAATGCTCATTGCATTCTCATATTGAGTATTTTACTAAAGTATAAGAAGATCCCACTTTAGCATGACTACTCTATGAGTAAATTATAATATCTTTAATAAGACTGTCCATAAACAATCTTATACATATAGAAAACTACTATGAAAGTACTAAGAAAGGTGTTGATTTTCATGCAGCAGCTCAGGTTTAATCAAAGATTTCTATACATTAAAGATTTCTAGTATATTTTTCTATGGGTGTAATAAATGTTTTTATGACACTATTATGATAGTTTTATCAGGTGGTCCATGCTAGGGTTATTCGCGAGGCGCATAGTAATCTAAAAAACATAAATATGATTATAACCACCTAATGTGCTAGTTATACATTTGTAATCCCATAAATGTTGAGTATGTCTTGGATCATGAAAACAGTCTTTGTTATTGCTTTGTTTGCGCAAACAATGTAAGGTATTTATGTTGACCTCTATAATCAAGCTAGGTATATACTACGTAGGTATTTCATAAAACGACGACTATTTTCAATGCTAATCTACCTATCATTAATTTTTAATTGCCCAAACTATAGCTTTGTTTTTAACATTGCGAAATTATTAGGTACCATTATGCAGTTGTAACACTTTTCCGATAGCAATGCTAGATAATAATTAATTAATGCTATTAAAGTACTTATTTATGTATGTAGAAGTGATGCCATCAATTTCAGACTGTTTAACTATTTTGTCATTGGCGTAGTAGACAAATTTTATGAATACCTACTGCTACCTTCAGCATACCTAAACGAGAAACGCGTTGAAAATCGAGGTATACTCCTAGGTAAAAATATTTTTGTCCCATTCCTTTGCCGTGGTACCATTACATCGATGTTACCATAGCAAATATTATTTTTGTTAACGGTGGTGGTACAGTCATTGTTCACTCTGTCTAGTCCTACCCTAGGATATAAAATGCGTTTAGTAGGTGGCTAAAGGTTTATTATCATTTTCCAGGAAAGTGAAGCCAGCACGTCCCAAGGGCCGGCCAGCCGCGTATCCGTGGAGGAGCTGTTGGAACAATTGCAGATTACTCAGACCGAGCTCGAGAAAGTCCGAGTACGTCCCAACACACACAAACATACACACGACATAATATACACCACCTTGAAATACACCCGTATCAGCACTTTCGTAATGCGTTTGCTAAGACACGAACACCTCGAAACAATACGAAGAAAATATCATTGCATCATGAAACTGATTACGTGGATGTGTTTCAAAGCGGCCAATTTTGTATCTTTCATTGTGATTTCCAACATACTCTGACTGTTTCTAACATATTTTTCTTTTCTAGTCTCATGTAATAGATGCTGATATTAAACAGTTAACACAGTAAAGGTAGACAACTGCATTAGATGTGACACGCCATTTGAAATTTTGTCGGTAATTCATATCGTACTATTTCTGTCTTCCCTATACATTGTTTCTGAAACTCTTACATTCTAAAAAAACCAATTTCACTTCAAATTTACTCGTTGACCAATCGATGCAGTTCCTTTTGGACTTAGCCAAAAGTAAGTACCTATAAAATTTTTGGGTTATTCAGAAAGAGTATGCTAAGGTGAAATATGGTCACAGTATACCTTGTCATTAACAATATCAAGTAATGAAAGAAGAAGCAAAGATCAACTTACTATAGAAAGGATTTAAGTATTTGAATTAAGTAATTACAAAAAAAAACGGGCACGGTTGTTACGGGCAGTTTTTTTTCTCAGTCTTTTGCCCAAAAAACTAACTCCATTCTTACCACTGCGTCAAAGAAAAAAATGCTCATGGATATGAATAATTTATTCATTGTCATCTTCCAAACTCCAAGAAATAGTACGAATTGATAGTACCCGTGGCGAGTGTTTATGATTTCCCATATTAACCCACGCATTGTACGCCGGTGTAGTGTCGCCGGTAGAGTGTGCATGTAGTGGCGATTAACATTGCTCGCTTTAACGTCTAGTGCTTTACAGGACACGACATTCACAGAGGACCGATCAGCAAAGTCACAAGTACTGCTAAGCGCAAAGGAGGCTGTTTCTTTATGGGTCCTAGGAGCTCGAAAGGTTGGATTTTTATACCGGAAACAGCTGCGCTCACTTCTTTTTTATTCACTTTTTTGTGTATAGTTTTATATTCTAGTCAAGTCACTCGCTGCAGTGGAACGAACGGTATTGTCGGATTCGACTCGCGAAATGCAAATTATATATTTTTTGGCCATGGGGAAAAAGGATATGGTTAACTAAAAACAGGTAGCATAACAAGGAGCAGCCTTATTGCTGATCGTACGTAACGTTGTACTTCTGCAACCTGTAAACATAATCGTCAATCTCATGATTTGTATACCCATGTCCAGAATCGAACACTATACTGTTGTTGATTACTACTTATAGACTTACTTTGACAGTAACTGCCATGTCGATCTCGTTCAACCAATCCAGCTGATATTTTGAACTTGCATACAACTTGGATGACAGTGCAATATAGGTAGGTATAGCATGGAAGTGGTCTTATCAGCACATAATACGAGTATGTGGAAAATAGGCATACTTCATCTACTTGACTTAAATTCATGTAATCTTCGTGTTTATGGTAGGTACTTGAATTCTTGGCAAGTGAATATCCAAGTCATAAAATGTTAATAAAACGAGTAATCTATTGCAAGGTAAAGATGGGTATACTGCGTACATGTAGGTATTTGTATGGTGATTAGCCTACTCTACTCTAACGCAATTTTAAAGAAATAAGCAACTGTAGAGTAGTATTACTACTACAGTTTTACACATATGTAGGTACATAATGTTTGTTGCTTACTACTACTGCGCAATTTTCCTTTTTATTAATTATTTTACGCCAATTGAAACTCCTAAGTTACCTACTTACTTGTCTATATGTAAAGAACAGAGTTGTTCGTGTATTTTACGACATGTGCGCAGCCAAACTTGTTCTTTTATGTTTTTGCTACTTATAACATGAAGACAAATTTGATATTTCAGAGTTATTTCAGCAGATTTACTCTTAAGCCTAGTGTTTTTGCCGTCACTTTTATAACGAATGCTTGACCTTAAACAGTAATCATTTCAAGAGATTGGCTACAGTAGGTAGGTAGGTCGAGATTTCCTGCGGAATTGGAAAAGATCCTTAGCCGATTCATTTGTGTAGTCTGGTAAGATTATACATATTCTAAAGCAACCGTTCGAAATCGGAGCTTCATTTAGCAATTATTATTTCGTTAATTAATTTAGCAATTACGTTTCGTATATACATCCTTTCTGAATCCTTCTACTTTTAGCCTAACAAACAAATGTGCAAAATGCTGTTTTTAACATAAGTTCCGAAAACACGGTACCTATATCAACGACAACAGGATAATCCAAACATTATCTAACCTAGATCTAGTCGCTTACCTGTCAGTAACAAGCACAGCGTACGATAAGCACTAGCGAGTCGAGTCTGACGATTGCATAATAGCCACAATTCGAACAAGTCGCACTAAATAAAAGATTAATCTGAAAGTTCTAAACAATAGCTGTCTATAAAGTCGCAAGAATTTTAGAACTATTCGTTAAGTTAGTGTGGCTTGCCCGAGTCGGGCTCAATACCTGCCGTTTGTTTCCTGTGGCCGCTTCCCACACAGCAGGATCGAAGCTGGCTAACTTCTGTGTCTAGCAAATTATGAACGTCGAAGAATGTTATTATAATATGAACTGGTTACTTGGGTTGTAGACGCGTTACTCGGTTCGTATTGTATGGACCTACATATTTGTCACGGTCTAAATACGGCCGGTGTAACTAGCCTGCATTATTCCGTAAACTTTGGTAATGCATATAACTCGACTAACTTGCTTTCTTACTAAGTAGATTCGATGGCTCGGGTTATTTTATTTAGTAGTTAGAAAGCTTTGCATGAATTATTTTTGAAACAGCCTCTTTTGGTTTTGGGTTCTCGCCTGATTTTTATGCTTAGTTCTAAGATTATATGTACATATTTGTTTATATATGTAGTTGTAACACTAAGGTAGTAGAACCGGTAGCTATTTTTGTACTTATCGTAGATATGAATTATGTACTCGTACCTAAGCACTATTTTATTAACTGTGATTTTTTATACGTACCCATTTGATATTTTTTACATTTAACCTTGTGTTTTATTTTAATAATCGTGTGTTTCTATTGTGATCAAAAGTTCCTAATTAGTCAATTGCTCGTAATAAATACTCACACACATTTTATTGCTCTTTTTCTAGTTACCTAAATTAGTAATATAAAATCTTAAATTTGTCAAGGTCGGTACTGTTTCAATACGCTTTTCGAATTTAATACGATTGTAAAAGACTACGATTAAGTATGCTAGACTTACCAAACAAATAGTAGATATGTGACGAGTTTAAAAATATTGCTATTCTTTTCGCAAACCTCATTACTTAAAGAGATGCGTTAAAACTTTCGCTTTGGTTAAGTGTAGCGTACCCAAATTGTGCTTTACATATAGAAATTTATCCAGCTTGGAATAGCTATCAAATTTGGAAGTATAACTGGGAATCTCAAAAATATATGTAGATATCATGAGGTATAAGCCTTGCACCAAGAGCAGAGATAATTTTTGAGATGTAGATAATTTTTATTATAAGTATTCTAAAATGGAATAAAGATTTCTTTTACAGATTGTTAGTAGGTATGAGAATTACCTTTCAATAGTTTATCAGGCATCAATTAGTAGACTTGTAAATAAGTAAGTAGGTATTGTATATCTGTTCAGTCATACTGGGCGTTCTGATTAGTACTAATCAAGGGATCAAAATACACACTCATCAATACTTTACTATAGAACCAAATCCGAAATCATGTTCCATAGAAGAGTTTAAGTACGTGTATTCCCAACGAGTGTGATTGGTTGTGTTTTTTTAATGTTTTAAATATTCATGGGGAATATCTCATATTTTCATGATTTTAGAATTGCATTAATGAGTATTTGAAAGCAATTAGCAATCAGCATAATATTATAACTTTACAGCACGCTTGGTTTCTAAATAAATCGACAGCCTGTTACGAGTATAACACAGCAATGTTGCATTCCAGGCAATGTACCGTCGAATTGTCGAGTCGCAGAAGGGTAGCAAGTCCCACATCGACCCCGAGGTGACCCTACAGTTCCTCAAGTCTGCCATCTACTACTTCCTCACGGACCCCGAGAACCACCAGGGACACCTCAACGCCATCGAGAACATTCTCGGCTTCACTGACGCTGAGAAAAAGAATATACGGAAAGCGAGGCCGCAATAGCAAGACTGCTGTGAAAGTGTGATAATTATGCTCTTTATATAGATTATTATCGTTTACTTCTTAGATAGATCATTTTTGCGTCCATTGATACTCTAGATAAGCTATTTTAAAACGTGTGCACTTTATATTTAGGCATATAAGACGCAATTAGTTTAAGCATAATAATGCACATAATAAGTTTCTATTTTGTTATTTTTTCGGTGATTGTTCTCTCTTTTTTATACTTGCTAAGTTTTTAACGTTTTTTTTTGTGCTAGGTACATACCTACTGAATTGTGATTTTTATTAGTTTTTAAGAGCCAAAGAAACGAGTTTCCTTTCAGATTGTGCAATTTTTTTTAGAATTGATAGTTGGATATATATATATATATATATATATAACTAATATATATATAAGGAACACATTTCGTCATATAGATATATATATATATATATATATATGACGAAATGTGTTCCTCGAAGATAAAAAAGATAAATGATAGACGTAAGATAAAAAAGTTTGTTTTTACTATTTTATTGAAAAATTGGTATTGATTTCCTAAACTTTGTTTTTTTCTTATTGTTATTTTGCATGCTGGTCAGCATTACACATTTTATTTAGGTTTAGTTAACGTGGGCAGTTAATTGCAATATTGTGTAAAATATAAAAATAGTTTTACAGTGTCATAAAGATTTTCCTTCTTTGTTTAAATTATTTTGAAGATAGTATTTTAATAGGACAGTAATAAATTGTATCGGTTCAGTATTATACCGATGGGTACATTTCATCGCATATGTCTACTATAGTATCGTATCGTGGGTCGTCTGCTTCCCCCCACGGGGGAAGTAGGATACCATCTGAGGTAAAACCTCTTATTGGGGCTGGGCGCAGGGACTCTTGGTCCCCGGGAATCGTCTACTATAGCTATTACTTGATATTTTATCTTCAAAAAAATTTGAATAGTCGTCAGGCACTAACATATAATATATACGACACGTCATCTTGCCACTTAGAAGTTGCATCTGTGATTCATAGTACCTTAAATAATGACATTTCATAGAATGTATTACCATGTTCTACTTCGTATAAAGTTTACTTATTTGGAAGATTTCTATGTAACATCTTGTTCCTCTTAAATTTGAACTTAGCAAAACATTGACTGACAGATTAAACCACTCATCGAGCAAATTTACTTTAAAATAATTAAACAGACTTAGTTTTTCTCGCATAGGAAACTGAAAGTAACGTTACATTCAGTTTCCTTGTGCTGATAAGTTATCTGTGACTTTACAACTAGGGTTATTGTTGATTTGTACTACCGACCTAAATTGAAGTCAATGTTTTGATAAATACAAATATATATTTTTCTTTGTCACAAATCTTCCGACACTTAATTTGCTTATTACTTTTATTGAAGTAAGCATTAAATTGGGAGCAATTAATTGCAAACACATGATTTTGCATCTTATCTTGCCTCTAGATAAAGTTGTTATTACAATATTCAGAAATAAAGTTCAATTTGGGTTCAATGCAAAAATTCTGTGCGCAACCATAAATTTTGTAGGTAGGGGGAATCAGGAAATACTCGTACTACATTTTGTCTACTGTAATAACTACTAAACTATAAGAAATGTCGAGATAGCTTTAAGGCAGCTATTTACATAGCGCGTTGACTGTAACGTCCAATAAATTAAAAGAAAATCTTTTATGTACCTCTACCTAGCAAATAGTATGCAGTAGGTATTCTAGATTTTATCTAAAATATTTTAATTTACTGTATGTTCATCGGTTACATTGACTTTATGGGTAAAAGTATGGACAGAATAGATTGACATCATTTGCTTGCCTTTTGTTTTCATTAAACAGATATTGATCAATGGTTTTTTCAATTCTTATTTTATAAGTAAGGCTGGTTCACCATACAATCATGAAAGGGAAACTATTGTTGTGGTTAATTACCACGACGGATGAGTCACCTTACCGAGTCCATAAAATCAGAAATCCAACTAAGCTGTCTGCTATCAATTGCATTTAACACACTTCTTGCTTCTACGGAGTTATTTTATGAGATATTTGACTATGTTATTCCCACCGCCCACTTCATTATTCCACGTTTGTATATTATCTTTACACACACATGATTATATAATACTTCTTTTTATTAAAACAACTGATAATATTTTTTCCTAGTTGTTCCATAGTAGTTTTTTTTTTGTTTTCTTTCCTTACTTGTTCTATTAATAGACGGATTTGATTCATTTTGAGTCACTTGTTTTATTGATAGACAAAATAGTAGAACAGATGGGAACAACCCGATCTTTACTAGTTTTGCCTATATTATTGTAAAAAGGGAACTAAATATCAAACGATTGTTGTTGCAACTTCACGTTTATTATTACAAAAAAGGTAACCTAATTCATAAAAATATCAAAAATTAAAGCTACCAGAGATTTTAATTAAATACATAGATCCATAAGTCTTATACCTAAGTAACGGTACCAATCATTGAGTACATACCACGATTTATAATAGATGAGGTTAGGTATGTTGAAGAGAACATTTTGGAAGCTTAACAGTATCTGGAAGAACTTACAAAAATATAGGAAGAACGACATTCACTGGTTCACGTATTCACAACCATTACTTGCAAGCTTACAACCTAATAAATCACTAGAAAAATTACTTAGCATGAAAATGCAACTTCATTGTGGAAAATATATTTCTCCTTTTTGGTAAACCAACATTAAAATATCGTTAAAAAGCCTGTATAAAATAGAACAGGCAATCGCAATCAGTCACTTTGGATTGATATTCTCCTTTCTGTATATGGCACTGCTGTATGTTGAGATTCTTGTCAATTAAAATGCATCGGATTGTCATGGATTGCTACAGATTTCCAATCAGTCTTGCTTTGCTTTTGTATCGATAAATAACAAATAGATCGCTGCATCCGGTTCCTTCATCATTCGGCGATTGCGTTCGTTTTGGTTTCTTATAATACTTATCATAACGAACATTTTGTTTTGTACTTATCACCTAAATATATGAGATGCTGCCTTTGTCGATATGTTCGGTTAGTTTCAGTCAAAACTAAACTTAATCTCTTCCCGTGAAGGTTCATTATTGGCTGCTACCGCTTGGAGCCAGTAGCGGCTGATTTGGCTTTCAATGGAGGGAGTGCTCTCTTTGCGTGCGCTGGCGCGGGCCTTTCTCTTCGCCTTGGTGTGTTTGGTGCGTCGGCGGCCCACCTTGGTCTTCATCTCTGCGATTTTGACCGACAGTTGGCTGTCTAATGAGTTCCGGCGCGACTCTACGGAGACGTGTCGTAGACTGATGCTGATCTGCGAGTCTTGTGAGTTACGTCGGTCAGGCGTCGAGCTTAGCGAGTGGTGCGTGTGCGTCGGTAGCACCAGCGCGTCGCGACGACGGACGAAACGAGGTAGAGTCGCCGCCCACGATGATGACAGCTCGCCACTGAAATCAAAATGCAACAGTTATTCAAGTGCTACGAGAACGTCTTCTTCTTGGCAGAATTGAATCCCTACGGTGTAGGTCAGTCCTATACTGTTAGTATAGCTTAAATGATGCAATCCTGTATCGAAGATTTCACAGAAATAGAAATGTTATTGATGTTTCTCATTAAGTATATCTGCGTAGATTTTTATTGATAAAACAATGCTTTTGAAATAGTGACAATATTAATTCAGTAGGTCAGTTATTTTGATTTACAAACCTAACTACGGATTCTGATATAAAATTATTGCGAGCGTAGATCTAAAACTTAGCTATCTCGGTTAAAAAAAATTAGAAAAAGCTGTTAATAAATGCTGACCTTTCGTGCTTCCCGTCCTCATGTGGGTCGAGCGGTTCTGTGTGGTCGAGACAGAGCCCTACGGGGTCGGGCCGCGAGCCGCCTAATGAGATGGAGAGCCGCCCGCGCGCTGCGAACTCGCCTCGCCGCCGGTACGCGCGCGCTATCAGCTCGTGCTTGCGCGCACGACGTGTCACCTCCGCCTCTACGGAGCACCCGCACTTCCTGACCAACAATTATATGATTAAACTTCATATAGGTATATTTACAAAGGTATATTTTTTTGTGCGGTACAGTATATGCACTAAATCTTTCTTGTTACATATTCTGGTACACTACCAATGTGACTTCTTTATAATACTAGTAGCATGTAATGTATTTATTACAAGCAGTAAATCTAGTGAACTAACTTTTTTCTAACTCAGGTTGTTTACCGCATGTCTCTGCCAAAGATTATTAAAATCAGCCAGTGAATATTGTTTTTTTTAGATTTATGTTCGCTTTTTTCCTCGTAAATGTGGTGACGACAAAGAGTTGTTTTATAATGTAGCTACCTGGCGAGGTATCGCCTCCAAGCAGCAGCCGCAGCCGGCGTCCAAGTCCAGGAGGCCATAAGCGCGCCGGCAGCAAAGCAGCACAACAGCCGCAGCTGCAGCACCGACACGGAGGGACGCGCGCCGCCCGCACACGCACCCCCGCCCGACACCGCGCCGCTCTCTTTCAGCGACTCTAGGCGGCAACTGAACACAAATATATTGATTGAATTAATTAATTCATTTCATTAACTAATAACAGTATCGTGATACTAAAGATGCAACAACAAAAAATATATATTATATTTTATACAACGCCTGACTGACTTGTTAATCAAATTTAATCTCGACTTAAAAGCGACATGGAGGGTAATAATTGTCGAATCAACGGTCGTGTCTCGATGAAATCCCTATCTCTACCCTGTTATCTGCCAAAGAAACCAAAATCGTCGACGTCGTTATTGCCGTTAAGAATACTTAGCCTTACACACGATTCGATATATGATCATAATAACGTGATATTGAACGTTTATAAGAAGACCTAGTCGAACACTCCGAATGTCACTTGGATGAGAAAAAGTTTTAAAAACTGCACGAGAATAATTAGAGCTAGTGTGATAAACTGTACCTACTCTAGAATCATATGAATAATTTTACCACACCAGTACATTATTTTCATACAAATCACTTACATGATATTATTCTTGAAAGATTCCTTCCACAGGTCAGCGTTCCTGAACTCGTATATATGGCAGGCGAATGTGACGCATATGAAGACGGCAACCAGTGCGGCCGTCACCGAGCACCGCGTGATTGTCTGGCGGATCTTGTTGGCGGCGCGCGGGGATATCACATCCTTACTGGACACTCGGACCGCTATTAGCGAGAACACACCTGGAACAACACACTGACATTTTAACAATCACCGACAAACAAGTTGAACTAATTAACCATCTAGAAGCGACCGGTTATTCGCCGATTGGAAGAGCAAATGCGCGAAAATACGAGTACAATTCAGGAAGAAGAAAAAAACACGTGTCTAGTAATATAAGAGTGCCATTACCGGACGAGTTTTCCCGCGTTCGCTGAAAAATGGCGTCTCTGTCTGTGTATTTATTGCAAAACTAGTGATACTGCTAGCTGTTGGTGGATTATCACCATTAATCTCTTGTTTATGTGCACAAGTGTGTGCAAGCGATACAAAGACGGATTACCGTGGCTTTAGTGTTCGCGGGAAATCTCCATAGAAACCCTGGTAGTCTCCACCGCTTTACGAGGGTACATGATGTGATGTGACTTTAACTTGATCACGATGTTTTTTTTTCTTCTTCCTCTTGCGAGGTTGGTGGCATTATACGGCTAGTGCATTTGCCATCTTCAAGCCTTCGGTATAATTTTCATTGGTATGACGATTGTTTTCGAACAAGGTTTGTGACGATTATTAGAAAAGTTTGGGAAACGTATATATCGCGAAAAATAGTATAGAACGATTGTGATAGGAAAGGATCAAAAAAACAGTTATGAAATATAATATAGGTACTTAAGATATTTATATAGTTATATTTACATTATGTACAATATTTTTATAGTTCTATGATACTATATCACGATAAAGAAAATATTAATATACAACAGCTAAAGTGTTTTATTATACATATTTTTATCATAGGAAGCACGTTCATGCACAAAATAAATTACTGCAATTCTGCAATTCCATTGAAGAACTTTGTAAAGCATTATTAGTGGAATTAGATTTATCAAACATATCAAATATAGGTGCAACGGTGGACGGTATTTTTATATTCGACTGAGTAATAGTTTCGATTAGAAGCAAAATTATATATGACATAGTTAATGGATCTCTATTAAAGCACAGCCGTTTTGTGATGGAGGGATGTTAAACTCACTCAAAAGTTTTTGATGAGCCACACGACTGTGGCCCATTACAGGTTTTGCAGCTGAACGACTATTAGTAAAAGTTGTCTTTTTGTATGACGTTTGTTGAGGGTGCTGAATATTTGTGATCTTAGAGGATGTTTGTGACTTAGGTACATTGGTACTGGAAACTGAGCTAACAACGTTAGCATAAGACTGATGCCGGGGGAACTAGTTTAGCTGCTTCACCGTAACATATGCTATTTTCGGCCATTGTTATTTTGATACGTTTTTGTCTCGCAAACTCAGGACATGACTTGTTGATTGCAAAATGTGGCGCTGAAAAGAGGCAACATATAATGTTTTCTTCATTAGCATTGCAGGTATCACCAGTATGTTCAAGGCCACATCTAAAACATCTAGGTCTCGACCTGCATTGAAGTTTAGTATGACCGTAACGGCAGCAGTTATAACACTGTATAGTAGGATAAGTAGGATAAGTATAAAGTTCAACAGGGAGCGAGTTGTATCAAATAAAAATTCTAATGTTTTGGGTAGGTTTCCAAACTGGAGAACCTTCTACCATGGTTTTAAAATTAATCCTCCTAACTTTTAATATATTGCCACAACCAATAGGAACAGATACATTCACAATAACTTCGTCAGGTGACCATTCCGAAGAAACACCCCGAATCAGCCCCATACGAGTGACGTTTAACGATGGAACAAACGCTTTATAATTATTCGCCGATAAAATTCCGCTACTAACAAATGAATTAGCATCGCCAAAGTCTAAAAATTATAACTCAATTATATTCCTACCAATTCTTTTAACTAAACCGTCAATAATATTCTGAACACCGTCCTTCTTTAGACACTTTCCAAAAGAGACTGGATGGATAATAATTCCATCGTCGAATGACTTTACTTCGAGCTTTATCAGTTGGTTGATAAAATGTTCGAGCTATAGGGGAAACGAACTGGGGAGCTGCATTGTTGCTAGGTGGTGGAGATGTTTGTGATGGGATTGCAAAAAGTTTTTTATTAGTTGTGTCTTTATTTGAGTCACTGCTATCCGTACAAAGACAACCTGTTTTACCATCTATAGCTTGAGCGTGCTTCCTCGTTTTTTTACTGCAATGCTTGCATATTCGCGTATTACGGCTTCGCTTTCGTTTATGAGCTTGCGTGGAAGATGTATCTGTGTCCATTCCAGATTCATTAGAAATAATACTGTTAGTAGCGCTACTGTGACGAAATTAGTTGCCGGGGGAACCATTCCGCCCACCGGATCTTGCAGGTCGGGCGGCTCGTTCATATCAAAATTATAAAACTTACTGGTTCCGAGGAAAATAATCAGTTACACTAAAATTTAAACAATTATTACTAAAATTACTTACTACACCACTCAAATGATCCTTTTAAGTTAAAAATTATTAAATGAAAATTAACGTGAAAAAATAATTATTCGACATTTCCCGCGCTTCATATGCTTTTTATTAGTTGATATTTAACTAAAGTTGACTTAACTTTATTGATTAATAACTTGAAAATTGATAATATTGACGCTGGCAAATCGTATGGTGCCATATTATATCAAAAGAAATAACCAAAACCATTACCAGACACATGAAATTCAAAGTTTAAAATCTTACTACGTTTTACATGACTCATGGTATTTTTTCATCGTACTGGATCACATATTTGATGACAACAAGAACAAGTTTTTTTTAAGCAGCCCTAAATCTTTCACTTTGTTTAGGCGATAAGGCCGCCCAAAGACCTACTTGTTTGGTAATCTATAAGAAACACCAACGTTTGCTATGCAATCAGTCAAAGTACAGGCCGATTCAAACTTAATGGCGGCTGTGAAGTGCGCTACAAGCGAGACTTTGCGTTTGTACATTCGGGTTGAAAATAGTTAAGAGTGAATTCATACTAGGTACATAACATACATGTGGTGAATATTCAGATGGGATGGTGTAAGCTTATATGTCTACTAAATTAGGTTAAAACTAATACAACACTCATATAAATAGCGATATAGCTTTTTATAGTATATAAATAAATACGTATCCAAGACAATATTTCCGTAATTCACCAATCGCACCATGTACAGGGTATATGGGTAAAAATTAATAAATAAAAATTAACATACCTCTAAGCAGGAAATATCCTCCCAGCAATTGTACCAAAGCCAGCGGTGCCAGCAACAAGGCAGCTCGCATCGGATGATTGATGTATCCGACAAAGCAGATGCCGGTGACACTGCTACCATCTACCTCGCCGAAAGCCATTGTTGCAATGGTCAAGACAAGCGGTAAAGACCACGCGACGAGGTGGAAGTATGCCGCTTTCTTATCTATACGGTCCTGAATCTTGCCTAGGGTAAAACCTGGACGACAGTGAAATGGTGTTAGGTTTGAACGAAAAATACACACACAGGTGACAGTGTTAAGTTTAAACGAAAATTACACATCCCAAGACACTGATAGATCCCTACTAGGTTTTTTACGGTGGGTTTTATTTTAATAAGAAACTAGGTAACGCTTGGTCAATCTCACCTGACGGCAAGTGAAGATGCCAGCCTGTTTACCTATTCCTTGCACTTGAACGTACCCAGGTTGTTTTCATGGGGATACCATACATGCATGCAATACTTAGAAACATGCACAACATATCAAGACCTGATAACAGTTATTTAATCTCGTCGTTCGAACCCCGGCCGATAACCAATCGAGGGACCGCCCCTAAAGAGAGTATTTCACTAACCAATAAGCCAAAATAGTTGCCAAAAGAAATTCATGTGATAATGTGATCTGTCATTGATGCATTGATCGCACAACTTTTGAACCTTAGATATTCAATAGGAATAGCATGACGCATTGCAAAATGGTTCAAGGCATTCTTATGAAAGCGAAACATAAGAATCAATGTCAAGTAAGGGTTTTTGAGAAATTTACTGCTAAGTCGCAAACAGCAATCTGTTTGGCCGAAATTCAACAACTCGCGACAAACCCATCAACAATTAGATGGAATTTGTCACACGCGGAATTTTCTTAACGTTTATATAAATTTATTATCTAAAGAGGTTAAATAAGAATACAAGATAATATTATTAAAGAAAGTTATTTGGTGGAAATTTTATTTTACAAATGGAAATAAAATAACAAGACATACCTAACGCCCGAAAGCTCATATGCCATGCATAAGTGAATATGACGAACCATACGCAAGCTGCCATCATGAAGTAGTATACCTGAAACCATACATTCATACTTATTTAAATATCATACGTTTGCAATCTATACGTATATACCTATTGTCTTTGTCTATGTTGCATTAATTAATAATAAAAACAATGAGGAAAGCTATGAACGAATTATAGAGACAGGATAGTCATACAAGTAGTAGGTAATGGCATTCTTATGTAGAAAATAAGTTTCATTTCATTTACTTATTAGTCTAAGACTAATTATTAGTACATAATATGAGTGAATGTTTTTTCAGTTATAAAGGCAGTCCTTAACATAAAACATAAAAGCAACTAAATTGTTCTGCCACGTGACATTTACGTACAAGGGAGTTTTTAACAATTTGAGAGAGAAATAAATGTTTTTTGCTTACAACGCAAACTGGTGTAATCAATACTCTAAGTCAAGTTCATCACCTATCGCACAATACTGACATTCATACAGCATTTCAGAAACTATACTACGAGTATGTGTTGTAACACTTACCAATACAAAAACAACGACGCACGAGAGATTTTCTTCGGCAGAGGGCTCTCCCTGCCTCCTGGTCCCGTCCTTAGAACACACGATGTCTTCTCGCGACCCGATACCAAACTGCACCAGCCATCTTTAAACAAAGGTTAATACAGTGTACTAGTTGTCTTGACTACATTGCTTAAATAATAAGATAGCCATTAAAAATCTAGCCATATACAAGGTTATCGGTTAGGGGTACTAAGCCGAAATGGGGTCAATTTACAAATCCTAAGGAATACCCTTTATAACTTTATAATAACCTTTACTATAGGGCCAACTCTGAATGCGAGGAATAAAAATCAGCTGATTTGCACAATTTGTCCAATAAAGCACAGAAGAATGGCCACAGTTGTGTTTAAAAAATATTAATTGCTGTTTATATAATTTAATATTGTGAGACACTCGTAATATTCATTCTGAGCCTTCACTACAATCAGAATCAGTCCCATAGACAAATGGTTAGAAGCAATTTCAAAAAAACCTAACCTCTAAATCTTTAAACCTGTGTATCTTAAACTCAGCATTTCTTATTCCAAACTCTTATAATACATATATTCGAAATACATCGAGATGTATTTCGAAAACATTTTTTAAGATTATTCCTAATTCCTTAAACATACACTCGAAAAACATAACTCTTTCACAGTCGGGTAAATATGTCATTATTCTTGGGACAATTGTTATAATTGTCAAAAACTTATTTGTAGCCATTATTCAAAATAACCCTAACTAGAATTCATGAAAAATAATATAATAATAATACGAGTATGGGACAACATCCACACAAAGGTTTTCAGGTCCCAAACTAACGCATGTGGCAGGGTTACTAACGCATGCGGCAGGGTTGCTACCGACTGCGCCACCCGGCCACTCAAAATATCTATTAAGCAATCAAAATTATTAATTATTATTTTATTACATACATATAATACCAGTATAATAATTTTGTCGTTTAAATTCACTTTTTGTAAAAAATTGTTGTTTTTTTTTCACAACGATTTAGGAATCTGTCATTCATTACATATACGATTCTATTTGTTGTTAGGCTAAAATAATTTGAGATAATTGTCATAACGTCACACTGCCAATGAAAATTATGGCGTCGAACACATTGACCGATATGTATACTCACTCGTTTGACATGGTGTAGTACATAATTATGTAAATAGTTATGATCATTTAAACTGGACTAAAGGATGTGGGGGAGACCTATGCTCAGCAGTGGGACAGTAAAGGTAAAAAAAATATATCATAACAATAAAAATAAAAATAGGTATAGTCTGTGAATAGAAGTCGTTATTTATGGTGACCAGAAACTGCTCTCATGAATTTTACGGTCTCGCTGCTTTACTCGGTATACCGAGTGCTTTTCAGCCCAGACAGTGAAATACAAATACAAGGCCTAGTAGAATCAGCAACTGTCTCGCTTATTTCGTCGGGGTAGCACTAGGCCGAGAGCAATGTCTTGCCCGTCTACTAGGTACCTGTGATCAAGACTTCAGTCGGCGAGTAGTCTTGCAACGGGCAATATATAACATTATTCTGAATTTCTTTTGTTATGGTTGTTTACGCTACAGTATTTTTTATGTCAGACCGTTTTTAATTTAAGATAAAAAATAGAAACACTTAGAAAATGAAAACATTTGCAACAAAGCAATTTATCGATAAAAACAAAAGGTCTGACATAGTGGCGGGCGTCTATAACTAGCGAACATTAACGGGTAACTAGTGCACAAAATCGGTAAAATATATGAATATAAAGAATAATATATGTTTGTATGTAAAATTTAAGTGGTGATGTTCGCAGGGCTTACCCCATGGAAGCGATGGCGAAGCAAACGTTAATGTAGAATATAACGAGCGCCGGGTATTTGTTGGCCGAGCGCCAATCTATGAGGAAGGTGGCCACCGTGAGCAGGTTGAGTGCTAGGCAGATGCCGCCGCCCCACGCGACTAGCCGATGGATCTGGTTGTGTTCATCTTCCGTATAGAGGGGGTCCCGACACGGCACGCCGCAACCTTTGATACCTGGGATATAATTGTAGTTTATTTATTGGGCGAAATCTGACTAATATCATAAATGGAAGTGCAGTTTTTACGGCGGGATTCAAATAATAATAAGGTATTTGGTTTTCATATAAGATACGGAAATTCTTTGAATTTCGAGAAATATACACCTTTCCAGAATAATAATAATGATAAGGGACAACATCCACACAAAGGTGTTCAGGTCCCAAACTAGGCAAAGCCTGTGCTATGGTAACCTGATGACTGATATACATAAATACATACTTATATATATATATAATAAACACCCAGACACAGGGCAAAAAGACATGTTGAACTTGACCTGCAAATTAATGCTTTAGATGACAAGCTTTTAACCAGTGACTTTTTCATTTTGCCGTACATACAGTTACTGCGACAATGGACTGTGTGTGTGTCTATATTATAACACATTCATAAATCAAGAGAGGCATTATCGGCTAGTAATCTGATCAAACACTTAAGTCGTTAGTTATTAGGTTAAGTACTTCTATAAAATAATACCTTCATAGTGATGCAGAGCTTTATCAGTATGTATGAGCGGAGGCAGACATTTGCCAGTCGTGTTGAATTTCATCTCGCGCACTGTGTTCTCGCACTTCGACGGGAACAATGTTGAGTTACATTTCAAAAAGGACGGAAAATACGAGGTATTATAAAGAATAGCGCACGGCTCCATCGTAATCTTGCACATTTCATACGAAGGGAGATACACCATGTCTTGTCCGAGAATCTTCTCACATTTCGGCATAAATGTGGCGCAGAGTAAGGGCTGTATAACGGCCCAGCAGGTTGGCACATTGATCAGTTGTCTGTACGTCTCTAACTGCGCTTGTATTTTGTTCTGTGCGTCGTGGAAGGTCAGGTGCACGCTGGTTTTATCATAGGGGAGTTTGGAGCCGAGACACGTGGAGACGTTCAGAGGCTCACAGCGCGCCCGGCGCACGCAGCTGTCGTGCTTGATCTCCCGCTCGGGGAACCATTGCGAGGTCTTGTCGGCCTTTATGAGCCTAAAGTTGGGCGTGCCGTTGATAGCCTCCAGCCGCTCTGTCACGTTATCGATGAGGTCTGAGATCGAGTTCTCCCCGCCAGTATCGTACTGACTCGCGCCGCACACAGAAACAGTAATCAGCCACCACGCCCATCGCAACCTCATCTGAAACAACAGAGAACCACATTCACTATTGCTACTTGACAAACTAACCAGGGTAGATAAAATCAAATAAAAAAATTAAAACTACACTTTGTTTCTCAAAGTATTCTTTATTACAAGGTCGAGGGCGATATCAAATGAAAACCCTTTGAAATTCGAAATGTTTATTATTTCACAAGCTTTTATTTTCTTATGTATATCGTTTAAAATGTAAGGTCGAAGTCCAGTGAAAGTCCAAGGGTTAGGAAGGGTAAGTGTGGGTAAGCTGGTACTAGTACTAGTACTTTTAACGAATTTGAAGTGTGCTATATAGTTTCAAGCTTTTTGTACTAAACAAATTAAACACGACATAGATGCTTCATAATTACGTAACATACTAAGCGCCAACATTTATTGATTGGCCTGTTAACTGTAAATTAAATCTGCTTACTGAAGTAACGTCTCACGCAAGTTGAATAAACTACTGAATACATAAAAGTGTTTGTGGTGCCAGCAAATATACAAAGATGATTTTCTAAATATAGCGGCCACCAGAGTCGTCGGTAAACACGCTGCAAGTTCCAAATACACTGGGAAGGATAAAGGGTTCTTGTTTAATAACTTCCCAGATAGCCTCACAAATATATTTTAAATAGAAATATATCTGATGACACCGGAAAGCTACTCGAAATTCGGACACAATCTATTTCACACCTATTGTGTCGTGTTTTTTAAACTGAAAGTTAATTAGAACGAAACCTCCTAACCATCATATTGCATTTTTTTATTGTTAAGATTGAAGGTCATATACTCCCAATGCAAAAAATCTCTAGAACCATGATTTCAAATCAATGAGAACAAATATATCAAAATAATCGCTGTTCTGTTTGAGCATATTATGGCCGGTGATCTAGTTTACATAAATTACATGTCGAGTACCAAACGATGCTGCAAGCGGAATGTTTGATAGGTAACCAAAATTACAGCGCCATGGGTACAGTGCCATGGCACTCGATAACTCACATTTGCAATTGGTTACAGGGACTCACTTACAGAACATACGAAAATATAGATAAAAAGAAGGTTAAATTCACTATACATGTGAAAAAAATTAAAAGCATTACCTTTAACTTTACCAAGCCTTTAAAGCGAGTTCCACAAAGAATTCAAGGAGTTTGCGTACTGATCTCTAAATATGCTGATTCTCCACCTGCTGGGCTAAGAGGCCAGTCTTCAATCTGAGTTCGATATTGGTTTAAATAATAAATCAAATCAAATCCAAATTTTAACTGAAGTATGGAATACTCTATAAAAAGTTGTGAAAAAGTAATTAGTTAAAATGATGACATTTACATAAGAATAAATTGAAGAGAATCATGCCTGACAGACGTATGTTATTTGCATATTCTGTTTCTATTCTTAATATGATCATAAAACACTTCCTTCGTAATTATTTACCGTAAATTAAAATAAAATAAATAGGGTAAACAAAAACCATTTTAAAGTAGTCACTATCATTCCACATTCCTAAAAATGTGTGTACCTCTAAAAGACAAAAATATCAATCAAATTCAATATATACTTCCTACAAAGGTTCTTGTAAAATTTGTAGAATAATAAAAATGATATAAAATACCAACTATACCACCATATAGGACAGGATACCCTTGGACTTCACTCATTATTTTCTTTATTTCAATATAAAATCTTGAATTTTTTCCTTTATTTAAAAAACTTTAATATTACAAAAGTTTCAATATCATGTAGACCTTTATTTCCATAAATCTTTATTATTGACAAAACAAAAAGTACCGTTTTCTTACTATTAAAAGAAGTCTTCAGATGTTGCACCATCTTGTGCTGCTATACTCAGCTCGTGCTCTGCAGCCACACCTAGCGCTCCAAGCGACCGCAGCCACTGCAAACCTTCAATCCTCCTCAAAGCATTGGCTCGTTTTTTCGCACCAATCCAATACCTGACACCACAGAGGAATATATCAGCAGATACACAATATTCAAACTAATTAACGCCAACAGAAAGCAACTCACCATTTCCACCTCATCTCTGGGATTTAAAACCTGTACAGAAATCTAATGTTCTCTTTTGTGACATAATACAAATTTATTATGTTTCCAGCATTTTCAAACAACGTAGCATACATGCCGTAAAGAAAATTATGTACAACCTTATGCAAATTCATTTTAACATCATTACACTTACACAGTTTTCATAAAATTAATTGCTTTTTTTATAAAATAACTTGAATATTACAGTCTGTGCAGATTCAAGACGAGTGTATTTTACTTGTTTATGCTAGTTGGAGACCTTACTTCCTCGGCGGAAGGAGCGCCCGGTACCTCGTCCTCGGCTCCGTGGTGAGCCGCGCGCGCCGCGCCCCCTGCCGCGTCCACTAGCTCCGTTCATGCCCCGGCCTCGGCCCCTACTCCCTCCTCTCCCTCTATAGCCGCCTTCCCACCTGTTTCTATTGTCACCATTATCTTCGCTAAAATTACCGTCGTTGTTGTAATTGTTCTCATCGTCTTTGTACCCCTGATCGTAGTTGTCGTCATCATTAAACTCATCGTCGTCCTGTTGATACTGATTGTCGAAGCCGGAATCAAAGTGAGGTTTATTGAATCCATTATCGTTGAATGGCGGCCGAGGTCCAATGTTACCCATTGGTGGTCCTTGCATATTTCCCATTGGTGGTCCTTGCATGTTTCCCATTGGTGGTCCTTGCATATTTCCCATTTGTGGTCCTTGCATGTTACCCATTGGTGGTCCTTGCATATTACCCATTGGCGGTCCTTGCATGTTACCCATCGGAGGACCCTGCATATTACCCATAGGAGGACCCATGTTACCCATAGGCGGGCCCATATTACCCATGGGCCCTGGAGGACCCATGTTCCCCATAGGTGGGCCCATATTTCCCATAGGCCCAGGGCCCATAGGACCAGGACCCATATTACCCATAGGAGGACCCATGTTGCCCATAGGCCCAGGTCCCATTTGTCGCATAGGTGATCCAGGTCCCATCATTGGTGGACCCATGTTTCGCATTGGAGGTCCACCTGGACCTCCCATGTGTGGTCTCATAGAGCCCATATTACCCATAGGTGGTCTCATAGGGCTCATATTACCCATAGGTGGACCCATATTTCCTATAGGGGGACCCATATTGTTCATATCTGGACCATTGATGAATTTTTTTGGACCAGGACCCTGATTATTTAGATCATCAGTTTCCATTTCACTGTCATAATAATCATTATAATGGTCATAGTTATCCTCATCTTTGACAGGCTCTTCTTCATCATGATTGGGATATTCAAAGGGTGTAAAATTCTCCTCATCTGCATCATCTTCTAAATGGGGCATAACATCTTTTAGCTCTTCTATTTCTCCCATTGCAATGTACTTCTTGAGTGCAACTGATCCCTCTGATATAGCTTTTTCTAACTTTGATCCAGGTTCTACTGTGATCAGTTTTCCATAGATAAATATAGCAGATGCTGTTATCTGTTGGAGAGGCACAGCACCAGGGACTGATTCTGCATGAGCATGTGAGTATACTTCGGTATTATCATCTCCAACTGGACCGTGGTTCCACTGAGCTTGAAAGTTTCTCGGTATGGGCTTGCTGTATGGAACTTTTTTCACCTTTTTATCAAAGTCCATAGGAATCAATGTTGTGTCTAAATCCAAACCAGGAATAACTTTATCAGTGTCAGATGAAAATATTTCTACTTTGTCTTCAGGGCCCATTCCAGGAATTATTGCTGGTTCTTCTAAATCATGATCATCCTGAACTCCTGGTGGAAGTGTGTTAAGATTGTACTTGTCCCTCATGAGGTCTCCAGGTCGATTTCTAGTCCAAAACTTTGATGTGTGATCATTGGACCCTGAGCAAAGTATATGGCCAAGAGGATGCCATGCCATAGTCCAAACAATTGACTCATGAGCACCTTCAATACACCCAACTTCTTTGTCAGTCCCCACATTCCAAAAAAGAATAGCACCATCTGAACCACCTGAGCAAAATAGTCCCTCGTGTGTTGGATGCCATGCTACACTAGAAGCTTCCTTTTTATGACCTCTGAATATTTGCAACTCTGTGCCTAGTTTGCGAATATCAAACAACTTAAGCAAGTGATCTCTGGATGCAGTAATAAGCCAGTTTCCATTGTCATTCCATTTTAAATCCATTACTGTTGACTTGTGAGCATGAAGCGTAGCCAGAGCTGTACCTGACTTAGGATCCCATAATTTGATAGGCTGCTGATTGTCTTTACTTCCTGACACAATAAGTGCCTTTGTAGGATGCCATTGCACACATTTAACATCTGCACCATGGCCTCTCAATATTCTCTCTTCTTGGCATCTATAAAAATCAAATATTCTCAATGTTCCATCATCTGAACATGTCACAATTTTTGCATCACTTGGACTAAAACTGATGCCTCTCACTGCTTCTTTATGGGCCTGGTACATTTTTACATTATTCATGTTGCTTTGCCAATACTTTATAAAACCAGAATGATCACCCGTGACCATCCAACCTTCCCCATGTGACCACACCATTGACCTCACTGGTGAATCATGAGCTTGTAAAATAGTCTCGAAATTAAATGTCAATCCATTCCACAATGTGAACTCACCAGATGATGCTCCTGTTATTAATCTACGACCTTCTGGAGTCCATGCTACAGCAAATATTGGACATCTCATTTTGTTTGTTGCTGTTTTGACAAACCGTGTTGTGACCGAATTTATAGGGTTGTCTGGGTATGATGGAGGAGGTAACAAATCAGGGGTATACATTGCGTCGGGTTGCAAGGCGTGCCTGTCCCGCCAGTCTCTCTGCCATACTCGACACTCTAAAGCTTTGATAATTGCCGCATTATAGTCTACTGTCTTACGCATTACAGATTTACGCAAACGTTTACCATCAAAATCATCCTGAGTCATATTTAGAGGTCCCTGAGGAGGGAACCGCATCTGGTAGCTGTTATAAGGTCTAAAGTTATGGCGCATGTTGTTACGGTTGGGCGGTGGGCCCATGGGTGGACCCATGCCCATCCCAGGCGGCGGACCCATGTTGCCCATATGCGGTGGCGGGTGACCGAATTCCATGGTAAATACTTCGATACCTAATTACAGAAACAAATTCATTACGATACAAAATGCATAAAACAGCAGTAGTTATGTGGCCAATTTTGACTACAACTTACCTTAGTGACAGAAAAAACTATAACATGATATACGTCTTCTTTAACACTTCACAGCACAAATAAATTAGAACTTAGCCAAGATAAATAAAAACACTTAAACTTTGTATAGACAAAATAGTAACCTAATTCAGTCGATTCAATTTGTTAGAAAAGCGAAGCCAGCCATGTTGCTTGCGCTTGTTTAGTGTTGTCAGTACGTCATATAAGCAAATAGTAGTTTGCCAACATGACAAAATTAAATCGACTAAGATGCTGAAACATTAATCGAGTATAAAGTAGGAAATTTAGTTTTACTTCTTGACACTAGATGACGCTACAACATCTTCAAATGCTGGTATGGTTCTTGGCAGGAATCTAAACAAATACGAGTGATTATTTATTGTGTTTCGGAGAGTTGATACGCGAGAAAGAACACCAAAAGCAAACATATCGTAAACGTACGTACGTGGTAATTTTTTGCATAGGATTACCTGTACACTTATTGTAAACTGTATAATCATATTTTATTTTACTCTTCTCCTTGCAAATTATCTTATTCCATTAAGATAATCATAGACATTATTAACTCTATTTTCTTGTTTTGTAACCGGTTACAAAATATAGTTACCTATGCGGCCGAAGAGGGTCTAGTAAGCTAGACACAAAACTTATTTTTTATGTGAAATAAAAAATCTTCATCGTTATATTATAATTTATTATTGTACGGGCTTGACTTTACTATATCTTACGCAGAGTTCGAGGTTCGTAATTTTTTTATAGAATCCTTTTATTTTCACAATACTACACCCAAACTCGTTTGTTTCGGAAATTAATAGTTCTTGAGACATAAATTTTTAAAAATCGTAAAGTAGTACTAATTGCACAACTTTCTTCGCAATTACTACAGATTATATAAAGATTATGCGTTCCGTGATACGCGCGAACAACATTAATAAAATTGGTAATGGAGTATTTTCATTAAATTAACAAGATTAATATATTAAGTATCAATTTTGTTGTAGAATGTTTATCTACTTCTTACTGTTAAGGCATATTCTGTAACATATGAACTAGAAAATAATTGTTAATAAAGTTACGACATTTCGTCGAAATGTTTTTAAGGCTACGGGCCTTTACCTCCTACCTCACCTTCCTACTTTATTTCATATATAGTAAAAAGTAAGGAAAAGTGAGGTTAACAAAAAATTTAAAAAATCATATCTCCTTAAGGTGGGATTTCCGCAAAAAATCCCTTGAGGGGGAGGCTCTACCTCTCCACCCCTCCCCCCTCACCCCTTCCGGACCTTAAAATCGACGTCAGATATAGTAAAGTTGTACCCTTAATTAGATAGATCCAATGATAAAAAAAACTATGGTCAGCTATATTAACAGCATATTTTATGTAGTTATATATAGAGCTGTAGAGGCTTAAAGATACACATACTTAGCTGATGTTTTTGAGTAACTCACTGATATAGTACAACAATTTTTTTCGTCGATAATCTGCAATTATGGGCGAATAAAACTCAAGATGGTCAGATTCTATTATTTTGCTAAGGCTTTAACTTTAAGTGCGTCTTCGTATAGAAATGAGGTGTCCATCCACGGGGAAGAGCAAGATTTCAATTTTTAATCGGTCGAAAGGCTTTGCGCTCACTTCGTAGGTACGTAGTATGGTGGCGATGACGCTCTTCATTGCAAGCATGCCGAAATGACGACCTGTGTGATAATAAATTAAATACATTATACTTGTAATAAAATAATGCAATATTATCGGATATGCATATGGCTCGGCTTCGGTGGACACGCGGAGTATACCTAGTCAGCCCAAGGTAAGGCAAGAAAGAAACAGGAAGACCATCTGCAGAATATTGAGAACATCAGTAAATTAACACGCTTTGACATTTTTAAAATGTTCGGGGATAGTGTTTTAATTAATATTTTACGTTTGACACTGATATATAGCTCTTCACTAATACATTCACAAACACATTCACAAGTATACATGTACCTAAGCAGGAAAATGACTTGTTTAGATAAGTATTGCTTACCTACAACAATCTTATCAGTTTGTCAGTAGGTAGGTATATAGTGTTGTAACTTGGGAGAAGCTTCCATCCAGCAATGGATCCGGATTAACTGATTATGATGCCGAACTATGAACAAATATGGTGATCTATTATTATAATATATTAAGAACTAGTAAGTTGTCACAGGCGCGACATAAAATGGAATATAAAGAAGTTTCAACTTTTATCGCCCCCTTAGGGGTTGAATTTCCAAAAGTACTTTCTCATGAAACAGCTACACCCTATAATGAATACACCCTTCATATTTCATATGTCTACATTCAGTGGTTTAGGCTCTGCGTTGATTCCTAGATAATATCAGTCAGTCAATCAGTCAGACTTATTTTTCATGTTATATAGATATACTGAGAAACAGTTCTTGTTTTAGAGATATGAAACAAAGAACATTCCAACTTGAGTTGTTACTTATTCATCCTATGACCATCTCATAGGTATTACGTCTACTAACTCGTCCCATTTCTATTCATCCTATTGTTGTTTATAGTTTTACTAAATTTTATCTCACCTATACAATTCCTTACACCATAGCTGAATGGCAGGTAAGCGCAAGGGTGCCTGTTGACGCAGTTCTCCGGCAGGAACCGGTCAGGTCTGAAGTCGTCTGCGTCGGGTCCCCACACCTTCTTCGACCGGTGCAGCATGAACGGCAGCACGCCGCAGCCCACCCCCGCAGGTATCGTACATGTTGCTATGAAATTCATTCGGTTGTAAAAAGAACGAAGGTGATGAAAGAAAATGGATATTAGTTTAATTAATAAAATAGCTATGAACACTCTTTGGTAGGCTAGTTATCATACGCATGATTGTTATTAAATTATATCTGATAAAGAATATGTCTCAGCGAGTTTTCAGATGGGTGAAAGTCAATCTATCACCAACCGGCTCTTAGACAATAATGTCTCTTCTTATGTAAATTTAACAAAAACAAAAAAGTAACGTTACTATAAAATTATATCTAGAAACGTTTCTATATATATTTTTATCAATACAAACCCAAACTCATACTTGATAAAACATTACATACATTAATCTTGTACAAGCAAAATTACTGCTATTATGTTAGAACACTCCGGCTATGGTGATTTTAGATTTAATACCCTTTTCGGATCTTTCGCCACAGATAGGACAGATTCATCAGATCCCGATTAATTTAACAATTATTGACGATAGCGGGGATTTGACGTATATGTGTCCTAAATCGGTTTTTGAAGTACACATACGAGTGATACAATACTCACAAAGTTTTAATTCTCTTTGTGTTTTTCTGGCAATTATAGGCACAACCGTATACAGTCTCATTGTTTCCTTCAGCACTCTCTCTAAGTATTCCAATTTATTTAAATCTTCCTTGGTCGGCGATCTCATTGAATCACCGAAAACTGATTTTATTCTGAAATAAAAGAATAAATAAAATACCAAACAAAATTTAAAATCTCGTCAACATTATTCGCAGCGTAGTTTTGTTTCAAATTCTAGCTTGAAACATCAAAAGGTAAAATAGTATTACCTGTTCATATTATTTGTTCACATTATCTGTTCATGCTACCTTAGTTAATCTGATGTTTCGATAATCTGTCTAGTGTGAGGTACGGACTGTTGAATGAAATATTAAGAGTTTAGGTAAATTAGTAATTGAAAATATAAGACAGATAATTAGGTGTCCTTTACTATTACATTATCTTGCATTCTTATCATAGAATGGGTAAAAATACGTTGCTGCCATAATACTCACTCCTGATAAACTTTATCCTGGTGATCCATATGTATTCCGAGCATCATTAGCGTATAAGCGATGACGAGCGCTGTGGTGTCGTTCCCGGCGATGGTGATAGAGTCGATGTGTTCCCGGAGTTGTTCATTTGTGAAATTCAAGTTCTTGGCTAGGAGCAGCTCTAAGATGTCGGTTCGACCTTAGGATAGAATAAAGCGATTGTTACCAGTTGTCGTGTATTCAGGTTTATCTCTATTGTCTATCGGTTTCATCGCTACCGTCATGGTGCTACGTAGAGAGTTAAGACTAAAGAGAACCGTATTAGTCAAAAATCTTCACAGAGGTAATGCCTAGTTGAAATCTATAAGCATAAGTACTCACGTTCTATCTTCGTCTATAAAAATATGGCTAATATTGCATATTTTATATCCGAATTAGATATAACCATTAACACTAATAACAAATGAACAAATAGCCGTTCACTGTTAAGTAGGTACAAGCACTACCTATATTGTCATGAGGTCGTAGGTAGGACACGCGGAAGGAGGTAGGTATTTTGGGTTACTAACCCTTTTTGCTGCTGTTTTTTATTTTGTCGACCGTCAATCTTTTCTTTGCCACTACCTGGAAAATAAATAATGTCGTGTTTACTTATAGATCAGTCATCTTATACAACGACGAAACGAGTCAAAGGTATTGATAAAAAATACACCAAAACTATCATAATTATGAAGAATTCGTATTATATTAGTGAGATAGTAAAAGTTATCATTTGACCTATTTTAATATCACTTTGTAGGATACCTCGTCAGTGAAGTGGTGCGTGAGTTCGATGCAATCCTTCTGCAGCGCGCTGTGTGAGGTGAGTTTGAACAGCGGCTCAGGCTGCAGCCACGGTTTGAACATGCGCATGCTGATGATCGACATAACGGTCTTACGCGCGCGCAAGTATGGTGTATCCGGGTGGTGCTGGACGTCCATCTTCTCACCCATTGCCGTCTCTACAGAATAATATAGCAAGTTGTTAATGTTTGAAGTATATAACGACAACCAGATACGATCAACTTTTCAAAACAGTCAATGTTTATTTTTCAAAAAGCATGTGCGTAATTAAGTACCTTATAACACATGACATTTTAGTATGAAACTATTATACTATACAGTAGATTTTAGTAGGTTCTTAAAATCGGCTTTTAGCACAGTTATCTTACCAAATACAATATCCAGCATGCAAGAAGTGATCTGCTCGTAGATATCGAAGGGCCCCATCCCGAGGCGGTCCTGCAGGCGGTCAACTAGCACGATCCCCTGCTCTCCAAACACTTCGATATAGTCCTCCACGAGCCGGTTGTGGAACACAGGCAGTAGGAGGCGACGGTGTGCCTTCCACATCTCCACTGTTTAGGTAAATAATTATAACAAAATACAATAAAGAGCTGTATAAGTTTTACAAGCGTTATTGCGGCTCATCTTTAGAACGAGCGCGAAGGGAAAAAAAAGTCAAAAGAGAAGGACAATTCCGTAGTAATAATTAATTAGTACATTACATTAATTTTCGAGCTTATGATCATTAAATAAAAATACGTTCTGTGTTAAACTTACCGTGACATTCATAATTTTTCCCGAGAAAGGAAAATAGCTCGTTTAAATACATCCTATGAAAAGGTTATATTATAGGTTATATATTAGGATGTATTGTGTATATATGACATATATACAAGTATATGTGTATTAGTTTCCCATTAGCCAAATTGTAAAAAACATCATAAAATCCTTGTTGACAACTGCATGCCACTGAGCGCAGATTGCAGCATATATATATTGTCTTGCGCGCAGAAAAGCAATAAGAGTTATAATATATACGTACTCATATATGTACATATTAAAGCATAATTTTAATATATCTGTTCTTGTTATTTCTTTTAGCTCATTCACCCACCGCATACAAATATTTTACAAAATAAATATTCGAAATTCATCAACTAAGCTGCTTGTAAACAAATCGTAAATACAGATTGGTACGGTAGTAATCTAACAATGCTGCAATCTCTCAAGTAGGTATTTATTTACTCATACTGGAATGAATATGAAATAATTCATTATTTCCATACAATTGCAAAAACCAATAAGTAGGTAAGTAATAATGTATGTATACCTACTGGGTATAACGTGAGATATTTTAACAGAATACACTCACACACTACAAGTCCACTTAATATAGTACAGCTCGTTTAATAAACAAATAATGGTTAATAAAAATATAATTAAACTAAAATAAATTATTTATATCAGATTAAACTAACCTGGTGCAACAAAAAGTCCGTTTCCCAGCCATGTCTTTAAAAATTTATAGGAAAAGTCTTTCTCCAGGCAATTTTCCAAAACTTTTTGTACATCATCTAAATCGATTGGCACTAAAAGGAAGAAAGCTGTTTAGTTTCATATGTAGGTATCTAGTTTCTTGCAGATGGTTTGTTTTTGAGAATTGTTTGCTAAAGTAAAAATATTAATTATAAGAAAAAATATCTTACCAATGTATAATTGTGGACCGATCCAAATTTTAGTTAAGTCGGCCTTTTCTTCCAATTTATTATATAGCGTTCGTAAGTTGTTATACAGCTCTAGAACGAAAAAAAAAACAGTCGATCAGTATTAGTTTAACAAATATAAAATAAAATATATTTTTTAATCTAGGTGGCTGTCATTATTTTATGTAAACTAAACTATATAGCTGAAGTCCCATGACACAAATAACACAATAAAAAAGAGTGGTGCAAAATGAAAATATACGTTTTTAAAGATAATGTTAGTTACATTAGACCGATTAATACACTACTACCGCGCGGACAGCAAGAGCTGCAATGCTAGCCAAGCTTGAAGGCTGAGAGCGTTACTAAGCTGCGCTCGATGCCATCATGGCGTGGCCAGCAGTGCAGTTATTACAGACCGAGGCTTGTATAGTGCTTTACTCAAAGTGCCAATACAAAAGATGAAAAATATTGATACCCAATTACTAACATAATGACGTTATTGGATTAATTGTTAATTCAAGTATAAATAACCAATTACTAATTTTGCTTCTTTGTTTATTTCTGGTTTATTCAAAACTAGTTAGCCACGAATAGTGGGCGACTAGTTTTAAATAAAATCGAGACTCTTTCGAACCAAAACTTGACAATAATAAATTTTCAAAAGAATAAAATGCCATACAATTGTGTTGGTCACTTTTAAAACAGACCAGCAACGACGACTTTGGTCAAAATAATGACCACATAACATAGTATGTTTGAGTACCTAATAATACTTACTAATGAAACTTAATCTATCACACATACAAATGTTATGGGTACTTTGTAAATAATATTTGGAACGTTTCAGCTCTGGTATTTGAGGTAAAATGAAGTGATAAAATGAGGTGGTACTAGTTTAGACTGTTTTTAAATGTTTGTTACCTGATTTCTCGAAGACGGCTCGGAATTTAAAACGATTTTTTTGTATGAAGGGGTATACGAGAATACCCCTTCCATTTGAACTATTTCAGAACTGATCTAGAGATTTTTATTTTAATACCTTGCTTTAAGTAATGCTTCCATTACGGCGCCTGCCGTAATTATTTTTGTTTAAAACCTTCGACTGCCTTTGGTACGGAGAACTACAGTTCTGGGAACTTATTTTTTTTTTTAATTATAAGGCAATTTTAATTTTTATTTTAACTTAGGGAACAAGTTTTTTTTAGATAAAGTCTTTGTTTTGTTTAGATAAAGTGTTGCATGTGCAACACTTTATCTAAACAAAACAAAGTAAATAGCAAGTTTCATTGTTTCTCAAAAATGTGCAAGTGTAAAAAACAATTAATTAAAAAGCATAATATTAAAAAAAAAACTGAGTACTTCAATTCAACAGGATTTCTTTATTATTATAGATAAAGTGTTGCATGTGCAACACTTTATCTAAACAAAACAAAGTAAAGAGCAAGTTTCATTGTTTCTCAAAAATGTGCAAGTGTAAAAAAACAATTAATTAAAAAGCATAATATTAAAAAAAAATGAGTACTTCAATTCAACAGGATTTCTTTATTATTATTTTTACCAATATTTTGTATTTCCTAAAATATATCAAATGTTATAATTATATGAATATTTAGTATAATGTCAGATCATAATTATAACAAAATATTCAAATTAAAACAAGTAAAAGAAAAACCTTTAGGTATCTATTATTTTTTTATTTTTTTATCCTGAACAGCTAGGCATTTGACCACAAGTTCGCACGACCACGGAAGTCAGCGACACTGTATCCCTAGATTAAACATGCCTAGTCTGGAATACACTGGCTCGCAAGGAACACACCGTTAGGTGCTTGGCGACAGATTTTAAAAATTGAGGGTGGTAGCTAGCCAGGCGAGCGATAGGAAACGCCTTACCACCATACTATGGTTTCCTCACGATGTTTTCTTTCACAGGCTCTTTTTGCATGTTTCGTGGGATTCGAACCTCGTACCTTTTGCACGGCAATCAACCCCACTAACCACTCGACCATCATCGCTACAATCTATTATCTATTTAGAGAGCTATGATGCATATACATTAGTCGTGACATACATTCCAATACTCAAACAGGCGTTTTAATACTAATTCTAACACGATTTGTGCACATAAACCGCTTGTGTACACATTCTTATGCGTTGTGTAATTTATTTATAAGTAGTACTCACTCTCTGGACCACCGATAAACCAGTGCGACTGACCGACGATCGGTAGTCCACCAGCATCTGGCAAAAGATCCGATAACTCGTACAGCACCTTCCTAGACCTCCTGTACTTTATGTAATACAACAGTGTGACAAAAAAGAAAATCACTAACACATACATTGTACAGCAAAGCACTAATACTCGTATTCGCGAACGATAACCAAACCAGAAGCAAGTTATCTACTTGAAATACATACGTTAACTGAGAAAAGTATTACACAAGCGATCTGGTTATATTGACTTAGTTCATCTATGACTGTAGCTTTGAACGTGTCACGATAATAGGAAACAAACTTGTTGGCTAGACCAATAATCGTAATTAACATTCGAACCTTTTTTGTTCCTAAACACATACGCATTGGCTGTTGATGCTTTGTAATACGCCCACTCGTATTAAGAAAATCCTTATTAAAATTATAAATAAACCTAAAACTCATAAACATTAAGTTGTCTTACTTATCAGTGTCCCTCATAATTCCATGTCTATTTTTGGACTAAGGCATTGGCAAATTAGGATATTTTTATTTACGAGTAAGCATATATTTTATTTCTTATACTTATGGCACTACAATTTGGTTTTGTTTTAGGATATGATAGTGATAAATGCTTACCACACTCTGAAATGACTGCCTACTGCAAGTTTTTTTTTATATATCTAGGTTTCACAGAGCAATATTATTATTTAAAATACCTAGTACATATCAGTCTAACCCAAGAAAGTTCAAATTGTGGAAAGCGAATGAAGTGCGGGTTGGTTATTAAAAATAGAGGCTGCCATAATGGGTTAAATAAACAAATTATTTTCACGAGTAAGCCTTTCTGTGATTTACAGTAACATGTGACAGGATGATTACTTCTTATTTATTCAACATATGTGGTTACGCCAAATAGCTTACCTTCATATTTTAATTGTTTTGGTGCTTCCCTTTTTTCTCCTACCCTCACCTTAAGCAGTACTTGCTACCATGATGCGCGGATAACCCGCGCTTCAGTGACAATTGAACTGTTATCCTGAACAGACATATTTGTGTACTCATATACGAAAAACCGATACGTTACGGACGGTTAGCTCGCGTGTGTTGTTAACCGATGTGTCAAGCAAGGTTTCATCGCGTGTGCAATACTAAAAATACAAAAACCCATAATATACGTGATCGCGCTATTATACATCAATTTTGGTGTATGTACCACGGACTCTCAGGATATAAGACAAGGAGCTGTGCCGCCGGCGGACCTTCTACAATCCAGGAGCTGCCCATGTGAGTACTGCATCCTTTTGTTCCTCTCCGTCTAATTTTGCATGCACCAGAATATAACCATATTCAAAAATACAGTCCACTCGAATAATTAAATTACTTACTTTTGGCGTGATCATAGTTTGGCCCTTACGAACCGGATATTTGACCCTAAAGTGCCTGGATTTCATTGCGAAATCTGGTTTCTTAGTGGATTACATCCAGTTTTTTCCCTTATTAAAATACTATTACAGGCTTTAATAAGTGGAATATATTCATTGCGAATATTCTTTAATCTCGTATGACATTGCGTCATCATAGGTTAACCTACCCACCATACTTGCCATAATTTTTTGGTACAAAAGCTTGTTGCATTGAGCTACAAGTTTCCCCTTTATAGCTAGATATACTATTTATCTGCTTATATACATATATTGATATTTATTTTATTTAATACTCTCGTCATACTTATTTATTCGAACTAAATTGTAACCCGCACATACTTGTTAGTTCTGCGCGGTATACGTTATTATTCGTGTCGACTTATTTTATACCACCCTATTTATTCGTATTATAATAGACTATTCCTTATCAGCAATAAATCATTAAAATGCCTCCAAAAAAGGATTCTGATTATGTCGATGTTTCGGAAGATCCTAGATTAAATATCTTAATATCTAAACGCGAAGCAATATTCGAACATGTTCAGATGATTTACGATTTAACTTCAGACACAACTATTTATACGAATAATGATCGGATGGAACAGTTTCTCGACCACTCGTCACAGATTGACTCATTATATAATAAATACGAACAAGTAGTTGACGAATATAATACTCGGTTATTACAAATAAACCCAGTTGCGAAACCTGACTATAAAAGTTTGTACGCTTTAGAAACTTTATGTAGTAAAATTAAACGTGTAAATTCGAAATGTTTACAGTCAACAGATATGCATAACTCTACGCTATTAAAGGCTAAGCCTAAATTACCTCCAATCGAAATATCTGAATTTGATGGTGATATTAAATCATGGCGAATGTTTTATATGACTTTTAAATCCATTGTTCATGATAATCCGTCGTTAACCGATGCGGACCGGTTGTTCTATCTTTTACCTAAACTTACTGGTAGGGCAAAGGTCGCGGTTTCTGGTATTTCACCATGTGCGGAAAATTACTCGCTAATATTGCAGACTTTAGTCAACAAGTTCGAAGACAAAAGAATGCTTATATCCGCTTACTTAAAGCAGATAATGGATACTCGTTCTTTTAAATCGGCGTCAGCTGCGAACTTCGATTACTTTATTGATAATTATGCAAGTGCCGTAAGCGCCCTTAAGAACTTGCATTTAGATAATTTAGCCGATGCCATCCTATTGCATATCGCCTTACAAAAATTAGACTCAGATACAGTACGTGCATTTGAGAATAAAATTGGTAATAAAATACCTACTTTCGACGAATTTGTTGTATTTATTGAATCTCGTGCGAAAGTATTCGAACGTACAAGTACATCTTTGTTATGCGTTAATACATCGAATATGCAACAAAATAAAAATAAAAAGCCTTATGGTAATGCACCGAAGGTTCAAAGTTATGTAAGCACAACTTATAAGCCTGCTTTGAAATGTTTATGTGCGAACGTACTTCATTCACATTTATATAAATGTTCTAGCTTTAATAAAATGAGCCCTGTTGAACGTTTTAAATGCGTTAAAGATAAAAATGCTTGTGTGTCCTGCCTTGCGTTAAATCACAAGTACGCGTCTTGTTCAAATAATAATATTAAGTGCGGTATATGTTCAGGAACCTCGCATCATACAAAATTGCATTTTGAGCGCACGGACCAAGTCAGTCGTGCGTCCCAGCCTACTGCACCATACGTCTTGCCGCCACCGGTGCCTCGCGATAATGAGTCATCCAGCGCCAGCGCTCCCGAGCCATCGCTCGCCGTAGCCGGCCCGTCAGGTGTCGCGTTATGTGCTACGAACATAGATAACATTGCGTTATCAGTGCACGATGCAACTATACAAAATAAACAGTCGACGGTTTTGTTGTCAACCGCGCAGATCGCTGTATACGCTTGTAACGGTAAACGACATATCATTCGGGTATTGTTGGATTCTGCTTCACAAAGCCATTTTATTTCGTCGGAATGTTGCGATCGATTAGGTTTACAGATTAAAAATACTGAACGTACTATTGTTAAGGGGTTCGGTGGTTCTGAGAAAATAATTCAAACGAAATCGATTGATTTAAAATTTCATTCTCGCTTCGACGATAACATATGTTTTGATATTTCGCCTTTTGTTGTTGACAAGATTACGGATTTGTTACCTACGGCTGTGGTAAATACGTCGGTCTTACCACACCTGAAAGGCATGCAGCTCGCTGACGAAAGCTTCGGTGTGCCTAATAAAATTGATGCTTTGATAGGAGCTTCCCTGTTCCCCCACTTACTTCTCCCCGACGACGTCCATACGTCTCGCGACCCGTCGGTACCCGCTGCATTGCGCACGGTTTTAGGTATTGTGTTATTAGGTAATGCGCCTACGATACCTACAATAAATACTCGCTCGTTCTTGACATGTTGCCTCGCTCAAGAACCTACTGCTATTGACTCATTAGTCAGGCGTTTTTGGGAGCTCGAAGAGCTTCCTACTGCTTCCGTTCAGCATCCCGCTGACATTGAATGTGAAGATTTTTATACTTCAACTACAACTCGCGATCCTATTAGTGGTAGATACGTTGTCGGCCTGCCATTTAAGGAGGATGTTTATTCCTTAGGGAACTCAATAGACTCAGCTCGCAAAAGATTCATGTGCCTTGAAAGAAAGCTCGAAGCTTCGCCTAAATTGAGGTCGGCATATGATGACGTCATAAAAGATTATCTTGCGAAAGATTACGTTTCGCCCGCGCCTCCATACGATCCTAGAGACCCCATCTACGTGATCCCGCACCATGGAGTCATTCGTGAGGATAAAACTTCGACTAAACTTCGCGTAGTTCTGGATGCTAGTAGCCGTTCTACTACTGGACGGTCGCTGAATGATATTCTACATTCAGGCCCGAATCTGCAAGGTGATTTGTTTAAAATTATATTAAATTTTCGTCTGCACGCAGTAGCAATGACAGCAGACTGTCGCCAGCAGTTTTTGCAAATAATTATGCGCGAAGCCGATCGTCGTTATCAGTGCTTCTTATATCGCTTTAACCCACGTGATCCCCTCGTGTTATACCAGTTCAATCGTGTATGTTTCGGTTTATCGTCGAGTCCGTACCATGCATTACGCACAGTTCGACAGCTCGTTAATGATGACGGCGCAAAATATCCGCTCGCGAGTAGTATACCTGCGCTATATATGGACGACATCGCGTTTTCGCTTCCTAGCGAACAAACAGCTGTCACTGCGTCACAACAGATGATTGACCTTTTCAAAGGTGCACAGTGGGACCTCGTTAAGTGGAATAGCAATTCTCGCGCGGTCTTAGATAATCTTCCTGCTTTACACAAACTTCCCACTGAGGTGGAGTTTGATAAAACCACGCAGTATAAAACACTGGACTTGCATTGGTCTACTGAAGACGATGCTTTCTATTTTAAAACTTTGCTTCCGGACAATGTGACATGCACTAAGCGGTCCATTCTGTCCACTGTCGCTCGTCTGTGGGACATAATGAGCTTCGTTGCTCCCACAGTCGTGTACGCCAAAATATTAACTAAAATTCTTTGGGAACTGAATTTCATTGCGCGACTTCAGATGTTAGGTGGCATTTTGTTTTCGATGTTACTACGCACTGTGCATTTATTGCTACTTAACAGCGCTATTGCAGTGACTGCTAATGGCTTAAATTTCGTTGAAATTAAATTACTTTGCGCCTTGCAAAACCAGCATTTTGCAGAGGAATACGCAAATATTCGTAAAAATAAATCTTGTTCTCCTTCGTTTAATCGCTTGAGACCTTTTATCGATGACGATGGACTGACCTGCTTAGACAGTCGCCTCGTCAATTCCGATCTTGACTGTGAAAAGATCCACCCGGTCATATTGCCTCGCAATGACCATCTGATCAATATGATCATCGATTATTTTCACGTCAAATATTTACATGCTAGACCCGAGTTATTGATGTCGTTGGTTCAGCAAATATATTCGATATTGTCTGTACGTCGAATCGTCAGACAAAGAGTACATAAACTCACGGTCCTCAGCTCGTGTCCGTCAGACCCTCAGGCACTTACGCCGGGTCATTTCTTACATACTGCGCCTCTACTTTCCTTGCCTGCGCCTGATGTAAGCTCCGACAAAATGAGTTTACTTGATAGGCACTCGCTCATGGATAAAATAGTCCAGTCCTTCTGGAATCGCTGGAGGATGGAATATCTGCACAGTTTACAAGTTAGGCAAAAATGGAACACTCCGTCCGCTCCTATAATTCCGGGAACTGTCGTCGTAGTGATTAACGATAACGTGCCGTCGCTAGCTTGGCCTTTAGCAGTTGTGGAGAAAGTGCATCCTTCGAAAGACGGTGTAATACGCGTTGCGACTGTGAGACTCGCCGGGAGAACTTACCTCCGTCCGGTCGTTCGTTTATGCCCTCTTCCAACGCAATAAAATAGCGAATATCGCTTCGTACTATAAAATAAAATAATTAATTAAATTTATACACACTATATACATACTATATTGTACATATATTATATAACTTTCACTATACTTATTTTCTCCGTGATTCTACGGATCTCATAAAACTACCCTGTTAAGACACATATCAATTAGTGTCTCTCTCGTAAAGTAGTGCTAATATTGTACTATGATAATTTTCTTAAAGGTGACCCTTTAAGGGCGGGTGGATGGTTACGCCAAATAGCTTACCTTCATATTTTAATTGTTTTGGTGCTTCCCTTTTTTCTCCTACCCTCACCTTAAGCAGTACTTGCTACCATGATGCGCGGATAACCCGCGCTTCAGTGACAATTGAACTGTTATCCTGAACAGACATATTTGTGTACTCATATACGAAAAACCGATACGTTACGGACGGTTAGCTCGCGTGTGTTGTTAACCGATGTGTCAAGCAAGGTTTCATCGCGTGTGCAATACTAAAAATACAAAAACCCATAATATACGTGATCGCGCTATTATACATCAATTTTGGTGTATGTACCACGGACTCTCAGGATATAAGACAAGGAGCTGTGCCGCCGGCGGACCTTCTACAATCCAGGAGCTGCCCATGTGAGTACTGCATCCTTTTGTTCCTCTCCGTCTAATTTTGCATGCACCAGAATATAACCATATTCAAAAATACAGTCCACTCGAATAATTAAATTACTTACTTTTGGCGTGATCAATATGTATAAATATTGACGTTGTACTTGGACGGCAAGTGACCGAGAGCCTGCGGCTGAACTTGTTGCTCAAGAGGCTTACAATATTAGATCAAGTAGTCTCTTTCCGACGTTCTAAGAAAACACGCGTTTCGGAACATATAGATGTAGTCCTGTGTAAAATTAAAGTTTAATCTAGAAAAGGAGGGAAAAGGACAACTCTTAATACGTCAGGAAAAGTGCATTATAAGGTATGAGTATATAACATAGGTACATATTTTATATTGCAAACTAGCTGACTTCGTACCGCCTAACAGATATGTATGTTTCTCACCTATTAAACCTTCCCTGGAGTACGACAATGACTTCAAGACTAAAATCAGCTATATCAGCCCAGCCGTTCTCGAGTTTTAGTGAAACAATCAGATTCATTTTTATATATAAACTTTTTTTTTTTTTGGCATAAGACCTTTTCCTGAAAATAACAAACACAACAAAAAATTTAGTGAAATCGTTCCAGCCGTTCACGCGTGACGGCGTGACCAAGGGATATAGGGATTCATTTATATATATATATATATTATGTATATAGATAGTTTAAGCACGTAAACAGTTCATTTCCTGTATGAGTATTACAGGAATTGAAATAATTGTAAAAAAAATATTTTTGATTTTTTAACAGTTGCTAATGTGAGAGTGCGTAGAACTGCTACGCGCTACGGATGACGTAGCACAGAGTCTCGGGCGTTTCGAATATTCTAGTGTTTTCACAATTGCGATGAAATCATAGGAAGAGAAAGATGAAAAGTTATATTTTTATCCGTCTGCACATCGAAGTGTTACCAACTTTAAGTTGCTATAACAAGCAAACTGTTTACAATATGGCGCCCATTTTTTCACAGTCGTAAGTCTATTGTATTGTTCCTAAACATACAGAAGCTCATTGTTTTTCGTCGCTACTAAAATTAGTTAACCAGATGAAATTCAAACGCCACAGTGTCATATTACTTTGTATTTGGCTGGAAAATCGCAACCAGCCATTGTTAATGCGCTACGACATTTACATCTGAATAAAATGTTTGTGTATCGGACCATCACGCGTTACAATGATACGGGTAGCATCAAGAAACGCTATGGAGGTGGACATCCAACAACAGCAATATCATCAGAAATGGTTCGAAAGGTAAAGGCTAGAATTGAAAGAAATCCACGACAAAGCGCAGTTAAATTGGCGAAAAGTCTTAATGTATCTGCCCGGAGCATAGGACGCATATTAAAAAATAAACTACAACTGAAGCCTTACAAAATACAAAAAGTGCAAGACTTGACACTTGCACAAAAAGGCAGTTCGGATAGAAAGAGCTAAGGAGTTAAAGCAATTGCACGTTGATAGCAAGCTTGAAAATTTGGTATTTTCCGATAAAAAAAAATTACGGTTCAGCAATATGTGAACAAACAAAATGATCGCGTATGGTTAAAGTCTAAATCAAACGACAATTTAGACCAACAAATTGCTCTGCGAAAGCAAGCACCAGCATCAGTGATGGTTTGGGCCGCGGTAACTGCTACGGGACGTTCACCTCTCGTTTTCATTGAGCGGGGTGCAAAGATAAACCAGCAAATCTACCGTGAAAAGATTTTAAACGATGCTTTGTTTAAGAAATTTGGTAGAAACTATTGGACGTTTCAGCAAGACTCGGCACCATCCCACAAAGCCCGTGAAACTCAAATCTTTTTTGCAAGAAAAAGTTCCGAGCTTCATTTCTTTGCAACAATGGCCACCATATTCGCCGGACTTAAACCCAATGGATTTTTCCATATGGTCAATTCTAGAGGCCAAAGTGTCAGCAAAAAAATATGAGACAGTCGACGCCTTAAAGATTGCTCTTCGCCGAGAATGGAACAAAATATCAGCAGACCACATTCGTGCAGCTCGATGCTGTTATCCGCGCTAAAGGTGGCCACATCTTACAATAATTTTTTTCTTTTAATTTTAAATGTTTTTTTCTATATATTGAAGTTTATAAATAAAAAGAAACAAAATTGTCAAAATTACAGCATTTTGAATTGGTAACACTTTGAGTGCCGACCCCTGTATATTAGGTTTTTGCCACGACTTTAAGTCTCAATGGCTTAATGGATTTCTACATGCGTGGTGTAATTCGAATTATATTTAAAAGTGTGAGAGACAAAAGGTACAAAATCTCCTTGAAGTTTGCTAAAAATAATCAAATCACATTTGCAGATTCGGTTTTTTTATAATTTAGTAAAGCTTGTAATTGAAAAACAGACGTGTTTTAATTGTGTGCAATTAATGCACATTTGTATTTTTGGTAGTGCCAAACTACGAGTACATAGTGATATGATTTTTATTAGGGGCGTGTGTAATGAATTTTAATTCTAAGTAGTTCAAATTAAATTAAATTCTTTATTGGCCTTATACCTACGTAACAATGTTGTAATACGATAGGCAAGTCACTTAAAATATATAAATGTAAATTTATGTCAAAAATGATACAATGAAATAAATACTTATCAGGGTTATCGGTTAGGGGTGCACTACGAGTAAGCCGAAAGGCGTACACTGTACTCATCCCATAAAACAATTTTCACTATGGGTCCAACTCTGTATTCGAGGAAAAATCATACCTATAGTTTGGCTTTTAATAAACTTTTTGTAAGGAAAAGATTTTTTTTCTCGTATTATGGGATCTCTATCGTTCGAAATAAGGTTATAAAGGCTTAGTTTATAGATAACCCTATAAAATACCCAATTAATTGTTATTAATCTCGGTTGAATCAAATTATAAAAGCTTTATTATTCCTCAAAAATAAGAATGCACTTGTAAATTATCACTGTAAAAATTAGGTTTGGCTTCAATGTTTACTTGTTCTAACTTTTATGTTTTAACCATTTTGTAGGTATACCTAATAAAAAGGAGTAACAATGATTATCCTCGTAGTGCTGTTGTTATTAGTATTTCTGTACTATGTATACTGGTGCGTGAAAGCGCGCCGGATGGACCAGATGACGGCGTCCTTGCCGGGCCCACCCGCGATACCTTTGCTTGGCCACGCCACGCTTTTCATTGGAGACACTCAAAGTAAGTTATCGACCGTAACAACGGAGCTTAATAAGAATCTAGCGCCGTTCAACATTGAGAATCCATTTTCTAATTACGTGACTGGCGACTCTCGCTCTGGATCTTACCTGGTGCAGAAGCTGGTCATTGCCATCAGCGAGGTAATGCTGCCAGTGTTATGAGCACCTTTGCTCCAGGTAAAATTCGGGGTAGGTTGATTGACTAACTTTCACGTATTTTTTAAATTAAAGTTTTGACTCATCTATGACTGAATTTGAATGTTGATGTAAGGCGCTTCTTGTTCAATAGTCGGCGGTGCCAAGCTCGATAATTACAAGGGCAGATCCTTCAGGATCTGCCCTTGTAATGATATAATTTGTATTTTTACTAATTATTTTATTTCAACTAGCTGACCCGACGAGCTACGTACCGCCTAACAGTCGATTTTTTATTTTTTTAGTACTTATTCTGCCATCTGGGACGCCGTTGGGTCAGCAAATATTGACAAATATTGTCATTAATATTTATCCGATACTAACGTCACTCAATTGTTTTGTCTTCCCGGAACCTCTCCACTATCACTTAAACTTTATTGTATAGTATTAAAGTTCAAATTGACTTTTAAGTATTTTTACGAATAGATTGTATAGAAAAGTGTGACCTTTTCAGGCAATTTTTTTTTTTTATCTCCGTAAGAACCATCCTCGTACTAGTAGGAATATTCTAGAAAAATAATTAGCAAAATTGTTTCAACTGCTTCAAGATTTGCGCTTAGCAACACATTCAGCAATACATTTTTATATTATAGATAAATAGGTTTATAATATAATGCTGTACTTTCAGAAATTTTAAGGAACATAGAACACATCGCCAATATTGCCTTCAATAATAAAGGATCCGCAAAAATTTGGCTTGGCCCAAAGTTATACATTGGTAAGTGTATGATATCTTAGATCCACGCACACTCACATAGGTTTTTCTCGTCAATTTGCACGCACAATACTAAGATTTTGAGTATAATTTAATTATATAAAATGCCAAAAGTTTTAAAAGCATGTGTTTTCAGCGACAGCAGATCCAGAAGACGCCCAAGTGATTCTAGAGAACTGCCTAGACAAGGATGTGGTGTATCGATTTCTTAGGCCCTGGCTTGGCCACGGACTTTTTGTTGCTCCTGGTATTTTTTTTTATATACATCGTATTTCTTTATATAACATACATACACTAGCTCACTTATTTTTTGTAGGGTGCATGGATGATCACAGAATACCTACTTGGATCGTTATTATAATCCCCCATTTTAATATAATTAATGCCCCAATCAAAAGTCCCCGACTAATAAATTCTAAACTACAGTGGTGATGAGATTCTATTTAACACTTCGTCCATGTTGTTTTCGCAAGCGATAATACAACTACGTACATCACAATTCGCTAAAAGTAATCTAGCATACATACATGATACGAATTTTCCGCAATCGTTAAATCATTACAATGTAAAGATTAAACAGCTACATCACAATATCACTCGATAAAACATAAATTTGCTTAAAAACAATACGAAGATGCTACTGTACAAAAGATGCTACTTAATGCATTATTAAGTTATAATACAAGTGTTTGCCTATTGCACTTATGAATTTGACTATTCAAAACCAAAATCAGCTTAATCGGCCCAGCCGTTCTTGAGTTTTAGCGAAACAAACGAACATCAGCTATAGTGGTTTTTATTTATATAGGCTAGCTGACACGGTATACTAAATTTATTGTCACTGACCACAAAATATTCAAAATCAACGCTTGACAATAATATATATTTATATGCTATATGACGATATATATGCTATCGTATGCGATGTATAGTGCTAGCCTTACTCTGACTATTCACTTTCAGTTAGTCTATGGAAAGCTCATAGAAAAGTGTTGCTTCCGGTTTTTCACAACAAAATTGTAGAACAATATCTCGGAGTGATTGCTGAGCAATCAGACGTTCTTCTGGAGAGGCTGACTGAACAGACTGGGAAAGGAGAATTTGATGTATTGAAGTATATCACCGCATGTACCTTGGATATTGTTTTTGGTAAGATGCCACTTGATCTATTATCAATTTTTGTATTGGCTACACTATTGCGTTGAAAGAAACGCAATAACGTGTTTCCTAAAACTGTCTTGTACTTGACTGGTAATATAGAATTAAATAGTTACTTCAAAACACCAATAATTTGGATGGGCAGGCCACATTTGTTACATTTGATATAGTTGGCATGCCGTCTGACTGTCTGTTTTTTTTTTGAAAGAAATATGTTTATGCTTAAGAATTTCTCAATCGACGGCCAATCGAGAGGTTATAAGATCTCTTTCACAAACATTTTCAAAGCTTTCTTCTTGTATATGCACTTAGGAGATAAAAAAGTCTGATAAAGATAAAAGCCTAATAGCTCATATACTAATACAGTTTTAATCCACACTGAGATTTGATAATATATATAAGGGGGAGGTGGTCCAGTCGTCAGACATCTCGGCGTGTTACACAAAAGCTGCAGGGTCGAATTCCGCGCATCCTGTTATTATATTTCACTTCCTTATAAGTAGGAAGAAGATATTGGTTGAATAAAAAATGTTCCTCGGTTTTACCAAATAGAAACAGCGATGGGTGAGCGAATGGACGTGCAGCGATCCCCAGAGACTCCATACCTGCGCGCGCGGCATACCGTCATGTCTATCCTCAACATGAGGCTCTTCAAAGTGTGGCTGCAGCCGGACTGTCTCTTCAACCTAACACCCTACGCCAAGCAGCAAAAGGACAACATAGACCTCACGCACAAGTTCACTGACGAGGTAAGTTCACTCATTTGTAAGGAGCATACTGTATACACTTACTACTGCACGAGAGTAGGTATGCAATTTATTTTAAAGTTTAATTAAACAGATCTAACTTAAGGTTAACGGACCATTATGTAAGTCAATAAAATAACATCTAATGCGACGGATTCCCAATATTAGAGCTACTGAAGACTAGACATAGAAATGGGCCAGCTTTGAAGGTTTTCAATTATGGTTTTCGAAGGCGTACTAATGCGGAGTGTTTAATGCCGTACTGTAGTTTAGCCAATAATTAACTTGGAATGAAATCTAAAAAGAAATAAAACCTTTGTAAATTTATGCTTATTTAGGTAGATACTGTTACAAGAGTTCGCGGCCCTTTTTTACAAAAAAAAATGTATCTGCAATATCTTTGCAAATATTAGTTGGTGACAAAGTGTATTTTATATTTTATCCATTAATACCTACGTTTACCTGACCATCATGCATTATAATTTGTTTTTATGCGTGACATGGGTTGCCTCGTTTTATCTTTGTGTTTAATTAATTGAATTTTTCGTATGACAACATGTTGCAATATGTCGTAATTTATTGATATTTTATTTTGCATGTTTTGAATCAAGAGAGTATCATATTCTTTGTTGTGAACTTGTGCTAAAAAGTGGTTTTACGAAATATCTGTTTGCTAATTTTGGGCCAAAAATTAAAATATATGTATTTATTTAGAAAGCCCACATACAACCCTATTTACTATGTACCTACTATTTCATATTACAAAGCGTAATAAATACAGACTTTATTACTAAACCTATAATACATGTCTATATTTAGTCAAACATAAAACTCCTGTGTAAGTCGTATATCTGATTTTAAACACTATCGTCATCAACATCTGACGAGAACAAACGTTTTTATTTAAATAACTCTATATTACTAGCTATAAATATAGAGTTAGATAACATTAAAACATTTTTGGTGCGTTAATAACGTACTGCATAGTTATGCAGTACTACATAGTTATGTAGTACGTTTATTAATGATACAAATAAAATTAACAAGAAATAAATTATAAGATCAACGCCAAACGTCGAACTCGCGTATAAAAATATGACATTCAGATGGAACTATTGCATCGGAGTAATATATATACTGACGTCAAAATATTTGCTCAGTGGTCCTTGACAAATAATTAATGATCTATAGAGACCGTATTATTGTTTTGTACGCTAAGACAAGACAGAATGATGTTTGCCCTCTTCAGATAAAACATAGAAGACGTTTTATGACAAAATAAGCATCACCTCACCTTGACACTGTATGCGAGTACATAAAGGGACGTAGGTACTCTGCCTGCATGGCATTGGCATTGTCGGTTAAGCATATGCTAACACACAATACCTTTATAACTAAGTTGTACAGAAATAATAAGAAACCCCGTCATAAAATTAACTATCGTAAAAGGTAATGGTAGAACAATCAAATTATAATATTTCTAGATTACAACTGAGGAAAGATTTAACGCAAAATTCAATACAACAACTTGGTCAGGCGCAGGACGTCAGGAAATTTATTTTATACATTATAATTCTTCAATTAAATTGCGTCAAGTTCCTGCTAGGCATCCTGGATTAAATGTATGCATCGTGTAAATATTTTGTTACATTAGACGCTTTCCATATATATATTATCTACATGACAAATCAATATCTTTACAGGTTGTAAAAAAAAGACGCGAAGAGTATGAAATGAAGAAAGATATCCACCGTGCTGAAGATAGTCAAGGTCAGTATTTCCCACTTCACACGCTTGTCTTATCCTTCTTTAACATTTAGTAATAACTAAAAGACTTTCTTCTTGATATGGTTCAACATATATAAAGACTAGGCCAAGATTCAGCGTGGTAATGCCGCTAACAACTTTTTAAAAAATTAGAATGATTAACCTATGATTAACCTACTAGAATCTTCCAATCCGAAATAGTAGGTTGGAATGGTAGGAATATTTTAACTATCTGTAGATCTTTAGTGGCTTATAGGTGATCTGCTCCGCTAGTTAAGAGTAGTCTAATTTGTATTTTATTCTGCCCTACGGGAAAAATACGTGAGATCTGATTATGGCAAGAATGCTTTTTTTATTATTTTTGATAATTCATTAGACAGTTTTGTTCAAAACACGAGAAAATTGTAATCACAAGACGATCATAAATCAATCATACCTGGAGACATGATAGGTTACCTATTGTTGATATAACTACCTCAGCTAATATACCTTATAATTAGTATGAATGCGTGAACGGTCTGTTTGTAGTCATTAAACACTCACTTGCATAATCTAGCACATGGGTGCTGTTCGTCCATATACATAAAATGAACACACAGATATGCCTAGATAATCTCTGTGAATTACCATTCCAAAACTTTTTATTGTGCCCCAAAAATACAATATTAGAAATCATGCAAGAAAAGCCGCAAGGGCTACACTGAAAATACTATAGTGTATATGTCTGAGTATTGGTTGATAAATTAAAATTACGTTATCGTCAGTACAAATTCTTATAGATTTTTCTAAATGTTTCTGAATTGGAACTTGTTTTCACGTTTCCTAAAAAAGCACGTAAAACTAGTTTCTTTTTTTTTATTGATAGGGGCATAATTAATAACAAAGACTGATAGCTGACTGGTTAAATTTTAATTCATGTAATTCATTTTCAGCAAATGTAAACCAAACTAACTGTAAGTAAATTATGTTGGGGCTTCTTTAACGATTAGAAACGTGTCACCCGTTTAATGCATCAAATCTAATTATACACTTGTTAGTTTCCATGATGCATAACACATTTCATGCGTACAATTTCTAAGGTTAGTTTCAAATCATGTGTATGTATGATCATAGTAGTACGTGACAGCCGTCATCTCATCACTGGTTCAATATTAAACTAATCTATGTATAGTAGGTACGCAAGTATGTAAAATGGTGTTTGCTGTCGTGTTACGTCTATGGTTAACATTGCGACGACATTCGTGGACAGGCGTGCCACGAATCCTACTTGTTGATTATTGTTCGTGCAAATAGATTTAATGTTGTTTACTTATTCCACTAGATTATCTCCGAGAATCCTCTAGTTTTTTCTTAAGTTCCGGCATAATCGATGTATAAAAAATTAAGTGTGATATGAGAATTTAAGGATTCTGTATTATGTATATACTTATGTTATTATATATGTAGAAGCAATGTACGCAAACAGAACATTAGTACAGATCACAAGAGGATTTATATCTACCCTTTCCACGTGGCACTATAAATGTGGTACCTACTACTGAATGAAATCTACTTACGTACCTATGCTTCGATAATATGAATAGGTACCTAATTTCGACACACTTCATTTATGATCGTACACGTACCTTTATATAATAAATAATAAATAAAAAAAAATATTTAATTTCCAACAGATACAGCAAGTTATTAATACTTAGACTAATTAACAAACAAAAATACATGCAAAAATAATAATTAGTAAAAATACAATTCATTAAAATTTAGGGAATTCTATATAAATAATTATTATAGGGAATTCTATAATAATAAAGAATAAAATCTTAATAGCACGCATGTTGAGGCCCTAGCTCTCGCAGTAGGATTCCCTGGGTTTGCGGAAACTAGTTCTCTTCAGGATTGCAATAATTTGTAAATACACATGATTGCTGATGATTGTGTCACATTAACACAAGAGTTATATTGTGGAGCGTCTGTGTTTGAAAGTGCGTGGTAAGGGTGTGTGCGCATGTGTTAACAAAAATTTGCATTGTATTTAGTTAGAGACCTCGTCGTTTAGTACGAGTTACGTTTTGTAAAAATGGTTTCGAGGCCAGTGTGAATTAATGGTTAAATTGTAAATAAATTAAAACAAAAAAAGACCTGTAACTTAAAGAACATCATCACGTGTGAGTGCCTCGGTTTCATTGTAGCTGAGTGTTAGTAGGTAATCTTTAAGTTTTATTATATTCAGGACTTTGTTTATTCGCTTTTAAATATAAAGTCCCAGCTATAACACCTTTGCCCAAATCTTAAGTATCTCTTTGGAACTTCCCATACATGTTCACGCCTGAAAGTGATAGAAGGATGAACAATTGCAGTGTCGATCTAAGTTCTATGAAAACGCAAAGTGCAAGATTCGATAAAGAGTTGCCGGTCTCGGAGGTGCTTAGTATCTGAATACAGGGCATCAGTAGAATACAAACGGTCCCTATAATACGCCGCCTTAAGAACGAGTCTCTGAGCTATTTCTACTTTCATCAGATGTATGCTGCAAGCAGCACCCCACGAGGTTATACAGTAGGTTAAAACAGATTTGCAAAACGCGTCATACACCATATTAAGGATGGGTCGAGAAACGGTATCAAATGCGTTTGCGAAGCGTCTTTTTGAAGACGCCAATACATTTCTGCCCAGAGTCTAGTTTCTCTACTGCAAAATCGACAAGAGATGTAACGGCGTCTTCCGTTGACCTCTTTGATCGGAAATCAAATTGATTAGGCGAGAGTAAGTTTTTATTTTCGAGAAAACTGGTGAAACTTTTGTTTGCTACTCTCTCTAAGATTTTGTATATGGAGGAAAGTAGAGATATTGGACGATAATTTGCGGGTAAATTAGTTTATCCTGCTTTGAAAATCGGACACGCATCAGCTTCTTTAAGACATTCTGGAAAAGTGTCAGTCTAAACTTAAGTTGCGTACGAGCTGCAAGGATTTGTTTTGCGGATTTGAGTAAATGGTTTGAAATGTTATCTGCTCCAGGTGCTGATTTTATTTTTAGGGCATTAATTGTTTTATCGATTTGCACAGGGTCCGTTGGTGCAAGAAAAAGAAATAGTGATTCGGAGGGACAGTTACACATTGTTACAGATTGTGCCAGTTTTTGCTCAGTTATGCCAATGCAATCGAGTATATTTGTGACCAAATCTTCTCCTATTGTACTGAAGTACGAGTAGTTATTAACTTTATTTAGCGCATGTGTAGGTGTTTCATCAATATTTAGTAAGTTGTTACTTTTAATTTGGTTGGCTCTAAAGCTCTAATGTTGCATATATCTTTTATAGTATTTCATAACTCTTTGTCGTTGCCAATGTTTGATTTTATCAATTTTTTCAAAATCCTTTACTACGCCTGTATAGTCAATGCTTGTGACCTGCCTATCCACTTGTAGACTATCACTATCTACTTGTGACACTAGATGTAAGGTTTATCCTGTATATTTGATGTTAGTGTGTCTGCAATAAAGAGTTTATTTATTTTTATTTTTTATTTTATCCGAATGAATAGATTTGCTTTTGTTTGGAATGCTTGCAATAAGTGCACACATACATATGCGTAAATATATACAATATCTTAAGTTAAGGCAGATCAGTTATCAGGCGCAGAGCTATTATTTGTTGAGATACTTATACAGAATAGTACTTACGAAAACTAGTATGTACTGCCGGCAGGATACGTACATTTTCTACAATTTAAAGTTTTTCCTGAAGTTTTATTTAGTCAATCAAAGAAAAGAGAATCAAATAAATATTTTATTGCCAAAATGTGTAAACAAAGATGTTCAAGATACAAAATATAGTCATATATATATATATATATATATGTGTGTGTGTGTGTGTGTGTGAGTGATGGGAGTCACGTGTTCAGACTATATATATATACATATATATATATATATATATATATATATATATATATATATATATATATATATATATATATATATATATATATATATATATATATATATAGTAGTATATAGTAGTATATATATATATATATATATATATAATTGGTACACGATTGTAGTAATATTATAACTGACACACTTCGAATTTTTCTGCACGCAATTGTTCTAATCTTTTTCCCTACAGGTAAACTACGAGCAGTTCTCGACATGTTGTTCGGTCGAGAGATCGAGTTCACAGACGAGCAACTCCGGGAACACATCGACTCCATCACCATCGCCGGGAACGACACTACAGCGCTCGTCATTGCTTACACGCTGGTGTTGCTCGGGATCAACCGCGAGGCACAGGATAGGGCTTGGCAAGAGTAAGTGAAATGTAAGCACTTGGACTATAGTGTGCAAGTTGAAACGTGTGATACAATACTTAGGAAATCTCACTTCGGGCTGGCTGGATATTTACGCAAAATTTTCATCAGAACATTTATCATTTTTTAAAATGGAAATAACCTTGCTATGCTAATTTTCTTTGATTCTATTTCAGAGGATATCAATCAAACAATCAAGGATGGCTTTGTATCACTAGACACAGTGTTGTTTAGCAACCATAAGTTTCTTAAATATTAAATAAATTGTTAGGCTATCAGTTGAAAATAATTTTGCTGTGTTAAAATTACATTCCTCCACTATCGTTAGTAGGTAACTGAAATTCGAATACAGAGTGACTACTGCTATACCCCGAAGTTAAAATTCACCAACCAGGTTAAATATAAACCTGCAACAATTACTTACTAATATTAGAAGTAATATGTTATTGTTTATTTAGACAGCAAACAATCTTTGGAGACTCAAAAAGAGGGGCTACAAAAGAAGATTTGCTAAAGATGCAGTACTTAGAGAGGGCCATCAAAGAAAGCATGAGACTCTACACCGTTGTGCCTATCATTGCGAGAAATATAGAAAAGGATACTTATTTACGTAAGTTACTTATTTTTTACGAACTACTCACAATTTATTTTTGAACTTTTTGGCGTTTTGTGCTAAAAATATAAACTATGACGCTATTTTAAGTTTTCATCAACTTTAAAGTTTTTAAGACATCTGAAAATATTTCAGATGGTAATTCAATAGCTTATACCTACCACCCTCTCAAGACTCGTCTTTTAGCCCGAACAGCTTAATACTGCCACAGATTTTAAATAAATGGCTCATTCATGTGCCAATAACTATTGTAATTTTATTATTAATTTTGTCAACCGTATGCTTTAACTTAAAAAAATTAAAATCGAGTTCTGACGCGTATCTTATGAGGAAGTATTGCAACTGTTCAAACAATCAGCATGTATTTTTTGCTCCGCATTAACGCACGACTAACTTCACTGCTTTTGCTGCTTTGCAGATAATATTTTAAGACAATCAACATTCCCTTCAATTCATGCTGAGGCTCAGTTGCAAATAATGCTACATAAATAATTTCCGAACTGCTTAACTTCAGTGATCGCTTAATACACCTTGGCTATACAGGGTTATTGGTGAGGACTTATCGGATACACTGGGGGACACTGGTAATCATGAACAACAACTTTACTATAGGACCAACCGTCACTGTTTAAATTCGTGGGGTTCGTGAAAAAATATCAGCGTATAGCGAAAAAAATATGCTACTTGCGTTTCTCTATAAATATCCAAAACAAGCGTCTGTGACGTAGGTTCCTTATGAAGATATATATTGCAAATCTCTAGCAAAATGCGGCGTGGTCCTACCTGCCGGCTCCGGTGCCGTAGTGGGTGCGTTCGCCGTGCACCGCTCCAAAGCTGTGTGGGGCCCTGATGTGGACGAGTTCGATCCCGACCGGTTCCTACCGGAGCGCTCAATTGCGCGACACCCCGCTGCCTTCCTGCCCTTCAGCTACGGAGCTAGGAATTGCATAGGTGAGAAATCTCTATACACAAATTAAATTATTGGACAGTCACAGGTTTCTTACTAAATAAATTTCTAAATAATGGCATTGAGTGGGTTAATTTACCAACAAAAGTCAACATCCCATACTCTAAGACAATTAAATGGATTCTAGCAAATGTATCCACACTATATTGCCTTTTTGATATAATATTTAGAAGAAACGGGTTTGCCGATTACACTTCAAACATTGCACGAACGCGTTGACGTCTGTTGTTCTTCTAAACGAATATGCAAGAACTTCATGACATGAGACTAATAAGACTTTTTTGTCGTTTTGTTGACATTCTCAAGAGGGTAATATATGACATTGCCTTGGCCTACGCTATACTTAATCAAATGATAGTATAATATAGATATTATAATTAGCAAGGTAGTTTGACAAGGACAGCTCACAGCATAAGATAAGAGTAGATTTGCTTGAAATTATCTGTTACGAGTAAGTCCGCATAACAACTTAATACGGTTTATTTGCTTCCAACAAACAATACTACACAGATAAAGTAAGATGGGAATGAAAGTTAAAACGAATAATAATGAAGTTTCTGTCATTACATAATTTTAATTACGTATATTCTATCCTTGACCTATGGTAATGACCTCTAAGCACGTGAGGACAACGTATTTATGTGTATTTAAATAAGGTCATATATGAACTTATTTAAAATAAATATTTAAATAGAGTTACATGAGATGTGGCAGCGCACCAAAGGTATTTCGTATATATAAAAAAAAGTATTTCATATAAATACCTACTTGTAACTAATAATAAATGACCATGTAGTTTTTAGGCTTCCGTATCCAAAGGGTAAAAACGGAACTCTCAGCGGGACAGCGAAGTCTTTAGTAATCTTAAAACTTTGCTGTCCGTCCGTCCATCCGTTCGTCACCTCACGATCCGTAATAGCCAGACAGTTCAAATTTTCACGGATGATATATTTGTGTTGCCGTTATGACAACAAACATTAAAAACAGAATGAAATAAATATTTACTAGATATGCTTCATCCAGGGATACAGTGGTCGTGCGAGCTTGTGGACAAATGCCTAAGTGTGATGGATAAAAAAAGAATGTGGTCTCAAACAGCAAATGTGATTTCTTTGCCGTTTTTTGCTAGATAATGCTAGATAATACTAGATAATGGTACACAACCCTTCGTTCGCCAAAACCAAGCGCGAGTTCGACTCGCACTTGGTCGATTAGTTTTATAATATCTATGTTTTACATTTATTTTGTAAAAAAACAAATAACCTGATGAAAATACTTTCAGGTCGCAATTTTGGTATGTTAATAATGAAAAGCATCGTGTCATCTGTAGTCAGAAGTTACAAGATAGAAGCAGATGAAGTTGGACCGCTCAAAATAGAGATGTTACTATTCCCCATTAAAGGTCACCAGATAAAGGTTACTAAGAGATAAAGTTCGAGCATTCGAGTTATTGTATACAAGCCCATAATATAAGCTAAATAAAATATACAGGTAATAAATGAAAATGATAGCCTTCTTATTATAATAATTTTAGAAGTTAAGTTCAAATTACTAACTTCGATGCCTCGAACTTTAACCGAGCTACTGGAATTTTAATGTATACCTAATCCTATTTGTATGAAATGGTACGAATAAAAGATTATTGATTTAAGTATAATAAGATGGTATATACAAAATATTTAGTGTTTTTCCGCCTCGTCTTGATGTCAGCGTGATTTAAGTATACTTTATATTTTTTTTCTAAAAGCTACATATTTTTACCATTTCGTTACTAATATACCTACTGGTACCTAGATTACTCAGACGAAAAAATTAAAATAGAAATAACTGTTTCCTAATTATTTTTATTGATAAGTCTGCCTACATATTTACATATTAGGTACATGTTTTCATAATCGTGGTTTAAACTCTAATGCTGTAGTTTTTGTATGCTTCATCTAACTTCTACATATTGTGTGACTTAAAGCTATCGCACATGTCACAAACAATTAATAAACTAGATTTCTGAAAAGTATAATACCAAGAGCTAAATTAAAAAAGTCAATAACCGACTTCAATTTGATAAAATGTTAATGCAATCATTTGTAAAGTTAAACTACCTAAAACAATGAGGACTTTTGATCGGACCAGAGTCCAGATGACGTATGAAGTCGGGGAAAAATATATTAAAATAATAATTCCAACAAGTTGAGAACCTCCTCCTTATTTGAAGTTGGTTAAAAACAAAAGGCGTCAGCGCCCAGCGTCATCTCCATCTAAGTCCGAGTCTGGCGAGGTGAGCGCTGTAGCGAACGTATGCGGCGGCCGCTGGGTTACCTCCAGCGCTAAGTGATCGTCGTGGTCTATAACGTCACGGGAGTCGTCGACCCCGCACGTCAGAAACTTATGGTAGTTGGTGAGGTCCAAGAACCCCACGCCGCACGGGCGGTCGACCAGCCGTGACGTCATCATGCCGTACGCGAATCCGCGGCACGTCAACACGGAACCCATATCGTCCTGTGGAAAAAACTTGTCGTTTATAAAAATAAAGAAACTTACCATAATGCAAAACTATTAGGTCATTATAATTATCGAATGGCTAAAATAATCTTCATTGAATCATAGCTTAGAATAAGCTCGATACAGTTCATTATTTCATCATTCAAATTTCAATCATAACTAAATCCATCTAAACTACGCGTAATATTTTTTTTCTGTGGCTTTCCATGTTTTATAGCTAACGAGCGCAAACTTTTCAAAGTACTAAGCATCGTTGAAACATGCGCTAAAAAGTTTCACGTGTATCGAAATACGAGTACGTAGGTGCTAATAGATAGCGCTAACATTATTTCATACATATAAATATAGCTAGTTACATAGTTTTCCGATAATATCCACAGGTAGGTAGGTACTATTGTATTGATATAGGGTGTCACTGCACTTATTTTGGGCAACCTTATTTATTATTTAGGACGAACCGACCTCTCCGTGTCTGTCAATGATATAAGTACTAGTACGGTGGTTCATTATTTAGAGATAAAAAATTGTGTTGTGTTGTATTGATCATAAATTGTATACATGAAATCTAATTTACTTTGTTCGTTTACAAACATATCTTATAAATGTAACCACAACGTTGCCCATTTATAGTCAATCCATTACGATGAATAAGTACATACGAACTTCATTTTCATATTAAGTTAGGCGAGGAGATAACTCCCGATACATTTCTGTACTTCACATAAGGACAGCAGAAATAGATTTGTTTTTCATTGACATTCAATTGCATCCTCACCATGAAACACTTAATTTGTGTAGGATTTGTATAGATATAAACCACCATGGTTTGAATTATGTATTTTGTTATGTACTAATTGTTATTCTAGTGTGAGTAAAACATTTCATCTATTTTTATCTTAGCTTTAGATAAAGAGTCGTCAATATTATACAATTATTCGAAATAATTTTACCATGTGTTTGCCGATATGTGCAGTTAAAGATGAGAGAAAAACTATTAATGAGTCATTACCCAGGTATATATATGATTAAATAGGTTTAATGGCTCTCCGCCTAAGTAATGTCGGTGGCCGTGCTTACACAACTAGTAAAACACTTGACAATAAGCTATTTGCTCGCGAAATAATGCGAAAAGCCATCGAGGTTCTCTCTGAGTACCACTTACCGGACATAACGCTCCGTACCGCTCGTTCTGCAAGACAAATGCAACAAGTTCTTATTCATAGTATCTATAATAAACGTGTTCTCTTGTCTCATTTTATTCCATAGAGATCATCTCGCATCAATGCAAGACAAAAGACGCTAAAGCAAGAAGTGTTTATTAATAAAGCCTATTATTAGGTATACATTCGTATTTGATATTCAAGTTCATTGAAATTCATTCATTCATTTGCATGTCATTAATAAATTTTAATAAAAACATGCGAAAGATATGGTGTATCCCGTTCCGGCTTGTTTCTAATGCCAAGGTTGGCCATTACCATCCAGCGTCATTGCTTGTCCAAGTCTGTTATTTGAATTGTCTCAGAATTACGATTGGATTGTACCAAAATGGCCGTTTCGACATAGAATAGATCCGAGTTAGTATTAAAAATTATGTTTTGTTTAATACTAATTGTGGCATATTCTATGTCAAAACGGCCATTTTGGCACAATCAAATCTTATTCTGACACAATTCAAATAACAGACTTGATCACCTGGTCTCAGATTCAAATTGGGGCGGGTTATTTGACTAAGTTTAATTATAAGAAGTGTTCTACCTTTCTTTAATGATGAAAATTACAATCCGTATATTTAGTGCATTACTTGATGTTTATAACATACTGTGAAAAGTTTGATCGAAACATTTTTTTATAAATTACAGGGATAAAATTAATAGCGTCAAAACATAACGAATGATTAGTTCTATACCTTGCACTGTGGTGAGCTCACACAGAGATATTTCCCCTTGTTGTTCCACATCTGGAGACATTTCTCAGAGGGCAAGATCTTAACATCTACGCGTTGCAGGTTGATGAGCAGTGGAATCAAGTACCCCTAGGAAATTATCCCTTTGAGTTTAGGTAAGTGGAAATGTAAAGCAAAAATCAATGGAGAATGCGCAGTGTATGAAAAACTACATTAACTGCTTAGTTTTTTTTTTCATCTTTAAATAATAATATTTCCTATTAACCGAGTTACATTGGCGCGATAGGTATATTAAAATCGTGTTATATAGCGACGATGGCACATTCAATCGTGTGGGAAACGTTATGAAGCTTATGTAGAAAAGTAAATTATGTGCTCCCATATCTAATACATATCCAATAAATCTGTATATTATCGGATACATTTAGGAAAGTGTCCTTTGGAATTCTATGAATTAATGCCCCGATCTCCATTCTACAATCAGACAAGTACTGTAAGGCGCCACCGGGTAGAGGTTTCACGGACTCGCACTAAACGCTAAAAAACTAATGTCTACATTTATTATGCGAAGGTTGTGGAATTCACTGCCAAATTCTCTTTTTCCCGATAGCTATAATCTCGATCTCTTCAAGTCGCGAGTGAATTGTTTCTTCTAGGCAAGCGCGCTACATCATAAGCCGCATCGTCACTTTATATCAGTTGAGTTGCGGTCAAGCTGTTTTGTCGTGTGAGTATGATGATGGTGTTCAAAAAAAAACACGAGTAGTCTGCACCGCTACAAGAACTTTTTGTTCACCACAAGCAAGTCTAAGTTTTCTATCGTGATAAATAATGCTCACATTTCTCCTGCTGCCCCAGCCGAAGTACTGACACGAGTCGTCGTTCACCCGCACTTCATGAGGTCCTGGTATCCCATACCGTACCCGGTTGACGATGTAGTCCGCGCCGCTTTCTCGCACGTTGAAAGAAAACTGCTTGTCCAGAACCAGTAGAGCTATGTTGTCGGTTGAGCACGGTGACCAGCGTTTCGAGTGGTTATAGCCTGACAATTAAGTTCAATAAGTCGTACTGTCCTTATTAAAAGAATAACCTTAGCTGGAATTTCTCTTCCAGAAAGAACTGTTAAAAATATGTGCACCGCACATATTATAAACCATTAAATTTTTTATTTTAGAAATAACCTTTTTAATCCACAAATATATTTGAAAAAAAAAAAAGATTTATCTTTTTAGACTTCTAATCCTGAATTAATTGTGCCTACGTTGGTGTATATACATTTTTATATAAGTTAATTTATTATAATAAGCATGCCTACTACATTTTTAGTGTATTCATCAATTTCAGCGGTAACTTTATCTGTACTATTTTACCGATTTCCCAAAAAGGAAGAGGTACTCGATTCAACGGTTTTTTAATGTTTATTACCAGATTTCTCTGAGAGGGCTGGACCAATTTCAAAGTTTCTTTTGTCCATTGAAATGGCTTTTGTATTTTCTTCCACAGTAGTTCCATTTAAATTTTATCAAAAATGGGTCAAGAATAAAAAATAAAAATATTTTTGTAGGATCTCTAAAAACTGTTTTAAAATGATCATTTATAAGTATTGCTGAATAAATGAATATTTGATTATGTTTATTAGCTTTCTTACGCAGTTCAAAGGAAAGAAAAAATAATTATAACTGATGCAAACATAATCGTGGGCTCCTGGAAATCTCTCTACTATGTACATAACTTTATAGGAAAAATTTTGATAGTCGCCACACATCGTTAGTATGATAGTGCAAAGATCATGAACAAACAAATGAAGCCATAATTGACAAAGCTCCATGCGCACGTAGATTTATATGGAAATGCCCGCATTCTCGACAATAATTCTATTAGTAAAAAATTTCAAGAGTTGTGTTTACTTTCATTAAACTTGCTCTTCATTAGTGTTGCGAAGTGGTTTAGAACATATTATAGCCAGGAGCTGACGTTTCTTTCCTTATTCTAAGAACTACTATAGCTGAACAACGCCTTCTAGAGCACTTCTAGACATAGCATGTATAATATATTAGTGTTGGAGCTTACCTCTATGCAAGCATAGATGATGTACTTGTCTGGAGGTTCCCGAATTCTCCACGAACTGGTGTGTCCCTCCAAACACGTCGAATTTGTACCGTTCGCCATACACACAGCTCGCCGGGGTGAGAACGACGTGTGCTTCAATCAGAGCACCCACACAGAACATCATCGCGTGGGAAAAGTATGCCACCTGTGTGAATGAAAAAAATAAGTAGGTCTTACCGTGCAAGCCTTATCGAGACCCTAAAAGGTTTCTCGCAAGTACGGAAATTATGTAAACTGCTGGTAAGATGTCAAAATCACACACCTTACCGCTAATCCTGTGTAGTAGTTGCGTCTACCCACGCTGGAACATGTGCGTAAAACGAGTAGCTGCGGCATTTGCTAATAAATACCTGCTTGTAGTATTCATAGAGCCAACCTCCACCTTAATACGCTTGATAGTAATATACATTAATATACATTGATTGGAGTTGATAAAGGTATCTAGTTTATTTTCGGTAATTGTGAAATTTAAGGCATTTTCCATGAAAATCTTTAGAAATTTTCTTGATGACTGGATGTCAATTTTTGCTAAATCGGTACATATAATCTTACTTCTACGTAACCATATATCACCAACGGTCGCTCAATTTTAACCAATGCAAAAAAGAGGAATTTCTCGATTCGTCGAAATCTTTTTATGAAGGTACTAGCTGTGCCCCGCGGTTTCACCCGCGTAGTTCCACATTGGATTGTCGAGATAATGGGGGAACTACTTATTTGTAGTCAGTTAAAAAGTATCTTATGTCCTTTCCCGGGGTTCAATCTACCTGTGCACCAAATTTCATCCATATCGGTTTAGTGGTTTTGGCGTGAAAGCGAAACAGACAGACAGACAGAGTTACTTTCGCATTTATAATATTAGTTAATATTATATTCCCCGATTTCACAGAGACGGGTTGACAGAATCGGTTTGGGTCGATTCCAAAAATATTTTTTTGTTTTGTGGGGTATTTTTAATTGGTCCCATATAAATTTTATCAAAATAGTAGTTTTACAAATAAAATAACTGAAATATTTGAAGTCAGTTTTTAATAAAGTATTACTTGTGAATTATTTTTATTTTATTGTACAGGGAATATACTCGTAGAGGGAGGACGTACGTTTTATTGACAATATTAGGTACTTACACATACTTTAAACATCAAAGATAGCTCTGATCTATTCGAAAATGAGTTAAATAGCTTAAGATTTAATTTCTTGTAAATAATGCGTTGTATAATAATGCACCAAATTTTCTTTAGGTCAAGTAACATGTTTATTTTCCATATGAGTACCTAATTCTAACACCGGTAGTTAATATTTATCAAATACAATTAGTCTAACATATTTCTCAATAATTTTATATAGAAAATTTCCGCCATAAGTAGGTACAAAGTATAGGTATAAGTGGGTACCTGCTAACTTGTTTTGTTTACCTAAAACGTGGGATAACGCCAAGAGTGATGTCTAAATTCGCGCTTACGAAATGCGTACCAATGGCACACAGTAAATAATTTGCTGACATTGTGTTTACGCTAGATATATAAATAGAGGTGCGTACATGTTGTAGGACTTTTTGGTCTTAATTTTATGGAAGCAAAGTGAAGATCGCGTTGAATAAACGTGGCAAAAAGCACAAACACACATTATCCTAGTTTTAATCGTAGATATACAATGATATGAGAAACATTGTAAAAGTTTGCTGGCATCATCTATTTCCATTACAAATTATTAGACAGGTACATAATATTTGTCTAGCAATAAGATACGTGATATGGCAAGCTACTTACAATGTACTGTCCTTCCGTTGGTTCAGCCACTTTCCCCATAAAATGAGCTGGGTTTTGAAAGTCTATGTCAACTGAAACATAAATGCAAATATTTTAACGAAACAAGCCACATAAAATACTTTCTTATCCACTTCGTAAAATTCTGGGCACATGTCTTCCTTAAAAAAATATTCTGCAGGTTTAGCTTTCTAAGCTCTAGCCAAATTTAGATTTGCTGTCTTTAAAATAGTCTTACGTAACGTAGCTATCCCTCCTATTTGACCCGCCCCCATATCAGAATCCTAATCGGTAACTAGTTTTTTACGAAATATAATTAATATTAAAATATCACTCCATAAACGGGACAGCACGACTAAAATAAACAATTGAGTGTACGTTTAATTTTATCGTTTACAAATCGGTTCACTGAAGTGTAAGGAAAATTTAATTCAAACCGAGTGTGCAAAACATAACAAAGTTTGTGTTACGTATTATTACGACTAAAAATACATGGTTTCTGGGTTTAAACCTAAGACAAAATCTAAACCCGCATTATTTTATTAAATCTTTTTATTAAGGTGGTGGCCACCACACCCACAAAAAGATTTAGATTAGAATAAATCTGTATTTTATGTGAATCGAACATGCATTATATAAAATTAAACAACGCTATTGCCTTTATACAACAAAATTAACGAAAATTTATATAACACTTAAAAAATGATTTGGTTTGAATTAAGTTATTCATATTCATAGGCTTTCCGATAAATCAGTTGGTTGGAGTAAAGACGCCATCTATTGCTAAGTGGCTTAGATGTGGAAAATTTATATACACTACGTCCGGTTTTTCCGGAAGCTATTAGCACCATCTATCATCAAGTAGTAATTCTTCAAAATTTTATCATGACATCGATTATCAAGTAGTAATTTATATAGTCAAAACTTTATTTAGTCGATTATATATGACAGCGTGCGTTCATCACTAGCTCCAGTGCTACCAACAAGACCAAAACACTATTGACATGACAAAAATCAACTGTCAAATGTCAGTGTCAATTACCACAATCGATTTAGTTTTTGGCATAAAGGCAAATCAAAAAATTGGAAGAGCAAAATATAATCAAAAGTACTTATGTACTGAAGTGTATTTAGTAAACCAACAAAAAACAGTTTATCAGTTCACCCACGCATAACTGTTCATCTCGTATCTAATAACGTAGTTCCTGCTGTATAGATAGTCGAGGATTTATGATTTGCTACCAGAACAAGAAGATCATATTTATATTTAATTTTCTTTTATAATAATGTCCAGTAAGAAAATCATATGTTTAAGCTTATTTATATTTTTTACTGTGAACGTAAAATTAATTTTATCCCAGTACAATAAAGCTTGGAATGACAATAAGTGTCCTAAGTTATATCCAAAGAATTTTGTGAACTATGCTCCAGTTGGTAAGTATCTGCGCTATTCATTTGTTATGAAATTATTAGACTAAGTCATAAAATAACTGCCTTTACATTACGTAAACAAAATGATGCAACACAGCTCAACAGCTGATCTCACAACAAGTAAAATAAAATCTGCTAATATTTTATTTCCAGGGAATCTTACAGCGGGCAATTTCACAGAGCAAAGTGGTCTTAAAGGTCTGAGGCAATGTGTAATGTCATGCTGTATATCTCAGACATGCAATATTGTGTTTATTGTGGATGCAAGATGTTACCATGTAGAGTGTGCAAGTGACGAGCTCTGCTTGCCTTTGCTACGAGCTGGCAGCCGCAAATGGGAGTCTCATGTCTCCATGATACTTGTCAAGCCAGTGCTACCTAATGGTAAGTTATTACATGCAATATGCTTATGTTACAAGTTGTATGTTGTTATGTAAATAATAGAAACTACCCCACTTATTTGTGTGTGGTGGATGAAATGAAACTACTGGCATAACATGAATGTCAGTAGCTCATGCTAATTTGGCTAATTAGATGAGCAATGAAAGTGATTGATTTTGTATTTTTGAGGTAAATGAAGGCACCTAATATAATACCTAATCAGAACAGCTGTTTTGGTTTTGTTTGTAATCATTTTAAATTTTGTTGTGTACTGAATTTCAAGAAACACTGTATAGAACACAGCAGTTTTCTTAAACTAAAAATAGCTTGATATGGGTATTTTCACACATATGCACTAATTTGACAAAATCATTGGCCATGTCTTGATGAAATCCCTGTACTGCACTCTACTCTAGGCACAAACAGTTTGGCACTCATTGTACAAAATTTGTTATTATTATAAATTTCTCGGTCTATAGACTGCATTGATTTGAGTAGCGAAATGCTAAGTATGTATTATAGTGTATTTCCACTGCTCTCGATTAAATTTATTCTCATGTTGATTCAACATTTGCCAAGTTTCCACAAAACATTTTAATGAACTCTTTTGTTTTCCTTTCTGCTTTCCATATGTATCAAATTGGTTTCAGTTGTAATAAAACTAAGTGTGAGCATTTAATTGTTTATGTTTTTATTTATTTGACTAAAAGACTTTTTGGAGGCCATTGTTTTACAGAATCAGTGCAATCTGGCAATGTTTGCTTTTGTGTAGAGGATGTATACATGTTGATACTCACATGTAGGTTGTACACTTCACCTGATGTTAACACTGAGGTATACAATAGTCAGGTATTTAACTGTTGATGATCAGTAACCGCGCTCCGTTTACCAGCCAATTTTAATAATATTTGGTAGAAAAATCTAGTTCTATGATACAATAAGAATGTGGAGTGGGAACGAAAGCTTTTGAGATAAATTTTCGTAAGAGAAAAAGATTAATGAGGCTGGTGCCAATACTTGTAAATTAGTTATGCTTGTGAGGTCTATGGTCTGCAAATATCTAGTGTATCTTGGTAAATTTAGCTAATTAGTAATTTTGATTCTTACATTAAGCAACCCGAAAACACTTCGGTCAATAAGAATGGGCTACCAGTGCCTACAGTATAGTAATTCTGTAACTTACCAAGCACATATATGCGTCTGTGTAGTATAAATCTTTGTCTTACTTATAAACACCACTCAATAGTTTTTTGGCTTGTATTGGCAGGTCAGATAAAACAAGACAAAAAACACAAAAAAGAAGTTATATTTAAGATTGCTACCCTTCGTTTATTTACGCAAGTTTTTTAATCAATTTTATTTTTCAGAAAACTGGTCTGACATCCTAGATCAATCTAGCGCTAGAGATATTAGCAGCAACTTTCCTGAAGAGGAGCCTTTATACTCTCCCTATACAGGCCACCGTAATGACCTCCTCAATGATGATGAAGATCCAAGCTTTCTCTCACATTTCATCAACAACCTACCTGTTGAAGATGACGATTCACGACCACTATATCGAGATAATGGTGAAAACACAATTATAATGGACTCAAGTAATTTCTTAGATAAAATCACTTGTGAAGTAGGGGCTGATGACTGTCCTTACAACTCTGAGTGCATACCTTTAGGCATTAAAATGCGTAATGGCATATGCAAGTGCATACCCGGCACAGAAGAGAATTCTCAAGGGTCCTGTATACAGTCTATAAGGCCTTTTTCTAAAGGTCCCACAATACCGATAGATGCAATTAAAAAAGACGATGCGGATGTGAAAAATGATGCACTAAAGATGGAAACTTCTTCGGCTAAAACTGTCCAAACTTTAACAGTTTCCATTTTATCTAAACAGGTAATTAATTAAATGAGTTGTAGTTGAATATGATACTGCATAGAAGACATTTTTGTTACTAACATATTGTTTTTTGTTTTACTTAATATGTCATATTATTTATGAATATAATCTCTTCAAGGTACAATTGCCAGATAACGAAGTAACCTTGGCTGCATATACCATCCCTGATGAAAAGGCAGCTATGAGTCATTACAACTATGTGTGGACACTTGTTGATCAGCCCAAGGAGGGATTTACAGGTACATTTGTTTAGGACACTGAATGTCTGTACAAAAATATATACGTTTCAGGATGGGGTTAGTTTGCTACGCGCTAATCAATGAATATATTTCACACCAAACAAATTAAACAAGTAAAGTTAATAAAAAATCGTGGGACGACATTGAGTGGTCTTTTTGCTTGTCTTTTGAATCACCTATTCAGCACCCAGATTCACAATGAGTTTCCGCTCGGATTCGAAAACTTTGCAACACGAATTACGCAAAAGATCCTAATCATTACTTTGAAAATGGATTCTACATCTAAACTAACATACTAATCACTATTTAAATTTTTGATTACGTAACAAGCTTCGCGTAATTCGTGTTCCAAATTTTTTGAATCCGAGGGGTAATTCACCTTTTCTTCCTAGTCATAGAATTTTAAGGACATTTTAGACTGGCAATTAAAGTACCAAAAATAACAAATCAATCGAAATAAGCGTTTTTTTCCTCAATACCTTGAAACGGTTACCATGTATCATATTTCCTGAGAACTAAAACCTAGGTTTGTTTAAGGTAAGAGTGAATTAGTATCTTCTAACACTGCATGCTTTATCTTCGACCAAACGCGGTCTTATAGTCAATAACATATATATTATATTTATGCCTAAAATTCCTACAAATAGCCTGCAACAAACGCAAAGTAGGGTCTCGTTTATGTATGTATTTAATATCTAGTGACATTTTTAGGCAACATGAATCAAAACGGGGCAACAGTGACCCTCACCGACCTGACGGAAGGGCAATACCGGTTCAAGCTGACCGTGAACGGTACCAACTCTTACGGTGAAGGATACGCGAACGTCACAGTGTTGCCACCGCAGAGGATCAACACTCCTCCTATGGTGGTGATCACTCCTCAGACGCAGACCGTCAAACTTCCCAACTCAATGGCCGTGCTTGATGGCAGTGCTAGTAAGGTGATTAAATTATACAATTGCCTCCATTCGGGTACACGCCAGTCTTACTAAACTTGATAGCTTTGATATTTTTAGACGCCTATTTAGCTCCAGCTTTTGTGCTATTCTCATCCAGACCTGCAAACTTACAAATTTACGTTTAAATTACCTGTTTTGGCACGATAAAAGTATTGTCGATAAAATTTGGTCAATGCGATATCGACACCGAAACTCCTCAAAATATATTAATTAAATAATCTAAAATTAAATATTATTTATTTTGAAAGGGGCCAAGTTTAATTATACACTGGTGTCCCGTTCGATGTTTTCTGCATTTCTCTAACAGTCCAGATATCACCAAATAATTAAGCTTTAAGTTGGAAGATTCACAGACCTGTTATAGTCGATAAAAATGCAATAATCGAGCTAACAATCACTCTGAAACGATTATAAAATAATTCGGTTAATATCAAAGCATTCTAATTTGCAGGATGACGACGCCATTATATCATGGCACTGGGAGCTGACCTCTGGCCCTATCGGCTACCAGCCTCCTCTGCAAGACGGGCCTACATTGGTGCTCAAAGATCTCAGTAAACCTGGCAACTATACCTTCAAGCTGACAGTGGAAGACTCCGACCACGTGAAGAACTCTACGACGGCCAACATCACTGTGTTGAACCATACGGACTATCCACCGGAAGCTAATGCAGGTAACATTCTTTAAAATATGTACATTTTTAATTTAAAATCAAATCATTTGGTGACCTTTTAACTGATAGCAAAATTGTTTTTTTTTTTAAGTTCTTTTAAAAATGTATGGCGCTCCGGCCAGGACAGTGTACATGGTACTACGAGTATAAATATGTTAGGGATTATTAATCTTTAATCTATCAACAAATTTCAAAATAATGCAAGTCATTGCAGTGTACAAAATTAATTTCGATTCAACATATTTCCACATTATTTACGCAAAAAGATGATTGGCGTGTTTTTGTTGTATCTATTATTGTCATTTGTAACAGTCGGTACAATTTATAGACCAATGTGAACTTCCAGGGATACCATAATTTCACTGCAGTTTACAGAATTAAGATATTTTCATGTACAATAAAGTAGGCAACTGATGTAGATTTCATTAATACAAAATATTAACCAATTCTTTAGGCATTTTTGGTAGGCGTACACTGTCCTGGCCATAAATAAAACACTTAGATACTTACCTAAATGACTTAAGGCCATGTTAGTTGAACGGTGTGTAGCGAGCATAGATTTTGCAGGAAACGGAAATAGATGAAGATAGAATTTTGTGTGACTTTGTTTAATTCAGATTTTCGGATATTACGGTTCCTGGGTATGTTTTATTTAATTATACACAAAGAGAACCTCATCATGTTTTGCAAAACTTTAACTACACTACACACTGACAAATATTTTTATTTTTAATTTGTGTTCCTTTACTTATATATCTGTAAAATTCCAAGAGTTTGAAGACGAACTACGAAAAACGAATATTACAATGAAGTCGTAAGATATATTGCTGTTTGTTAAACTAATATTGTAATATTGTAAATGGGTGTCTACTCATAACCATTTTATTGCATACTAGCTGATGCCCGCGGCTTCGACCGCATGGTATTTATTATTCTTTCTCTTTAATTTACTGGGATCAAAAGTATCCTATATGTTAGTCAGGGATATAATCTACCACCATGCAAATTTAATATAAATCGGTCCAGTCGATTCGGAGATTAGCTCGTACAAACAGAGAAAAAAAAACTGAATCCGTCCTATTTCACTTCTTACATCCCCCTGGCTCGGGTTTTATCATTTTATTTCGATCTACAGAAATTCGATTCAGTTTTATTATATGTATAGATGGATATGAAATTGTTGTTGTATATGTGAAATCAAGCTTTCATACTTCCTCCCCCTACAGGTCAAGACGTGATCATATACCTGCCGAATAACAACCTGACGCTCAACGGCAGCTTGTCGACGGATGACCACGAGATCACATCTTGGGAATGGACGAAGGCAGCTGAAGACGAAAACAAAGCTGTAGACATGCAGAACACACACTCACCATATTTGCAGGTACTCACTGATCACTTCTTCTCTTTAACCGACTCTTTAACGATTTTTTTTTTGTATGAAAGGGTATACTTTCTAGTTAGTCTCGTATAATTTTTGTCAATATAGATCTAGTAGTCATAGTATCCGAGACATTTGCCTGTGTATTTGATGTAAATTATTCAATTTCTTAAAATTATTGCTTGTACGTCCATATTCACTTTATACACTGTTTTTTTTATGATTTTGATATAATTACTTAAGTACAATTCTTACTAAATAAAAAAAAGAATAACTACGCCTTATATAAAAAAGAACCCAAACCATAACCATAAAATAAAAACACAAAAAATATGAGAATATGTTTTAAAAAACAATTTTATAAATTACTGCTAAATGTAAACATCTATCATTATCTTTTTGTGTACAAGAAACTAGCCAGTAATGGATTTATTGATAGTTTCTTATTTACCCTAAGACAACCAAATTACCGCTAAATGTGTTATCGTTCCAGTATTGTCATTGCCACAATCTACGCGATCGATATATTTAATAACTTAATATTTATCGCAATAATATCCATAAAAGGCACTAATGCAGTCTGTGATATTCGATGATAAGCGCACATGGCGTGGATTGCAGGAAATTATGAATATGCTATACCTAACGTGTTTATCGGCCCTTATCGGACTTGTGCATAGAATGGCTTTCCGTTATAGTTTGATGACCTCTACTAGATGTAGCATTAATAATAGGTACTAATAATATTTTGTTTTGCGCTCGTATATTACAGCATTTTTTCCTTGAATATCATCATAATCCTGCCGAATTGAACGTGGCAATCTTATTTTATAGAAATTTTTAATATTAGTATGGCGCGGCAACTACCTGGGTGACATTTACTCGTCACTTGTTTCGATCGTGAAGGTCGACAGAGAGAGACGCACGAGGTCGCCCACGAAGTTGCCACACTATAAGTATTGTATTATGTGTGTGCAGCTGTCCAACCTGTCGGAAGGAGTGTACACATTCGTACTGAAGGTGACGGACTCGTCGGGTCAGTCGTCCACCGCGGAGGTGCACGTGTTCGTGAAGCCGCCCACCAACACGCCGCCCGAGCCGGACGCGGGGCCAGACACCGTCAGTACCACACGCATCTTACTTATTTTTACTTTATATATATGACGTCATCATCGTGGACAGTTTAATCTTCCTTCTGCAGGGTATAAGCACAATGCTCACAGACACAATGTCTCGGTTCGGTTGGGCACAGTGCGAGCGCGAGTACCATCCGCTTGAGACACGTGTCTGTGAAGTTTGTTGTAAAGCGATTGAAATGTTTTGGTTAGTATTGGTTAATAATCTCAGTCTGGTATATATCTGCCTGTTTCATCCAAAACAATAAATCAAACCACTAGTTACGAGTGCCACTAGCACGATAGTTTTTTGTGCATAAGGTAAAGTTGACAACTCTAGCTCTACCACCGAGCGTAGGTATGAAAAGTGAAGTACAAGACTTTGACTTCTGTACTATCTGTCTTTTGTTGTATAAGTCTCATCTCTGTTGCGCCAATCTTGTAGATATTTCTCTGCAACTTATTGTTGTCGATGTGATCGATTTCGTTTACTACTGCGTAGGCATCATTTCGTCAAAGGCGTTATATAGCATCATATTAGTCAAGTTTAAAAGTGACTTTGTACAAAAAATGTGAAAAACCATATGTTAGGATCCGTAATTCCCAAATCAGATTGGCGCATCAAGAATACTACATTTACATCGTTACTGGATTTCTAAAAAGATTAGCATGAATAGGTTGGGTGAGAAGACAGTTTGAGTTTATATAAAAGCATGATGTGGGTATACAAATTGTAATATGAGTCTGATTACGAAAATTGTGTCATTCTAATAACACGAATAAAGCATGATGTAATATTGTAATAAATTTTTGGTGTAAGTAACATTGCAGTGATGAATATTCTTAATTATTATCGGCCAGGGGCTTTATTTTTTGGACTATCTCGTATGAATTCAAAACTCACATGCGAATAAAATTACAGGTGAATTTTATTTTGAATGATACGGTGTTCCGCATTTTTATTGTATTCGTAATCTGCGTTACCAGCTTTTAATCATAAAGTATTTAAAATACTTCGAGTGACGTCATGAGCAAGTGATGAATTCATTAGAGCGGTTCAAAATAGAGCACCTGTATTGTTAGTGCATTTGGTAGTGATTGCGATGAGTAAATGCACTGGCGATGTCTTCGGTTTGTTTGTTCAATCAAGGTGTATCAATGTATGGCGCTCAGACTTGTTTAACATTTAAACTGTACCTACAGTTGACTATAGAATCTATCCATCGCAAAAATGCAGAACAAACACCAAGTACCCATCTAACCCGTTAATCGCATGTTTGTAAATAACCGCATGCGACACCTTACAGTTCATATCACTGCCGCAAACGTGGGCGGTTCTTAACGGGTCAGCGTCGCGGGACGACCACCGCATAGTGGCGTACACCTGGCGCTGCCTCGCCGGACCCACTAACTCTAACATCGTGCACTTTAACGAGTCTGTCGCTAACGCAACGGCACTCACCAAGGGCCAGTATGTCTTCTCGTTGACCGTGCTCGATGACAACGGGAACTCTGCCTCGGATAATGTCACCGTCACTGTCACGCAAAGTGAGTGAAAATGGAATGACGCGAACGCTCAACAAATTGCGTGAAATCATTTATGGTGATTTTCTATCATAAATGATTTCTAAAGAAACATTGCAGCAGCCCGATTCAGGAAGCGTTTCCGCCCGGATTCTGGTGCAAAGTCTTCGAATCCGGGCGGAAACGCTTCCTGAATCAAGCTGCTAGTTCAGTACATACCTAACAATCATTATTCCTGGGTGATACTTCTAGACAGCGGTAAAGTTTGCCATAAGTCTAACTAAACTAAACTAAACTTTCTAGTTTGTTTTCTGTTACCATAAATCGTTATTCTCTTTTTCGTAAGCCGCTGATGGTGCAATTATGGCTACTGCAGCGATTTGCTGAGTGTACGCGTTCAGACGTTTGCCAAACGCAGCTGTATTCACAAAACCAAAAACTTCTTACATGGGTTGTCCAAATCGTACTCGCAATCTCACAGTTAACTTTTTGTACTACTTTTATATTTATAACTTTCATATATCTAAAAAGCCTTTGAAAGCCTCAGTTTTGACTGCATGATGTGTGTTTACTGTTTCTTTGTGTGTATGGGAAGAATTGATAAAAATATTGTTACGGAAGCGGGTTCAGGGATTGGAAGGAAACCATAATTGTTTAAAGTGTTTATTAGAAGCTCACCATACATACAGTACATGCAGTCCGTATGCGAGGTGCTACTTTGCAGCGGCAATTAACTGTCACGTACACCCGGCGCTTTCTTACTAGTTCGCGAATCAAGCCGAAACTATTCAACACATAGAAATATTCAATTGTTTTATGATAACGCCATCTTCGTAACAATATTTATCGAACGGAGCCTAAAACCAACATTGAGATACTTGCCATGTAATTTATGTTTGTTTCTAATAACAATCTATGGTGTTGGTATCACATGGTTAAAATAAAAATATATACCTACACTAATAGGTTAGATATATTGAGATTCGATTTGGCACCATTAATGGTGTTGGTGGTATCAAATGGAAGCAACATTCCTCGTCTGGAACAAACCATTCTATTTCGTATCTAGATAAAAACAGTCCTCCGAAAGCGGACGCGGGCGGCGACAAAGTCCTAAACCTGCCGATGCCTGTCCTCGTTCTTAACGGCTCCAAGTCTTCCGATGACTTCCGCATTGTTGCATGGAAGTGGACCAGGATGGGCTCCGGGTTAGCCGCCGGGACCGTCATACTGGGTTCCGATACAGAGCCTGTTTTGATGGTGAGAATATACTTTTATTTTTATCGTATTTAGTAGTAGTAATAAATTTATGCTGAATTCGATGATTGTGATATTATTGGTAGGTAATGCTTCTATAGTAGATACGTAATTTGATGCGCTACTTTGGTCACATAACTGACTAACTAAAGTTTGGTAACTTCGTTAACGTTTTTCTTATTATCGACTCCGCAAAAAAGGGAAGTACTCACGTTGACTACACGTTTTTTTTTGTGTTTGTGACTTAATTTTTAAGCGATGATCAATTAAAAAAATGTTTTATTTTTAATTATTTGTAGTAAAGGTTCGTGTTTGAATTTGATGAAAATCGCTCCGATAGTTTAGTTTTTAAATGAAAATAACTGAGAGTTGTATCAGCGCGTGCCGAATTGAAATCGGCAATCACTTTTGTTCAAAAGGGCTTGTTTTTCTTTACAGCTAGCAAACATAGAACCAGGCAGATACGTATTCGAGTTGACCGTGACAGACGATCAGGGTGAATCTGACCGAGACACAGTAAGCGTTCAGGTCAAACCAGACCCCTTAGAGATGAGCCTCATGGAGATGACTTTGAACATTCCCATATCGACCTTTACGCAAGGTCAACTCGACTCGCTCATACAGAAGATGACATTATTGCTGAAAGGAGATATAAAGGTCAACGTGACGGAGGTGAGGGGTCAGATCGATTCGGGGAATACGCAGCTAATTTTCTTCTTGTCGGAAGATGTAAGTATTATTTTGATGGTTATAAAATTGCGATTTCTGACATTCACATTAGACATAAATATTGTATTTATTTTATCTGTTCAAAAAAACTAAGTTTAGTCACAAACTATTCATTTTCGGGTAAAGCCATAATTTTGCCACATTCACTTAACAATAAAAATAGTTTATTTCGTAACTATAGACTTATTTGATTACGGTGTTAGGGCGGTCAGGGCTTCTTTCTAATCAAATGTGCTGTGTTAAAAATCCCTGCTCTTTCTTGACTTAGCTTAAAAAGGTCACTCTTACTTTAAGTTTAAAAAGATAATAAATCCGACGAATTGATAACATTCTGCTTATCAACTAATAAAAAGTAAACCGCAGCAGCTATTAGTACGAGTATTAAAACGACACACTCATTCAAAATCCCATTCCGTATCAGATAAGACGTACTGACACAGTCAATAACACATTTAGAACAAAGTGATGGAAGGCGTACGCGCACTGCCTCTCGCACGTAACGCAGCGCGCGTGGAGGCGAGCGCGCGCGTGCGCTCCACCCGGTGCCTGAGCACGTGCAGCGGGCGCGGCTCGTGCGACCACGCGTCGCGCGCCTGTCGCTGCGACGCCTTCTGGATGCAGAGCCTGTGGGCGCAGCTAGACACGGATGCCATGCCTGACTGTGGTCACTATACTATTATATTATTTACTTGTTAATACATTGAAATAATTATAAAACATACCATGTATATAATAATAATTATAAAACGTACCATGTTTAATTAGGGCGTAGCTAACAGATAGGTATTGATATTCGTTACTCTACCTTGCATTTTATTTGTTTATAGACAAGTAGTAATTTAAGAAGTGAAAACCCGACTATCCGACCCGACTAACCGAATTCGGCAGACAAATTGGACAAAATTTTATTTATGTACCGATGTACTAGACAAATTTTCATTAAACTCATATAGAACTCATCTTCGAACAAAAAACTAATTTTTAGAATCGGGCGTCTCTGACAAATCGGAGAACATTCATAATGTTTCCGGTAAATAGAGAACAATTATTATGTAATGTTACCCGATTACTCAACGAAAAGCTTGCGCCAAGTTTGCGCCACCTGCTGAATAAAGTCGGATTTGCGTTTTTTTTTATCGTAGGTAATACTGAGTATATAAGTGTTTGTATTCAGATTGGTCGGTGGTGTACGCGTCTCTGGGCGGCGTGGCGGCGCTGTGCGTGGTGTGCGGCACGGCGGGCGCGCTGGGGCGGCTCGCGGCGCGCGCCTGCAGGCCGCGCAAGCCGCGCGCGCGCACCAACTACCGCCTGCTGCCGCTAGCAGACACCGAGGACAAACCTTGTCAGTACCGGGAGTTAGTGCGCCGGGTAGCCGAATGTAAACTGGACTTCGTCTCTACTCCTTGCTTAGCGCATATTCATGACTAACTGTTTAGAGGTTCCATTCAGTGGCTTTAGTGACGTCATTGTTGGAAATATGTACTAACTTTGTCTTAACGTCTTGGAAAGGAGTGAGGGAACATGAAGGAGAGAGATTGCGTGGCTGTGTTCTCTCACCGCTTTGACATTAATCTTGTTTTGTTTAGCTATCGGTATATTTTTCATGATATGAATTATTTCTATGGTATATACTCGTACATATTAGCATCCGTCACTATTTGCATTAGCTAAATATTAATGTTTTACTAACGGCTACCCGCGGACACTCACTAATATATATCTAATGCTTAGAATCTTTACCACGATTTTGATATGCTGTTCAATGCATATTATTCCCCTATAATAAAATTAGAAATACATACATAAGCGTGTCGAGAATGAATATAGTTTCAATGCAACCAAACATTAGTCGAACCGTTCCACCGTTTAGGTATGTGTTAGCCTTTTTTTTTGTTTTTTCACCAAGACTACTTTTGCAGAGTCTGTCTGGGGAATGTACCTCACCTTTAACAGTCTTCCAAACATCATGCAAATTATATATTGTGTTACGGGTTTACAATTTTCAATAGCCTCAATAAAAACATGATTTTATTAATTAACACAAGTAAAATTGAAAATTTAAGACCCCCGGCTATCTTGGGTTTTTTGTGGCAGCGGCCATCTTAGACCAATTTTCATCAACTATAGGTAGCTGAGAACACTCCCGACTAATATAGCTTTCATACAAATACGATGTCACAGACAGACACACAGACAATCTAACTCCCTCTCGTTTTTGCGTCGGGGGTTAAAAATGATGGCAAGCGAGTTATGAGCAACAGTGATGTATAACATCAAGCTAACGACACTACGAGGATAGATAGATGAACTTTACTGAGTATACACTCATAAAACATACATGTACTGTCTTCAGTTATTTCGATTTCAAAATCAAACCTCTGGACCTATTTTGTTAAAATTGCATTGAGACCACTTCTGCAGTATACTCTTACAAATAAAAAAAAAAAAAAAACAGTCCAGTTGTCCCCAAGCAAACATAAAAAAAATACTGTCAAATTGAGTACCTCCTCCATTTTGAGAAGTCTGTTAAAATATAAAGATACATTTTACATGTAGTACCACAAGTGGCGGCATTGTTAATCTATACTTATAATACATCTGTAACAGGTCAAATTCTGTACATTGAATATATTTACAATAAACTTTTGCAGGGAGTGTTTTTAACGATATAGACCTTAAATCTATATTTTTCTTAATTTTTGTCTGCCTGTCTGTTTTTTTCTGGACTTTCCATAACTTCGGAACTGCTGGATAGATTCTAATAAAACTTGGTATGCTCTAGGTTTATGCCATGAGGTAGGATCTTATCTACTTTTTATCCCGAAACTCAGAAGGGGTTCCCGTGGGAGGGGGAAGGAAAGTCTTATTTATTTATAGCACAGTAACGCGTGCTTTGATTTGGATGATTCTTTTTTTGTTAGATAGAACTAACTAAAATTAAAGTTATTCCCAGAAATTAGTAGGGGTTCCCGTGGGAGAGGGGATGAAAATCGTATTTAACTAGAACTCGGTAACGCGTGCTTAGATTTGGATGATTCTTTTTTTGTTAGATAGAACTAACTAAAATTAATGTTATTCCCAGAAATTATTAGGGGTTCCCGTGGGAGAGTGGATGAAAATCGTATTTAACTAGAACTCGGTAAGGCGTGCTTAGATTTGGATTATTCTTTTTTTGTTAGATAGAACTAACTAAAATTAATGTTATTCCCAGAAATTAGTAGGGGTTCCCGTGGGAGAGGATGAAAATCGTATTTAACTAGAACTCGGTAACGCGTGCTTAGATTTGGATGATTCTTTTTTTGTTAGATAGAACTAACTAAAATTAATGTTATTCCCAGAAATTAGTAGGGGTTCCCGTGGGAGAGGGGATGAAAATCGTATTTAACTAGAACTCGGTAACGCGTGCTTAGATTTGGATGATTCTTTTTTTGTTAGATAGAACTAACTAAAATTAATGTTATTCCCAGAAATTAGTAGGGGTTCCCGTGGGAAAGGGGATGAAAATCGTATTTAACTAGAACTCGGTAACGCGTGCTTAGATTTGGATGATTCTTTTTCTATTCCAAAAATCTAACTGAAATGACGTTATCCCGAAAATTAGTAGGGGTTCCCTGATGATGATGTTTCCGAAAAAATTGTGGGGGTGTGAGAGAGGGGTTAAAAGTCATATTTAACTATAACTTGCTAACGCGTGCTTCGGTAAGGATGATTTTTTTTTGTTAGTAATGACTAACTCAAATTATTGTACCCAAAAAAAATACTACTTCATTTTGTAGTTGTAACAAATAGTTTATAGCTGCGGCATAGATTATGATAGTACATATATTTATTTTTTTATACTACACAACTAGGCATTTGATCACAAGTTCGCACGACCACGGAAATCAGCGATACAACACATAGCGCCACAATTTTTTGTAGCGATGGTGACAGTATTTAAAAGGGGTAGATTGCCGTGCGAGAGGTACGATGTTCGATCTCAAGATACGCAAGAAGAATCTGAGCTACCGGTGAAGGATAACATCGTGTGGAAACCATAGCATGGGAAGAGCAATCTTAATACTTGCCTAAGGGCTAACTAGCTAGCCCTCAAGTTGAAAAATCTGTCGCCAAAAAGCATATGGTGTGTTGCGGCGGCCTTTTTTAAGAACCAGTGTATTCCAGACTAGGCTTGCTTCTAGGGGTCACAGAGTCGCTGGTTTCTGTAGTCGAGCGAGATGGTTGTCAAATGCCTATCTGTCTTAAATACAAAATAAATTGGCAATCGGGATACATACATTAGCAAAATTAAATCCTACGGGTTAAAAAGAGTGCAGAATTCGTAAAATTAAATAGGCGTTTGCGTTTGCAGAACTTTAACATGCTGAACATAATTGTGCTAACTTCTCTGTATCGCTTTAATTAATAAAATTACAGTTTTAAACATTGCTATATTATTGTATCTTTTACAATGATAAGATTTAAGACGGACAACTGAAATTATGATTGACATTATAATGAAAGGTTAGCGAAGCGAACGAAGTCTCGGGTACAGCTAGTCGATATTAAAATTTGTGTATGTACCGCTTTCAACAATTACATCATTTGTTTCCAGTCGCAACGAAAGACTTGTCCGAAACTGAGACCGACTCGGATGTCCTGTTCGAGTCCAAGAGTAAAACTACCACATTCGGCTCGAGAGCTATGAACGGAGACGCGACACACAACGGCTGGAAGAAAAACGGACATTACAAGTCCAACAGGAAAGTCAAGACGTAGCTTACAATAGAACGATCTGCCAAGAGATTAGAATACAATAGACATAATAATACATTTGACAATCCAACAGTGTTAATTTTGAAGTAATGAGTCTCAACTTTGAGCGCCCTTTGTCTCAATTTATCACACGCAATTTATCAAAGACAAAACACAAGAACCTAAGTGGTAAATAGGTGATCCAAATGCTTGTTGTTTTTTGTCGCATTACTCAATGAATGTAAAGCAATAGTCCGGTAGTTTATCACAATACCAATTGGAAATATTATGGTTACAGTCACAAAAAAATAAAAACGTTCAAAGTTGTCTTTTATAAGTAAAACCAAAAGTATCGAACGTACCTAAAATTCGCTACATTATCATAATTTAAATTGAGCTTGACATTGATTAAAATGTTTATTTTTTCATATACTCTGGTGATAACCAGCTGACGTTGACAGCTTTTAAAGTCTCGTTTATAAACGTGTCTCAATGATAAGCATGTTTTGTCCTGCTTTGACGCGAAACTATCAGATAAATCAAGACGAGCGCAGTTGAGTCGCGTTTATTAATAAGACTGTTAATAGACGTTAGATTAGCGATGAAAATATTATTGTAAATCTACTGAATTGCATGAACATAATTTGTCATAGCAATTGAATGACCATTTCTCGTGTTAAAATGTTCAAAAAGGTTTATTGCCTGTAACTGTAAATTATTAAGTAGATGCCCTTTTTAGGAAAATTAATAGAAAAATAGTGGCTGTGATTGCGACATACATACAGTAAAACAGCACAAATTATAAATTAACAATATGCGTATGCATTGAAATCACTGAGATAATTACGAGGAGCATTTACTATACTAGTACGTTTTGATAACTGCTTATCAGATTGTTGAAGGATATGTTCATCAAAACAATTTTATTTTAGTATTAAATAGCTATATGTACATAAGAAATAAATTGTTTAATAGTGGCTTCAAAATGTAATCATCAATGTCTAAACATAGAAAGCACAATCAGTTAATAGTAAGGCTCTTATGATATGTTTGATGGCATGTCAGCACTATTTTATATTTATTTGACTATGGCTTTAAATACTTTACTTTTACTTTAAATGCTTTTCGACGTTATACTTTTTAGTTTACGAATTATTTATTAGATATATATATTTTTAAATAACATAACTCAAAGTAAGATTTTTAGGTTTTTATGAATGAGCTTAAGTTGTAGCCATTATAGTAAAAGTCTAGTCCTAATAGGTGATAAATAAATGTCATATAATTTAGAAATAAGTATGTGTTTGTATTGTTCATTTCAATGTGTTAACGATAATTCATAATGACCTACATTTACATTTATGTAATGTATTGTACTTTCATACATATGTATCTTAAATCGTGTATAATGTACATATTAAAAGTAATGCTTTTTATTATACCACTTGTTTATTTCTTCCTATTAATAAGTAATATTTATAAATGTCAAGAAAGATTTAGAGGTCCCCTAAAATAAAAGCATTGATTAGTATTAACGGTTTATTTTGCGAAATATTATTGCTATTTATTTTACGAAATATTATTGCTAAAGATTTAATATTCAGTATCTACCTAGATAATTACGAAGATAGTACAACGCAAATATCTAATATTCGAACACTTCTGACATTTCACATGAGGCAAGGCAAGACAGACATGCTGAACGATATACTTTACATAAAACGAAATAGCACCTGAGAAAATAATTTATGAAGGCTCTTGGCCTCCGCATACATGAGTGACATTATACAATTATTATGCCATATGGTTTTAAAAGCACTACTCACAAGTACCTTATTTCATTACATTGGAATTTACAAGGATGCTCACTTTATATAAATTGCAAATAATGGATTTGAATATAATATACATACTGTAAACATATACAACTCAATCATAGTTCAATAAATAATCACTAAATATATAAATAAATATAGTCTTACAATATTATTATAAAACAGTCGACACGTAAAATCATCAATAATATTAATGTAACATTCGTAAAAACAACACACAAAGATAAAATGCTTGAAATTAATAAAAACTTTGGAATGTACCATCATAACTTAAATAAAACTTGATAAATAATATTTTTGTTATTAACTTCCTACTGTATTGATAAACAGCTAGACAGTTTGGTTTAGTGTCCATGCAAAAGATTTATAATTAAGTAACTTTAAATACAATACTTAGTGCTTTGCCCAAAAAATCACAATATAAAATTGGGGCCTTACAGCCCCCATACTGATATTAAATGATCAGATTTTGATTTTAAGGGTATACACATGAACCCTGAAAACATTACACTCTTTTTTGGGTATTTGTATAAAATAACATAAACAGTACCCAGGTCCTTAAAAATATAAGTATCATTAGCACATGTAAACGAGACATACATATAATTATGTTTCATTTGATTGTTTGCCAAACTCATTGTGACTGAAGATAATTATATGGATACCATTAACTCACAGTCTGTTATTTATTGCCATGAAATTATCACAACCAATACATTTAGTTTCAACATAGCATTGCTTTAATTTTATTAATCTTCTACATATTATGGTAAGTGTACACTTTTTGTGTAAAAAGCTACATCTGTGTTGTAACGTTTTGTCCTAATTACCTATTGTGCTGTGGCTACTTGAACAAGTCAATAAAATTGCTATTGTTGTATGGAAGTTGAAGTCAAGGTTAACTACTGTTATCATGCTATGCCATTCAAGACAAAAAGTATGTCTTATAAGATAGAACCATTGTATCTTATTATTTGTTACTTTATCAATACTTAAAATAATATTTGATTTAATTATATTATTCTGTGTGTATGTACTTCAGCTTATTGCCTTTACCAATTTTCTTATACTCTTAAATTTTGTCATTTTTAACTTTAGATTACTATCAATTTATGTAGTTACCTATATACTACTTTACAAGTCTCTTAAAATGAGAACCACATTATATTTATGTATCAATATCTTAAGCTCTATATAAAGCAATGTTGTCTAAAATGTTCACTAAATATTTTACTGGGGTTTTATTCATCACTAGTAAAAAATACATGTATTTCCAGCTTTCTAATTAAAATACAAAAGATGTATTAAAAGTAACTTGTTGAGTGGGCTAAGTACCAACATTCATCATTGAAGTCAAAGGAAGTCTTCACAAAATTATGATTGTTTTTTGAAAAATTGATCACTGGTTTTATACCTTACTACCAAATACCTAGATCTCTATATTAATATCTATTCATAACCCATGAAACTCATAACAATATTTAAAAAGCAACAAGCGAAAATGCATGTGCTGACACTAAGATAGGCAGAATTTTTAAGTATGTGTTTATAAAAAGTTAATATTATTTATTTGGCTTTCTTTTTCCCAGACTTCACTGATTTTTCAACTTCTTTTGACCAGACAGCTCTGTTAAGTTTTTCTCCAACACTATAGAAACTACTGACTAAACCAAGACTAACAATATAGAATAAAATTCTCAAAGGCCAATTCAATACATTCAGGATAGGGTATACCCACATACCAGTCTTAGCATAAATAACATGAATCCATACTACATAAGAGAGCATAAAAGTACATAGAATTGACATACCAAACCTCTTAGATGGATACATTCTAAATGAAGTAACAAGGTCTGCTAATATGAACAGAACTATGTTAGTGTGCATGACATGATTGAGCCAGGTAGGGAAGTAAGCATCCAAGGCTCTCGGCAAAATCAGTTCCCTGTCTACCGCATACAAGGCCCAGAAGGTAACTCCTACAAACATAGCAACAGGGAAGGCCAAAGCACTAAACACTGTATCTTTTACTCGTCTTATCATAGGTTTCTCTGAGGGTGACTGTTCAGTACTACCAAACATATCATTGAGGCAGGCCAGAGTAAAGTAAAGAGTCTGGATCATCTGTAACATAATAGTACAAAATAAATGTAGATAAGAATATGATTCTAAACAAGACATACAACTCAAAATTAGTGACTTACAGCATCTAAGTAGGTGAGATATTTAAACTTTCCTCCATAATTGGGTGCTATGCTTGATGTGCTAGGTACAACTACGTACGTGTAGTCGTAATAACATCCATACCCAAACTGCAAAGCTCCGACAAGGTGGAAAATAAATTTTATCATTTTTTTCTGCAAAGGAAAGGACTTTATTTAGTAATATGTTTTAGCATGCTAAGAAATATTTATTTACCACAGCTGATTGTTCATTATAAGTTATATGATGCCAAGCTTAATAAGATATTTTTAAGTGTTTGAAATTTTCTTCTAACATTAATATGATTTGGTTCAATTCAACATACCTAGGTTTGAAAATCTTATTAAGTAGAAACACCAAATTAATGTAATTTGAGTATCCTTTTATTACTTTTATTTTTCACTTTATTTTCAATAAACCTTGCATTCAAATACACCAAAGCCCCACCAATTTTATCTCTGAAAGGAAATACAAAATCCGCTGCGTTGACGTGACGTGCACTTGTGAGGAAGGCGGCGATCGATGATGTGCAACCAGATAATGTACGATCAATTTTGTACAGCCTGATAATCTATGCACATGTCTTCCAATGACCAAGCGTGAATTTTCTAACGTAAATGTTGGTAGTTATCGGGCTTACAAAATCGGTACAATTGTTTGCATGCTCCTTAAGTCCGAGTACCACTAATTTTTCTTACATATCCCACACACCTGATTAAGTAGGAACCACCAAAAACAGATTAGATAACATATATATATATATACATACCCCATTGCAATTCATTATAACGCTGGAAATATTTAATTTCTGTGAGACTGGCATTTTTAAATTACTATAATTAATAGCGATGTTTTACCTGCAAATAAAACATTTATTAAACATACTTACCTCATTCGAAACCTAATTTATACATGAGAGTAGCGTGCTTGACTTTCGTTCCGTACTAGTCGTGCTATGATTGGTCAGCCCATTCGCGCCGTCCAATCAGCGTTGACTCCGCCCCTTCCGCTCCCCTCTAGCGCCCCCCATACCATCACCACTGCAGGCAGGGCGCTCTGCGCAACTTAGCTTCATTGGTATTCTTATGTATGGCCACCAGGCAGAGATAGAAAGTATTAGGTTTCGAATGAGGTAAGTATGTTTAATAAATGTTTTATTTGCAGGTAAAACATCGCTATTAAACAACTGTACCGTAATTCGAAACCTAATTTATACATGAGAGACGTGTTTGTTATCGCCTGGTGGTGATGGTAACGCCAATGTGATGTGTATTCTATGATAGGCACTGAATATTTAAGTATAAAATTCATTTAATTTAACACATGCGTTTATTTACTTATACCAAATAACAAGATGATTAACATACAATAGTTGAATCACTGACACAATCAATTTAATAAATCAATAATGATTTTATTTTAATTTATAGGCTCAAAACAAGTTGTAATTGACTTTGATTCTAGATTAGAGGGTATAATTTCCCTGCGATAGAATTTTTTAAAAGTGTTGGCTGATTTCCAATTTCCTTTTGCTAGTATATCGTCGAGTTGGAAATTATCGACCCAATTTTTTGATGCAACGGCTGATCTGAAGCTACCCGGAGTGGCTTCTATTTTTGCTGATTTGAGAATGTTTTTCACCCATCCTGCAATCATGGTTCGCGTGGCTGAGCTAGGTTTGCCGTACGTGCTAATGAAAAGGCAGTTAGAGTTGACAGATTCTCGTCTTTGTTTTGACAGTTGTATTAGTTCTGTTATCCAGTAGACTGGGTCCAAATTTTTATTCTCATTATTCCGTGAAAATTTCCAACCTGATTGTCGATGGCTTACTGTATCCGTTTTAGATCCAAATGTAGGCCATAAAATGATGTTGTCCTGAGAGATTTGACAGTGTTCTGGTGAAGTTCTTAGAAGTGTCAAATCATGTATTATTCGTCCTGAACATAAAAGCAGATAACAGCCGTGTGTCCTGAGGTTGCATAGAAGCTCATTTTCTCGGTGGGTTTCTGACTAAGATGATGAATCAAAGTATCAACGTTCCATATAGGTGCCTGAAGCGGTTTTGGATTAGCTAGTGAAATCGCCTTGATAACTTGTTTAACTAATGTGTGCGAACTTAACTTATTAAAATCATTTAAGTTGGTAAATGTAGATACCACTGATTTATGTAGTAAGATACTACTCAATGACAGTTTTTCTTCTAGGTGACAATCAGTTAAAAATTTTGCCAACTGTGATCCGTCGGGATTTCGTGTGCTAACCAGGTTCTTTGCGCACCAGGAGAGCCATCTTCCAAGCTGACCTGTATGTGTTCAGAGTAGACTTTCTCCAGGCGGAAGATAAAAGAGCTTTTTGTTCGTTAGTCCAATCAGTTAAACTTTAATCCCACCCCCACATCTCCATACTTCCAGTGTCATTTCGATGGCTTTCGGTGGAGGCTGACCGGTCGTTGCATCTACTAAAACGTCTGGTAGATTTCTGATCGTGAATGGAGGACTTAGGGCTCTGTTCTTCAAGTCTGGCCTCCAATACACTTTCTCCCACCGTGGAACGTCTATCAGGTAAACTCCCTCTGACTTGTTTAAGTGATTCAACACTTTGGGTATTAGGAATGGGGGAGGAAATACCCAAGCTAGTTTGAAGTTTCAAGTCATTCCTAGTGCATCGTAAGATCGAGCTTGAATGTCGTTCCTGTCGATTGTGCAGTAACTGGGGACCACATGAGCTTGGCGAGAGGCAAAGAGATCGATTTCGGGTTCTCCCCATTTCTTGAAAACTATATTCGTTATTTTCGGAAGAAGGTGCCACTCTGGACGAGGTTTCTGGCGAGACAAAGGGTCTGCATCTTTGTTGTAATTGCCGGGTATATGATAAATCGTCATGTGAATGTTGTATTTGTCTAGAACAGAGAACACTTGTTTGGCTAGGTTCACTAATGCCTGTGATTTCGTACCTCCTTCGTTGCGAAGATATGACACTACTGTCTTGTTATCACATTGAATTAGTAGTGTACTCGACTGAAGGTAGTGGTATTGATTTTGTAAAATTTTTAGAATAGCAATCATTTCTTTTTGGTTGCAGTGAAGTTTTTGTTCTGCCGGAGACCAAGTTCCCTGAAAGTCTTGGTCGCTTAATTTGGCACCCCATCCTAAGTCGCTTGCATCTGTGGTGAGGTATTGCTCTGGTTGGGGATTGTGTAAGCGAGAGCTTGTTGTGTAATTTTCCATCCACCATTGCAATTCCTGTAATGACTTTAGATTCAGCGGAACCGCCAGGCCATGTGAATTTTTTAGGCTGTTTGCTTGTACCTGTAGGGCTCGATAATTCGGTCGTCCTCTTGGAACCACAAAACTTGCGAAGTTTAATATGCCTATGAGTTTCTGAAAGTCTTTTAAATTCGTCGATTTTGAATTTAATCTGTTGACCAGTGCTGTTTCTAGTCTGTTCAGTAATCTTTTTGGTAACATTTTTACATTGTTCCACGGGTCCCAAATTACACCTAGATACTCTATTTCCTGTCGTGGTATTAATACCGATTTCTCCTTGTTTATCTTCCAGCCCAGGTACTCTAGCAGTCTCACAGTAGTCATAGTATGGTCTTGAAGTGTTTGCAGGATTTGGTGAGCCAGAATGTAGTCTTCCAGATACATTATTATTCGTAGGCCTTGTTCTCGTAACTTTTGAGCTATCCAATTGCTTACTGAAGCAAATGTTCTTGGAGCCGAGCTGAGCCCGAACGGTAAGCATGTCATTTCGTACATTTGGTCTTCGTAAATGAGACGTAGAAAGCGTCGATGGTTCGGAGATACTGAGAAGTGGAAATAGACCTTCTATTTTGACCATCCAGTCTTTCTCTTGGAGGAAGTCTGGCACACGATGATGATTTATTAACCTGAGTTTGTCGATGGCGACATATTCGTTCAGGTTCTTTAAATTGAAAATTGGTCTCATTGAGCCGTCGCTTATTGGTCTGAGAAACATTGATGACACAAAACTTGGAGAGTGTTTCGCAATATTTATGACACCTTGGGTGTGCATATTGTGAATAATTTTCGTCATTTCTAGTGAACGTGGTATTCTCGTGGTACGCTTGTTTGGCATATGTAAAGGTGGTTTTATTTTGAATGGTATACGGTAGCCATTTATAATTTTGAGAATGTAAGGCGGAGCCCTGAGCATTCTCCAACGAGCGTAGTATTCTACTAGTTGACCGGCACGGAATGACCTTGAGTCAGAATCTCCGTTTATTTCCTCTCCTATCCCGGTGGGATGAGGGGGAATTTTGTCGTTTAAATGGCTGCTCATTGTGTCGCCTTTGCTGTTTACCACCTCGCCCTCGAAAGGTGTCGTTCGAGACAAATTTCTTAGTATTATTCTGTTTCGGCCGAGGTTCTGGTTTGCCCTGAAGTTTTCTGGGTTGGTTGAACGATATCTTTGACGTTCCGGGTGCATACTGTGGTTCAGAAGCTCGTTCTTTGTCAGTAGTGTGCGGTGAAAAAATGTTTTTCAATCCGCCGGCTTTCTCCAATGTCGAGCAAAATTTTTCACTTTCAAATAGAGTAGCGCAAGAAGGTGGAATTTTTCTAAATGCATTTTTGAAATAAGGATCTTTTACTGCGGTAAGTATCGATTCTCGCCTGCTCTGGATAAGCTCTGCTCTGTGTCCGCATACTATTTGAAATATATCTCTTGTAATTTTTGCGAACTCACCGTTTGAAATAATTTCGTTCAATTTTGACCCAATTCCAGCTGCACATCCAGTTTGCTGTTGTGCGTCACGTAAAAATTGACCCAAATCCGTTTGAAGGGCTTTGTTCTGTTTGAGCAAAGCATATGTCAATCCTGCAAATGCGTTTTCCATTTTTGCTGAAAACTTGGTATTATCATATCGCTTTACCTCTTCATTTGAATCTAGGGTTGTAAATCCGGGGGAATGGAGGTAGTGTTTCTGAGTTTCAGAGTAGCGTACACTGTTCCAGTCCAGTTCTCCAAAGCGCTGAAGCTCTTTCAGCTGTTCTAAATGGGCTGCAGAGGCGTGTGGGATTACTGGTTCTTTTGTTTTCGTTTTAATTGAAAGTTTAAATTGCTGTTCATTTAATAGTTCATTAGTTTTATCAGTCAGTGTAGTATTGGAATCTTCTTCGCAGATATCACTACAAATGTTTGGGTCTGCACAAATGCTAAGGTAGTCATCATCGCAGTTTGCCTCAGAGTGCTGGTAATTAGTACTTGCGTTATTTAACCGGGTTTGTATATCAGCCACAACTGAAATTAACTTGTCTAACTTACGATTTTTCTTCTTTTTGTTTTTATTCTTCCTGCGTTTTTTAGTTGGTGCGGAACTATCTGATGATGAACTTTGTGTTGACGAAGAGTCCGCACTTGATGTTGAGCTCAAACGTTCACGTAACTTCCTCTTCCTTCCTGGCTGATCACGTGTCCTTTCCTCCGCCACTTCCATCGTTGGGGCTGGACCACTTTTATCGTCCATTAAAATATAAACTGAAATTTTTATATATTTAGTAAATCGAACAGTAAAACTGTTATAAACCAATAATAAAATAAAATTCAAAAGGAATCGTTTACCAGTAATTTCAAATATTATAAATAAATTGTTTTCACTCGCACGACTTAGGTCGCAAAGTATTTACTTACGACCGCTTTGGATGAAAATCCAAACGCCAATGAAGCTAAGTTGCGCAGAGCGCCCTGCCTGCAGTAGTGATGGTACGGGGGGCGCTAGAGGGGAGCGGAAGGGGCGGAGTCAACGCTGATTGGACGGCGCGAATGGGCGGACCAATCATAGCACGACTAGTACGGAACGAAAGTCAAGCACGCTACTCTCATGTATAAATTAGGTTTCGAATTACGGTACAGTTGTTTAATTAGTTATTCTTTTAATCGTTTAATTTAAAATAATAGTAGTAAAATACTTTTTTATACAATTTAACATATGGTTTATATTTAATTATAACAAGTTTAAAGCTATTACAGTAAAATTAAACTTAGTCCTGTAACAAAATAATTGCTTAAGCAAAGCAACGCCTGGGCTTCTTGCCACATCCAGTAAGCTCCGGATTTAGGTGCGTGTTCCTTTAACTCTATGTTTGTTGAACCAGTTAGTTCTGAGACATAAATGAGGGTAGAATAAAATAATCGTGCACCCAAATTCTATATTGTTGGTATTTTATATTATTTATAAAGTAGTTATGTGTGTTGTGATGTGTTTTGTTAGTGATACTAATCTTATGTAATAATTAACTAATGGTTATAAGTTAATAGTACAATATTATTTTGTAAACTAAATCTACATACTTCCACATCTGGTGAGTGTTTCAATAAATATTATGTAAATTTTTTGTCTGCTTGTATAGTTCCTTCTTATAAGGAAACCTAGTTAGAAGTTGTGCTCGGCAATGTATGCGAAACGACACTACATTTGCAGAATACAGCTACTATAATATTAGCACATACAATAATCACATACATAAGGAAACTAGTTGCTTTAGCCTTGATTGTTACCTACTTTATAATATTGAAAATAAGTAGCTAATTGAAAAGTGCTTATACTTTTTGTCATACCACCTGCATAGTGAACTAATTGATTATACTTACCTACATGGTGAATTTTGTGAACTATTATTTATGCCAATAAACATTTGTATTGTATTGGTACAAAACACGGTCAACATTCCAGTCAATAATTCACGTGGCTTCCAAATATAAGGCTGGACAATCCATGCCGCGGTTTATTGAGTAGAATTATTGCCTCGTTAATATAATACTGGAGTCGTATTAGGTATGCGTAGCCGTGGGTAACTCAGATCGGAACCGGTTCAAATATGCAGATTGCAACAGTTTGAGCTGTGGAGTCACGGTTCAAGCCTAGACCAAACAGCCCAAAACGCGGTTCGCCGTTCAATCAGTTCACTCGCGTCACTGTCACAGATTCGATATACAAACAAAAATCGTGAGCGTGAGCCGCACATGAGCTGAATCAAGCGGAAGTAAAAGACTCGTCGCTATGGCGAGCCGCATGTGCGTGAGCAAGATAGATTGATGAGAAAAAAGAGATGAATATTAATTTCTACCTAAAATAGAGACAGATTTGCGGTGGGTGTTGTTTCATATGTGCCGTGACTTACTTGGAACGTAGCTTAGAAACAAAAAAAACTGCGCGTAATTCTAAGCCATTTTCGTTTTATAATAATAATATTTTTACTGTAAGTAAAAGTAAACTTTACTCTTTAAGATATAGAAAACTTCTCACATTTTTTTTCCTTAATGATTGGCCACTACACTCTGAGCATGGTGCCAGTCCTCAAGTTCTTTAATAATACATCACATAGATATAAGTTAGATGCTAGTTTTTTTATAACTAACAAAGAAAAATGATCAGACAAGATATTAAATACCTCTATGGTCAATCGTAAATCTAAATTAAAGTACATATAACGCAAAAAAGCTAAGCTTATTCAAATATTAGTTTGCGTGACAATATTTATACCCAGGATTTCGTCCTTTCTGATTTTCCTTGCTAGCTGTACAAAATAAGATTTACAAATACAAGTATCTAATAAAGTCGGACTTCCGAAAGCTGACATGAGTCTGGCTGGCTGACATTTGGCTGAGTTTTCCCGCGTTCACCGAAAAAGTTGCAGTATCATTGAATATTGGTAGATTAATCTAGTTTGTATGTATGTGTACGATTGTGGGAATATAATGTTGAAATAACGAAGTTTCCTTGTTCCAGGGTAACTAATTTGTGTTTTTTGTTCACAAACTTTAGTGGCCTTAGATACTTATTTCTTCCATTTGTCTATTTTGTTACAGTATTGTAGACCTTCTTTCATGAGTAGTAAATTACTCTTATATAATCTAGGATTTGCATTTTCAACAAATATAACCTCTTTTTTGAAAGAACACCCAACCAATCGAAAACCAGACGACAAAAAAACTTAAAATTAGTAGAACTAAGAACCCATACACCAAATTTCTTCAAGATTGGGAAGTATGACCTTTACGCGAGTATTTGGTAGAAATTTCTAGCGGACAAACATCCATACAAACTGCCACATCATCAAAGATATTTTACTACGGGTATAGCGGGTATATAAGATATTTACTACGGGTCATTATATATTTTTTTCTTTTGATACGATTTCTATATTTGACAGCGTAATGTTTATCATGTTATAAATCAATCAAGTAATAAGTAAATGGTCAATTTTATTTATACATAGTACAAGACATGCTCTTCAAACGCCATAATATAACAAAATGTATATTATATACTAGACATTCTAATCTTTTGATCGAAACTTCGATAAACGATTGCTATGAATAAAGTCAGGATGGATATTGAATGAGGTAGTTATATAGGTGGGAGGTGGTGTTGTCGCTGCGGCGAGTTGTCGGGGAATGAGCATGCGAAGTTGTTTGGCTGCGCACGCGCATACTTGGGCGCGGTCGGCGGGAGGTCGGGCAGCGCGCCACGCACCAGCCGCCGGAGAGACGCGTTCCGTTCACGCAGGTGAGCTACTTCGGCGTGGATGCGCTCTCGTTCTAAAAACACAATATAATTTCAATTCATTGGCTTATTAGGGGTCTACCAAGCCCATAGAGGTTACTATACCAATCATTACCAACCATTATGGTTATAAAGTGACAAGACACCTTTTCGACCTTTTTTTATATAATAGTCAGACCAGTTGCTTATAACACAATCAAGAATGCGAGTGATATATGATTTATTGGATTCGTCTTCGCTCCAAAGAACAGAATAACTATTAAAATATCGGAAAAAGTAATGAAAAAATAAGCATTAAATGTTTTTGTCTATTCCATCGAAGTTTTCCGGGTCAGCTAGTACTCAGGTTTATAAAACATGATGAAGGCACAGTAGTGCCCCCGCTATATCGGACAAATGAAAGACATTGCGTATAAATTGAATAATTTAGAATAGGTACGTGACCTTTTTTGCTGTGCGTAGTTACAACAAAAGTCTATGGCTGCTGCTATAATAATGAATAGCAGCAGCCATAGACTTTTGTGCATAGAATACATTTAGCGTAGTTGTACTCATTATGCCCGGCAATAAATCTACTGTTTAAGTATTTCGGTTCAATCATTTAGCATCCCTGTAGATATTAGCTGGCGCCTACTATAACGTTTCAACAGAAAAAAAAATGTCGATCGCCATATTTTTAAAATGAGACTTTGAAAATTAAATTGTGAGTTTGACGTATAACTAAAAGTAAAATGGTTCAGAGCTACTTGGCTCTAATCGTACATTGTAGCCATAGAAACATGTCTTCCTCTGTGGAACCGTCAGTGTTGACGCCCACCATTAAGATAATTAAGAATTTTCAATCATCTAAAGGCTCCAGAAAAATTCCTAAGTGACTTTACCTTGTAATATAGGCAAATAGTTATTGAGTCCAGTGAGTAAACCATCCCAAAAGCGATCTTTTTCTGGAGGAAAAACATTCTTCCATTGCGACCAATACTGCACTATTTCATCTGGTTGCATTTTTCTGGACGGAGACGAAAATGTTGGAGGTTTGAGGCTGTCCCTGTAGAAATTACAATCTGTTACCATCTGATAATAGTTGGCGCTGCCGAATTCGATTCTCGGCCAGAGTTTTGAAAATATGTTTAAGTAACTACGGATTTAGGTCTGGTGTGTTGTTCGCGAATGCTACTTTGGTATCCTCGACACAGAATTATTATTCTGTGTCGAGGATTGTTATTATCACACAGCTCCCCATTATTATGGGGAGTCATCTATTGACAAAGGTTAATTTTACGTACATAATTTCGTAAAGCTGCTTCTTCTCCGGCGGTACAAAGGCAGCCATGAACTCGCCCAAAGCAGTAAGGACCTGCATCGGCTCGATTTCGAGGTGATGGCCCACTGTAACAGAAGGCTGTATGTACCGAAATATTCCAAACCCACTCGCAGAAGCCTACCGTGATTACCCTCAACGCAAATTGGATGCATAATGCTGACACTACTAGGACATACAAGGCTGTGCCAGTGCGGCATTCTCTAACGGTTACGGCGAGCGACAAGGAGTAAGATCAAATATACTAACTCGGGCATAAGAAAGGATGGACGACAGCCTTGCTTGTGACGGTACGCTGCGGAGTGCCCGCCAGCGCGACTGTGACACCACGGCCGCCTACGCGCTTTGCCGAACCAGCCATTGACACCTCAGGAGTAGTTAGCGATACGTACGCGCTTGCTGGGAGAAGCAGACAAGTATGAAATCGAAGACATGTTTACACAAAAAAGCAATAGGTAGGTACACAATTTACTTATCGAGTCAATTAGATTTAGTAAAACAGGCTGACCTTCAACAAGAAAAGACAGGGCGCAATGTCATAGCAAGTGTAATAGAATACGAGTAGGTAGGTCCAGAATTGCGATAGCCTTCTCGATATGCTTATTTTTGACTCCTGATTGTAAAATATTTTAGCTCATAGTATTAATACTTTTTTCAATTTCAATTTATTTTACTATGCTAAACATGGGTTATTAGAATTGTTGTTTTATAATGTTTATTAATTTACGCCATATTTTCACCAGTATTTCTGTTGAGTAGTTCTGTTGATTGAACTAGTGGGACACCACTTGTTCTGTTGAGTAGTTCTGTTGATTGAACTAGTGGGATTTTATTCCCACTTGTTCTGTTGGACCGATATTTAATTTTAATGAGCAAGTGTCGCATGTACAAATAATCATCTAAGATACAAGGAATCTCGAAGAAACAAATCAGCATCTCAGAATAAAAAGAACGTTTCAAGAAATAAATAGGAGAACAAAAGTTAAAATTATTTTTGGACTTGGCCGCTTGTTCTGATGAAGAAATAACATTAAAAAAATTCACTGTTATTGTATATACATGTTATCTTACTTAGTTCGATCTGTGTCAACTTTGCGAGCTTGTGTTTTTTTGTTTATAAAACTGTAGAACGATTACTTAGTATATATTTAATATAGAACCTTTTTAAAAAATTTGTATGCAAAATAAAATGTAAGTGTCTTATGAGAAATAAATATTTATTAACCGGAAACCTGAATAAACAAAAGAAAGTCGCTAAAGTGTCAATCAACGATTGCAATTGGAAAAATCAAGTCAATCAATCAATCGCGATTTTCGACCATAATGAAAATTGTCGGATAATCATAATTTTAGACGCTATAGAAATCATTGGCCAGCAATAGAAAACAAAAAAAATGTCGGCAAGGTCGAAAATCGTATAAGCCGGGTTTTTATTATCTTCGTTTTATTTTGCTTCACAAATATGAATAAAAAACTTTTTGGACTTGGTTCTTGGTCTTGAAAACAGAGTCGTTAAAGTGACCATTAACGATTACAATTGGAAAAATCAGGTTTACGCGATATTAGACCTTATCGACAAATTTTATTTTGCTTGTACTATTTCGTAATATTTGGGTCCAGTGAGTTAAAAATTATGATTTTCCGACGAATGTGGTTAAGGTTTGGAAATCGCGTAAACATGATTTTTCCATGCAATCGTCAATGTACACTTTTGCGACTTGTTTTTGTTTTTTAAAAGTTATAATTTATCGCTTGGACAAGTGGACATCGCTATCAACTAAGTCCAAAAATAAATTTATTTTTTTTCCTTCTATTTTGTTTTTATGGCGCTGTTTTGATCCTACGATACTTATTTTGTTTCTATGATGCTAACTTGTTTATGCGATGATTACTTGATTTCTACATGCTCATTGTTTCCGCGACACTAGCTTGTTTGCATGCTCAATTGTTTCCTTGATGCTCAATTGTTTCTACGACATTTGTTTACGCGATTTTCACTTGTTTACGCGATGTTTATTTGTTTCCGCGATGTTCATTGTTTTCTTGACATTTATTTGTTTCCGCAAAGCTCATGTGTCCGCAATGTTACTCCACAGAACAGGTAGAATATACGGACAGATTACAACAAAGGAAACAAAGTCGAGTGTCAAGCATAGTCTTACAACTAACAGAAGAAATGGGAAAAAAAATCCCACTAGTTCTGTCAACAGAACTATTCACCAGAACAAGTGAAAATAAACGAAAAGTATGACGTATTTACATAATTAATATCTAATATCCATCTCAAGAAAATATGTCAATTTTATAAAATTATTAAAATGTCAATTTAATTATCCTTGTCATTCATAAATTCGTTAATAAGGTAAAATACCTTGTTAGTCAGATATTTCTTTAGTGTCATCTTAAAAATATATATTATTCCGTAAGCTTTTTGTGGCTTGATTTTAATATTGCCACTTGAAAAAGATATATTTAGTCTTTTTTTATAATCTTACTAGCTGTGAACCGCGGTTTCACCCGCGTAGTTCTACTAAAACTAACTTAGAACTACCAAATAGGACTTTCAACCCCTCTCACGGGAACCCCCACTCATTTTCGGGATAACATCATTTCAGTTTGACCTTTCCAACAAAAAAAGCATCATTCAAATCAAAGCACGCGTTTCTGAACCCCACTAATTTTCGGTATAACATCATTTCAGTTTTACTTTTTAAACAAAAAAATAATCATTCAAATCAAAGCACGCCTTACTGAGTTATAATTAAATACGACTTTCATCCCCCTTCCCACGGGAACCCCACAAATTTTCGGTATAACATCATTTCAGTTTGACCTTTCTAACAAAAAAAGAATCATTCAAATCAAAGCACGCGTTACTGAGTTATAATTAAATACGACTTTCATTCCCCTCCCACGGGAGCCCCTTGGGATTTTCGGGATAAAAAATTGTTAAGATCCTACCTCATGATGCACCTTAAGCATACAAAGTTACATCAGAATCTATCTAGCAGTTCCAGAGTAATGGAAAGTCCAGAAACAGACAGATAGACAGACAAAAATTAAATAAATTATAGATTTGGGGTCTGTATTGTTAATTTTTTTTTAAAATATTCTATGTATTGAATTTGACCTGTTACAGTTTTATTATAAGTATATAGATACAAAACTTAAAACTCTTAGACAAACCTGTCTTGAATAATAAAACAATATTCCTCAATTCTTTCAGATAAAATCAAGTTATAAAATGAATTGGAACCTTTTTGAGGGTCTCCTCCACATTTTAATAAGATTTCTTCAGCTTCTGTTACTAATTCTTGATCGGCTTCAGACATATCGTGGGTTCTGAAATGGCAGAATTCAATATTCACAATCATAATTAATCATAATAAACAAATAATGTAGGTATAGTCACGTACTTATATACAACGTGTGATCTTGATGTGCTGACCGACAAGCTTCTGCTCGATCTCCCTTTTAAAGATGCTTTGTCACCTAAAACCAACAGATTTTGAGTATATTCTGAATAAACTTCATGAGCTTTTGCATTATTTTTGTCATAAAAGTTTATGCTCATATTTAAAAACTTTCCTTGCTTTTGATAAGGATATGTTAAGAATGTTGGTATAGTGACTTATTGAAAGCAAAATCAGGCTTTACCTCTGGTCCGTGTCACGGCGACGATCCCGGCGCCTACGCCTCCGATCCCGGCGCCTGCGCCTCCGCTGACGCCACTCAGGGCGCTCTGGTGACGCGACTCCTCGCCCTCACCCGGGCCTGGTTCCATCAGCTCGGAAGCCGCCTCCAGCCCCACGCATATCGGACAGAACGCGTAGTTGAGAAACGTCTTGCATAGAAGTTCTATGTCCTCTTCTGCTTGAATCTCCAGAGCCTGATACCAGAAACGTTGATATTAAAATAATGTACGTGAGAAAATGCCTATACATATTCAATACAGTATAGAAATCTAAAATTCGACTACGGGAAATATTTTATTAGTTTAGGTACCAACTAACTAAACTGTTATAAGTGGTATATAACTAACGGCAACCTATAGGTAGGTATTCACCGAAAATAAAATGTGCAAAAATGATTACAATTATTAAATATTACCATAAATATAGAATCCAGGGTACATAAGTTCTGGGACTCCGGCTTGTACTTTTCAATAAGTTTCAACAAACGATCCTCGACCAAGAATCCTGTGTTGTCTGCGACTAACTGAAGAATATGACGAACCTAAAACGGCATCACAAAAAAACAATGAAGAAATATAATTGTACATATAGATTTTATAATCAGTATTTCACCAATGGTTTCTTACCAATTTGTCCTTAGCATTCTTGGCTACCTCATTACAAGGATCCACGATGGTCTCTACGCAATCCTCTAAACCAGTTATCTCATCTTCATGCTCTAAAAATTTGACAATAAAGTAGAGACGTATTGTATGTATATTCAAAGTTAAAGCTTTAATAGTTTTTTTTATTTAATATTTACAATATCTTTATTTATTACTTATGTAACTAGCCGACAGAATATAAAATAAATAACGTTACCTACATATGTTGACTTTAGAAGCACAATAAAGTATTTAGTAGTAACACAATAGCCGTAGTACTTAACTAGACAATTTCGTTTATTCCCACTTGTTCTGTTGAGTAGTTCTGTTGACAGAACTAGTGGGAGTTTTTTCCTACTAGTTCTTTGAACAGAACTAATGGGATATCAATTCCCAGAAGATTTGTTACACCGATATTTATTTGTAATGAGCAAGTGTCACATGTACAAATAATCATCTAAGAAACAAATGAGCATCGCAGAAACCAATTATTACCGATGAAAAAAATCAGCTTCTCAGAATAAATATATAAAAATAAAGAGCGTCTCAAGAACAAAATAAGAGAACAACAGTTAAAATTATTTTTGGACCTGGCTGCAAGCGGCATAATCACTTGTTCTGATGATAAAATAATATTTTAAAAATCATTTATTGTATTTACATTACTAACTTAGTTCGAACTGGGTCAACTTTACGCTATTAGCTTGTGTTTTTTTATATAAATTTACTATAGTACGATTTTTTACTATATATATATTTTTCTCATTTTAGTGTCTTATAAGAAATAAATATTAACCTGAACCTAAATAAACAAGAGAAAGACGTTAAAATGTCCATTAACGATTGCAGTTGGAAAAATCAGGATTACGCGATATTACGAGTAGCCCTTATCGACATATTTTATTTTGCTTGTTTTTCATAATATTTGGGGCCAAGTGACGCTAAAGAGTATAAAATTATGATTTTCCGACAAATGTGATTAAGGTCGAAAATCTCGTAAACTTGATTTTTCTAATTGCAATCGTCAATGTACACTTTTGCGACTCTCTCTTGTTTTTTAAATGTTTATTGATCTTTTGTTACTGTGCTGCTTACTTGTTTATGCGATGATCACTTGTTTTCTGCATGCTCATTTGTTTCTGCGACATTCGCTTTTTCTGCGATGCTCAGTTGTTTCCATGATATTATTTTTTTTCTTCAACATTTGTTTACGCGATGTTCATTTGTTTCCTTGATGCTTATTAGTTTCCGCGATGCTCATGTGTCAATGTTACTCCACAGAACAGGTGAGAACAGATGGAAACAAAGTCGAGTGTCGAGCATAGTCTAACAATTAACAGAACTACTTCACAGAACAAGACGTGGGAATAAACGGACAATTTACTTAATTTATACTTACATACAACCACAGTTCTAGAAATAAAACCTATTTCCTATCCTAATATACTAATCCTTCCACTTCTTCCTAATGAGGCAGAATTTTTCGTAGTAAACTTAGCGAATATGTCAGCAAAGATGTCCACTTATAATGTGGTGCGTGGCACTTATTTCGTTTAGGTGGTGCTGATGCAGATAGGAGACTGCTGGCGCGCAACTGTTCGAGGACGCATCGGTACAAAAATTCACAAACTGCTTAGAAACGTTTAGACGATACCTTGATAGTAGGCTATAAGCTACGAATCTATTCGTAGCTTAGGGCAATAGATTTTTATGTTCTACTATGAGTTATATTAGATCAGAGCGTAAAGATATCGAGAGGTTAAATGAGGTGCCATCAACTAATTATAATTAGAGGGTAGACTGACCATATTTATGCAAAGGATTAGGAGGCGGCGGTGGCGGCGGCGGCGGAGGCGGTTCTGCCAGTATATGAGCATGAATAGCCACTTCCCCCTGCCGTAGCTCTCTAGACAACTCAGTACAACGCGCTACTGCCATACGCCACACTTGGCTAAACTTGTAATGGTTCACTTGCGCAAACTGGCTCGACTTCTTCTCGATATCGCTCATGGTCTGCATGAGTTTTACTATCTCTTGATCGGCTTTCATTTCTTCAGTAGCACCGTCGGCGGCCGCTTTGCGTATTTTAGATCGAAGTTTGTTGGCGATGTCAGCCATTTTGTTTAGTTTGCGTTTCTGCTGGGATCGAACGAATACGTTTTCTTCTTCTCGCTTTTTTAGTATCTGTAAGATAATTTTGTACCAACATATTGTTCCAATTACAATTACACATTGGTAAATCTACCTAGATCAAGTGATCTGACAGACAAAATTGCCATGACCATACGACACCAAATAAGTACTTGGTGTCGTATGGTCATGGCAATTTTGTTCACAGTTTCAAGAACTTTGTAATCAATAGGCACTTACTTGAAGGTTGTACCCAATCTTTTCAGTGTTGATAAGACAAATGGCCTTTAGTTTCTCCAACTCTCTTTGCAACTCTTGAATCAAGGTTTCCAGCTCTATTTTGGCTTCACGGTACTTTTCAAAGTGGTTCCACATGATAGCTTCTATGTCCGCTTTCTGTTCTTCGAGCTAATATCACATAAGTTAAGAATATTAAGTAGCCTTTCTATAAACCTATTCCTATACTTTAAATATACAAGGAATTATTATGGAGCTTGTTTTTTTGATGTCAAACTAACACAGATAGGAAATACCGTATAATAAGCCGTTTCGCCATTAAAGTAAGAAACACATACCTAAGTAGGTGGAGACATGCTGCATGCATACCGCTCCGCTACGGGGAGACAGAGCGTTATGTTGGACTCTTACCCACTAAAACTCTACGGTGTCAATCCCGGCCGTTTACTGGCGAGCTATTACACTTATCCGCGACACGACACGACTGTCCGTTGCCGGACCCATCCCGCGGGGTTGCCCCCCGTTGTGGTACATGACGCAACGCAACCAGCCCGAGGACCATACCACCATGTCCTCCTGCGACGGGCCATCAGTGGCCCCACCGCCTGCCACATCGACCGCAGTAGATAAACTCCACTGCGGCCCCATCCCTCGGCTGCTTATGATATTGGAGCCTGCCTCGGTTGCGGTGTCTCGATAAAACACCACAACCTATCCCCATAATCCGCTCCCATGGCAAACCCATGGCCTTGGCACCTACGGTTACTGAGGTCCCTCGACTTGACAATGCCTACTTACCTTCCTAGATGAATTAGTAAAACTTAGGTCTTGTAAACGATTCCGTTTTTTAAATATACATTCTTGTAACCTTAGGTCGTCCTCTAATCTTCGTCTTCAAATTCCACAACACAATAATACCTTTTATGGCTTCTCCTATACCATGCGTGCTGTTTGCCTCTGGAATGTTCTTCCATTGGTTATCAGGCGTGCGCAAAGCCTTGATTCATTTAAAGCTCAGGTTAAGAAATATTATCTTTCAAGTATTGTTCACTAATTTTTATTTTGTCAATCTATTTTTATTCCTTAATTGAGTATACTTATATATATATATAAGTAGCTAGTTGTTATTTTTATGTATGATATTATTATATGTACTCTTGTATATTGTATTCATTACTATTATTTTATTTAAATTTCTCATATCTGTTTTGCACCACCGTCTACGCTACATTTTATTATTATGTTCCATTCCTATAAAGGTTGTCTGGAAGAGATCGCTTTTTAGCGATAAGACCGCCTTTTGTGCCATGTTATTTGTTTGTTGTATTCTTTTTGTGTTGTATTTTTGTGGTGACAATAAAGAATTATTGTATTGTATTGTATTATATATATATACCTGTTCAAATCTATAGTCTAGATGCGCAACCTCCTCCCTATCTCGTTGCCTGTGAAGTGCGTCCCATCTTTTCTTGTTATGATCAACGATTCCTTCGCGTTCAATAAAAATGGCTTTTTCTATGAGACTTAGCTGTTTTTCAAACGCCCTTTGCATAATAGTCAACTGCTTTTGTACCCTGTCTGATAGTTCTTTTATGTCGCTGTCCTGAAAAAATATTAATTTTTAGATAATTGATGGAGTCAGGCGTTACTTTGCAGAAATCCATTTATAATAAGATGGTATATACAAGATATTTAGTGTTTTTCCGCCTCGTCTTGATGTCAGCATGAGAAATCGAAAAATATTTTTCTTTATCTTCAAGCGCTTGAAGATAAAAACAACCATAAAAACAAAATTATTTTTCGATTTCTCATGCTGACATCAAGACGAGGCGGAAATCATTAAATATCTTGTATATACCATCTTATTATTAATTTTAAGGTTTAAAAACATTGCTTGCCTATAATACGCCCAGATTTAACTACCTGGAGACAGTCTATCCTGTATTTTATTGTCAGACGTAAAACAGACGTGACATGGCATCGTAGCTTGTAACGAAAATACTGATTTTGTTATAAGTACTTTATTACTTATAACAAATTTAGTTATAAAATGTTATTATTTTTTTAAATCATAATAATTTAAAAAAAATATACGTACAATAATAATAATATATAACGTTTAACACTCATAGCTCTCAACTAAGATTTCTCTTGTGACGGGGATGCTATGCAACATTCACAAACACACTCACAAAGACTCAAAGACGGATGTTCAAACTCCTGTCTCGATCGGGAATCTAAGCCGCGACCTTCGGATCTCGAAGGAAGCAAGGCACTGGACCACGACGATCGTTCGAATCGATCAAATGTTAGTCTGTTCGGATCTTTATAACAAATAATTTTTCTTGTGTAATTTTATTATGTCGCTATTTATTTCTATAAGTGAGTACTTAGGTACCTGCTTTTCCAGATCGTCATAGTATGCCATGTCCATATTCTTCAAGTCGTTTTTAAGTTCGGCTATAAGTACGTCCTTCTGCGCCAAAAGATCGTCGCATCTTTTCTTCTGCGCCTTGATTTCAGCGTCAATGTCTAGAGGATCGCGGAGTGCAAACATCATGTCCCAGTTGTTTGATATAGCTTCGTATTGACTATGAGCGTCTGCAGCTTCCTCCTCTATTTTATGAAGGGAACCTGTCGATTTTTTAAAGTAGGTTAAAGAATTAATATTGGTTTGGGCGGAATAATAGCCTACAAGGGTCTAGCAGAGATTTCACTCAGAATATTCATACGTGCGCTAGGTATATGCTCGAAGAAATCTAGGTAATTATTATTGTCTACCGTTGCTAAACTGCTTATTTGATAAATGATTTTGTGAATGAATAATATGTTGGAAATAGGTACATCCTATCCTACTTACTTCCTACTAATATTATAAAAGCGAAAGTTTGTAAGAATGGATGTAAGTTTGTTACTCTCTCAAGCAGAAACTGCTGAACCGATTTGGAAGACATTTGGTACGGAAATAGTTTAGACTCTAGATTAACACACAGGCTACTTTTTATCCTGCATAAACGCAGATAACACCGCAGGGCACGTTATGTTAATAAAACGATTTTGCCGAACGAACCTCATTGAATAAAGTGAAGTTTTAAGAACGGAATTTTAATGACTCACTCATCATCTTGTCAGAGAACATAGCCCGGCGCATGACCTCCCGCTCGTCGGTGGTGATCTTGATGTTGGTGACGGCAGCGGCGCCCTCTAGCGCGAGCCGCTGCAACTCCTCGGCTGCTGCCGTCGTCGCCATCTCGATCAAACCCGCCTCCTCATCAGCCACCACTTCTTCTGGCGGCTGGTTAGCTCTAGCAAAACGCTATCATCGTATAAACTATAAACATCGTATAACTTATCTTTTCCGGGTCACCGTGCTTTGATCGTTCGCTCTCTTGTAATATAAGTATAAGTAAGTCTCTATGTTTGAATGGATTGCTTAAACAGAGCTATCAGTGGTGTAGGTACCTACTATAACCCGAAGCAGGGTCAAGCTATACTCATCATGATGAAAAACCTTTTTATACTTATTAGCAACCCTGAACTCAACAAAATAAATCCGTACATAGGTTCAAAAGTTCATCAACAACTAACTGCAGGAATTAGCTGTTCACTTTCCATGCCTAATGTGTTAGTAAGTAGGTAGGTACACCACTAACCCATAACCCTGTATACATAACGGAGTGTACAATAAAATGTAGCCCTAAAGAGTGTAGACTTTCAGCGATGTATAAAGCCATTAGTAGGTACTTATACCAGACTTTGTGCTATCTGAGCAACTTTTAGCAACTTTTGCTTTAAATAAACCTTTTTTTTTTCAGGTTTCGATAAAACCGATTGTTTATTTTTTTTACCGTTTCAAGCAACAGGAGGCTTAGCACGAAATCAAAGTAGATATATTGATCCACTACTTATCGATAGCAGCGAAAATTTCGAGATAATATATATCCAAGAAAAATGAATGTTCTTGGATAAAGATCTCCAGCATGGGAAAATCCACCCAAGTCTCGCACGCACAGATCAAGTTATAGAAACCACTAACACACAGAGTGGGTAGGTGTGTAGGTGCTCCTATTAAAAGACATCTCGCCCGCCTACCTTCACTTTAATATTAGTATAACCCATCAAGGGTTATACTAATATTAATTTATATTGAGTAAGCATTCGTTATCAATGGTATAACTAAATGACCTATAAACGACCTACTTTCTGATAGCATCCTTCCTCCGTTTGATACGCAGCAAACGACCAGCTTTTCGCTCTTCAGGGTCCTGCGATGTGATCTGCGGTTCGTCGGGTATTAGGACATTTTCTTCATCGTCGTCGAAATATTTACCAGCCATGATTATAGTAATATTTGTTTAAATATTATAAGGCTTCAAAAATGAATTACAAAAATCATTGACACATCGGCACAATCGCTATCAGCAGCTGACAGAAAATAAATCTTTACGAATGGTTGCTCAGCAACCATTGCTAAGTAATTAACATAAGATTTTAGGATGTTTGGATCATACATTTACAAGTACTTTGGATAAACAACGGAAAAAGTCTATGAGGTATAGTAACTCCATAGAATCAGGAATCTCTACTTCGAACTCAATCATACAAAAATCAGCTCTTCCGTTTGGTTATTGGTCAGTGAACTAACCAATTACCAAAAAAAGGAGGAGTTACTCAATTTAGGTATTCCCATTCCTCTTTATTCATTCTCTTTTATGGTCCCATTTTAATTTCATAAAAAACGGGTCCAGACGTTCGATTTTTATCAAATAAATAAAATAGTTTTATCGGCGCATGCCGAGGAATCTTAATGTGAAATCGTAGACAGAGAAAAATATAGACGACGGGTACATGCCATCTCAGTCACACTATTACAAGGAAGGAGATATACAATGCCCATGGAAATGAAAGATACAGAGCGACAATTTTTTTGTTCCTTAGCGGTTTTTACATTGTTTATCACATCATGTGTCAAACAAACTTTGAGGCTAACTCATTTATTTGATGTAAAATTCCTATATATAATATTTTTGTGATAAAAAGATATCTAACGATACTTTTTGTGAGAATGGTTTTAGTGGATATAACAGTAAGAGCGAAGAAAAATTTCTGCCATAACTGCTGTAGTAGTTACTTTTGTCGCCATAGCAGCCACAGCTAGTAGTGACAGTTACTGTTGAATCTACTGTCCTTGATATTACTGAACTCTGTGTGTGAAATTGTGTCTGAAATTAAATCTTTATTGTCGGTAATCACTATTTTTAGGGTTCTGAACAAGGTAAAAACGGGACCCTATTACTAAGATTTCGCTGTGTGTCTGTCTGTTGGTCACTATCTATATATCTTTAGTTACTAGGTCATATCTCATTAACCGTGATTGCTAACCAGTTAAAATATTCACAGATAATGAATTTCTGTTGCCACTATAACAAATATTAAAAACAGAATTAAACTAATCCATACAGTGATATTTTTTGCTGTTTTTGCTCGATAATTTATTACTATAGACATTACACGGCAACAGAAAGATGCTTGCAATATAATTGAATCAAGATATAGATATAAGAAGGCACAAAAAAAACATGATTTTGGTCCTTGCTCGATATTATGGACGACAACTGGCAGTAAATTGAACTAATTTTATATGAATAATGGTACAGTGGTGGTAGTCCAGTATTATCATGAACAAATTCAGTTCGTACGTACCTAGATCCGGTTAAAAATGCTAAAAAATACATCACGAAATTAATGGACGCCCCTATATGAGAAACATGCACAACAGCTCGATTTTCTTTGTATAGAATCGTAATAATGCGGAAGAGTATATGTTTAATAAAATGGCATGACCCAGCTAACTTATCAATATGCTTTTAGACATAAAATATTTACTCTAAGGAAAAAAATCGCGCCTAATGAACAGATTACCTACTTTCAAAATAAAACCCAGTCAGATTTATTAATTTTGTTTACTTAAATTTACTTTTTGCTGTTAAGGATGATACCATCGTATTTCTGTTGGAACCACTTCATAGCATCCTCCTTTGTCAGACGATGGGGGAATCCAACCTTGCCGGTCTTACGTCTTCGGTGCGCTACATTGAATCCTGCAAAAAATAAACAAATATTGATTAGTTATTACTTTGCCAAATCCAAAAACATTGGAATGATAAGGGCAAAGGCATGAAATGAAAGAGCTAGCTAATTTAAAGTACGGGAAGTAAATTACTTTAATTTGTATGATAATGTACAAATAGAAGAATCATCTAATACTTTCATCTAAAATAGTATTTATCATAATTTTTATTTTGCACATAATTTACGAAGTAAAGAAATATTTATTCTATACCCCTGAACAAATGTGCTACATCTTAAATTGCCTTCAAACCATAGATGTAATTTCAAATTTATCATTCAATCTTCTTCCTTTTCCACCGTTAAACATAATATACAAACAAAAGATTGAAACAACTATTACTTAGCAACAAGGCGAACACTATAAACTACTGGATTGTTGTAGATAATAAAAATACATAACATGTTATTAAATCATTACTGTTCATAACAATAGCCGCTTAGTTGATTACTTTTGATCAAAACAACCCTATTGAGCATTTTATAAGCTTTGTTGGTGATTTTCCTCATACTAGTAAAAAGATTTGCATTTAGCATTTATTTTAGTGATGTAAGTAGCTGTATTAATAAAGAATATATTTTACCTGGCCTGCCTAAAACAACGTAGAAGTCAAGCCCATAGATACCAATGGAAGGGTCATACTTGATACCCAAGTCAATGTGTTCTTGAATACCGAAGCCAAAGTTTCCAGTGGCTGAAAAGTTGTCACGCCTCAACTCGTATTCTCTAACCTGGAACGAAGATAAATTATTTCATACTGGATCATTTCACTGAAAAAAAATGTAATGGGTAATACCTTACTTTTAAGAGAGAGATATGTACTTCTATATAAGTGTTACTTTATTGACAAAGGAAACATCTCAACATGTGCAGTATGCATTTATTTGCTTTGAAATAAACTTATTAAACACACATATCAAAGCCAATCAGAACATACTCATAACAACCCAAAAATGTAGATACAATAATCATATTATTGGAAATCTTTAGAGGATTATTTGTCATTTCCGTAAGTATTCTAAGCAGTAATGGTTCAGTACTCAGAAGTTGCAAATTGGAAATAATAATCTTGCATGATTTTCCATAGAACATCACAAGTGTGGGAAGTTCTCTAACAACATCATGCCTCATAAATCTATAACAAGTCTTTTAGTACTTATTCAGAATTGAATTGGTTTTTTACATTTGAGAAACTGGGCCATAGATTCTTAATTGTTAATTGTGTTATTCAAGTTTATTGAAGAATGTAATCATTAAAGCAGTCACAAATGATTATTGTATGATGACAAATGACATAGTATAGTATGGATCATTGCTTCATAATTATTTTTGATTGCAGGCCTTTTTCTTTCTCTATTGGTAAGACATTACAAAGAAAAAAATAATCAGACCAAACCACTGGCATAGATATTTTAAGAGTACTTACTTTAAGACCTCTCTCGAGGATTTCCTCAGCCTTAGCTCCACGGACTGTACAGTGGACAGCAATCTTTTCATTACGACGAATGCCAAAAGATCGCACAGTGTACCTGGCCTTTGAGAAAACAGGCTGTTGGCCAGTAAGCTGTTCCAACACCTGAAAACAGTATGACTGTTAATAACATATAATACCGAGACTACATATGAGTTACTATACAGTGCCTAGTAAAATATAAGCAATTGTCATTTCCGTAAGTATTCCAAGTAGTAAAAATTTAGTACTCAGAAGTTGCAATGAAGAAATAATAATCTTGCATGATCTTACAAAGATAAAACACAATTAATGTGTAGTCCTTGAACAAATCATGCGCTCAGGTACTGGAATGCAGTATTAGAACGACATACTCATATAAAAAGGATAAGAATATAGCCAGTTAAATAGTCTATCAGCGGAACCGTGCCTGCATCTAATAATATATGTTACATGTTGATTGATAATAAATAATTAGTAGTCATTTTGTTCAAATGCATACATCTACGTATAAAATCTTAATTTAAAACAGTAAGGTTTACCTTTGCAGCACGAGTAAGCCTGTCACCAGACTCTCCCACACAAATGTTCAGGCAAAGTTTCCTAATGTGCAAGTTGCGCATAACATTTTTGGAATTGTCTTTAGGCGGCTTCTTCTCCTTCTTGTCCTTCTTCAATGCGGGCGGTGGTACACGCTGTAAAATACATTCTCATTTACTTACGGCAATCTCTTTCAAATATATCATTCAACTTATACTTCTTGCGTTCACAACACAAACTAGGTTATGCCGAAACAATCTGGAAATATATTTCATATGTCCAAAAATACTTTGAACACATCATAGCTTGCATATTTAGTAACTTTCTATGCAAAAGTATTTTATAGATTTTATTGTATTTTTTAAGATTTAAACGGATAATTTATAAAATAGACAAGAAATACACCCACCGCCATGATCACAACTTTTCAAAAAGACTATTTATTTGTCAAAATAACATTGTCAAATATCAGAACAATGTCACTGTCAAAGAAGTTTTTTTTTCTTTTCTTATATGGCACCATACGATTTGTATAACAACTAATAATTCATCGTGGTCAAGTTAAAGACGTATCATATACCCTCATATATAACAGTTAAAGTGTGGGAATTTTTGAAAGTGGATAGATGGGTGTGGCTGACTTTATTCTTCAATAAATTGTTACAAGAAGGGAAGATCCCTGACCACTGGTACAACAGTTCGCTGGTGCCCATGTATAAAAACAAGGGTGATGTACAAGTCTGTAACAATTATAGAGGAATAAAGCTCATGTCACATAGTATGAAACTGTGGGTTAAAGTGATTGCGAGACGATTGAGAGAGGAGAATGAGATATCACAGAACCAATTTGGTTTCATGCCCGGTCGCAGTACAACGGACACCATATTTGCACTTTGCCAACTGTGCGAGAAGTACAGACGAGCGCACAAAAACATACACATGGTGTTCATTGACGTAGAAAAAGCGTATGACAGGGTGCCCTGTGAGGTTTTATGGTGGGCTCTGAAAGAGAAAGGAGGGCTTGGGAAATACCAGCAGCTTATTCAATCTATGTATTATCGAGCCAGTACATACGTACGGTCTGCGGCTGAAAAACCGAACACATGTTTTGTGATTTTGGAAGTCCCTCTAGTTTTAGTCCAATTACCTTAGATGGTGTACCTCTACCAGTCTGCTCCGACTTTCATTATCTTGGCTCTACTTATCTTCCAAAGCAATGGCGACATTGACCGTGACGTAGCGAGCAGAATACGAGTAAATGCTGGTTGGATGAAGTGGCGACAGGTCTCAGGAACGACTTGTGATCCACGAATGCCCTTTAAACTAAAGAGAAGAATTGCAATTCGATCATTAAACCTGTCTTATTGTATGGATCTGAATGTTGGGCCACTAAGGTGATGAATGGAAGGGGAATGCATGCAGCAGAGATGCGAATGGTGAGATGGATGTCTGGAGTGACAAGAATGGACAAAATTAGAAATAAGTTGGTATGTTAGGGGAAGTTTGAAAGTAGCTCCAGAGACTGAGAAGTTAAGAAGTGTTAGGCTAGGATGGTATCTACATGTTATGCGTAGAGAAGAACGCAATGAAGAGGACCATGAAAATGATTGTAGATGGTAGCGCCGGGAGAGGGCTACCTAAGAAGATGTGGATGATTTGTGTCAAAAGGGATATCCCTTTTCACAAAATTCATCCACATTTTCTTAGATTACATCCATCTTCTTATGGAGACTTTACCAAGGTTTCTATGATTTTCCGCGAATACGTATGTATATCGCTTGCCTACACTTGTGCAGATAACAAGACAATAATGGTTAATAATCCACCATTATTACACATTTAATCATGCAAAATCAATAGTTTTCAATAAATACACAGACAGAGAGAGACGCCATGTTTTCAGCGAACGCGGGAAAACTCTTTGTGTCTTAATTTAATGGTCGTTTTGCCATAGAATAAATAGGTCAGATACTTATTTAATTACAAATTTTGTTTGCTTACGAGCGGGGTATTATTTATGACAAGAGTTATTGGAAAGTTTATCTCCTATAGATAAGCAGATACTAAAATAAATAACTTGGTTTACAACCTTTTAAGGCACAATAAGTGAGCTGCGAGATTTGTGCATTTTTGTACACGTAATGTTTTTGATGGGATTTGACTACTTTTTGTTGATAAGTTTCGTTGAGTTGTATTGAGTTATCATAAGTAGTAATTCAGTATTAAGTACTCGAGTGGTACCTGAATGTTATCTGATTAGTACCTGAGTTTTACTTGAGTTGTACTCGCAATCGCTATCGCTGTCGCTATACATTTTTCGCCAAACTGTAAAAGTAACTTTGTAATTACATACAAACTGACGGGATTTATATAGGAGTACCAAGTTACTTATTCAGATTGTATATCTCGGAAATAGTTAAAAAAATTGAGAATGTTAGATTTTTTCTTTGCTATAAAACTAAGGAACTTTATTAAAGTACTGGTCCAAATTTCATGTAATTTGGTAATATATCTATATATGTGTGCCTTTATTAGTCACTAAAGATTTGGGTTTCTAGCTTCTCCCACAACAAAGCTACAGGTGGTCGAAAGGCTCGAACCGCTTCGAGAAAAGGATGGTACAGGCGTGCCTTGTTTTGCTTGACTTGGCGTGGGCGATGCCGTACACCCAGATATCATAGTTTCCAACCAATCTTGATAAAACTTGGTGAAGTTGTTCTACGTTTTTTTTTGGCGTCGGTGATTTTTGATTAGGCTTATCTATCTCCCAAATACAGGGGAAGTTTGATACGGCGCCATTACTGGCTTATTTCTATAATATTTGGTACAGTCATGCGGCATACATAATTAATTAAAATTTCTTAATATAAAAAAACAGTGGAGTGGTTGTCTTTTTTTTAACTTAAAAAGTTTCGTGTTAACTGTCAACCTCGCTATATAAATTTACTTATTTACTAGTAGGTACTTCCGCGAACTGTTCGCGTAAGTACTGGTAAATAAGTATATTTTATTTACTGCCCAATACGGGCGAGTGGTTGCATTTTAAGTTTTTTTTGAGTGACTGCCGTAATTTTATGGATAACAAGTGGGTAACTGAAACTAGGTAGGTTTTTACATTTTGATATTTTACCTCCTTACGTTCATTTTGGTCAATCTACCTAAACCTACATACGAGTATTAATTGAGCAGTGGCTCTGCGAATTGAAGTTGTAGATTGATTATAACTACAAACTTACACCGATTATTAACAGTGCTATTAATAAATATGTGGTAACTTTAGGTAGGTACCTATTATTTACTTGCCCTATTTCGCCGGAGTTATGGTAGGTATATGTAGTTTAAACTACATCATTACCATAACGTCTTTTTATTTTTATTATTAATAGCTACGGCGGTGGCGGCGTCTAGAAACAAATGTGCAGATAAAGCTAAATAATTCCACACTTCCAATACCTAGGTACCTACTTACATCTTATTGTTTCGTTCATTCGTTTTTACTTCAATTCAGATCATGGATAAAACACGAAAAATCAACGTGCCCAAGAAGTACAGACGGTACTATTGCACAATTTGTAACATCTATACCAATTCTGATAATCAATTAAATCAACATTTAGAAGGCGTTGGTCATCAGCAGAAGAAAATATTGTGTCTCGCGCATACGAGTAGTGCCACTGACACTGAAGACAACAATAAAAGTGATCCTCGCGTGTACATTCCCGCACTTCTTATTATTAGTGTAACTGCATACATATTTTTTCATGTTGTTGTAGAGTTTGCATACTAAAATATTCGGTGTCACTTAAGTAAGCCCTACATTGAATGCGTTTAACGATGCCTTAAATTTCGCGCCATAATTTTAATTGGCGGAGAAGCAGTCCCCAAGCGTTCACGGCTTCTATGCGCACGAACGAACGCGCAGAACAATGAGGTAGCAGCCATTTTATGTCGGTGTCTAAAGAAAAACATAATCCGAATGGCCAATCTTAACGAAATTGTGTAATTAGTGATATAATTTATGTGATTCCGTATACACAACTATTATTAGGTGATCCTTTGCATATGTGAGTAGAATCTAGTTCTAGATATACTTATGTGTTGATAAAATAACATGAGCGCGATAAAACTTATAAGATTTTGCATAAAAAAGGAATAATAGTAAATTTATATCTCATTCCCTCCATACATTATGAGAGGTCGTTGTATTTCCAATAGGAAAACAGGCTCTTTATTTATGGAATTTCTTTAGCTAGGTGCGAGATAAATCGTTATAGGTAAGACCGCATAAATACAATATGATTCGGCGCCGTACTCTAACACTACATGAATAATGACATAACTTTCACCAAAATAATTATGAATATCAGGACAAAAATGCATTGATATTTACATTAGAGTTTTAGTGGTTTATTACTTGTGGATGACAACCGGCGACGCGCAGCCTTGGTCAGAAAGTTGGGGACAAAATTCAATAACGAATTGGCCATTTTATTGATGGCTGGGGGGAGGTTGGGTGGAGACAGTCGCTCGGTGAGCTTCCGCCATTAAATGAATTGTAATAGGTTTTACAATGTTTTGTGAAGTTTTCTAGTTAGGTTGATGGTATTTATGTATTGAATAGTAAGATTATTATGATTTGTTATTTATTTATCAGTGTTTGTTTGCATATAAAGAAGCGCGCTTTTGTTATTTTGTTTATCTTTAATTCTTCTAGAATATATAAAAAATGTGTCATTCTGTGTTTTTGTTGCTTGTATTAAAACTAAGTGTTCCGATTTTCTAACTTTAAAAAAATTTAAAGACTAGGTATCCATTTTGCTTGTTTTAAATTAGACCATAGTTAATTATTAAATTGTATACATATATTAACATTAGGATTATGAAATCAAATATATGAATTTGAATATTTATTCTGCTAAGACATAGTGGCAAAAGTTACATCCTTCAGTTCATCAAATTATATTAGGTATATGTTATTAAAAAAAATGTATCTAAAAAATATTCAAAAATATATTTTGAAAATGTGTATTTTTGTTTATTTTGAAAATCATTTTTATAGTACATACTTACCAAGTAACCTACAAATATGTCCATGTTAAAATATCTATTTATGAGCATTTTACATAGATGAATAAATTTTCTTATCTTCTCACTTTAGCCCTATGCTTACTTTATATTAATATTATATAATATCAGAAAGATGGCAAATTATTGATGTTCATAAAGAATTTAATATAGATTTAGTATACCTAATTAATACAAGATACATACAAAAACAATAATCAAATCGAAATAGAAACCTATCAAAATACTAAGGTACCTACCTATTAGAATTACTAAAGTATAAAATTTTATAATTGGTACCTACTTACATAGGTCATTGTGGATGGTCTTATAGGAATAATGTGTGTATAAGTTTTTGTAATACTGCAATACTATTTAATCTATTATTGTGTATTTAGTATCAATATTGCCAATATAACAAACTCATCACATTCTCTCATTTATTCTTTCTTATCATTAATCTCATCAAATAATTTGTTTATTAACTGATAATATGAATTCTAATAAGATTACATATGGTCTTTAAAATTACTGAGTTATTTAAGGATTTATTTTCTCAAATATCAATTCATCTTAAACTTGCTAGCAAGGTATGTATGAAAATAAAATATCAATCATATTTTAGCACAGTGTTTGAGAGAGAGGGTAATTTGAAAATGGAACAACCAGCTTAACATAAAATAATGTGACCACTGAAGTAACTTGATAAAAGTTTTATTTGAAATTCAAATTGGCATATGATAGTCATTTGTTATGTACAAAGTGCAGTTTCTTTTTAACTATGTGCTCAATTTTTAAGACTGAAGTATTCTAAAATAATAATCCTGAGTGTTAACGAGGAAATCAAAGGAGCATGAGGTTAAAAATTTTCGCACTCAAGTGCAACTTGTAACTTTTCATCCCACCTCAGCGAGGAAATAGCTAATGGAAAAAAAAATTAAAATTACACCAAAACGATTCCATGTCTGAGTTTTAAACAAATTAAAAAAGGTTGTATGATAAATTCGGTACCACAGAGGTAGAAGTAAATGTAGTAATATTGTTTATAATTTACAAACTTAGTGCACACGATGTTCTAAATTTTATTTACTTTATGCTCTAGCTGATAAAAACGGCTTTTGCACACAAAGAACGAAAGCGCTCTTTCATGGAATGGGAAGATTTTATTTAATGTAAATAAATACTATGTAGTTTGTTTGAATCATTTAACATATGTGAAAAGCTCTATGAGCCTTGGTTGCTACAGGTATTGGTGGACTTATGATGCATTTTCACATTTGTTCATCAATGCCTTAATGTCAGTCAACCAAACCTTAAAAGTACTTTTTCATGTGTCTTATAATACAGAATTAATGAAAAGTATCTTAAAATAAAAAGTTAATTAATCCAGGATATAAGCTATCTTTAGCTAATTCATCGAAATCCATAAAGCAATTTTTGTGTGAACGAGAAACAGACACAAATACAAATGTTCATGTTTATAATTTAGTAGGATTTAACAATTGCATTTTAACTTGAGACACAAGAATATGCTAACCCCACATTTGAATAACTGTAAAGAGTATCAAAAATAATACTTCTTATTGTTTAAAGAAAAGTCATAAATAAAAAGAAGTATTAGAATTATCATTTTACTTGGCTATCTTTTGGTGTCATTGCTGTTGTTAAGACTAAACTGTTAAATATGAAGACAGAAGAATAAGCATTTCCTTATGAATAGTTTACTAAAATAAAATTGACGAATTTACTACAATAAAGTTGGTGTCCAAATTTCACATACTTTAGGGATCTGTAGCATTTTATCTAAGCATCTTATTACCATTTTTGAGTTTTGCATGATGCGCAAAATTAAGACTACTTAACGCCATCTGGTTTGTTTTTTTTTGAGCGAAATAATTTTTACCAAGTGTTTTTAAAGCTTTTGACTGAGCAAGCACGTGTTTTTTGAGTTTTAAATGAAACACAAAATTAAGATTTCGTAGCGTCATATACTTTGTTTCGAGCGAATTAATTTTTACCGAAGGTTTTTAAAGTTTTAGACTGAGCAAGCACATTTTTTTTCGGTATTTTTGATGAAACATTTAAGCAGGTTTTAAGACTTCTTAGCGTCATCTGCTTTGCTTCGAGCGAATTATCTTCAACCCCTGACGCAAAAACGTTATTAGTTTGACGAGTCTGAGGATGTGTGTCTGTGGCATCGTAGCTCTCAAACAGATGGGCCTATTTTGATTTGTTTTGTTTAAAGTGTTTGTATTAGTCGGAAGTAATCTTAGCTACGTTTTGCAATCGGTCCAAGATGGCCGCCGCCACAAAATGGAAAAATAAATTATTTTACAACTCTCTCAATATGGGTATCAAATGAGAGTGCTTGACTAGTAGAGACTGTTTATCAAAAATGAAAATTTTGAAAAACTCCATAATACAACATAATAATTTAATTTTAATTGTCTCAGAATTACAATTACATTGTGCCAAAATGGCCGTTTCGACATTGAATAGATAAAGAGTTAGTATTAAAAATTGTATTTTGCTTAAAACATTTTCAAATTGTATACTTTGCCATAGTTTGTTTTATTTGCAATAACTCAATTCTCATGAAGTGTATTTGAAATGTTTTACTTATTTATTTAAATGTACTATTTTTCTCGCCAAATGGTTAAAAAAAAATCGTGCGGACCTCATTCATGAGCTTTAATTTGCAGATTGGGTTGAATATAGTCCGTCAAAAGAAATTCTTTCTAGCTACAGATATTATGTGCTTTAATAATAATGAAACATATTTTCCCTAGAAGCCGCATTTAACTGAGATAAAAATATTTTCTTAATTTAATTTTCACCTAAAAAGGCTGTGAAACATGTCCTTAAATTTCCGAAGTTCTTTTTTTTACGTTACTTAATACCAGCGAATTTCTTCCTTTTTTTTTACGTAACTTAATTAGCATTATTTAGTTTGTTCGGAATACCTAATCATATACAGTGTTATCGGCTGGGGGTGTACTAAGCCGAAAGGGGGTCACTATACCCAACCTATCCTATCCACTGTTCTTATTCTAAGGAACAACTTTCACTTTGGGAGCCGAGGTCCGTGCCGTCTGAGGCGCCCTTGTGCTTGTCGCCCCAAAACCAAAACCGTAGCCCAGTGCACTTGCGCTTGCCAAACCAGCAGCTCAGTCCCTTAAAAACAGTCGTGCTAGAGCTCTGGCCGAGAATGGACCTGTTTGCATAAATTGTTTTCGCGCGGTTTGTTGTATCGATTTCTGTCGTATGCGTCGCTAGCCGTGTTGACGCTTTTATTGTATGCGTTCTAGAACAACATACACTTGACCGTAGTTGATAGTTTGTGAGAATTCTTTCTTTTTCATGTTTTAAAATATAACTTTTAATAAATCGTCGTACTTATTGTATTTTTAGCGGAACTTAGAGTACAACAAGTACTCAGGGACAACTCAGGTACAGCTCAGGGACAACTCAAAGACCACTTAGGGTCAACTCAGGAGTCGTCTCTGAGTAGTAACTCAGAGACGACTCAGGTACAACTCAGAGACCAATCAGTGACAAGTCAGGGTTAACTCAAGGATACCTGAGAGACGACTCAGGGACAGCTCGGGTACAACTTGAAATGAAAAGAAAAGCGAGAGCCCTCTTAATACTAACTGGCCTATTCTATGTCAAAACGGCCATTTTGTCATCGTTTTCAACCAATGTTGACGAAAATTTGAGTATAGGATTTACGATGTTTTAATTTTTGTTTTGGCTTCGACTATTTTTGGTTGTGCGGGCATTTCTAGCGTAAAGGGGAAGTTTGCTACGGTGTCATTTACTGGCCGATTTTTATATGTAGTATAAAGATGAAAAACACAAGTTCACATAGTCATATGTTGCTCTACTGGGATCGCTCTAACATTACGGATAGGACTATAGTTTGCAATAATCCTGATATCGTGCTAGTACCGGTCCCGACGCAGGGTGGTGCTCGTCGATATCACCATCCCCCATGACGAGAATGTTGAGAAGCCTGGGTGTAGTGTAGCTCTTAAGTGCTCTAGATGGTACCTATGGGCAAACAGAAGACTCTGGTATGGTCGTGGGTTTCGATGTAGTATCAGTCACATGTTTATCTCGAGTGGCGTAAATCGGTGCCAGTCACACAAGAAATGCTGACTGATACAGTCGGTGTATTGGTCTTTTACGCCGCTAGCTCCTTGTTAAGCTGAGCGACATTGTACTCGGATGCTTACAGTTTAGTCCGGATTTCACTTACGCTACTCACGTGACCGGCGGCAGGCGGTTCAGGTCACGAGCTACGTTGGTTAGGACATCACCCGGGTCAGCCTCCTTCAGGAAACGAAAAATATCCTGTAGGTCATTGACAGCGAATCTATCAAGGCAAAACATATTTTTATTATTTTGAGGCGTCGATAATAAATCTAATCGCTAACCATAACTTCACCAAATCTCAAGCATTTTTAGTCCATTATATGGGCAAGTTAGTTCTACGGAACCATAAAAAAGAAATCAGCGCAGCAACAGACTTCATGATCACTTTATATTCACTTCGTAAAAAATACAACAATTTAAGCAATTTTATGTAGAACCCTCGATCAATGTTGTAATCAGCGTGTATGTACCAAATACTATGGAATTAACCATAAATAGCGCCATTGCATATTGCCGCTGTCTTTGAGAGAAATAACATAAGTAGAACTCACACGCGAAGTTTCGTTAAGATTTTTTGAAAACTACGACATGTAGTAGATTACAAGTACGAAATTTACAGACATATATGCAAACATTCTAACTGACTGACAAATAAAAAAAATGCTAGACTAGAAACAGAGAAGCTTCGGTCGCTCGGTCAATTACAGAACTATTAAATACAGGATTCTACAAGCTGTCTCTAATCAATAAAATCGAAACCTTAATTGAAGTAAATATTTGCCCGACCAGAGTAATTATACTCTATAAGTCTAGATAGGTATTAAAATTTGATTTGTTAGAGAATCACAGACGAAACATTTATATAAGTTATTAAATTTTATGCCAAAAGAGCGGCAAGGTGTATAAAAACTAGGTTATTTTGTTGCCTTGATATTTAATTTAAAACCGACTTGAAAAAGGGAGTTCTAAATTTGCTTTTCTTTTTATTATTATGTATGTTTCCAGGATTTTTCAGAGACAGCTGCCTAGACCGTTTTTTTTTTTATTAGTACAGTTAGTTTTATATATAATTCCCCCATCTCCATTCTACAATCAGACAAGTAGAGATACTGTAAGGCGCCACCGGTTCATGGTAGAGGTTCAACGGACTCGCACAAAACGCTTCGCGTCTACATTTATTGTGCGAACTGCCAGGTTGTGGAACTCGCTGCCAAGTTCTCTATTTCCCAATAGCTATAATCTCGGTCTCTTCAAATCGCTAGTGAATCGGTTTCTTCTAGGCAAGTGCGCTACGTCCTAGACCGCATCGTTACTTTACATAAGGTGAGTTGCGGTCAAGCGCAAGCCTATGAACAATAAAAAAAAAACACTGCCGAATTGGGTTCAGTTTTTCACTTTTCTAGAGTATTGTTTTAATGTATTATAACGTTAATTTTTACTTGCTTCAGGAGGTGGAAGTCGAAAATGGAGACGCATCAAAAGCGCCATTAGTTTCCCAGCACATTGGGGCGTGGGCGTCGGGGGTATGGCACGGGGCGTGGGGGTCCCCGTGCCACCCCCCGGCGACCTACTCGCCACTATATCTATGTTTGAACAACAAATCAAAGCTGAACCGATGAGGTAAGTTATTAAAACCAATGTTATACTTGCTATTTTTAGAACTTAGATCCAGACGCAAAGTTAACCAGAATAGTATCATACGTGTTTTCTGTTAAAATAGTTTTCATTTCTGTCTATTTACTCGTAGTTACTTCCGGCCTTTTCTTTCATTACGAACCGGAAATATTTTTGAACTTTTTACTTGTTCACACTTTGTATTGTGCCAATATTTGAGTTTATGAATTAATTTTTCTAATAGTCAAGCAAACGTAGTTATTTTTTTAATATTTAAATGTAATCACAATGACTAACTGACTGGCACCGCTAACTATGTAAAAACTACACCACATACAAAATATTACACTACCTAGTGTAACTTTACACTTAACATTTCCAATTATGTTACAGTTTTTACTCATCGCACCAGCATGTGCACAGCGGCCCCCCAACTATAGTCCGGTCGGAGTCCTCCCATCCCATCATCAACATGAACCCACATCACCAGCTCACGCACCAGCCGCACCAGGAGGACTCCAAAGACAGCCTGATAGTACAACAACAAGTGCAGCACCAACAGGACTTGATGGAACAACACCAGCAGCAGCAGGAGATGCACCAACAACAGGATGACGAGGTAAACAAATAATATAATATGGGACAAACATCCACACAAAGGTCTTCAGCTCCCAAACAAGGCAAAGCCTGTGCTATGATAACCTGATGACTGATATACATACTTATATGTACATAAATACATACTTATATATATAATAAACACCCAGACACAGGTCAAACAGTCATGTTCACGCACATAAATTATTGCCCTGTCCGGAGATCGAACCCGGGACCAGCGGCGCAGAAGGCAGGGTTGCTACCAACTGCGCCAGCCGACCAGTCAAATGTCACACTACTGCTGAAGCTACGTATTTCAGGCATTTAATGATTATTCGATTATACATTTATATGTAACTTGATTGCACATCAAAGAAAAGGTACAAGCAGAAAAGTATGTGACCTAGAGGTGGACTCATGGCGTAAGCACACACGACAAGAAGATAGAACGTTTTGGAAGAAAGGAATGGAAGCCTTAGCCTAGTACTATGGCTAAATAATAATGTTATATTAGTTAAAATAAATATTACAGCAAAACTAAGACGATTTAAGAAAATAAATGTTTTGTATACCCTTAATTTTCCGCGCGCTTTTACTTCACTCTGCGCACACATGTCAAAAAAGGCGCGAAATAACATTTTCCGATAATTTCTTTAAATGTGTATACGGAAGCTACACGTAAAATTCGCATACTTAGAAAGGAGTTATAGTGAGAAGTAGTTTGCAATATTTAAAGCTAACAAGTAAAATATGTTTTTTGGTACTTATCAGTTATTGTTTGTATACAGCTGAGCTTCAAAGGGATGGAGGATGAAGGTGTTGACATGGATATGGATGGGAGACAGTGTTCACAGGTAGGAGTAATTGTTTTACGAACGTTAACAATTTTTTATCTGTTTCTAATGTATATAATTTAATATGTTTACTCAATGTGTTTGATGTACCTGTCACGGTAGTCAGGACTTACTACTTTATGTAACTAGTACTTCTGTAAACTTTTGGCCTCGCAACAACAATTTTTTTGCGTCTGAGAACTCTTTAACCACTTCCCACATTATTGGGAGAAGTTCTACCGCTAATGAAAATCACCGACAACTAAAAATCATACTAATCTCTTTGTATATTTTATTCCATGATTTTTATAAGATTTTTACTCCGATGATGGCCTAAAATGTTTTAACTTAATTTAGGTGAAATAAGGTCGAATACATGTATCATACTAGCCGTAATCCTTATGTATTTAATTGTAGGGATGTCTTACTATTTTTTTGATTGATCCTCAGGGTATGGGGGTCGATATGGGATCAGTTCAGACCAAAATGGAATTGCCGAATGGCGGACCAAACACCCCTCGATCAAAACCACAAGCATGCAAGGTACGCTACTTATAAAAGTTATTCATAATTATAATCTAATAAAAGATGCTCTCATAATAAAATAATTGTAACCCCATAAATTCATACTAACTCAAACAAGTCAATATTTTTTTTTAAATTCAGATAATATTTAGGTAAGCAACAGACTTGTAATATAACACCTTTTTCTGAAAATAAAATTGAACTCCTAAGTGCGAAAATACGCTTGAATATGGCCAGGGAGGTGAATGGCGTATATCCTACATAGAAAAGGCCAGCTTCAAAATATGGGGTGCGAAGAATACGGGTAGATATTATTCTTCCATTAGTTTTTCCATATCCAAGGATCTACTTAAAAGGTGAATTCAAAATATATGCCTAAGATCGATTCGAGCTCTATTGATTATAGATAAATAATGATATTAGGACGTGCTACAATGTGACAGTTAAAAAATTGGCCATCCTTTTTCATTTACATGCTCATATAAACTGAAAAATAAATTCGGAAAGTGTGTTGCCATTATTGGGGTCAGCGGCGGGACATATGAGTTTAGTTTTGTGCGTACACCAAATGCGTAAGGCTTCAGACCACTACATATTATGATTTAAATTTATTCGCGCTTCGCCACTTATTAGAATTGAAGACCTTAAAAACAGCATCATACTCGTATAACAAATCATCTCGTACTAAACTCTCACTCGTATAGACAAAACGATTTTGTTGACAACTGCTTCTCGTTGATTTGATCTAGAGTTATTTGATTGTAAGTAGAATCACAAAATTACTGATGTCGTATCGTATTTGCAGGTTTGCGGCAAAGTCCTTTCGTCCGCTTCATCATATTACGTCCACATGAAGCTTCATTCTGGAAACAAGCCCTTTCAATGCACAGTTAGTAACATTCATACTTAGAAATAATTCGAACAGAGCAAAGTTTGGTTAGTCATACAGGATCAAGGATAATAATCACTTTGGTTTTTATTGTGCATCTAACACTTAAAAAATATTTGAAGAAATTTCTATGCAACTTAAGATATTGGTTTAATGGTTTGTTTGATACCTGTAAAATAAGCAAAACTAAACTTTGCTCTAATTTAGAATTAATAACAATTCATAGCATCATACTTATTAAATGTACCTAAGAGATGTACATTGATATATTATAATTAAGATTGCTCTAGCAAAAGTTAAATCCCTTCAGATTATGTTTATTGATAACTAATAGAGCGACTAGATAATATAAAAAGTTTCATACGTATATTTCCTGGGGCAAAAGTATACAAGAGACCTTGACTATATTAAGCTGGCCTGTTGTGAAGTGACGATGCGGTCTAAGGTGAAGTATGCTTGCCTAGAAGAAACTGATTCAATCGCAGTTCGCACAATAAAAGGAGACGCAGTGTTTCTTGCGAGTCTGCAGACCTTTATGTACCGGCCTTATGCCTGAGATAATCGTCTAAACACCTTACTCTACTGTATGACTAGATGGGTCACGTGGTATTACTTATGTGTAACAATTAATAAAAAAATATAAGCGTTATAAACTGGGCTATTACTAATCCAGGCTGAAAACTTCTAAATTTCATCGGAAGCCGTTTTCACAGTGATGAACATAAATTTATTACACACCAAGCAAAAGATATTTTAAATCAATACTTAGAAAAGTGTTGCTTTCGTTATGAGGGGACGTACTGTCAAAATAAAACCTAGATTGCTGTCACTTGTTTCGTGTTTAACATTGCGTGATACCACCAGGTTGTAAAGCCAGTAAATGTACAATATTAGTGTAATATGTTTGGGTGTATTGCACGCAGGTTTGCGACGCGGCTTTCTGTCGCAAGCCGTACTTGGAGGTGCACATGCGTACGCACACCGGCGAGCGCCCCTTCCAATGCGATCTGTGCCTGAAGCGATTTACACAGAAATCCAGCCTTAACACGCACAAACGCGTGCACACAGGTCAGTCGACTGGCGACATAGCGAGACTCCGCGTCACTACACGTACGCACGTGGCGTAGTGGGAGGAGCCTCGTTGTTGTATTGACACATGTGATACAACAATTATTGAGTGTTGAAGACCGATTGTGTAATTAGACAAGTTGAGATGAGCCTACGTTTCTCTTATTTGACCAGGCAAAAGCCTTAATCAAGAAAAATTAAATAACTAAACAAAAAAAAAAGCAAATATATTACCAGTTATATCGTTTCGTTGTTTTGAATCACAAATAAAATTAAAAATCGGCCATGGCGTCGCCGAGAATACGGTAAACATAAAAAAAATTAAAGACAAATTAGAATGTTTTCCTTTTTTGAAATCGGTTATCTATCTTATTTTAGTACCGAATAAAGTATAAGCGATTGAATACCGAATAAACCATGAGCTATTGTATGATTGGTCTGAATTAATTAATTTATTGGTAGACTCATCGTAAACTTCTTGATTACACGCTTGGACTGCGACTGAGGCATAGTCAGAAATGTATGCGATAAGTCAATTTGTAATTTTTTTGAGTAGTTTTTTTATTATTGTGTACTTACGTGGGTATATTTGAATCATTTTATGTTAAAGCGTCAATTGCGCACACATTTTTGGTTGTGTTGATTGTATTTTTAATTTAACGTTAGTGAGATCTAAATTTGGTTGAACGGCGTAAGTCATTATAGCAAAAAATAATGAATATAAACAATTGCAATACCTATTTATCCATAGCGTCGCAACAAGCAATCAACAGAGCAAATTATATCACAGTTCAAAATGTAATTTCCATATCTTATCTTCATTTGTAAATAAATAACATCGTTGTGCAAATAAATACTCAATATCTCATGTTCTGTCGTAGTGTCTCAGTATTTACGCTTTAATTAATTATTTCCTTTTTGTAAGACGTAAATAATAATGGAAATATTCCCGAAACGAATATGGAAGCTACATTACTATAACTAGTTAGGAAAATAAATAGGCCTCCAGTACCATGAGGGGATTGATAAATTAGGCGATATATTGTTATAATTTCTATTGAATCGACCTCCTCCTGTTTCCGCAAGACCAAAGTAATAAAAACGTTATCTTTTATTTTATTACTTTAATTTTCAAAATTGGCAATAATAGTTAATGCTTTTTTGACGCCCTGATATTTAAATTATTTATTATTATTATTTTTACTTTTGTCTTTCACAAAACAGCTTTTCAATATCTAGTTTACTTTCTTATTTTGGCTCTTTTATTTTATTTGCCTTTTATTCGGTTCTAATATTATTTTCGGTTGTAATTATTTTCTTAGAGCATCTGCATTCTGCAAAAAATATGCCTACCCTTTTCTCGATCTAAAATATTTCCTGTTTTCTCTGAAAGCTTATACTTTGTCTTCTATTTCACCTATTATATTTTATGTTAGACTGTATCTTGTAAAATTTTGAAAACTGGTGCTTTTCTATTTATCGCAAGCACGCACTTCTTAACGGAGCTTTATAAAACACCTATTAATTACTGTCTATCGTTAGTCTACATAATTACTTATAATATCTAACCCATCGTATCTGAATGTACCTATTCCGCAATACGTAGTCACTGGTGCGAGCCAGTCCGCTGTCGATACAGATACATATGCTTACATAACACGAATGTGAATAGTTTTTGAGTTGTGTCCGATAGCGATACACGTAAAGATCAGGGCGTGAGGAAGGAAGGTGTCCTTTGTGAGGCAAACAGGGGGAGGTAAAGAACGTACAACAGACGAACGTAGAACGCGACGTGGTCGTATGTTGTGCGTTCTTGTGCCGTTAGTACGAGTCTGGCCTGCCTTCTAGATGAGCACATGCGCGCCTTGATGGTGAAGGACCGGCCCTACAGGTGTGACCTCTGTCAGATGCGGTTCACGCAGAGCTCCAGCCTCAACCGACACAAGAAAATACACACGGGTGGGTTCACATCCTTAGCGCCCGTGACTCTCTGTTCACACATTATGTCGTGCGTCACGGCCTCCCCGTAGTTATCATGCTCTCGCTCTAAATTGACTTGTACGATGTTGTTCAGAGGAACACAGACGCGCGCTGCTGGCTAAGGAACGCCCCTACCAGTGCGGCATCTGCTATGTGCGATTCACCCAGAAATCGAGTTTGGGCCGGCACGGAAAAATACACACCGGTGGGTCCCTCATATGATAACGACTTGTGCGTGACGTTCTCCTTGAGGCAGAGCGGTACTAAACTCGCGCGTACTCTGTTCGTGTCCGTAGACGTAGCCTACCTCCTCCCCCTGAGTGTGTGTGAACGGTTACTCTCATACTAGGATCTGTTTATTGAATACGTGTTGTTGCGGGTGCAGAGCTGTTGCTATATCGATACTCGTATACCTTATAGAGGAGCACAGACGAGCCCTGTTAGAGAAAGTGCGGCCGTACCAGTGCCACATCTGTTTTATGCGCTTCACTCAGAAGTCCAGCCTGGGACGCCATGGGAAAATACACACTGGTAGGCATTTTCCCCTAAACTCCTATGTAGACATTATATTTTGTTATTATGATTTGGTTAGCTCACGTTACTAGGCTCTGTGATGAGTGCAGTCGTCGGCTGACCGATGCTGTAGCTGAGTTTTGTTGGTATTTCTAGAGGAGCACATCCAATCGCTGATCAACAAAGTGCGCCCCTATCAGTGCGACATCTGTGACAAGCGGTTCACGCAGAAGTCCAGCCTTGGCACTCATAAACGTATACACACCGGTGGGTCCCTTGACATTTCCTTTTTATTTCCATCGGTCTCCAAGCCACAACACTTAGATACAATCGCTTTTCGAGCTTCTCTTACATTTTTGCTCTTGTGGCTTCGATACCTACGTTTTGTGAATAGTTTTAAGGGCTCCCGTAAACCTAATCCTCACACCCGGCGCGCGGCGTTTCAAACTTGTATAATTCTACCATTGTAATCTAGTTAGTGACTAAACCAAATTATATTTTTGTTTTCTTTACTGCGTAATGTAATATAGGTTACACACGCTCAAAAACTATTCACAAACAGTTATAATAAAGCATGTGTACGTTGTGAGGATTTTTGTTAAGTTCGACGTTAAGATGAGTATATGTGATGGACAAATAACGCCGTGCTGGAATTCCCTCATGGTAGCGGGCGAGTGGCCTGAGCTACTCGTAGTAGAGAGAGAGCTAGCGCGCGCGATATTGAGTGGAGTGGAGTAGAGTGGAGTGGAGCGAGGCGCGGCGGTGAACTTATTTGTCCATCGTGGTTTTGTTTTGTTTCTCTGTCCCCCCGTGTCCGTGCGTGGCGGCGCAGGGGAGCGGCCGTTCCAGTGCACCGTCTGCCTCAAGTCCTTCACGCAGAAGTGCGCGCTCAATTTGCACGAAAAGATACATACGGGTTAGTAGCCCACTTATATTATATCCGCAGTTCTCTCGTCACGGTTACCCACTGCCACCGAGACTCGTCACGCATCTCATTTAGCGTCATGCTTCTTCCCTATTTTTCCGTTGCCCGCCTGACCCGTCGTCTCTCACCCGTCATTGACCATCTTCCATCTCGTCGCTTCCGATCTGACTAACACCTCGATTTCTTTAACTCGCAGTAACAGCGCGCTTAGATCACTTCTGCATCACGGTTAATTTCACGCAATCACTCTATCGACCCCGGCGGTCACTCGCTCAGTCACAATCCCCATTTTTCACACTTACGACTCGGTGATTTAGCATTGTATCATTATTTTATCATTTCCATGAGTATTAATCGTTTCACAAAAGCGGTAATGCAATCGCCGCAATGACGCATACGTTCGGCGCGCCGGTATCCGATCGGGTGCCGACGTTCAAAATTGGGTTGTAAAGCGGGGGTGCGACCCGGAAGCCGCCGGCGGCCCGGGCGTGCAGAGATCGGGCGGGGGAGGCCCGCGGCCTCGCGTCGGCGACGTGCGTTACTCGCTTTTGTGTGTGCACTGGGCGCAGTGCAAGGGCGCCCGTTCGCGTGCGGGCAATGCCCGGCGGCCTTCGCCCGTCGCCCCTACCTGGACATTCACATGCGCACGCACACAGGCGAGCGGCCGTATCAGTGCGACGCGTGTCTGAAGCGCTTCACGCAGAAGTCCAGCCTCAATATTCATAAGAGGACACACACAGGTGGGTGACAGCCGCGGGCCCGGGGGCGCCGCGCCCCGTGCCCGCGCAGGCCGGGGCGCGGCGGCGCCGGCCCGCGCGCTCGTGCTGCGAGGGCGTCTAGCGTCCCGCGTCGCTCGCCGCCGCTATAATGTATATGTGTTGGGCACCAGTCCAGGGCAGACCGTTCCAGTGCCTGTCGTGCCCCGCCGCCTTCACCTGCAAGCAATACCTGGAGATTCACACGCGCACCCACACCGGCGAGCGACCGTATCAATGCGACATCTGCCTGAAGCGCTTCACGCAGAAATCCAGTCTCAACATTCACAAGCGGACGCACTCAGGTACGTGTGTCGCCGCGACGAGCGACGCGGCCGACGCGAGCCGGCGCCCGCGGCCGGAGCGAGGGCAGGCGGCCGCCCGCCCCTACTGACGTACGCCTCTGTTTGCAGTGCAGGGCCGCCCCTTCCAGTGCCTCGCGTGCCCCGCCGCCTTCACCTGCAAGCAGTACCTGGAGATACACAACCGCACGCACACCGGCGAGCGGCCCTACCAGTGCGACGTGTGCCTCAAGAGATTCGCGCAAAAGTCTACTCTCAACATACACAAACGAACGCACACAGGTCAGTGCCGTCGGCCGACACCCGAGATGCATAATTTGTTTTGTCATAAATTAATCGTTGGTATTTGAGTGTAATGTTGTCGGTGCCACATAGTCTGTCGAGCCGTGAGTACTCGCGCTAGGTGCAGTGTACAGTAGCGTAGTGTAGTGTGTATGACTGACGTGTGGTTGCGTGCAGTGCAAGGGCGGCCGTACCAATGCGCCGAGTGTCCGGCCGCGTTCACTTGCAAGCCGTACCTGGAGATACACACGCGCACGCACACCGGGGAACGCCCCTTCGAGTGCGATGTCTGTTACAAGCGCTTTACGCAGAAATCCACGCTCAACATCCACAAGCGAATACACACCGGTATGAGAACTGCAAACTTACTATTGCTATCCAATGTAAAGACGCTGCTAGCGGGTGATATCACTGCTGCTCGTGACCGACAACATATCTTATATTGTTCTTATTCTAACACGGTTTGTGAAATTATAGAAGTGTTGTCTATCCGAGCCGAGTAGATATCGGTAAAATATTCATTACATACGAGTAATTAGTAGCCTGAATAGTCACCATTGAGAAGATTGGTTGGTTGAAGATTGCTTGAGCAAGTTAAGAAGACGGCAAATTGCTAAAACAGGTATTCATAAACTAAGTCTGAACTTGATGATGTGGCACCGACAACTAGAGACTAGTCATTCCTCATGCGCTGCATCATTCCTAAGTTTCAGTATTCTATGATTTGTTATATTTTCTTGGCTTAAATCCATTGATTTCAGAGTGCATCATTTACATACTGTCTAATTGCATCTTGCCGTCTTTCTAACATCATTTTGCTTTTCATTTCTCGCTTTTTCATCGCAGTAGTTATATAGTATCATATCGTTAGTTTCATAGTGAATTCGAGTTAGTAAAAAGACATTAACTTTCAGGTGAACGTCCTTATGCTTGTGATATCTGTCAGAAACGTTTCGCAGTGAAGAGTTATGTCACAGCTCACAGGTAAGATTCATATTTTATATTCCAATTCTTGTACATATGAAATTTGTATAATATGTACTTTGTGTATTTTTGCTATTGAACACATATTTTCTGATGTTCAAAAGCTTGGACGTTTAGCGTCATTAACTTCTTAATATTGTCGGGCACCTCCTGACCGGGACTGTGTCCTTAAAGCAAGATCAACACATTTCACCACGTTTTGGCAAGTTGACGATCGTAGTACAAACAAAACAAGGTCTATTCCAAACAGTCTGCCTTTATATTTTTGTTTAATTCTCCTACAATATCTTGAGTATCTACTGTTTGTTCAATCACATAATCATTGGCCAAGCGAGTGAAGCGTCTCTATTTCAAGTCTGGCAAAATGTTTTTTACTCTGTATATGTAATAAACGAAGTATGAGTATGAATTTTTATTTGCATATTTCTTCCAAAAATTGTGTGTTTGCTACGGCGCTATTTACCGGCCGAATTGAATAATATTTGGCTTATGGTATAAAAAAGTTTGAGCTCGCGAGGTCAATAGAACGCAGAACTACGTAGTATATAAATTATTTAAATATATTAATGATCCTAATTGTTTTGATCGTAAACCAATACCGTCCTTGTCCCACCCATAATGTCGTGATCATCATGCCATCTTATTCTCGTGTAAATGCGTTACTCTGTGCGCGCGAACGAGAAGGCGGTAGTATAATACAAGTGTATAATAAAGTTGATTGTAATCGTCAGATGGTCGCACGTGGCGGACAAGCCGCTGAATTGCGATCGATGTTCGATGACGTTCACATCCAAGAGTCAGTTCGCGCTGCACATCCGCACGCATGCGACGGGCCCATGCTACGAGTGCAGTGTCTGTGGACGCACCTTCGTGAGGGACAGCTATCTTATACGGTGAGCGATGTTTAAATGATGAATTCAACGTGGCAATGCTGCCAGCATTCTGGGCACCTTTCCCTCCACCTCAATAGGCCTTTTAGATTAATTTTTAGTTTAGTTTAGATTTTAATTTAGTTTTAGTTATTATATTTTTAAATGTTATTTAAGTTTGTGTAAATAAAAATATTAATCAAGATTATAAATGAATAAATATTTATAATTCTACAAAACAACACATAAATAAAGCAACTGCGGTTGTTCCACAGACATCACAATCGCGTGCATCGCGAGACTAGCCACACTCTGTCGGCGAACAGTATCGTAAACATCAACAGCGTCGCCACCAACACCACCAGCTCTAACAACGGCAACTATGACTCGCCAGGCGTCTGTGACTTGAGGTAACTTAAACTTGTAGTAATCATACTTACACACACTGCATACATATCTATTTTATATTTGTCGACAACTCCATTTCGTAATTCCATCCAGCGTCGCCATCAACACCACAAGCTCGAACAACGGCAACTATGACTCGCCAGGCACCTGTCACTTGAGGTAACTAATTTTACTTAGACTCGCAATAGTCATACACTACACACCTGTTTGTCGGCGACTCTATTTCGTCATACCATTCAGCGTCGCTACCAACACAACAGCCCAAATAACTGCAACTACGAATTGCCCAGCATCCCTGACTTCACTGGAGGAATACACTACACACTTGGCCGCTATTGGAGATACTGGATTTTATGAACTTAAGACTGGGTGTTATTTGGGCATTCGGTCTGCTATTTCAAATGCGATTGCACTATGCACAATCTAGTAGTAAGCTGACATTAAGTTTAATACTAATTCTGACCGGCAGACTAGTGCCCCTGTTAAACCTGTAAACTTAAACATCATTCCCATTCCGTCGGACTAGTAGATACTGCAAATCGCGACCGGTATCTTCATTGACAATTAAGCTTTTTACGAAAAATCAAGAAGGTAAAATATGCAAAAATACGCTTTACTTTTGGAGATTTAACATTATCGAATTTCATACATATTGTACGTAGAGTGCCGGCTGTGTGGCCTTCATTGAGTCTCTTTGTCTGCAGCTTCGTGCCGATGGTGAACCGGTACATGACGTCACAAGGCACGCAGGTGTCAATGCAGGACTCGCAGAGCAAAATGTCGGCCATGTCGCCGCAATCCATCGCCTCTATTTGTAAGTATTATTTCAAACCTTTTAACCTAATATATCGTGTTAAAGATAAATTTACATCTCCAACCCGTAACAAAAAACATTCTGCTAAATTGTTGTTCCTTAATTGTTATTCTTTGATTATGTTTTTGTTCTATAACCTAGTAACACATATAATATGAATTAATAAGTTAATATTCGTTGTTCCAGCGTCCCCCCCTCCCCCGCACACGCCCACGCCTCAGCCCCAGATGTCGAGTCAGATGCACCTCGCAGACTGAACGCCTCTACAGGTAACAGCTAATATATTGTTATATTGCTATTACACATCACACATCTAATAAATACATATTGGCCGGCAAACATCTGGAACTAAAAGCGACGTAGTGGGAGAGTTTTCTTGCATGTGCGGTATTAATTGACGAATCACCGGTCACGTATCGATGAGACTACCTACCCTGCTTGCCCCGCACATTACAATCCGCCAAAGAAACCTAGAAATCGTCACTATGCACTCAATTCTGCCGTTGAATGTTAATAACATACAAGTTATTTACATTCAACTAATATAAATACCAATAAGATTGCAATACCAATCGACGGAATATTTCATGATAGTGTGTAATTTACTGAAATCTGAGCTTTTAACTTCGTAAACATTTGTGTCTACCGTATTTTAGAAACTACAACTAAACTGACTTTGTGCAACTATGGACAACGTGTTGCCTACATACTCGTAGTCCATCTGCTAATCAGACTTGTTTTACAATTCTGACTTTAAGGTCATTATCATGTTTGTTGTAGGTGTCGGTTGAGAATGAAGCGAGTGCGATACGTAGCTCGGATCGGCAGCCATCAAATGGAGCAGCTATGAATGAAGGGAGCCGAGCTCCGACCAGCATGGACTCATGCACAGATTTTATTGTTTATTTTTGATTACGAGTTATTTATTTGTTATCGAGTGTTGAGTTTGTCGGCGAGGGTGCGATGCGAGCGGCGCCGGGATCCTGCGGTACCGCCTAACATAACATACAATGTGATTATATCCGCAACTGTGATCTATCTATACCATCACATAGTATATCGACGACCGTGGTGGCGTTCATCAATCGATACTTAAGTCTCATCGTCGTAGATTGTAGGCCTAAATTTTTGATCTCATATTCTAATTTGCTTAGTGATAAAAATTTCGGAATCGTGAATGGTAAATCTCCCAACTGTGAAATTCTAAATTGTTTTAATAGTGCGTCGTTTCGCTTATGGTTTTTGTGGTCCCGTCACTTCATTAGGCGTAGTGAAATGTAACGATATCTTATTGCGATGCTTTAACTTAGAATGTGTCGGTGTATATGAAAATTCGCCAGTTTTATACTGTCGATATTGAAGATAATGTATTTTGATCACTGTAACATGCTAAGGACTCTACAATATTTCGTGAAATAACTGTCAAACTAAACTAAAAATAAACAGGATTCATAAATACGGTACATAAATTATGATAATGATGAGTACAAATAAAATAAATAATCCGTAAAGCCGAGCGAGGAGTCCTGAGAGGCAATACTGAATGGTTCACCATTAACTTTGTAGTATGATGTTTATTGGAGAAATCCAGAGAAGTGCCTGTTGCAACATGAAATTGGCAATATTTTAAACGTATTACGTTGAAAATAATAATATGTTCTGTGTTCAATGTGCGTGTTGTCTGTATACAAAGCATAATGATTTGAGAAGCTTCTTACTAAACTTTGTGTGCCTTCTAGCGAATAGCGTCATTAGGCAGTTATCATTCGTAAACACCATCGACACCACATTATTTTTCCACGCGTAAATATTCACGTAAGTGTAGTATCATATGCAACGTTAAGAATCAAAGTTCACCATTTAGGATATAGCCGATTTCTATTTTATAAATGTGGTTTTGACGAGTGGCAATACTTATTTCCAGTTTCGAATAATAGTACTTATGAATAGTGTATAGCGCAGTAGTCTTCCAAATACCTTGAGACATGACGCACGCCGCACGGCCGAGCGTGGTAGCGTGGTGCCGCGGTCGGGGATTCCTTATGGTTTGCCATTATTGATATCAAAGATAGTTTGGTGCCATTTCTGTATAATGACGTGGTAGAGTAAGCTAAGTTAAGTCTGGTCAGGGTAGAAGAACCGGTTAGGCATTATGACGATTGAAAGTAACTTTATATTCTCGTAATATATTATTATTATTATTATACCGACGTTTTGTATCTTACATTGTTTTCATATTCCCCGTGTTGTTATTTTTAAAAGCTTTATTTTTATTTCCATTATGTATGTGTGTCCATGTGCTGAGTCAGATCTTGTAAATATATATTGGTAGCGTTTATTTATTCGAGTGTATCTAAATGAGAAATATTTCGAAGGTCAGGTGCGTCCGGGAGTAGTACGCTAGTGCGGCCGCTCCCGGCTCGCTCCGCTTTTACTGTCGAACTGAGAATATATAAATTGGAGTTAGATTTAGCACAGAACTATACTTTGGGTACTATAAATCAAAATTTCTTGTAGATATACATAAGTATACATAAAATAATATATACATATGGATGTTGTTTGATAGTCCTCAATATTTTTTTATATTTTGATAGTTCTGTATTTGAAAGAAACATGAAAAAATAGGCCAATATCTCATTATCATTTTACATAAATGTGTACACGTAATATGTTAAGGTAATAAAATATAATATAAAATAACGGATGCATTTAGTTGCCCAGAAAAAAAATAACTTTTCGTAATAAACTAGAGAAAAACAACCTTAGTAAGTTTCGTACCAAGCCATTGATAACAGTATTATTTAGACAAACTAGAACTTGGGTTTAAAGAGTAGTATAAACCTCTGCTACCTTTTTTAAATGAGACACCATTGAAATTTAAAACCATAGTTATCAATAGTTTGTACCTACGAGTATGTAGCAGTGTCGGCGAGCGAGTCACCGAGCGCGCGCCGCTCATACCTTACCTTATATACTATCCATAGATATATGAATGGAAATAGAAACACCAACATAGTGACCTAGATACATATTGAATATTATATTAAACTCCCCCGTCTTATCGATGACTCGATGACGATGAATTTCTTTATTAATTCTAGACTAAGTTAATATATTTTTTTGTTATATGTTCTCGCTTTCTTTATATTGTTTATCTTTTAATTAACCTATCGTTGTTTCATTCTCATCGAGTACATGGATCGTTTGGGGGAAACGGTTTTCTGTCCTTACTAAATACGAATTATAATTGTGCTCAACGCATACATCATTGTAATAAATAAATATATTATGTATTTTATAAGGATAGAAAACGTCATAGCGAAACGGTGAAGAACTACAATTTGTCCCAGTTTGTTAGAATCCGACGGATCTACAAGTTGTGAGTCTTCGCTGTATATTTTCCATACCGATGTTAGTATACTATATACTTTAGAAAGTAATGAGCCGTTTCTATTATTTTTTATTATGTGGGAGTCGTTCGTGTTGAGGGTTCGGATTATCGTTTCGTTTTTGACCGTAGAAAGACTGAGGGATTCACAACAAAAAGAATACTCACAGGATAATGTATCGGCAGTTATGTTTTGTTAGTCGAGTTGTGTTTCGTTCCAACATGAGATCGGTTGTGGTACGGACCAACCAGTTTGTGATTCGCGTTGAAGTTTGTGTTGAAGAAATCGTACATATCCTTCCCCGCGTTTGTTGATGTAATGTATACTATAGTTCCGGCGACGAGCCTAGTCTGGGGCCGCAGGCGGTACTTCGATCGAGTAGGCGAACAGAGAGCCTTGTGTAATCATAATGTCTAAGGTACATAATTATTTAGTTCTATTGTATCGTTAGATTTACGCGAACTTCCGCTTTGCCAACATATTGCGTTGCTTACATTTTAATCATATGACGAGTACAGCCTAAGGATTTTAACGCGTTTTTTTTATATTCACTGAGAGCTATTTCTAAGTCGCTGATTTTATACTATTTGTAAGGATTTTACGCTAAATTATGCGGCTGAGAGCCGCGGCCAATCACTTTTTGGAGTATTTTACATCCCTATTCATTGCAATTTTTTTAATTAAAATCTAACAAAATCATGGCATGATAACTTTCGACTTGCGGTCATTTAGCGATAGCTCTACAGAATTTATTATGACCAATATTTTTTAATCACAGCTGTTTAATTACTTTATTGTTAAAATTTTTAGGCTAGATTATATTTGAATAAGTTAGATTTGTTAATAGTGGTGTATTTACATTGCACGTGAATATCGCTCTCACAGCCTCCTTTACGAGTTATTACTTAAAGTATTTGTTTATAGTCTGAAGCAATTGTGATAAAATTATTATTCTTATTGGTTTGTGTGAATTAACTGAAGTCTTGCTTTGTGTTGTTATGAAGAGAGCGAGCGGCAGGGTGGGAGGAAGGAGGAGGGAGGGTAGGGCGGGGCTGTAAGAGCATTTATGTAGTCAGCATTATGTATATGCTTTAATGTGATTTTTTAAATGTACTCTAATTATAGACTCATCCATCAATATTATAATTAGCTAACTAACAAAGCGTATAATTTTTTTTCTGTTCTAGTGATTTATATTGTAAAAGATCAAATTAAAAACAGAGTTTATATCTTTAATTTTATGAAAAGTATACAATTTGAAATTATTCTTTAGCGCTCACGTGCAGAGCTCTAATAAAAAAAGAAAATTTATAAATGCAAAATAACAAGTCACGATTCTTTTAGAAAGCCATGTAGAGGAGAAAAAATAAACGTGCCATGATATTTGTGGCTATTTATTTGTTTCATTTAAGCAAACCTTTCCTTAGATTATTCAATTAGAAGGCTATTCTGGGTATCGTGTAAGTTGAAAAACTTAAGATTAAAGACTATTTAATTTACTGAGCTAGCGAAGGATCTCAGCTTCAAGCCTAGCAGACTTCTTTCAGTAGGTATGTATGTTAGTCCCGAATGTTGGTACCTGTTTATTTTGTGTGTACAGGTCGACCTTAACAACCAACCAAACTTGACAAAAATGAAAAAGTTCTACGAATTTATTTGTCGCATCTAAATCTTCGATTGGCTGGATTTTTTCTCATAAGCAGATAAATTTGCCATCTGCCGACCGATAGCATTAATACTTGGCATAACATGCGGCTACCTACTTTTACTTTTAATAAAAATTAAGAATTTAAAAATGTTGAGTCGCAAAAAAGAAATGCTTGCGATCTGAATAATGATGCATAAAACGATAAAATGTTTTGTTCCGAATTTTCGTCAAGATTATTCTATTTCATTCGCGTTTGGAATGACATTATATTTTCAGGAACACTATTAAGGGGTGTACTCAGTACCGTTTCCTCATAATCGTCTCGCGCGGAATAGTTACTGTTCTATGCATCAAAAGCTCGCAACGTGGAGAAGAGATCATTACAGACGGACAGGCATACGAAATAATGTTTGCCCAAGCAGAGAAGGGAAGACTGATATGAAATAAAACATCTTTATATTTGCAATACATTTGATCTTAATACTTAAAAATAAATCTAACAATCTACTACGATTTCCTCCTTCACTACATTAGCGTCACCCGCGGGCGCAAGAGTGTTATCCACAATAGGCGCCGGGCTCTTGAAGTAGTTATTGCTAGCGTAATGTTCTTTCAAGTACTCTCCGCCCATTTCGTAATATTCTTCCTTGGTGATGCAATAGCTTTCAAAGTCGTTGCTTCCAGCGAAGTCGCGAGCGCCGTACCACGCGTCGACACTGGGGTTCTTAGACATTACTACTTTGTGAGTCGACTGGAACGGACGCATTTCGAGAAGCTCTCTCTCTAGACGCTCTTTTAGACCTGAAAAGATAATATTGATTTAATTTTGGGGTTAGATCGAACTTGAAACCACTAGGCATACAATTATTGATTAAGAAAATTATAACGCGTTATAATTAATAGTTATAAGCATCGAACCGTGGTTTCTTAAAATTATTACATTAGCATCGATAGCATTCGCATAGTATATTTAAAAGATCTACAATCGACCGTAACTCGCCCGATGTAAAACGACAATTAGCTAGAAGAAACCGATTCACTTGCAATTTTAAAAGATGCAGATTATAGTAATCATGAAGTAAAGAGTCAACAGCGAGATCCGCTACCTGGCAGTTCACACAAAATTACAATTAATCCAATAAGTTTTGTGATGTATTTCATTCTTATAAGATGTATCTAATATGTAGGCTAAGTAGAACATAATATTAATATGAAACATAACATTTTAAAATGTATAAATAAAAACTTCAGATTTGGCCCTAGTATGAGCTGCGTCGTGTGTTTGTTCACAAGCCTAACATTCATGCAAATACGTTTGTAAACCAAATCAGTAAAAACAATTTTTATAAATTTTATTTGGGCCTCGCTAGTAAGTATACTTTTAAATTGTATACCATACAGTAAAAACATCCGATGGCACAAGCGTTTCTAAGATATCGTGGAACACCTACGAAGAAATTATAAGCCAGGGACACACCTAATATAACATAAAAAAATACTCCAATATGAATAGATCAGCTAAAATTACCAAATTTTTTGAAGTTAGTTAAAAATAGACAGGCTTACATAATTATTATTTAAGTAATAAATAATATATGGCGCATGTGTAGTTTAAGATGCCTCTTACCAGGGAACTGCGAGCAGCCTCCAGTGATGAACACGTTGTTGGCGAGAAGCAGCTGGTCTTCCGCGGAGAACTGTTTGAACACATACTCCATCGTCTCCGCGAGGCCTGCCTCCAGGTTACCCATCATCGATGGCTGGAACATTAGCTCGGGAGCTCTGTGGAAATAACAACACCACTAAATTAACTCGTATATTGTTTATGGACTTCCAAAAAGGGGGTACTCTATTAATTTATTTCAGGAAATCAGTAAATTATCGTTTCCTCATTTCTCGAACGCGGATGAATCGATTTCTTTTTTTTTATTGACTGGTTCATTCATTCTGTCGACGACAGACTCTTAGTCACACCGCTTCGCCACACCAATGTGACCACAAGTGGCGAAGTGGTCCCGTTACAATTTCATCAAAATCGATTCATTTATTTTATAATAGAAATACCTGAATAAATGTATCGGCGCCTGCATTATGCCGCATTGCAGTCGGTTCTCAATTATAATTACAAAACTGTAATGTCTTTACATAAATTGAACATAAGAGAATGAATACAACAGACACAAGAGGCGGTGTTATTGCTCAAAAGTCATGTCCGTTTAAATGACTGTAAAATAAGAATATGAATTTCATCGTGGCAGCAAGGGCAGTGGATAAAATGGTTTTTGTCCAACTTCGAGACAATATTCGACATTCGTAGACACTCTTATAATTAGAAGTCATTCCATTGCGCTTCAAAACAAATGTCGTTCTCCATTTCAAATTCCCCCTGCCATAACCGGTAGTGCTAGAACTGCAAGGTTAATATGCCTTAATTCCCTTTCGACGGACAATACCATAAACGGTTCTACCGTAACTTTTAAAGTCCTGGAAAGGGCCCTTATTCACTAAAAATATTTCAACACGTAACACGCCCGCGATTCTCTAGGAGCGTAGAATTCACGTGGAACGACGTTCACTAAGCCAATATAAAATTTTATGTCATGTCGTGGCACAAAGCGCGCTCGTTTTGCATAAACTGAATAACGTTAAACACTTCACGTGTTTTCAGCAAGGAATCTCGTTCTTTAGAGTAAAAGAGCCCACCCAGTGTGGATGTGTCTTTACAATTTGTGCATTTGCTTGAATGATACTGGCTAAAATATAAACTAAAAAAATATACCAGTGAGACGATATTTCATAATTTTTAGGTATTTTTACTCTTTTATGCTATCGGATATGCTTAGTTTTAACATTAGCCAAGTATATACAAAAAACAATATGCAATGTGTAATACGATATCTTCACATGTATTTTTTCTTTTGACTTTCAAAAAAGAGGAGGTAATCAATTCGACTCTATATTGTTTTGCAGATTCTTTATTAAAACTTTTAAATTGTTGATTTATATTTACGAACATTGGATCTTACCTAAACGGTTCAATAGCGAGGTGCAGCTGATGAAACTGGTCGGCGGCGGCGGGCGGAGGTTCAAACTCTCTCAGAGCTTCTTCAAGCTCCACGAGTCGCTCGCCGTCGATTTCAGAGTCGGAGTCCGCATCTCTACTTATACTGGGAATGGAGAACAAAAAACGGTTAAAATGTAACACAAAAATATACCTAACATTAAAGTATAGACTATGTACATTATACGAGTTTTTGTTTCACGTAAATACATACAGTATAAACAAAGTTATTACTACGAGAAATTTAGACCACTTTCTTAGACTGCCGAGCTTCCCTCTAACTTGTGATGACATCGTAGGTCGTGTAACACGCCGCGCGCCACTCGCCAGTACTGAATCTCATACAAATAAAGACAATCTCGCGCTCTTTGTTTGGATTCTGTTGCCTAAATAATACTTGTATGCGTCAGATAGTTTGTTGTTGTTTGTTTATTAATTCGTAAGATTGATTTTTATTTTTTAATACCGTTCATGGAAGGATTCCTGAAAGGCCAGTCAAAAATCTACTAAGAGTGGATAGCTTGATGATAGCTCAATAATTTTTATATTATAAATAAGTATTTTACGGCTACTGAAATACGTAGAATTAAAATGAAAAAGTAAGCATGCCTTTTAATCAATATTTATTAAAAATACGATAAGTAACGTGACTTCATCACGCTTTAGAATGCCGTGCACGTTTTGAAATTATGTCGAACGAAAATGCGCACTTTGGTCTTAATTTTCTCAGCCATTTTTAATAATAGAAAAAAAAGTAAAAACACAGTTATTCTCGTAATCTTTTCTACATTATTTTAGCATTTTTAGAAAAAATGTTTGTCAGCTCCATTGTGTCAAATTAAACGATTGATAGTATTTTTCAGATGATCGTATAGTATACTCGCAAAGTACCAAAACCTCACAACATTTTTCCATAGATTATAACGCATTCCTTAATTTATTTTCTGAGTTTTCTGGATGGATATACTAAAAACAGGAGAAGATTGCAGTTCAGAGTAAAATGCTGTAGAATATATGAAATTGCTATTTGTTGCATTTGCGACAATTTGCCATTTGCCGTATAAAGCAAAACATATGTTACCAAATAAAAATACAGCTATTAATTTAATCGATTTAACTATACGTGTTTTTAAGTTAATAATAAAAGAAACTACAAATCAGATGGAGATACCTAGTGATATCCCGCTATGTTTATATGTCAGCGTGAGAAATCGAAACAAGGCATCCTCAGGAGATGATGACTCTTCAAGCGCTCACTCGAAAGATTCAACATCTCCTGAGTATGCTTTGTGCTAAGGTGAAACACATGTCGAGGAAGTCGGATACTGAGAAAAAGAGAAATAATAAGGTGAGTGAGGTGTAAAGGTGATGAGGATGAACCACACCATAAAAACAAAAAAAAATACGATTTCTCAAGCTGACATCAAAACAAAGCGGAAAACTCGTATTCTTCAAACAACATCTGATATAAAGACTTAGGCACGAAATGCTTGAGACATGTATGTTAAAAGTAATTTTAAGTACACAATAAAGTATTGACACATGTTAGGAAAGGCTATCCGTCTAGATACTAAAGCGACTTCGCCTATTTTGATTAAAATAAAAATATTAAATAAAACATTATGGTTTATCAAAAAAAAACTGTTCCACGCGGGCAATAATCAATGAAGCGGCCGCGTTCTTCTTCTTTATTACAAAATGATTTGTCGGTGAGACAAAGGTAGGACACAGAGGTAGGTGAGGCGACGTGACACGACTTTAGAGGTCCACAATCCACCACTATTTTTTGGCATGTTATTTTATGCTCTTAAGATAAGACAGCGTAGTCTCTCTCAGTGTATATCTAAACATAATAAATAATGATGTATAGTTATAAATCCACGTGGTAGGTACCTCTTATAAGCGTCCCAGTCAGAGTCCTGGTTGCCGAACTCGTCGCCGGCGCACGCGAGGTGCGAGATGACGCGCATGCGCTCCGCCGCCGCGGCCGTGCGACGCTTCACCATGGCTGTGCGCCGCGCGCGACGCGCCTCGCGACGTGTCACCAGCTCTCGGTACTGACAGATACCATTACAATATGACGGCTGTACTCTATCATGCACATGGTAGCTATCGCCTAGCCTCAGGATGTCTCGTGGTGTTACGGCAAACAGGCTTCTCGAGCGAGAGCAGTCGCTGATTGCCGGCCGGCAGCACTTGGTCGAGAGTGTATGCCCTAATAGAGCATGTGTAGCCGCCATTAGGCACTACCATTGTGTAACAGAACTACTATAAATATATTTACCACAACGTTTGGATATGCCTATTGAGCAAATGTTAAGGTTAATTTTTTATACAAATCCAGGGCTATCACTTTTTAAAGATAACGATTAGTTATATATTACTCTGTAGTTTATAACCTTGTTATCAATTTTGACATTCGATGTTTAGTAGTTCTAGTATATTTTAGAACGGTGTTTTAATTTATGGCATTCCTTAGTTTTGCGGGCTAAGAATGAGCGTTTATCCCCAAAAAATATGAAAGACAAAAAATAATACGGTTCATTCAGAACAACATAAATGCACAGGGATTTATGCATAAATATAACGTTTTAATTTAGAATGCGTATGCGTTCAATTCTCTTTGCTTAGCTACTGATACAAAACCGTATGTGTCCTGGCAAGTGTGACACAAAGTATTTTACCTTAGTTCTAGTCTCGCTGAGCCACAGTTGGAACGCCTCAGGGTCAGTAGGCGGTTGCTGTGAGCGACCAGTGTTGGGCCGCGACTCTAAGTTCTCCTCTGCGTTAGCGGCGGCCGCAATGCGCTGCTTGTTGCGATCTATGCGCGTCTGAAGGTTTGTTAGTTGCCTCTAGAAATAATATGTGATAACAATATTTAGTTTATTATTTACACATCACGCTACAGACAGCCGTCGCGTATAATGGCGTCCCTTGTGGGTACAAACCTAAAATGGTATGAAAAATTGTTTACCCATTCGATCATCAAAATATATAATTACCTACCTTCTTTCATACTGTTTTGGAACATAGCGGTATGGTAATCGGCTATAGGGAACCTGTGTTAAGTTCATGTGATATTATGATAAGTCTACAAAAAACATAACCTGATTGAGTAATACAAATCTGAGGTTCAATTAATTACGTCATACAACATTTTGATAAAATGTATGCAGCCTATGTCTATAGACATCTAATTCAGTAAAATGTTCGGTAGTTTAGTTGCTCTGGTAAAACATACAAATGTAAATACATGGACTGCCAGAATCATTACCATTCTTAATGGCTTTTTTTTAAAAAAAGGTTTACGCCTGACCGCAACTCGCCTGATGTAAAGCGACGACGCGGCCTAGGAAAGGGGACACAAGGTTCGAAAAGATCGAGATTAAAGCAAATAACTTTGCCACAGTCGGGCAAAAAGATGAATTCAAGTGAGTATACCTGAAGATCTTCATAGCTTTTAATATCAAATCCCCTGATTGCTTCGTTGAATTCATCAGTGTCCCCGTGTTCGATCATGTCCTGTATATTCAGCAGCTGGTTAAGTTGTTCTTCATCATCAGCAAGCCTTTCCTCTCGTTTCTTCGCGTTTATTTCTAAAAGACGACGCGCCATCTCTTTTTTTCTTTCTTTTTGTTGCTCAGCTGTGAAACGAAAATATGAAAAATATATTTATATTTGCAGTGGCACATTTTAAGATTTAGCGCCCCGGGCCCATACGCCTACTTAGTGACGTATTTCAATCAACCAGCTGGCTCGACCATTGTATAGTATCTCACGCGGCTAAGCATTCTGCCACGGGAATAAGTGTAAGTATGACTCCCAGTGGTCTGATCACTCCGAACTACACTAGAACACTAGTAACTCCGAAAGTAATTGCAAATATTACTAATGTGAATAAAGATATTGTATGGGGTGTTACAACTGACGAACAGATTGTTATATATAATAGAGAGTGTCATAAAAGGCTTAGACAGATACAGTTTCCTGTCGAGCTTACACACTGTGCGGATTATGTATGTGACAACCTTGACCACGGGCGTATCCTTGATAAGCTTAATTCCGATATTGTATGAGCACTACAGGGCGCAGCTGTGATGGCTCGACGAGACACGGCGAAAAACAGGAGAGGTGCACGCTTGTCGGGGTAGAACAAACACGTAGGCGAAGCTCATAGGGTAGCCAAATTGAGGTTTGATGAATGGGTAAGATACGATAAGACATTTCTTTATTAAAAAACACATGTTTTGTACATATGGTTTTTTATTGTGTATGGGTTGCTAATACCTGAATAAATGAACTTTGATTTGTTTTGCTCCCTAACTCGATCGGTGAGTTATACAATAAATAATCAATTACCAGTTAATCCAGAGGAAGTAACAGGCTGAACGAACGGCAACTGCACAACTTTCACATTATTCTCGTAATACTCTCCGCTGGCCCATTTCTTTATCTCTTCCTGGTAATCTAGCGCTATGGAGCAGTGCTCTTGTAATATTTCCTCGGCGCGCGATAGAGTTATCGCATTCACGTGAACTGGGTACTTGAGCTGCAGCAACTTGTGGAGGTAGCTTATCATTTCACTGCCACCTGAAAATTTAAACAGGACTAGTATTAGCTTCTCATTATGCATGTGTTTGTTTCTCTAACATTTATACCCAACTGACCGTAGGTAGGACTGTAGGTTTTTTACAGTGTGCGTGTCTTGAATGAACTTTACAAATTAATGTATTACTAGTATTATGATCTTACAGAAAAACTGTGAATGTACAATTTGATAAACGCATTGTGCAAAATAAGATCATAAACTTTGCAATGCTTAACTTAGCATAACCTTTTATCTCTTAAACAGTTCTGCAGACTGATTCAGCGAGCTTTAAATCGACGATTAGCTAGTAAACCATAATACAAAAAACAGTTATAAGTGACCTACCTACCTATTTTGCGCAGATGGGTTAAAATGACTTACCAAGATTAATCCTCCGAGCTTGTTCAACGCAGATCCTTCCCCTTAATACAGGTACAATGTGTATAGTATGGTATCCACAGTTGACTATCAGTGCTGTATCTCCTATGTCGTTCCGGTACATGCTGAACAAAGAGTCCACTCCATAGCATACTCCCGGTATGCTGTACGCCTCAAATAGCAGCTCTGACATTACTAAAATTGAGATTAAGTTTATTAATAACCAGGTTTTCTATTTATGAAATTTCACATCACAGCCTTGCCATAGACCCATGACCTTGGCCCATGGATGGCATATTTTAATTCAGTAATATTTTTACAAAATAGCAGATAAAAACATTTTTTTCTATGCTATACAGCTTGGCATGTGACTACAAGTTCAGATAAACACGGAAGTCAGGGATACTGTAGCCCTAGATGGAGCGTACTTAGTCTGAAATAAACTGGCTCTCAAGGAAGGCTGCCGGAACACATCGCTACGTGCTTGGCGATAGATTTTTACACCATGAAGGTGTTAGCTAGCCAGGCGTGCGATTTCTTCACAATTTTTACTTCACCGGTAGCTCAGGCTCATTTTGCATGTTTCGTGGGATCGAACCTCGTACCTAATGCACGGCAATCGATCTCACTAGCCACTCGACCGTCATCGCTCCAAAAGACTATTAAATATTTATCAGACTCGAAACAGAGAGTATATCTTACATTGCCTGCAGTAATTTGGCGTTACAAAAGCTTCAGTCATAACCACAGGATGAGGTATGCAGCCATCACTGTCTATACCTAGGTGTGAGAATATGTAGTCCAACACTTGTTCTTGCGCCTCAAAATGGGTCACTACATTCTTGTCAAACTGAGATTTCAGTTGAAACCTGGAACATTATAGCTATTATAAATTTAATAATCTCTAAAGATTGTTACAAAAAATATCTTGTATTTTCCCATCAGCATGGCTTCTAATATCAAATATTAACCATTTTATGACTAGATTTAAGAGTATGACTAGGTTATATACACAATTTTTTAAAAATGTGCTACAAGGTTGTGCACAACACAGGGTGAGTTCACACCGCATGATGATGCATATTATTTTACCATTTAAACATTTGGAAACTATTTAATCCTTTCAAAAGAGTTTAAACATAGCTACTGTTTAAATCTAGTATAACATGCTAAACTAGGCATATAAAAAAGTAAAATTATCTTACTTCAGTGAAATTAAACTTCAAAAAACATTAGTTGGTAAAGAGCACTATTGGGCATTCATTAAAAAAATTACCAAGTTAAATTTGATATCTCATCTGATGTAAAGGGATGTTGAAGCCTAAGATACATCTTACCTAGAAGAAACCAAATAAATAGTGACATGAAAAGTTCCATACTGAGAAAGATTGTAGGTAGTGTAAACTAGCAAAGCCAGTAGTGAATTCCACAATATGGCAGACAATACAATAAAAGTTTTGTACAAATGTAGAACCTTTTACATGTCCCAGAGGCGTCTAGCTGTATCTAATCTGTCTCTGATTAAGGCATTGTGATGAGAGAGAGAAGCTTACCTCACAGCTTCAATATTAACGATATCGTTCCCAATCTGAATAGGCGGAGTGACAGGAGGCTCAGCATCTTTCTTACACCTGTCTTTTCTTGGCCTTGCTATCAAGTTTTTGAATGTTAGATGAGGCTCATCATAAATGGACCAGCCCACTCTACATTGATAAGATCCTAGAAACATATCGTCATGAAGATTAATATGAGTAAATAGCAAAATATAGGTACAGCGAGAATAAATAAAATGATAGAAATCTTCACACACCGTTATCAATTACTAAGGGAATGTGACCACATTTTAGCGTCGGGCCATACTCATGGACGATATCTGGGGCAGTTTTATAGTCTTTTAGCACTAAAAGATTATCCATTTCAATAGTATGTTCTTATGAAATAAACCGAAGAATAACAATAATGTACAAATTAACAACAACAACAATACACCGGCGAGGCGAGCTTACCACAGATTAGTTAGCGTAGTACAGATAAGACTCTTAGAACATGGGCCTTTTCAAGGTCTGTCAAGAATAAGTAAAAAGAAAAGAAAAACGTATCTAGATCATTTGTTAAATTCATTCACAATTATATTGTCTGTATGGCACAGATCATGAACCATACAGACAATATTTATAGAAATACACTGCATTTTTTTTTCTTAACGGCTACAGCCAGGAAATGTTTTTATCCGGTCTACGAATGGCATTAATTCGTTATGAAGCATTACTATAAAATTACTATCAAATAAAATATAATTCAAACGCTATAATTTTTTAAAAGCTTATTTTGATACCACATTAATAATAATGAATATATTTTCTGTCTTTCAATAATTCAATGATTTCATAAGAGCTACAGCTCTTATGAAATTAAGCACTTACAGTTTCCACGTTACACCGCTCCTTTTCCTCATTACTACTTATTTTTTATAATAATTACTATGGACCTAGAAAATTTGCTTGCTTGGTATGCATATTTTGGCAAATCTTTTCTTCTTCAGTACAGTAGGTACATTATAGTATGCTAGCTGTGCCCGGCGGAGTAACCCACAGGAATTTTACTATCCACGGCATGGCCACACTCATTTTTCCTGTGTGATAAACCAGGCTATAAAATATCCCGGTGCTGATTTACATCCAAATCCATTCAGCCGTTGGAGCGTGAATGCATAACTAACACACACATATTGACGATATTGTTGCTCGCAATATTAATACAATATATCTTTATCGCACACCAAAAGACAAAAATACAGCAAAATGTATTAAAATTAAAACATTGGTAGTAAATTGGGCAGCCTTATCACCTACAGCGATTTCTTTCAGGCAACCTTTGGATAGATGCAAACGGATTTCGGACTTAGTGCAAACAGTAACGTCGGTGGTGTACCAATAAGAAAAGAAAAAAAAGTGATGGAACTAATACTATATCACAAAATAAAATAGAAATAATTAAATATACAAATAATAAGTATCGTATTCGTAGTAATAATACAAATCAAAATGTTCCAATTAATAAATAGAAAGGTAATGAATGTTCAGCAAGTTTTTGAATATAGAAAGGGATTTAGTAACTGCGTAATCTAATATCGGAAGAAGGAGAGATTTCACAAGTACAGTTTTAGTAGTAATTGGAAGGAAATTACGCAGTCTTCTTAGGGAAGCTGCAGACGCAAAGATTCTACGACTGACTTCTGCTAGCTGGGGGGGAGGAGAGCATTCTATCCATAATTATGCCTAAGTTTTTACAGTCTCTCTTATACTAATAGGATTTTTATCAAATATCACTTGAGGAAGATGGAACCAGTCTACTGTAGAGATTATACGAGAGCTCTCAATGATTATTGACTAAGTTTTTAAAGGATTAACCATAAGCCTATATAATCTACTCCAGTTCCGAATCTTCTGAAGGTCGGAATTAGTAGCTCCAGTTGCTATTAACCTGTATTTATTAGATATCTTGGTAATTTACAAAATCTGAGATTAATCCTAACCTATTTAGAGCAACGTATCGTAACCATGTACTACTAGTACTACGGTTCCCTACGCCATTTCGAAATACGTTTTACTAGCTATCCCACCTGGCAGGCTTCTACGCGTAATCTTAATATATATAAATCTCGTGTCACAATGTTTGTCCTCAATGGACTCCTAAACCACTTAACCGATTATAATAAAATTCGCACACCATGTGCAGTTCGATCCAACTTGAGAGATAGGATAGTTTAAATCTCAAATTATAGTCGCAATTTTAATTTATTGCTAATTATTTGTCTGTTATTATTTGACAGTCACAATTATCTGTTAACTCCAAATGATTCTAACAGATGTCGATACCTTTCGACTGGGTTGAGTAAGTAATCAATAGATGGCGCTGCTATGGTAAATCTACGAACGTGTCATATAAGCTACATTTTAACAGCATAATTACCACGTGTTGTTGACGCTATAAAATAGCCACAGCAACGCGTGGCCGGGTCAGCTAGTTTTCTTATATGGATGTCCTATAAAGCAAAATTATTAATTTGTATTTCAATGAAAATTTAAAATCAATGACATAATAAAAATAATTACAATCCTGATTTTACTATAACGTCAAAACTTAAAAATTATGACAGATTTTTTCAAAAATTATCTCTGACTGAAGGATAAGATTGACTTTTAAATGAAAATGAATGAATTGAATATCATTTATTGTTTTTTTTTCTAAATTCGCCAGCAGCAATATGACCACTACCTATTTATTACTTTTTTAATACAGATGTAACAAAAAATTAATGTTATTTTTTCCAAATATAGCGCCATACGATTTGTGTAATTGCCAGTACCATAATGAAAAGTCCGGTCAATAAAATATGCTTTAGTACATTATTAGTAAGAAATAGGGCAAGTCCTAGCTATCTGCGGTCCCGATAAACATCAAGATTAAGGTAATGCTAAAATGGTAGAATTTACAAGCTGAAGATACAATGACGGCCATTTCATTTTATTGCCAGCTTGAAGTAATTCCAGAAATCGTGATCGCCTGCAATTCAAACATGTAGATCTTTTGAATAAATATTCTTTGTACATATCATAAATAGCGAGATGATATTTAAAGAATTTGGTAATTGTCGCTTTTTTTTAAATCCGCAAAATATAAACATTCTTGAAAGTGGCATATTATTTTGTGGTATTATATCGTCATAAAGGAACAATCAATAATATCGTGTTATAAATGAACGGCACAGAATAATTAATTGTCCTTCGACTTCAACTGATTGTGCAGAAGAAAAATAGAACGGTTGGACGAGCCTCTCAATCGAAATATCCACACACACATCTCGTGGCTCAGACGCATCACTTTACCAAATGTTATATTCCTGTCCAATAATATATTACCTAAGAAAGGAAGAGAAAACCATATATAGCCAACTAATATAAGACACAGCAATATGAGGTGACAAAATCAGAATTAGAAAACACTTGAATAAATAAAAAACTAATAACTATTCATGGATTTTATTCACAATACTGCTGTAGATTTGTAATCAATACATCATAAATATCACTCTATTTTCTAATTTAAATTATAACTACGACGTTACATTTGTTTTTTACTATGACTTGCTGTAACATGAAACCGTAGAGGAATGTAATTAAATAAATAGTCAATATCATTTATTTTGGAATATTTATGTGCAGTTTGTGATCGAATTTATTTAACACTCATTTTAAATAATATTTCCATTATATTTACAAGTTATCTATTTGAACAGTAGTTGAAGCAAGGCTTGTTACAGAATAAGCGACCATAGAAAGGTCTATAGATATATCATTACAGCAACTATATTGCAACTGGGCGCCGAGCGTTTTCAAACAACAATAACATCGAATATATCAATAAATACACAATAATTTAGGCCTTCGCTCCGACAACAGTGCCCGCCTGCTTGTCGATCTGTTCTTTCTCTAGTTGCTTGCCGAGGTATTCCCTGCGGAGATAAAATAAGCCAAATTAATCAGCGTATCACACATACTTATGTTGTCAGTGATAAAAGATGGATAATTTGTACAAAATGATTTATATAAAAAAAAAAAACTACAGAATTCGATATAATTTTAGAGACCCCCTTTATAAATATAACTTATAAAACAAAAAAGTATTTCTTAAATCGGGTACAAATAAGAACCAGTAAATTTATAATTTAAAAAAAACCCTGACATCGCCATTTTATTGTGGTGGCCACTTGGATTTGACATTATCATCATTAGGTGTGGTATTCTACTAGTGAAGCCCTCTCATTTGATACCTGTACAGAACAAGACAAAGAACTGTGTCTGGTTTTCATTTTAATTCAATACTTATTTGGTGGTTTGACTAGCGGTAACTTGGTCTAACGTTTTGGGCATTATATGGCTTTATAATAAATATAAAGCAATATAATGGCCAAAATGTTGCTTACGTCTGGCGCCGCGGCTCCACCTGCAGATTTTATACTTGCCGACCTGAGTCTTGACGGCGATTCTGACTCGAGTTCCACTAGCACGAAAAGCCAACTAGTCGCAACTTTAAGCACGTGTAGTCAAAATTTAAACACGATTAATAGTACTTTGAGCGAGATGAGGGCCGATACGAATAAACTTGCAGATAATACCACAGAAATAAAAAATGAGGTCAATGCGCTACGATCCGCCCAAAAGGAATTTGAAAAAAAAAGTTTGTGCTTCGAAAGTAATCAAATGCAAATATTTAGCGACATTGAATTATTTAAGAAATCTAGTAATTCTAATACAGAGCAATATCAAGATTTGCAAAAAAATTTCGCTGAACTGGAGCAAAAGGTGATGCCTTCCCTTCATACTAATGATGTCGTCTCTTTATTAGAGATGAAAATTGATGTGTTAGAACAACAAGCCCGAGCATGCAATATTGAAATATGTAATGTACCTGAGAGACGTGATGAAAACCTACTAAACTTAGTTAAGATATGGGGCTCGAGGGTAAATTTTTTGGTCTGCGCAATTTTACGGCAACTTGTTGATTCATGCAACGATCGATATGATGATTTAGATATTTTTGCACTGTCTGCCTCTAGATTTAAGCGAGCTTTTGTAGCTACCTTTAGTTAGATGCCTATAGCCTATATTTTAAACTAAGTTATTTATATCGTTTTAGATTCCTTATTCATATTTTTATAACTAAACTCGTAAATTACTTAGTATATTATCCGATTAACACACGGAGCTTGTGCTGTATTACTAATTGTATAGTATTGTATCCCTGGAGCATTCTCAAATAATGTGATAATAATTGTTTATTTCTTTACGATGTACCATGACAACAATTTAAGTTTGCATAACTGTATGACCCACTGTATATTTTTATCTATTTGTCCAAATTAAATTTGAATAATTAGTAATTAAATCAGAAATATGTAGTAAATCTGCTCCAGGGTCTTCAACTGATTTGTACCATCTCTCCAAACAAAGATCATCAAGAGTAATTGGTGTACTGTTATGTGGGTGGCATATTTAATTATCTTACTTAAGAATTCGATTTAAGTTTATATTGTGTCACTGTTTTTGTCCCAAATAAATAATATAAAATAAAAATTGCAATTCGCTTTTTTATGACGGCGACCATCTTGGGCCAATTCTCATTAAACATAAGCTAATAAAAAACATCAAATTCGGTTCATCTGTTCGGTAGGTACGACGGTACTGACACACACCCATCCGCACACAAACACGTCGAAGCGCTCCGTCGTTTATGCGTCGGCGGTTAATAAAACAGGCGACTTAACTATCTTCTCCATTTTGGAAACTCGCTTTAAAACTAGCAGAGAAATGATTTATCAAAACATGGCAACACTTGCCAGGCTTGATGGATTATCAACTTTGGTCTGTAGGTAAGCCATCTGCAATTTTTTATGTTATAGTTAGTAAAGTTTAGAATTTCACTTGCCCAGTAGTTACATCATTAAAAAAAACATACCAGTTGTGGACCATAAGTTTCTGCACGGCGAGCAATGCCTCGTACCGTACATTCGGGTCTTCGTGGCTAAGGAGGTACATAACGCGCTGCTTGCCGCCCAGCTGCTCCAGGATGCTGGAGTACAAACAAATATTGAATAGCTTATTCTTATAGGAAGGCAACAACATTCATAACACGAAACTGTTTATTTAGAAGCCGATTTCGAATGCAACCTTAGCTATAAATGTTAAATAGGTACCGAGTTAATTGAAAATACCACACTTTGCGACGATGAATATTGTGCCCGGCACTCTTCTTGGACATAAAGCGAAGTAGTGGGCGTATATACTCGTACTTTCACTTCTGATTACTAAAGTTTCGACCGCGGCTCGACGAAATTCCTGCCCCGCACTCTAATTCGTTCCAAGGATGGATCAACTTATCAGCCGGTAGCTGTCATCATCATCAGCTTATCTTAATCCACTGCTGGATGTAAGTCTCTCCCAAGGCACGCCACTCAGTCCGATTCTGAGCTTCTCGTTTCCAAATATTTTGCCGGCAGTGTTTAGTATGTTTCTGCATCCATGTTGTGGCAGGCCATCGTACACTCACCCGGCAGGTGTGATACATACTGTTTGCCGCGCGGGTAGTGGCGCACGTACTCTCCGATGTCGTAGCACGCCACGGCCAGCACCACGGGGTCGGAGCTCCTCTCTAGCAGGTGGACGAGGGTGCGCAGCAACTCTTGACCACGTTCGTTAAGACGGGCCGCGTTCTCGCGCCAGAACTTAGCGGACTTGTGGACGGGGGACCATTCCAAGCTAGAGTTAATTCAAAACATATATTAAACATAATTACAGGTTGAGGTGCTAGGTGTTAAAAAAAACTCAAGTGACCACAATCAACAAAATTACAGAAAATTAATGACATAATTTTTTACGACCATTTGACGAGAATAACATTATTCCGAACTTTACTTAGATTTTCAAAAATCTCTAAAACCTAATAATGACATACTGAATAAAAAAATAGGTATACGTTATTTTTAATTTATCTTTTCATTAAGTATGGTAATAAAAATGGAGGGGGTCAAAAAAATTTTAATATACCTTGCTTTTATTACAAATAAATATTGATTGCATAAACTGTTATCGAGATGGATACAACTGTCGTAGATATAGTTTCAACAGTTTTGTGTCGGACGTACTATTGTTTTGATATAAAATTAAATCAAGATTATTTGTAAAAATACGACCCGTACGTAAGTAACGACATACATACATACAAACTAATAGAGATAAAAGAATATGCTAGATTTTTTTAATTATTAAATAATAGGCCTGCCATTGACCGAAACTCGTCTGATATAAAGCGACTATGAGGCCTGGCATGTGGCACGCTCGCCTAGGAGATACCGATTTACATGCGATATCACTAAAGCAAAGACGTATCGCTCGCTCAATATGTTACTGTATATATTGGACTTATTATTATTCTTATTTTTAAGCTTATGCGTGATTATAGTATTGCTAACTTGTACTGTATTTTCATACCGTCCACTCTTGATCTCAGTAGCGTACTGGTCGAAGGAGCTCAGGTCCTGTACGGAGGCCTGCAGACGTTCGTTGAGGAAGTCCACATCGTTCATGATGTCCTCGTCATCAGAGCGCTTCTGCTCGAGGATGGATAGCTGCTTCAGAACTTTGCATTGGACCATGGCGATGCAGTGCTCCTTAGCCACCTAACAAGCAATGAAGAATAATGTATACATACTTACTTACTTATGTATTATTTACTCGTATTAGTGAATCAAAGAATAACTAAAAGTATGCTGTCCTATTAAAAGTTTTTTCACTTCTCATATAATTTATAATTTTTTTTTATTTACTTCTCCCATTTTTTTCATGAACCCTATAACTGGACCTCTATTCATGATATTTTTATTAAATAATTAAATTAATCAAGTAAATTAATTTCGTACAATTAAACACACAATTACTAAGGATCCTTAGTAAGCAAACTCTTATGATTATCGAAATTCAAATCATATTTGTAGTGACTTAGTATTTACCTGTTGATCTTGGGGCTTCTCAATCAAGTTCCTGAAGACAGCCAGGACAATACGAGTGACCTTCTCTTTGACCGAGTCACTCAGAATATCAGCTAGGATGGGGATGCAGTTAAACTTGTTCATCTTCTCAGCAAGCAGCGGGTTGAAGGTAAGTACCCACAGACAGAATACTAGCTGGTATTGCACCTAACAACGGAAAATAATGCATACTATAATGTGACTTCTTGACACGCCTTTTTAATAGTTTGACGTAAAACAATGGTCCGGACTGAGATGGAGTATGCTCGCCAAGAAGACCTCTTTACCAGCGAATTCTTAAAGACTACACTTAAGGTATCGGCGCATACCCCATCCCATTTCATTTCATATTTGTAAATTATCTCCATCGTAAGATTACATGGAGGAGAACAGTTACTAGCGATAAAGCCGTCTCTTGTGGCACTATATCACGTAAGACTTGTATTTAATGTTTCTTATATCTACAATAAACAATTTATTTAAGTATCTATCTGGCAGTAGAATATTTGATATGACTAATATTGACCCCGATTCGGACAAGCCAAACTTACTAAACTAACCTAATTTGACAGTTCTAAAATTATCGCCCATCTTTTTACAAGTGAGAAAAGGATGGGTATAATTTTTAGGAAATTTTAGTTTAGTCAGTGTGACTGGTCGAATTGGGGTCATTATATTGTCAATATTTTAGCAGACAGCAATTAAATGTCTCTATCGCCGCCCGCCACAATGGCGCTATCCTAATATCTGGTGCAAGTTAGTTACACTTTATGTAAGGTTGCCTGGAAGAGATCGCTTTTTAGCGATAAGGCCGCCACTTGTAGCACTATATTTTGTAAGAATTTTACTCTTGTATTTAATTTTTGTGTGTCTGCAATAAAGTATTGATCTATCTATTTATCTATCTATGTAAGAAAAATATGAAGCGATAAGCATTTAAGAGGATCACCGACCCTTCACAATTTTCGTTCCGGGGCTTACCTCTTTTACCCCTTAAATTATAAGATGTTTTTTTTGTTATTGGTGTCAATCGCTTAACTACGAGTATGATGTATTTTAGACCTACACGTATTAATTATTTTGAAAAAAGTTATTGAATTCTGCATAATGAAGTCTTTTAATAGGCATAGTATCAACGCAAAAATATGACTGCTTAGGAAGCTTGTAACTTTTAAGTGATATAAAAAACAGAATAAACTAAAACGGTAAAGCCTAGTAAATAATGTGTTATCTATGTGAAAGAAACATTGGAATCGGACAACATTAAAAAGTAGAAAAGAGCTATATCATATTTTACGGACGAGTTGGCGGTCTATAGCTGTCTTAAAGATAATGTTACTAAACGATTGCTATGGCCTGGAGCTGAAACTTCGAGTATGGAGTTTGCATCCCCGACACAAAATAAATCCTATTGGAGAGCCATGTAAGTGTGAAACGTTATTATTAACACATTAACAAAATTACCTGGAAGTTGACCCTGGAGGCCAGGATGGACAGCAGAGTAGAGATACCGTCGACTGAAAGGAACGCGAAGCGATACTCGTCGACACGGAGCATCATTTGCAGGCAGCGCGCCACGGACTGGATGTAGTCGTTGTTCTGTATACCGTACAAACATACATTTACAGTTTAGATATTTAAATAGTTACGGATGGTACATCAACGCGGGTACAACGAGCCGAAGATTTAGCAGAATATCGGAAGCGAAACACATAAAATCGAAAAATCAATCATATTTTATACTATATCTATCTCTTATTTGCATCGCGGCGAGGCGTTATTGTTATTAGTAAAAACAAAATTAAATATATCATGATCTTTGGTAAAAATAAGGTTTATTATTTCCGTGCCTCTTTTCCCGAAAGAATAATATATAAAGACAGTATAAATTTACTGCGTAATTTTTCTGTGATATGTGGTCAAGGTTTTCGGATATTTATTTTGGATGGAATTTACGGATTCCACTTATCACTAGAACTATTGATTACATAATTTTGGTGTTTTGTTTTCGTAACAACAATTTTATTCTGAAAGTATAGCTCATAAGAATCATATAGAATAAACAGATATTTTAGTATAGGGTAGAATTTATATGCAATGTATAATGAAATTCTTTGATGCGGAGCACCGTAAGTAAAACTGTACCGTCATCTATGTTATGCAATTCGATTCGAACGATGTATTCAACCGCGCTTTGAATTATTCGAATTATGTCGCGACAGGGATGAAGATCGTAGATGGCTGTATGTATTTTAAATCGCTTCAAGCGAGCAATATTTGAAATATTTTCGAGTCGCCCATTTATTATTGTGTACTTACACCATCATATGTCATATCAACATCATATAAACATTATGTCTTTCGATATCACTGAAGACATGTAACTGCAAACTGAGGTTAGTAGCGTACACAGTGGAATTTCTAATGTGATCGCACTCAATTTTCTGATATATTACGCAACGTAATCAACATGTCACGACACCTTTAACTTTCAAACATAAGTCAGCAGCTACAGTAATAGCAGTAACTTGAGGCTGTACTATTGCTATTGTCTGCAATCACCTATCAAGTAATAAATTTCTAAACATACTTACGTAGATACATACATCCAGTTTACGAAAACAATCTATTACATATAACATTTTACACAATTTAAGATACATACTATAAAAGAAGACAGAATTTCAAAGTAGAAACATATACTTTATTGAATAAGCGCCAAGACCTCAAATCCTCATGCACTACTCGCATGCACATGCACATATTACAATCAAAACTGAATAGAATATGAAAATTAATGTTAGCAAACGAAGCAATACAGCAAGCCTTAATATTAGAGAATGCGTGTTATTGAGAAAATTGTAATCACATTGGTAGTACTTATACTTACAACATGTTAGTCATTTGGTGTCGATTATGTACCAATATCTCAACTAACCCAACATCGCCATAATCATCGCATTTTTTCACACAATGAAAATCTCTGTGCGAAAAGTATGCGAGTATTCTAGAGATATTGAATTCAGTGCAGACAATGGTATACTCGCCGACCAAGCATGAATCAACAAAAAAATCCATTACTTCAATGACTAGCGAAAAGGAGACAAATAAATGTTATAAATCAGGTAAAAATATTTTTTCTATAAAAACAGTTTCATTTAAAGTAAGTATATACCTACTGGTTTAGCTCGAGGGGCAAGCTGCTCGCAAATAAAACCGTTTCAAAATACAGCTGTCTCTGATTTCGGACGATTATGAAAGAAATTAGATTTTTTTGTGAACGCATGCTAAGCCTGCCGAAATGTAGTTGGTTATTGTTACTAAACACTGGCTTGTATTACTGTGGTGACATATAGAGTACCTTGTGCAGGCCCGGGGGAAAGTCATCGAGGGGTTTCAGGACATCGAACGATTGGTAAAGACTCTTGTATTTCTCTTGCGCGCCTTCACCCTCACTGTCTTTGTCCTTTTTGTGTTTATCAGGCTTTTCCGCGTGTACGGCGAAATGCTCTTTTTCATGCTCCAGCATAACCTGCTCGGCTTTCTCTAACTCGACGGACATTATCTCCGCCTTCACAAAACAAACCTTTCAGTGATATGCTCGTTTCGACAAAGCCCCAACGATGCGTGATACTTGCAGATGATGCTTCACAACATTGTGTTATGCTTCGCTTACACCGAGGCAACATTATGTTGCTGCTAAATAGGATCACTTTTTATATTACACCGACACATATTGTCCCAAAAATCTTGTGACATTGCATCATGTATGTGTTCATTCAAACTGCAGCAGTTGTGTTTGATTGTTATCTGTTTCTGGGTGTCTCTTACACACTTACTTTCTTTCTTTTACTATATAATATGCTATACAACATTATTTATTATGTATGCTAATTCTTTCTACTGAACTTTTAAGTTGTGTAAGGAAAGTTGTTGGTCCTGATATACCAAAGCTCTCATTAACAAGATTCTCATTAGTTACCAGTGGCCCGAAAATTTGATAATAACTCTATACTTTAGATGTAACTGTGAATTCCATTTGACAAAATCTCACCAGTGGCATGCTACACAGTCATGCGTTATATTACGTAGCATATATAATACTTGTTATAAATAAATGTTGCCCTGGTGTAATTTCAGCTTCGAATCTCAGTTTTTTAGAAACAGGTTAGAGTTATATTGTCTTGTTACACGTAACTAAGCTCTGCGACATAGAACTACTGATTTGCTCATGTGTGTGTACTGTGCTGTGATGTGATAACTGATGTTATAAATACTGTATAAATATGTGATTGTAGAGTTTTCTCTAACCCAGCCAACTGAAAGCGATATGTGTATTTTTAATTTTCTATTCAGACAGTTGGTACTTCAAGTAGATTTTGTGTTTGTTAATAGTTTTAAGTTTTTGTTAGTTACTTTAAATGTTTAACTCAAATTAATGGTCATGCATTATATATACATGTATTGTATAATATGAAATGATAATTAAATAATGTTGTAAAAAAACTGCAATGTTTCTACAGCCCAAAGCAAACTAACAGCAAAGCAAGCATGTTTGAGAAATATCATAAAATTCAATAAATAAAAATAAACATCACAATGGTTAAAAATGCATGCATATTATAAAACATGCTGTGATTTTAATAAATCATGTTCATAATACAAATGATTTCACAAATATACTTCAAAACCATACAATTTGCATCAACAATATTTGAGTATAAATTGCCACACCTCAAAATAAAACTTACTAACTTGCAATGTTGTATACATTTGGGTTTTTTTATAAATTAATTAGTTATTGTAAAGAGGACTTACGTTTTGCTTGAGCTGGTCCTTTAGCCAAGAGAGGTAGAAGTGAAGGTCACTCTTTTCCATGAGTTTAGGGTACCAGCATGCGAGCTTGGCGATGATGCGAGCAGTCATGTGCTGGACAAATTCATCCTGCCTGTTCAGCAGATTCAGAAATGGCTGCCACACATTACCTTGGTTTTTCGCCTCACGGAAGATCCTCACTCGGCTTTTGTCCTCCTGAAATATATGTTCATTTTTATAACAAATAGGCTTTCATTCGAAAAATCCCTTAATGTAGACAGATGATTCAATCTAAGATAGAGGAGAACCTTGCTTAGGAGAAACAGATTCCCTCATTTTTGTTATGCTAATAATTCTATAATCTTACTTCATCTTGTTGATTTTAGCTGTTGAATCTTCTGCTTTCATAAGTATTTTTCACTTTGTTTAGTTGCAGTTAATAACAACTCAAATTCTGTCATCTTCAATGCGCATATGCAAAACATTTTTTTATATCTCCACTCCTTCTCACTTTAGGCTTCTTAAAATAGTCCAAACTTGGACTTCTCATAGAGAACATACTACATACTATATGATAGTACCAGATTGTTACTAAACTTTGTGTAAAAGTAAGATTACAAGACTAAATAAATTTGCCTTGTTTGAAGTGTCTAATAAAGTTAATCAATAAGGGCATTGACAGATTAATATTATTTTGTAATGCTTTGAAACTAAAAAACTTACTAAACAAATAGATCTTAGAATTTTAGTTTACTTACAGAAAGAATATCATCAATAAGCACTAGAATGTACTGAATAGTGTGGTCCTTGCTAATATGAGTAAGCAGGCCAAGCAACACATCAGCGCATGCTTCAGGCTGTTTGTCAGGCAAGTCCTTTTGCCCACGAGAGTCCAGGTTCGTGATGAAGTCATGGTCACGCTGGGTGATCATCTGCGACCTGCCACAACGCGATTAGTGATTAAACGTGTAGAGCCCAAGTAACTAGCTCATACAATCAATACTTACTGCACATACGACTGCCAGTTGATCTGAGTATGGCGAATCTCACTCGCGCGAATCTGCAGCACGCTGGTCGCGGCAATCATATCTGAAAGTTATGGATATTCTCGTAGATGGGACTCCGACCATTTGGTGAGAGAACAGATTAGGGAGCAAGTGGTATACTTACCGATTTTATCGTCGCCCAGCGAGGAGACAAGTTGGCTAACATTGTCAGTATTAATGTTAGCCATTTTGGCTTAAAAAATGATAATCGCACTTTTCACAACTGGGAAAGACCCCAAAAAAAATTAATATTTTCTTGGTAAATCAGAAAAGTAGTGAACCTCAGCTGAGAGGTCTTGTGACTGTGGGGTGTGAAGTTAGCATCAATTGGTAGGTAGACTATTTTCTTACCTTCTCTAATGTAGACTTTTTTCGCTAAAAAGAAAGAGACAGTAATTTAAGCTCTACGGTTGTCCACATTGATAAAACAAAGGTGACTAAAAAAAGTTAAATGTCATTTAAAAGATTCTGTCAATGTCATATAGAATTTAAAGCCTGAACTGAAGTTGCAAAGCCACAAGCAAAGGAAAACGAGAAAAATAATAATATGGAAAACAAAAATATATGAGTCGAGCGAGCTAGGTGACGAGCCAATGTAATTTTCTTACTTATATAAATACTAAATGCGAAATATTTAACGAGTTATATATCTATGTCGCGTGCCTCCACCGACCATTAACGAATTTAATTGCCTCCAAAACAAGTTTCATTAGTTATAAAATAATCCTTCCTATTCAATCAATCCTGTTTGATGAGGTTTTACAAGAAAATTATTCGACGGGTTGTAAACAATGTAGAGGTATTTATTTACATACCATTATATTTTTCTTCTACTACCACATCTGTTTGCAATTCCGCATCCATTATTGTAACAAAAAATGTTTGCGATATAAGTCACTATAAATCAAAATATAAAGTTTGAATTCATGTAAATAAACTGATTTTAATGATTTTTCAGAACCATATTTTCTACTACGACTTCACTCGAAAACGTGACATTCGTCTGTAAATAAATTTGGGAAGTGGCCAGTTCTTTTGTCATGACTACTTTGCAATCAGAAGATTGTCAAACTAATGACCTAAATGACTTGTTTCCGATGTCTATCGAATCATTGCGTTTTCCACTACACAACTCAATGCGAATCATATACACTGGGTACTATAATGGTTTTAACATTGAAGTGAGGTCTGCAGAAGAGATGTCACTTCTGCACCAAATGGGATGTTTTGGAAAAGGTTCGGCGTCACGATCGCGACCAGCCAGGCATGATGGAGTTACAACTAACATCATGAGAAAAAGGCAAATCCACAAAAGAAACTATTGGTACAAAAAGTTTGAAGGTAACAAAGAAACAGCTGAAACTGATTATTTCTTAAAAGAAGTTGATATGGTCACAGCAAAGATAATTGATGATGGGAGGAGAATTAGTAGTAAAGAAGTCATAGACTTGGTCTCTAGTGATGATAATATGAGTATCAGTACAGCTGATGAAGAAGATGACATTGAATGTGGCCCTAACACCATGCAAAATTATGATAAAGATGACTTAGTTGTTATTGTACCAAACAGTGACTCTGAAGAAGATAACTATTTTGCCAACATGAAGCCAAAATGCTGTGTGAATAAAGTTAAGCTAAAGGAAAAGCTTATGTTAACACCAGAAGAAGCATTCTTTCTCCTGTTTGGGCTTGGTTGTCTACAAATAATAAGTTTGCAGAACAACATTTTAAATATTCAGGAATGCTGGGAATTGTTTGAATCAGCTGACAAGAAATTTATTTCAAAATATGTTGTTTATCATTATTATAGATCAAAGGGCTATGTTGTAAAGCCCGGGCTAAAATTTGGAGGTGACTATTGTAAGTTAACTGTCTTTTTAGAAAATATTTTATACTGTAATGTGATAATAATGTATTTAGTAATATTTTTTGACTATCTTGATTTCAGTGCTGTACAGAGAAGGGCCAGAAATAATGCATGCTGAGTATGTAGTTGTCATCAATTCAGATGATAATTTAAAGGTTGACACTGTGAACACGCTTGGTCTTGTGAGAATGGCTAATACAACAACAAAGGTACAAAGTAGATGTTAATATTTTTTGGCTGTGATATATCATTAACAATTCTGATACTAACTTCCATAGTGGGCCATTTTACAGTTAAGTAATAATACCTACTCTCTAGTAAATTGTATCTACTCAAATTCAGTATGTGAGTAAGCATTGCGTAACTATCAGACTAAGGTTACCTTAACTATTTTTTTTATTACAGGAAGTACTGATCACTCAAGTTATAACTCCTAAGAATCCAACCAAACTACCAGAGGGATTGAGAAACTATAGTGTGCGGGAATTACTGCTATCAAGAAATATTCCTGTTACAATAAATGAAGATGAATAAGATTCAACAAATTATATTTTACACTAAAACAACAAATTACACATCGATTTAAAATTAACATTATGCTCTTTTAATAGGTTTTTTGATACCAGTTCTTCTAAATTCACTTCTTTCTTTTAAGTATTCTTCAGTGCAGTCTGCTTTGAATTCTTCATTCTTGTACCAGTGAGATAAGCAATCTTTTAGTGCAGAGTTTTGATCTCTACATTTTACGACCATCAGTAATGCAGAGTCTTTGCAGCATTTCTCAAACTGTGCTACTTCAGGAATACATTTTTCTGTCTTTGCTTTTTCTCTAATGAGCTTAGGTATCAAAACTTCTACTTCCACTTTTCTTAAGCTTTTATCGTCCGGATCACCTGGAATATATTTACTAAATTAAAACTATCCTACTTATACCTTCTTTTTAAAAATTACTCTTGGACTTCAGTTTCTTGTAGACTGATAGTCGTAAAATAAAATAAGATTCTTGAAATGCAAAGACCCTTAACGAACATTATAACCTAAAGCTTTAGAGTCCCTAGGCTATATAGGCATAGTATTTATTAAATAACAAAAGTAATACCAAACTTACCTAATCCATGAGGGCCTCCTGACAGCTTAGAAGATAAAACTGACTTAGGTTCCGCCATGGTCATAATATTAGAAAATTGTAGAAAGCTTCACCAACCGGACGCTACCTAGGTACACGCAAAAATACACCAAAACTGAAAAACAAATCTATAAAATTATAATCAGCTGTTTGCGACGTCCATCGGACGTCGGTATTTTTTCTTCTTCTTAGGGCACCATACGATTAGTATATTTGCAAGCGTCAAGATTAATATTTCTAAGGTAAAAAATTATTAGTTTTTGGCCGCGGCTTCGCTCACGTAAAGTTTGTTTTCTCAGGACGAAATTGGACAGGACACTTCTGGAGTTATATTATCTCTATCAAAAAAGTGGGTCAGTTCCTCAGTTTCTGAGAAAAAAGACGAACAGTGTTTATATAAGTTTAGATATGATAAGTTTAGAATCAAGAATATAATATTACAAAGTAAACCATGCGTACAGCCAATAAAATTATATTATATTCCAAATTATAATTACGCATTAGTACAAATTCAAATTAATTGACGAATTGATTGAAACTATTGAAAGGCCCAGGGAACGTTTTTTTAAACCATAGACTTCAAAGGTTTTCTTCATCATGATGTTGCATTTTCGACAACCGCTGTCACTACTCACTAGTGTCAACTACTGTCAAAAGAATAAACCGAAGTCATTTTGCTCCAAAAGCATTTTAGTGAATTTCTTGGGTAGCTGGATCAAGTGTTGAGTTTTAGTCTGTTTAAATCTAATACAGCTAGAATTGAATGATATTTATTTAAAATTTGTAAGTTTTAAACGTGTATCAAAATGATTTTAAAGGTGACATGTCGCTAGCTGATTGTGTGTCAAACAAACAACGGTATCCCTAATGAATTATATTGTTTTCAGAGATTAGAGATCATATAAGAGGAAAATGGATCGTCTGTTGCGTCTTGGTGGTGGTATGGCGGGGCTTTCGCAAGCGCCACCACCTACTGACGCTCCTGCCGTGGATACCGCAGAGCAGGTGTACATCTCTTCTCTAGCACTCTTGAAGATGCTGAAACACGGCCGTGCCGGCGTGCCCATGGAGGTCATGGGTCTTATGTTAGGTAAGTACTGTAATCAAGTAAGATTCTGCTGACTAAGTGTTTGTTTATTTATTGTTTAGCATCTATGCCAAGCCTGCCTATATTCTATACAATCATGTAGACTAACATGATAAGTTTGTTATGTTACATTATGTAGAACTGTATGCATTGATAAATTTGAAATGTACCTATTACTTCTAATAACAAAATAAATCCTTGAGTCTTGTTGCATATTAATTGTTAACTTATGCAATCTAAAGTTATAACCTTAATCTTGTTATGTTTTCAGGGGAGTTTGTGGACGACTACACAGTTCGTGTGATTGACGTGTTTGCTATGCCCCAGACTGGTACAGGGGTGTCAGTAGAGGCTGTTGATCCAGTCTTCCAGGCTAAGATGTTAGATATGTTGAAGCAGACTGGACGGCCTGAGATGGTAGTTGGATGGTAAATATTTTTTTGTATAAGATTTTATAACTGCGGCTTGCAGATTGCCTCAGGTGATGATATCTATATTACTGTGTAGACACACTGGGCACAGGAAACACAAAAGTACAAGCCAAAATAAAGTTTAGAAATAAATATAAAAAAAGACTGATAATAATAATTCAACATTAATATAACTTACATCTTGAAACGACATTGTCTAGGTGTTCCTTATCTCATTGCAATCATTCTTTTAGGCAGAACTTATTATTTTCATAAACATGCTGGCATGTGGTCTATATGTCATTTTTGTTCAAATGTTTGCTTTAAGGCAGTTATTTTTTTCCGTTTGTTAAAGTAGACCTCATTCTTGAGAAATCTCTACAAAAAGAAATTTGGTGGAGACTAGTCTGAGCTACATAGTGGCCACTCAATGGTACCTCTATTTGAGATGCCTTTACTAAAAAACAGCAAGTGGTGATTAACCTCCTAAATTGCGTGCTACGTGTGTGAAGTGCAGGAGCGATCTTGATATCTTATTGTTAGCTCGTTGTTTCTTATAACTTCTTCAGCCATTGTGTAAGTAACTGAGTTCTAGGACACTATTGGATACTCCGTAAATTGTATTTATTTCTACATGTACATTGTACGCCCCATTTATGATTGCCAAGGAATGTCGCTTAAGAGTTTTACACAGTGCTACATTCACCAGTTCGTTGCTGACGGCACTACAGGTTTGTCATAATTTTTTAAAAGCAGATATACCATCTACATCTGTCACAATATACTCTGTTTCATCAGACTCTGCAACCCCAGAAGTTAAATTTTCTTTGCTTGTCTGGAACCCTTTTATATGGTGAACTACGGAATCATTGCTTGACAGTTTTTCACCTGATACAATTGATAAAGTGATACCAAATCGTTTTTTAAATTTATCTAACCACCCAACACTGGCACGAAAATCATCTTTATTGGTAATTTTTTTATAAAATTCGAGTGCTTTTGCTCTCAGAATTTCACCAGATATTGGAGTTTGTTTAGACCGTTCTTGCATGAACCATTTGTAGAGAGTGTTTTCCATCTTTGGACAATTACCACTTTTTAATGTTATGCGTCTTCCAGGTCCAGATTCCATTGTCATCACATGTTCAACTATCCTATGTCTGTTTTTCTTAATATCGTAAATAGTAGCATGTCCAACTCCATACTCTTTTGCTAATTTGCACATATTTTCTCCACTTTCTAGCTTTGATAAAATATCCATTTTATCTTTCAAAGTTAGTCTTATGTTTCCGTTTACCTGACATTTTTAGCTACACATTTAAAATAAAACTAGGAGCTGAAAGTTGACTGGTAAAACCGGAGAGCTGTTAATACGCGCTATTGTGATAAGTTTTCATGGTATAATAATACATACCTACTCTAAACTTATTATTATTATTAACATCTATCTTGTAAAGTTGTTTAAGTTGAATAAATGTTCAATTTTTTTTTAATAATAAAGAGTATGAAGTACATAAAAGTAATTAAGTATATAGGTTTACTAAAGTTGCAGTTTAGGGTAAAATTAAGTTAAAGACAATATTACAATTACTTAATTAGAGAGTTATGTTATAAGGGGCATTAAGTAGAACTACCTTCTTTGCATGTATCTGAATTCTATGGTAAGACGAGAAATGATAATTAATCGATTTATTCAATGAATAATTTTCCTCCCCAATCACTCAATATCTCCCGATGTCTGACGTCAGTATATTAAACAACCAAAAATAATGGTTTCCAGATACAAACATATTGGACAATTAAATATAATATCTAAATAGTTCGTATTATACTTCGCCTCCCCAAACACAAGCCGCACCTAATATCGGTTCTACCGGTTCCCATACAAAACAGCCTTGAATGCGGTTTATGATAGACCAAAATTTCGATGTGTATAAAAACATATTGCGTTATTATTAATTAATGATATGCTTAATTTTAGTAAGTATTAATTTTCCTTTACAATCTAGTAATCCTATCCTATTGGATAGGAACAACTAAATACCAGTGTCGGGTTATTACCCGACACTGGTATTTAGTTGTTCCGGATAAGTGTATAAGTTCTATCTTATAAATATCTAATGTTCCCCTGACACAGAGCCATCTAACATCAAACTAGAATTTACATGCAATAAATTGTTCATAAAATTTTACAGGTACCATTCACATCCTGGGTTTGGCTGCTGGTTATCAGGAGTAGACATAAACACGCAGCAATCATTTGAAGCCTTGTCCGAGCGAGCCGTGGCTGTTGTTGTAGATCCTATTCAGTCAGTCAAGGGTAAGGTGGTCATTGATGCCTTCCGCCTCATCAACCCCAACATGATGGTCCTAGGACAAGAGCCGAGGCAAACCACCTCTAACCTGGGGCATCTACAGAAGCCGTCCGTTCAAGCTCTCATTCACGGACTCAACCGCCATTACTACTCCATCAGTATAAACTACAGAAAGAATGAACTAGAACAGAAGATGTTGCTTAACTTACACAAAAAGTCTTGGATGGACGGTCTCACATTATCCGATTACAAAGAACATTGTACCATTAATGGGACGACTGTCACAGAAATGCTAGAGCTTGCTAAGAATTACAACAAAGCTCTTGAAGATGAAGAGAAGATGACTCCAGAACAGTTAGCCATCAAAAATGTAGGCAAACAGGACCCCAAGAGGCATTTAGAGGAGAAAGTCGACGTCCTAATGTCGAACAATATTGTACAAAACCTAGGAGCTATGCTCGACACTATGGTTTTTAAATGATTTTGTGTCACGGGTTTTTTTTTCTATTTACTTTTAAGTTTATAGTAAAATAAAAAAAATAATGTGCTCATTCATTAGATCGCCACACCATTGATGTATGTATGATACTGTATTAATTTACTTACACAATAAAGCAATCCTTTTTTAATAATTAAGTTTATTTTTTATGTTAATAAATTTAATGAAAAAGCTGCTGGGGTGCTATTTGGTCGCAAATCTTGGATAGACGTTTATGCACCGTGGGGTAGTCTGGTAGATTTGTGAAGTTGATGTCAAACATTGGCTTTAATACTGACTGATGGTTAACTGTTTCACGAATAACCCGTTTTATTTTGGTGTACGCTGCATCCCTATCATCCATTTTTATCTGCAAAGTATAGTTTTATTTGATCACAATACTATTCTTAATGATAGCCATATCTCTATCGGCAACAAATTGTTTACAAAAAAACTATGCTACAGAACCCTACAATATACACTTTACAAATGTAGGTATTTGTTAGTGTCTTGCTTTAAAGCTAAAACAGTTTCTATTTACTAGATGCTTAGTATAAATTAAAATCACTGCTCTATATCTAAAATATAGGTAAATGTATCTAGAATACGGAACTATATCTAGAATATGGGTTTTTCAGCCTGAAATAAATATAAAACTGATACTTTTAACTATTTTTTAAAATTTGATTAGTTGTGCATTTATGGCGTTAGGTATGTTTTCTTTCTGAAAAATATACCCGCGGATTATATGACTCGAATGTTCGAAATCATGTAAAGATTTTAAATACAACCCATACATGCAAATCTGACTGTGCATTTTGAAGTAAAATTTCAATCAAATAACGAGGCACTCACTGTGTCGTAAAACAGGCCAGGCATTAGCCGATGGATACCTTCGTAGTCATCTCGAATAGTCGTCGCAAAAGTCTCATGATGCGTCTGTAAAAATAACGAAAATATAGACAACTCTTTATTTAAAAACCAGCTTAACAATAAATAAACTATAATATAGAAAAAAATATAAACTAGTTTTTTACGACCTTATCGCTTAAAGCGATCTCTTCCAGGCAACCATGCACGTACACTATAATTAGGTACAGGTTAAGAGGCCTTTAAATATTACTACTAATTTTGCTGCGCATCAAGGACCTCTTTGAAGGAGCAGTTGGTTTATCATTACTACCTTGGTGTAGTCGTTCATTTGTCGAATCATCATGTCTGGGTCATCAAGTTTTGATTCTTGGGTCTCGTGCCGTGCGATGTGAGCGTTTTGATCAGCTGATAATATGAAACAGTAAAAGCTTGTATATTTTATGAATAAGTAGGTACTTCGTATTTGAACCCATAAGTGGAATGAGTTTCCATGACTTGTTATGTTAAGCGGGAAATTTAACAGCGCCTCTACCGGTCGTGAACGCAACTTGCGTTTCATCATAGTCATTCTTACGAAACCAAAATAAATATTACATGTCAAAGAAATAATACCAAATTAAAGTATCTCGAAGTACTTTGTAAAATAATAATTAAAATATCATTTGGGCATATCTATTACCTACATTTGTGAATACTTCCCTATAACTTCTGCGTGAAATTCCCGGTAAGCAAATTTATATTTATTTTATTAGTATTTAGAGATATCTTGACCAATTATTAATTAGAAAACTTAAAAGAGAACATGTGTGCTTATTTGAACTTTCTTACATTGTTACTAAGAAACATCCTTTGATGAGACGTTCAGTGAAGAACATCACTTCCATCCACCCTTCGAGATCGTTTAGTTCAATTATATTAACATTAGGCAAAATAACTCACACGACGATAGGTAAGCGATGTCGCTGGCTTGCATTACGCCAGTTTCCGTAAGAAAGGCGAGCCAGAGGTCCAAGTCGTCCTGAGCCTCGGCCGAGCCCAGTCTGCCTTGCCCGCGGCTTGGCCACGGCACGCGCGTACTTATAGACCGCATGCTGCGCTCATTTACATCTGTAAGTCCCGAGTTTACAAAACAACAAGTCAATAAGTCACAGTTTCAAATAAGGAATTAGGTAGGCAATCGTAGATATCTAATAACTGCTGTGAAACGACTAGCGACGTGCCTTGTAGCTGGTCGATGGGGTCCATGCCTTGTGCTACACACAGCACACATATCCCAGGTTTGGGGCAATTCAAACCACCTGCAAAGTTTACATACCATGTTCTTTTTCTGCCCTTGGAGCCGGCGGTTCTATCAGCATTCCTGATGGATCTAGTGGTATATCCTGGTTAGCGTTTTCAGTTGCAATGAACGTTACAGATTTGGAAGATTTCGAGCTGTCTGGCGCCATGTTCGACAACCCTGAACATAACAACATCCAAATAACAAGTTCAATGAAATAAAATCAAAGAAAACTGCCCTAGAAAGAGAAAGATGTAATTTATAATACTCATAAAGCGTTTTGTTTACGCTGTCTTTTGCGTTGACCTAGAAAATCAAGAAATCGGACACAGTCTACATTTAGCTTGGTGGAATTTCATTGACACAACTCTGCCTTGTTTGTCGCTAGTACCACCAACCTATACCTACGCAGAATATTTGTAATGCCTTTGCGTTTCACGAAAATATAAATAACTAGAGTCTTTCTAACTTACCTACCTACTTACCTACTCTGACATCGCTTCGAGTTATTTTGTATTCTTTCAATTCAATTTAAAAACATAATATTAAAGCAGGGCCTAGTACTTAGATATAGCTTGCGATACCTGTTTGAGTAGATACTTAAATATACCTTAATTTCAAAGTCTAAATTTAATGTAAAATAGGAACTAACTAAAGCACACAATGTCGCATTATTTTATAAAATGAGAATAAGATAAATTGAGATGTAACTTGTTTTTAGATGATGAAAAGGAAGTGATAATATACTGTCTTTCCACGTGGAGGACGCATATCTACTGAAGTCGACGCTCTTCGGTCGGGAGATGCTGGACAGCTTGTCCTTATTGCGCTGGCTCGCAGGAGCATCTGATGATAATCTAAAACAAGAGATCGGAAAGATTGAAAGTTATAGACCAGTTATTAATGATTCCAGATTGGAAATTTTCCACTTTCAAACTAGGGGTGCAATAGCAGGCGCAAGTTAGCTATTGCACCTAAAGTAGTAGCAGTTAAACGGGGCATAGCCCGCGATATTAAATGGAATAAGTATAAATAAGTCACAAATTTTGAAACCCCGTTTGACCCTTTTCAGTGTTGAATTTCCAAAAATCCTTTCTTAGCATTTATATATTTATTATTTCTTAAATTTTGGACAGTAGTCTTTTATATTACTTTTTACATTTCCGTTCCTGATAGGAGTTCTGTCCGTAGCTGGTGTACTCTCCAGTGCCCTGGGACTCCTTGTAGAGCGAGTAGATACTCGGCTCTAGTTGGCTGGATTTCTCGCGTGCCCGCTTGCATGCCTCTTCTAAAGACGACGAACTCTATAAAAACAGAGTATTTAAAGGTACTTGTATTAAGTAATACATGACCATTAACAATTTAGAATAGTTTGGAATATCTACATACCTACGGCTTTTTCGCTTTTCCTAACCATTAGGAAAACTCTTTTCGTCACCTATGAAAACGCGATCAATATTCAATGATGCAGTTTTCACGTTCGCACTTGGCTAACATATATATTATAAACTAGCAAAAACCATTCCATTTTAGTATGTCGGACACATAGCGCGCGTTACACCAAGTCATTTTTTGTCTAACGCTTCCTTGTTGTTATTTAATTTTCGTATCTAAAACGCCTTTTCTACACCTTTTTTTTTATTTGTTTACCCCTTAAACCAGTACAGTTCTAAAATCCGTTTAATTCATCTAAGTAGTACTTGTCAAATCCAATTTCTGTAGGTTGAGCAGTAGGACTTTCGTACATTTTTTAGCCATTTACAAATTTTCATCTCAGTACATTAAGTAGTTTAAGGCTTTCATAAAGACAAGGTTGAATTAAGAAAATCTACGGGTTACATTTTCTTAATTCAGCCTTATTAAATTAAATTTAGCTTATTACTGACGTATCTAATAGCTATGAGCTATCTACAATGTCAAATATCATCTCTGTAAGTTGAGTAATTTAGGACTTTCATACAAACTTTGACGCCTTAATACGGCCCTGTCGTAAAATACCTATGTCATTGACTTTAACTACTTATAAACAACCAATAATGCCAAATTTCATCTCTGTAGTTTATAGTTTAATTAGTTTGGGACTTTTATAAAAATCTAAGGTAGCTTCAAACCCCCTTAATACGGCCCTGTAGCAAAATCTGTTTTTAACTGACGATGACTATCTATAAACTACCCTTATATCAACTTTCATTGTTCTAGATTGAGTTGTGTAAGATTTTCAAACAATTTTAGGTAACCCTTTGAACCCTTTAATATGGTCCTGTCGCGAAATCTGTTCTAAGCTGACGTATAGGTACTTACTATGTAAAAACTTCCCATACGCTAAATTTCATCTGTGCAAGTTGAATAGTCTAAAGATTTCACACAAACTTTGACCCCCTGTATATACCGCATACGGCACTGTCGCAAAATTTGTTCAAGTTGACATCTAATTAATATAGATAATAAGAATAGGTAGGTATGCAAAATTTAATAATATTATATGATATTAATTTATAATTTTATTATTTATAGAATAATAATATAAATAATGTTATTCTATAAATAAGATAAATAATATTATTATATAGTATAGAATAATAATATAAATAATATTATTCTATAAATAAGATTATTTGTTGTATGGAAGCTCCCTTTTAATATTTATTTTATTTTAATGTAATTATTTATTTTCAAGTGAATATATTCTACTGCACTTGTAGTATGTACTATATTTTGTAAGAATTTTCTCTTGTATTTAATTTTATTTTTTTGCGTGTCTATCTATCTATCTATCTAATATTGTCCATAAAACTAAATATTTTGTCCCTATTTGAAGCGTCTAACTGTTGCTGTAGTTATTATCGAGCAAGAAATGGCAAAAATTTCACCTTCGTTGTATAGATTTATATTAGATAATTAGATAGAAGATACAGTGTTTTGCCTTAACAACGCTCAAACGCTTTCATTTTACCTCCTCTTTCACCTATAGTACTAACTTATTTCTACATTGAATACACGGCTAGTTATTGACTTACAAAATAAGACTGTATCTCAATAGTTTTAAACTTTAAAATGACATACCACTGTAAATAAAGTTACAGTATTTAGGTTTAACAATAATCGCGTGCGTTATATCTCGCCGAGATACAGTGTTTGACTAAACCAAAGTATTTAGGCATCCGCTCTGTGTATTTGTGTAGTGCGCGGATGATGCACTCGGCGTGAGGAGTGGGTGCGCGTGATAATGTAAAATTTTGAGTTTCTAAAATTTGGATTTGAAAACCACCTTTGTATATTTTCTTCGAAAATATTGCAGGGATCAGAAGAGTCTTTATTTTTTCCTCGACAATTGTTACGCACAAAACAAGAATTTTAAATAAGCACAGTTCTTGAAAAAATTAAAAAACAAACACGAAAAAATACATGAAATAAAAGGCACGCCATATTGGACAAAATTAAATTCAATATATTTACAGCGATATTTCATACAAAATCAAAAAAAAAAAACCTATATGCTTGTTTTCTCCAAACAGCATTTCTTTAGATACAGTGTTTTGTTTTTGGCAGAGCAGTCTAGCTATCACGGTTCATGAGATACAAGCCTGGTGACAGACAGCGAAGTCTTAGAAATAGGGTCCCGTTTTTACCCTTTCGGTAAAGAACCCTAAAAATGTCCAACCGTGCGAAGCTGGGATGAACCGCTAGTACATTATATTACGTTTAACTCCAACGGTTTTTGCGACACCTGCCAGAATAGCTCGCTGATGGCTTCTTTGATGGATCTTGTTTCCAATTTACTTGATACTTATCGTTATATTTTAGATAATAACCACATTTATCATTATAAATTATAGCCTATGTGTTATTGTGATGTGTAAGCTACTTATATTATTGTTAAGTTTAATCAAAATCTATTCTGTAGTTTTTGCGTGAATGAGTTACAAACATACAACCACACATTCTTACCTTTCGCGATTATAATATATATATATTATTCCCGTACTCGTACCCGGAGGTATAGGTTGAATAATCCTTATATATATATAAAGTATATGTGTACAAGCTTTTCTTTAGTCATATTTTATGTATTCTTGCTGGTTTTTAAATAAAGCGATGTCTTATCTTATCTTTATATATATAAAAATCAATGCTACTTTTCGTTGTAATTGTATAACTCAAGAACGTGCTCACATATCCAAACCAAATTTTTAGGCTTTGTTCGGACTATTTAGTAGATAGTTTATGTGAAGTTTGCACAAAATCGTTTGAGCAGTTGTTCTTTTATCACATTTTTATTATTTCAGCGAAGCACGTACCTGGGCCGCTAGTATGTTATATACCTATTTATTGTCGATATTTTATATACGTTCCTTCATGTGCGTACCTGTCTTTTAAACTTCCCACCATTATAGTAATTATGCCTGCAATACAACCCGTATACTTTGTATTTTGAGAATTTATGGCTCAGTGATCAATTCAGATAAAAGAAGAACTGTTCCCTAACAAGTTACAGCTAGTTTTGTTCTCATCGTTTGTGCTCTTTGAGACAATTTTCCACTTTTTTTACTATGTAGGTACAAGCTTTTATTGTTACCTAGAAATAAAAATTTAAACTAAAGAGACAAGAAAAACGGACGCAAACCGAGTACCTCATCCGTTTCATTTCTTACTCGTTTTATGTCACTAAAAAGATATTGCGCAAGATAGTTTCTTAAAAATGTTTGCTTGTGTTGGACACTAGGGTAAGGGCCAGCCTTGAGGCCAGCATTTTAATCGGTTCAGCCGTCTTTGAGAAATCAGGAAACCTACGTAACATAAAATCGGCCAAGTGCAAGTCGGACTCACGCACGAAGTGTTCCGTACAACATTGGGAAACGATTACTCATAACGAGCAAAAACTTTATTTTCATTTAATTATTAATTTTTAAAGTGAATATACTAACTAAATATTCTGTGAATATTTCAAGCGTCAACCTGTTGTCGCTATTACAAACGAACAAGAAACGACAAAAATCACGTTTGTTGTATTGGAGAAAGCTAGCTAGTGTTAGTACCTAATAAGGTTCCGATTTTACCCTTTTTGGACGTAACCCTAAAAAAGATACCTACCAATTCACAACTTCCTTTAAGAGGTCGTTTAAAAAATATGGGTATTATAAAAGCAATAAAAATAAAATGTTTGAAGCTTACAGCAGCTAAGAGCGTGAGTAAGTTGACTTCTCTCGCGTAGTCCTGCACCGCCTGGCGATCTCCACTGTCCATCATCAGCGAACACTCTGACTCTATCATGAATTCACTCTTCTCTTTCTCCTCGGGAAGACACTATTCGCAAACAAAAATGCAAAAGAATGAAAAATAAACGTCCGATTTTAACAACACGATTTTTATTAGGAATACCGATTTGTATGTACCTAAGTATATAGCTACCGTGTCGTAGATTTTGTTCTTAAGAATTTTATCCAATAGTTATCGATCATTACCTGCCTATATGAATGAATGAATATAACTTAATTGCATACCAAATGCAAGGCTCAGTAAAAATAAATAAGATATAGACAACGTTAGTACATTGAGTGCTCTTATGGTATGTGCTCACGCTAATATATTTTTAAATTCACTTCCTCTAGTCTAGGGGCACTGCTCCTCATTTAGCTGTTACTTATCATGCAATATCTATTAAATACTTCTAGATTACTCCCTCGGGTTATGTAGTCTCATTTTAACCTACCTACTTTCGAATTTTTCACTGCTTATTTAATTGACGTCCACAGTCCTTTCTACCCATGCAGCGTGTTGCTACAAAAGTTACGAATATCTCGCGTGCACTAGCACCTGCATGAGATCTCAGCTAAGTTACAGGGTTTAGTATCATTGGTCTAACAGATAGAACTGTACTATACCAGGAGTATCTCATTGAGTATCCCAGTGATAATGATCCTGCCAGATAGCATCACCTGCAGCGTGGAACGTTCCATAGGCATCACCAGCGAATGTCGCTGTTGATTCGCAGAATTACGATGTCTGTAATAGAGAAGTTGTGAAAGTCAACGCATCAGAGGAACCGAACTACTGGTATTTAAATTGCAATGCATTTGATTATATCATATTAATATTGTTAGTTGGGCTTAATACGAACAACTGAATACTCGTGTGTTCAAAAGCTGCTAGATTCTTGTATGTAAAGAAACTCTATTATCTTCAAATTAGCATACGTTTAGACTTAAATTAGTTTACAACTAATTCGAGATAATCTTTATGTAATAAAGGTGTAATATTACTGGCGTTTGAAATTGACAACAAATTGATGTTAATACATTTTGATTTTAGTGTAGACAAAATATTATCTAAGCATATCCAAAGTTCAGGCAATGGCAATCTGCTTGTTAGTCATATTAGCCTCTAAGTCAAATTAGCTGCGTGTTATGGTGCAGCGCCGGCTTTTCTTATGTTAGTTACTGAGATCATAATATAAGTGTGAAATTCCCTTTTCATCCCCTAATCGAAGGTAAAAAGCTGCAAAGAAAAAGAAACGTTGCTGGTATAACTTATACTATACCAAAATATGCATCCGCTGTCCGCGTGCTTTTTGCATATTAATAATGTTATATTTCATAGTAGTTAAAAGTTTTTCATAAAGCTAATTATTTTTAGATTATGTTAAAAACATAATTTATATTTACGCTTTACGAATCTGCTGATTTTTTATCAATGAGTTCTTGTCTTGGGCGTAGCAGAGGATCAGCAGCGGTCGTCGTCCGCGGTGCTTAAGCATTAGAGCGCTGATGAGGTCCATGCAAGCTATGCGGACCTTGCCGTCTCTTATGAAGCCTTCTTCGCGACCTGCAAGTCACTTACAACATCTTACATCGGACGAAAATATATATATCAATTGAAGAACAAGCCGAACGTTAAGTAACATTCCTTAAAAAAACTATACAAAATTGGGTTTGAGATCTGTACTGTAACCAAGATCAGTAAATAATAAATAAATATAGGATCAGTAACAGTTTGTTAGTTCCTTATTAGCAGAAAATTACCTAAATATTTATTGCAGACACATATAACCAGAATAATTAAACAAATTGTTACATTATATAATGCCAAATAAGGCGGCTTCTTCGGATTCTTACAAGAAAGAATGTAAAATAATCGTTTGTAATTTCAGACAAACTTCAATGCGGGGTAAATAGTACTTGTACAGGTAGATTGGATAAAGTTAGGCGAAGGAACCTAGAATACCATTATCTCCAAACTCAGCATCTAAGTGCTTACATCAGCTACTTTTCTTGGGACTTTAGTGACAAAAGCTACAGAGATAAATATGTACGTATGTAATAAATGTGTTCATTTAAGTGTACTCTGGGAGGATTTTTTCCACAGTTTTAATGATAAATATCATCTCATTAAAATTCCTCTGGTTCTAAAATACACCCAGAAACAGCGGAACAGATATACGCAACGGCGGAATAGCCCTTCATATTCTAATGATTGCTCCGTCCGGAAATCTAATTTTGTCACAAGCAAACATGGCTTTGTTCGTGGCAACCTATTCTCAGAGTTATGTCAAGTATTCTGTTTACATCAATATCTTAAATTCAGTGCTGTGGGTATTATTTATTCCGCTATCAAATCAAAGAGTTCATTACTACGAGTATCAAGCAGTAAATACTTAGTCCATATGAAGGCATTTGAAGTTAGGTGTAAACATATGAAGATTTTAAAACATTGGGTACTAAGGTAGTTTCACTTAGTATGGTAATGTTATGTAGTATGCAAATAATTATATTATGTAGTATATAAACACTATATGCTAAGTTACTAGTAGTACCTACTTTAAATTTTGTGTCCAAGGATAGACTTAAATATTAGTTTCTCATCTTAGCGAAATGTAAATTTCTTTTGGGAAATAAAGTGCCTTTAAACCGATATGACAACCCTTTAATATCTGGTATATCAGGAACTCACTGAGCAGCAACATATAGCTATTATTCTCAAATGTCTACTTAAAGTATTCGGGAGATAATTAAGCCACGAAAGTGTGCTGTGAGCACTGCACCACTTCTTAAATAACAATTAACAAAAACCGCTATGAACTTCATTTACCCTACAGACTTCGGACCCAAGTAACAAGCCATAGCTGCAACAAAAACTTCTCCTATGTTTGATTGCCGAGAGATAACATTCCGCACAGTGCCATTATCAATTGATATAATACCTCGCGCGTTGGAATACAATTATATATCAACTTAGAACTGTAAAATAAGCTATTTGAAACCTAGTGTTAAGAACTGGTTTACGAGTACTAACTAAGTCCGTATGATTCGCCATCGATCTCCGTGTAGGTGAGAAATTCTCCAGCTAGCAACATATCGTCGAATTTATCCTTAGTGACGTGTTTGTAGTGTCCGGGGGTGTGATATGGAGCGGTCGTGTGTTGGGTAGCTAGTTCGATGTGGGCACTACACCCTGTTGCCAGTCGGCGCGCTAGTCTTCCTGAAAAATATTATCATTATCATCCCCTGTACCATGGTCTACAGTAGCTACGTAACAGCGTAGGTATGTGTGTGTTATTATACATTATAGAAGGTTATAAAAGGCACAGACAACAGTTTGTTTCATTCAAATCATTACTGGTCTTGAATTTCCAAAAACATTGATGTAGACATTGTGTTACCTCAGCTTACTTCAAATCAGTGACTGTTTGAGGCCAAGCGAGCAAAAGCTCTTCAAAAAATATTTCGAAATGGGTAAATGCGTCGTAAAAGTATATGACTCAATCACTCAAAAAATAACAAATCCAGCGATGTTACTTTCCACAGGTAATTTTATGTGTGCATATTAATGTAAATAAAGCAAAACTCAAAAAAAAATATATTAGTGTCATTCAGTATTTAGTGTTGCCCTTAAAAGCATTGGGATGGGTTTCCACAATAATGCGAAAATAACAATGCATAAAATGAATTATACAGTTTCATCTGTTAAAATAAAATATGAAGGGATTAGCTGTTATTGCATTTGTTTGATTTCTTTTTTATGTAGAATATTTTTGACGCTGAAAAATACCTTGCAAAAAACGAAATGTAGTATAAGTTTCTACTAAGTAATTCGAGAAAACCTTAATTTAGTCCAATAAGTGGAATTTGGTCTACACCTCCTTTGTAGGGAGACCCATGCCCAGCAGATGGATGTTATGAATTAACACGAATAAAAATATTTATCTGGTTACAAGATAGAGATTCCGGATATCTCGTACTAAAATGCTTTGCGTCAACTTTAATTGTGCGATCTGCCAGATTGTAGAATTTGCTAACAGTTTCTCTATTTCCAGATATCTGTAATGTTTGGTTTTTTCAAGTCCAAAATTGAATTGTTTTAAATTGGTTTCTTCTATGCAAGCGTACAAACATACTACAACTACATCGTAGCGTACTACGTCTTAGGCCACTTCGTCACTTTACATCGGGCGAGTTGCAGACAATCATAAACATAAAAAAAGTATAAAAATAAGTCTTTTTAATTTTATTTAGGGTAAAATTTTCTATGGTAGGCAACACCAACCCGCAGCGTATGTTCAACTGCGCATCACCAAAATGGTTACACTTTTTTCGACGCGCGGTAAGGAGGTTTTCTTCTCTATATATTAAACTCTTTATCCAAAAATATATAGATAGATAAATTGTTAAGTTATGTGAAATTTCATTTTCTTAGAATATATTCGTGGGGAGAATAAGTATCCTACTGAATTTTTGGAATAGATAGTTACTCTCTCGCACTCTTTCTGTCAGTTGCTATACTGCAGCTGACTTAACTACAATTTAAAACGATTTTACATCAAAGGAAAGGATTATGATCACATAACAAAAATTAGAGATGTCACATTGGTCCAACAGATTCCATTCTCGTTATCTGCCAATATAACTATACTTACCTACTATATTTAATTTTGGTTAACCCTTCACCCATTAAATTACGCATTTTTTCCCGCTCCAAATACTAGATAATTGGAATTGAAAGATACTTGGAAGTGGAACGATTGCGCACAAGTGTCTCATTATTAGCAAGAATAGAATAAAAAGACCGCTACTCGTATTGCTCTCTGTTGGTCCTATACGGCTAATGAGATAGCGTATTGACTATCCCGGTGCAGTTGCAAATGGAGCGAACCATGCACTTTGTTGCAGAAAATACAGCTAGGAAGGAAATTATAGCTAGGAAGCTATAGGATATAAAACAAAAAAACTAAAATTCTCATATTCAATTACATTCTGGTAGCAAGCAGCATGACAAATATTTTTACGTTATATAATATCTTTACGTTATAATCAAACACTGAATACAGTGCTAGTTCGTGCAACGATGCATTTTGGCGCAGTTTAAGTATTCGTATAAATGAGGAGTATGCTTTCGACTGACATACTTTTCGGTGCATACAAAATTCAGTGCTGACTGTCGTAAAAGCAAACACAAGTTAGCAAGCAAATAGCAGAGTTGTTGGTAGTAGGCGCACCTACTAAGGGCTTGTACACAACACTGCGATGCGACGTCGCATCGCAGTGTTGTGTACAAGCCTGAAATCTGCGAGCTCCCTCTACGCATCGCCAGAACTTGCGAATTGATTCGCATCGCGCATTCCTGCGATGTTGCGTCACACTCGTTGACGCCATTTTAGTTCGCTCAGGCATAGCGTGTGGGCAAGACGTGTACTTTAAAAATGACAGAATACGACGTTGATTTTTTAATATCACTGATTGAGGAGCGCCCTGTTCTTTGGGTTTTACTTAAAAGCTCTTCGAATGAAGATATGCTCATTCTAAAATACTCCAATAATGTTTTGTTCGTGGTTGTTTTCAAAGCTTTATATTTTAGAAGAAATTAGTTTCCATCGGGATTCATAATAGTAATAAATGGATGAACCCAAAATCTTCTTTGTTTCTTTTTCCTGTATCTCCTAACCAATAATAAAAGTGCACATTTCTTTTTACGATTAATGTCACGACCTAGTTTTCAATTCAAAATACGTTTAGTACGGTTAACGGTCGTCGAAGGAATGGTCACCCTGGGAGACGCCTTGCCGCACGAAATCGCATCGCAGCAATTCGTGTCGTAATTTTCTGCGTTGCGAATTCGCATCGCGTCGCATCGCAGTTTTGTGTACAAGCCCTAACCCTATAATTATAATCATTATCATATAAGCGTAACTATAATCATTATTGTAATATATATGAGTGTGGGGGTGTGTGTGGTGTGGGTGTGTAGGTGTGTAGGTGAGTGTGTGTGTGTGTGTAAGTGTGTGTGTGGGTGGGTGTTTTAGGGTGAGTGTGTGTGGGTGAGTGTGTGTGGGTGAGTGTGTGGGTGGGTGAGTGTATGGGTGGGTGAGTGTGTGGGTGGGTGAGTGTGTGTGTGGTTGAGTGAGTGTGGGGGTGTGTTTGGTGTGGGTGTGTAGATATGTAGGTGAGGGTGTGTGATTGTGGGTGAGTATATGTGGGTGGGTGAGTGTGTGGTTGAGTGTGAGTGTGTGTAGGTGTGTGGGTGTGTGTGTAGGTGTGTGTGTGGGTGAGTGTGTGGTTGAGTGTGTGTGGGTGTGTGTAGGTGTGTGTAGGTTTGTGTGGGTGAGTGTGTGTGGGTGTGTGTAGGTGTGTGTGTGTAGGTGTGTGTGTGTGTGGACGAGTGTGTGTGTTGGTAAGTGTGTATGTGTGTGTGGGAGTTTGTGTGTGGGTGAATGTGTATGTGAGTGTGGAAGTGTGTGTGTGTGTGTGGGTGGGTGTGGGTGGGTGTGGGTGGGTGAGTGTGTATCTGGGTGAATGTGGGTGGTTGAGTGTGTGTGTGGGTGAATGTGTGTGTGGGTGAGTGTGTGAGTTTGTGTGTGTGATAGGTGTGTGTGTGGGTGAATGTATGTGTGGTTGTGTGTGTGTGTTGGTGGTGAGGGTGTGTGTGTGTGTTGGTGGTGAGGGTGTGTGTGTGTGTTTGAGGGTGCGTCTGTTTGTGGCATCGTAGCTCCCAAATGAAAGGACTGATTTTCTTTTTTTGAAAGGTGTATGATATATGTATATTTTAGTAGCGATTTTTCTTAGCTATATTTGACGACAATCGGTCCAAGATAACCGACGCGACAAAATGGCGTACCTAGTACGGATTTTTTATACAGGTGCCTCAATATGGGTATCAAATGAAAGCTTGACTAGTAGCATACTGTAAATATTAATTATCTTTAGATAATTTCAATTCCAAGATAGCAGCTACATGAAATGCCGGGGTTTTCCAAAATGTTCAATTTTACTTGTTTCCAAAATTCCGGGTTTGTTTGATAACAAAAATTTTTCATGGAACTACTAAGGTGGTCGTCAAAGTAATATGAGCATAGTGACCATTTTCATCACTAACGCCTAACTGTAAACCTAATGAGCTTGTTTACCTTTCCCAACAGCTTCATATCCCACCAATACAATTATAGGCACCTCGGTGGTGTCGGCGGGAGGTATCCACGGCGATACTTTAGCTCTAGTTAGCTGTTCTACGTAGAGAAGCCGCAGCAGGCGCCGCGTTGCAAAGGTGTTAATGTCCGGTGTCATTTCCATTTTTGCTGTTCCCTGGAATTGATATTTTTTTACAGTTCAAATTAAGTACTGAACTTAACTATAAGTTTGGTTGGTTCGCAATTACTTCTCCAATAATGTAATGATGGTTAGCGTGTATCTTCAAAAAATAAGAACGAATTGCCACTTTATTGCTTATTAATGTACCTATATATATCCAAGCAGGTTGTATTAAAACATGCCTGAATATACGATGTAAGTCGAGCCTACGAGTGCAAAACAATATTGACCAATAAAGCAATTGGATAGGTAGGTAATCTATATCCTTAACGACGCTGTTAGCTGCGTGTAGTGCAGACAATTGGAGAAATGCCAAATCAATGTTTCGACACTTTCAGCTATTAGTAATTTATGATAACAAGTACATATCACAACTCTTTAAATAATAATATGTTGTTATACTTAGTTGCCTCTCATATTTAAAATCAACATTTATTTTTAAGTCCTACATGGTTACACCACTCATGCTGACTATAAATGTTATGAGTTTGAACTATAAAAATGCTGCGCAATACAAATCTTGTGGTGCCATAAATCAAAAGTAAAATAAGGGCTGAGGTAGCCTCTAATTATGCCTTAAAGGATAATTAAGAAAGTGATTTTCGCGGTAATGGAATTCAAGAAGAACAGTATCGTAGTAGTAAGGAGTATCTCCAGAGGAGGAGAATAATTACAGTAAAAAAAATTAAGATAACAACGAACGATGGCGACTAAAATATCAGTTCAGAGTGTCTAGGTAGAAATATGTTAATTAAAGGCGTTAATGTATACTATAAAAGACCAATAAGATTAAAGGGTATACTTACTCACTTTAAAAATAACTAGCACCCATATAATTCAGGCTTATTCCAGTTCCCTAATTAATTAATATAATTCGCATTAAGATAGATTTTGGGACAAACGTATCATATTAATTCTTCCAGAGAACTGACTCGCACTGCGCAAATCACGTAATAATTATTACTTACTGATTCTACGGGCGACAGCTCCTCAGCATCGAGACTCAGTAGTATTGGGAACGTAGTGATGACCACCGCTTTATATCCGAGACCTGAGCATATAGGATTGCCACGAAGATCGAGGACAATCAGACGGCGCATCTGACGCATATACACGGCTAGCTCCAGAAGCATGAATAAACGGTTGTTTCGGGCATGCAACTCGCGTAGCCTGTAATTGAATTCAGTTTTCAACTACCTATACTTACAATGGGTGACGTTAAAGGTTAGACGTTAATGGAAGATGTAATAACGATGGGATGAACAGATGATGTGACTTCATTCATTGAAATAAAACATGATGGTAAAATTCAACACAGATATCCCAAACAATTTTTAGAGATGTATTGGCAAAAGTTAGTAAATTCTATATAGCAAAATTAACGAGATTTTAGCAAGACTATTTTTTCCACACTAAAAACGAATCAGCAAGTATGAATTGTTTCACAAACACCTCCAGCTGTCAAGTCATATAAAACAAAACTAAAAACATACTCGACTACATAATTAGCACAAAAAGTAACTACACTACACTAAAATGAATTAATACGCGTTAATTTTCTTAATAAAATTACGACATCGCCACGTTTGCGGTTTTTTAACCGACTAAGTCCGTTAAATAACGCTGAGTCATCAAATACACCCACACAACAACAACGGTGACGCACACACAATACATGCCTCTGGGTGGGGGAAACACGTGACCGGCCGCTATATAAAGAGCTCGCAAAGGCGCAACAGCTCACTTTCGAGCGAGCGCTTGAAGAATGATGAGTCAACATCTCTTGAGGATCGAGGAAGTCGGATACTGAGAGAAAGAGAAATAATAAGGTGTGGCGGTGGTGAGGAGGAACCACACCATAAAAACAAAAATAATTTTCGATTTCTCACGCTGACATCAAGACGAGGCGGTAAAACACTAAATATCTTGTATATACCATCTTATAATAAAATTATATAAATCTGGGTTCAACTCAATTTTTCACGAATGCGTTACCTGGTGCATCTAGATAAACTCGGTCGCAATCGATTCGGATTAGCCTTTGACATGTGAATGTAGGTCGACAGCGCTGTTACATTTTTATAGCAAGTGCACACTGCACAGGCTAACATGTATATAAGTAGAAAGTCAGAGTCCCTGCAGCAAGACGCCCTGCACTGTGACTGAATAATTACTCACATGTATTTACTATACAGATATTATCAGTTAGGAACGCACTAAACCGAAAAGGGGGGTTACTATACTCATCGACAGGAACATACGTTCACTATGACACCAACACTGAATTTAAAGAAAATAAGTTGTTTCATACATTTTGATTCTGACTCTTTTCGGCTAAGTACACCACTAGGCGATAACACTGTATATGGAGGTGAATAATTGAGTAAACCTGAGCGTGGTTATCATAGCTAAGGGTTTAATTAAATTTAAAATTATTTTCACTTTATTAAACAATTTTGAATTACAACGGAGCTGTTAAAAACTAAAAAACTAAATTAACGAAAACTATGTATGTTCCGGCGGACTGTTGCGGTTCGACCACGTGGCTACACCGAGTTTTTTGTTAGAATACATTTGCAAATTTTTCAATAGTTCGAAAATCAGTAATTAAAGTCCATTAAAAAGTTATGAAGCACAATAGTGTCCCCAATATGTATATGATGTATATGATAGTATATTACGGACAACAACAATATCTAAGTATCTGTTGGAATACATTGGCTACATAGCGTGTGTACGACGGATTCAATACATTTTGAGCTTTGTATTTGAACATCAGCTTACCTGATGCAACCTGAGAACATTTTCATAGATGTCAGGTTGTTCTCATTCAAGTTGAGGTATTCGAGGTGCAATAACGTCCAGAGACCAGCGTTATGACCGAACTCAAAGCTTGAAATATTGTTGTATGACACATCAAGCCACAAAAGTCGGAGATGGTTTAGATTCTCTATTCGTTGGATGTGATTGAACGATAAGTCTAGACGTCGCAGGTACCTGAGTACGTAGATTAAAGCATATCAGCGGTATGACATAAAACAGTACAATAAGTATGAGAAAAAAATATATATTCTTAGTATCAAACTAATATTATAAATGCGAAATGTTTGTATGTGTGTGTTTGCTACTCCTTCACGCTCAGACGGAATGGGATGAAATTTGCCCAAGATAGCTTATGCACTGCATTAACCCATGGCTACATTAAATCCTGGAAAAGTGAAATGTTCCTATAAGATTATTCAATATTCACCGCGGGTAAAACCTCGGGACGCAGCTAGTGATGATATAAATATGATTTGTTTGATTGATTGAGCTTTACGAATATCTTAAGTGTTTGACCGAATAATTCGAAGGATAAATAGGTCAGCTTTAACAAATATGCTTTCGTATGTCCTTCGGGATGTCCGGCCGTTCTTCTGTAAAGTCTCACTTCTTTACCGATTCTCTTAAAGTTTTTGTAAGCAAGTTCATTAACAAGGTAAGTAAATTGTTTCACGATACAGGTCTTGGAAATTTTGTAAACGAATAATACTTCAGACTAGTTTAAAATGATGAGTTACTTGAGAATTGCAGAATTTTTGCTTTCAGTGATTACAGCTTTAAAATTTTTTTTATATCTAGTAACAGTTTTTAGATACGGCACGAACGTGGTAGTATTAAAAAAAAAAACTAGGTAAATGCTTATACAAAATAAGAACAAAAAACATCAATTATTATGAATTGAAAAATACACTTAAATTATCAAATTGAGCAAACATTTTATAGCTAAAGCAAACTATAGTATAAAATTTAGTAAAGAAAGAGTTTAAACATTATCTAAACATAAAATACTTTACCTTAAGCTCTCCAATCCACTAATTGCCTTGATGTTATTATGCGACAAATCCAGCACAGTTACGGACCAAAACATGCTTAGATCACGTATCCTCGTGACTGAATTGAATTTATAATGAACCTCAGTCAGAAACCATTGAGCTAAAAGTATATATACTCGTAGTACATATGTCATCTTCATCATTGGCTAAAAGCGAACTTCTCCCTACATAACAGAGACCCGTACCCAGGAGTAAGAAATGCGGATTGAGTTGTTATATAGTAACAACTCAATCCGCATATCAAGTCAAGTTGAACGCCTAGATATATCTAGGCGTTCAACTTGACTTGTTCACTTAAACAAACTTTAACAGTATAGTAAAAGTATTGTTTTTTTTTCGTTATTTAACTAAATCTCTTTTAAAAACAAAGTGATTACCTACTTTTATTATGGCAAGCGCCAATACTACTATGTCATTTAGATAAATTTTATGAGACCACTCTAGAAGTATACCCTTCCAAACAAAAGAGATTTTTTCAAATAGGTCCGAAAAAAAGCCGTCTCCGAAAAATCAGCTAACAAACAGAAAAAAAAACATCGCCGAAAGGAGTACTTCCTCTTTTTTGAAAGTCAATAGGAAAAGTGACACAAATAAATACTAGTATATAATAAATTATGCAGTTGGGGGTTGTGGTATTCTAAGTTTATCACCCAATGATAACCCTTGAAACAAGGTGTGTTCATAAGATGTGAGCTCACTATAAATATATAAAGATAGTAAAATATTTACGAGTGTCGTATTCCAATACAGTACAAAGCCTGTTGAACGAAACCGATAGATATTGCAAATAAAGTAGGTACGCGAGCACAGACAATTCCGACAGCAAATTGGACGACAAGTCCAAATATACCAGGTACTTGTAGTGCTGCAGAATCTTGATATCCATCAACATCTGTGAAGGAAACGAAGGAAAATAAACAAAGGAAAACGGAAACAAGGAAAGAAAAGTCTTGAGATAGGAAGCGGAAGCAGGTGTTTGGAACATCTAAAACTAAGGCTGTATCTCCTACGACAATATCAAACTAAATGGGCTGACTAAAACCTGTACGAAACCTTCTTGTTTCTTGGCAACGCTTTATTTTAATATCAATTAGTGTTGCTAATATTTCCCAGCTCAAATATTATAAAATTTGTTTCCATAGCATTTTAACAATAAATAAATTATTGATACTATTTTAAAGAGTATTTAACAGCAAGTTCGTAGTTAACGTAGCTCCGTCTATTTTATATAGCATTTTATGCAAATAATCTTGGTATCTGTTACAACACTGATAGAATTGAATATTTATGACATGAAAAACAGCGAGCCGTGTAATGAACTGAGGTAACAAAGCATGAAATACTTGTCAAAGGACGATAAGCAATCAGATACGCATTATATTTATAGGATATTGGTGGGAAAAAGGGTTGCTTACAAAGCTGACCGTCTCTAGACATAATTTACGAATCTTATGGATCAGGTTTAAGAATATTTATTTCTCATAAGATTACATAAAATCACTTACATGAGAAAAGTTTTAGCTTCTATATTAAATCTATATAATCGTACTTTAGTAAATTTATAAACAAAAACACAGGTTGATAGCGTAAAGATACAGTTCCAAATTAATTAGCGATAGGTATATACAAATAGTTAATTACTTGTCTAATCTCTTGCTCTGTACTAGCGGGTAAGTAGGTTTTGTCAATCAAAATAATCAAATCAAGCGGGTGGTCACTGAGCGAGCGCCGAGCGCCCAGCGCCCGCGCCGACCTGCACCGAGCTGCGTGCCTACTTGCACTAGTCGAGCGCGCGTCAAACATCACTAAGACGCAACTGGATGTGGCGTAATAAGTGATATTCATGTTTTTACAGAGTTGTAAAAAAAACCTTGGGAAACTTTAAATGTAGACATGTTGTGAACTATATTAATCAAATATGCGAATAGTTTAGTAATGGTATAGGTATTATAATATCTTTATTGTTTTTGTAAGAATATAATATTTAAGTAGTTTTTTGAAAGTGGGCATTGATTTTGTTTCTTTTAAATCTCGTGATAAGCGATTATATAACTGAGCCCCTTCGAACATAATGCTTTTAAGAGCACTGGTCCGTGGAAATAATAGATGAATATCATTCACCCGTCTAATTATCATTTTATGCGTTTTCTTAGCTTTGCTAAAAGCAGTATTTGTATGTAGTATTTTTCTTATAAGTACACATGTATTGTAAATATACAATTGACTGACATTCATGAGTTTTAGTTCCTTATAAAGTGTGTCTGTAGGAGAAAGATAATCTTAATTAAACAGGACTTTTAATAGCTTATTTTGAGCAGTTTGCAATATTTTGATATTTGTCTTGGCAGCACTTCCTCAGATTTCTATTAAATAGTCAATACGCGGTTTAGATATCGAATTGTAGATCGTATCTTATGTGACGAGGGAAACAACGAACACTACCTTTTAAAGCTCCAGTGACTGATGCAATCTTAGTTTTAGTTTTATATATATGAGGAACCCACGTCAGTTTGCTATCTAATGCTAGGCCTAAGTACTTATCCTGGTCTATTCTGTTAATGATCTGTAGATTTATCTGTAGTGGGGGATAATCACCAATTGGTTTTTTCTTAGCAGCAAATATAATGTAGTTAGGTTTTGAAGTGTTTATAGTGAGGAGATTAGATTGAAACTAGTCATTCAATAAAGATAGATCGGACTGAGCTTCAAATACTGGATAGGACTTTGATACATAAAAAAAGACAACGGAATAAATAAAGTAAAAATGTTGTTTTCAAGAATTGAATTCGTTATAGGTTGCGTCTGAAAAATTTACACTTACAATTAATAAATAAAAATAAGGTGGATTTTAGCAGATTATTACACAATTGGCTTTTCAAAGGTAACCCTAAAAATACTCTAAATTTAATGACACTACATGTCATTAAATGTAGAGTATTTTTATTCTAAATCTGTAAAAAATTATATTTCATATGGCGTAGATAATCGGTACGGATTACCTTTGACGAAAGATCGAGTTTGATGAGTACATAGTCTCCTAATATTGGGGTCCTTTTCAGATATGATAAGCACGTCGTAACCATGTCTCGGGTAAGTACGCCCTCTAATAATTCTGGCATATCTTCCTTTTCACGAATTCTTACAATGGGTGAAAAAACATCCGAATAGAGCTCAGGAAAGTTGTAGAAACACCCCCAATGCTGGTCTTCGTTGAGGAGTGACGTCACGTTAATCGGAAACTGAAATAGACGAGGTGTTACACTTGTCGATTGAAAACGATCGGCTAGATTATTCGTGGAAATGCAGAAAATCGTATTGGAGTAAAAGTGTTGCAGTCTTATTATTTATAAAAAGATTATAATACTAGTTTAATTTATCTTGAAAAATAAGTTAGCTAGATAAGTAAGTGTGAATTGAAACCACAACGAGCTTGAAAACTCACCGGTTGTTGAGATACGACACTAATATCTGAAAACGGTTTTGAGTACGTTTTCCAAACATATATTATGATTCCAAATCTTGAAATGAGAATTCTATTTGCGATGTGAGAGTTACCAGATTTCTGCGTACGAGTACTTACATAAAATGAAACAAGATCATGTCCCTCGTGCTTGCTATTTTTAAAGAGATAAATAAAAATAGCCTCTGGGAAATACTTTCGGTCCCGCCGAGCACGAGTGATGAAATGTGACCCTACTCAAAGGACGCTTCAAATTGAGCTTCCAGACCGTCCCTTAGCGACTGCTACTTTTACTTCCAACATAACGCTAAAGATGTTAACCGTTCTGTTCTGTACCAAATTTACTCACAGGAAAACCAAAGCAGGTTTCAGAAAGAAAAGTATTTCAATCAAAGCAATTCCAACTTTACGTAATGATATTTGTAACCAAATTTTACAACAATTTTGGTCGTATATTCTTACGGGAATTAATAACCGTCACATTGCCTATATCTCCCAAAGATCCTTAAAATAATACGATTAAGAATTAGGTACACGAATGTAATTTTTTAGCTTGTTCATAAACGAGTTCAGATGTTTCGGGCACACTATATTTTTGCTGGCATCTATATGAAAGGAAAGAATTGTCCTTGAGTAGGTAATAAGATATTCATACATACAAATTTATCGCAGTGGTTGTGAGCGTAGGTACCTACGCGTATTCGGTTAAGTGGAAAACGGACTCACTTGTTCAGCAAATAAATCTTCGATACTTCTGCGGTGAAGTAAAGGCGGATGAAATTTTTCTATCGACAATTTCGAACTCAGGCCGATGCTCCGCCGTCTGATGGTTTGAGCTGAAAATATGAGTAGTGAAAATCCATTTCAATCCGTTTTGGAAGATGCCTACGTTTGTGGGATAGTAATATTTTGCATAAGATCTCTTTGCCTCTCTGCTTTTGTTACGACTTGTTCCGCACATATGAAATTCAGGCCATTGAGTATAAGTATATACATTTACATAGTTATTAGTTAGTAAAGAATTAAATATCTTTTTAAATTTAATTTAAAAACATAACGCGATGAGAAAATATATAAAAGCTGATGTTAATACTATATTTGAACTGAATTTTTAATACCCAATTTAAATAACCTACACAACCAATTATTTTTTTTTACACAAAACATATTTTGCTATATGTGATCAGATGATACTTTCGATAAGCTGTCTAAACGCACATGATAGGTATATATAGACATACACATAGAAACAGGCATGTTGTTGAGTTTGGAGCGTTTTTGGTTTTTCTAAAATAACCAACCATAATTAGTAAACTAAATACAAATATGGATGCGAAGTCAGCAATCAACTAACCCGAAGTGAGAATGTCGAACGGCTGTGTAGAAAGGTAATTGACCTTAGAGACTTCGGCCCAAACTCTCAACAGGCTGCCGACTCGCAGTCCGCTGATCCGAGTCAGTCCCGACTGCTCAGACTTGTTCCTGATAAAAACATTATTAAAGACTGTGACATTCACTCGATAGACCGACGACCAAATCAGTTTGCTGTGAGCGGTTCCTTGAACGAGTGCAGAGATGACGAAAAAAATTTGACTCATCGTAGTGCGCGTCATATGGCCTACAAACTATACAATATGATGATCACGACCGCTCTGTCAAGAACGCAGCGAATAGCGACTAACAAGAACAAACATTAGGTGGTATTTTGAAACATCGTAGTGCGCGTCATATGGCCTACAAACTATACAATATGATGATCACGACCGCTCTGTCAAGAACGCAGCGAATAGCGACTAACAAGAACAAACACTAGGTGGTATTTTGAAACATCGTAGTGCGCGTCATATGGCCTACAAACTATACAATATGATGATCACGACCGCTCTGTCAAGAACGCAGCGAATAGCGACTAACAAGAACAAACACTAGGTGGTGTTTCTGTACGGAGCAACAAATTCCTTTTTTTTTCAAATTTTTATAAGTCATATGGTATTAGTTGCTGCCTGTAGTCATCAATCTCTTAAAATCGATCTTTATTGTTTACCAGAATCCAACAAATCATAGATCATTAAAATAGTTCCAAACGTTCTTGGGTTGCAAATGGTGTAACTAACCTAACTTTCTTTTAAAAATTAATAATATTCAGTTCATCTATGTAGGCTCATCTTCAATCTATCTATATCTATAATCTATCTTCAATCTATCCGCGCATCGTCATATGCGATTAGATCTTAGGAGCATAATGGTCTACACGAACAGTTTATTATAAACTAAATGAATTTCTTGTAGCAAATTTTTATTGCTTAGTCTTATCGTGTACCTACTATCTGCTCCTTGCGGTGTTACTAGCGTTAATACAGGAAAAAAAGTGACCAATGTGTTAATCCAGGGTCTATATGTTAAGTATCCCAGTATAATTTTAATGTATAAGTTTATAAGTATATTACTTAAACCATTTGTTTATTACTAAATTTAGGATCCCAGTATAACTTTATTGTATTTATTGTATCCAGGTGTATTCATAATATTTAAGTATAAATTAAGTTGTCTACAGATAGCCACATGTTTACAGGGTCGTTGTGTTAGTTTTAAGCGTAACATTGTGTTGACCTAGACTAAGATTTGGATGCAAGAAATAACAAAATCACTAAGCTATCTCCGTACCAAATATCATTCAAATGAGTTTAGCACTTTTTGCGTGAAAGTGCAACAAATATACATCTACTTTTACAAACTTTCGCGTTTCTACAATGATATAAGATTAGTAGGAAGTAGGATTGACTGGGCATCCAAGTAAGTCACGATACAGGCAAGTTAAAGATGTGCTTTAAAACTGACCGTGTGTGATGGTTTGTAGACTTTTGTTCGTCTTCGGTTTTCAAATATTGACTTGATGGTTCTTTGAGGGTGAGAGTGTGCCCTTTACTAGTATTAGTCTCTTCTTCTGCGGGTTCGCTCATCATATTTATAACATAAATAATTATTATGAAGATACGTAAGTTTGTGTAGATTATTTTATTTGTTATTTGAATCTTGACGTTTTGATGACATGTGTAAAATGTTGTAAAATGTCTATATTATCAAATTATTTATTAGAAAGCAGTTTTTAACAGGAAATTTGCAGACAGCACATATAATTTTTTTGTGGGAGATCCGTGTCATTAACTCAGGCTATGGGGTGTTATTTTATGAAAAATAATTTTCTGATATTTCTTTCTGAACTAAATGTAGTTTGCATCTAGATTTGTCCATGTTGTTTATTTTGAGTTGATAAAAATAAGTTACAAGGAATTGGTTCCAAAAGTTTCTTTGCGGCAAGAAGATATAGAAAAATCGGTAAACGTGATATTTACAAGTAAGATATTTACCACCCCTCTACGTCGCAAAGTACAGAAAATGTAAATAAATCCTAAGCCGAGCCAAAGTGTACGAGAAATTCGCAATAAAGTAATGGAGGAAAAGTTATTTCACGGAAGATGAAAGATTTTCTGTAAAGACATCTTAATCTAATCAGTACCAACAGAATCAGGATGCCGAGAGTTTCAGGTAGAAACCTTTATAGACTTACGAGTAATTTGTAAAACATGTTTATATTACTGTCGAAAAAAACATGCGTGTTGTTAACGCAAAGTTATCGCTTATATATTATTGTTTGTGAAAACGGGTCCAGTGATTAAGATTTCACTTATTTGAACCTAATACCACTAAATGTGACGGCCTAGCTATGAAATTTAAATAAACAGAAGAATAGTCACTAAAAATTGTAATACAAATCAAAAGTGCGCCACATTATTTATTTATCTAATTATAAAGCAAAAAGAAAGGTACTTTTGTTACAAGTATACATGCTCATGCTCATCTATTCAATCATTTTTATTTCAACGTGGAGTATTTTTACCCCAAAGCTGCGGAATGACGCCGACGACGTTTGATGTGGGACTCGGGAGTTCCTGCAACCACATTCAGACTCGAAATACTTTTTGTAAGCTAAAATGTGGAAACGTAAACCGGAGAAAACACTCAGATGTCACGAAAGTGGCCTCTCAGACCGCTAAAGGCAGGAGGTAACGAACTCAAGCTTTTGTTTCACTATCCTTTGACTGCACAAAAAGCTTTCACGATTTTGAAGATGCATGGAAATATTTCTGTTGTTAAATACTTCTGGCTCCTAAATTTATTATAATACGATTTTTATAGAGATAACAGTGATAGTGGTAGCCTAGTCTATACATCCATATACCGAGCCCAGGTATTTATATGAAATTCTGAGGGATTTCGATTAATTATCACTTGCTTCTACGGAAAAGAAAAATATCGTAAAGTTTCTAACTTAATAGTTTAAACTTATCGTTTAATTTTTTCGTTTGCTTGGTAAATTTTTTTTTATAGTATTCGAAGTCAGGTGAAGTCTTAAACCACCAATTTGTCTAACTCTTCCATTTGAAAAGCCTCATTCGAGTAATGTGACGTTCTCGGATACGTTAACAAAATACCTGGTATCTAAATAATTATATTTAGGTACTAGTTGTTTTTGTTTTTATTACATTCATCTAAAGTGCAACTGCCTTACATTTTTTCTTTCATTTGTCAGTTTGTATATTTCCATGGGCAAATTCGTAACTTCATCATTTACCGGCTGATATTAATATTATTTAGCAAGCACATGCAGAACCTAACTTTTAAAAAGAGATATAAATATGAAAAAAATGGTATAAGTATTGCCTTTTTTAAAAACGATATTTTGGAGACGTAGAGAGTAGAATAGAGCAGACTCTAGAGTATACCAGTACCGCCTACGATATTACGTAGACGTGTCTACGGATGCAGACAAGTTTCGTAGCAAGCTACGAGAGCTCTTCGAGCTTAGTTTACGAAGCGCCTACGACGTTGTTTCGCTACCCAATTCAGTTCTGAAAGTGTGAAAATAAAATACTACAGGTGCGTTAGCTTCAGAGGTTTTACAATACGGCAGTAGAAGCAGCTTGTAACTTATGAAGCTTTAAGATTGGTTTGAGGATTACCTGCTAAGCTTACGTTAACGTATTTTATTTAGAAAATACACTGCGTGTTTACGGACTGCATGCAGTTTGGTTAAACGTATAGTGGACTCGTGCACTAAGGATGCATCTTGATACGGAACCCTAATAACTACCACTAATTTTTTTACTTCATAATTATGTTTATAGAGTCTATAATAACATGTGAGAGGCAACTTATTAAGCTAATTAAGCTACCACTGGAATTTAATCGTCGGTAGTTTCGTTGAAAATATGTGAATGATTTTATAATCTGTTTGTTCAGAAGGTCCAGTTGTATAATTATACAATTTAATTATTAACAATGTTAATTTGATAAAAAATGTATTTGTAGTTTTTACTTGGTTACTTACGATTATGGCTACTTTGTAATATTTGAAACAGATTTATATCACATAAGTTTTAATAGTGAAGTATTTATAAGACTATTTTATCAATGTACAATAAGTCTAGATAAATATCAAAGTGCGAACACGGTGCTCTATTCAAAATGCAAGTTTATTGTTAGCAGAGACAATTGAATTTTCAAAGTTTTACAAATTCGAGTAAAAATAATTATGGAGAACCTTCAAAGAACAACAAAGTGTCATAATTCAAAATTATAAATTGAAATACTGTGAAGAGAATGCGGGAAGAAATGTTTGCGGTGAACACAAAAGGCGTAAAGTGGTCTTACCCGCTTGCTCAAAAAGAGGGTTATTTTCTTCGAGTCAACGATATCTGATAATATAATACAGTTTATGTTGTACTCATACCGATAGAAGTATGCGGTATTTTTTTTTTATAAATGTTTTTATAACTTAACTATAAAAAATATTTTGTGTAAAAAATTATAATTCATTCAACATACCTACATCTAAGACAAATCAAATACTTATTACATATCTCATAGATTCTGTATAAATAATGTATTTCTCTTATATGTATGCAACTGGAAGAAATCGCTTTTAGCTATAAGGCCGCCACTTGTGACACTAGATGTAAGGTTTTTCCTGTATATTTGATGTTTGTGTGTCTGCAATAAAGAGTTTTCTATTGTATTTAATGTTTTATGTGACATTAAATACAATAGAAAATTCTCACTTCTAGTGCAACAAGCAGGAGACAAATATTGCAAAAGACTAGTTGATAAAGACTGCAAATAATATTTTCAATTATGATTTATTACTTTAAGATAAGTGATTACTTAGCGATAAGACCGTCTGTTGCGATGTGCCTGTTTTAATTGTATTTATATCTTTAATGTTGACCTTTATGGTGGCAATAAAAAAATCTTGTATTATATTTTTCTAAACATCAAATGATAAATTTTATGTCATTTGGCATTTATGTTAAAACTAAAAACTATTTCAACAATAATTATTCTATACTGTACAGTATGTACTAAACTCTCAGGATTCTATAATTATTATTATAATTATAGAATCCTGAGAGTTTAGTACAGTTTCAGTTTGCGGGTGACTCTAGTTAATAGTTAAATGTTAAACGAGCAGGGTTTGCCGCGCTTACTGATTCGACTTATTGTACTAGAAACTTAACACTTTAAATAGACACTTATTACACGCGCTTAGTGCAAATTAAATTAACTACATTTACAGCTTGGCAGGATCAACGAAATTTACACTCTAATCGACTTTCTGTTAAAATTATTACAGAGTCATTCGGTTTATTTACCGTTCTGTAATATTATCTATTGAACGATCTATTTTGCGTCAGTAGTTTAAAATAATCTTAATAACCATAAATCAAGATTGTAAATAGTTTTTTAATGACCTAATCTCCTCCATATTACTTCCTTCAGAGATTTTACTAAAACCATTCAATAAAGGAAAAAAATACTGGAAATCTTTCATTGTCTCCATGTTATTATCACTGTATAAAACCGCATTACGTCACCATAAATATAGGTACAATTTTGCCACTATAATTGAAAGTACGCCATAAATTGGAGATTAAATTTGTTAATTTGTAGGCGTTGGGTTGTGCATACGAAGTCAAAGTTGGAATTAGTATTCGTAAGTGTATTTAGCTCGTAAACAAGTGCAACTATAAAGTGTCGTGGCTCGCTCTTCGCCACTGTGAGCCGATATTACTTACTGTGCAATTAAGCTGCCGTTGCAATTTAGTTCACTTTATGGCAGAAAATAAATTGAACTTTAGAAACATGACATGACATTTTTGCAGAACACAAAACTTTTAATAAATCCTGTAGAGCATATTTCAGTCTTGATTTTATTTATATAAATGATACTTTAAAAGAAGTTTACAATTCGACATAATATTTAATAAATATACATGCTCGTCATTAGTTGATTTTAGAAAAGTTGAAAAGCATGAAAAATTAAAGCTGTCTCACATCCCTCAACACAAAATGTTTGTGCGACGACTTTACAAGTTTCGAAGCTACTGTAACGCCACACGAAACTCCTCAAGTGAGCCTAAATCCAGTTATTCACGTCTCGACAGAGATAGAGTTTCTATATAATATGTACCTATTATATAGAGACTAATTTACCACTTATAAGTTTCTGAAGATGATAATGTATCAAAAGTTTAAACTATTAAGGGGTCTTTCGTAATCGGAATAGAAACCCGTTTCATTACAGACTTATATTTTGGAGCAAACAATAAAAACACGTCAGTATTTTTATGACTTTAGGTGTGTATTGGAGACAGTTACATATTTTTGTTAATTGTTAGATTAACATTATCTCGAAGTGTATTTTGTCATGCTTTCCTTTATAAATACCACCAACTACCAGAATTAAGAATTTTAATAGGTTTACAGGCAACTTAATTCGTTTAATATTCTTAACTGAATTACGTCTGTAAACTAAAATAAGTATCGCGGTAAACGTACATCGTAGTTCTCACCGATTCGTTAGATTAATTAGTGGTTAGACTAGCATTTTGCTGTTATCACTGTTTTTATTACGTACTCTAACTACTACTATTAGGATTACTACAACAATTGGAATGATAAATACTCCAGTTAACTCAACCATGCATTACCCTCTAACGACACCTTGGCCCTGTTTCTCGACGTGTTGATCTAAGATACTGGTTTTGTACAATGAATACAAAGTCTTAGATTCCAATTGGCTTCAAACAAGCACGAAAAGATATTCATTTAGTTATTTATTTTTTTGTTTATTAGCGCCGCCTTAAGTATATTAGTCAGTCGGTTGCATTGCGAACAGTTAGCTTTACCTTAAGCCGCAGTTGACTCGCACACATTAAAGGCCACTAATTAGGAGGGTTGGCAGTTAAATCTTGAGACTTGCCGTTGACTCAGATTTGCCGTTTCAAAAGCGTCAAGTAAGGTTCGTAATGACGGTCACTCTGAGGACTTGCAGGTAAAACAGCTTTCAGTTCAGCCTTTGAATTTGAACGGTTAAGTTTTCAAGTGACGTTACAGTTTTAATTAAATTTAATGATCACAGGTGGATATGACCTGTAGCTTGCACACATGTCTTATCTGTCAATATATGTTTCAGCTGTCCGAAATGTTGGATATTTTTGATTTTTATATTCTATAATTTTACTTATAGTTATCGTTTACAATATACTTATTTAACGCTACAATTATTGGTTTGTCTGTCTTGCTGTTTTTCTATGCTTTATTTTTTTTGTGTTAAAGCTAATCTAATCCTTATAAATCGTTTCTATACCATTATAAAGTATTAATTTGAATAGGAGAAGGAAATATTCTCAACCTATTTCCAGACTTAGAAATGTTGTTGAAATTAAAGCACTAACGATATTTTCTTAAACAATCGTATATAACATTTATTACATTATAAAATATCGGTTTAGCTCACAGGTCGTCTTGTCATCATAATACATCCATTACGGCCGCCGTGGTCTAGGGGCTAGCATGCTTGCTTTGAGTTCCGACTGTCCCGGATTTAATTCCCGGTCAAGACAAGTGTTCGAATGATGAGTTTGAACATATGTCTTCGGGTCTGGATAACTTGTTGCGCGTGTTTGTAAATATTACATAACAACCCCGATACATGAGAAATCCTAGTGTTGAGCTATGAGTGTGAAACGTTTATTTATTTATTTCATAACATCCTTCAAATATTATAAACGCGAAAGTTTGTAAAAATGTATAGAAATATGTTTGTTGCTCTTTTACGCAAAAACTGCTAAGCTGATTCGGACAAGATATCTTAGACCCTGAATTAACATAACTTTACTTTTTATCCTGTATTACCGCGGGTAAGTTACTCCAAATCAAAATCAAAAGTGCCGTGACCAGGATGCTATTTGCATTGCTAATTATATACAAAAGCTAATATGAGTTTTTATAGTAACACTTCAATGTGTGAGTTATCACGATATATTTGAGTTTCTCTGTTGGAGCTAAGGTTTGAGTTGATAACTTGCCGATAAGCGTTCTCACGTAGAGACGGGTCGGCAAGTTTAATCGATATTTGCACATTACACACTCTCATTTACTTTACGCACCCCCCACGTATATTTAGCTTTAATGTGATATATTCAGTGATAAGGCATCCTGTTCATTTTAGTATTGGGAATGTTTGGTTACTACCTATGTGGAGATATTTGTTTTCAATTAACACGACATTGACAATGTAATACGTTTACTAAACTACGAATACAGCAGAAAATGAATAGCTTTGTAATTTTAGTTTCCTAGTAACGTATCATTTTGTAAAAGATAAAATTACCTATCTAAATAATAAACTCTTACCACTGACTAGAAAGTGGTAGTTCTGCGAACAGTAGATATTTTAGAAACAATTTTGTTCAAAGTCAATGTCCTCCTGTAAATAAAGCGTAAGTAAAGTTAGTTAAATAATTATTATAAAATGGTATTTACACAGGTACAAAATGTTCGTGAATTTTAACTTATATATATACTTATATATAAAGAAACCTATATACTTACTAATACTATCACTGCTATCCAATACAATGCGATGCAATACGGCATAAACATTTTAAAATAATGCCCAAACATTTTTTCTTATGGATAATAAAAAATCAAATTTTACCAGGCATGCAAGCTTGTTTTGCTTACTCAGTCACGAGCTTCATATCAAAATCAAGCTTAAGAATTAAACATTTAGTTTTATCCAAAGACATTGTTATTTATTCTAAAATATCCTATCATTGAGAAAGCTGTGACGATGAAAATTCGTATCGTAAACAGTTTTCTTGAAAAGGTTTTTGTGCAGATAATATTGAATGTCCATTAATCAAAGTTTAGCGGCGACAGGAGCGGCCGTGCCGCGAGCGGCATTGTCCAGAGTTCAATTGGGATGCAGCATTATTATTTACGAGGCCAATACACCGGGGTAAAACAGATTTCAAACTTCATGATGGGTCTGGTTAGTCTGTATTTTTAAAATAAAGAAGTTTTTACTCGTATTATTGGTATGGTAATATTGGTAATCATTACAAGTATACTTGCGTTTGACCGCAACTTTCCCGATGTAAAGCATCATAAAATGGGACATATATTTGGATACCGGTCAACTCAAAACTTGAAAATATGTGGGAATTTGGCATAGTAACAGTTCCACGTTTCTAAAATATCTGTAATTTAGATTATACAAGTAAATAGAAGATTTTCATACTGCAGCTTTGTACAAGTATGTTCCCCGATAGCTCAGTGACGCCTGAACCAACTTGAAAATACCTACTTTTTAGCCGACTTCGAAAGAAGGAAGGTTATGTTTTGTGTATATATGTATGTATGCATGTTTGTTACTTACTGTATGAAGTGAGACTTGGCCTCCAAAACAAGAGAACGCCATTGGATCCGATCCTAGGCAGCTTCCCGCCACTCGGCAATATGCAGATTGCTTAGATCTGATGTATGTACGTATGTATATTTCTTCGGCATACCCTAGAGCTTAAACGGCTTGTCGTATTTTTATGTAAGTGGTGTCAATAGATTCGTTAGTCGTGAGACGGACATTAGGTACATCAAAAGAATTAAAGATTTAGCAGTGCCGGTTTTTTAAAGTCGCTTTGCAAAAACAAAAAAACTAGGTTTTCAGTAGGTCTCATAGGATTTCAACTGGAATCGTTTCAGTACTTAAATCAAAACATAAGTAACTGAAAAGTCTAAATTTTTTAACATAAGCTTGATATGTATGACACGGAACGTGATTTCCTCCCTCTTTATAACGCCGAGTTAACTTGAAACTGCACACTTATCAAGCACCGATGACAATGCAATAAATTAATTAGTTTGTCCCATTAAAGAAGTATGTTTTTTAGTATTTTAAAACTTACTTAAAATATTTAAATGGGTAGTAGTACTTAAATACTTTAGTTTTCAAATACTAAAAAATGCTTCTTAAACCGGAAAAACTTCAACTTGTATCGTTTGTTTTTCACTATACAAGATACACTTAATACAAAAGATCTAGCTTTGCTGCTGGTTTATTTAATACTGGATGCGGTTAACCGATGTTGAGCAAAGCAAGGGTCGTCTGTGATTAATGACGTCACAGCTAACGCCTCCCCGCCCGGTGTAAAGTTGACGCGGACTCACAGTGTGATTGCACAGAACGATCGATTATCTACTTAGTTTGACCCTTTAGAACCTTTAAGTGTTTGTACAAGATTGGACAAATAATGTAAGTAGTAGTTCTGCTAATTATTGATAAAACGACTACAATAAATTTGCGAATAAAAAAGGGAAACTTATCTGCGATGATTACTGATACACCTCATATGTTAAAATATACAGAAAGTAGTTAAGGAGTACCATTTGAAGATATGAATATATATAAACACATACAATGTATAGACGAAACTGATCTATATTATACACGTAAGTGACAGGCGCCCAAAATGATTAATTTTTGCGTATTATTTTAAAATAATAACTACTACTACTAACTACCTAGAATAATAACTAGAATCGATCACCAATTTTGCAGGAATAACACTCCTATTGGATTATCCAAGTGAGAAGTTGTTTACCTTAGCTTCTATTTACAGACATAAGTTAAGCAGGACCTACTTTCTTACACATTCGAGGGATTTCCTTCGGGGAGTCAAAAGTTGTAGATTGAAAGACGTGAGACGTCGTCTCGTATGTCACATGTTGTTTGTGGAAAAATATTTATTTTCCACTTTCCAGCATTCTTTTATAGTGTTTGGTATCACCTACTTATAGCGGGGAAATAAGGATGTTGTCGAATTTCATTCAATTTCCGAGCAACTTTTGTGTGTTCAGAACGAATTGGGGTATTAATTTCCTGGAAACGAGGTAGGAAATGCAATCACGATATGATAACGGCGCATCACTTATAATATGTAGGTACTAATAACAAGTAAACAAATTCAATTGCCTGTTCCCTTGAAAACTTAAACATTAGTTTAATTATCTTCGACGTTATGTGAAGAGCATCAATGCCAATATCAGTGAGTTTGAGCGTAAAGTACCTCTTACAAAATAATATATTCCTCATTTTATCAAAGTCTTTCAATATGTTGGGAAAATTATGTTTAGTGGATCCCGTAGCTATAACAAAAATCAGCCCTTGCAGGATTTATCGGGCGATCGCGTATCAGCCTCATCATGATTTATTGTGGTCCGGGTCACCCTCCCTTATTAATTGGTACACAAACAGGAGGGCGCTTATTTGTCATAACATTTTGTAATGGGCAACGGCCGTCTAGAAGCTCAGCACGCAGCGCACGTAAATTTAATATTATCGTCTGGCCACTGATAATGATTATGTATGACTTTTTCAGGGACAATCTGTACCCAACACCAATGAAGCATATTGCTCGATGATGTTTCCACGCTGATTTCGGCTTCCTTCTTCGCCTTCCACGGCGACCTTCTTTTGTTATTTTTCTCTTAATAATGAGTCTTCACATGACTTATATACCCAATATTTGTGGTAAATGTTCGTAAACATATGCAACATGTGAGGACGCCATCGATATGATTATAAACTATGTTGGAAGGCGGTTTGTTCTTTGGTGCTCTGTCTTTAATTCTAGATCGCGCCTTCTCTTATTGAAATTGAATTTGACCTTACTCATCAAGTAATTTCTGTATTTTATTAGTCGCTGACGACAGACGTTTTTCTAATGTTTAAATTATATGCTTTGGTTCTGTATATGAATCATCTAAACTTGAAGATCGGATGCTTCTAGTAGACTCCAATATTGAAGAATTCGTCATGTTTCCAACGGAGCTGGCTCTCGGTCTTTGTCGAGGTTTAAAATTTATGTTATTAGCTATCATGAACTCTATGGTTTTGTCTTCCGTCCTTAATTTATGAATTCAAAATAAACAATAATGATTCAAAAATAAAAAAATTCGGTGCAAAATTAAAACTTCGATGTGGGATCCGAAATACATAAATTTATCAGTCTATCCTACTTTCCACTGCACCATTCATTCGCGTGGTAACGCAGTCGGAATAGTCTGTAGTACTCTACGAGGTGGTTTTTGGTTAATCCGGTAATATTGTGAATCAACGTAAGCGTACGCCACTAGTTCACTGCCGTTTTTTATTTTTCAATTGAGGGTTATCTAACTTTTATTCTATTTCACGTTAAAAATTACATCAGATTTTGATTATTTAGCACTTCATTCTCTAATAAAGTTTCTGATTATAGGTCAATAATACACGGAATGTATAAGGTTTAATGTTTTTTTTTCATTGTTTTCATTCATATTTGTTTGTTTCAAGCCAGGATAATATATAAATAACACTTGTTTAATATAAATTATAGAACAAATTACACGTTTTACTCAAATAATTAGGTAAATGTTTTTTTACTATTTTTAGAAAATTAGAAACACTGAGACATTACAATCGCGATGGCAGCGCCGCCATCTATCTTCTTTGAAGAGTTAAACCTTGTAATAAATTCTTTTACTAAGATTTTTATCAGAGATGCATAATGTCACAAAAGACTAATAAAGTATGCCTAATATGCAGAACCATAATCATTGTTATAATATCTGGGGCCCGGTCTGTAATTTGAAATATTTCAGAAATACAAGTGCATTGAGTCATAATGGTCGTTTTCGACAGATCTGGCAATCTGTTAACATTATGTTTAATACTATCTCTGACCTATTCTATATCTAAACGACTATTATGACGCAATGCAATGGTAATTCTCAAACTATTTAAATAACAGACTTGGGTCCCACATGTGCAACCGAAGAGTGACACCGTAAAAATATTAATTAGGTAATTTGTTCTTATTAGGAAAAAAAAATTGTTCACGCGAAGTCGCGGGTAACAGCTACTAAACAAATAAATTAATAACTTCGGTTGATACATGAAGGGCTCATTAAATTAACACCCCCTCGCCTCCTATATTGGTATCATGAGGTGATGAAAATGTCTTCATAATTTACAATGTTGTAAGGCATAATAACCATTTAACGTGGGTACAGTAAACACCTTTGCCTACATCGTTTTTAATCGATATAGCCCCTTACAGTTTAATAAAAAGCGTGCGTTGAAATAATATGTAATGTTAACCTCTGACGCAAATATATGGATGTTCTATGGGCGTTTAACATCTAAACTGCAATTTAGTTTTTTTTTGTATGAAAGTTGTTTGGATCGGGTATTGAGTCATTATGATTTTTACAAATGGGCGCCGTTGTGCGTTGATCCTTGGCTATTATACTTTATGATTTTAATAACTAGCATTTATTCAATTTGGTCAAAGACGCAGTGCGGCTGGGGCCACTCGTGAAATGCGAAGCTATTATAGGCTTTTTATAAAGACATTTCGTTCTAGATATCTCGTAATAAGATTTTCGAACCGACAGGCGCGTGGCGCGTGGGTGCAGCGCAGTCTATTCGCGCTGCACTCTATAAGATTTTCCTTCTCGATACATACCTAACATAGGTAACTATTTCAATATGTTATAGTAAATTATTTAGGTACTTGTTTTTCGTAACAGCAGTATGATGTAATCTTGATAACATTCTCGCCTATGTGAAAAAGTATATTAATTTTTACATACACCCATTAAACAGCTACACGGTGTGTTTCTGTTTACCCCGGAGGTAATAAAGAGAGAGTAGAGGAATTTTTCAGTCATCATTATAGCTTCACAATAATAAGTTTACGTGGCAGCGCCGCGTGACGTGAACCAGGCCAAACAAAGGTTTATAAACACAAAGAGATGTTAATTTTAAAATGGGTCTATATGAATGAAGAGCGACAGTTCTTGTACATCGACTATAAAACAATTTAATTTATATTTGAAGGAAAACGACCCTTTCAGGTTTTCCGTCGGTGAAATATTTAGCGCATAATTAAAAGTGATTTTCCTTTGGCTCCTCTGAATTATAAACGACATAATTCATAAATACTCGTAGCTGATAATCATTTCAATAGCGTTATTAAGTATGACTTTCTGGCGGGCGGCGCGTTCAACGAAATTATGCAGATAGTAGCCGGTAGAAGAAGACAATATCGTGACTCTATATGCTACAAACGTCAAAGTATTACATTTGTTGATCTACGATAATTTTCAGGCATACTCAGTGTTTAATCTGCATAATCAATGGACTTATTATTAGATAACAAGTGGTTAAAAGCAAGTTTATAAAAACCCGGCTTCTAAATCTTTTAACGTGAGTATCTTACACTTAGTATTTCCTATTCCAAACTCCAATAAAACATATGAGTTATACATATATATTCGTAATAACCATAATAATTCTTTATTTTGATGTATTTTGATAATATGAATTTTTTTGAGATTGCTGTTTTGCGTAAATTCCTTATTTTTTATATATTGATGTACCCGGTTTCATTGTCACGACTAAGACGAATCTATTGACACCTCTCGCATAAGATAAGACAAGCCGTTTAGGCTCTAAGGCGTGCCAAAGAAATATACATACGTGCACTCGAAAAACATAACCCAAAAGGCAAAAAGTATGCAATGTGTAAAAATAATATCTGCATACATAATATAAGTCAAAAAATTGGTGACCGCTGCAGATAAAGCCTTTTCAATAAAATTATTTTATGACTGCGTACTTACACCGAAGAAATTGCGATTTGTAGGGTATATCATAAAGCATAAAACTCCCTCGTAAACCCTGCAGACCGGAATTCCATGGCGTTTTATACGCTGTGATTATTCTGTTCGCTTGCAAGCTGACTGATATGTTATATTTTAAGCTCATGTCGTCATATTTATTGTTCTACGCTTAAAGGCGCAGCATTACAATATTACTCCTAGTTAGGTAGGATTGCACACAATAATATGAAATCTCGCATGATTTCAAGACAAAAGTGTACATAGTCTCAAATAATTTCGTACAAATTGCAATCAAGGGTTTTATGTAAATAATGCCTCGTTCCCCTTGTTGTCTGTTGATTGAGCAACGACATGCAACCTGATTTCAGCGATACAAATGACAACAAAAGAAAAAAACCTGCTATTTTTTTTGGGATAGCACATTTGCAAAGGAAAGAGGAAAGAATAATAGCGTCATTCCGAATGTGAAATCGCTGCCGTGTGCTCTCTGTAACGAATTTTCTGGAACGTATATTGTATAACTGTTTTTAACGTGTAGCGGCATGTAAAGCTTTATTTAAAAATAATACTGCATTTGAACACTATCTGACCATATGTTAAACAATAGTAAAAATATTTTTTGCTTAATTTAATAATATATACGAGTATAACTTAAGAAAAAGAACTCCTTCCACTAATATTTAACTGAATGCCAAAAATATTATCTTGGGTAAGAAAATACAGCACACATTTAAGAATTTATCGGTCACGTAAAACACTTAATTATGTCTCACAATATAGTTTGATTGAAGCAACAAACTCATTAAATTGATTTAATGTCCTCGTCAATAACTTGTCTGTATTACGTTATGTGTAATTAATTATCCTTTGTCACCTTGTGTCGTTCAGCCCCGGGCCGGCGTGGCGTCAGCCGCTTGACGCGATCTAATCAATTAATCTAATGACTTCCACTTGCTAGATGAAAATATTGTCAATGCTGTAATTACTAACATTATCGATCGGCTATTTAATATTGATAGATTCAAGAACTTTCTTTTAGTCGACACCGTCGAGACTCCACAAAATGTCGCCTCCTACTGTCCGTGTCAACACGTTCGTTAAAGAAGATAAGAAACCACAAGTTGACCCCATATCGAAAATATTCATATTCACTGAAGCGTTGCTTGGCCTCGACCGTCTACCCTTGATAGGCAAAGACAGATTTGTCTATGTTTCCCTGACTTTAATCATGTTTTTGGCGTTGAATTCCGCTATATTTTTTATCCATTATTTTCTGTATCCTGTTCGTGTAATTTTAACAACTCCTGCTATACAAAATATTGTAATCACTTTGTTAAGTTATTCGCAGTGTAAGTGGATGCAGAGCTATTACAGCGAGCTCAAAAAGTTTGATGTCGAAGCTGGCTGCTCTCCAAAGGTTTCCATGGGTTGTATTAGAAACGTTGTTCTCGCCTTTCTTTCTTGTGTCTTCGTCCTGTTGCTTTTTATTGTACCTTATGCGATCAGATATCTAGACGGCGTTCCTGTCTTTATTATACCCCTGTACCTTATTTATGTGTTAGAAGTGTACTACTTTGGACACCTCCTCAATCTTCTCACTCCAAGGTTAAAGCTCATCAATTTTTACATAGAATCCTCGCTTTCCGGTGCTAATTCAGAGCTGAGTTCTAGTCCAAAAGAGTTCCTTTATTACAAATATTATGATCCAAAATTAGCACAGAATAGTATGTCGAAATTGATGGATCTATATCAGATTGTGGTAGAAGCTTACGATTCTTTAATCGAAGGTATCAAATGGCAGGTGAGAGACACAACGTAAAGGACAAAGAAGACGGCATTAAGATTTTAATTGATTATTATATCTAAAGCTTTTACGAAATTGATAGTTTATGATTAATTTTTCGCTTTCAGATGCTATCGATCATTATAGGTACTTTTATAACAGTTCTGGGATATCTCTACGAATTTTCTTTGAACACAATACACGATGGCGGGGTAAGACATTTTTTGGTTATAAAGTTTCACTGAAAATTAAAAACTGGCACGATAATATCTGTGATATGTTTTCCCTTTAACTTCATGTAGTCCGTATGTTTGTTCTATTTGCCTTTTTTTGTTATTTAACGTGGAGAAATGAATCTTGCATACCTCTCCACAATGGGGAGGCAGAGCGGTTATGTGGGACTTCTACCAACTAAAACTCCACGTTGTCATTCCCTGTCGATAACTGGCGGGACACGGGAACGCTGAAGCACTCATCCGCGACCCGCCACGGCTGTCCGTTGCCAGACCCTTCCCTCAGGGTTACCCCCGTTGCATTACGCCAGACACATAACGCACCGCAATCAGCTCGTGGACCATAACACCACGTGGGTGTCAGACGACCCCGTGTCTAGACACCCGAGGCCCTCCTGCGACGGGTCATTAGTGGCCCCGCCGCCTGCCAATACGGCCGCAGCAGAAACAGCACTGCGGGCGGCCCCACCACGTGCACCATTCGATGGTGATGACCCCGTCAGGGCCGCGGAAGGCAGGGAGAGCGGCGCACCTCAATACCGACACTCCTTTCCCGCCGCGGCCCCATATTTCGGCTGCGCCGTCTCGCGACTTTCCAGCCCGCCTCAGTTGCGGTGTCTTAGAGGTCAAAACCTGATGGAGCAGCCCATCCCGGGTGCCTCTTGGCTTCACTGTAGGAACCAAACTGGGACTCTCAATAATCTAACGTGTCATCCGATCCATGGAACTAGTTTAATTACTATTCGAAAATTAACGTACTTTTTACAGGTATGCAAAAATCCTGTAGAAATATTGGTATGGTATTGTGAAAACGTTTATGGTTACTGCATAATCAGTACCTACCTAGCAACCAAATATAAGTCGAATTAACTGTTGCCATACCTACATACGAGTAAATCTGGATGATCTATTGCTCTAATTTAATTACCTGTTTAATAAATTTGATATTTTCAACAGTTATACAAAACAGTGTTTTTATGTCTCGTAATTTAGATATCATAGTAAAACGCATGCGTGTTTTCAGGTTGTGAATAGGCGGGCGTTATTTCAACTGGGAGTACCTGTGATCCTGCTAACTCCATTGTTCGCACCGTGTATGTTTGGGGACTCAGTTCACAGCCAAGTGAGGAAACTGAGAGAACTGCTAGCTTCAAGGCTATACGAAAATAAACTGGGTAAGATCACCATTCTATACGAACTGCTTTTGCCACATAACTTGAACCTAATGTTAAATGTTACAGTTTTATTAAGGTCTTTTACAGTGATTATAAATATCGAGAAAGTTTAAATCAGTGCATATGGTGATCCTCCGAGTTAATTCTTTACAATTCTTTAGTACTTAACTTTCAGTGATTGTTTTCATTAGCTCATTCTGATCTTAGTTCAGATCAAAATCTGCTGTATACATTAATGTTTCATAATAAACAATAATATTAATGTTTCATATGCATAGATTCCTATTAGAATTTCCTTAAAACCATACTCTTTAATACCTTTTATTTAGATTTATTCTTTCGAAAGCTTGGCAGCGAGGAGAATAGGTTCATTATTCAAGTTATTAAAAATACTCTGAGTTACTCCCTTTTTTCTTTTTGATGTTATAATGAGCTAAAGTTGGTTCCTTCACAATTTTTCGCATTAAAATGTCCATTGCAGTATTTAAAATAGATAGATTATAAAATTAAAATTTAGGTTAGATAGATTTTTTTTTTCTACTAATTTTATCCCAATTTAAACTCTAATTGACACCGACTACGACGGTCATATAAATCTATTAATAAACAAGTAATACTTTTTCAATTTTATAATTTTTGTTTAATAATCGACTTCAACTTTATAGCCAAGCGGTTTATAATTTTTTAGTTTAGGTACTTCACTGATTGAAGAAGACTTGTTTGAATCGATAGATACTGAAGTATTTCAGTAATCTAGAAATGTAGAAAAAATATATTCTAATCTGATAAAAGAAAGAAAAAAATTTGAAGAATCTGAGTAAAGAAGAAATCTTCATGTTTTTCCGACTGCCCAAATAAGGGTAGTGGGTTTTTTGAAAACTTAAACAAAATGTATGCTGTTATTTCAGATAAGTCAGGACGCAGCGCGGCACGCGCCTTGCTCGCGTTTACAGAAACGCGCAATCTTGCGTTCAGACTCCTGCGCATGCTAAATATTGACATCTCATTGCCTTTCAAGTTCGTCGGCCTTCTGGTCACCTATCTCATCATACTGTTGCAGTTTGAAAAAGTTATAAATCCGTAAACTATAAGTAATTTCACTTTCTTAGTTGTTTGTCACTTTATATTTAATTAGTATGCAATGATTGTGTGTAATAAGTAAAAAAATTGAAAATTTAATTTCAAATGTTAGTGAATAAGGCAAGTGAATAAAAGGTTAAACAATAAAATAAATGTCTTCAGAATTGTAAGCGAGCTTAGAATGGCAAGCGTCTTTTAATGTTGAATCAGCTATAAAAACATCTTGGATGTCGTCGTAGCCAGCAAGGCGGAAAACGGGCATTTTTCTAAAATTAAATACGCAATAAATCTTACGTAAGTACTATTCGTGTTCCCGCTTCAAAGTTTCCTTTTGTTATTAGCTACAAAAGGTTCCATAGAAGGAATAATTTCCGCAGTCTTCAAACTATCCGTGAAAGAGGACATTCCGACAAACGGCAATGAAAGTATCGCAAATTCCCTACTAAAAATCTTACTTTTTATCTACTGTGACCGTATAAAAATATCGTGTCGGTGATTAGTTCCTAGTTCTTAATTTTCCAGATATATAATATTCCTGCAAATTATTATCTGGACGAATTCTTCTTTTTGAAAAATATCAACAGTATCTAGCGATAAAAAAAAACTCGAAGGTCATGATGTCATTACTGAGACTTTTATTGTTCATTAAAAACATACCATTAGTACCTACTAAAAAACCTATTTGGATAAAAGAACCTTCTTTTCTCCAAATAGGTTTTAACGGCTTTCGCGTTTTAATGGCTAATACATTTTAAAGGGAAAAGCATCTATTGTGCGTAACCGAAAAATGCGGCCATAGGTAGTCCTTTGTATTCTTTGGGGAATTTCAGGAATTTTCCGGATACGCTTTTGCGTGCTTCACTGTCCACGGATGAGATATGTCTAGAGAGCTAATTTATTGACACACAAATTCGGAAAGTGGCTATTTCGGTATCCGCGGTATGTTTCCGCAACTAACGTGCAATCTTGAGCGGTTCCGGGAACGGCAGGCAACATGCTCACCGCAAGATTGATTTACGACTCACGTACCTACTTTTAACTACTTGCAAATTAACTTTGGGGATCTCCACCGCAGGTGAGATGCGGCATTCTCTTCACGTAAGTAAGCTTTAGTTAACTGGTTTTAACAGAATTTACTCTGAAATGTTTTGACGATAGAGTACGCACTCGTAGAGCTGAATAAAATAAACTTAACGCAATAAGACACATTTACGAAATGAGAACAGCTGCCATGAACCTCCCTTGTTAAACGAAACGAAGGTTTTATATCCGAATCTGCAATTCTCATAAAATAATGAAGGTCCCGGGATGACAGGCTGGGTAGGGGTCCACTGTCACTTACTCCTAATCCAATTATAACCCTTGAGATTTTGGCTAATACACAGGGAATAGGTTACGCATAATAATGGTGGGTGTTTCGACCTCATAGTGCAAATTAGCATAGTTTTCCTATACTACAGCAAATTGTTATAATTATGTTTAGTTGTAACAGTGTTACAAGTAATCATAATAACACATGTTCCTCGCGGGACCGATTTGTTAACCGCTATATAATGTAGGTTGTCAGTGATGATCGTTATCATATTAACCGTTAATTAAAAGTAGATAGGTTTAACTTCTCTCATCTAACAAAAACCATCTTATAAATATTTATTATCAAAATAATTATTTTATGCAATTTTTGCGTTGCATTAATAATAGGTAACTAAGTACATATTTTTATCCCTTAAATTTCGTATTTGATTAGTTGTTATCTCAGCAGAAGATGTGTCAGTTATTCGAAAAGATTAATCTAAGCTGTGACGAAAGTCACACCATCGCTCAATGCCTAGTTTTCGTTGCAATATTTCAGCGGCATCGCTTATAATTTATCAGTAAGCTCATGGTGCGAGAAGACGAGAGTTTATACCATTTTTCACGGTACAGGTGTACATCTATTAGATAAAAACTTGATTGATGTCGGCATTTTGTTCGCAGAACGCGGAGGTCCTTCTAACGAAGACGAATTGTATTTCCGCTGACCGACGTTCAGGTGCGGGAGACTAACAAGATCAAACAAATAGCTCGAATGTTTTTTTTCTAGAGCTGTTAAATATCAAAGGTTAAATGTTTTACGGAAATAACGTTGATTTATTTAGTTGAGGTTGTAGCAACCGCTAATAAACTAAGTAATTGGTATTTTGTTGTTTGGGTCGCGCGTAGATAGACCGCAGTCGTTTGGGATTTTGATTGCGAATATGCTGTGATATTTTGTAGACGTCTGCAACGTAGGTTGTTTGGTGCATTTAGACGAAATACATTAGAAACACTGAAGATAAGATAATTTTGCGCAGCTTGACAATTATTACGAAATAATGGTAGATCTGCGAACTGTTAACCTAGAGACGACAATATTCTTTGCGTCTTAAAAAAAGGACAACCTCTTGATAGCTTTTTTTCATATTATAATCAATATAAAGTTTTCTTATTGTCTTTGTCAAATATTATTGAAATCAGCCGGCAAATAGTGTCGTAGCAATCTTGACCCTATTTTTGGAGAAATACACTCCGAATAAAAATCTCCGTATTACTAAAAACTGTTATAAATCTTCTATACACCACTACCAACATTCAGATAAACATTCTAAAACTGACAGACGAAACAAAGAAAAAAATGCCGAATTCGACGCAGAGACACTCGCTAGTCAATTAAATATAGTAGGTAACGGATAGCGAAATCACAGAAATGTGAAAGATATCAAGGTAAAAAATTAGGTTTTTCTATACCTATTTCTCGCCAAGCTCTAGTATTGACCACTACCAGCTATAAATCTATCAGTTTCTCCGTAACACTAGCCTGTCAGTTCCCATATAAAACTGTCGATCGGCTCGAAGGGAATAAAACTGTAGACGAGTAAAACAAAAGAACATTTTACGCCCGTACTCGTAGCTCGGGAGGTAGTTAGGTACTCGCGGGCCACTGTGGGAGACTCTTTACTCTGTTGTTAAATAACCAACTTATCTACAGAAACTGAGATAAGTGCTATAATTATTTCTGAAACGGTTCGTTGCTTTGTAGAAAGTTGCTCTTTGAAAAACTCATATACATGATTAGGCTTTGTCATGTTTTTAGTTATTGTGAAATTGTTATCTTTCCGTAAAATGAATACTTAGTGAATGTAGTTAATAGCAGACTTAATAACTAATGATTTATGTTAAACTAGTAGCTATCACCTGTACACAGTGTAAGATAGAATTCAAAGAAATTTTATACCTCAAACCCCATTTGAGCCGCTAAGGGGTTCAATTTCCAAAATGTCATGTCTCTAACATGAAACGTGGAGAGTTGAGTTAAATAGTTCAGCAGTTTAGAATCTAGACTTTAGACTCTGAAAAATCAATAAATTAGGACCTACTCTTTTATGTATATATAAATAGATTACATGATGCAATCGGTTATTCGGCATTAGGGTAATAATCGCAAGCTTAGGTCTTTGGGCAGCTTTGGACACTAGAGAGGGTCTCTCTACTAACAATAACATAATTAAGAACACAGTGGGTTGGAATCCAATAAACTACGGACTTATCAATCCTAACTGTTGAAAATCACCTGTGAAATAATGTTAAAAAATATTATAAATGCGAAAGTGTTGGTTTATTTGAGCGACTTCTTCTGAAGAGCTGAGTAACGTATTGACTTGATTTTTAACTCAGAGTTCGGGGTCCGTAGAGTGCCATTATGCATTTCGCGGGAAAACAAACTTAACGCAGGCGGAGTCGCGGGCAAAAGCTAGTGATAAATAAACATTTTTATGTACCAAAGTCCCAACTACTGTGCAATTGGTACACTTTTCTAAAATGCATTTCATTACGTGTTCAGAAGCAGTGAAGCAACGTGCAGCGGAACGTGCGCTCGACATTCAATTACTTGAAATCTACGCGTCGTCACAGAACAAATAACAGTAGCGTCGTGGCAGGCAGGCAAGCATTGATTGTCAAACCTTGTATGGTACCGGGCCTATAACCCTAGCAATGGGCTTATGCAGTGCAGAGTTATTGGAATTTAACTACCGGGCAAGTTAATATTTAAAAAAATGGAATCATTAAGACTCGCGCACCGAGGGTTCCCTACAAACTTGTAGGTAGGTATATGATATATAAAATTAATAAAAACATATTTATTATATGATGTAATTAAAAATTTATGCTTTGTACCAAATTTTTAGATTCTGAGTTCGCGGGAAGTACTCTGGAGGTTTTGCGAGTGTCGAAAATTTGCAGCACAAATGGCCGTATATTTTTATTGCATTGGCTTAGAAGTTTCAATTTTTTAGAGCTCCACGCGTTCCCGAGAAAAACTGTCTTAGACGGACAACGAAGTAATCCTATAAGGGTTCCGTTTCTTACTTTTTAAGGAACGGAACCCTAAAAATAAGCTGTTGGATTATCAATATACCACTAGTGGTCTTCAGATAATCGAAGTTATTTGTATATTTATAGTGATCTGTTTATACAATTACAATACTCTTTTCATCCCCCATCTCAGAAAGAGTATTTTTGCTCTTCGATATCTGCGTGCAAAAGCCGTTTTTATGGTATAATCTACTTTTTCCACCCAGGTGATATCACCCAGGTGAATACTTAAAGTGGAAATTAATGCGCTTCAGGATAAAGTAAATTGAATTTAGAACATCGTGTGCAGTAAGTTTGTGAATTTAAAACATTATTAAACCTTTATGGTGCCGAAATTATCACAAAACTTTTTTTAATATGTTTAACAATCAGGTTCCAAATCTTCTGGAAATACTTCAAAACCTTTTTATTGCTGTTACCTGGTCACATCCTCAGCGAGTGATTTTAGAATCCTTTGTTTGCCCTGTCATCAAAATTCAGCACGCGGTTAAAAAGCCACTTTTAACTCTTGTATTATAAATAACTATTACTCGTATTGTCATTACTAAAATAGAACACCATAATACAACAAAAAACAGGCAGACAAGGCGGCCTCAGGTACTCTCTGGTAATTACGAGCAGAAGTAGTCTTGCACGATTTGGGCTAAGCTTAGAGCTACCAGTGAGCTTTGATTTCTAAGTATACAATCTGTTAAATTTTAACAATTAAAAATAATGCTGTAGTTATTTAATTATTCTTTACAAAGGCACTTGCCCGGTAGTTACTATGTGATGAACTACCAATGACATATTCAGGTAGTGAAAACTACTGCGCATAATTATTTTTATAGAAAAGGACAAGCTACTTCAATACAACCGGCTTTTACACATCTTTTAGTGATTTTGATTTGCAAACTTCCAGACCAATTTTGATAAAATGTATAAAAATATTAAAATAAAAATTTCTTTATTGGACAACATGAAAGATCCATTTTATGGTTAGTAATAACTTAGAAAAATACTTAATAGCTATTTTTAGTAGATACAATGTAGGTTTTTAAAATGCACAACTTATATAAACAAAAACAAAACAAAACAAAAAATACACCCATAATGCTGGTGCACTCCGCCCGAGCCAGGACAAACACGACTCAGGTCTTATCTGACCATAACTCTGACGAAAACTCAGGTAGATATAAAAACAAAAAGCCTTACTCGTCCTTTATTAATTCGCTAAAAATACTTTCGCACAGTGCATTAATAATAGGCGTCTAAATTATGGGTACTATTTATTTAGTTGATAATTATTAGTTTAACCATATCTTACTTTTGATTGTGTCGAAGCTTAGAATTACTTAAATATACTATTATGTTCTCATTTAAGCGATATGTAAATTTCTTTTGAAAAATAAAAGTCTTTAAATAATAGTGCGTTATAATACAGTTTGAATCAATGGTCTCCGAATGCTATATTGTGCAAGAGCAATTCTCTACTTGCATAGCTACAAAGCAGCATGCATGCAGAACCTAATGCGTAGATGTCAAGTCTATTGAATCTACCTAAGATTCACTACTATATGTGAGCCAAAACCGCATCAATACATGTGCAACCTACGAGTACAAGATAGGTCATTGCCTATCACATTGCTCGAGGATCAGATGGTAAAAATAAAAGTAAAATAAGTAAATGTTTAAGTAAATAAGTGTTTTAGTCGATACTTCAAATAAAATATTGTATTACTTTAGTCATCAGTACAATATGGGTAAGGAGGATAAATATTTAATTCCGACCTAGGCCACTTTGAACTACTATACTAATACGTATGTATTGCTTTTAACACTGATAGCATTATTCAAGCAAATGCTAATTATTATACACATTTTTTTAGAGATTTAGTTTCTTCAAAAATATAAAATATCAATGGTTCTTAATTAATGAAATACAAAATATTCGGTAATATTTAAAATTTATAAAAGTAACAGTTAGTTTTTGACTAACCCACCCCGACTTGTACCTGGAGCAAAGGTGCCCATTACTCTGGCTGCATTGCCTCCCTGAATGGCAATGGCCATGCAGCCTTTGCACTAGCCACGTAGGTTGCGTAGGGTTGCCGTCGCGAGTTTCTGGATTAGAATTTAATGATTTCATGAGGTGTCCGCCAACATCAATTCTAAACCTTAAGTTTAAGAATAAGCTATTCATAAGCTAAAGTTTAGGTACTTGTATAAAATACAAGTACCTAAACTTTAGCCATAGTTTCCTCGTTTAACCAAATAGTTTTTAGGACTATAAACTGATATTAAGACGAGCATACAGTTTCGAATAATATACAATTCCTCTCCTCACTATGAAGTAATAAGCTAGTTTTATTACATTTAATCCACCATACTACTCGTAGCTGCTAAGCCACAGAATCAGTGACATTATCAGAATGCATTAAGCCTGCACTGAGCATCGCTATTATCTTATTCATTGTGCTCAGTCAAAGAGAACTGATAAGCTAAGCGGTAATTCAAACGGCTGGGCATTACTGCATCTGTAAGCCCCTATACTGGGATCTACAATTTCATACATGTATCCTATGTAAACTGTCGACCTCCCGACCTTAATATTTATTTCGACTTAATTAAAAACGACTACTATTTGACCTTCAAATGGTTATTATTTTCATATCCAAAATATTTATTCTTAACTAGCTGACCCGGCGAACTTCGTACCGCCTAACAGCTATGTATGTTTCTCACCGTTTAAACCTTTCCTGAACATTTACAAACATTTCAATACTAAAATCAGCTAAATCGGCCTAGCCGTTCTTGAGTTTTGGCGAGACAAACGAACAGCAATTAATTTTTATATAAATAGATAGATAGACCACATCCATAATACTACAGATATAAACCGAGTCATTCATATTTCCACATTTTTTTTGATTTGGTCCAAGAAATTGGTAACAAAAGTAAAAAAATATAGTCGAATTAATTATCCCTATCTCATTTTGGGATGTCGATAAAAATGAGGGATGAAAGCAAAAATAATACTTTAAGCCGATATGGTTTGTCCGCTCGGACAAATTGTGAAATCACAAAGACAATACAAATAAAAACAGATAACGTGCAATGATAAGTATGTTAAGTACTGATAGTCTAATAATTATTCAACGAATTTGTACAAGTATGGCCCAAATGATCCGAAAAATGTATTCAAGTTATTGAATGAAGGCAATTAACATATTCATTGGATGATTTACGGCTGAATTCCCTGTTTACGTTTTCGTTCGTATTTTGTAACTGTAGGCAAGTACAGGCAGATGAAGATAAATATTATCGTCATTGCAGTCCGGAGAGCGTTTTGGCAATAGACGTTTCTATTTGCAAGTCAACTTAGGAAACTTTACATACGAGTATGTAAAGTGCAGCGAACTCAATCACGGCCGAGATAATAGGAGATAATTAGAAGATAAGTCTAAGGCAAGCGTTATGGGGAACTTTTAAGGGAGAAAGATTCGACTGTAACTACGTCTCTTTACGATCCGCGTAATACGTACAGTCCAAATGTGCGCGACCTAAGGCCTGCTTTCGGCGCTCCCGTTTTACGACCATGGCGAGGTAATGCCGCTCTTGAGCTCCGTTTTCCGCCATTATCTTCGCGAACAGGCGTAAATCTCGCTGTGTAATGCTAACCTTATCACGTGCTAGTTGCGTAGCCTTTTATTACCCAGCTGTTAACTTCCTATCAAACATTTAGTAACTGACAAAGCGTTTCGCGAAAATAATTGCGGCCAAGCTCTTGGGCACTTGGGTCGATACTAAATTTATGATGCTATTTAAATCCCAATACTATTACGCGGGGTAATCAACCGCGTTGGATTTCCTTTGAATGGTTTGGCCTAAATTGTTAATTTAGTTAATTTTCGTCCTTAGAACACTTCGGCCTTTACGATAACGGGTCTTTCTGCACAAACTCAACCCTAAATCTGGCGATTTAAAACCGGATACATAGTTAATTGAATAATCAAGGTACTAACGTGCGAATATTGTTTTTTTTTACTACAAATAAACGTAAAAACCTCAATTTATGTCGTAATAATGTACCTCCAGCGGGTACTAACAAAGTGCGCGTCCACTTTGAAGTGGTAAAGGAGGTTTACAGCCACTTTTATTTTATATGGAACCGACACGCAAACCAGTAATGCGAAAAACATTCGTGCTCACAGAAAAATTGTTGAAATTGGAAGATTTTGTTTTTTGGTTTCACATTCAAGTTGGGCGTTTTATAACATAACTTTAACATCTGTGACCTTTTACCTAGTTGGAGGCCAAATGGAGATTTTTTACAACTGTAATAGTATTTCGACTCAATCAAATTTTATTTTCATGCCAAGTACCATTCGGCCTGTTTTATAACTTTTCGTGCCACTAAACTTTTAACAGTCGTCGATATCGTAAAAATATTTCCCAAAAAGTCCCCATCTATTTAAAATTCTCTTACAGAAAAACTATAACAATTTGGTATTTAATATCCCATAGAAGCATCGCTGAGCAATAATCTCGTTCATGGCGGTTTAGTCGTCTGGTAAAATAGATAGAGCTTCCATCTGCCTTTGTGAACTTAGTTTAAGTAGAGATGGACTGGTATTTTACGGATTCAATTGATTGCGTTTTCTTGAAAGATTTATTCCAATCCTTTGTTCTGCTATTCAGCAAAGGTACGGAAATTATTGAGTGAGATAAATCTAGTTTTGGAAAAGTTTTTGACACGTGTTAATATTCATTAAACCTATTTACTACATGGGATCCAATCTAAGATAAATTAATCTTAAGGATACATAATCAAACTATGACACTAATTAAATAAAATTTTGAAAAGCCTATTTTTCTACCGAGCGTTTACGAGTTAATTCGTAATTACAAGAAATAAACAAACAAACAATATAAATCTAACAAACTCACAACGAGAATTCTTTTCTGGATGTGACCTATGGCATTTCTTCTCTATTGCCATTGTTTCGAGTATTTCTGGTGAATTGCTGAAGGTGTTTCCTTTATTACGCGTTTACAAAAGGTATCTACTCAATCGGAGAGTAAACAATTTATGGGTATGTAGAGGGATCAAAGAAGCGAGTGTAATTGTACGTTCATAGGGGCTGGTAGCGGGAAGTTTTCGGGCTCGACCGCATCACCGCAGAGGCAATGAGTTAAAACCATCAGCCTACTACAACTGGATTATCCTCTCGCTTGACAACACCCGCGGGTTTTTCCGACTTGACGCAGCGAAAAGTTATCGGAACTCTGCGGGAGCGAGTTTTGGCACCGTGCCATTTGTTATTGAATTAAGTGTTCACATGATGAAAACTTATGAAACTTTGCTGAGAATGAATTTTTTAATAAAAATAGCCCGTCAGCAGATTTAAGTAATTGTGTAAAAGACAAAAACATCACCCCGGGAAACCGTAGTCATTTTATCAACTTATTATTCCTTGTAAATGACAGTTCAGAAAATATACCTCGGGCAAAGTTAGATGGATGATAATGAAAATTTTAATTACGAGTTTATGCTAATTCACGATGGGGATTTCAGTCGTGATGAAGCTCTTTAGAAAAGCAAAGATTGACTCAGAGAAATATCTTGACAAGAACGGCTAGGTCAAGGAGCGTCAGCGGAATGCTCTTAAATATTCAATACTGTGCTTCTGTCAGTATACAATCAATTTCATTGAGGTAACGAACCTTAAATCTGACAAATGAAGGTCGTAAATGTACCGTTATGAATACCATCTATTTGGTGACCCAGTTTCCACGTCACACATTATGCTGGTGTTGTCATGTTTGTTGTAATGTCCCTAATATGTCTCCGTCCCAAACGAGGCTGGTAGAGTAATAGATTTGATACCTTGTTAATTGGTTGCGTTGGATCGGATAGTTATTAATTTTTATATTTAACTTTTTTATAGCTTGAACTTTTTTATTTAACTTTTTTATAGCGACTACCGCGAGAATATTGCAACTAAAATGTTCTTGCTTGTCTAATCGTTTCGTGAGTGCAGGTTTATGGTTATGAATAAACATAAATTTTATTGAGAAAATGAAAAAGAAGCGCATTTCTGCGTCGCGCTGGGCGCGCTATGTATTCTTAGCAAGATTGACTTCATAATATCCTTATTTTAATTTGAATAATGGTATTTAGGAGACGCATTCGTGGGCTCCCAGAGGGATAATCTGTTTAATTTGGTTAGGGTTTTGCTGAGCTCGCATCCTCATCCCATATTGCGGCGCGAAGACGCCATTTGTCGTATCTATAGAGATTAAGGGCTGACTTGTAGTTTTACGATTTAACTCAAATATGTGTACATTTAGTTATGCTGCGGTCTTTTATCTAACTGGATTCTGATTCTAAAGTATCTACATTTGGGTATAATTGTTTTTTTACTTACTGTTTTTGTCAATCTACATACAGCTAAAGGTAGTATTTATCCAACTTCAATATTTAAAGTGGGAGTAATTAATAATTATTTTACCAATAAAAAAAACAGTATTTTCAACCTATATGTATAAATTTAATATACAGACTTTGATATGAAACTTGGTTCTTAAATCAAAATGACATGTTGGTTGGCTCTTTTAAATTATGCAAAATACCAACGATAATCATTGTAAATATAGGTGTTTATTTGATAGAATATCTGCGGCACACATATGATCCCATTTTGATTTTATCCTGAAGTTTAGTTTTTAACTCAAATAAAAAACCTTTTCTCCTGCCTAATTGGTAAGCCATTTTTAAAAAAATATTATTAAAATGGTAAAGTTTTGCTTTGTATGAAATGGATGTATTACATTCAGCTCTTACTTAGAGAGTGCTGCGCTTGATGCGTGACAAAGATGCTTAGCTTCACAATGGATACAAATTTGTTAATATCCAACGACTCGGATTTGCGTTATTGCTGCCTTTATGTGAAACTTTATTTAGTCTTTGATCGTCATTATGATGCTCCGTTTTGATAGGCGAGCTCAGATGCCACTTGCCAGTTAGTGCGGTTAGTTTGTCTAGAGTATATGTAATGGGAGTTTAATAGTGTGATGTCAATGCTTATTATATAGAGATTTTTATGTATGATATTATGTACATTGTATGATAGATATTCCACATTCATATCAGAAATTGCTTACCTACAGGTTGTAGGTAGATAGCTTGCATCCAATATTATACTGGCGTTCCCCCGATGCTTTGCTTAATACAATATGTATACAGGGTTATCAGTTAGGGGTGTACTGAGCCGTAAACGGGTTCACTATACTTATCCTCTTTCAGAATGGGACAACCACTTAATAGAGAAAAAATATCAGCTGTTTCATAAATTTTGTCAACGACCGATGAACTCTTTGTATATAACAGCTGTTCTGTATACATACTTATAAATATTGTTGTGTTATATATTTTATAAAAAAAAAAAAACAAGTATTAGTCTAGTCTCGTATGTTGGAGATGATTGTTTGGTACCTCTTTACACCACAACTACGTTTCAACCCATAACGTCCTATAGCTGGGCTAGAATCTCCCCTATAAAAGGTATATAGGCCATGTTCCACCACGTTGAGGACTTTACTTATCTTCGAAAGACCTTCTTCTTACCATCTCCGATAAGCAGGTTTTTTTCTAGATGTTTTCCTTTATCACAACGACACAAGAGAATTAAGTGAATTTAGTTTTGTACGTGGATTGAAATTTGAATTGCTATAGTAAAACAAAACAAATTTAACAAAAAAAGTTCTACCAAATAATTTGTAACTATATAAGTAGTATATAACTTACTCATTATAGCTGAAAATTTATGTGCATTTATTTTTCATACGATTCAGTAAATTCAGATCGTACTCCATAACCAAGATCCATCTCATGCATCTGTAATCCGAGTATGGCGTGCATATCGTTGATACTTTGTCGTTTGAAATTCAGTCTTGCGATGTGGTTTTAAACGGAGGAGCTGATTATTCCAACGTCCTACTATGCCGAGTATCGCAGTTTGGACCTTAGCCAAACAAATGTACAGCTTTGTGTCTATATTATTTGGCTGCATTGAGCAACAGCACTCAAGATCTTTTTGGGAATGATCTATTTTTCACTTTTAAAGATTACCTATACTCGTATTGCAGTTCTTTTGATTTGGTTGGTAAAACGATATTTGTAACTTTATCATAAGCTTGTATAAAAGTCTGCGAGGACACTTTTTCACTTTTCAATTTAATTAACTTTCAAATAACTTTTATCTATTATTTTGAACTTATATAATTCTATAAAAAGGACGGTTTCATGAAGTAACCAAAAAAGTAAGGGCCTGATATTTTTCATTGGATTTGTTTATAAAAACATTTGAGTGATGTTTGATGAGCTTTCAAGTTATCTGTTAGGTACTTTTAGAATACAAATAGTTATGAAATTGGTAGCCTTAACATTTGTTTCGATAGTGCATAATATATAGGTATGCAGTATGATAATATGTGCTGAATAGCAGCACATCGGAGGACTCGAAGGCGCCTTGCATTTCCCACCTTCTGAAAAGAAATTAAAAAAACAATAACGCAGAAAAATATAAAAAAATATGTGTACAGTTATAACAATTTCAGTCTTTTAGTATTTTAATATTATTTTAGGTAAAGCTTAAGTATATTATTGCATAACATTTCGTAGAGTTTATTTACGTTCACGTCTGCAAGAGCATACACGCCCTTCCATTACACTTGACTAATAATACATTTCCCCTTCTTTCCGGCATTACGTAAACATGAAGGCTGTCTATCACGTATCGAGTTCCACGGGGAGACAAATTGTCACTATTTGTGACGCATCCCGAGGGACAAATTCCCTACCATCGATACTTTGTGGAATCGAAAGTTAAATAAAGAAATGGATAACTTCCTCCCAGTCCGCAGAACACAGCCTGAATACTAATTCCCTGCGTTATCTGCCGGCCAGAATTCAAGATAAAGAAAAGATTCTTTGTTTCGGAAGCCACGGACTGAGGTTCCTCATTGCTAATTAAAAGACGGGAATCTGGAACTGGCGGATTTCTTTTGCTTTTCAAATAATTCACTGCGTAGTAATCCAATTAATTGGAATTCATTTAGAAGCGTTTAGGTATAATTTTTGTACCATTGATTTCTTAGGTTCATTAGTCTAAATAAATAGGTTAGTTATATTTATATATTTATATTTATATATAGAACCTAAACTAATAGAGCTTGGACTTCATTTTATTATGATTAATTTGTTCTGAATAATATTCGTTTCATATTAGAACTTGAAACTAAACCAAGGTACATAAATGGAAAAGAAGGAAAGTTTTTGGTATAAAGCTGTAGGTATTACATGTATGGGTAAGTCTTCTGGCACGTACCCAACAGGTGTCATTTTACGATCTTCCTGCTCCATTTTGTAGATAGTATTCTAAGTGTTCAATATCAGATCATTTTATCACTTAATTATGAAGCGTTTAGCGCTAACAGACTCTGTTTTTTAGTAGGGTCCAATTGAGAAATGAAAGATTTTTGGGAATATAATATGAACTTCATTACCTATGAATACATTTATCCTGTTACGTTCATTCTTCTCATGTTCTTGTTCTCTCTCACGTTCATTCCCCTTTCTAGATATTTGCGGTCGCGTAAAGTAAATATTTAAATAACAGGGAAATACAGGCTTCTTTTTTAAAAAATAAATATTGTATGCGGATAATAATATGTGTGTGTTTTGTTGTAGGTACATTACACATACTTCATATTTAATTAGACGTCTCTAATGACACTACATGTCTACATAAGTAAATAAAAATTGTAAAATCATTTTACATCGAACTGAAAGCTCATTGAGCCCTTGAAATCGTTCATGTCAATTTGGCAGGGGGCCAGCGCTATAAAAAGTTCGTTTATCATGGGCCACGCCAATGGCGTCCCATAATTGATTTGATATCAGACACGCATTTAGTCGCGCTCGATTTGTTTAGAGACTGGGTTAGAAGTTATGATATCGGGCCATTATCAAACATAACATCTGTGATTGATGTCGTCGGTTTAGTCTGCTTTTGTCAGTTTGATCTTGATCTTTTCAATGGCCTTGTTCTGGATTGTTTGCTCCTTATTTTTCGATTGATAAAAAGTTTTAGCAATATACTAACGTCTTACAAGATTATAATGTAATTTATTATTTCGGTAGGTAAATATGTGATTTTTAGTAATTAAATTTTTAGATAAAGGCCGTTGGCTATTTTAACTTTCGCACAATGACTACATGACAACTTTGGAACATTAAAGCCTGCTTGCTCTATACATACGAAGAGGTTGGGTAATTTGTAAAACTGTATCGTGATCTATTTTGTATAGAGGATATGATTTTTTTAGAGATTAATTTTTTTGCTTTACATGTTTATCACACCTTTCTTTTACATGTTGTATATATGTTAACCGACTTCGAAAATGGAGGGCGTTCTAGGTTTGATAATTTTATGTATTATTTTTTTAGCAGCCTGGACCGATTTGAGCAATTTATTCTATTTATGTTTGAAAATACATCATATATGTAATTTTTTTGTAAAATAGATCCAGTAAATCAAAATAACTTGAATTATTGGTACAGAAATGAGAACAATTTCCTCAATTATAAAGGAAGTGGAATTTTAAATGTTACAAAGAAATTCCACCTCACACGGGCGCTTAATTAATAACATTAAATTATGAACAAATAATTATGTTTTAGTCATAAATATTAAATAGCGTTTCCTCTGATTAGACAATATAGAAACATCAAAAACTAATGATTAACTAGATGTTCAAAGATTGCGGAAGTACTTGTTTATATTATATGACATAAAATAACATCCATTTTAACTTGTGTTTGTGGTCTCTAGAATACTTATTAGGTGCTTATGAGGTGTATTTCATACACCTTTTAAACACTACACAGCTACAAAGTAGTTGTTATACAGCTACTTTGTTAAATGTAATAATAAATTAATGTAAAATAATTTATTCTCTTCCTTCTTTGATAAAAATATTCTACTATTTAATAAATACGTGCTTTCAATATATATATATATATATAAAAAAATACACTTTAGTTACTAGCATAATTTATTTCGAGTTATTATTCGATACATTATTTGTTTTTGAAATAACATCGTATCTAATCATTGTCTATTTTTAATTTCAAGAAACTTAAAACACTTAACTGAGCGATTTAGGCCACATGTGTTACACGTTTTCCGCGATTCCAAAGAAAAATAAAGCTATTGACGGCTGTTATACGAGTAGATGTATATTTAACCTCATTTAGGGGCCTAGTAGCCCAGATGTTATTTGCTTATTGACGAGTAGAGGCAGCTAGCCAGAGGGTCAGAGGGTTGTAGAGGCGCCGCGGCCGGCGTTGTCGAGTGGCGAGGGGCGACGAACGACCACGACTTCGCTGACGTGACGACACTTCACTATACGATACTCCTACCCACTCTCATGTAATCGTCTGACGACCACTTAATCTACATAATCTACCGCGAACTTTCAACAAGAGTAAAGAATAGCATAGTCAGGGAAATAAAGAAAAAAAGCTACAAGAACACAGACATTTTTTCATATCAATACACGTGCCGTTTTTCCACACACTGATATTGAATAATGATTTTCAAGTCTTCGTTCATACAGTCATCTTTCTCGTTGCCTTCCTTACAGGTTGAAATAATATTCAGCGTTAAATTGGCTTTGGTATTTATCCAGCCTTCTATTTTTCTTATAAGCAAAACTTGTTTGATATGTTAAGGAGAAAAAATCACAATAAGTTTACGTCATAGAAATGAGCGTTTGTAGAAGATATATTGTGTGTTTTTGTGGCCTTGAGTTACGATCAAAGTAGACAGAAATGGAGTTGCGTACAAAACAAAAACAAAGCACAGAAGGGGAAGAGTCGTTGCATTAGAATAATAAACGATTTTTTATCGCATCAATCTAAAGAGGCTTCGATTTCCTTTGAATGAATCCTATCTCGCAAGATCACTCAGACTAAGGCGGGTTGCGCGGAAACAAATCACGTAAACAATTATCTTAAAAGGACCGATGAGACCCGATCCAGTTTCAATCTTTTATAAATTAGTATTTTTGATATTAGTGTAAAACCGATATTATCGAGAAGACAGTGAACGATGAGACAAATTAATTTATTTTCTTAACCACATGAAAACATGAAAACATGTGTTATTCTCATAAAATAAATGATGTACTACAAGTTTAAGAGGCGTTTGCCAAAACCACGAAGTGGTGAAACTACAAAAGAGATTACGCTCATATGAGATTTCAGAAGCCTTAAAAGTTCTTTACGTACTGAACAAACTACGTTCACGACGGTGATGGGAACAATTTCGGCCTTAATATTGTCGCTAGGTTAAGCTGAACTAAAACTGAATATTGAGGAATACCGTCACGTATTGCCCCGTGGCAGGTTGTACCGTTTGACTAGTTTAGAAAATTCATATCACGTAACTTAAACTTGGATAACGAAAGGGCTACGTGATTTGATTTGTTACACAGATATAATCAGGTCATTTAATTATATCACCAAAAGTTTTTCGCACCAATTTTCTAGTAACAATATTATGTGACTGAGGTGTACAATTCTGTCAGAATTGTACAATAAATGATTCAACCCTGATTAAGATGATTTAAAATATCTATTTTCCATTACAGCTACCAACAAATAACTTAGTAAAAAGTAAGAACCACATTAAGTGACTTTAAGTGTTTAAGTGTTGCGAGAAAATATCCTTTATCCATGAATCTATCAGAATGACCCTACCTTTGAAATAGCCGATCGAAGTTATTCAGACTAGAAGTCTTTAATTAAAAAAACGAGTCAAGCGTGAAGAGTTAACTTATTAAACAGACATTTTCAAAGAGCTCGTCGCAAAATTTACTTTCAAATCGACAACAGTTTTTCGTCTCCAAATCAATCGCCAAAAATACTTAGTGTAGTAAAAGCGTCTGGTATATAGTGACTAATGATAACAGAATAAAAATATTTAAGACTATTTAAAGAAACTTATATGTGATCAAGTTCTTTTATTGATTGACGAAAAGTTATAAATTCAGCCTATACAAAACAATCAACAAGTAAGTAAGTATAAATACAGTCTACACATACTTTTTTAAGTTAGGTAAAACCACTCCCGCAATAAAATATCTTTCCGGGCGTACCTACTCGTATATCGAAAAAGGATATACAGATGTCAATTCAAAAAGCGATAGATATGCTAAAAGGCAGATTAGAGGATCGTCAGGGGATTGCGGCTCATCCACCTGGCTCGTTCCAATCGTAAAAAAAGAACAATGCTCGATTATTGAGCGATCCACTTTTTCCCCTGACACCTATATACCAATGCTCTTTGATCTCCGGAATCGTTTACGTTATTGAACCAATCTCGACTCACCCGCTCATAAATTCATATTTGTTTGTTTTTGTGTCAATACGATATCGCTCAAATACATTTGCAATCGAGAATTTCTCAGTAGAGACACATTGCTTTGTTTACGGAAAATACGAAAGTACCTGTTGATTAGCGAACAATCGGAAAAACTAAATAATGTGTAACGTTATAATTAAGTTGACTTGTCGTAACTCATGGCCTCTCCGTGGAGATAAAAAAAAAACATACTGACCTATTTTTTTTTTGGTTTAATAATTATCATTGCTATCCAACGTGGCAATGCAGCCAAAATTCTGGGAACTTTCCTTTCTACTAGGGGTTTATTATTTAATTATTTTTTAAAACTGTGAATGTTTCTTTTATATTTTGCTTTTGTGTTTTACTAAAAATAACTTTTAGGACAATAATTTCTATTACATATAAAACTTGTCCCTGAAAAATTTCGGTTGTACTATTTTCTGATAAATATAAATTCAACTGTTTATCAAAAAATTGTTACTTAAAAAAATATTGTTATAAATTTATTATGACTGTGGTCGTCGTGATTATGTGGTAGATACGATTTTATTCTAAACGCAATAAGAAGCGCTCATTTTGTTCATAACAAACCAGCGTGTAATTACATTTGACTGTTAAATTCGCGAGAAAATGGCTGTACTCCTCGGGAATAATAAAAACTTTTACGTCGCGGAGAGCCACCGAGACCAATACACACCTTCGAGTAAATTGAAAAGAATCTCCGAAGTTACAGAGCTCTAAAATTTGTTTTTATTAATTTTATCAAGAGTATTTTTATGATACAGTCGTTGTCTATTGATGGTGTTGTTTTACGGAGGGTTTTTATCGTGAATTTTACGCTAATGCTGTGAGCGTGTAATAAAATATTTTTTAGCGATAACGGATAAAAGGAGGAGTTTACGAGCAACACGAGCCACGTTTCCTTTCGGCGGAAGTTCCTGAAAACTGCGACAAACCGGCAAATGGAGTTACAGAACTTATGAGTACGTACAAGCAGCCATGTTTCTTCCGTTAGCGGATAATGAACTTATGGGTAACTCGCTCCAGGAAAATTGTTGGTATTTTCACAGAGATACGTTGTCTCAATATTAATATGAAAAATTGAGATTTTACCTAAAATGATATTTTTAAAACATACTCACAGAATAATATATTTGTTTATGACGATGTGCCATATCAGAAATAGATTCAGAATAAATAATACGTCTTCGCAGCCAATTTTATGGAGAAAATTGGTCAGACAAACTAAATTATCTTCTACGCATTTACCTACATTTTGGTAAATTGTTATGATATCATTTAGCCCAATTCCAGTGCCATTGATGTCTAGACACTGTAAATTATCTATTTATATCACTGTTTTAACGTCATAGAAACGACCGAGAGTTAAATAGATTAAATTTTTTGCAGGGACCAATATTATTGGTTCACAAAAACATTTACTTAATAAAAGTTTTAAAAAAATGCTTTGAGTGTTACGCACTAATATATGTTTAATAGTTATTGTAGGTAGTTTAACACAAAACAGAAGTGAACAAAACATAAACGGCTATACCCGACTATAGAAACCGACGCTAAAAAAGTTCGAAAAGCTCCCCAATCTGCACATAAAAATGAACTTTTCTCGTCTTTCTTTCGAAAGTGGTAAATCCACATTTGATTGAGTAACCTCACCAGCAGCGCCGTGATGTAATAATTTGAATGTGCAATAATTTTAACTATTGTGTTAGGTTTTACGTGTATTTATTTAAATTAATTAACAGATTTGCTATTTTTATAACTTTATACTGGCAACCTCGGTGGAAAAGTGGGGGTAGGCTAACTTAGAAAAGACGGTCGGCTGGTGGAGGCATTCGAGCACGGACAGCCGAGCTGTGTGGACGTACAGATTGTCGAGAAGAAGAGAAAAACATGTAAGTGGTTTGCTATTTTGTTGTTTAGTTATTTCCACTGTGTTATAATGCCATATGTTGGATTAACTTTAAAGCGAGATTATGTTGTGTGAACCGAGGAAGCAGTAGCTGTGTATTTGTTATAAGATTAAATAAGTAATAATTGTTGAGACTGAGTGTTTTATTATATTTCAGAAGTGGGATTAGCCTACTTCCTGACTTGATTGATCATGCATACCGATACGATTGTTTATTAGCCACTGCTTTCTCATGAATATGACAGTATTATTATTAGAATCGGAATACTTTATTTGTCGAACATGGTTCATATACGTACATGAAATATTATTCGCGGGTATATCACTTAAAATAAAACATGAGTAACTTAAACGTAAATGAGCTCGTATGGGTGTTACTGCATGGCCTGACAACAAAAATTACTTGAGAATCATTCGAAGTTATCACTAAATAGGATTGAGTGGAGCTATCTACAACATTAGCCACATGCTTGTAACACTGCCATATTAAGGGTACAATAAAAAAAAAAAAAAAAAAATTATATGGTGGTTAGCGGGTCGTGCGGGGGGGTCTACGGGGGATCAAAATTTTGTTATTTTTGGTGTACGATGCACCGTTTTTGAGATAATTCCCCCTTGCTGATTTGTCAAATATTGTTTATTGCAGTGGTGAATACCATGACGGATAGATACATTGCTGTGTAAATTTGAGTTCCAGAAAATGTCGCACGAGTCACGAGAGCGTGACCGCGACCGGAGGCGGCTGCTGACACCGCCGCTGCGCAGCGAGCGGTCGTATCAGCGCAGTCCCAGCCGCAGTCGCAGCCGCAGTCGCAGCCGGCTGCTCACCGTGGACCGGTGGCATGGCAGCAGCAGCCTGGAGCGGCGCGAGCGTCAGCGTGAGCTGGAGCGAGAGCTGCGTGAGCTGGAGCTGGAGCGAGAACGGGAACGCCTGCATACCCTCGAGAGCAAGGTGCGGCGGGCACGCAGTCGATTGAGGAGCAGAGCTACCGGCAGCGAGAGCAGACATCGTGAGTCGAGCGTGCCGCGTCACCGGCTACGTCGGGGCGACGAGCAGCGAGAACGTAGTAAGCCGCCTAGCCCTGAGAGCAGACGTCGTGAGTCAAGCGTGGTGCGTCACCGGCTTCGTCGGAGTCATGAGAAGGAAGAACATGGTATGCCGTCTAGCCCTACTTTTACATCTAGTGAAGTCCTTAATTTAATTAAGTCTATTGGTCAATGCAAGCCTCAGGCATCGACGGCGGGTCCATTCAATGACGCTAACATCAGTAATGTCAAACATAAAAATATTTTGCCAAACTTTGATCCTTCATTAAAGAATCAGCGAGTCGATATTTGGCTAAAAAAGGTCAACGAATGCGCCACCGTCTATGGCTGGGACGAGAGAACCACGGTTCTGTTTGCTATGGAAAAACTACAAGGATTGGCCAAAACTTGGTACGAGAGCTTAAACTCTGTATTGTTCAGCTGGCCAGAGTGGCAAGATAAGTTATTTAGTGCTTTTCCGTGGGAACAAAATTATGGCCAATCCTTGGAGGATATGCTCAGGCGGAAGGCAAGATACGGAGAACCCCTTGAAGTATACTATTATGAAAAACTCTCTCTCCTGAACCAATGTGATATTGTGGGTAGACGCGCGGTCGATTGTATTATCCATGGGTTGGGTGATAAGACTCTGAAAGCTGGAGCGAATGCTTTACGTTGCAAACAGCCGGAAGAACTTTTACGGTTCCTCATGAGTAGTAAGGAAGGATCACAGACCTTTGAACGGGGTCAATACAGAAATAAGATAAGTGAACCTTCATCTGGTGGTAATCCAGCCAGTAATAACAGGATGACATATAGACCGAATCTCAGTTCGAAACCAGGGGACAACTTATTTTGCTTTAATTGTAAGGAAAAGGGGCACCCCTTCCTTAAGTGCTCGAAACCTTTAATACAGTGTGGGAAGTGTAACAGAGTGGGGCATACTACCGCAGAGTGCTTGTTAAAAAGTGACTCTGGCGATAGACCGTTAAAAGTCCCTAAGACAATGCGTATATCGAGCACTAATTCCAATTCAAAGTTTATTAAAGAATGCACTTTGAACAATATGCCGCTTACATGTTTCATCGATTTTGGAAGCGAAGTGTCTTTGCTAACAAAGTCGACTATGGTGGCGTTGGGATTAGTTTGCGACGATGTAGTGAGCCCCCTGAAAGGTTTCGGGAATGACGTAGTATATTCGATGGGTGGTGTCTCTGCACAAATATGCATTGACAGTGTCAGTGCCGAGGTTATATGTCAAGTAGTGGAGGATGGACTGCTTGATGTACCCTTGCTGATAGGCCAGACCTTCACTGAACAACCACACATAGTAGTATACAAAAACGTTTCTGAGTTAAAATTCTTTGATATCAGTCGCGAGTTGCCATTTCCACAGCTTGAAGAAAGAGATCATTCTACAATTACTCTTTCAATGACCGGAGATGCCATGATATTCGGTCCTGCTGTAATTAAAGCGCGAACGGACTCAATTGCCGATGGCAATGTTTTACTAAGGAGTAAGTTAGTGGGTCGACCCTTGCAACAATTTGCTGTCAGCGGTGGAGTCTATCGGGTTAATGATGGGATTGCTATGATTACTGTAAAACCAATAGGCGAATCGAGTTACCTAAATGAAGGGATGGCCATAGCACGAGGATCAAGGGTACATGTAGTTAATCGCATTAAGACACATTCTTCGGATATGAATGTACACATACATAATAAATTGGATGAGAGCAACGTGAAGATTGGTGAATCAGTCTCTGAGGAGGACAGGAAAAAGCTGTTTGCCATATTATATAGATTTGGACAATGTTTTGCATCAGAACTAAAGGAACTTGGCTGTACGGACGTGGCAGAAATGAAAATAGACTTAACCAGTAATCGGCCCATAGTTTATCGTCCCTACAGACTGTCTCACAAGGAACGAGAGCATGTCAGGGAAATGGTAGGAGAGATGCTCGAGGCAGGAATCGTGAGGGAATCTGTATCGGATTATGCCAGTCCCATAATTTTGGTTCGTAAGAAAGATGGCACATGCAGACTTTGCGTAGATTACCGACTTCTCAATTCAGTGACCGTCAAGGAGCGCTACCCGATGCCGGTAATCGAAGATGAGATTGCAAGGCTGTCAGGACAAGCGTACTTCATCACGCTGGATTTGGCTTCTGGTTACTACCAAGTGCCAATAGCGGAGAACTCTAAGGCATTAACATCCTTCGTAACCCCGGACGGACAGTACGAGTTCAACCGTATGCCGTTCGGGTTAGCTAATGCCCCAGCAGTCTTCCAGCGCATGATGAACCGGGTCTTAGGGTCAGCAAGGTTTACTGAAGCTACAGCCTACATTGATGACGTATTGATTTACGGCAAAAGCGTAGACGAATGTCTGGAACGACTGGAGAAGGTTCTGATATTGCTGAAAGAGGCAAAATTGACCCTGAATTTGACTAAATGCGAATTCCTCCGAGACAACATAAATTATCTGGGTTACGAGATTAGCGCCGATGGCATTCGGCCTGGGGATAAGAAAATCCAGAGTGTCCTGGATTTTCCTTGTCCAACTAATGCACATTCGGTTCGACAGTTTCTAGGGCTGGTTGGGTATTTCCGGAAATTTATTCGGAATTTTGCACGATTGGCACATCCATTGAATCGGTTGCTCAAAAAGGATGTGGCATGGACATGGACGCCGGAACAGGATGAGGCATTTAAAGTACTCAAAGATAGGTTAGTAGGTAGACCAATTTTAGCAATTTACGATCCAGCTGCTGAAACTGAACTCCACACCGATGCGAGCAAGGTTGGTGTGGGAGGTATATTGCTACAACGTTCTGATAGTACCAAACCGTTTCAGCCTGTAGCATACTATAGCCGACAAACATCCCCAGAGGAGAGAAATTTCCATGCTTATGAGCTGGAGACGTTAGCTGTAATATCCTCACTTAGAAAGTTTCGAGTATATTTGCTAGGGCGTGACTTTAAAATCGTGACAGATTGCAGTGCACTGCGTTCGACATTTTCCAAACGCGACCTAATTCCACGCGTGGCCCGTTGGTGGTTACTCTTACAAGAATTTCAATGCACTATCGAATATCGCGCGGGAGCCAGGATGTCGCACGTGGATGCACTGTCGCGAAACCCGATAACTAACAACGTTACTGACGTGAATCAATATCCTATGATTATGACGATCAGCAACGGTGACTGGCTTCATACGTTACAGCTGGGGGATTCAGAATTATGTAGGATTAGGGACATTTTAACGACCGATATCGACAGTGAAGGCTTACAATACATAAAAGACAACTATCTCATGAAGGACAACAAGTTATACAAATGTCTGGACGGAGACAAAACGAAATTGCGTTGGGTAGTGCCAAAGGGTGCACGGTGGCAACTTTGCCGTATGAACCATGATGAGATCGGACATTTTGGTGTGGAAAAGACCTTAGAGCGCATCAAGAGTACTTACTGGTTCCCCAAAATGTCCCGATTTATCAAAAAGTACGTACAGGCATGTATTGAATGTGCCTACTCCAAGAAAACTGCAATAAACGAAGGGGAGTTGCATCCAATCACTAAAGTGGAGGTCCCTTTCCACACCTTGCACGTTGATCACCTCGGGCCCTTCGTCCGTTCAAAAAGAGGTAATTCTTATCTCTTGGTGGTGGTGGACGCTTTCACAAAGTTTGTTTTCATTAAACCCGTTCGTAATACAAAAACTATCACTGCCACGCGCGTTTTCGACGAGATATTTACCACATTTAGGAACCCAGATCGCATTGTAAGTGATCGGGGCACTTGTTTTACGTCGCACGCATTCAAAAAGTTCTGTGAGGCAAGAGGTATATATCACGTCCTCAACGCCGTGGCTAGTCCAAGGTCCAATGGACAGGTTGAAAGGTACAACCGGACGATTATTGCTTCCTTGACTGCACAGAACCTTAACTCTGATGAAAGAGATTGGGACGACCAGGTTGGAAAAATTCAATGGGGTCTCAATAACACTTGTCAAAAAACCACAGGAAGGATGCCTGCTGAGGTGATGTTTGGACCAAGTATGAAAGGGGAAGTGAACCCCAGATTCAACGAGATAGTGGAAGAAACCCGTGAAACTAGCGATTTAGAGACCATCCGGGAGGAGGTCAAGGATAAGATTGACGAAGAGCAGGCAAAACAGAAACAATATCACGACAAAAATAAGCGCCCTGCTCGTATCTATAGTGAAGGGGATTTGGTCAAAATTACTAAAACTGCTTTCAATAACGACGGAAAGAGCAAAAAACTTCTTCCATCGTATATAGGACCATATCGAGTAACAGCTGTGTTGGGAAATGACCGATATCGCGTAGCCGCTATACCGGGACTAAGTGGGACCAAAAACAAGCGTAAAACGACTGTCGCGACTGCCCGCATGTTGCCTTGGGTACATATAGCTGCTCTGGAGGTGAATGAGAACGGTAATACCTCAGAGGAAGACGATTGTGATGAGAGTTAAAATAAGTATTTAATCTGATTTTTCTTATACATATATTAATCTATGATACTAGACTTGACGCACTTATTTATTTTTAGTTGTTGAATGTATTAATGAAGATATTAAGCAAGGTATATACTTGTAATTATTGGATGTGGGACTATAGTACGTGAGAAGGAAGGGTTCACGGCTATAGTGTGTGAAGGACAAGCACGGTCGTGAGAAGGAAGGGTTCACGGCTATAGTGTTTAAAGGAAGAGCGCGGTTGTGAGAAGGAAGGGTTCACAACCGCGTATTTTAAAAGTTCGGATTACTTGTGTGCGAGAAGGAAGGGTTCGCATTCAGTATTCCGTATTTTCGTTGCAATTGGTGTACTTGTTTGTGAGAAGGAAGGGTTCACAAACAATATTCGGATTGCAACTATTTTTACCTGAATATAGAATTCCACTGTTATGTGAGAAAGAATGGTTCACATGTTGTATATAATGTTGATTGTATATGGAATTATTGTATTATTGTATTTTGGAAAAGCAAATATTGATAAAATGAGTAAAATTAATGAAATTAACCTAAGAATGATAAAATGATGGAATTGTTTATCAATAAGTAATTTGTCAAATTTGTAGTTATCATAATGATATCATGGAAAGTTCTGTTTACACTTACTTAGATAAGTTCAGATATATTAAGTTGAGTGGGTCCACCAGCCGAGTGTTAGGTTACGTTTCCTAATGTTGTGCATGGGGACATGCACAGCGTCAGGATGGACGAGTGTTAGGTTTTACGTGTATTTATTTAAATTAATTAACAGATTTGCTATTTTTATAACTTTATACTGGCAACCTCGGTGGAAAAGTGGGGGTAGGCTAACTTAGAAAAGACGGTCGGCTGGTGGAGGCATTCGAGCACGGACAGCCGAGCTGTGTGGACGTACAGATTGTCGAGAAGAAGAGAAAAACATGTAAGTGGTTTGCTATTTTGTTGTTTAGTTATTTCCACTGTGTTATAATGCCATATGTTGGATTAACTTTAAAGCGAGATTATGTTGTGTGAACCGAGGAAGCAGTAGCTGTGTATTTGTTATAAGATTAAATAAGTAATAATTGTTGAGACTGAGTGTTTTATTATATTTGCGTACAAAGAAAGCTCAGCTCTTTAGCAAAGCTTGTTTCTATTGGGTGCAAATTCTTCAGACGATTTTTGTCCGACACATTCATGTAGCGTCAGGTACGTAATTTCCGAGTTGTGTGTAATATTAGATAAGGAAGGCTCCACGCGGGAAGTCCTGCGGATATCGGCCCGCCCTGGTGACATAAGCTTTCAATTCTATCGTGTACGGAACATACCCGTGCCCCGCACGCAAATTTCTTTATAATCAATAAAAAATACTATTCAAAACATTCACGTCACGCAAAATCTTATCCGAATTTTTACCTTATAAGTTTAGTTAAAATTCTGACGAAATCGTCGTATTCGTAATCTTTTTACGTGAACCAGGAGTGGAAATGGGTGGTGCTTAAAATAGTCCACCCGAGCGTGATATATTACAGGAAAGCACACACGGTACCATCGCATAAATCAACTCTTGCGGTAAACTATAATATTTAACCTCTTTTAGTACAAAAACTCAATAAAGTTGCATAGTGTTTAGTATTCTCTACGGAATAACAGCCGAAACAGCGGTGAAGTGCGGTGTTCGAAGTTATACCAGGATGATAGCGTGAATTATTACCTCCTGTTGGATTATCTGTTGCTCGGTTGAGGTAAGTTTGTAAATACAGATAATCTATGAAAATCTATTCCATTTAGGTGTTGTATTTTTTAAGTGTTACATTTAATTATTTAGGTTAACTATTAAAGTGAAATAAACCTTAAAACGTTCTGTGAATTACAATTGAATTAAAAGTGCTGTGTGACCCTCAGTCAACCTGCCACGGAAAACCATTGTGATGTACGCATTCTTGTCATATAAATTCGTTACTCCATCGTTCCAGCTTAATTGAAAAGCGCTTTAATTACGACCATGTAAATTACGTTGTTCGCGAAGTATGCACTCTACGTTATTCGAGCCGTAATTACATACGGAGAAACATAATGCACTCCTTCAATGTACCTAGATAAATAGTCCGTCCGCAAATGGACGAACGTACTTAATTAGGCGATGAGAGCAGGTGCCACAACGGAGTTAACAAGTTCGCTATTTATTAACTCACTCAGTTCCCGTTATTCGATGATTCGTGCTCAGAATGCTAAAACTTCAGTCTTGATGAATTAGTTTGGTAAACGAAAGTAAAAGGATAAGGTTTACTGCGCTTGCTTTGACTGGTTTAATCAAGATGAATGGGAGTAGGTCTTTATCGTTCGGATTTCGAAGTTGTTGTAAACTTTGGCTCGAACTTCGTAAGTTACTATTACCGAAGAGGCTTGTGATTTACCCGTATTCAGATCAACTGCCAATATAGGCTCATTCGTGGCTTGTTATATGAGGCCATGATGTCAACTCACTTGGTGGTGTACGAAAATTGTTTCAGCACGGGTTATATAACTTCAGCAATAAAACTTCATGTAAATGGTGCTAACATTACAATCATGTCAAATGCTAACGAAGTACACGCGAGAAATATTCACACGGCAAAATTTTGTGCAAACATTGCGAGCACGTACCTTACTGTGCGTTTCCATGGTATTCGCTTCAAGTTATTAGGGTCTGCACACATTAGTAGTCTGTGGAATGTGAAAGAACCTTGACTCGCATAATGATACGATGGTAACCGAAAAATAAACGAACTCGTTTCATATTTGGTACGACTATCACGTACGAATCTAGAATTTAGATTATGCCGCATTTTGGATACTTTTTATAGGATTATTCTAATAATAAAACATATTAAACATAATAAATACACAAATTGAAGAAAATAATGTTTGTATCGTTTCTCGTTAATGTTGGCGAAGTGGATGAGAGTTGAGAGATATCAGTAATCCTATCATACCGGGATAACCTTATAAAATTGAATTGTTTGTGAACAGCTCAGCTTAATGGGGCCGTAAACTTCAGGCCGTTACATTCGAAAAGCTCGCAACTTGATACCGCTTCAAAAGGAAACGAAATAATGATTTGGTACATAATATCACTCTATTATTACCTACGTAGTGAAAAAATTAAATGGTATAGATGTTTTTCGGTGTTTATTTTCGGGTTCTATTGTTTGCCTGAAAGATTTAAGCAATAATATTCATATGCCCGAATTTTACTTGCCCGAATTTAATTTTTCCCGAATTGTTTGTTTACCATAATATTTATGTGACATTTTCTTGTCTGCCCGTACATTAGATTCCATAACCATACGAGTGCCATCCATTTTATTAATTGCAATAATATTATTTAACAGAATATTTCAACTCCAAACAAATTTAATTTTAAATACATCCAAGCCTTACTAGAGCAAAGCTTCGCCAGCCGCTGCCACGGCACGCTTTCTTCACTTGCTCGGCTCGTGCGTTGTTTTTCATGTTCTAACTTAACCTATCCTAATATTATTTAACAACGTCATACTAAATTAATTTCAAATACATCCAAGCTTTTCTAGGGCGCTTCGCCGGACGCTGCCGCGGCACGCTCGCTCGGCTCGTGCGTTAATTTTCATGTTCTAACTTAACCCAAACCTATTTATCATTTAGTTTAAACCGATTTGAATTTTTTTTTATAATTAATTTCGGTGGAAATTGATGTTATGGCATATGATAATTACGGCTTACAATAATGATAACAAATGATGCTATTGAAATCGACTTTATGGGAAACAAAGATTCTAGCATGTGATTAATATACTCGTAGTAAAAAATTACAAAATGAAATTATGAACCAATATTATGTCTCTTGCAAGTGGGTGTACCCCTTATTTTCTGTACCAAATATAATTTTCGGTGTTTTCTGACTGAACTTCTAACTCAACAGCATAATTTACCTTTTATAGTAATTATAAGCATCAAAGAGCTGTAGTAGTCTAAATAATATTCGCTATAAAGGTACCTTCACGTGTACTTAGTACACATGTACGTAAACGTTCAATCTTTTCCCGTATAGTATTATAAGTTCTTAGTTAAAATGAATTTGTTGAATTCCATTTAATTTAATCACCAAATTCACATCACGTTGACCTGACCATAGATCGTCTATTTCCTGCGCTCTGTATTTATTTATTTTTTGCTTTGTTACGTAAAAATATTATAGGTACTTCAATATTTTACTGTGACAATATTTATATACATTATTCTCTCCATCCTAAGGTTGCCTTTTAAGAGATCGCTTTTAGCGATAAGGGCTCCACTTGTGACACTAGATGTACGAATTTTCCTTTTTATTTGATGTTTGTGTGTCTGCAATCAAGAGTTAATTCATTAATTAATTCATTCAAATGTACACTAACTACCACATTATTATAATAAGATTGGTCACAATCAACCGAAGTTCATACGTATAACTGCTTCAAGTCAAAATTTCAAAATTTGTCACTACGAGTATGTTGGTCTGATTGTTGGTACTCTGAATGTTGGTAATCTTGAAGGAAGTCGTTATACAGGTTCTACAAATTATCGGTTTTTATGTGTTGGAGATCTTTTATTAGTGGGGTTTTTTATTTATAATATATTTTGCTGTATTTTTGTTTTTGGTGTGCAATAAAGATATATCGTATCGTATCGTATCGTATTGTACTTTTTACAAACGAGTGGTTAAAAGCGACTTCAATAAAACCGAACAGCTAAATGTTTGAACCTGTGTTTAATTATTATTTACCTTATCCTTAATTATTATTAAAAAAATTAATTTTGGTGTACCCAGTGTCACTCTCACAATTAAGACGAATCTATTACCACCACTCATATAATATAAGACTAGCTGTTTAGGCTCAAGGGCGTGCTAAGGGAATATACAAACATACACTTGAAAAACATAACCCTCCTTTCGCAGTCGGGTAAAGAGAGGGAGAGGGAAGTTTGCTAAGGAGCTATTCACCATTCGATTTTAGTAATGTTTGACAGTGACGATCAGTACTCAATCCAACAAGTGCTTAAATCGGTCGGGAGATTGTCCGACCGACCCCTCGCAGAACTACTAGTTATTAATTTTATACGACAAAAAGCTTATTTAAAGATATTAAGCCAACACAGTGGTTTGCGAATCAATGTCAGGCGCACTGTAGTAGCACTCGTACGTAAACCAAAATGTGCGGCGTCTCTCACGCTAATGCTCGTACTCGAACCTCTGTTGATATGCGAGTGCATTGTCTGGCCAGCGCCAGTTTTACCATAATCCACGATCTGGCGACTAGGTGAGCATATTTAGTAATTTACATGTCTAGATAGAGCGATGCTCTTCAGTGAAACTAAAACAAACTGATAAAATTTGCTAACCTAGTGTGCGTGACTAGAATATCGACTATATCGCAACGACGGCATCGTACTATGAAGATATCGCTAAATACCTAATTTTAACAGTGCCTTTATTTCTAAATATCTTCGTATGCAATACATTGACGATTGAGATTGACATGCAGACTATGAGAGATGATGAAACTGTTTCATCATCGCTCATAGTCTGCATGTCAATCTCACAATTCCTGAAACGCAAGATGACTACCACCAATTATTTTATTTACATTATTTCTGTTCAACTGCGTTATACACTATCTTTGAATTACTCTACTAATCATAGTGTGCATGCATAATACTACCAGTTAGTGCTCAGTTTAAACTAAATAGAAAAAAAGTTTTTACGCTATTAGGCATAATAATAATTGAAGCGAATCAAGTAATTAAAGGTGAACTATTGACCCTTATTATTCTCGACGCGTTTAAAGCTTCCAGTATCTATCTAGGCACCTTAATAATCAAAGTTTAGTACATTAGGTAATGTATTCTATGCACGAGTCCAGTCTCCATCTCCGTATAATACTGCGACACCCGCCGGGACGGCGGCGTTACTCTTAATTACCATTATGACGCTCATGCTCGCAATATGAATGCATAACGAATATAAATGTACAACATGAATATTTATTTAAATAAAGAACACGATAAGTTAGCTAATTGAGAAATTAAACGGTTAGTTAAGGTAGCTGTTTCGCTGTATATTTTATGTCCTAAATGATACTCACCAAGAGTGTCGCTAGCTCTGGCCTAGGGACAGCAGCACAGATACCATAATATTTCTCTCAAAAAAGGGATGTTTGTTACGGTGTAATTTACTAGGATATATTACTACAATATATACCCTCCCCGCACGATCAAAATGCCCGACGGCAAAAAAAAAAACCTAAATTCGTAATACCCATATAATAAACCAAGATCGAAGGAGAAGAAGCAGAGACGCTTCGCTCGCCTCGCTTGCTTGGTCAATTAAAAGTAACAAGTCCTCATAAGATCAATATTGAAGGGATGGCCACCAATTAATGTGTAACTTAGAAACTATCTGATAGCATAACGAACTCTGCCCGCAATCTTCAAGTTGCTAAACAAACTTACTAGATTGTTCGGTTTTGATATCCTGTGCATAAAACATTATTATATCTCACAAATTACAGACAAGACGTAATGTAACAACCACTACACTTTACACTAACTATAATAAAGATTATGAGTAGTTACGAGTAGATAAGTTTGTGATCTCGTCTTACTTTATCAGTTCAATAAGTCAGGGGTTCTTTTGCAAAAATAGTAAATTCGTATAAATCTGGTACTACTGAAAATTATTTCACCAACAGAATAGCTACATCAATTCTAAGTGTGTATATGTTCTCAAATATAGCCTTATTTTAACTAAATAAGCACGGTTAATTCAACTTGTTATCCGTCGCGCGACTCATTCCAGTGTTGACTTAGCAATACATCCAGACGAATTGTGCTGAGTGATCATCTCCGTGTATACTTAACTACATGAATACGGTATAAAAATAATATTTGGGTAGCTGAAGGCAATAAGTGCTCCATCAAACGATAATTGATCAAGAGCAAGTGGTTCAGGTGCAAAATTCTTACTCGTATTAGCTCTTTGACGTCAAAATTTTATAAGCGTTTCCAAGTGCAATTTGAAAATGCTGCAGCGCAGCGAATGGTTAAACGCATTGTGTTCTTTGAACAGTGATTTGGTACCAGAGTCAATCTACTGACTTATATAACGGGAGCCTTTGTTCGCGTTGGTACCAAAGTTATTTTATCAGTTACAAAATATCAATTTTCTCTCGCTGTTTGGCAACTAAATAGAACTTTTCCATTTTAGTAACCTTTTTTTAGCTACTACCGGGATGAATATTGACTAAGGGGAGATGCGTTGTTATCCTTGTAGAGAAAAAGTGTGTGTTTTTCATATAATTACTGACCGAGGGAGCAAATTGTCTCTAATTCGAGTTTGATTGGAACGGGGGTACCTATAGGTAGTAGTTTCAGGTAATATTGGCTAAATTTGGTATACAGCTGAACTGTTTTTGAACTGAATCTGTTTTTTTTCTTTAGGTAGGATTCGGAAGGGGTCGGTTTCAATAATTGCATTAAAGTATGTGCTCGCTAGAGTTCAGAGAACTGTGGTTAAGGGTTAATTGTTCCATTTGTTTAATTTCACGATTCACGATTTTGAGAATTCTATCTATAATTATAGTCTAGGCTACAAATATGATAGACCTTTTCAATATCCTTGAATAAATATAGCATATGTTCATGTACTTGTACTCCATGTATTCATATTTTACAAAGGTAAGATAGGGTTCCCTTAGAATCACTTGAAATCGGGCAATACGGTAGTTAGTGGCAGTTTAATAAATTATTACATGAAGATACGAATACCAATGCTAAACTTACTTAAATGCAGAAAGGATCTTTTTATATCATCATATTAAGACACATGTGCTTCCATAGCGTCACTGTGCTAAGTAATGTTAATGTATAAGAATGGTTATGTAGTGATGTGCTTTATTTTTATGTAATTTTATATATGACTCAATTTTATGTGTTTGAGTTCACAATTTTAATGGTTTTTTAAATCTGAAATGTATTATTGATAGATTGATAAAATAAACACAACAATCTACTGTCTATTTTCCAGTTGGTCAATATTTTATAGTAAACTACACCACACATACATACATAGTTACCATATAATTGACTCTTCAAAAGAAATATATATTTGTAACCAATTGCAAACAAAATTGATAAATCAATATTGACACCCAGGTAGGGCATAAAACGAGTGGCCGTAATATAAAATCGGCAGCTATTCTGTACAAATTGAGCTATATATATATGCTATTATAATGTTAAGCATCTGTGACCGCCCCATAAAATTACACACATACCTGCGTCGACCTATCACTGACGCATGGAATGAAATTACGATACGCAACAGTAGGAAAAGTCGGTGAAAATTCTCAATAAAATTTCACGTTTATTTTCGTAGCTCATTTATATGTACAAAATAGAGATGAAGTTGAAAAATCCGAAGTAAAGTGTCAGTTTTGATAAGTAATTTTTGATTGCTTTTTGATGGAGACGGCAGAACTGGTGGGAATAAACGTAGGTAACGACTTCTATTGAAATATGAATTGATAATATGGTGGTTAAGGCTAAACAGTTCACTGAAATTAAAATAAAATTTAGTTTAGTTATTCTTTAAAAATGGGTTGTATGTATGTGCAGTTTTGTACTCAATAATCACGCAATGAAATAGTAGCAGTTGTGCATGTTATTCTAAGGATTTTGAAAATGAAACAAGCATTCTCCTAAATCAATTTATATATAAGTATCACCAAAACAGTAAATCACACTTTGGCACCAAAATTAAAGTATTTGTAACTAATAAATAAATCTATTAAAATCTCATTAGTAAAACATTTATATTACGAGATTATTCGAAAGCTTTGAAGTATTTATATATAGTAAGGGAATTTTTTGCATATTACCAAAAAAATAGTTTCTTTTGTGAACAATTACCGAATCAGAGAAATTCGTGAAACGCAAGCTATTGTTTCAGAAGAAAACTGTTCAAAAGCTATTGAATAGTCTCGTATAATCCATACCTATTTATTTTAGTAATTGTTATAAATATTTTTATTTAAGCTGTTTAAATTGACATGTTTTCATAAAACAGAGTAGGCTTCCATAAAGCAATATAATTGTTATTTTCTATTGTATTTACATACACTAATTTACAGAACTAGAAGTCGTTTCGACAAAGAAATATGTAATATCTAATAGGTACTAGTATTTTTATAATACGATGGTTAACAATATATACGTCGAATTTCATAGCTTCAGAGAGAAGTACGAGTATGTACTATGAGAATTAATATAGACACAAACGTGTACCATTTTGATCAAATTATGTTTCTACATTATTTAAAGAATTTACTTTAAATTTCATCTACGAAAAGGTCCCACGAGTAGTTAAGAGTAAGAAAAGCTTTGTTTTTATATAATGGTACTTAAATTTTCTAGATTAAATTTCTTCTTTACGTTGTTTTCGTTAGATTTTTTTACAACTATTACAATAGATTCAGTTTTCATGAACTCAACGAATGAATGTAAACGCAAAATAACAAATAATAAATAAAAAACAAACATGAATATAAAATAATATTTAAATAATTTCAATAAATATTCAATATACTATATAACACCGTAGTCTCTATCGAACACTTTTCACCGTGGCCAGTTGGGACTCACACACGAACAGTATAATATCGAATCAGCTTCTTTCATAGCTTCTTCCTCTAAACTATCACTACAGCTGAAACAAATATTTACACAATTGACTCTACTAATGCGAAGTCAACACAAACATTGTCCAGTCCAGTCACATTCATTTTCGTTAATATAACTTCACAAATTTATATCTGCACTGCACGCCATAGTAGCATGTAGATGGCCCAACTGCAAAAATGTAGGTATTATTTTCCACAATAAAGGCACTTGCCTATTAAATGTAAAAATACAATGTTCATACGATATTCGCTTTTAATCCATTGTCATACAGATGTTGTGATCTGTTCAATGAGATGATGTTCTCGGCGGCGACACGCAGATCTACACGAGGCTCGCGTCCACGTGCCGCGAGTGGCGAGACCTTCCGGAACACTTCTAGAAGGTCGCAGTGGTACAGGTCGCCGGCAGCACTCGGGATAGTGCGCGGCTGAGCAACAAGTCCTGTTCAATGGGGCTGCGTATGAGAGAGATTTGTGCAGGCGAGTGTTACAACTTCCAGGCGCGGGCCAGCCGCAATAAGCAGTAGCACCACCCGCGCTACAAGCACACCAAGCAGGCGGTGGATCACAGCGCGGTGACAAACACAAACACGGCTCAGGAATGACTGGTATAGGAGCTGGTGCTGGCGCGGGCGGTGTGTCCTCTCGCTTAGAGAACCCAACGAAAAACAACAGCACAGCGCCCGCGAGCGTCGCCGCTGTTGAGAAGTAGAAGCCAGCGCGCGGCGCCTGCTCGTTCATGTAGCCAGTGAAAGGAACACCAACTATGACAGGGATCGCCTCCGCTCCTTGCACGAAACCTGATTAAATAAATTATGCTTTGAATAAGATAAAAATATTTTGTACCTACGTTAAATACTAGTTCATAGCTGGAGCAATAAACAAGCGGCGACGTTTTGATACGATATACAGTACATCGTGGTCTCTAAATTCTATAAGCCCGTTATATTTTATGGAGGTCATATTAGCCGAATATCCGTGTTTTAGATCCGGGACAACCAATATATAGTATCAGTACCGATACTAGGCCCGCTCGTTCTATTTGAGCTGAGTGATTGAAGAGTCAGCGTTATTACTACCCTAACTTCAGAAATAACGTGAACGAGCGATATACAATATCAGTGCCAAATTCGAAGGCAATCAATGTCCAAACTGAATGAAGAGGGAAAAATGCGAACAGAAAAATGTTTGTAAAGGGAGCTACGCCGCGAATCTCCTTTTATCATCGAAATAGGAAATTAAACGGATTTGTGGGTGGTACTAAGGGTGCTTACCCCAGACTTTTGTGAAGTGTCGGCCTCTGACACGCTCCATTGTCAGCATTTTGATTGAGTAGAGGAAGCCGCCGAGACACAGGCCATACATCCACGCAAACAACACGTACCCGTGGTACCCCTCCACGCTGCTCAGTGCCAGCATAGAAATACCTGAGAATCGAAATTGTATGAGAAGGGTTCAATGAAAGCTACATATTTTCATTAAATTTTCCAATTGAGCACTTAAAAATTGTTCCTCACGTATCAAGTAGCTTTGCATATGTACTAGCCAATCAAATAAATGCAGTGCAACTCATCTCAATTTACGTTTTAGTTCGACAAATAATAAAAGATATGTAGAAGATATAAAACTTTTTAGAAGGTTTGTTTCTGTTCATACATATATTATAGAAGAATACTTAGCAAATGTGTATATGTGTTAAAACTACAACGTCCAGACGTCAACTAATCCTTCTAAAAAAGTATCATCCGTCAGATAGTCGGATGCCTATAATGTTACTATGAAATCAAGCTAAGTACACATACCGATTCCCAGCATAGCAACTTGACACAGATACTGCTTGGAGACGAGGCACTGTGCTGATGGCCGCACCAACACTAGTCCAAAACCAGCACACCCAAGCACTGCCGCAAACCCCAGGAATGTCTGCAGCAGGACCAAGGCGCTCTCTTCCAAACCCTCCTCAAAACCTTGCAGTGCCTGGACAAGAAAATTACCTATTTAAACCACTGGCATGGTTTTGAATCATTTTAGGCCTTCTAAGGCCACTTTCTAATAAACATTCAAGCCCACAAATCCGATGTGGGTCCTACCTGGGAAATAGTCTTGTAGCAAATTATACCTCCAAAGTTGATTGAGTTATTGTTGTTATTTCTTTTCTTACACAAAATGTCGTGTTTATTTTGAATAATTCAGCAAAAGCCAACATTTTAATCGCAAGGAATTGTGAACCAATTTCAACTTTACCAATTAGACTTACCAGAAAAAACACTGGAGTATAAAGTCCAAAAGCTGCTAATCCGGAGGCCAACAACAAAACTTTCGCGGGTCGAGATTGAAGCGGGCTCAAATCGATGAGAGGTGCGGTTCGCTTTAGGCCTTTCTTTTCCTTTACCTGTCAAGGGCAAACAGTACAAATAAGGTTAACAAATTGCCTTCCACCTGCGACTAACAGGGGAGTTATGAAGGTTGGGTCGTGTACTTACTTTACGGCGTTGGTTTTTGAGATGAAGTATTGCGCGGCGCTGAGGGTGGTAGAGAGAAGCGCTCCGATAAACAGCGCTGAGAAAGAACGCCAGCACTAGGATGCCTGTGATCGCCTGCAGTCCTAGACGCCATCCTAGTTTCCTAAAGTACACGTAACAAACTTTAGTACCTCACTCTCGTAGTAAACCTGTTTCATATGCGCATAGCAATCACCGTCTTGTTTATGGAAGAAAATAAACCTAAGAAACGCTACAATATACTCTGCTTTCGAGTATGTATATATTGTTCGGTGAACAAACATAATTTCCGAGTAAGAACCTTAGTGCAAACAAATAGGACATGCCTGTCAGGAAAACGAAAGCAATTTAATTTTCTAAGGGTCCACCGTTCACGTGACAACTATTGTCCTGTACACAAAACTGTGAATAACACATCTAATGACAGAATTTAATTATTTATTTTCATTTTCATGTAGCATTTTAAAGGGGGTTGGTAGCTTTACAATGAATAACTATGCAGCTACGATAACGGGCATGCTAATTTACTCTCATTAGCTAAAGAGGTATTATGATACACACGGGCGTGGTATGCGGTTTGTGGTCACAATAGATTACTGCACAGTGGATAAGTCGCTAATGTCACAAAACAATATTAATTTACCCGTTATCTGTAACTAGTTGCAATTAGGAAATTATAAAATCTGATCAGCCTATTGTACTTTGCCGTTGAATAAATTTCATATAATCATGTAAGGAAGGGCTTATACGCCTAGATTATACTATTAGGTACCTAGCAACAGATTTTCTACTACAGAATGGTTACTTCCTAAGCGCGAAGACTTGAAATAGTAGTAGGTAATAAATATAATTGAATTACCCTATCATGTTTTGCTTTACTAAAAAAATCTCACAGTACAATTGTTAATGTCCATAACCAACAACAGAGCGTATTCTTACCATTCTTACTTACGTACTAACTAAGCGTACTAATGAATGAAAAAACGTAGCGTGAATTCTTTTTATAGAAAACTTCATAATTCTTCAAAACAGGCACCAAGTGTTACAAATAATATTCAAAGACATCAAAAGCTCTACAAATCTCCGAGCCGGGTGGCATGATGAATTATTATAGCTAGCGTCTTTTTGCCAAGAGGAAACTTATTTCTCAACCGAGTGAATATATGCTAAATAATATAAGGCTCTATAAAGACATACATTAAGAACGTAGGATTTTTTATGTAGCTTATATGGACTTAAATCATAATACCAAAAAAAAATATAATAAGTTCCAACGTTCGGTCACAGAAAATATCTTTTACATAGTAGTTGTACCCCGGAGATATGTTGCTTTTTTTTTTTTTTTAATGAGATGTAAGATGTTACCCGACAGCTTCCTTATAAGCGACGCTGAAGAGTGCGATGCCGACGCCCCCTCCTGCGTGCGCCACCAGCTCGACGAACTGCCTACGTCGCCGGAAGTAGGCCCCGAGCATCAGTCCCGCCGCCTCGCGGACCAAGCCACAGCCTATACCGAGGACCACTCCTAAAGGACAAGAACTCTTTGTATAAACATATCGTTGTGAGTATCTGAGTTTTATGTCCATTAAAATTGCACCGTAGCAACTTTTTACGAGAATTGGAATAAAACTAAATTTACGATTGTGTTTTATTACGTTTTACCACTGATATATAGGATAGCATATTTTTTCTCGTCGATGCGTTGTACGAATGTAATCTCGAGTTATCGTCGCCTGGACTTATTGAGACAGTTCTTTTCTTGTTTAAAATGATATACTTTTAGGTTAGGTTAGTGATTCAAATAAAAATGAAATTTTTTTGATATTCCTATAATATTACCCAGATCTTAATATATTTACCATAGCTGAGTAACGTCTGGTGGAGTTGCGTGGCGAACGATGTGAATAGGCAGGCCAGTGGCAGCAGCAGGCCTCCCACGAGAGCCACCAGTCGTGGAGACCTTCGCCGACCTGCCACCAGGGCCCCTGCTGCTCGGGACACTCCAACGCAAAGCGCGCCTGCCCACACTGATGACAAGAAATAGGAATAATAATAAAAACAAATGTTTTATTGAATAGTCCGTTGTTTTTGCGCCAGGGGTTTAAAAGGTTCCAAAGTGAAAGTTGCTAATACTTTTGACTTAATATACTCATAACTAACAGCACTGTACAGCATATCACTATTAATAACTATTACGAGTAAGCTCATGTGTATGTGCACGAGTATAGACAAATGATATAAAGTTGAGATATCGTGGTTTTTGTGTTACCGGGAAATTTGTATAGAAACTTTAGAAGTCTCCAGCGCTCGGCTTGAGTATGTGACCTAATTAGTAACGTTACCACGATGAACTTAAACTTGATGTTTACCAATATTCAGTGCTTTGATAACTAACCAACTTCTAAAAAGAAGGGTTTTCAGTACGTCGGAATATTTATTTTTAAAATTGCTAATTTCGTCGATTTCCCACTCGCGTGGATTAACTTGGAAAATTCCCACTTCCTTGAAGGTCCGATATATAATAAAACTGAATTACTGTACATTGAAAAAAAATGCTACATCAAGGGGATATGAGAAGTGAAATAAAACAAAAAAAGATTTTTTTGAAATTTTTGGTTTCTCGAAAACTGCAGTGTTTCTTATAAGTAACGGACCTTGAAACACGAATAAAATAAATTATTGTAGCTTTAATCCTACTAATAATATTATAATCGTGACATTTTGTATATTCGTTACCTAGTTTTTCTTTTACGCAAAAATTGCTGAACAGATTTGGATGATATTTGGCACTAACATAGCTAATATTCTGGATTAATACATAGAAAAATGCAGTGTTCCTGTAAGTAATCAAATTTCCGCGAGCAACACAGCAGGGCGCATGTAGTAATAAATAAAAGCGCTTATTGCTATGCGTAAGTGTAGGTAAAATATAATCTCTCGTTTTTCTCACGGATTCGACGTTGGCTTCGTGATTTTCCTCCAACGTAGGAAGATTGTAAAGGTATAAATGTCAAGCTCGAATGAAGGAAAGCAAACATCCTAATTTAATGTAAATAAACTTCCATTTATGTTGTATTTTGTTTCGGGGAATATTTTGTGATATCTTTCTCTCATCTGTTTATTCAGTATTATTATAAGCATATAAGCATAAACCGTTATATATTAAATACAGTCATCGTTGTAGCAAAGCACTGCCTCGGGTTACTATGATAATGATATCAACAATAATAAATTAATGTCAAACACGGTAACGCGCGATCATCAATTAATTTTACTTGTCAATTGACATCGGCCACCTTATCGAACTAATTCGAAGCCAATTTGTCGTGCTCGTTCATATTCATAGCGATATTCGATTTGCCGGTTTGGGCTAAACTCGTTAACGTCCAAATTCTAGTCCAAAAGCTAGCAGTGTCGTGTCGAGGAGCCGACAGACTTATGTCCCGGCGCACCTCCCACACCACCGCACCGACAACAAAGACCGTGCTCTCATAACCAAAATTACTTCTGCCTCTTAATATTCAGCAAGAGACGTGAATCTCGGAAAATTAATTCAATAAATCAGGCCTGCCGGCAAATACCGATGACTAGGAAACTTCATTTATTAAATAACCGATTTGAATTGTAGTTGTCGAACGAGCACCGAAGTCTTGTTAACATAAATTAGATCGTCAAAGAGAACATTAAGAAAAATGTGATTAATTTGTCCACGCTTCGTGGAGAGCGGTGGCGGGCGCCGCGGATAAAATTATTAAACAAATTGGGATTCAAGGAATGATAGCAATTAAAAGTTGCCGCGGGCTCGTTTGTATGAAATGTAACATGGCGTTATATTCATAGCGTTGGTTCTTTTCCTTCGTTGTTTATTTACGCATTTCCGCGGGCGGATCCTCTGTTGATAGATTGCTTTTCACTCCGGGGCGCCCTTGTGCTACTGATTTAAAACTGTTTCTTCCTCAATCTTACGATCAAAACCGCCGAATGAAAGTTATTGCCTTTTATTTTCCGTTCTTAAAATCTTCATTTGTTATTTTCTATACCAAAATTTGGTTAAACTGGTACGAGATGAAAATCATTTCAGTCTGCAGAACATTCCGCATAAATTATTCAGATAAGCATCTATATTGCTGGATTTCGTGAATAATGCGAACTTTCATTTTAAACAACATTTTCATTATGTTATGATGTTTAAATTGTGTTTTATGTCTTGTAGCAGGGATTTTATACGAACACATCGCCATTTGTTAATGAAAAATGTTCAGATTGTGTGATTCAGGTATTTTCTGACATTTCAATTGATTATCCAGTGCCAAAAATATTTTTGGTTTGCTCGGGAGTTTACTTAACGAAATCCTGGCGCAGAACATTAAAAGCTAAATATTATTTATGAAAAGCAGCAAGCATATTTCACTGCCAAAAATAATTTTATAGATTAGAAATACCAAGTCTGACAGGCTGTGATAGCCCTAGAATGCGTGATAAGACTAAGTCCTAAAACAGCTAAGATTGAAAACCCATCTATCTACATTAATCAATATTTATAATTTCGGTCATTATATATACACATTATTAGTGAGACAGTCACAAAACTTGTTGGATTGAGGAAATGGAAAGGTGATGACGTATTACTGTTGCCGCTATACCTAAATGCAGAATGAAATAAATATTTAAGGGCGACTGTCATAGAACAAAAGTGAAATTTTGCCGTTTTTTATTCAATGCTCAAAAATTATAACACAGTCAATTTAGACATTTCAAGGTACATAAAGTCCCAACTAGCTGAAAATCAGCAAAATTGTTCAAAACATTATTATAAATAATATTTAAAAGTTCCCCATCATTTCCGTGTATGGAAAAAATATATTTAAGGTCAAAAGAAAAAAAAACTAGTTATTGGCGATTTTCAGCAAAACGGTAAGTTTTCTTATAAAAGTATTTTAGACAAAATTATAGATCATAAAATTGTCTATAAAAATGTATCAATAGTTTTTTTCCTACGAGCCACTGTTTCTGAGATATAACGATTCAAAAAGTTACCAGAAAGCTACCAATCATTGTTATGTTAATTTTGCGTGCCGACAGGCAAGGAGTATGCGCATTCATTACCCTTACTTTAAGATCATGTACGTATTGTATTATACCTTCTACCTATTTTCCTAGCAAATGAAAATAATTTGAATATCTTCATAAAGTTTGATTTTAATTTTTAACCTCGACCAACAACCAAGTTTCCGCACCATTAATTCCTTCAGTGTTAAAGCAAACGACAACTGTTTTCTTTTTAAATAAATCGCAGGAGCTACAAGTCTCAAAGGTGCTAGCCTACTACTTCTCGCGCCTATAAGGCGGGTTTTGGGCCGACTATACTAGCACAGTTTCAGGCCAGCACTATGACCAGGGCCCATATTCTCTAACGAACATCAGGATTCCTTGCTGAAAGCGCGTGACGTGACGTTATGTTGACAGAATACGTCATTTTGATAATGCAAATCGATCGGGTTCCGTGGCACAGCACGATATAAAAAAAACATTGACTTAATGAATACCGTTCCACGTATATTCTACGCACTTTGTATAACGCAGCCGCGTTACGTGTTGAAATGTGGATAGTGAATAAAGGCCCAGAAGTCGTAATTACTGCGTGATATGGTAACAAACGGCTGAGGTCAGGCGTTATACTAGGAATGATCCGGGTACGTACCAGCGTTGGCAGCTTGAGGGCCGAGATGACGAAGTGCGTACACGTGGAGTGCCCCGTACGCGAGCTGCAGACCCGTTGACAGCAAGTGGGCGAGGAAGGCAGCACCACACACGATCCATCTGTAATTTTATACTTCGTTAATTCCTTATTCCACAAAATCGAACAAAATCCTAGTTAATTACGACATATCCTTTCTACCTACATAACCTTAAATAATTTATTAACCCACTTATGACCTTATGTAAAGGGTTCGTTTAATAGCTTATCAAAACTGTTACTAATTTATTATTACTAATATACAGTACCTTATAATAGGTATAAAAATAAAAGTCGAAAAGAATACATACCACAATACATATAATATAGTATAATAACACGAATTTATAATAAGCGGTAAGCTTCCTCTTCTGAAATGCACAATAATTTGTTACCTAGATTAGCAAAAACACAAAGGTTTATGATTACATACACCAGACGCAGCGGAAATACCTACCTACATTATCCATGGATGGATATGGAAAATTATAATGAACGTACATTATGCGTCGAAGGATTATTGTAAGCAAATCCCTAGGGAAGTACCTAACTCCAAGCTAGTGAAATTGATTCAATATCTCAAGTCCCCAAAGTTTACGACTCACGTCAGGAGTGTGATGGATTTCTGGGCCAAGTATCTAAATTGGTAATCAAAGAAGGGTCCAAATAGCAGCTAACTCTAAGGTTCCTCAGTATAGGTATACATCAAATAAAACGACCTCTCTCAACCTAACGAAAATTGGAGCTTATGTAAAGTAAGAAATTTATTCTGTTAGGTGGACTAGCGGAAATCCAGGGATAATTGAGATAAGGCAAGGGTTAAAGAAATGCAGATAAACCAGCAAACTAACCTTTCACCTGAGGTTATTCATGGCTTAGCACCTTTGTGTATTTATGTGCCTAGCTAACCCTTCGCCGGCTATTATTTTATTCATGGCATTTTAATTTTCAGGAGCAAAATATTGTTCCATAGCAAGAGAAATATAATGTATGAACAAATGGATCGTCGTTTTAATGATACCAGTAACACGGTAATGGCATTGAAATTTATTTATGGCAATTCCATAGCCTTTATTTGTTCGTCAATAAAATATTATTGAGCTGTTCAATATTACATTATACCAGCGCAATTTCAGATAATGTCGATGATATGATTATTTACAACGGGCGTGTTACTTGCCGTACGTATGTAGATACGTGGGAGTGTAAACATAACTTCTGTGTCGTGGTACGCACTCAATACCCAAAAATACAGATTTGTTTATCGTCGAGAATCGCCACGTTATTACGCTATAAGATTTGTAAGGATTTATAAATTCCACAGCGCTGACGTGGCTGTACCTGAATTTGCTTTCGGGATCCCGTATTAATCTTACCGTAGTCGGAATAAAGTTGGCGGTGCGAGTGCCACTGATGGCGATATAATACGTCTTCATTTTGCGTCACATCACGTTTGAACCGCGGGGGAAATTCGACATTCACCACTAGACATGTCCCTTGTCAGAACATTTATCTAACAGCGGGACATCAGTAAGGCAAAGATTTTTAAAGATTTAGCTCCATAAGGTAGGTATATTTATTTGATCTCATTAATACGATAACATTTAATTCAATGTTCATGTCCTGTAATCCCTGTATAGTGAATTATTTTCTTAAAACATGCTCCCTCAAAAATTAAGTTTACGTCTTAAAATTAATGCGTGATTGTAAATTTTCTGTACAAAATCGATTTAATCAATTTAATAAATGCTAATAGGTATTCAAAATCATCTAAACAAATTTGTTGTATTACTTGTAGTCAGCGATCGGAAATATGCAAGTTCGAATCCTGCTCACTGATTGCTCTCTTATAAGCATTTAACGAGTAGAGCCTCTGTGTGGTTAACCATTTGGAAAATAAGTTATGAAATGTTTAAATTCAAAATTTGACACTTCTGCCGAAACTGAATCCACTACAGTAGAGCACCTCATACAAGTTTATGTAACAATCAACAATGTGATCTCATGTACCTACTCGTACGTATGTTAGAGAGTGAACAGAACAGGTAATTCAACACGGCGGTAGTGTGGTGTGATGTGGGATTGTGAAACTTGAGAGAGTTGTATTTACTGTAGTGTCTGATCCAATTTAATGCTTTGATACCTTCAGAGCTCCTCCGCGCATAAGTTGTTGGTTTACCATTTTGACATTATTATTTTGCACCTATAGTTTATTTGAAGCAATGAATTTAGATACAAAATTAACATTATTATTATTTACTACCCTTAATTGGAATCTTACAGCATGGAACATCTTTTTATACTAGTATGATTGCATTTGGATAAAGGATCTTGGTTTCGTATGGAAAAATTGTATATCTACTCAGACGGAGACGATATTTAAAAAGTTTATTTCTTATTTAGACCTTTGGAAATTGTGAGACTCAAGCGTGTCGTTAAACTTTATTGATGCCAACGAGCCAGCCTACTTGTTGGGTTTCAGGTTTCCTTGTTCATCTCTGAACTTTTATACTGGCAACGATTTCGTTACCATAAAATATTTATTCCTTCTCATCTCTTCAATGAGTCGTTCCAGTAAATTGGAATATAGGACGAAGCTATCTGAAGGTTAAAAATCTGGATCTTATTACAGACTCGAAGAAAGTCATAAAGCTAATGAATTCTATAAAATATTTTATGCAAGTTTGGCATTGTATTTCCAGTACAAAGTTATGTTTAGATTTTTCTAAGATATATTTAGGAATGTTCTATTTCTAATGTAGATAAAAATATATAAATATTGTAATATAGGGTCAGTAACTCCTAAGATTTCTAATAGAAGAGTTACAGTACCATAATATGAACTACCCACATATATAAAATGCGAGCTGATGGAAAATTATCATGAAAAAAAACAACGTTTTAAAACGTGTTTAACATATCGAATGCGGCAAGCGCTCTTCACCATTTCCTTTGCCTGTTTGATATGTTTTTGGTTAATAAATACGGAACGCGTTAACAAGTTCTTTTTGTCTGCGGAACAACTAGTACCTACATAGTAATTAGAATGTAGGTATACTCTTTTTTAATCCTAAACAGCTAGGCATTTGAGCACAAGTTCGCACGACCACGAAAGTCAGCGACACTGTAGCCTTAGATGGAGCATGCCTAGTCTGGAATACACTGGCTCTCAAGGAAGGCTGCCGGAACACACCGATAGGTTTTGGCGACAGATTTTAAAGTGGTAGCTAGCCAGGCGAGCGATAGGAAACGCCCTACCACCATGCTATGGTATCCTCACGATGATTTCCTGCACCGGTAGCTCAGGCTCTTTTTGCATGTTTCGTGGGATCGAACCTCGTATCTTTTGCATGGCAATCAACCCCACTAACCACTCGACTATCATCGCTGCAATACTCGCAACCCCTTCGTAAAAGTGGTGCTAAAAGTCATCGATGTCGGGCTCGCGGTGTCGCAGCGCGGGCACAGTCCGGTGCAGCGAACGCAGCACGTGCAGGATCATTAGTAGGAAAATGTACATACCCCCAGCCCCCCTCGGGGTAGAAGTGGTGCTTGATAGCGCGGGTGTCGAGCTCGCGGCGTCGCAGCGCGGGCACAGTCCGGTGCAGCGAACGCAGCTCGCGCTCGCGCAATGCTCCTCCCACTGACTCCTCCTCACCGTCCCCCCAACCATCTGCAGAGACACTAAACTCTTCAAATTTGCCAATCGTCATAAAAAATTATTAAAAACCAGCTCAAAAATAAAATGCATTTCATAGAATCCAGTAGGTATCATTTAAGGAAGGTCTTTTCTTTCGCTGGAGCTAGTTACTGTCGTCTTATACAGTAGTACGGTCAAAATACACACTAATAACATGACATCGATGAACCCCAAAACTTTCGTGATCCTGTGTCGGTTAAGCTGCTAAAAATGTCCAGTGGCAGAAAACTACTCGTACATACAGCCAAAGAAGTAACGGTAAGGGAAGTCATAATCAATTTTGGCCACTTCTCCTAGTTACGTAGTTTGAGCATCATTGAAAGGAAAATGTTGTGGAAAACTAGAGCACGTAAGTAGGGCATTTTACTCTCACAATCTCAAGTTGCTAATCTGTTACCAAGCGCTCAGCGTAGCAGCTATTTTTTCTTATGTTGTTCCTCATATAAGCCGACTTTTTCCTTCTTCAATGCTTATTAATTTTGTTTTTCTTAAAAACGTATTTAAACCTTGACCGATTCAATATTGTAAACATTAAATGTACTTCCTCGTATGTATACTTTGCTACAGGAAGCAATAAACATAAATCAAGAACGTCCGATAAATTCTCACAATAATTATATTACGAGCACATGGAAGTTGGAACGTTTAATTTGGGTCAAAATTAGTCATACTCATAAAGTAAACAACTTAGTTATTTTTTGCCTAGTTGTAAAAAGTGCCGGCCTCAAAAGGATTTACTATTAATGCGTACTCTTCGTCAAGGAGTCGTGACTTCGCAACATTTTATATAAATCTCTTCAGAGCACAAAACATCGGAAAAGATTTTTAGGTACCTTTCCCTAATGCTTGCGCAATGACTCATGATTAGTTTAGCACTTTAATGTAATTTGTGCGATAATTTATAGTGCAAAACACCCTTTTTTAGTTTTATAAATCTTCATCATCTTTTAACTCATTTCTTAACTATACATATATAACTTTAAGTTATAAGTTTAAACATTTCTGACGCAAAGGAATGTTACATGAAAAGAACTGAATAATTTCACTGTAAAAAGTCATCGCGTGTATTGTAATACTTAATTACGGTTTGATCGTAACGAAATGCAAGTATGTAGGTACGAGTTAGTACCCGTTTATTTGTTTAAAACACCGAGTCATACGTATAACGCACGTGCGTTAAATAAAAAAAGCTAAATAAAATCCACCCTACTGCCTGACGCCTGCCGCTGAAGCTCTTTTAAATGCGAGAGCTGCTGAGATCTAGGCTGCGCTGCTAAGTGCTCCGTTTCCTGCTCGGGATAAAAGGGAGAGACAAAGCCCTCTATATTTATAAATGAAACAATTCCCTCAGATTTGTCAATGTCTACACGTTAATATAGACCATTCAAATCCTAATGACGATCGTGACTCTGTTATAGAGGGTCCTATTGTCGGCTCACTGAGGAAAATAATATATATCAGTGCAAACTATTTCAAAATAACAGGTCAGGTGATTTGTTTTTACGAGTGTTTTTATAAAGCGTTCGAATCAAAAAGATCTTACTACAGTAAATGTTGTAATTGTGTCTGAATGGTAAAGTATTTTTGATCGAATTTCTGAACATGTCGTTGTAACGCATAAAAGATTGTATCAGATAGATTGTTGGGGCCATGGATGACTTCTCACTTCAAGGAGTTCCAAAATTTATAAAGAATTTTCTTTCTGTCCCTAGAAACCTTAGGCACACGTTTGTTTTATCGTTACCAATTTTACGACGGGATGGGTCAATTATTTGGCAGCTGGATGGATGGGACAGGAGTATTGTTAACTTAAAGTAAGTTCTCGGTTTTGCTAAGTAAACTCAGTATTAAAAAAAATCCGTTGCGTAGTTTTAAAGATACACAAGGATAAAAAACGACGGATAGAGAAAGCGACTTTGTTTTATACTATGTAGTGATTAGCAAAAACGACCGCCGGCTTAGCCAAACAGTTCACGTCAGCCAACAGTAGATCAGGTATAAGTTACCGTAATGCGGCAGGCAGGTGTAACTGGCGGAGTATGGTTGCGAGCAGCGGCAGCGCGGCGGCGGGGCGCGGGGCGGCGGCGGCGGTGAGGCCGACGGCGAGGGCGACCACCAGCCCGGCGCGCCCATCACCCGACCATGGCTGCACGCGCACGTGCACCCGCAACCGCGCCCGCACCCGCGCCCCCGCTCGCGCTACCTACACATAAACAATACATATTAACTCAGTATTAAAAAAAATCGAACCAAAATCCGTTGCGCAGTTTTAAAGATTTAAGCATACACAAGGATAAAAAACGACGGATGGAGAAAGCGACTTTGTTTTATACTATGTAGTGATTAGCAAAAACGACCGCCGGCCTAGCCAAACAGTTCACGTCAGCCAACAGTAGATCAGGTATAATATATATACTAAGGCGCCCGCACCCGCGCCCCCGCTCGCGCTACCTACACATAAACAATACATATTAACCGAAATACATTGTCTGTTGTCAATGATCTGTCTATCATCTATATAGCACGTGAGATAGGTGGGATGGCACAATAACGGCGTTGATAGGCACATTGATATTGTTACCTGTAACACTATCTGTACTGATAAGGGCAATAATCTCTCATCATTATTAACTACTTACATTATAGTACTGACCTGGAATTCGACAGAAGAAATCAGCTCTGTCAGAGTAAAAGTTAAACAATATTGTAAATTTCATCAAGCCAGGGCCACATTTTTCAAACGTTCGAATGAATTAATCACTCGCTAATGACGTCATTTAAGAACTATTTGTAATAAAACCGCATTCTTAAAAATTCAAACCCTTCGCTAACAATAAAAAATTAAATTCCCCGGTATTTTTTTACGTACGTGAATCTTGTTTTCATTCTCATTGAGGGATCTAAAAATAGGGTCCAAAACTTCTACTCACCGCAAATTGAAACACCAAATTATTAAAATCATGGGATTTGTCCTTTATTACGTGGTTTCTTGAATTCGAGTGTAAGTTAAAGTAAAATTTAAAAGGTGTTAAAATGTTTTGAACAAAAATTTCCCACGATAAATACGAATTATTTTAAGAGGTTCTTTACAAAAAACTTGTCTTTCGGTTCACATTAAATTGGAGCATTTTTACGAGCCTTAAAAAGTGGCGTTATTAAACTCCCATTTCGACATTGGAAAGCTTTAGCCCTAAAGGAACGTAGACAATTACTTACAAAAAGCTTTTGGTTTTTACTTGAAAATCTTGAAATACTTACAATTCGTTTTTATTTTTATTTTGTACTTGGGGATATTGGAATAATTTTGGTGATTTTGCAGAATAATAATAACGATTACAACCTGATGGGGGACTCTTTTTATGAGTGCGAAGTTTCATTATTTGAAAACACTTTCTCAGCTTTGTAATAAATAAAGTTCGGATAAAAAGGTGTACATCTGCCAAAATATGCCATAAGATGTGGTTAATATTATGTATTAATGGAACCTACATCATGCATGCATTCCTTGTGTACAAAATATATAACTTCTGTGAATTATAATGGAAATATAGCATCCCTGGAAGATTTTTATATTTTAGGTTGACTCCAATGGTCTATCAATCGTGTCACAAAATTCAAAATTGACACATGAAAAATGTAATTTTTGCGTACATAAGGTGTAAATATTTTGATTCGGAATTGATTTTGTACATTGCGATAAGTATTATTGCGAGTATTTTGAATTTGGTTGATAGATTAATGATTGATAATTGATAATCCCTAACGTGTTTATGGTATCATGTACACTGTCCGGGCCGGGGCTCCATATATTACTAAAATATCTTTTTTAATGAGTAAATTATACGACCAACAATAACTAATAACTATCTTAGCATAAATTTCCTCATAAGCCTAGAGCAATATATACTACGAGTATATGTGCATCATGTATAATACCTATGTGCTAACCAAAGATAAAACATAGTAACTCTGCCTGGTAAGACAGGCAGAAACCGCCTTTGGTGCTAACCTAAAAAATAAAGCAATAAGTAAATGTTTGATCTAATATCAATTTTACTGTAGTCAACAGTAAATATAATATGTATGCTATGTACTTACATACAACTTTGGTGTAAAAAAAATAAAATCCTTTTTTAAGGATCAGATGTTGAACTCTTATTATTTGGAAGGAAATCCTATAATTTTATATCAGCATCAGAGAAAAGTAAGACTACTCTCAAAATCCAATTACTCCGCGGATACCAAAACAAATGTAAGACCGTAATTAGACAAATTACTTAATATGCTTAAAACGTGCACGGAATAAAAGCATCAGAACCGGACAACTTGATAATTGGATGGGGATGATAGAGGTATTTAAGGAAGAAAGCTAAATGCATTATCAGAATTAAAGCCGTCGGATAAAAGCTTACTCGTGTTAACTCCAACAGAGTGCTCTATGATTAATATGGCTTATCTCTAAAAAAGCTTTGCAATTTTCTGAATGTCCCAGAACTTCATAATTTGGTAAGATAGAAAAATAAGCTAGATGCAACAATTTTTTTGACCTAATGAGGAAAAAATACGAGTAGTTTTGTTGCATATATATTTTATACTATTGTAGGCAACCAAATATAACTCATAAACTCAAACTGGAACAACATTTAGGATAAGTACAGAGTTATTGGTTATGTGTTTACTAAACCGAACAAGCCCACTGTGCGGATAACTCTCGACCAAGATCAGTAGAAATTGTTCGTTAGAAAACGTTTGTCAGAAGTCGACAAAATGTACAAAATAGTGATTTTTTGATGAATGCTGATATTCGTGTTTACTTAACTCAGCACACTAATCTTTGATTCCAGGTTGTACGAGTATTATTGGACTTAGAAAGAAAATACTGACCTCGCACAGAGGCACCGCTCCACGCCCTCGCTCACACTATAGACACTGCCGCGACGCATCCGGCCTCAGTGCGCGCGCGCAACTGACGTCACGCGCCCTCCACCGCCATGCTGCGCTCCACAACCCTCCGCACACACTGTACACATCCTCTACAACAACACCACTATTGTCATATAGGGTCTATAGGTATTTCTAACACACGCGGCACTGAAGTCATCGTCTGACAGGCCCGACACACACTTCACTGATTACCACTACACCATAGTTGAGTACCTGAAAGCAAAACAACCCTTTATGAACCTCCAACTGAAGTAAAAGGATCTTGAGCCCTCGAATATATCCCCTCAAAAGAACTTTGATAGCCGCGCTCTCAGTTAAGACTCGAAAAAGCAAAATTCCACATGGTTTGTGAGATACAGTGATAAATGGCCCAGTTGGTTTTGCCTTTTAGATTTAAATGAAAAAGGAACCGGTTTTCCATTTAACACTTTATGGAGTGGAAAAAGAACCGTTTTATATTTCCATTTTGGTAGGGTTTTCTATACCGAGAAGCGTTTTATGAGCGCAGCTAGTAAGGTTTCGCATTCAGGCGTACCTATACTTGTATAACTAAACTCGAGAGAGTTAAATATAACTCATGCATACGACCGAGTAAGCAAATTGGCTTGAATTTCATTAGCTCAAGGTGAAGTAAGACAAATAGCACTTTGTTGGCGAAAGGTTTACTCTCTAATAAACTCTCTGGCTATGTGCCATAGCGAGAATGATATATGGATTTCTTGGTACGAAACCGAGAAACGTAAGAGCAACAACTTTACTACGGCAACATTGTTTCACACGTCAGTCTTTCTTACATAACATTATTTCTTTAACACTCAGTCATGTTGAATTGCTAGTAAATTGTCCTTAGAAGTCGACGCTGTTTCTTGCACGTCTAAGAAGACCATGCACATTGTTATCTCTGCTTACACGCTCATTTCGCTCTAAATTAAATGCTAACAGAATGCAACATGTTCAAAGCAACGTACGGAACGAAATGCTAATGTGAGAGCTAATTTATTGTACATTTCCTCACTGCTCTTACGGAAGAGGCTTTTATTATTCTGTAAAGCAGCTCAGAAATCTTATGCCGTTGCGCATCATCACATCATTGATATCAAATTACAATTTCTTGCCGTTGGAATTGCAACAACGGGATTTAATAATCCAATTTGCACAGGTGGACTGGCAATTCAGGTATTTAAGGGCGCGATATGCGGTTAACCTCAGGTGTTTTGTCGGCGTTATTACCATCGTATTCCTTTTGGTTTTGCGGCTATATGAAGAGAAATGATACATTATAATATTCCGTCATGTTTTGTTTCCGATTTCTGTTGTAAGAAATTAACGAACAAACCTGCCTCGGCTCTAAAACGTATAAATGTTTATGTGGCGGAGAACAAAGCAATAAAATTAATGTCTGGCGTTACACAATCCTGCAATTAATTTGTAGAAAGCCGTCAGGTCTCTATCCGAGGTATCTGGTGCTGGACATTTGGCTTAATTTATTATCATCATTACTCAACGGAAGGGCCGGCGCCGCTGTTGCGTCACCAGTAGATATTACGCGGCCGAAGCCTCCACAGTTACTTCCTAATAACTTGTATGATTCATTTGTGTTTATTAGTGCAACTAATCGCTTAATATGTTCGTACTACTACGGCAGTTCAAAAAAAGTCATATAATTTCTGCCATTAGTTAGACATAATCCTACTTCAGTTCCCACAAGAGCATATTTTATGCTATACTCAGAGGTATCCCTTTTCTTATATCTTGATAAAATTGTCTAAGTAGATAACAAAACGTCAGTATGAAGAAAAGTAAGAAACACAAAAAATAAGTTATGAGATGGAGGTCGGGGTCGCGTTACTCATAAAATATGTCAACAGTTCTTGTATGATATTCTACCACCAACGATAAAGTAATAAGCTTTACAATAGTACAACGTATTTTGATAACAAATTATACGTTAATGCTCTATAAGGTGTGCACGAAATTATTGCAAGCGGTCAGCAAATATCTAATTAAAAGTTTTTCATTACAAAGCTGCTACGAAAAGTTTGCTGCAAAAAAACATTTGATAACAATCTTTCAAAATATGCTCATTAATTAGCGGAGAAAAAAAAATTACGAATAAGAGAAAGATTTTTACAAAAATGTAAGTAAGTAATTAAATAAAAGTGTGATTCCGTGGAAACATTAAAAAGGGTCGCCGGGAGATAATTTCGGTCATTGCTGTCATCTCGTCATTTTCGAGTAATGTGGGAGTTTAATGGAATCTTCCAGACCATAAAATGAAGCCATAACTTACGATGTAATTTCGTTGGCCAAAGATTATGAACTTATGTGTGTACTCAAATGCGTAATATTCAAGTTTATAGCGCAAATTTATGAGTAGGTGTAATATAGGAGAGCATTTGTTATTACAAATAAGAGTTTCAGAAATTACATCAAATATGATTCTTAGCCCTGAAATGTACTAACAGTCTTGAAAAAATGTGCTCTTTTCTCACATCACTTCACGATCTGTGTGTGTGAACAAGGTGTGAACTGCCAGAATGTGGATTTCACTAGTTTTACGATTACTATGCATCACTAGTATTTATCACAAATATTGCAACGAATGGATTTTTAGGCTATAGGTATAATAGGTAAGCGTGCACGTAGCTTATAATGGAAATGGCTCAATGGAGGGAGTGGTGGACTCCGCCTCCGATTCACAAAAGCGGTGCTTGAACCACCGACAGGCGCCTACGCAAATGTACCTACCAATAATTCAGACCACTTCTAGTGACACGCGGTTCAGTTAAACAAACTATTATATAGTTATAGTTGTTGTTCTTGGGACTGTCTACTCGTACCTTGCGACCACGATATCTTTGTATGACTATGATAATAACAAACGATGAAAAATTAATAATAATACGGCCGAACTGAGAACCTCATCATTTGTTTTAAGTCATTTAAAGTTCAGCATAATCTTCTATACTAACTAAACACCAGTCTCTATTGTTGTGCTCAGTGTATAGAGCAGAAACTATCCTGGGACGAACGATGTAGTATCTCAGATAGTTCATTTGAAAATTTCGTGACTATGAGTCTGTAAAGGGCGCCAAGAAACATACAATCGTAATCCAAACCTGACAATCATTATATAAATGTCTTTGCTTTATTTCAGTTCACTGGAGTTGGACTATTTATTGCGTTTGTTAGTTTTATGGCTTTGTTTGTACTGATCGTAATCTTATCCCTATATTTGGTACAGAATTATTAGCTTCATTAGAGACTACGTTCAATTGCATACTGAGATAGTAACAACCATCTGTAACCCACATTCACGATAGTAGGTGCATTTTACCAGAATTATCCAACCACGCCAACCAAAAATAGCACCATATAATTGAAAAAGCTCACCAACTTAATCGGAGAGGTCGAATCTAAAATGAATGACTACTAATAATGAGCATTTTTTTAATGTTATTTTGTTGATCAAAATATTATCAATGACAAAACAATACACAATAGCTGCCTCAGTGAGCATGGTCACTCCGCCCATGACGTCAATGCCCCGCAACTGTCTGACAAAGAAAGGCTACCGCCTACGCGGTGCTTGTGTTTGCGACCTTTTCTCACACCGTTGTTAACTGCACCTTTGAATACTAAAAGAGTTCAAATAATTTATTGGCAGATGATTGGTAATAATACAAATTTCACTTATTGTTTTCAATTATTCAGTCATTACTTGTATAGCGTGCTGAATACGAACGAAACAAATTCACTCAAAATAATGGTTATAGTTTAGAATTAAAATAAATTGATTTTTTTTTTGTATTCACATATTTCCGTTTTTTTTTTACTTTAAAACTGAGAAACATTTGTGAAAATATAACATAATAATAACCTAGTATGTTATAACATAATAATAACCTTTGAGATTTTAATATAAAAACTACCTTGTAGAAACTAACTTGAGTACTAATTTTGATTTCTATAGAATTAGCGATGGTGCCACGATAGAAGTGTCGACTGCCAACAGCATAATGACGATGGCGTAAGTACCTAGTTCCGCTTTTGACCATTCTACAGATAACTTGGTGGCACTATACAGTTAGAAATAATATCATACTAGAATACTTCAACAAAATTAATCAATACTTCGTTATCCTTACAAGCTTTAAAGGGGTCCAGATAACTGAATAAAAGTAAACTTTAGGGCTTCAAAGTAAGATCTCTTGTATGTAACTCTATTATGTACTTAGCTACAACTCCGAGCAAATTACGACAAATTCTATTTATTACATTTCTTATAAACATAAAGACTCCTTTTAACATTCAAATATCCAATTTAAGTTTAGAAAAGTTAGTTATAATATACACATAATTCTATCACAAAGTTACGTGCATCAAAAACCAGGAATCCATGAGGCAAAAGTTTGTTTTGGGACTTATAAAGCGGAAAGTTTAACTCGCAGCTAAGTATTTCCGATAAATCGTACGGTTTTATTAGCTAACTGTTCGGTAAGCTGGCTGGAAAAGCTGTAGAACGAAAGCTTAGCTCAAAAGCAAAGGAAAATGCTAGCGGCGATGCAAAATAAGTGAAGCGAGGTAAATAGCATGCAGTTAAGTGGCTCCTCTCTTTATACCACACGAGCTTTTGAATTTCACAAGTTAGCAGTCTGTAGCTTCTGGTGTGGTTGGTGGAATGAATCAGCTTTGGTCTTTATTTATGGCTTTAATTTTCATACTTGTTCCGATAATAATTCGATCTTTATAATAAGAGAATTTGCATCACCAAAAATTAAGATTTTTCGGTTAGGTTATACAGAAAACAGGTACTTTAAATATTTTAGAAGATAAATAAAATGACGCAATATTGTGTGATTTAAATCAACTTTGATAATGTTTAGCTTTTACTCTAATAATTTGTTAGTGCAGAAGTTTAGTTAGTCTACGAGTAGCGTTCCAACATTGGATTATTACTCATACCTACTTGTCGTAAAAAATAAAAATCTCGTCCGCAACGGAAGGAAGCTTTCAAGAAGGTAGATCTTACACTTGACCTTCTTGTTCAGGTGTCTTGAACATTGGTTTGCCGGAACACGGGTGTGTACCATAGAGCATAGACCTAACAACCTCGCACTGCTTAGAGCGTTTAGTCGGAAGGATCATTCAATTTTTTCTCATATGTGTCATCGCGGCTTGGCTTTATTTATAAACTATACAAACTAATCATTTAATCGGAAAATGAATAGGTAAAGAACACAATCTACGGATATATTTGGATTAAAATTAGTTATAAATGTGTTGCAAATGTTTTGGCCCTAATAGTTCTTTCTGATAAGTAATCAAAAAAATGTAAAGCCTATTACGATGAGCAAGTAATTATTATTTTCATACATTTTAAGGAATAGAAAAATTCACTGTTATTTAAACTAATCTACTAATAAAACCCCTGGTCGAAACTAAATATCCTTCAGTCGCAGATAATTTCCTTAGATGTTTAAGATCTTTTCAAGGTCTCTGCTTGAGGTCTTTTAGGTAAGCTTTATATTGAGTCTATGTTTGTTCTTTGAGCCAAAGTCCCCAGTATAGATGATAAACCTTAATGTGAAAGCTTAAACCCACACCAACACATGCGCACTAGACGTATTTATAGGACACTATTATTAATTATTTTCAAGCGTCCAATTTAATCTGTATTCCTAATCTAAGAGCTTTATAAAATCTGTTGAAGGGTACTCGTATGTCGGAGTAAGTCCACCATTGTGAGGAAAGCGATGTTGTAATTCCTTACCATGTACGCTGTTACGAAATGTTGAAGAGGTATCGAACCTGTTACTGGCAGGGGTTGGAAACTTGCCTACTTGTTGTACCTGCTTAACTTTACCGTACTTACCTGAATGAAAAGTTAGGGGACTTCGAGATATTATTTATAGCTAAAATACCAGTTGCATTGGAAACAGAAAATATTTATTTCTAGCAAGCTAGTATTTATTATACAGAGAAATATTTTTGAATAAGACCTGTACAGAATAAAATATAAGAACAATAAGAAAGCATAATTTTGAATACCACTCTACGGTCACATATTCCCGACCTGATATTGCTAAACTTAATAAGGTTTTTTTTTGAAAAAAAAAAAATATCCTTAGCAAACTTTACAATTCTGTACTTATACAGAGTTATCGGTTAGGGGTGTACTTAGCCAAAAGGGGGTCACTATACCCATCCTACGGAACAATTTTTACTCTGAATTAGCGAAAAAAATCAACTGTTCCACAGAAATAAAAAATATCGGTCGTCGACAAAATGTATGAAAAAACTGTTTTTTTCCCCCGAATTCAGATTAGGTCCCATAGTACCTTAAGAAATTGTTCCGTAAGATGATTATAGTGACCCCCTTTTGGCTTAATACACTCTTAAGCAATAACCCTATATAATAATAATACATATTGACTATTCACAGTATGACTACTCTTGCTCATATTCACAATATGACTACTCTTTAGATCTTCACAGAAAGATATTGCTCTAGCAGAAATTATGAGAAAGACAAGTAATAATCTCGACGAGGATTAACGCAAGATTAATTATTTTGCCGTCGGTCGACGAAAATAACATTATTTATATCCAACGTCTTATCTAGATGATGAGATTAACACTCAGCAAAGGATTGGCTTGGTTCCTGCGAATTAGGAAACGTATCAACAATTCAGCAGATTTTGCTGGAATTATAATTTACTGCATACAGCAAAGAGGCAGGAAATGCTCAACTTGAATTATTTTTGATTTATTTTAAACGTTTGTAACTTATTACTAGATATACCTTAGTTAATTTTTCAGTTAGTACACGGGTTGATTTTTTTTTCTGAATTCGAACTTTTTATCGTATGGGGAAAGTTTCATAAATAAATTTAAAAATGTTATATTCAATTATTGTGTTTGTTAACTGCACTAATACTAGTAGTTCTGCGAACTATTGACACAGCGATCATAAATATAATAATTTATCAGCATATATAATATTGCCTTTTGACCATTTTTTCTATATTTAGCCCTCATATCAAACAAGAGTGACGAATAGCAAAGCGCTTCGTATAACCTGGCCAAATATTAGACAGCAAATGGCACTATAGCAAAGTTCGCTATTTTCAAGGGAAGTACATACTACCCAGAGATCTTGGAAGACTAAAAGAAGACAAAATTCGTAGAACAGTAGTATAATTATTCTAAGTTTCGTCAAGATTGATTGAAAACTAGGTACGACTTGTACGCGAGAGAACTTATAAACATACAAAAGATAACATTGCCTCACGTTAAAATAGTTGTTGATATTATACTGTTAAAGAACAGGTTTCATAGCTGAGGCAGCAAAATTGATTTCAATTTCTAATAACCTTTACTTCAAACCAGCACAGAACTTTATACTTCATCGAAAATGATGTCTTTTACTACCAATCTAGTACCATTAACCCCGCTACCTGCGGGGGCCTGCATCCGACAAGCAAGCTAATTTGAGTTCAACTGCACGACATAATAACCATCTCAATTCCTACTAAACCGTAGTTCTATTCCGCTGAAGTTATCCTAGTTTCAAGTAGTTTGCATCTTATCCCCAATGCAATACACATACACCAAGTAACCTAGCGCTAGATTGTACTTAGTTCAAACTTGTGTGTAATTTGGTTTACTAAGTTTTGCTTTAGCATGTAGTCGATGTGGAAAATGAAAACGTTGAACGAGATTACACAGCGTAAGCTTCGGTGGGCTTAAATTGCATTCAGAGCACGGATTTCTGTGAAAACTGAGCTGAGATTTACGATACCCCCACTTCATGGATTTGCATCTCATTGTGATTGCAGCTATTTGCGTGGGCGCTACAAATTGCTTGTAAAATAGATTGCAATGCCGAAGTTATCAGGTAGATGATGATTAATGTTAATAAATGATACAAATAGTTAAGTACTAAAATATAAATATAGAAAATCCACTCATCCCATTAATGAGTGTTTCTAATTGAACGAATTTCTCAATACTCATGGTTCATAATTAGGCATGTGAATAGGTGAAGAAAATGTATAATAGTATTAGTGATAGTATATGTGATCGTTTTCCGCGATCGGACAAGGAAGTTCACTATAAATTTCAAAAAGCTCCGGATTTTGCATAATATTTCGTATATACAATTTGTGTTGTAACGGAATATTCATGTATCTAAGGATTCTAAGGAATGAATCGAAGTGAACTTTGACATTGACATTTATCGATGTTATGTCGCCATAAGAAAAAAATATCTCTTTCCCATTTAAAAAATATGTTCACCAGTACATTGTTATAGGTAGTAGTTTTTTATAGTTTTCTTTCGTATATTCGAGTATTAATACGCAAAAATACTATAAAAAATACTACTCGAAGAAAACTATAGCCTATTTAACGCGAGTTCTCTAGCCCATATATATAATCAGCTGTATATATTGTTCGGTTGTCATGCTATCATGCTTAAGACCTTTAGACCGATCGAAAATAGAGATATATTTTCTAATAACGACAATAATTAATAAATGTATATAAAATCAATGCCATTTTTCGTTGTAATTGTATAACTCAAGATCGTGCTCACATATCCAAACCAAATGATTAGGCTTTGTTCGGACTATTTAATAGATGGTTTATGTGAAGTTTTTTCAGTGTTGACAGTATAAGCATGTTTATACGTACCGGGCCGCTAGTATATATATATTTATATTATATGCATAATATATATACTATATATATGTGTAATAAATTAATACTTGGAAGTTTAGTGTTGAATCATTAAATGATAAATTTACAATAGCTGCATGCTTCATGAACATCGCCAACACAGAAATAGATGGAAGCAGATGTTAGTCGCTTGTTGATTGGTTAATGCACTAATATTATGTAATCAGTTGTTATATATTGTATTAATACAGTATTTATACGGTATACACAATAAAACTACATTTTTTTAAAAGTAATCTTGACAGAGCGGAGTGTCAGACATTTTTTTTCATCTGTCAGTTTGAATGTTTGTATATTTTGTCGGAATATTGACACTCGAGTACATCTCGTAGTTTCCAACCAATTATGACGAAACTTGGGATACATGTTGCACGGATTTTGAAACGAAGTTCCTTATCGCGCAGTGCGAAAGGAGGCTAGACAGAAAAAATTAAGACCAAAAGTTGTAACGACACTTTTTGCTATAGTTGTAAGCCGTGCGGCGTGCGCGTGTTTCTCTGTCTCTCTCTCTCTCTCATAGAAAGCAAGCCGTTATTTTCGTTTCGTTTTTCTATTTCGCAGTGAACAGTGTGGTGTCGCGACGATTATTTTTGTTTTTTTTGTTTGTTTAGGAACTTCGTTCCACCTTCTCTTGACACCTCTCAAGTTTTTTAATTAATTTTTCCAGTCATTATGCATTATTAATATTAGATGGGGAATTTATTTATTTTCCGTTTCCTCCAACAATGGGACATTTTTTTACGGAGCAGGCGCTACATGAGAATGACCTTAAACTACTTTCTATACACGTAGTTAATAGTTAAACTACTTACTATATATATAATCATAGCGTAAAGATTTAATATTTTCACTATTTCTACTTTATAGAAAAGTAACTATTGAGTGATGATTATTGTAGCCGATTGCATTAGATAGTGTGTGCACTACGGCTGATTGTTAAACACACATATCGCGCTCCCGACGTCGTCGGTAAACAATAGTTGGAAACTGAGTGATTGCTCTATCATATATATATATATATACAGTGTTATTGACTTGCCTAAAGTTGAAAATGACTTTATAGTACTGTAAAATTTATAGAAAAAGAAACTGTATCTTTTTAACTCTGTCATTAGGGTTACCGACTTATTTAATATTAATTTACTCACTTGTCATTATAAACACAATCCCACTTGCGATTTCCATTCTTTGTTTAAACTATGACTTTATCTGTGTTAGAGTCCGGGTGTGTTGAGCATGAACTTGTGAATGCTGCATGGCATCTTCCACACAGGAAACATTGTGATGAGTGCAAAACTTCGTTATAATTGTCAATAGAATGTATAATTGTTCAACATTTACGGGTGATTGCTGTCTGTCATAGCTAATTTTGATGACCCGGGTTTCGAGTGGTTCAGGATGAACGCTGAATTTTCCACACTTCCATCTGCACTAACGAATACCCGGGATGACGCATTCGACAGACAGCGTCGATTCGCTCTCAACTCTTATTTAACCAGAACTAGTGGAAATTCAATTGTTTCGTAACACGTTTTGTTATAATTTATAAACTTGTGTTAGGTATATTAACACAATCAGATAAGTTTTATACTTTTAAACATATCAAATCATTAAAAAATGATGTCCTGATCTATTTCAAAAACAAATATTAGTAATCTATAATATAAAAAATATTAAACAAACAGCAATTAACCACCATCAGCAGCCGTAGCTGATTTTGGTTTTGAAATGTTTGTGAAAGTTCAAGGAAGGTGTAAACGGTGAGAAACGTACCTACATAAGTGTTAGGCGGTACGAAGTTCGCCGGATCTAGCTGATCCGCCTTATTAAATATAAGCCAATAATTAAATCAGTCAGGTAAAAAAATAGGCATAATTATTCCTCAAACACAAACAATACCTCACAAAACTGTCTCATGTAGTCACAAATAAATCTAGTACATGAATAAAGTGCCTGGATGAATTCCAATAAGGTTTCACGAACTCTCGCCCTGGAATTATGGATCTGGTACCTACGTGACTCAATGCTATAGGCTGTAGAATAGTTTACCTAGAACCGTCCATTCACGTTACTTTTCCTATTGATCCGCCTAAATAGAACACTTGAACCGATTGTGTTTTGCACCAGTATAATAAAAAAAATGTTAGTCATGTCGATGCTTGAGACGAATAAAAATTTACTATCTTAAGAAAGAGCAATAGATCACGTATCTGAGCAGGAAAGTTAACAAAGACTACACAGAATGAATATACCCATATTTTTGAATTTAGTACGAGCAAGGTCAAAAGTCTTGTCAAAGGATTATTTTTTGGGAAAAAGGAGGGTTATGTTTTTCGAGTGTATGTATATATATGTTTGTATGTATGCAGATATGTATGTATATTTCTTTGATACGTCCTAGAGCCTAAACGGCTTGTCCTATTTTTATGTGAGTGGTATCAATAGATTCGCCTTAGTCGTGAGAGTGACACTGAATACATTAAAATAAAAATAAAATTAGGGATGATACACAGGTTTAAAGATTTAGTGGTCGGGTTTTTTTAAAGACGTTTTAATCAGTTGTTACATTCTAGGTAGAGTTCAAAATGACAAAACTAATAAATATATTACTCGATCTTTGATTGCATTTAAATCTGCTTTAAATATAATAACATATATAAATAGATGTACTTACTATTTGTATAACATTATTAAATACGCATCGTACGGTGTGACTCCATCTTAGCAAACGTCCTGTTGACGTGACAGACGGAAGATAAATGGCGCAATATTCTCGATATTTCTAAGTAAACTACACGATACTACGATACCGCACCACAAAAAATATGGTAAAACAGTGTCGACGATCGAAACAAACAACAAGCTAGAACAGAACCTAAGATGGACTAGACTAAACTTATGAATAGTTTATAGTTTCATACTTCTATGTTTAATGTTTTAGCAGTGGTTGGTATTTATTTGTCTATGTTAATATTTAATTTACATACTTTAACTTTTCTTTGACTGAACCTGTTTTTGTAGCGAACTCGGTTATATGTTAGGTCCAACAATTTTGTGGGTAATCAGGTATCAATGGTAATTAACGTTAAAGTCCAACGTCAGAACTATCACCACCACCATCAAACATATAATCAAGTCCATTATAATAATTAAATCACCGCAATACTTTAGTATAAGTATTTATCCATACGACTCTCATTTTTTTCTAGCAAGAATTCGCCATTACAACGTTTTCGTAGTCTAATGAGTCGTCACACAATGTTAGTAAATAATACATAGTTTTAATATCTGTAGACAACTATACATTTTCCCGCGCGTGTAATCATTTGTCAGTACGTACTCGTGTCATGGATTCCACTTCTATATATAAAGCTCCAATCTGTATCAATCAACGCCTGGGGGTCGGGTGCGTGACACATTGCGGATGGAAGCACCACACTGAATACATCATTGTCGGTACAGATCCCACGTTAGCATAGAATAAGTACCAGTTTGTGAGGCACGTGAAAATACAAACATAGATTAGTTAGTAGTTAGGAAGGAAGCGGTATCCGGTTGCCCTTGATCTAGATTGATTCGCTTTCGAGGTGGAGATATCTAGTGGATAAATAGTTAACCAAAATTCAAACAATAACAATTTCAGCCACTCATTAAACACGATTAGAAGGAAATTGCAGGCAATAGATTAAAACAGATGCTTCTTGAGCTACCTACATTTACGTTGAATCAGTTAATAGAGCCGTTTATCAGGCTTTGTTTCAGAACGTCCTGTTTCGTCCTTTCAATGTAATTAATGGGGAGCAAAGTTTAATTATTTCGAAAGTACGAGTTAGTTAGTGACAATGACAAGTGCGTAGTGTTTTGCGTGTTTACTAACTATATAAGCTTACTCACTTTATAGAAATGGGATGGCTTGAGGTCACAGGATTTATGCTGTGCGCAGCGGGCAAGCTTCCAATCTCTTTGGCGTGGACGTAGTGAGGGCTCGGGTATGATATGAGAAAATAACAGTCGACTAGCTCGAGGGAAAATGTTTGTCGATTTGACATCTAACTCGTGCTTCGCATCCACTAAAAGGCCTGGCTTCAAAGCTCTGGCAAATACTACAAGCTTTCAGCGAATGCCGATCGCTACAGGTAGTTAAGCTGCAGCAAATTTAGAAGACTGGTAATCGTTCTTTTATTACATAATTTACACTTAAATTCAGAAGACTCATATACAATATTTTCATTTATTTCGATATAAAAACTGAAATACTCCTAAAATTAAATAGCGATTATAATAGAACAGCTAATGTTACTTATTTTACTGTTACCAGAACAGAACAGGCAAAGTTTCTTTTAGCTAACTATCACGAAAAATTTGGTTATGAAACAATTTATGAAGGTGCTCTTGCCCCAGAAAGTTTTCCTGGCAACACACAGTTATTTGATGATATGATCGCGATTTTATCGCATCTGAACTATGCGACTATAACACGGTATTCAACGCGAACGAAAATGTATGTTGATTGTGTGCGTGTGTATCTCTCCGCTGTCTCGTTACTCTTTGTGTGTAATCCCTATATTCGGGGGAATTGTGTTTATGTGTGCGATGATTAAATAGTTAGCTGCGTGCTCCTTCTGCTAGGATTTAACGAAGGAGAATCGCCTTCATTAGAGCGGTGCTTAAGATAATCCGCTATTACGGCGCAACCAACTAACTGACATTCGACGCTGATTCGGTAGAAACCTCAAGATCGTCTGTTGAGTTACGTCAATTCTGTTGCGTTAAACTGGTTATATATCGTGTCAATAATTTGTTATTGAGAAAAGTATTTAGCCTAATTTAGTAGTATATATTTGATAAACGAATCAAATAGCAATTAATTACAGTTAGTAACTCCAATTAGATAAAGAAGATTAAACAACTTTAAAACTGAAACTTAAAGTGTTTAATTAACCAATCTACAATGATATCTGTCGATATTTTCCATCCCAAAAGATAAACCATTTACACAAAATTCGAAAAAAATACATGAAGATAAAGGAGCTGTAGTTTGAAAGTTTTAAAAAGCTTTCGTCTTCAACTTACCTTAAAGTAGAAACAAACAGCAAAACTACGTTCTTATCGTTTATCGTCTTAGCAAACAAATAACATTCGAGAGCGAAGGATTTGTTGCCACAAGATCTATCTTCATTTGTAGCTATTCAATGAATGGTTAGAGTTAGACTGGAGCTTGCTCATGCATATAAGAAAAGAGAAATTGTAACATTATAGCACGTCTTTTCCGGACTCCATTGGCATAAGAATCAGATAAATAGCACATGTTATATGAAAGATACAGCGGACCTAGCATTGAGCTGAGGGAGACAATTATTTAATTCATAAATTAAAATATTTAAATTTCAGTACCTAGTTTATTTTCTACTCTCTATTATTTACGTCACTATTGCAGTAGAATTCCACTTTGCTAAGTCTGACTAAGTTAAAAATTATAATTTTAATTGAAATATCTACTTAACTTCTTAACCTCCAAATATGAAGGCAAGGAACGGTATAATTTATTCGAATTTGGCCAAACCATGGTTGTATTTGTTGTGTAACTTTCTAATGTATATAATATTTTTTTTTTTTTTTTATTGCAATTGTTAATTTCAATGTACCTTGTCTACAAATGAACTAAATAGTATTACTATTTAGTATTACTACTAAATAGTATTACTATTTAGTTACTTGTATTTGAGAATCTTATTCAGTGTGAATTTATGGTTGCAGAAACTCTGAGGTTAAAACATTAAGTACCTGGTTTCCGCAAACAGTTAAGTCAAGAAAGTTTTTGTACTGCTGAAACTCGTTAGTGTTTAGTATTACTATTTAGTATTACTACTAAATAGTATTACTATTTAGTTACTTGTATTTGAGAATCTTATTCAGTGTGAATTTATGGTTGCAGAAACTCTGAGGTTAAAACATTAAGTACCTGGTTTCCGCAAACAGTTAAGTCAAGAAAGTTTTTGTACTGCTGAAACTCGTTAGTGTTCCGGATTAGGGAGGATTTATGCGAGGAGCTGTTTAACCAGAATTGAAGATCTTTCAACACTGTTACCGAGATAGTTTTCTAAGCAAAAAATAATTTATAATTAATTAGGTACACGAAAGTTACTGGGTAATTACACTTAACTGATTATTTCCAAAAATTCCTCCATACAAGATTTTTAGCTATTTTCTTTACCTAAAATGACAAGTACTTTTAAGCTAAATAAAAAATTGACCAAGTGCGACTCGGAATCACGCACGAAGGGTTCCGTACGATTACCGTACAACATTAGTTTAAGTTTCCACATGTTGTCGTTATTAATATCGAGCAGAATTACGATTTTTTATTGATGGAGTATTTTCCTAAAAGAAGGAGGAAGTTTGCTATGGCGTTTACTGGCCATTTTCAATAGTATTTAGAGAATATATGAAAAATTAAGATTCCTAAATATAAAAAAATCGATTAAAACTTTAGTTTTTTGTATAAAGTTGCAAAAATATATAGTTTCTAGTAAAGAAAACGTGTTGTCCTTGTAACTGGTATCAAGCGAGAATGAATTATTCTTTGTTCGTAACTAGTTACTTAGCTCCAGCTTCGTAAATGTCGAAACGTTACAACACTAACAATTATAGTATTTCTGAGCTCCCAGAAAATATTTCCTGCGAAGCAATCTTTCGCCACATAAAGCGATTGAAACTCTGATTTCGCAGCGATGCATGGCCGACTGGACGCACCGCCGGACTGCTTTCCACTTAATAAACTTCAAATGAACCGAACCAAATGTTTATTACACCAGAACGAAAATCTATATTGGGAATCGGCTCTCTTTTCAATGGAATCTGTTATCAATTTTGGGTGTTTACGGAACGCTGACGATATCTGTCGTTAGGGTTTAGGGGATGATGAATTGTATTCGTAATAACAAAAGATGTATTGTAGGTACTTGCCATCGGAATATTGAATTTCTAGTTCAGTTGTTTGAGGTGATAAAGGATTAATTTTACAACGATATACTATATTCGTATCTACAGCTGGTGCTTAGCAATTACAGGGTATAAGGCAATACGCTAAACCTTTAGCTGCAATGTATCAGGTTTTTTGTGTTGTGACCGAGATTCAATTATATAATATTTTTAGCAAATTATTTATTATTTCTACAGTTGTTAATTGATACATCTAATTAAATAGCTTTACTAATTAGTTACTGGACTTATATGTGTTGGGAAATCGTTTATACACTTTTAGTTATTGTTATAACGTAATACATCGTTATCAATCGACTTCAAAATAAGAGGAATCGTAATCGAGGATAATGCTGTTTATTAAATATTTGTAGAGTTATCGATAAAAATTTTGATTTGTAAATCAAAGAAAAGTGAAAAAGTTGTATAGACGCTTACAAAATTGAAGTCGATTGTCACGTTTTTAAGTATTAGGTGTTTCATACATAATTTTCTCGTCGAAGATACCTTTGTTTCATTTTATGACTGTAAGTAAGGTTTGAGTCTAGTCTTAGTTCTACAAAACGTAACTATATTCCAGCTCAGCAGAATATTTCATCTTGAACGCAGGAAGTTATTACGACTTTTTGCTTTTTGCTGAGCGTTTTGCATCCTCGCTTGCATTTTGGCCGAAGTATGCTGCGGTTGACCGGAGCAAGTATTATCTAAAGCACAGCTGTAGTTCAAATTTAGAGTTAAATATGTTTACTACTCAAAAAATGGCGCGTGTTTTCAAGCAAACATTTTTCACAAAAGTTCAATTTGGGAACGTTTCTCGTGAAAAATTGATATTGTACGACAAAAAGACAAAAACAGAAAAATTCTGACATGCAGCGTTTTGCACCATGTTGGGTTAAATGTGTCACCTAGTTCCACACGCCAAATCCATTTTCTACTTTCTAAACCTGAACAAGTTTGTTTGTGACACACCGAAAATTTATGGAAAGACACCACCCGATGTATACAACGAGGGTACGAGTAGTTTCGCCTAAACAGCAGTACACTTATCTGAATGTCAGTTTAACTACTGGACAAGTGCCTTAAGTATGTAAAAGGAAAGTAGTTAGTTAGCGCGACGTGTCATCGTTGAAGACACGAACGGCTCATTTCATCCCTGATGAAGTTCACCGAATGTGAACGAAACTATAGTTGGACCTTTCCAACAGTCAGGTACGCGTGAAAACCCGTTTTCGTAAACAATATGAAGTTAGTGACTACTACAGCAAAAAAAAATAGATGTTGGATTACCTATGGACCATTTAAGATTTACAGATAATCCAAATGTTCTAACCCACCATCAGAGGGCAGCGTGCCAATAGTGCTGGCGGCATTACTATGCTGAATAGCAATGATGATTGAAGATAAAGTCATTTCAGATTTTTTTTAGTTATTGGTATAAATAACCAATAATTTTGGTTCCCTTTTTTCTATTGTCTTAGTGTATTCTCAATAATATTACAATCTAGTCTAAGACTAATTAGTAATTGGATATTCTGTTATGTCCGTTTCATCTGTAGAATTAATACAAACTTTTGCTATGTGTGAACACAGAACACACGTTTAGTTTATTACAATTAGTCTTTCTTGATCCTCTTGTATTATACAGGTACATTAATTTAAACTCGACCACTCTTAAACACTTAATTCCGTCATTGTTACCAAAGGAAACCATTCATAGCAAGGCTAAAACCCCACACCGTGTTCATGAGAGCAAATGAGCCCCCATTATGTCACGATGGAATGTGTAACAAAGGCGAGCTTTAGGCACACGACGTCATTTCGGTGTCTTTGCACGATCATTATCCGCTTTATTATGATTATGACGAAACGTAAGTCACGGCTAAAGAGTTAGCTTTATTATGCTAATAGAAGCAGAAAAGACAGTAAACATTATTAGCGTGAAATTTTGCGGAGACGTAAAAAGTATAGTAGACGTAAATACATAGATAGATAGTTAGAGTCTTAGTTAACTCCTTATTGCGGGCATATAAAACAGAAATTACTCAAAAAAACAATTTTGTAGGTGACCTTATCGCTAAGACCAACCTTAAACGGGTATAATTAAAATCGTAGGTATGATAAATGATAGGGTATATACAAACAATAATATATTAGTAATTAAGTTGAAAGCAAACATTTTAATAAAAAAAATATCTCGATTATCAAAGGTTGTGTAATATTCAACATTTCGGTCACAGACAGCAAACAATTAAATTCCTAGATTTAAAAAAAGGATGATTGCAATATTATATTGGGTCTGGCACGAAAAATTTTGCTAGTGGCAGGATCCTCTATTATCACAGAAAAGGATCGAAAAAGCTTTTCCTTTTTGTTCAGATGAGGTAATTGAGATAGTGAACGGTATTATCTAGCTTCATACCTATCCGTTAACTCTAAGATGCGCTACCTCGAACAGCGGAGCTCATCTCATTTTCTTCACCAACGTCGTTATTTTGCCGCTAAAGCTTGGCCAAAGCTCTAATTTCATTTACGTCATATTGCAGTTTATATAGATACACTCCGCTCGGTCTAATGTCAGATTATTCATGAAGGTTTAGGCGTGAGACGTCCCGTGGGTATGATGAATCATCTCCACTCCAGCGACCCCTGAGGCAGTTAAGATAATGCTCTGATCGCATGATGACAAGACCGAATAAATTGTTCAGGTGAATACCTGTCCAGGGGATTTTCCGTGCGCTTGATGACAATGCTTAAATTGTGCTTCAAGTAAGTATAAAGGTAAATAACATATTCTGAATAGAAAAATAATTTCACTGGTTAATTTGTTGACATAGAGGAACTATCACTAAGACTAGGAGTCTACATCACTGAACTCGGAAAAAATATTTAATAGTGCAACAAAATTCTCGGTAGAAATTGTTATTTTGTCGTTATAATAGTTTGAATTATTCTACCTAGATATTTATAAAAAAGTACTTTTGCTCAGACTCTAATCAATTACCTGCAAAGGTTTCGAAATCAATAATTATTAGAGACTAGCTGTACCCGTGCCGTGACTTCGTTTGCGGTTGCTAACCTTTCATTATTATGTCAGTGGGACTTAAAAATTAAGGATTTAATTTCAGTGGTTCATCTTAAATTTTATCGTTGTAAAAGATACAATAAGATGTAGTGTTTTAAACTATAAATGTTATTAATAATATTATAAATATAAAGCGATATAGAGATGTTTGCACAATTAATTATGTACAGCATGATAAGATTCTGCATATCATAAACACCTATTTAATTTTACGAATTCTGCACTCAATTTAACCCATTTAGGATTTTGTTTTGCTAATGTATGTATCCCGATTGCCTATTTATTTTTTATTCAAGACAGCTAGACATTTGACCACCAGCTCGACTACAGAAACCATGGACACTGTGACCCCTAGATGAAGCATGCCTAGTCTGGAATACACTGGATCTCAAAAAAGGCAGCCGCGAAAGATTTTTCAACTTGAGGGCCAGCTAGTTTGCCAGGCAAGTAATAAGATTGCCCTTCCACCATGCTATGGTTTCCACGTGATGTTATCCTTCACCGGTAGCTCAGGTTCTTCTTGCGTATTTCGTGGGATCGAACCTCGTACCTCTCGCACGACAGTCTACCCCCTTTAACTGCTTCAGTATCGATTTCCGTGGTCGTGCGAACTTGTGGTCAAATGCCTAGTTGTGTAGTATAAAAAATAAATATATGAAAAATCATAATCTATGCCCCCCCAGCTACTCGTATAAACTCAAAAAATAAATAAAAATAATGAACTACAATACCGATATCGTATTTTTTGCAGTACAATAATTTCAGATAATCTGTTCTAAAAAAATAACTATGCAAATTAAATTTTAATAGTAAAAACTTCCTTGCTATAAGGATGCAATAGGCGTCCAATAAAAGATTTTTTGTTAAAACTATAAAAATTAAGTAATATTTTTTTGGGTAAATTAATTTGAGTTAGTCATTACTAACAATAATAAAAACATCCTTACCGAACCACGCGTAACCGACTTATAGTTAAATACGATTTTCATCCCCTCTCCCACGGGAACCCCTACTAATTTCTGGGAATAACATTAATTTTAGTTAGTTCTATCTAACAAAAAAAGAATCATCCAAATCAAAGCACGCGTTACTAAGCTATAATTAAATAAGACTTTCATGCCCCCTCCCACGAAAACCCTTCCTGGGTTTCGGTATAAAAAGTTGATAAGATCCTACCTCATGGTATAAACCTAGAGCATACCAAGTTTCATTAGAATTCATCTAGCAGTTCCGAAGTTATGGAAAGTCCAAAAACAGACAGACAGACACAAAAATTAAGAAAGATATGGATTTGGGGTCTATATCGTTAATAACAAAAAAGATTTTTTTAAATATATTCAATTTGACTTGTTACAGTTTTATTATAAGTATATAGATTGAAGGAACGGCATTACGAAAAAAGCTGATGAAACTTGCGATAAATAATGTGAAGTCTAAATCCTACAAGCCTTTACAGACAGTTAAGGGTAAATCTTCGCTTTATCGTACATTCACACTCTGCAATTTTATGTTAAGGACTTATATATTTTTATATTAGGTTTTTCACTACCTTTACGATTTATATTTAGATCTATGTGGACGAGTGGATTGCAGGGTTTGGAAAATTTGAGTATAGTTATTTAAGCGTTTAGAGAGATAATGACATATATTACGGCCAGGCGACTAAGATAAGTGTTTTTAATTGCAACCGTATTGATAGATAGATAGATAGACCAAAGCTTTATTGTAGACACACAATACAAAAATATTAATTTACATGTAGTGCCACAAGTGGCAGCCTTATCACTAAAAGCGATCTCTTCCAGGCAACCTTATCGTATTGTGTGATCATGTAACCAAATGCTTTAGTCAATCGTTTCCATTAATAGCAAAATAGCTGTTTTCTTGAATACGTAGCTACCTAAAACTACAATCACAAAAAACGCTTTCAATACATCAATAAAATAAGCTTTAAATAGCATAAAATAAAACACTTGCGGGACAAACGCAACTTTGATAATGCTATACAATCAACAGAGAGAAATTGCTTGTCACGGTTTTCTCAATGTAAAAAATATATATGAATGTTACAGAACGGATAACCCCTTCTGATTGATGAGTATTCGAATTGCTTTACCGTGAAAGCTTTCGTATCATTAAGTTCATTTCTCCCTTTTCACTTACACAAGAATTAAAAAAAAACATTTGAATAGAATAATGCCATTAAAAATAAGGAGGTTGCAATGTTAAGATTTTCCATTAATTTTCAATTGATAAATGCCGACACTTTTAGTAGCACTATGAAAGTCAAAACCCACTCTTTTTTTTAGTTTATAGTTCTATTCACATCTAGTACCTTCTTGATTGGTGTTATTTAAGCTGATAAGTGCGTTGTTGTGCTTAATTTATGCACAGAACATTGCGTGCATAAATGTGAGTTAATTGGTACCGTTCATCCTACGTTATCTGTTATATGGACTTAGGCTTGCGCTCGCACTGTCATATGAAAGTTTGTTATACAAACTTTCAGGGAAATTCAGTTTGAATCTTCCGCAGAATACATTTCTTGTCTTGATGTTATTGATGAATTTGATCAAATATCACAGTTACGTTAAGTTTTGTGTCTACGATAAAGAGATCTATAAAAGTTCTTTGTTCATGCAAAAACCGACCATACTTGACAATAAAGGCAAATACATCAGGAGCAAAAGTATCTATACCTATGAAGCTGATAAAATCATGCTAACTTATTGCACTACTAAATGCAATTTCTTTTTCAAAATACATGTCGTATTTTCTGTCACAAATTTTATTTGAGCTTTACATACGACCAACAATAAGATTACGTTATCGGAAATACCTCGGTCTCCCAAGCGCTAAAGCCTCCGTGCATATTGTAACAGGATGGAGGAATTCCTCAGAGGAAGCTCCGTTTCGTTTACCTACTTCAGTTTCCATTCCACGCAGCGCAAGGCCATTTCCATTTAGTAACACTACTGTTTTGCTAGTACCTTATAATACCAGCTTCTGCGGACTATATCTACTGCATGTAATATCGTCGCATAATTTGGTTTGCAGAACTCGCAGGAGACCGTTGTGTTTATTTCAGCTGCTTACATAAACGACCTGCTTGTCCAACAGTATTGGGACAACGGCAAACGTATTTCGTGGTACATGGAACGCGGTCGCAAAATGCCCTGTAATCTACTGTACAGGGTATTTTGCTACTCTACAATACTATAGCTGGATTTACCGCGTGTTTTGGCACTACGGAAGACAGTTAGTGGGTTCAATAGATATAAGCTGAACCAAACTGCAGTTATTAGGGCTTACGAGGTTTCTAGGTTATAGGCAGAATAACCGGTGACTTTTTGGAGAAACCAAAGTCAAAAAGCAAACATGGCTTACGGAAACTTGATTAGGCTACATAAACCGGATAAACCCTAATGCAGCTAGGCATTTTTAGAAGATACAATTGTTATGCGCAGTCAAAAGCACTGATTAATGCATAGTAGTCAAATGTCAAGTCAAATACTAAGTATTCTAGATGCATACACTGATAACTATGTTATACATTAGCACGAATTCTTCTCATTGTCACTAATTGGTGTTTATATAAATAAGCCTTTCTCTTTTTTAGCTTTTCAGATTCCTTTACGTTTAAAGGCTGGTCCCCTATTATGCGAAGATAACATAACTATACCTTAAATATCCAGTTATGACCGATGTGTTTCCAAATTTACCATGTTGGTGGGTGGCAAAATTGCCATTAAGTAGGTAAGTATTTTATTGGAGACGGGCCATATAATTATATCCAGTATGTGCAGTCATTATATTACCCATAATAGACATAAAACTTTTTTACAAAAAGTTGGTTACCCATGAAATTTTTCTTCAAAGAAGCAAAATGGAAAAGAGAAGCAAACATTGATCCGAAACTCAGCCTTAAATTGGCAATACAGGACATTTGTTTACCATACAAGTACCTACTAAACAAATATTTCTACGTCTCGTTTGCCCGCTGCTTCTATTCGCGGGCTCAGTCATATCAGCGAGTGGATTTCCGCATCCGCTGAGAACACCGGAACATTGACAACATTGTGCTCGCAATGGCTTCCCACTAGCTTGAATAGAACCGAGCTACCCCACGCACGGCTCTGTCCAACTAAAAGCTTATGCAGCAAATTACTTTTCGTAGTCCACTCAATGGAAAATAATTGTTTGAAATAGCTGAGTTGATTGCGAGTAATATATTCTTTGTTTTGCATTAATGCGACTTATGTTACTTAGTAGTTAATATAGTTAGATTTCTCGTTTTCCGTATATTGAGTAAAAACCAACTGTAATATTCAGGAAACGAAACTTGGTAGTGGACAATACAGTGTGCATGTTTTAAACCAATTTGGGTATGTACTTCTATCCACCACTGAGTTACTAGATGGGGCATGCATTGTAGCCATACATACAGTCAAAGTTACCAGAAGTTCTACAACTCGAGTGAAAGTTCGCGAAAGGTCTTTATTATGTTTGCGTGGAATTTCGTTTCTTTTCCATCTTCGTTCCGGATTTCTTCAGGAGGAAATTGTACACTCGTCTGCAAACTTAGTTGCGGCTTAAAACGCAATTCGTGTTGCGGAACAATGAGTGATGAAAACGTCTGCGAATCGCGGCGATAAAAGTGCTGAGTTGAACATAATACATTGTTCGATACACGTTGAACTTGAAGACTCCGTGAGCGTCATAACATGTTCTAATTTATTACTAGTATTTTAGATGTTTTTGTTCCTTGCTCTTTTTGTTAAATAAATGACCATTTTAGTCATATTATATTTTAAAAGAAATTTCGTAAAACTATCTTTATTCAAGTCTAGCTGCGCCCTGCGGTGTTACCGCTTTAATACAGGCTAAGAAGAAGCTTATGTAACCAGGTTCTAAGCTATCTCAGTATCAAATTTCATCCAAATCGGTTCAGAAGTTTTTGCGTGAAAGGGTAACAATTATACATTCTTACAGTCATCCCTTACAAACTTTCGCGTTTATAATATTAGTAAGAAGTAAGATAATACAGAAATCGTGCAGTTCTATATGGCATATTTTTGTTTCATTTCAGATTTCCAACCCGATAAGTAATGTTAACCAAAAAATCATAAAGTAAGACATGTGAAGTATTTTGCCTGCCATATTTTGATTTATTATATATCCAAAGAATAGTGTTTCCAACTCTATTTTACGTCAGAAACATTAACGCGTTTTTCATATGATTGCACATGATTATCGAAATAAAAGATGGCGTGAAACACCGCCGTAAGGTAAATAAACACATATAAGCTAAATAGAAATAGTTTGTAAAGAATGGTACATATATATTGCCTTATCTCCCCATTTCCAGCCCGCTACGTAAAGCTTGCTAGACGAAAAATTTGTTAAACGCCTTAGACCATTTATTTACATGGCAAATTTTGTCATTCATATTTAGCACAGTTGTGAACAAAGAAATTCCAAAGTACGAGAGATTTTTCAACAAAATCAACTCGAGAGTAATTTTAATGAAAAATGTCATTCTGTCGGGAGTGGGAGGGAAGATCCCGCCGCGGTGCTTTATTCTACGCCGGAGGGAGCCTAAACAAGTCAATGAAATATCTAACTAGATGCAAATGACATTTTTGTAATAACGTGTTCTTTCTTCTTATTTTTGAATTTGTTCAAGAATTTCGTCAAACATCGATTTTGACATGATTATTTGAATACATATTGTTTTAGCGTGGTTTTGAGGTCTGGCTAGAAATAAAGCAAGATGAAAAGAAAAGTCATTTTCATTAGCGTTTCTTAACGTTTTACTCGTATTTGTACTTAATCTCTGAGACTCCTTTTTTAATCTTAAATAGATTAATCAGAAATGTAGCCTTTGAAGAGATGTGATTTTATTTCCAATATTTGGGAGTAGTTTTTTTAAATTACGCTCCTTAACTACTATATGGCACGCCTTTTAAAGTTTGCTTTTGTAAGGGTACCCACCCCATAAATAATCCATTATCAACACATGCCCCAATGATAAATCAATTCGTGACCCATCGAACACTTACATATTTATCTAAATTTACACATTATTGGTCCGAAACCCGTACAATTCATACGACCCCAGAGAAATAAGACTATTTAAATAGACTAGATAGGGTTTTGCGTTACTTCGTCCTTCGGAAGTTCTTACCTTCCAAACATCACCTTTTGTATTAGCATTTTTATAGGTTCGAGGCTTAGTCGTTATCTGGATAAGGCGCAATGTGCCTTATTCCTGAACACGGCGGTAAGGCAAGACTGTGCTTTTGCGGCCCTTTCGTTTATGTTAACTAGTTTATTATGCGTGTCGTTGGGATAACTATTGCACGCATTTTCAAGACATTTGAGCAATAAATTGAAAGAAACGTGCTGCTAGGCAACGTACGCACAAAGATTATTACTTACACTTAAGTTACTCTTATTGCAAATCGATTGACCAAGCCGGGCAATAAGAAATATTCGGGTACGTATTACGCAATCTAAAATGATAAATTTACGTACTACATTGTTTTCATAATGTTTTTTTGTCGATTCATAATGTGTGCAAATGATACGAGTATCGCCAATCAAGTGAAAGAAATTTAACAATTGGATCTGTGAACAAATATCAAATTCAAAACAGAATGTAAAAATTCTACTCCAGGGAAATCAGAACACGCACAATACATCTATGAAAGAATTATCTCCACTCCTTTTCTTCATGCCTTCATTTATATCTTATCCTCATGTTCGTACTACTTATGCTTAAGTATATACTGTTTACAGACCCTCAGCTTACTCGAGGGAACGCTGCAGATTCTAGGCAACGGATAAATCTTGCTCTTTTTTATGCGGCTGAAATAATAACTTAGATTGGTAAATAATGTTCACAATCTGTTTATGCTTGTATCTATGGATATTAGTAACTTATGCTTGTGCATGAAATACAGCTAGCTTAGGAAGTCGTCCTGTTCTCTATGGACTTATGCTTTGGTATATTGCCGACTATTTAATAAACTTAGGGGACGTAGTATTCGCTGTTTCATTTTCAGAAGTTGGGTAACACACTCATTTATACCCGAATGCAAAAAGAGGCTTTTGTTCTCTGAGAGGGTGTTTGTAAATATCTATGTTCATATATCTGTATGACTAGGTATGTATGTCTAACTCTTCATCAATCTTTAATCACGGTATATGTTGAATACGTATTTCAATAAACACATAGCTTTTATTTTATTTTAAATAAAATGGTAAAAAAGGAAAAATGTAATAACAAACATGAGTAACATTAATACTATCTAATTAAAACTGTAGGCACAAGTTTATCTAAAAAAATAGATCTTTGTGACCTATCCCGTGTAATAGCTTATATAATTTCGTACAATAAACTTTTTGCACGCAGTTTTAAACTTGTCGCTAATTTATAAGCTTGTAATTTTTTCTGAACTTGTAAAATCGTTGTCTACGCAAAGATAAATATAGCAACCCTTGCTAGGCATTTACCTCCTTTGTGTCTAGGCAAAATTGAAGTTTACAATTTCATCGTTATTTTAAACAGAAACAGGGAAAATCATGATAACGTAGCGACTGTGATTGCGTTGCTTTTTCAGAAAAATAAAGAAATTCAATACAACAGAGCTACTGAAATTTCATTTTTAAGTGTGGAGCAAACTTCATAAGTTCATTAGGATCCGTTGTTTTTATAAGCTTTCGTTGTTCTGAAAACTGACAACATGTTGTGACATGGTGTGACCTAGATACAGTTAAGCTCTTTTGGAAGAGAATGTTTATTATAAGCGTTGAGATTTTGTTAACTGAAGGAGGTATTTTGAAGCTGCAATCCAGCATTGCATACCTATATACACGCTGATGTTGAATTGACTGAGAACTTTCCCTTTCTTTAGAATCTTAACATCACCGTGGCTAAGTACGAGTATATACTTTCATATTTTGGTAAAACTGAAATGAGAACAAAGATATAATAATTCTGTTCACTGTCTACGATGTGCGTGACTATGCATCTAAAGCGTGGGTCAGACAGGATGCAGGGTAGCGCAGCGGAGCCCAGCACGACATGGCTGATGACGTTGTAATGTAGGGAATATAATGGAAAATGACACACAAAACGACGTGCATGTTTGACACTTTGCATTTTATGTCAAAGGGAAATGGCAGATATCAAGAACGTTGCGTTGCAACAAACAAAAATTACCGGGTGTGACGTCTTACGCAACGCTCTGTGCTGCTGCGCTGCAACGCAACACATCCGGTATGCCCCAAGCTTTAAGGCTTCGGAATACGGTTCTCATAGCGTGGAACGCCGCGAACAGGATCGCATATAGGCGGTTATGCTAAAGTAAACAGCCAGGCTCACAGCAGGACGTGTAAAAGGCTAATAACAATGTTTGCAGTTAAAGGTTTCCGATGGTGAAATATTTCCGCTTAGGTTATTTCTTCATCATTTACACTCTGCCGCCATTTGTCTTTGGTGACAAACCAATAACCATTATTTATGGCTCGCACTCAATGGGGGCGGTATGTTTTGTCATGTCTGTGACGTTACAACAACATATTGCGGATTTTCTAAATTATTATTTATGACGTGCCTGATAATAGAAGCGGTATTAGGGGAAAATTTTTCACATATTTTGGGTAAATTTTTCATTTTATATTTAAAAAATATTCCGTTTTAGTTCACTGGTTTTCCTTCCGCAAATATATCTTTTCGTTACTAAGCGCTTAATTTAATTAATTGATTTTTTAAATGTGTAACACATAATAAATTAAACCCCATATGAATTTGATTTCAATATCAATCATTATCGATCAATTTTAAAATATCTAGTGGTATAATATCTTCGGTGGAAAGCCTAGTACACGGAAAAATCATTCAAAAGGATTGCTGCTATACAATTACATACAGAAGTGGTGCCACAGAGCACAACCATTTACACTTTTCTGCTATTTGTCGTTGCTGACGCGGCAATGACCATTATTTATTGTCGACACTCTATCAAGGAAGAGCGTTCTAGAGAATTTGTAGAGAGATGCTATGTTTTTCTTCAGCTTCAGGCTTGTTTTTGTGGAACAAAGCATGCAATTTTTATTTTTATTTAACCGTAATTTCGCTTTATGCGACAAATATTTTGAGTGCAGTAGGAGTTCAACATAGATTTTTTAAACCACATGAGGTTATCACAGCGTGTAACCTTTAAATTTTTAAGGCACTGAAAGATCTGAAAGGCAGGTGTATTATTAACATCGTCAGTTGCAGATTTAAATTGATGAGTAAAAAGGACCATATTTTAGACGAAAAGTGCCATTAAAAAAAGTGTAACATTAATAAGCCATATAAGACAAAGTTGCAGTTTTAATGGAATGCATAAAAAAAGGTTAATATTATTATAAGAAATTAATTAATATTAGAAATTAATTAATAAAACACTGATGAAACCCATTTTTAAAAATTCATATTTCTTTTGATTGATCATATATTTATAAGGTTACGACAAAACATTTTCCGAAAGCTGTCCCAGAATGGTCAAATTGAAAGCTAGTCGTGTATTTGAGCCTGGGTTGTAGTTCCGGCCGGAAGCGCTAATCAGTGATGCGGCAGCTAACTACTATGCCCACGAGACATAGTTAATTCATACTGAACAAGCGCTACTACAGGTAAACCTACGATTAGAACTTTTGTGTTATGTAGAGCTTTTATACCTTTAATTTGGTGACGAGGGGAAAGTTTTTACAATATACTCGACTAAATTATGGTGCAGCCGGAGACGTAGGATTGAGAAACCCCTTGCTGGACTTCATCAGTGCTTTTGAAGAGCTCCGGGATCTCTAGACGAACTCACCGGTGCCCTCCTCCTCCTTGCATAATGCTTCAACACTTTCTGGACAGTAGAGTTTGTATACCTAGCAAAGTAAACGAATATTGCTGTCAAGGGAGAAGTGGGACAGCCAAAAAGATGGTGTCATACTTGACACCATAAGAAGTACAACATGATGGCATGATCTTGTGGGTGACGTAGACAAAAGCACATGGGACTTGGAGTGTAGCAAGAAGCAAAAAGGCCCTAAAGAAACCACTTCACCTTAATGAGGGGAATTGAGGTCCTTGCCCCGAAGTAACTTACATGATTTCTATGGAATGCAAACATGACATTCGACAAAAAATTAAACAATTGTCATCCTTTTTAGGCATCTTTTCATGATTTCTTACATTGATTCGCTTTTGTTTAATCCAAAAGAGTGTGTTATTACTTATATACTCAACAGACGTTTTATTTAGGCCTTAAGATTGTAAAACAATTAAAAATTAAGTGAGCTTGACTTATTTTTCAAACAACTGTGAATCAAAAAATGTGTTGACGATTCTCCAACTAGTCACATATTCTTAATCAACTCACATTTCAAAGCTTCATGAAATTCTAAACCTCATATCCCGCTATAGAACAACTTTTTTATGTTGGTGCCGGACGAAACCTTTCTCGGAATACCTTACCTTAATTAATTTAAGGCATTTTTTGTACGTAATTTTGGCTTGCTTCCTGCGCATATCTATGAGCAGATAACCGAAATTCTAGTTTTTATAAAGTTTGCCCATTATTGTAATTAAAAGTTTTAATATAAATATTTGCTATGCAATTATTTTTTTATCAAATGTCATTATTATTTTTTTATTCTAATACTGAATTGAACCTAATCCTTAATTAAAGTCCTGAAACTATAAGGTACATCTAAGTTATCACAGTAAAATTGTACTTCTTGTAATTAAGTATTTGATAGCTCATGTCTTGGGGTCCTCAGTAAATAAAATCAGAAGTAGGGCAGAAAATGTTGTTGAGTGCTTTCATGGTTCGTTAAAATTAAGAAAAGCCGCACGGCCAAGATCGATGCTTTCCATTTTAATTGGTAGGTAAATATAGAGATTCGCGAAGGAAGACCCAAAATGCCATAACAATTTACTGAAATTTCAGATCCGGCGAAATCGCAATTAAGTTGCCTTTTCTGTACAATATCATATTAACACGTAATAAAAACGAGTGTAAAATTATTTGTTTATTTATTTTTAGAAAGAAACTTCAGAAGATTGAACACTTGTATTTTCATTAATTACTTGTAGGAAGTATTACATATTCTAAATATTTAAATTAGACTAATTTTAAATAAAGCTTCGCCTAGTTAACGATATGTTTTATATGCATTTATTTACAGTCGTTTCACAATTAGTATATTCGCGAAAGCAACGTAATGACATACAGTGACCACGGACTGAAAATATTTAGAAGCAAACTATACCTAAATGCGTATGGCTACCTAAATTTAAGCGTTAATTCATTTAAGCTAGCTTGAATCTGCACCATTCACAGAAACTTTATTTGGATCAAATTTCAGAAATATTAATGATGTAGGAAAACCAAACGTAAAAATAAATCAACCAATTTTACGCTTCTCCATACGAACATGTACTTGACAATGCATTTCCCGCTTTCGCAGTGTCGAAAAATTCACGTTGCATTTTGGTTGTCAGTCCGGTAATGAATGAAATGCAAAAGTGATTCGACAGAAACGAAATGGCTGTAGCCTGTAGAGTTTGAAGAGTACGAGTATGAAGTCTTGTTGTTCCTGACGAAACAAAACGATTAAATTTTAAAATGGAATGATAATAAGACTTTTAAATAAAATTGAATAACACTTTTAAATTAAATATTAAACAAGGCGGTCAAGAGGCAGTCAATTAATTTTAAAAAGCTTAAAACATTGTTGTCTTACAGTAGTCAAAAGTTCGCAGAAATACGAGTCCAATATTTTGCAATACTTTAAGATTATAATAGGTTTTAGTGAGTAAAATAAAAATATTATTTAACTTGTAATCTAACGGTTGACAAAATGACAAAATAACTTTACAAAAACAATTCCTTCTCTCGCTATAGCGTTAGTTAACTATGTGACGATAACGGGTGAGTTTGCGTGAAAACGCGCTGAAAATTTAACGCCAAGGCGGTGTTATTGCCGCTTACCTCGCTTACTGAGCGACGATCGCGCCACCTCGCCCCTCACTGCTGAACCTACAAACTCTTGACATTCTTTCACGATCATAGGGAAAAATAGATCTTCAATTTCGAAATGACATTTCGAAAATTCGAATTCCGAACCACATTCGAATATTAATTTCCGCGAATCTCGCACTCGAATATGGAACGAGTTGCGTCGCCAACTATTTCCATTCAGCAGATGATCTCTGAGATCGTGTTCACAATGTTAATGTTTTTTTGACGGAGGTCAGACGTTTGTTTGGCTGGAAACGCACGGACTACGCTTTTAGAGAAAATGGGATCTATTTGAGACGTAAACCTCTGGGACTTGGATTTGGTATATGTTGGCATTTTCTCGGATTAATAGGAGCTTATTTGCCAACTCAGGTTACAAAATTCATTTTATTATATTATTATTTTATTTACAAAACTCGAAAAGGCCGATGCAAATGCGATATACTGTGTGTTCTTTCTTAATTCCGGTAAGTGCCTACGGGTAACTTATTTTTAATGTATGTGCTTTACCTGCATGTGAAAAAAATTTCAAAACAAAAGGATAATTATCCATTTTGCCCAATACTGTTTGCTTCTTTATCTCATTTACTAAATATAAAAAACAGTGCATTACAATAATGAAATCATTCTTTGTTTGTACCTAAGTAGCAGAAATTAGTTAAATTAGGCCAGGTTAAAATATTTTTATACTTTAAATCAAGTGTCAAAATTGTATCATACAGCGGAAAGGGCACTGTGCGCCAAACTTTTGTAACGCGATAGAAATCTGAACTAAGCTGAAAATAATTATTATTACTACATATATATGTTACTTTTAAACTAAAACTTTACAATAGTAACATGCCTCCGACAATTAATGTGATCGACGCGCTACGAGTAAAATATCAGTGCCTTGTATGTATGTCTTACAGCACAACACGATAAATTGCCTTTAAACGGATCTTTTACCTACGAAAATAATAAAACGAAAGAGGAAAAAATAGATTGTTTCTAAAGGGTTGTTTTTTGTGCAGCGAAAGGCTTATAACTTGAAAGCTTTTTGCCATTCTGGAGACTTTTTTATCTTCTATCGGTCGATTTGTTGGCTCAGTTTACCTTGAATGGAAATAATGTACATACCTGCCTATATATTTACCTGGATCCATTTTTATCTTCCCGTTAAAATAGTGAATTTTCTTATTATTTTAGTATGCACTATTTTAGTTTATACATTTTATAATACGTAAGTTACATTAGGTATTTAGAAATAAATATACTAAGACAGATTCAACAAAAAATAGTCCAAAGAATGTAATAAATTCATCTAATTAAAATTCAACCTAATTTAATTTCAAACTTGTGCTACTCAAACAAATGCTACTTATAATTTAAATTAATTACTTACCAAGTAATTAAAATTCATGCAACCGTGCGTCAGTAAGAAATCATTCACTCAGATGTGTCACTGAAGCGTTCACCGCACTACGAGGAGCGTAGACGCGCCGCGACAAACATTCGGAAGTCGAACGAGATGAAAAGCGCGGGAAAGTTGCGCGGGAAACGAGGTGTCGATGCGGGCCGCGCGGTAACTCGTCTGTCGCGGACTAGCCGAGCCCGGCCAGTGTTACCAGGGTCGCGCGCAATAAATGTACGGAAGCGCCGGAACTGAAACCAGTTTTTATTACAATTTGGGTAATGTAATTGGAACGGTGTTTATGGTTCACGATTTATGTGTTTGTTAAATTAAATTAGTAAATATGATTTTATAAATAGTTACTATTAATATTACGACGTATAGTACGTAGGTAGTATTTTAATCGCATTAATTTAAATCTCAAAAATTAGTGTCGATTGAATTGTATTCATCTGAAATTTTCTGTTTTACTAGAAATATTTGTTGAACGAGATAAATTAATTATTTTTGTTGCAGACTTTGCTGATACACAAAGCATATAATACAAAATAAAACTTTTACAAGTGGCGACCTAATACTTAAGAGCTTCCAAGCAGCTTTTGGGCATAACTACATTTTAAATAACTTTAACTGAAATATTTTGTTCTGTTTTATTAAAGATTACAAAACAGTCCCTTTTCTCGCTTCCTAGCAACACTTGCGAACCGCCCCTGGGATCGCAGCTTGCAGCGCTGTCACCGCGAAACCGCTACGCTCTGTGCAGGGGCGCGAGACTACTGAAATTTAATGTTTATTTATTTATAATTTTTTGTAGTTTGTGAAAAATAGTTTTGAATATATTCATTTAAGAATTAAACTGACTACTAAAGTACGAGTACTTACTACATAACAAGTACCTAACTCGCATAAACTCAAAACACGAAATCAGGTAGGTAACATACAAAAAAATACAGTCGAAACCTCGTCCTTTTTTTGGAAAGGAGGTAAATAAACGAGGCTTACAGTACTAGTTGCCGGATTTATTATTTTTAAAATGTTTCTTCCGGAAACTGGTCCGAACCATTTATATATTTATATATATTTTTTGTACGGTCAAACACAAAAATGGTAAATAAAAAAAACTGTTTTATTTAACAATATTTCTACATACAAAAATTGGTTATGTGATCGGTATAAAAAAAACTGCGTCCTCCATTCGACTTGACCGATCACGTGACCAATTTTTCTCCACACAAAAATTGGTCACTTGATGGGTCAAAAAACAACGAGCTTATTACAGGCCCAGCCGCCGGAGGCCTCAAATAAACGAATATTAATTAATTACGAGTTAAAGAAAGTAATCGCAAAAATAGAATAATGCGATAGCTTCTCTAATTCATGCACGTGTATGAAATTTACAATATTATTAAAGTATTAAGTAAGTAGGCACATTTATAATAATTAAGTAGTAAGTTTTGATCGAAAATTTGTACGTTATGCAATTAATTGTTGATTTAGTAACTGATATTAAATATTTGTTTGGGGTAACTATTATTAAACATTTCAGGTATTCTTCTAGGTATTGGATTTTACTGAAGTAATAACGGAATGCCTATAACCAAAGCTAAACACCAACTAAACTCACCAAATAAATCAGATACATAAGACTTTTACTTAGTCCTTATAGAGACCTAGTACCTAAGACTAGCTAAATTGTACAGATGTATTTAGTAAATTCTAGACAAATAATGATATAGATGTCAATCTAGGTACGCCAAAAAAACATTTAATACTTACATCAAAACAAAAGTGAAAACATAATTAAATAGATACATAATTACATCATCCTCTTTCGGCGTCCCTTTAATACATCTACAGAACTTTATAAGAATCCGGAATTAAATGAAACTAGATTTAATACCCTAACAGTGTTATTAATGTCTCTTTTTATACACCATTAGTATAATGACTCAAAGGAGCCCGGAAAAATATGAAGCTGATTATTTAAAAAATAGTCCAATCGGCCTTTTATCTTCCTATCTCTTTCTGGGTCGGGTACAATCCAATAATCCAGCTGTTCATTTTGTGGTATTGTAAAAGATATTTCTTTTTTGTTAAGAAATAGGTTATCATTTATAACAATAAAGATAATCATACAATCATTATTTTATACACGATGGTTGAACTTATCCTATAAGTAACTGAGAGAAATAAATACTAAGTTATATAAAATCAGTAATCTTGCATAATATTTTATCATCATTACGGAACAAGTCCCAAAAATGTAATGAGCTGATTTTAATGCAATATTTTCATAAAATGAGGATCAATAATAACATTGCGAGTTTTAGAGGGATTACACCGATACCGTTAAACAAAGAAGTAGAATTGAAAATTTGAAAAATCACCGACACTAAATCACGAAAATAATGTAGTTCGCAATTTTGTGGTGACGGAATTTCCAACATAAAACAGTTAACCAACCTTTCCAATAATATATTATATTAAATTCATATAACTTTAGTATAAAACCTAACCTTCCTCGACATTCCACCAATATTATTACGATCTCACATCCGTATCCATTTTCCGATTTCATAAAAGTCCCGGACAGTCAATTAAAAATGCATCAAACGTAGATCACCCACTGATCAATCACCTTAACGCGTAAAAGCCGCGAAGCGACACCAACAAATGTTGCCAGGCTGTAATATTGGCGTTGGGAAAATGGTAAAGCATCCTGGCAATATTCGTTTACGATACACATCAAATTAAATGGATGGTCACCACATGAATTTTCATTAATTACGAAAACAAACAACGCTTGGCAAAGCCTGTGTGGGCGTTTTGTTCTAAAATGAGAGATTTCTGTTCATTAGAATTTTTCGTTCCCGAATGGGTCGCTCTAGTCCCCTGCATATTGTATACTATAGTCCTAGCGTGAAAATATCTCGCCCAGTAAGCATCTGGACTATAATCTAATATTATTTTATTATGAGGTATTTTTCTACAGAAATTTAAAGGATAAAATAACATTCTAGGTAAAATGTTTTCTTTTTATTACGCTTCAAATTACGCTGAACTTCATATATTATGTTAAACCTGTTTTAAACTAAGTATTAACCGTACATGTGATAGCGCACACTTGTAAAGTATCTACCTAAACTCGTATATGAAACTAATACGGTTCCGGCTAATCAAGGTATCTGCGGCGAGAAGCCGTCTAATATTCATGGTTTGAGGATACTGCAGTGAGCCACATTCGGGCTTTCACCTGCGGCTGAATTCCAAGGCTAGACTGCGTAATTGTTTGCTTACTCGACGAATTCCTACCTTAGCCACATTTGGGTATACTATAACGTTTAGGTACGGATAACAAGCTTACGACACATTATAATTGAAGTTTAATTATTACATTGAATGAACCCTTTTCGACATACCCATCGATACATATAACTCACGTATCGACTGCCGTTAGAAGTGTCCAATAAAACAGCTAATTTTTCCTTGATTTCAGGGTTATCATAATAATTTATTGCGTAACTGTACAGAAATCGGTGTTCATATACAAGATTTTGCTTTGTTTCAACAAAACTGTCCTTTCGAACGTACAATAATTATACAACTTAAATCTATGATGCAAATTATAATTGACAAGAAGTAAATAAAATACATATTATTACATATTTTCAAAATTTTCGAATGATGAAATTAACCCTATGTTACTTGGTAAAGTTGGTTGGTCCTGTAGTAAAAGTTTTTCGAAATGAAACAAAAAACTATTCCTTTCCTAACTATACCACTAATCGATAACCCAGTAAAATATATCAGAAGTTACACCCAAAACAATAAAATTTGTCAAAATAATCATATAAGGTAAAAATCTGACGACGTAATGTAGCTAAATGATGACGAAAACCTAAGACGTATTGAGAGATTCTGTTGCATCTGGGGCCACGGCAGTGCCTTCGTCAAATCGAGCAAAACAAAGGCACGGCCGTACTATCCTTTGCTCGAAGCGGTTCTAGAAATTTTCGACCCCCCTGTAACTTCATTGTGGGAGTAGCTAAAAATCCCCATTTTTTGTGACTAATAAAAGCATACTATTGATATATTTCAAGTGCGTTTGCCAAGTCACTATGATTAGAAAAGAAATAAATATTAATAATATTGACATAGTTACTTAAAAAATTTTTACCTTACAAGCAGGGCATTATTTATTATAAACAGATACTAAGTTAACCGACTTGGTTTACATTCGAATGCACAACTTTTTACGACAGAAAAAGTGCGCTGCGAGTCTTTGTACATGTTATGTTTTTGACGGGATACGTCTTACAGGAGACGACAATGGCCTATTAACCACGCCATGCGGAGTGCTAAAGAATAGGTAATAGTCCAAGATAATGTCTTAATAGCGATATCAAATGTATAGATATCCTCGTAGGTATGATCGTGTTAAATGCTGTTCACGCATGAACAGTGCTAACGGTGACTAGATTCACCGGATAACGTTGGCTGCCTGACATCGACACTACGAAATTCAGTTAGTTGTAAGCCTTGCTCAGTCGTATGTGAGGTGAAGAGAAATATTTACCGTGCCCAGTAAGAACATTATAGTATTACTTTAACAAATTCGGTAGGTATAAATCAAATCAATATTTACAATACAATATATCTTTATTGCATACCAAGAAAAATAAATACAGCAAAATATATTATAAGCAAAACATTGGCAGTACATTGGGTGGCAGTATCGAATAAAGCGATTTCTCCCAGGCAACCTTTGGATGATCTGAAAATTATTAAATTGGAATAAAATATTATAAATTGTAAGTATTTATTATTCAATGCATGTATAAAGTTCTTTGGGTCCGGCGTGTTAAAATCAATTTAATTGAAATGCATGAGAAAACATTCAATTAATAATTTTCTTTGAGTATTTCTTGATGCTAAATGATGAACTAATAATGACCTACACTATGCCTGGGGTAGAGCAGACGATAGGCGGTGATTATTAGTTATATAATCTGGTACATACTAATACTGTTGATATTAGCCGTGCAAGCCACGTGTAAAGATTCTTAAAACCTTTCATGCCGCCCGCCCGCGCCTACACGCCGCCGGCAAGTGTGTAGGAACCATTAGGCGTCACATTATTTCCATTTTTACATATCTCTGGAGAATTGAAATGGAGCCGCTATATCAAAGAATACTTATTATGTGTGAATGCCTTTGGTGGCCGACCGCCATTAATTGAGGAGTTTTCACACCCCGGGGCAAAGTTTCTGCGGCTTTTTAACACCCATCAAAAGCTTTATGTGAAATATGCTTAGGGCGCGGACGGTCAAATTAGACTCACGAAAACTTTTAAAACTCATGAATTAATGACTGAAAGGAATTAAAGGGAAAAGGTTTCTGTGTTTTTTGCTTTATCTCTCGTTTTGCTATAATAGGCTGAAATAAATTAAAACATCTAATATTTATATATAATATATGCCTATGTAGGTACTCATGTCAACTTTTTAGCCGACTTCCAGAAACGAGAAGACTATATGGTCATCTGTATGTTTTTTGTGTATGTTTATTGATATTTTCGTCAGTCAATTGTGAACCGATTAAAATTAATCTGTTTTAGTTCGAAAATGGTCTGAATAAATTTATCAAAATCGCTCTAGTATTTTTTTACACAATATAATTTTTAATTTTCTCAGAGCACATTATTAGTAAAGTAAGTTTTGCGTGCCGATGAATATAGTAATTCAAATTGGGTCGCCCGTGATCTCAAAATCAGTGATTACGTTTTTTGGATGTTGTAATCAATGTATCTGCGTCGTGAAAAGTCAAAAAAGTCACTTGGTGATCACCTTAAATAAAAAAATTTTAGGCATCAATCTACCTGAAGCGTATTTTTCAAGGTCGTTTCTATTTCTACCTAATTATTGTCCAGGATGAGAAATATTTAGGTCCAAATCAACCCACAAGGTACTGTTGGGCACAGGGGCCTTATTTTTTAAACGTTCGAAAAACGAATGAAATCATCACTTACTAATGACGTCACTTACGAACGATATTCAAAAAGTTGCATATACTTATCGATCGCAAGTGATGTCATTAGCGAGTAATGAATTCTTTCGAACGTTTCAAAGATATGACCTCAGGTGTCTCCTATGAAAGGGCTTCACTTATCTTCAAAAGTTAGTAAAAATATTTAGGTGCTAACTACATTATTACCAGCAACATAGTTAAAATGAGACACTGAGCTTTGTATGGTATTTATGGAACAAAGCGTGATGACGTACACAAGCATCATTAAGGGTGCCCCATAGAATTATGAATCCATTTTAATATTTAAGCACCTAATGGGTTGCGAGACTTGGGGTTAATTTATGTCTTCAAGTTTCGCTAAACGGTTTGAAACGCTAATTGTGATTTATTTGGATAAGCTTACGGACATCTGTGTGTTGGTATGAAGTATGTTTAGTTTTCGTTGAAATAAATGAAATGATATTTCATTGCTATTATTATGTGAACGTATTAACCTATTCTACCGTCACAATGTAATAGGAATAAATGCACTTGTATTAGATTTTTTTCAATATATGTATCAACTCAACCCACTGCGTCCCACTACTGGGCACGGGTTGTTCATATAAAGGGGGTGTAGGCCATCATCAATAAAACTGGCCAAATTTCGGGTTTGGGGACTTCACTTATCTACGATAGCTATTAACTTCTCCGACAATCAGAATTAATGTGTGTAAGTATATTTTTTTTTTAATGTAATTTACATGTCAATACTTAATATAAGAAGTTACTGCCTAGAAATATTTATCAAAAAGTTTGAACAATATTTTTTACAGATATTTAACATTTCCCTTAAAAATATTTACGAGGAAACGAAATTACTCGTGGTCACACTGGCGTGGCAAAACAGTGTTACCACGAGTCTGTAATCAAATATATTATATCACTATAACCCTAGCTGATTTACACAGAACATTTTTATCAATAGAAACATAGCAATTTTCTACCCACCACTGTAGAGGGCTTTAAAAAATGATTTGGATATAAGTTTCAATGAGACGTGCTGCAATAGTTGTAAATTTATAACACCTCACAACGATTAATTAACGAAAAAAAGGTAAAGTGTTTCTTGATATCTTTTCTTTTCGTTTTGTAAGTACCTTAGGAACTGAAATAATAAAAGTATGTGTTTAAAATGATTTTCTTAAACAAATCTTTTTTTAATAAAAAGGATTACTTCACTGACTTCCTTTTTTACAATTACTAAGAATAAAAAACCCAACTACTGGACCCATTTAGTTAGTTAATATATAAATGAAACCATCATCACACGTAGGTACGTCACATTCAAAATGAAATTGTTATAATTTTTCAAAATTCAGATCAGCCGTCTCGGAGATATCAGGTACAAACATTAAAAAACAGTTGAATCGAGAAATTATCTCCGTTTTGGATGTCGGTAAAAACATTTTTACGGCATCATGGTGAACAAATGTTTGAAAAGAACGTTCAAAGTTATCGCGTACTACTTAATTATTAAACCTCTTTTAAGAACAACGTCTGTTGCTCGGAAGTGGTGTACTTTAGTCTTATAAATTACCCTTTTACCGTTCCTTAGGAACAACAACTTTATTCAGGCACATGCACTATATCCACTCACAAAATTTGATAGCAAATTTACGAAATTTTTCGTAGATAGAAGCTCTACTAAACGTATTTACGTTTGAGTATCACAACAAAATCAACATCTATCTTCTTCTATATATATATAAGAGTAAGTCATGACTGACTGACTAATTTTAGTTAGGAACTAACGAAGATCCTAAACCGCTGAAGCTGAGACATGAATATTTGAAGTGCATTCATTATAGGATGTAGGGGTGAACCAAGCAAATATGTTTTGAAAATTTAACCCCTTGTCAAATCGGGGTCAAAATTTCGAAAGTTTTTTATATCCCATTGTATGTGTCGGGTAATGCCGCGGGTGACAGCTATTACTCTTCGTATAGATTCAGTGACTCGCTTTAGTGTCAGTGTTATTATGCCACAAGACAAAAGATGTTTTCTGATGGATGATCCATGCCTGACGATTATGTTATGACTAATACCTAGACCTAAAATGTAACGTCTACCCACGGTAGCGCTCGCTGCACGTCCATCCAATCAAGACCTGACCGGGCTAAAAAGTCTCAAATGTGCCTCGATTGCTACTTATATCTTTGGAAAACTCGCAATTCAAACTGGCTGATTGGCAACAAACGGAGACCTAATCGGCTGAAGTTATGTCTGAAAGATATGAAAACAAAGGCAAGCAATGGCGTCGTTATTTGAGAGCGTCGAAGCGGCTAACAGTCAACTATCTACGCTATTGCTCCTTCTTGTTTTCACCTCTTTCGTGCCTAACGTTACCCGATAAAGTGGCTGGTCTGCACTCTATCACAATCCATGTCATTTTATGTGTATAAAGGTTTATAATCATCTTTTTTACAATATAAAAACTATACAATAAGGTAATATAAGATAAGACAACTCTTTATTAAAAAAAAGATTTACAATAAATAATTATAACAAGTAAAAGCTTATAGATATCTTCTAGGTTTTTAATGGCGGCCTTATCGCTTAAAGCGATCTCTTCCAGGCAACCATGCACGTAAATGAATAATACAAAATAAGAGAGGCCTTAAAATATGACATTGATCAACATATTTAATAAAATGAACAAATAAAATACAACCAATACTTACAAATGGATACACAGATAAATAAATACATATAACATACGATACAAATAATTATCATGGAAATACATAAATTAATTACTAATTTAAAGAAGAATATACAAATTTTAATGCTGTAGTGATAGGTAAGGGACTGTGACTCGATGTTTAAAGATATTTAATGATGGAGCACGCCTAATGTTGACCGGTAGACTATTCCACAGCAAAACAGCTTTCATAGTGAAAGAGTACTTATAGGAAACGGTGCGATGTGGTGGGATTGATAACATGAGATTATCAGATGACTTTAATGCATAGGAATGTGTAGTGTGACAATATTTGAAACATTTCTGAAGATACCGCCTAAAAGAAGGGTTAAATAATATATTATAAAGGAGAGATAGTATATGAGCATCCCGGCGAAGGCGGGTAGGGGTAGGCGGGTAGTAGCCACTTGAGCTTAGTGCGATAATTGGAGACATGGTCATATTTACGTAAACCGTAGGCAGAAATTGGAAGCGCTCATGTTTGTCGAACTGCTCCTTGGTTAGATCAAGGTAACAAACGTCTGCGTAATCAAGAATCGGCAATAGGATAGTGCAAACAATAACAAGCAATCTTGGTTTCGTTTTGACAGTTCACCGCTTCAATGCTGTCAAAATGAAAACAAGTCTGCCTGCTCTTGTTGTCGCTTCTTTCATGCCTAACTGTAGCCGATAGCCCTACTGGCTGGTCTATTTAATAAACAATGCTATTTAATAAATACTTAAATTACAAATTACTCGTATCAACTGTTACTTACATCACACTTGAAAACCTATTTTTCCTATGAACTTTATGTAAAGAATGAAGTCTAATTGAGCACGGGCAGGGAGAGAAGTGTCCGTTTCCAGCGGAAATACACAGAAATTGCACGGTAATTTGATAATACGTTAGTCTAAATATTAAACTTTTTCATAAAGTTACACTCAGCTTAAAATTAAGCTTATGTTTATTGCATATATTAATGTAATTTTTTGCAACTAAAAACTTTGCAAAGATGGTGATGGGAATAAAAATTCCTTTCTAGCACATTGATGATATATATCCTGGGGCAGATACAGTATATGGGATAAATCTTGGGTAAGATAGATTTCTATTCTGATAAAATTTGGTATACAGGTTCTACGGATTTTTAGATATTTTTTTGTCGTCGGATATTTTTAATTGAGGGTATTTTCCCAAAACATGAGCTACTGCTACGGCTTCATTTACTGGCCGAGTTAAAAAAATACATACAAACCTGAATTCAGATTAAGAAAAACTCGTAGTCTCAAGTTCGACAGTTGTTGCTTCGCTCATGAAAAATTGAAACAATTTTGTTTAATGCGATAATACTGCCGAACCAGCAACAACCGGTATCCATACCGTAGTTTTGTTAATGGTGGTATTATTTACCCGTATTAAAACCCGTAGCATATAAGCAATAACCATAACAAATTTTACAGCTCTGGCTAACTATATTTAGTAAAAGCTTCCAAGCTATGCACTTTAATTTATAGTGCATAGCGTGAAACTATAAACCTACCTATTACCAAAATAGCTCACAAACGCTGACTAATTGCGCGCAGTGATTATGACTAGGACACGCTGCGTTCGCGATTTACTTGATTAAATTACCATATTTAATTGCCATACTGTTTGTTCGAAATACCAAGCGGTAATTAGAGCAATTAAATATTTGTGTTTCATGGGCGTTCCTTGTTTGATGACTCACAAATATTGTTAACGAATTATTATTGCCCTTATACGAGTATGAATATGGAAGGGCTCTGTTAATATTATTCTAAAGAGGTAGTGTATGATACTGGGTTTATTGTATGAAATGATAGCGATTTATAGTACATATTTAATAGAAGCATAACATTTTTGCGACGGTATATCTTGATAGCAAATTGACCAATTTTTAACCCTCGACGTCAAAACGACGGGGCTCATTTTGAGCAGTTGGGTAAAAATTAACGTTAAATCATTCTCATATTACTAATACCTATGTAAGAATCTGTTACTACGGTAGGTACTAATTAATTTGTTGTTCAACAACTGCATTCGAAGGAAGAAAGTATTTTTTTAACTCATTGATACAGCTTCTAAATGTAAATAGAAACGCTTGTAAAGGGCTCTAGGTCGATTGATTACACTAAGATTGCCGCCAGCTCCCAACTGCTCATTTGCATACACAATCAGCATGGAGCCGATAACGTTAATTAATTTATACCATCTAATGTAGGGCCGTATCAACTGACCCAAACAATTATGGATATCCGAACACGCTACCTAATTATTTATGTATGTTACTTGAAGTGAATAGCTTGCTGTGATAACATGTCTACCGTGTATATTTAGATTAATTACAATCTCTTACATAATGAAGTAAGACACAATTGAACAACCTTACCACCAAACAAACTTACACAACAACTTCATAACAGTAGTGTGCGTGCCTAAGGTCGCTGGGTTTTCGACTCTTCGCTTGCTTCCTATCGAGGATCTGTGTCATCTGACTTATTGCAGTTGGTTCAATTGAAATACTTTAGAAAATGAATATTGCTATTTATTACTTAGTACAATGTCGGCGAGGGAAGAATAGGACGAGGCAGCGCGCAAGCATGCCTTATATATTCGTTAGATACGTCGTATTCTGTGTCCTTGTTGGGAGGGGTTGCGGCTCCATCTTGAAGCACGCGGGTGCACCGTGTCGATGCGTGGTGTAGGCGTCGACATGCCGGCGGCCTTGAGAGATCACTCTCAATGATTTTCAACGATCAGTTCAGGCTCCACTCGAACACCATGACTGAAAGCGGACGTCTGGGCTTCATGAACTGCCATGGCTGGAACCGGAAGTTGCGTATCGTTGGATGATTCCACGGGAACCAGAAGCGGGCATATTAATGAGAATGCCCGTTGAATTACACCTGTCTTTGTTTTGATTTTTGCTCCTCGGGCAATGCCTTCTTTTCCTCTGAAGACTTGTCAGTAACACGTCCCAAGCTCCATTTCAGCGGCGGCAGACCATCTTCCTTAATGAGAACCATCGTCCCTGGTTGAATGTCTTCGTTCTGTGACTGCCATCTGGTCCGTTTTTGTAGCTCGGATATGTATTCGAGCGACCATCGTTTCCAGAACGACTGTCGCATCTGCTCGACGCGCTTGTATCGTGGAAGCGTGGAGACTGCTGCCTCCGTGACGTGCGGCTCGGCTGGGCTGGTCAATGGTCAGTCTAAAAGGAAATGTGCGGGAGAAAGAGGAGAGAGGTCATGGACTGATGAGAAAGGCGGGTAATAGGCTGGACGTGAAGTTAAAATTGCTTCAACTTGTAATAGAAGTGGATTAAATTATTCGTAAGTTAAATAAACATATTTAAATATACCTACGTGACACGTGATGTTTGCGACTGGAAATCGCCCCTTCCAATAACCGCCAAAATGAGGTGTAGAAAACGTTTATGTTAAATTAAATGTTAATTCTGTTTTAAGCAGCTAAATTAACAACTGACTGACTATTTTGATAATGAAAAAATCCGTAAGTTATCGCGTCAAACCTACTAGACCTTTTCCGTTATCTGAAAAAATAGTGTGACATTTTCTCCGATAGGAAACGAACCTTAAAACGTAATATGTTAGATACCAGCTGAACTAAGGCGACCTACGACTCATCAGTATGCTGTGCAGGCTTTTTGTTTAAAAGCATACAAAACAATAATGCTATATAACATTTTTCTAAATCGACACCCCTACCTTTCATATTCAACATAATTTTAAATCTAAATTACTTAATAAACGATTGCGTTCGCTAGAATGGAAAGAATATAACTGCGCTCGCATGTTAATAACAATAAAAACCCTCCAGCTCGTCTACTGATAAGAGACCGGTATGCTTAATACCTAATTCTATTTTTAGCACGCGTCTTATAAATGAAACGCCGTACGTAAGCGAAGCTACGCTGCAACCTGATGAGGTTTAAAAATCGAGTAAAGTCAATGACGTCATCATTTAATATCTTACTATTACTACCGACCGCGCTAACGGTAGTTTGTTTTAATTCAGGCAATGTTTCTAAATTTTGAGGAGTAAATTCTGATACTTGTGACCAATCAGTTACGTTTTTATGTAAAAATGGTGGACCGTTCCACCATATAGATGACGAATGTAACTCCATAGCACTAGTACCACGGCTTAGAATGTCTGCTGCATTGGAATTCGTGCTAACGTGTAAAAACATAGCATTATAATGCTATGATAATTATAATAATTATTAGCTGTTTCATTTATTTCTACAACACGATTTTGAACGAATGTTTTTATGTTTTGTGGAGGTGTTCGTAACCACCCGAGTACTATTGTTGAATCTGTCCAAAACATTATATTATCGAATTTTAATCGCATCGAATTTAATACCTTTTCCAGTAAGCGTACACCCAGCAACAGCCCGCAAAGTTCTAAGCGCGGTATAGTAACCGGCTTATTTATAGAAGCTACCTTGTTTTTTGAGCATAATAACCTAACAGTGACGTCACTGTTCGAATCACAGCTACGTACGTAGGCGCATGTTGCGTACTCAAGTATACTCGCATCCACGAAAAAATGCAACTCAATGTTAGAATATTTCGTTATACCTATTACGTGTCGAGGTACACGAATTTTAATGAATTTATTACCATTATTGCACAAATTTGTCTAATCTGTTATACCTATTGTGGCACTCGATCAACTCGGCGTTCGAGAGATAACAGCTTATACCTATATCCCGCGATTGGAAAACTGGCGTTATGCAATTATGTAGGCTGTTGTTTGAATGTTTACTACAAAGCGGCCGTTATCTACTCGCTTCGTCGTTGCAGTAAACAACTCCTCGCTTATTTTGTATGGTATGACATTGCAATTGATTAGTACGTGATTTGAGATTGTAAATTACGCCCGAAATTATCCACCCTAAAGACGTATTCTGAAGGTGTGGACCCTTTGGTAGACGAATTCTACCATCGAGTAGTAAATCCCAGAAACAATCTGCACCTATTAGAATATCGATTTCCGACGCTCGATGATAGGTCGGATCCGCAAGATGGATGTTTCTGGGTACGTTTAGCGATGTACTATCTACATTTACTGACGGTAATGTAGCAGTAATACGGTCGAGAACAATGCAACCGATACGTGCATTGTAATTACCGTTTAACGACTTGAGATTTATTTCACAGGACTCGTTCGATTGGGTGACTGACTGCCCTATTCCCGTGATTTGAACAGTGGACTGTATTGATTTCGCGTTTAATTTATTGCATAGCGATCGACTGACTATACAATGTTGACTCCCGCTGTCGAGTAACGCGCGAGCTTTGCGATAAATATTATCGTCACCGGCTACCTCAACTATCGCAGTAGAAAGTAAGACGGTGTTCAACAAAAGTTCGCAATCATCGCTCGATTGCTCCCTAGTATGAAACGAATGAACGTTAGACGAGACGATCCTCGCGTTGTTGTCCATTGAAGTGAGGTCTTGCACTGCGGACGGCAAATTCTCACTACAGCAAAAACTATCGTGAATTATGCTGTTATGCATAGCTCCACATTTGGGCACTTTGCATGTACCGAAACGACAATCGGTCATTTTTTCATGCGATTTTCGAAAACAATTTATACATAGATCGTTATTTTTAATTAATTCTAACCGGTCCTTAGGTGACAAATTCCTAAATTGATGACATGCGTACAGCAAATGATTTTTGCTGCCGCATGATTCGCATAAGTGGATTTTTCTCGTATTAATTCTTGGATTAATTGTCGTAGCAAAACTTTGAACATAACCGTGTTGAGTATGTTTTTTGGTATGTTCGTTCTGTTCTTTAACATTGTAATATGAACTTGGCTGAGGATGATGCGCTTTAATCATTTCTAATGTGTCAGCCTTGTCCCGTAAGAAACCGAGTAAATCATCTAGTGAAAACCGCGTATCACCTTGAGCGCTTAAAGTGCCTTTGTATTCCTCCCAATCTTTCTCGATAAATGAATTTAGTTTTGAAACCACAATATAGCTAATTACAGTATCCCAGGATTCGGTGGGTTCTCCGAGAGACTTTAGAGCACGTAAATTCTTTAATACATTGTCAATCAGTTGCCTAATGTGGAATGCGGATTCCTTCTGCACGGTTTGCATTGAGAATATAGCCTTTAGGTGATTATGTATCAAGAGTTTCGTGCTATTATACCTCCTAGTGAGCAAATCCCACGCAACCTCGTAGTTTTCACGCGTAAATTCTACTGATTTAATAACCTGAGCTGCATTCCCTACAAGCGATGATCGTAAATAATGAAATTTCTGTATTTCATCCAGCGTTCTTGAATTATGTATCAAAGAAAGGTAGGTGTCCCGAAATTCTAGCCAATTGTCATATAAGCCACTGAAAGAAGGAAGCGTGATTACCGGCAACCGAAGAGCCGATTGGGCGCTGCACTTCAGCTCGTTACTCGGTGACTTTTGTTTTATTAAATTGTTGTCACCTTGCGCAATTAAAATGGCTGCGTCTGCCATGGTTTGATAGTATGAATTCTCAAATGATTCACGCGAATCTATCAAGGACTGTGGTATCGATTCACCATCAGTCAATACCTCGATGGAATTTTGAATTTGATTGAATTCAACTATCAGCGGTTTTGCTATCTCCCTCCGTAAACTAATCTCGGTTAGCTGCCTCGTGGTTAGTATAGCATCTTTGAAAGAATCAATATATTTACTAAATAATGTCAATCTCCCCTTAATGGACCCACGTTTTTTCACATATTCTTTAATATCACTGTCGCCAATACCTAAACCTAACAATACCGGAGATTTGCTTCGAGCCACGTTTTCTACACTCATGATGGCAAGTTATAAGAAAAAGGTACTCACATGAAAACGCCACGTGTCTGCACGGCTTCTGCGCAATGAGAAAAAACACTTTAATTCAAGTTAGAGAAAAGGGCAAGGGAGGAAATGATACGAGTTGGAACGATGACGATGCCAGACCCTTGGCAGCGTTCGGTTGTTGCCACGTGGCCGATTGCCACGCCCGTGCCTGCCGCGCCGGTCGGTGAAGCGAAGCGAAGAATGTGGCTCGATGGTCCAAAATGTGCGTGCCTAAGGTCGCTGGGTTTTCGACTCTTCGCTTGCTTCCTATCGAGGATCTGTGTCATCTGACTTAGTGCAGTTGGTTCAATTGAAATACTTTAGAAAATGAATATTGCTATTTATTACTTAGTACAATGTCGGCGAGGGAAGAATAGGACGAGGCAGCGCGCAAGCATGCCTTATATATTCGTTAGATACGTCGTATTCTGTGTCCTTGTTGGGAGGGGTTGCGGCTCCATCTTGAAGCACGCGGGTGCACCGTGTCGATGCGTGGTGTAGGCGTCGACAAGTAGAATATTTAATTATATTCTTAATTTAACTATGTTTAAAGTGTACCGATAAAATAAAATAAATAAATACATGTAAAACACGAAGATAATTAGGAGCATATAATATATAAATAAAATACTATTTGTAAGAAGAAGACACAAATTTTAATGACAAGTAAGGGACTGTGACTCGATGTTTAAAGATATTTAATGATGGAGCACGCCTTATGTCAAGAGGTAGACAGTTTCACAACAAAACAGCATTCATAGTGAAAGAGGACTTATAGGAAGCGGTAGGATGTGGTGGGATTGATAACACGACATTATCAGATAGCATTGAGTTACAGGAATGACACTTATCTATTAATTCATATTTATTGCAACGTCTGTTGTTTTTCGCCATATTTACGCATTACTTTTGATTGACATATATTACTTTTGATTAGGTCATATATTTTTGCAGTAGAATACCTACCATACTATTTTGTTCTGCGAGGTCGTTCCAAGCAATCAACTGGAGATGTGCCCACATCAAGTGATTGCACAAAGTAATCTACACAGAGTGCATACTGTTTACCATCTCTTGCAGTACCTACAGTGCAACTGTATTTTGGATCACAGCATGTGGACTGTACATTGGCCGGTAGGTTTTTATATTTATTATTTACCTCTGTTATGTTACCGAGGTATCTTTCAGTTACAAAATTTCAGGCGTTTCAAGTATAATACATTAATTTTACATAAATAATGCCTGAATTAAAATGCCACCGACGTTGACAGAGTAAAGTTAAATATGTCATTGACTTTATTAAACCTAACACAGCTGCGGCGGTTACGAAACAAGTTACCTAACATTCGTCTGTTGCTTGAAGATGAAGAATATCATGTACTTTTGCTCTTTCGCCGACCAAACCAATTGTAGTCCAACAACAAGCTCTGAATACAGACTATCTCATCTTTATCGGCATTAAGTACCTATACAGATAAACCAACTGAGAGAGAGGATTAAATTAGTCCATCGCGCAGCATTTAGTTAATACCTTGTTTATTCCGTTTACTCGTAGTCTCCGCAGCGACACTGTTCGAAGTTTATGCAAGCTTATGAATAATGTTGTTGGCAGAAATTATTGCTAAGTACACGTAAGAGTTCGTAGTGTCTGATTAAGTCTAAGACTAATGCAGTCCGCTCGTTCAAATCAGCACGGCTTGACCGTTTTAGACTGTCATTTCTTTATAATCGAATCTTTCTTTAGACAAGAGTCTCTAAAGTGAAAGAAGTGTAGGTTAGTACCTACTTAGACTGTAGATAACCGTATTATTCAAATTCGAGTAAGATATTAATAGAGTCCGACCGAAACGGAAACCGAAACCGAATGTTCGGCCGTGGCTTCAGTTTTGGCCGAAACCGAAACTCACGAAATCAAGTATAAAATTCCTTAAAATACTGAAATTTGGTGATTTTATCCATTATTCTGCATTAATTGGACAAGAAATAAAAACATAGTATATTAAGTTTGTTCAACAAACTTAAGCGATAACGCACTGACAAAGTTTTGTTCCTACAGAGCTATCCGAACGGCGCACGACAACCACGAACAGGGCCGCCAGCGACCGAGAAAAAGCTGCCGTAAGAAACGAAGTTCCGAAATCAGTACACGACAACTTCCGAAATCAGTTTCGGTTTTAGCAAAAGTTTCGGCCAATTTTGCCCGAAACCGAAACTGCCGATGAATCTTAATTTTTGGCCGAAACTCGGCCGAAACCGACACCGAACTTTCGATCAGACACTATATTTCACATATATTAAGAGACTTTAAAGGTATATTTTTATTGACCGAGCGAGCGAACCTAGCAAAACGTCTCTCAAAAGTTCTTTCGCCTATATTATTGTTTGTATGATATTTATCTAGAAATAACGTACTTCTACGTTGTCACCTTGTTTCTTTTACTATAGAAAATGCAAGGTCAAAAATTCTAATGACGTCTAGTGTTATTTGAAATCAATTTACGCATTTATAAGTACCAAGATATACTCGTACATATATGTATAGGTATTAACTTATCAGTTAAAATATAATGCTAAATACATGAGCATTTGCGTCAGTTAAATAAAATGAAATAATTAACTCCGATCACCATGAATCTACCTATACCGTTATCCTAACTTCCTCGATAACATTAAAGGTCCCATAAACACAGTAAACATCATTGCTATTCACGATCGAAGTAATAAAGTGATGCAGGGCTCGATCTTGTGGGGCCAAGTATACGCAAACAGTTTTAGGTGTTTGCGCAAGCCTTTATTTGTTGGCCTGTTTAATTTTATATGCGGGAACTAACGGTGCGATTTACCGTTTAAGGGTTAAGCTGTGAATTATATTTGGTTATGTGTGATATTGAATTGAGTAGACGAACGTTTACTAAAATAGACATTTAATCGTATGATTTTTTTCATAAAATGAAGTAACAATAAAGTTAAATAGTTCTGCTAGTTGTGAGCCACGCGGCGTTTTTTCTATCTACATTAGTACATTTAGGATTCAAATTTAGGGTTCCCCATATTTATTCCGGATATTATTCAAATCGGTAGGCAAATGAGGCCGTTGTAAATTTTCCTTTTTTTAATACTACTGCTATCGAAAATCACCGACATCTTAAAATTCTAAATATTAATAGATCTATACCATTAACACGTTTAGTCCAGATTAGACCTATACCTTTAACCTATACTAACATCCAAACCAAGTGTAACTAACGAAAGAGCAGACTCAGACTGACAATAAAAATTCAAATATTAAGCAATATTTGATTTTATTCGTTATTCAGGTTTGGATGCTAATCACTTTAACTTGAATTATTGCTCGCTCTATTGAACATTTTTGAATTGTTAACTAAAACATAAGTAAGGTTAAAATATTAAAGCTAAACTATAAATTACGTTATATTCGTAAGTATGTTTCGCTAAAAGTATATCTAAAATACTTAGTAAGCTTACCTGAAACGCACCAGAGGCACCAAAAATTCTGTGGCATTATATGCAACGAAAATAGCAAGCTACGCTCACCTCTAAATTTCTCTAAAAGAGCTCCTGCAATGTAACAAAATACAAATGTGGTTTCACAACCTGAAAAGGTCGCACTTACCTCTAACGTAAGCACGTATTTCCTTATTTTTAAGCACGTTTTCCTATCTGTCTCGATATATCGCGGTAAGAGCTCATTCGTAGTACCATTAAGGATGGTAGAGCCATCATTGCATCCATTTCCGCTTCAAGTCCAACACAATGGCGACCTTTTGTGCTTAAACACATGTGTTGCTGAAATCGAGTGAATTTAAGTCCAAATAAAGTTCGTTAAGTGCATCGGGCGTGTCATGTTGGTGGTTATAAAAGTATGTTAGAATAGGACATTTGTTCGGTCCAAAAAACAAACTGAACCCAAAACTCACTGTCATGTACAATTAATGGATTTAATAAGCTCTATCTAAGAGTGAGTACTTACACAAGTTATTTTTAAAAAACTTTGAGTACCTATTTAAATCAAAAATAAAAACCAAACTCTACCGCGATCTTCATAAAATTTAAATGCGATGAATTAAATTATTTTTCATAACGGTTCAGCAGTCTTCAAGAAAATTGCTAACAAATGTAAAAAAAAACTCAAATTGAGTACCTCCATACACCTAATTTAAGAAGTTAGTTTACTAACTTACGTTTAGTTTCTTAAAAGAAGTTGTCGCGTACTCATACAGCCGATTACATGCCATTGAAGGTAAATGTTAGCTAGTATCATTAACGAAAAAAAAAACGAAAAAAGGATACTAGTATATACTGCTTAATAAATTAGTTTTATTAAATCAAAAAAAAAATTTTTTAATTTCGAAACATTCACTTAGGTACCTCTTCTGCATTTCCTACAAGCGAACATGACGAAAATGTTGGTATGACAATTAGCACTTTATCCCCGTAACCAGACACAATTACATAACAAAACCTATGACAGTTGCTAAGAAGGTGACACAGAAGTATAATGACACTAGTGGCATTACAAACTTTCTATCTAAATAATGTAGTATCAAACCTAATCAAAACTTTATTTGGCGCTAAGCGCATACTTGATTTCACAACTACGAACTCAGTAAGCTAAACCTGAATTAGAGCTTTACATCAAACGTTTGTTCAGAACTCATAAAACAGCTAACTCAAACAGGGTCTGGGGTAGGAAAACCAACAAAAATACTCGAGTTTTTTGTCGAGAAAACAACATTCATGATTTGATTAAGGATGAGAACCTGTGTTTGACATGAGAGGTCGGTAAAAAGGGTTTTCGAACTGACGAATGTAAATGAGATCCTTTAAGCAATCAACGCCTTTTTCTCCGGTTTACAGTTTTGAAATATAGTAAATTGGCTTTATTTTACTAAAATATCTATAGGTTCACTATAGTTTTTACTACAATCCACCTATATGAAGCCTGAAACCGAATAAAACCATTCGGAAACTGGTTTCTTTGTATATATTTAAACTTTCACTGTCTCTAGTCAACCGTTACAGTAATAGTTAGTTTTCTTAGTAGTAATTCAGTAGTTTTCTACACGTTTTCTTCTTAAATTATGTAAAAAAATGACAGTGAAAACAAGTCACAGTCTCTTATCTCACATACTCACATTATGTTAATGAAGCTTAATTGTTTATGCTTTACAGTTGCGCTCGCTCCGCATAGATAACAGAGCAAAGAGTAAAGTTCCACGAAGGTAAGTACAGCGGATATGTACACACGTGCTCCATTTTATTAAGAGATTTAACAGGTAAATTAGCATAACCTGGCTTACTTGTAACTAACTGAAACTTTACTTAACTTACGCTTCTGTAGTAGTTGGAAGCGTAATAATTGTTATGTCATGTTATAAGCTTTTACGGTCTTATGACTTATGTAATTTTTATTATAAGCCCAACCTCTATATTGATAATAGTCATGTAGAGCTATTCATTTATTAGAATAAATAAATAAAATAATAATAGTTAATAATATTAATTATTTCTTAGGTATAGGTACTTGTGCCTTCAGCCACCTACTTAACAACTTGTATAATGATCTGTGAGATGTCATGTATATGAAATACATAGTACGTCAATGATAACGATAAATAAAGCGAAAACCAGATCAACTTGTAATTGTAGGGTTTCTGAACCAATTAAAAACTAATTATAATATACTTATTTATGCTGGTGATTATTTTTTGATCCTCCACACCAATAAAATCCAAACCATCAAAAACACATCAGGGGGTCTAAAATGGCCGCTTTCGCTGAATCATGATAGGAAAAAAATTTAATTTTTATCACATTTTAGACCCCCTGGACATACAAAATAAGAGTAAAATATCTATACTAACAAAAACATATTTATCTTATTGAGTTGTTAATCAGCTGAAACAAACGGCCTACATTTGCAACTGTGTTTAATCGTGTTACTCTGGTAATCAACAGCTTTTTGTAAACACGCTAATTTAGCATAAAGCTATACGGATGTTCCAAAAACCAGAAGCATGACATCTGTTGATTGTCATTACTCTATGGTGGTCATAAATCACAGATAAAAGGCCTCATTGTGCCTCTGACAAAGGTTTCCTGCCTGCGGTAATGGCGAGAGCGTGAGGAATCCTGTCATGATGTATATTCCCCTTGGAGAGGCTTAGCCTGGGACATGAAAAATACTGAGGCTTTTGTAGATGCATGGCTCTGCATATTATTATAATGCACCATTTTTTATTGCGTGATATAAAACACCAATGTCATCATCTGAAAGCAAAATAAATTTTAATAACTGAAAGAAAAATAAAAGACTAACTAACCACCCGAGGCACTGTTGTGTTATTTTTATTACAATATATTTCATTATTCGATTTAGTCCCTTAGCTGGGAAAGCTTATTTAGGTACGCACATAATAATTGTTAATACACAAATTCCATAAACAAGTCTAAACGAAATACAAACAAAATAGAAGATTACGACCGCGTTCATGATTTGCTCGAACGAAAGAAAGAAATTTTTCTCAAAAACAAGGCATGTAGTATACAAAGTTTAAAAAGCTGTAAATTCGCATATATACGTCGGAACATAATAACGAATCTGTTGTAGTTTAGCTGCTTAATATGGGTATATGCATCCCAACATAGACTGCTACATGTAACCCACTTCCTTTTCTTTATTTGAGTTTTGGTTTTTTGGTAGCGGGGATTTATAATAAGAAGGGAGAAGAAGTTTTGCAAAACCGATAATATGTGGCAGATTTGGTTATTATTTATCAACTTGCAAAGATAAAATACAGCTGTATTTATATTAACGCTGTGTTCTGGCAGTGGCTCGGTACATTTTGTATAAAACACTGCTCATATTTTGTTGCAGTTAGTCACTTTACTTTTCCTTATAGAAGTAGGCAAGTCGCCTGATACTCCCAATAGTTCCTTATGTAAAATTAAATAAATCTAAATTTAATTTCATTTTCCTTGTTCTAGGCTTTCATAAAATACAGAGGTATTTATTTTACTATCTCTGACATTAAATTTGATCCCCTCAATGCTTAAAGCCCAGGATATGCCCTTACGTCACGGGACAAGAAAGGATAGTTTGCGACACAGTAAGCCCCAGGCTTATTTGATACCGACTAAGCTTATGTTCAGGCCGTACGAAGCTACAATACGATGAAAAATATAGTGGCATGTCCGGGTGTAGGTCTCACGTCCATATTCATAACTCCAGGTAGTCGAACTAGTCCGAATCTAACTCTTTATCTAGAATCCAGTGGCCCAAGTCTGTTGTTTTAATTGTTTTAGAATTACAATTCCATCGTACAAAATTGAAAATTTTGAAAATCCCCCTTTTTTTGTGGCATCCATCTTGGATTTGAAATTATCATAATATATAGTATTCTACTAGTCAAGCCCTTTCATTTGATCCCATACTGAGAGTTATGAAAAAAAATGTAGATTTTTGTAGCCATGATGGTCGAGTGGTTAGTGGAGTCGATTGCCGTGCAAAAGGTACTAGGTTCAATCCCACGAAACATGCAAAAAGAGCCAGAGCTACCGGTGAAGGAAAACATCGTGAGGAAACCATAGCATGGTGGTAGGGCGTTTCCTATCACTTGCCTGGCTAGCTAGCACCCTCAAGTTGTAAAATCTATCGCCAAGCACCCAACGGTGTGTTCCGGCAGCCTTCCTTGAGAGCCAGTGTATTCCAGACTAGGCATGCTCCATCTAAGGCTATAGTTTCACTGACTTCCGTGGTCGTGCGAACTTGTGGTCAAATGCCTAGCTGTTCAGGATAAAAAAAATGTAATTCGCCTGTAACAAAACAAAATTCTATTTGCTGGCGGCGGCCATCTTGGACCCATTTTCTTCAAATACAGCTAAATAAGAACACACTAATAATACACCTTTTATACAAGAAAACCAAAACCGAAATTGGTCCATCCGTTCGGGAGCTACGATGCCGCAGACAGACACACACATACATACACAGATATGACAAACTTATAACACCGCGACGTTTTTGCGTCAGGGGTACAAAATTGCCATTTCGACATAGAATAGGTCAGAGTTAGTATGTCAATGGTGGATGGACTCCACTTTGCAATTTAATTAACACTAAATAGTATTTTCATTAAAACACAAAATCAAAGGAAAAAAAATACATTCCCAGTTATAAAAAACTAATTTAATAATAAACCCCTAGTATAACGGAAATATCCCAGATAGCTGGTATTAAAGTTTTATTACTTATTTATTATTATTTACAGTTAGTACTCGTATTAAACATTATGTTTTATTTCAAATAACAGATTTGAGCCCTGGTCATTGTACTAATTTAAATCTTATTCTCCATCTAGATACTAGGCCTTGGTCCTAGGTTAGGTAAACAACTCTTTAACAAAACTTTATTAGATAGTTAAAGTAAGTTTGTATTGATTTTGTTAAGGAACAAGTAAATGTGGTTTAATATAACCTTACCAATAGACTTAATAAATGAGTTTTCGACGCTTCCACCACAACTGGATTTAGGCATAGAACGCATGAAAACCGAATGAAAAATGAGTTAGTTGCTTATTCATAGAAGCATGCCGGTAAACACATACCGAGCTATACGTTTAATCAAAATTTTAATTTAAAGTAAATAGATATCTGAAAATTAAAACTAGATATACTGCATTCCTTTCAAAATAATTCAACACAAAAAATATTATATTCAATTAAATTTATAAAATTTTACATTTATTTTAAGTATGAATATCAAAAAACGACGAGTAGATCAGTTTTAAAAATATATTTTTTTATTTCGTTTCTTCCCTAAAATCGAAACTAACTGGTTTACTGGTCAATTCGGCGTTTTTATGTTGTTTAATTTATACAACGTCTACTTGAGTTCCGTCTAACGAAATATCGTTACGAAAGTTTACCTATATGTACAATAAACTTGTTGTTTTACTAAACTTGTTTAGTCCAAATTAATTTGAGATTAATTGAGCATTGTGTCCAGATAACTATATTCTATCTATTTAATGAAATAATTATGTTTCGTATAGGAACTTTTTTTAATGATTACCGGTTTCAATTCGGCAAGAGCAAATCCAGTTACTTTGATTTCAAAAACCAAAGTACTCGTACTAGACCGATTTTAACAAAACTAAATGTGGCCACTTCGGAGATTGAAATAATAATTTTCAGCCGTCACCGTCTGGCCTAGCAGCCAGGTAACAAATATAATAAAATTGCAATCACAACTGAGCCCCCCCTTTTCTTCCCTTTCCCTTCTTAAACGGAAGTCGGCAAAACTAAACTTGTAACCGTGTAGGTAGGTTCACAGCGATGCGTCCATTGCGGACGTTGCTAGCGTCGTGTTGCTGGTTCATTAAGCTACATTTTGCATATAAAAATTGTAGGTTCCACTAGCCAGCATTGAACATGCAACATGTTACTAATATAATTTTATTTCCGGGCAAGTACATTTGTTAAGAAAAAATATATGACTAATTACAACAAAAAAAAGCAGATGGATTTCCTATAGACCACTTAAGATCTAGAGATAAACCAAATGCTCCAGCCCACCGTCAGAGGGCAGCGTATCCAGTACCTAGCGGCATTACGACATTTACAACGCTGAATGGCAATGGTCAGATGGTGAGATATATACCTGCATTCTGGTCACGGATCGCATCAATCAAACATTTCGATAAGTTTTGGAAAATAAGGCCGTGGGGAGCGGGGTCTCCCACGGCCCTAATATTTAACTAATTTCAGCACTAAATAGATAAAACGTGACATGAGACACGTGTAACAACGAATAACAGATAGCTACTTCAACCATTTATTTTTCATGTAAATGTTATTACTTAGTAAGTGAATAGTTCCGTCTGTTTTCCATTTTACGCGTTATTTGTTATATTATAAATTTGGTTTTAATAATTTATCCCTTTACATAGGCCAGTTAATTCTAAATTTTAATTATACTGAATGATTCAGTAACTTTATAAGAATATATTTTTAAGCAATTTAAATTGTTACAATATATCATTGATAGGTTTCTTGTTTACAAATCCTAAATATTTCACCATTAGGTACAAAATACCTATCTCTATTGGATACGCCTCTCATGCAATCATGCGTAACCGCGCAAAAACTGTTATAATAGATATTCGTCACAGGGAATTCTGGGATATATTTGTCACAGTTTCGTGCAGTAGAGTGACTGGTTTTTACTGTCAAAATATAACACGAGCTTCGTTAGCCCCGTATTTTGCACACAATTCCCAAAGTTGAAGCGCATATGAAATATTGGATGCAAACAGAATGGCGTGGCGTGTTTACAAATGGTACATTAGTAGGCGATGAATTCCAGTTTGTGGATGTCAAACTAGGTTCTGTTTAACATCTGTTTATCTGCTTTACTCGTAGCTAAAAGATAATAACGCTTTAAATTGTATGTGATTTCAGATAAGATTGCTTCTAATGAGATGTTGTTGATGTTGAATACCTAGTGTTTTCCATTTAGTTTTGATGTCAGCGTGAGAAAATTAAAAATATTGTCTTTTCGTCACCACCGCCACCTTTATATTTCTCTTTTTCTCGGTATCTAACTTTTCGACACGTTTTTCGCATTAGCACAGGGCATTATCAGGAGATGTTGACTCTTGAAGCGCTCGCTCGAAAGCGATTTTGACTTTACCTGTTTGAGAATTTATTTAATAACTTAGTATTAGGTACTTAAGAATTAACGTTGCTCTGACTGGTTTTAGTGTATATTATATCAAGAATTCAAGACATTTTTCATTTTGCTATTATATCTTGATACATCCCACGTAGGTAATGTGCAGACATAACAATAATCGAAGTACATATTAATATAATCCTTCTAGTAAATATAAACATAAGTCTCCCTGATTTACACATTCGAGTTCCAATTAAAATTCATGACTACAAAACTAACTTTCAAAATTGACAATGAAGTGGGTGTCCTTTTCTCGAAGTTTACGCAAGTAATAATGTGGAACCTCACAGACCACTTTTCGCTCAAACCTTATACTCAGTTATACAACTACCCAAATTATATACTTAAACCACGCTTGAAACTTCAAAAGGGTGTACATTTTTCTCACCATCCCAACCAATGTAAAAAAAAATTAACAGATCAAAATAGAAGAAAACTTTCATAGAGCATAAATCTTTCATACTTCCTGATCGCTTGAATGGTAAAGTTTTTAACAATCTGTGGATAAATCACTTCTCTAGTCGGTCACGAAGTCGGTTACTAATCGGTTTCAGTCATTGGGATTGAAATTCACCAAGTTTATTAATCTGAAATGTCGGAACGATCTTTTTTATTTTATCTAATTTGACCACCAGCTAGATGTAGCATGCCTATGTAGTCTGGAATACACTAGCTCTCAAGGAAGGCTGGCCGGAACACACCGTTAGGTGTTTGGTGACAGATTTATCAACTTGAGCTAGTAACTTAACTTGGTAGCTAGTCTGGCGAGCGTAAGAAAATGCCCTACCATAATGGTATAGTTTCCTCACGATGTTTTCTTTCACCTTACGTGAAATCGAACCTCGTACCTTTGGCACGGCAATCAACTCCAGTAACCACTTGGTCATCATCGCTACATGTCTTAATGAAAGTGGGTGCTACTGTGGGATTTATGATATTTTAAACCAAAAGTCCAATTGTCTTAGAATTTTAAGCACGGACCACTTCAGAGCAAGCCGTTATGAGCCGTTTCACCTTCATTGCAGTGCAAATAAACCTAAACCAATCATGCTCTCTTATCATTATTAAACAAAATTATTCTTTATCTACCACTGTCCATCTTTTTTTTTCGGTCTACGGCTCTGTCTGTGTCTCTACAGTGTTTTTAATCATACACTTGTAACAAAGCATTTTATTATTATAAATTATGAACGTCCAAATAAAATAACTTGCTGTAAAATATTAACTACATAATAATATTTATACCTCCTCTGAACTCCATTAAAAGTATGTTGGCAACTACGCGAGGAACCAGCAATCAACACGTGTGAACTCTAACGCGAACTTTCTAGAACTCTCCAGTCGCTTACAAAGCATCCCGCTAAAACGGCAGCTACAAGTAAAAACTTGCTCGTCGACTCATCTAACTTGATTAAAGTTGAGCTGGAAGCGTATGCAACAACAGATGGAGTTAATGCAACTCTATAATGTGGATATAGTGAAAGACTTTCGCTGCAAATTTTATGACGCTTCTTAGCGAGTTAGTTTGCAGTGTCATTTATTAGACTTTGCCTTCGTTTTCTACCTACATTGTTAGCTTCTTCTTCTTCTTTGAAAGTAAAGTTTGTCTTTGTTATCACGACTAATTACCGAGACCTACAAGTTGATATGTCATGCACATACATAAGTATAAGGTATACATAAGGTATACACGGTCGCATTCAAGATCTAACTTGGCTGAACGTTGCTCTCTTTGATAAAATGGTAACGGACACCAAAGTTTGCTATGCTACAGTCATTACATCTTGTCAAGCCCTTATTTTATAAGGGCTTGGCCAGATGTAATGATTATAATGTCATATTATGACATAATATTTACTCTGATCTTTGCCGTACATGTTGAGATTTTACTCTACTGCATAATCTATTCTCTATATCTATTATTAGTAGCGTCTTGGTATATGTTGTTTACTCTTAGACAATATTTATATCCATTTTATTATACTGAAAGCTTTTGTAAGAACGCTGTTCCTTGAATTCAATATCAAGAAACCTGCCCGGGATACCTATGAAATCCTTGAAACGTAAAAAGTCATAAAATTATACATTTTGCGCGAAGTTTTCCATCGTCAGTATTAACTGCAAACACAATTCGACACCTTCAGGGATTACTTAGCAAGAACTTTGACTTAAAATTCAAGTGCTTAGAACTTCACACGACAAGATTTAACTCGATTTTAGCAGTACGTTTTCCTTTCGAAATAAATTTCTAAACAAACATATCTATCGTTTGATTTGAATTGTTGTAGAAGGTTGCTGTAACTACAATTTAACAATAAGCTAAGTAACTCATTAAGTTTTAACCTAACCTTCTAAAATTATAATGATTGATAATGATAAACAATTTCATCAATAATTTTCGTCTATTAGTTGCGTAATTTTCTTGTTTAGAATAAATACGTAGGACACTATGCTTTCTATTTATGAATGGTAAACTCAACCTTAACTACAATCATTATAAATTAGGTGAGGAAACATACGAAAGCAACAAGTCAACAAGGTTATACTTTACCTACATGATGGTTATTAGCACAAGCGTACAATGCCGAATTCGTAATTTGATTGCGAGTACGGCCTGTTTGCTAGTCACCCCTTATAATTTGATTTCGTTGAAACATTTCAGAGATGTAGGGGAAAGAGCTCTTAGAGTGGAGAACAATAATGACACAAATAAAGTTACTTAAGCATGTCCTAGCACATTACGAACGTATATTTTAAAACTTACCCCAATATTGTAATTTTTTAACTAATCGCATTGAGCGTTAGTAGGTCAGATTATTGTTACACAATACAATCATAGTAGGCCAATCAATCTTAGCTTCAGTAAAGTAATCGAATATTAATTCGATTAGCGGCGTTGTAATTTTTACTTACCTACCTACATATAATTATATGATCAAACGTTTCGTACCGCGTCTAATCCGGCATATATCAAATCTAACGCGTTACCCTAAAAATGTGCCCGTATTTACTTTTCCACAATATCTGTCTTCTATGTAAACTGGCTCAATGTGGCACACAGATATCAAAAATTGATCCGTCGTATCCCAGCGTGGAAAAACATTGATAAACTCGGAAAATTCTGGGGTCGTACGCCGAATGAAACTTTTTACCGCGAGGTTTATTTGGTAGGTGCGCTTTCTCCCAACGTATTTCTGAAATGTAAAATATTAGGTGTTGTGTAACATAAATATGGATGTAATAAGAGAATCCAAATCATAGCTAGCATAGCTTTGGTTCATAAGTGTGTGTTGATATGTGTTGGACGGATATCCTCTTTCTCCAGCTTTTATATGCTATTTTAGATCAACTTTTTCATACATCGTTCAACAAACAAACAATTGTAAGAATAGGCTAAGTTTAATTGAATAAAAGAGTTTGATTTGATTTGCTTTGAAACAAATATTTTGTTATAATTATGCGATCAATAAAAAATCTAAACTCTTCTACAGCATACAATTTGTAAAAACATGAACGTTATGCATTTTATCAGAAAACTATACCGTCATAAATATTCATAGTTATCAGAAAATTGTTATGGACCAACTAAAAGCAATAAAAACCATATTCATGGAACATCCTTTGTTTGCATCGAATATCTTTCCATCGGATGCGTATCCACAATAGACCGTATTGCTTTACAGCTTTTGACGATAAAATGCCATTTCCGTTGAGTGCACCCGATATTACGAATACGCTTAAGTATAAATGTTCTTAGTTTTCATTAGTCAGTTGTTCCACCAGTGAAGGCGGTTGCTGTAAAAATGACCAAATTAACATTCTTAGTCTTTGTTTTCGCTTTAATATCAACAGGTTGGTTGTTAATGAACATAAAATACATAATAATACATTACATATTTATTAATATTTGATTAGATCTCGATCATAAAACTTGTTAAGCTAGACCACAGTTGAATGAAATTTATTTTGTTTTTTCCAGGATATCTTCAAGAACTCAGCAACAAACTCTTCGAGCAACTGACAAACGACAACGCAAATAACTTAGGTACTCCACTTTCACTCTTGCAAAACTATCCAGTACAACAAAGAAAAGTAAAACCTTGTATCAGAAGAAGAAATAATAATCCAAACCAACCGTGGATACCGTCATATTCGTCACAGATCACACAATCTTTGAATGATCCCGCGGTTCTGCAGCCACAAGCACTGAAAAATGACCAGCATATGGACAGTGCACTTTCTCCTGAAAATCAAAATTCTGATAAAACTTTAAATGCAAACGACGTCGGCGAAGATTGCATGGAACAACTCGAATCGACAAATGGCAACGCTGAAGAAACAGCATTAAAAATTATAGAAGACTGTTTAAAAAAGAAACAAAAAAACAAAGATGCTATTAGTTTACCTGCAAGAAGATCATTTTTCAGTGCTCCAGATGATGCTGATGATGAAGAAGACTCAGAAGGAGCGTTATTTGGTAATCTCCCTGCCCCTTCTAATGGCAGGGATGAGGAAAACAAGGAGTCAGAAATAAATAGACGAAAAGTGGCTTCTCAAGACAGTCAAATTACTACTTCTTCTAAATCACTAGAACCAGAAACAAGTCGTGCTGGTACATCACCAGCATTCGGGAGCTCCTTGCAAAATCTAAGAATATGTTACGCTTGCAGTACTGCAACCAATCCTTCATGCTGGGAACCAGACAAAACGACTACTATCAAATACTGCACCACAGAACAATCCTGTGTCACTAAAACTTATGGAGCAAAGAGTACGTATGACATTTAATAAAATTATATCTTCTCTTATATTTCAAACTTTAACTGTCACTCGCGGCGTTGGTTGCGATATAAAATACAATATTTAAAGAAGTTTCAAACTTTGAACTCCTAGTTTAACTGCTTTGCGTTCATTGCTTTCGAATATTAGTCAGTCAGTCAGTCAGATACTCTGTCAGGACTTACTCTTATATATATATATATAGATGAGATGTGTAACTAACTATACCTACTCAAATCAGAATAGTGCTGGAGAAACACCGATGCATAGGAGTAATTTCACTTTTGAGTCTATCACCAAAATTCTAGAGTAGCGTCAGATATAATTTTATTTTTAAATATTATTTTATTTACAGATTACACAGAAATAATAATAAACACCGTGAGAGTCTTTAATTTTTTTCTCTTATTTATATAGAATCCTCAGTAAAATATTGTCCTGTATGTACTTGCAGATTCGATGACTTTGATCCGTGATTGCGCAAATTCTTGCAAAGACTCCTCGATTCCTGGTCTGGAGCCTAAGTTTAAATCCTGCAAGCTCTGCCACTACGATTATTGCAACTCAGCCATTACAATCACTGGATATAATACGGCTATCATACTGATAATTGGTATTGTTAAATACACTTTCTGAATACTCAATGTCAACAAAAATAAGATTGATTTCTCCTATCCTATTTAAAATATTTATAATGTTTGTTTTATCGACCAACAACGATTGCATTTGTTAAACATCTATATGCTTATTTGTTCAAGTCTCATTGTCGTTAATTAACTTGATTAAGTATATAAGTTAATAGTAAATAGCGTTCCTACAATTTGTTTTTTATTCCTACCTAAATATTCATAAATGATAAATCTGAACACAGCAAAAAAAATAATGTTTAGAATAAAATACTCTTGCAAATTGAAAATGAATATCCACATCCACTCCGTGTACCTAAACCATCAAATATTGGCGACGGTTCAATAAGTATTTCAACAGCTTGACCTCACTCAATGCAAACGAAATCGGAAACATTGCTTTATAATATCTCAAGTCCCCATTTCCTCGACACAATCGATCTCAGACCAAACTTCGTAAGACATCCGAAATTTGTACGTACGATCTACTTTTTGCCCGACTACGAAAGAAAGAGGGTTATATTTTAGTGTGTGTGTGTGTATGTAGTGTGTACATTTCTTTGGCACACCCTAGAGAATAGATGGCTTGTCGTATTTTTAAGTGAATGGTGTCAATAGATTTGTCTTCACCTGCAAAATAAGCTATACAATACTAGCTGCATACCGTGATTTCACTTGTTAAGATACGTGGGCATAAAGTTCTTGCAATCGGGTTTTTTGAAGTCACATTTAACCATAGTTTGACTCGACCCCCTTTCAATATTCTCGAAGAATAAAACTGTAAATAAAAGGTAACAAAGAGCTACTCGTATATTTTATTGTATGGACTTGGACACGTTGGCGGTCTCTAACTGTCTTAAAAGCACAGATAACCCCCAAACATATTGACAACTTGAAGATAAAAAGAAACAACTAACCCGAGGCAAACGAAATTGCAATATGTTCCTTTGAAACTGTACTGATTTCAACGAAAAGGATTCATCAAAATATAACCATACAAAAAATTTACATTCTAACAAACTTAAATATAAACTAAACAGGTACCAACGACGGGTAGTGAAATTAAAATTATGCGATAGGTTTTAGATGCTTACGCGTAGCATAGAGCGCGTATACAATATCTACGAAAGCGTAGCGATTAGCTTATTTTCGTAGCAATGCAAATAATAAGTATCGAGACACACATATTACAGGGTTCCGTAGAACTACAGAGTTTACTTTCATACATTAATTTTGACTTCATACAAGTTCCTGTTGTGAGACTCTTTATTAATTAAAAAGTCCTTGTGCGATTTTGCTCAAAAATATCTACAAAAGTGTTTTAGACTGGCTTTTCAACAGTAGCAGCAGCTCAACTATTATTACTTCATTTACTTAATTAAACTAAACAATACGAGTAGCTATAGCTGAAGTAGTTCAGCTAAGACAAGTAATTTTACTATCACGGACAAAGTGTATTTAAGTATAAACATCTGTCGAGCTCATTGTTACAATTTAAATACGAGCAATACTCAGACATTAAATCATACAATACCTATTCATAGTACCTACTTTTAGACAATGGATATTTTATTACGGATATGCATAATATCGTATCTATGTATATTTATCTTTAGTTCTCTGATACCTTAGCTATACGTTACACAAGTAGACAAAGAGTTTAGTAGGTAAATAAATTTGTTTTCGTAATTATTTCGTATTCGCACTGCAATGTAATCTTACTAACGACAAAGAGCTTAGTGTTTGCAATTTCACAATGTCAGAGAAAGACAACAATGTTGCCATTATTAATATTCACTGAAATTACGGACATCTTTATAAATTCTATTCGGAATACTGAGTCCAACGGCTGTAAAGGGATTGGACAACGATATTTTTGAGTCCGAAAGTAGTTAAATACGAAAAATGTATTGTCGCCGTGAGAGTAATTCGTATAAATATTGTAACGGTTCATCGTCACATTCGCTAATCTTCAATTGGTTTTTAAAGTGAAATGCGTTGTATTTTTGAAAGATATTTCCATTTTTTCGTTTTGAATAGGTTCATAAAACGTACAAGAGGCAATTTTCTATTTATATATTATGCTGTTATAAGATACTAGTATATATTTCTATGAGGGTGCTATTTATGGAAATCAGTTGATAAAATAACATTAATAGCACAAGATAACATATCAAATGAGCTGTATAAACTAAAGTCGCGTAAATTAACATTTACATAACATTACAACAATAACATTTTAGTAGTACAACAATAATAAGATGGTACATACAAAATATTTAGTGTTTTTCCGCCTCGTCTTGATGTCAGCGTGAGAAATCGAAAAAAATATTTTTGTTTTTATGGTGTGGTTCCTCCTCACCACCGCCACACCTCACCTTATTCTGCGTTGACTCTTCAAGCGCTCGCTCGAAAGCTTCGAGCGAGCGCTTGAAGAGTCAACATCTCCTGAGGATGCCTTGTGCTAAGGCGAAACACGTGTCGAGGAAGTCGGATGCAGAGAGAGAAAGAGAAATAATAAGGTGAGGTGTGGCGGTGGTGAGGAGGAACCACACCATAAAAACAAAAATATTTTTTTCGATTTCTCACGCTGACATCAAGACGAGGCGGAAAAACACTAAATATTTTGTATGTACCATCTTATTATAAATGGATTTCCGCAAAGTAACGCCTGACTCCATCAATTAGTACAACAATAACAGTAGCCAACCTTCGGTACGTTTCAGTCAGCAGCAGCATGTCCGCTAAACTTCTGATGATAGAGTTTTTACACGCGTCAACTCTGAACATAAAAGAAGCTATTCGTTTGCGCTGTATGGCATTGAATGTGTCTACGCGTGGCTCGAAAAACGTTCCAGAGGCGCTACAGAAACGTTTTAGACCCATCAGACCCCTAAAAATGTTATTAATAGCAACTCTGGTGGATTCATGGGCTTTTAAGGTTTAATTTGTTTAGAGCTGACACGTATAAAAAGTCTGGCGGGAAGACTTGAACAAAGAAATCTTCACATCAGGCGTTGCCCCATAGATTTTTCTGGCAATCATGTTGCCTACTGCGCAAAGAGCACGTCGCTGCCTCTCGATGTCTTCGTCATTCTTTAAATTAGATGTTACGATATGACCAAGGTACTTGAATTTGTCTACTGTTTTAACCAGCTGTCCGTTGAGCCGAAATTCTGGTACATTTTGGGGACATTTTCCCGACCTGAATATCATCATGAATTAAACAGGTTGGGACAGGTGACCCTGCCCTTCCTCACACCACAAGACAGGTGGTAACTGTCTGAGACCTCAGAATCTCACCTGACGTTGTTGGTCTGATTGCGGTACCAGTACTATAGAAGACCAACAACCCCAGAAGAGACCCCTATTCCGTGCATTTTCGTCCAAAGAATTTCATGGTTGATTGTATCGAATGCACGACTCAGGTCCAAAAAACAGGCATATACAGTTGTCTTGTTCTCATTATAATACTTGAAAACTTCTTTAAGTGGAAAGACGGCCATGTCAGTCGAAAGTTGTGGACGAAAGCCGAACTGGCCATCGTCAATCCCAATAGATATATTGACCAGCAAACAGTAAGTGCTCTATGCTAAGGCCATCGTGGCCCGGAGACTTCCCACGCTTCATATTCCGCAAAATCACTTCAATATTTTCGGTGTTTTGTTAACGTGGAGAGGCTCCAAGCCTCGACTGACCCTAGAACCGCTTGATGTGGCCTGTGCACTATTAATAATAAAATGCGTCCGAAATATATTGACGGTGTTCTTCTTGTTGTTGTCACCTTCTACACTTACTGGTACTACTTCTATGATCTAACTTTTTTGTTTCTTTCCAAAATTCTACAAAGTTGCATTTTGCTCGATGTCTAGCCAAAATCTCCATTTTAATTTTATTTGTTTTATACGTTTTTAAGCGCGGTCTTAAACTCTCAGCGTGATGCAGTCATGTTGTCATGGTGATATCCCGAGCGCGGCTTTCCGTATAATAACTATATCAAAAACATCTCCCTAGCCTTAGCATGAAAGCACTTGACATGAAAATTCCAACCTATTACTTTCTTATGTTTTTGTCGGGCCTCAGAAAAACAGGTTTCTTCTGCTGCTGACTGCAACGCATCAACTAAATGTGTATAAAAGAAGTCAATACATTCATTGTGATGTGAATTATTGCATTGTAAATTTACTGTCGTACATTCCATTTTGTTTAAAATATCGTCAAAAATACTCATTAAATTATGAAGTTTCTTATCACGTAACCCTGTATACAGTAAAATCTGTTCATGATTCTCTATTGCCCCATATATGCCTGTATTTTATTGTCTCTTACGTTATCGTTGTTATCAAAACACACTTTAGAGCCTAGTGGAAACAAAATCAGATTTATTTTAACCCGTTTATGTACGACGTCCATTATGCCTCTCATAATTAGAAACAGATAGGTAAATTGTAAGTTCCTAGAAACGCTAACAAAACTAGTTTAAGTGCGAAGGTGCCCGAGGTAGATATTGTTTATTCATGAGATGGGAAAACATTGCCAAGTACTCCACGGCCGCTTCCAGCGAAATCTTGCTTTGAGCACACTTCATTGATCTTTATGAGCTATCGATGTCAAAGTAGGTAATTAAAGTAACGGAACTACTAAGTACCTTTACGATAATAATTTGACAAAACGAAAGATGGTTGTCTTAATAAGTCTGTTTGAAACATAATTACGCGTTCACATTTAAACTTATGAATTTGGAGTAGGTATATAAGATTTTATTTATCCAATGACAACTTTTTGGTAATATATTTCAATTCAAGTTGTTGATCTTATTTTGAGGCTCAAGATCGAATGACAGCCGCCCACTTAGCTATTGCAATGCATCGCAATTAATAAGTTATCGTCAATTTAGAATCACCTTAACAATTTTTCAAAGGTCTTCGATTCAAAACAAACGGAAAACGAACCTACCGTAGATTAAAAAGAGATAGGGAAATTGAATTTACTGCCGGCCATTATCACACGATTCGGATCGTAAACCCAGAGCTAAAACCTCTTAATAGCTGCGACGGCAACAATTTATTCAAATTCTTGCTTTCTCCGAGAAAAATATTAGAAATGTTTCCCTCTGTAATTACAATTTCCTGTCCATTCACTTTTTAATTAAAAATCACGCCAGAAGCTATCTAAACTAAGGGTAGGTACCAATACATTATAATTCAGCGAAGCAAAAAGAAAGAATCGTTATATTCCTTACACCATAGGACACTAATGGGTATTATAATAAATTATTATTTGGCTATTTATCTCTCTAAATGCGGACTTGTAAGGAGCGTTTACGTTGTTCAGACTGCCCCGGGTAAACTATAAATTTTACTTAATTCCTCCATTACTATCCTGTTATTTAATAATACAAAGAGGGGCTCTACGTTACGAGTTGCAATAAATGAAGAAAAATAACTGACTCGTCGACATTATAACAACTTACACGTAATTTAGAAAGGTGGTTGAGATTGCAAATCTTGGCTACAGAACAACACTGCCTTAAAATTTAAATCGCTTAATGCGTGGTTCAAGGCATGCAGCTCACGTAAACATAACTGTACTTACTGTCGCATTACAAAAATAATGTAAGTACCTATGTACCTACACCTAGACCTAGAAATTCTATAATTTCTAAATATAAACAATACCAGGGATGGCAAATTGGGCATGATACGGGTGCAAACCCAGCTTGCAGGTGTGAGCCACCTTTTCATAAACTTTGTTTTTTAAATGAATTCTGAATTGTTAGCCAAGATTTATAGGTAGGTACAATCAAATAAATCTGTCTAACAATTAATAGTTTATACCAGTAAAATTTTATGCTTGTTTACTATTTTATTTGTTTATTTGACTCTAGCATACCAAATGAAGATATGATACTTTTTTGCTCTTAGTTTTGCTCCCTCAAATCCCTCCCTAAAAACGGAACAAAGCAGGCATGTAACAAAGTTGTTGGTACTGGTGTAGGTACATTTGCTTCCTTTCGCATAAAACTAGTTTTACAGTAACCAATAAAAAGGTTGTAGTCGTAAATAAAATCACTGCTATATGTTTTATCCCTGTATTGAATGGAGATTTAAAATACAAGAAAGATACCTACCTACTCGTATTTTGCAGTTTCAAAGAGACGTATTTTTTCTTACATACATATATTGATTATATAGACTACTGTAATTATTATATATTTCTACACACACAACCATAGCCATATTAATTCGTAAACACGGGGTGTACGCCATTGTGAAAGAGCGAATGTTCTTGGTGTCACTGTCGTGAGACTGACGCCGACGACGCAAGCTCAATCAGCGACATGCTAACAATGTGATCATATGTTTTTTCACTTATCAAAAAATGTATCGTCAACTTCTGGTACTATCGTATTAGTCATTTTATATAACGCTGATTGGATTTTACAAGCTTACTATCTTTTACCTATATATTACTAGCTAGGTATTTACACCGTACACTTTATGACATACGTACTTATAAAACCGTAGCGTTACACAGTTTGGTAGGAGCCTTCACCATGAAAATACCTAGTTCTCCACGCTAACTAATGTAGGGGTGTCTGGTACGGGTTGGGTAGGTATATTTTTTTTACTTTTATCATTTTGGCCTTAACAGTCCAAAGGTTAAAAGTTAAAGGAAAGGTAAACTTTTATCTAAGTAGGCAAAAGTAAAACATAAAGCAATTAAACGAGTTTCCGAGGTGGGCTAAAACAACTCAATTAAAATGAACAGGGAGTCCGTTTACTTTTGACTATCTTAAAAGTTTTCATAAGCCGATTTAAACCGTAAATCTAAACAAAGCTGTCCCTTTCGATGTTGTTTTGGAGATTTGTTCTAAGGGTGAGATAGGACAGCCCTGTTTTAAATTCAACTATATAACGATGAATGTTTATTGATTTCTACTTACCCTCCTTTTTCACCTCATGACCGTCTCCAGGATAAGGAATTGTGCCATGTTGTTGTTCCGTTTATTTATTATAATGTAGGGGTATACTAAGAAAGGATTCAACTCCTAAGAGTGTCAAATAAGGGTTCCAAGTTTAAAACTTTCTGTTTATATTCAATTTTATGCCGCGGGCAACGCCGCGGGTGGCAGGTACAGAGTATATATAAAATAGTACAGTCCTGATTGACGGACAAGTAGAATCAACGTATAGCCAAAACCACTGAGCCTAGATACAGATTTGAAGGGTGTTATAGGATGTCGGGGTGTACTTAAAAAAGATTTTTGGAAATCCAACCCCGAAGGAGGTCATTAGACAATAAACACTTTATTGATACCGCTACATTAGTTGTAGTCTAGTTGGTGCACAACTTGCCTCTCAAGTAAGAGGGGGCGGGTTAGATCCCAGATTCAGGTAGGTATGCACATCTGAGTGTTTCACTCGTGTGTATATATTAGAATCAATTACCACTATCTTTTACGGTGAAGGAAAAGATCGCGAGAAAACCTGCTTGTCGGAGAAGGTTAATAGCAATAACCCAACCTGCATATTGGCCAGTGCGGTAGACTATGGCCAACTATCCCTTCGTAGAGTAGTGCCACGCAGTGGGACGATATAGATACATTTCATGTAATCAAAGTGAAAAAAAAATATATACCGATCAGATGTCGTCAGAAGGTCAATAAAACAGAAGTTCGATTGATTAAAATCACGTATACCGCGTATTTTCAGCCAATGTGTGTTGCCAGTGATGACATATGACACAGAGACGTAACCTAAGAGCTATGTTGGGAGTGTGTTTGCGCGATAGAATCCGTAATGAGGATATTCGCCGAAGAAACAGAGTTGCAGACATAGCTCGTAAGATTTGCTAGCTGAAGTGGCAATGGCCTGGCCATATTGCTCGAAGAACCTATAACCGATGGGGAAGAAAGGTTCTTGAGTGGCGACCACGAACCGGAAGACGCAACGTAAGTAGGCCTTCCACCAGGTGGACCGACGAAATAGTAAAAGTCACTAGTAACTAGTGGATGCAATTGGGAGCTTGTCGTTCGGAATGGCGTTCTATGGGGGAGACCTAAGTTCAGTAGTGGACGTCTTCTGGCTGATGATGATGATGATTCCGCGTATAATTTCACCACCTTTGGTGGAAAAAAGCAAGAAAAGCACAATCATTATGCAAAAGCAAAGAACCACTCTACACGTGCAAAACGAAGATAAAAATACATTTTACTCAAACGCAAAATCTTTCAACCAACAGATTAGAAGTCAAAGTACGATTCTGGGGAAATCAACGATCGACCCCGACACCTACGAGAGTTTTGACAATACCTAATTGAAAAAAAACTTCAATATTCCTCGTAAATTGCTTTAGTCGTATCGCAATAACCCACTCGCGTTCCACTGGCGACCTGGGCACAAGTCTCCCCGTAAGTGTGGGTTGATGCCTCCATATATCTACTGTTATATATAAAGAAATAATTAGTAAGTATGTATATAGGTTTTATTGTCGTTTTCTTCTTTGTAGGTACAAGTGACCTTGATCGCCTTAGACATGCACGAGGTAATTTGAGGAGCTTTTTTACCCTCGATTAATTAATTTTAAAGACTTTACCATTAATATCTCAAGCAAAAAAAATTTACTACATAATTGTTCATCTTATAGCATAAACTGGGCAAGTAAATATCCTCTATGGCGGCTACTGGTAAAATTACAATAATGATCTCAAGGCAGCGAGTAGAAAAAAAATGTTTTTTTTTCTAACTTTTTTAATTCTATCCTATAACAGTGTTCAAGGTCAGGATGGTTTTACTTCCAGCCAAGGCCCACACAATTTTATACCTACCTCGGCTGGGAATCAAAATTATTTCGAATAGTGAATGTGGTTCATTGTCTCGTATCTCAATACTGACCTACATACTTACTATTAATATTTAAATTTCTATTACTTTCATACTATCAGGAACTTGTTATTATACTCTTAGATGACCATCCTTGTTCTAGCTAGAAACTAACTAGGTTATCGTCTGGAACCCTCGTCACCTGCCATTGCACTTATATGCTAGGACTATTTAACAATGTATTTAACGATTTTTAATGTATAAGATTACAGATATAATTATCTTTAATTGTTTCCTCAAACCACTTGGTAGAAATCAATAAACTTTGCTTTAATAGATATTCCATTTAGGTACATTGTCCGATCAATAATTGGGTTTTAGCTGTAACTTATTATATATTTTGACGTAAGTATAGTAGGTAAGTACATAGTTTTTAGTTTTTGATGTTGTATTAAAAGTAGGCTCTAAGCTCCTGAATTAATCTAACGCTTCCAGAGTACGTACCTATGGAGGCAGGTTCATATAATAATATTTAGCTTGGCTAGCCTAGTAGTATCTCAACCTTTGATGATAGTGATAAGATTAGTAATTTATTTCAGATTAGGTACGTCACATCTATCACTCATCCACGTAAGCGTGGTTGTTGTTTTATACTCATTATCTTCTGTACCTTATAAAAAAACATCACTGACACACTGACATGGCCTGCCATATTATCAAGACAAACCACCGAGAACTTCAATTAACGATAACTTCCGAGCCACGGTAGCGCTCTATAGTAAAAGACTCTCCACCTGACCTCGGATTCGGGGCCTTCCCTGCTCATCATGAGGCGGCTGTCCTCAGCTGGCAGGCTGCCGTTTTATTTAAAATGCAAATCATGAAAAGAAGAGACGGAAAAGAATTTTAATCCAAAATATTCATTTAACGTGTAATTTTTTTTCTCGAATTCGGAGTTGGTCACGTTATTCCATAATACTTATATTATATAAGTATCTACTTAGTAGTTAGATAAGGCGGTAGATAAGCACATAATATATTATACAAGATAATAAAGAATCTAAGACGGGTTGTAATGTCCACCTATTATTTAAATCATAGCATTATAATGAAGTAACACATATAGGTAGGCCGTTTTTGAATATTACGAAGTAGTAGGTACCTACTATGCCCAATAAAATAATACATGTTTTACTAAGAAAAAAACAACCGGTGGCGCCATCTAAAGAAATGCGCCATGAAACATGTAAATCCCAACGTTCATAGAAAACAGGTTCAGTAAAGGAACCCGAGTTCGAATACAAAATAAGGACTCCACAACACGAAACTGGTTCTAAAAGAGACAAAGAGGTGACGCTTTCACGTATGTCTAGTTATCTGTTTTTATGAACTTATTTTTTAATGTTTGAAATTTATTGAATGACCACTATTTTTAATGTAGCGACAGCAACAGCAACGCCGGCAATCAGGATTTTTTATTATAATTACCGCTGATCAAAAATTTCAGATTTTTGGACCAATTGACCAAATCAAAAATGCCCGTCTATATCCGGTCCGCCGTACCGACTCTATAACAAACCTTAAACGTGGTTATTTTTCGGAAATATAAAATCTTTTTGAACATACTTGAAATATAATAATAAAAGAAAAATCTCTTACGTCAACTATCCTTTTCGAATCATAACGTCAGTTAAATTTTATTGTGCTGGTGCTAAATAAAATTAAAGAATATAGATTATTATTATTTTACCTTTGTGTTATCTGCCATGGAAAATCCATTTTCACCTCTGTCTTCTAACCAGTAAAAACATATGGTAAGTAATCATATCATATCTGTATAAAGGTATATCTTTTTTGTATTTGCTTGAGTAGAAATCAACACTTCTTTACCTATTCTAAAACTATGACGTGAACCCTGTGCATGCTCCACAATAACATTTGATTTAAAGTTGTGTTTAACCCATTCATATGTAAAAAATAGACTCAAAACACATTCGTTTAATTCGTTTAATATTCGTTATATCATCCACACACATATATTATCAACGCTCATGTTAATTGAATTAATGCGAAAATGTGTTTGTTGGTTTATTGATTTGTTTGTTCTTCTTCTCTTCTGCAACCAAGTGACGAATTGATTTGATTTTTACACAAATATAGTTCGAAGTCTGAAGAGTGAGTCCCATAGGCTATTTTTCCCGGAAAAATATAACATGGGCGAAGTCGCGGACGGAAGCTAGTATATCATAAGAGAAATCAAGCTTAGTCCATTCGAACCTGGTGTAATGGTGACCATGACGCTAGCTGCGATATAGGCTGGATGACGATGACCAACCTTTGCACCAGAAACGAGTCGTAACGGAAGTGACCATATCTTTTATCTATTCTCCGTCTTAACTTCCACTACCCCAACTGCCCGAAGTCTCCACTGCAATGGATAATCTAGAAAATATTTATTAATCATTTAATTTGCTTACCCAACGCTTCTCAATTGAGTGTCCTCAATTGAGAAGATTTAATAGAGATCGTCACGCACAATGCAAGACAAAATATAACCTAAGATACTTTTAAACATCACTCGTCTCATTTCCATCAAATTCACTGGTACTGAACATAGAGAAAATTATGTCATTCCATCCGTTCACTGCAAATAAGTCATACAATGTAAGTTTAAATATTCAATTGCGACCACGCACCTACAAAATTACCACAAACCAGGTGGTCAGGTCTGTTATTTGAATCGTCTCAGAATTATAATTGCATTGTGCCAAAATGGCCGTTTTGACATAGAGTAGATCAGGATTAGTATTAAATCATTAATGGAATCAAGCGTTACTTTGCGGAAATTCATTTATAATAAGATGGTGTATAAAGAATATTAAGTGTTTTCCCGCCTTGTCTTGATGTCAGCGTGAGAAATCTAATTTGTTTTTGTTTTTATGGTGTGGTTCCTCCTCACGACCGCCACACCTCACCTTATTATTTCTCTTTCTCTCAGTATCCGACTTCCTCTTCGAAGTCGCATACTATTCTTTATATACCATCTTAATATTAGTATTAAGCAAGATTTTGTCTGATAGTTAAGTATCTAATAACTAGCTCTCAATACCAATAGACCATTTAAAAGCCATCATTATCTGTTATCATAATATCCGTCTCAACTATTTTCAGAGAAGACATGGGTCCTCCTCCGGGCAACTCCGATAATGGAAAGAAAATCTTTGTGCAGAGGTGTGCTCAATGCCACACTGTAAGTTTACAATTTCGCACTAGCTATAGAATATACTTAGATATGATGACTTTCGTAGTTCGACTTAGAGGTCTTACGGTGGCTTAGAAATTCTGACACAAGGGTGAGCCACTCTCTTTTATACGACAAAGATTGATTGATTTTGTGACCGAAACATAAATGAGACTTTTATATAGGTACTTACTATACTTAGCCTGGATCGCATGGAAATAAAATATGTACGTAGCTTTATAGGTATTTAGCTACATAGGGTCATAAAACCATATTTCAAATAAAAGTGGTAAAAAGGTAACTTTGTTTGCTGAGTTCTTTCTTACCAAAACCACATTATTTTTACCTAATTTTAAAATTCGTCATCGCTATTCTACAATTGGATTATTAGATACGCCACCGGTGGGCAATACATGGTAGAGTATCCACGGACTCTCACGAAACGCTGGTTGTTGAATTCGCTGCCGAGTTCTTTATTTCACACGATAGTTCGTGGGAAATAAATATCAGGATAATATCGTGAGTGAATCGATTTATTCTAGGCGCGCTACATCTTAATCGTCGCTTTACGTCAGTTGAGTTGCGGTCAAACGTTCAAAACGTTCGAAAATGTTCAAATCTCTCAAATAATTTGTTTTAAATAGGTGGAGCCTGGTGGTAAACACAAAGTTGGCCCCAACTTGCACGGTCTCTTTGGTCGTAAATCTGGTGGATCATCTGGCTACTCATATTCTGATGCGAACAAAAAAAAAGGTAGGTAAAATGGTAGTAGGTACTTAGGTAGTCTTAGATAATTGAACTTTATTTTTAATATTATGAGGAAACCTTCCTACCAATTTTTTTATTCGTAGGTGTTACATGGAATGCCGAAACTTTATTTGAATATCTTGAAAACCCCAAGAAATACATGCCTGGCACAAAAATGGTCTTTGCCGGCTTGAAGAAACCTAATGAACGAGCAGACCTTATCGCATACCTCAAAGAGGCTACTAAGTAGTATTATTTACAAGTAATAGGAAATATTGGAAATAATTGCATGCGTTTTATTATCGGGAAAGAACCAAAACACTATTAACCAGCTAATGGAGCTGGTCATCAATTAATTAACAGTTGAAAAATATTTCGGCACACGCCGATATTTTTTGGGTATTTTGATTTAACTCTTCTTGTATTCGAGTTGGGAATTATATTATGACTTAATTTTCGTAATTTAGCGCTTATCTATCTCGCTATACAGTTAAAATCTCAACTCTAACGTCACCCTTCAAGTTCAAGCGCCACGTTCCGTTATGCGCTTTTATCGCACTGTGCTGTGTAACATAAAAATATTTTTTATGTAGGTATACGTAGAAGTTGTGGGCTAATATTTTTATACTAAATAAATTAAAATATTCCATGCAAAAATTATAATAATTGCAATGTTTCATTGTTAGGGTAGTTTTATATGTACAATGTGGTCGAGTCGAGTTGTTTAAATCGATTATTCGACGCATGCGTCAGCTGAGCTAGTGAGCAATTTTTGCACTCTTCCTGCCGCTCTCCACCCCCTCTCGGTCCAACTTTTTTAGATAACAGTGCTGTCGTCACATCACTATACGCACGTTCGCATTTACTACGGTTGAAGTATTTTAACTTGTGTCATTGATAAATCACATTTACAGTGAATTGGTTGTCGTGCTAAGTTTTCGTAACATAAAAAAGTGAGTAAAACATTTTTTATCTTGTTCCACATTTTTGATTTATCTATAATTGAAAGCGCGGTACTCTTATCGATCTCCACATAACCTCAATAAATACTTTTTTATATCTTTTTTTCCTGAAAAACGAATGAAAATCTGTGTTACGTAAAAGAAATCTGCGTTCGCCAAGTGTTTCTAGTGTTATCATGGAAATTCACGGATTTATCTTGATCTTTTTCCACTTACGTAATGATGTCATGACATTACGACACCTTGTGCCTTGAAATTCCCTGATGACATTGATCCTGACTTACTTATATTTCTAATTTAGGTGGTACTCGTATCAGTTCTAGTTACTTACCAAAACGTAAAGTTAAGTTTATGGTTAAATAATATTTCTAAGTTTCTATTTTAGCTCTGTCAAGGTCACTTCCTCAAATAGATCACATCACATGGCATTGATTATTATAGGTTGTACAATAGAACAATGTTCTACTCATGATGAAACTTAAAAAGTGCTTCTAAGATAGAAGTCTAGGCTAATTCACCCCAATGGACCAGACCCCACTCATTCATGTAAATTGTAATATCTTTATTAAATAAAGTATAACATATATTTGTTAAATAATTTCAGATAAACAATGGGCATCCCTGCAGGCAATGCTGAGAATGGAAAGAAGATCTTCGTGCAAAGGTGTGCACAGTGCCACACGGTGAGTACTTACACACTGTATAAACTTGCTAACAAAATATTCAAAGCTAATTCTTATGAGTCTAATATATTGTTTAAATGTGATTTGTAAATTCATGCAGTTTAAAAAACCCTATAAGGTCATTAATTAAATGTTTTGTTGTTTAGAATATACCCTGTTTTTTTTCTTTATCTCTTGTGTCCTATTGTTGGGCAAAGCTCTCGTCCATATCTCTCCATGCACCCCCCTCCCCGTTCATGGATAGCACAAGTATACCCTGCTACCTAAAGAAAAATGATATAATGTTGTCCCACTGTGTAAGTGTTTATTAATATTTTACAGGTGGAAGCCGGTGGTAAACACAAAGTTGGCCCCAACCTGCACGGTTTCTACGGTCGCAAGACTGGTCAAGCAGCAGGCTTCTCATACTCTGATGCCAATAAGGCTAAAGGTAAATAACAGGCTACTTGATAATATTCATTAAGGACCATTGTATATTGTGGTTGAGAGAAAACAGATTGTTTACAAGCCATCTTGCACTATGAATTTGGTTAAGATAAAATAAGATGTTATTAGTATTATTTCAACTACTATTTAGTTCATTATACTAACATAATGTTAAATAATTACTTAACATTATTGAGTTTAGTTTTTGAAAAACATTATTAATGTCGATAATAAATATATATTTTTTTATCAGATATGCCTATCTGATTGGTCGATTGAGGAAATTCTTGACTTAATGTAAAGATACCATTAACACTAAATTGGAAGATAGTGATAAATACTAAGTAATGCAATTTTTTCAGGTTGTTCTCTTGCACATTTTTTCTGGTTTAATTGTTTTGATGGTTTCATATGCCTATTCTCAACCCAACAATAAAATTACCAACAATTTGCTGTGTTACATCATCTTTTGCCTTGATTATTGCATAATATTTCTATTTGGCTATAAAGTAAAACACATAATAATGGTAAATTAGTTCTAGCAATTATTAATGTTTTATATTGAGACAGAGGTTTGTGACAGAAAGCAGCCATATACCTAGATAAGACCTCTTTATGTATGTTTTATAGTCATTTCTGTTTGCATATTAATATTTTTCTAAATATTCGTGAATACTACTAAAACATTACTTACTAAGCAGAACCTGTGGCTCACTATGAAAACTTATTCTTCTTTCTAGGTATTACCTGGGGTGATGACACCCTGTTCGAGTACCTCGAGAACCCCAAGAAATACATCCCCGGTACCAAGATGGTGTTTGCCGGCCTTAAGAAACCCAATGAACGGGCGGACCTTATCGCTTACCTCAAGGAGGCTACTAAGTAATCTATACAGTTAATAGGAAATTTCTGAGATAAGAGGCATTTTCCATAATATTTCTGGAATCTACCCCTTATTTTTAGCCCAATCAGTATCATCAGTAACTTATTAAGATGTTGAATGTTGTCACATTAAAAAATAGTGTGTAGCTATTTTTAGCACATCATATTTCATGGAGGGAATGAGATATCATGTATGTGTGATATTACTCTCTAACAATGCTGTGAGTGTTTTAAATTATAATTAAATTATTTATAATAGGTATGTAGTAACCATTGTGATTGTTCCTTCATGTCATTATGTGTATGGCAACAAAAGAAAACAGTTATAAGACCATTGTTGTTACCAAATTAGTTTGACTAACTAATAAATAACAAATTCAATAAAGGCTTTAAGTTCTTTAATAGCTCTTTCATTTACCCCATTTTACGTGTCCCCAATAAGGTGGCTTCCCACGTCAGAAAAACCAGACTATAATCACGGACGTATTAGTGGAATAATGAAAAGGTGAAGTGAACAAATAATATATATCTTACGTTTTCCAAGTAGTCATACATAGATATAGAACTAGACGGTTTTTTTCTTTGTAATCGTATATGTCCAACTGAGTGTATGACTAGATAAAACAAAAATGTAACTGTTTACGTTTTCCAAGTACTTAATACATAGATGTAGACGGGCTCGAAAGATTCGACAAGACAGCTTATAACTTGATATCTGTCGAGGGGCACGGTAGTGCCCCCGCCAAATCGAGTAAAACAGGCATGGCAACCGCTTCGCGATAAGGATGGTACCCATATCGCGAGTCGTTTTCGACCCCCCTGTAGCTTCGTTGTGGGAGATGCTAGAAACCCAAATGTTTTGTGACTAATAATAGCATGCATCTATAGATATATTTTCAAATTAAATGAAATATGGACCAGTACTTTAAGAATTATAGCAATTTAAAGTTCTTAGTTTTGTCACTGATTCACCGACTCACCGATCATCGAAATTCTAAGGTACTTCTAGCAAACAAACCTACAAGTTCCTAATTTTTTACACAGTTATTGTTAAGCCTATATACCTATAGCAAGGAAAAAATCTGGCATTCTTAATTTTTTCAACCATTTCCGAGTTATACAATCTGAATAAGTAACTTATATAATCCCATATAAATTCTATCTCATTGTATGTAATTACAAAGTTACTTTCACAGTTAAGCGAAAAATTTAGTTAAAAAATATAATATAAATATAGCTAAAAAATATACCTAGCTTTATGATCATCGCGAACAGTTTCTCATTAAACATAGAGAGAACGTAGGATGAGGTAGGACGAAATGGAAATGGACGGGATGGGGTAAGGTGGAATTGGATACTCGTATGTTGTGATCTGATAAAGATGAAAATAATTATAGCAATTGCAATTGCGAGTACAACTTAAGAACAACTTTATTACTTACAACTCAATGACAACTCGGGTACCACTCAATAGCACTCGGGTACCACTCAATAGCACTCAAGTACTAACTTGAGTGGTACTCGAGTGCTATTGAAAGTTTGTTTGCTTACAAGCGGGGTAATTTTCTAGCAGAGTAGTTGGAAAGTTTCTGTCATAGATAAACAATTAACTGACTTGGTTTACATTTGATTTCACATCTTTTTACAGCAGAAGTGCGCTGCGAGACTTGTGCATTTTTGTACATGTAATGTTTTTGACGGGATTTCTTATAGACTATACAAACAACTTGATAATTCGGCGTATAATTCTAGATTTTTTGTTGTTTTATTACCAAAAACGATATGACTAAATACAAAAACAAAAAATTAGCACCTATCGACCACTTAAGTGAGACGCTATGTATATTGTGCCAGCTTGAAAGCTGGCACAATGTACATGGCGTGATGGCATCAATAAAGAAGAAAACAATCTGTATATTGTCAGTTGCCTTTATTATCATTAACCTTGGATGAATTATATTTGATACTTGGTCCAACAACAAAAAATTATAGCAAAAGGTTTTTTCTTTTGGTTGTTGGGACCATACGATTTGTATATTTGCCAGCGTCAAGTTTATCAATTTTCGAGTTATTAATCAATAAAGTTAAGCCAAATATCAAGTAATAAGTCATCGTGGTCAAGTTAAAGTCATATCATGTACCCTCGTAAAGCGGTGGAGATTTTACCAGGGTTTCAATGGAGATTGGGAACACGAAAACCACGTTATTCCGTCTATATATCGCTTGCCCACACTTGTGCACATAAACAGGACAATAATGGTCAATATTCTACTAATATTACACATTAAAGCTTGCAGAATCACCAGATTTGCAATAAATACACAAAGACGCAATTTCTTCAGCGAACGCGGGAAAACTCCAGTAGATAGAAAGAAAGATTACCAATAGACCATTTAGACTTTGTCAGTTTGCTTGCTGTCAACTGTCAAAGTGGTGTCTGTCTGTCACTTTGGCAGTAATTCGTTGTGGTCAATCGTGTGTGGTGCATTTTCAAAGAAAACTAGAAAGTATCAAATTATCAATATCCGCGATTTTCTGATTTTCCCGGCTGCAGTGCTAATATTGTCCCATATTCGCAGTGAAACATAAATAATCATGACTTAGCTCATCCTTTCGAGTGTGCCCAAATATAAACTGTGCCCAATTGGCAAGAACACTGAAGATCATTTGAACGCCAAAACAACCCACTGGTAAGTTAATTTTGCCTTTATTTTTCCTAACACGTAGATGCTTGTTTAGTGTACTTAAATCAATTATTACTTTTATTTGACCCTAATACGCGTCATTCACTATAAATGAAAGCTACTCGATTTTAAAAGGAAATCATTGAACCCTTCTTTAGCAGATGAATATTAAGACGAGGAAAGTTTCCTGACCTCCACGAATTTAGTATTCAAAAATGGCCAGAGCTTCGGTTGTGCTGAGCTTCCATGACATTTTACTTCATAAGTCAGATGTTGACCTTCTGAATGGACCACACTGGCTTAATGATACTATTATATCATTCTACTTTGAATACCTTGAAAAAGTGATGTTCAGAACAGACAGCGACCTACTGTTCGTGTCCCCAGAAGTGACACAATGTGTGAAAATGGTAAAAACAGAAGAAATAAATACTTTCTTAGAACCACTTGGTGTAAATAGGAAGAAGTTTGTATTTTTTGCTCTGAATGACAATGACTCACCTGATATGGCAGGTGGTTCACATTGGAGTCTACTAGTTTTTTCCAAGCCAGAAAATTGTTTCGTCCACCTGGATTCTTCCGCTGGCAGCAATCACAATGTGGCCTGGGAATTTGCTAGTCATCTAATACCTTATTTGACAAGAGGAGGTAAGTTTGCTGAAGTCATTTAACCATTTTACCAATTTATTTATTTTCATACAGAATATACTTAGTTCATGAATAGATTATTCTACAATTTCATCTGCACATTTGATACATTTGAAATCATTTGTATTATGAAGAGAAAATAGCCTTTATGATCTTTACTAAAAAAAGTCACTAAATATTTATCATTGTTTCCCCACATTGCCATAACTTTTGTGTTTTTAGAGAATGCAGTGGACATCTCACTCGTTTGATGAAATATGTTATTAATTTATCACTCTCATCTGCTATCTGATAGGACTCTTGTATCCATCATAATTGTCTATAGTCAAAGTATAAAATCCCAATTTTGATTTAATTTAACATTTCAGGCATTAACTTCACGGACAAGGAATGCCTACAGCAAAGTAATGGATATGACTGTGGTGTTCATGTTCTGTGCAATGCAGAACGCCTTGCTGAGTGTGCCCACAATCACGGTCACTTAGCATCCTGTGACATGCTCATCAGAATTAATGCAAGCTATAAAAGAAAAGAAATCCTCATGCTTATTGATAACCTAAAACAGTCGAGCGTAGACAATCATACTGTAACTATGTAAATTATTAACTTTGTTAATTGGTGTTAATTATTATTTATTTTGGTAGTGTTAAATTAAAATGTTCATTACTGTTAAACATTTTGTTTTATTGTTCAAAATTGTTTAGGGTCAGATGTAATAAATACCAATATGATATTATCCTCTGAGATTTTCGTGAATCATTCCACTCACTATAATTAGCATAGAATATAGCTTTGGATTACTGTCAATTGCTCTAGTGGTGAATATGTTGATGATTGTTATGCTAAGTCCAGGAACTTTGCAAACTATAGATTATATTTACTGCTCTGGTAAAATCTATCTATCTAGATATATTCTGCTTCATCCCTATGTGAAAAATACAATGAAAGTATACAAGCATGGCTGCCATTTAATGATCTTTAAAGTATGGATACAAATGTTAATAATACATATTTATTCCTTTAACATAATTTATGTTGTGATAGGTATAAAGATAAAGAATTTCACTTGACACATAGCTACTATAGCACTATGGTTTCTGTGGTTCCAACCAACCACCAAACGCGCGGTTTAACTCCTCTGCAACAGCAAAACACAGCCTGTCTTGGTTGTAGTTAGCTATAACCTGTATTCCAATTGGTAGGCCATCCCTACTTAGTCCCAGGGGAATGGTTGTAGCTGGAAGACCTAAGCAGTTCACTACAGCTGTGTATGCAAAGTTGAAAGGTCTAACCAAAGGCTCGTTGTGATATGGTGCCGGTGTAGGATGCACAGGGTATAGGAATACTCCATTCTCTCCCAACATCTCTGTAAATGTTTCCTCTAATTGTTCGCGAAGTTTTAAATAGTACTTGTGGCGTTCACTGCCAACTTCTACACCTCCATAGTCGAATATCGAAGTAAGCAACCCAATCAAAGTGTTTCCTGACAATCCGAAAAGATTCTTTACGATTTCCTTTAGTATGTTTCCTATGCTGTCATTTTCCATGATTAGTTCACCAAACCGTTTCTTGTTCTTCATTGTCGCGAACCATATGGCTATAGATTTCTTTAGTATCGGCAGTTTCTTCTCTTCGGCGGTTAAATCATGTTGTACTTTTAAAAATTCAACGACTTTCTTCATCGCGGTGATAATATCTGGGTCTACAGGGTCAACGAGAGGGGCTTTGTTGCTAAATTGATAGTAGAATTTCAATTTTTTGATATCGACGGGCTCTCCCAGCTTCAGTTTGGGCGCATTATCTGCAGCTATTATTTCCGTCAGCAGTTTTAGATCGACTGCGTGTCGTACCATTGGACCTATACCTGTGAAAAACGAAAAAAAAAATCTTTGAATAATGAATATTTGACAAGAAATAATACGAATACTAGACCACCGTATGTTATGTCAATCAGGTAGATATAGGTAGGCACCTAAGTGACTGAGATTGCGTCATGCATCAATTAAAAGGTCAATTATACTAATAGATGTCTGTTCTCAAGCACAGAACAAGTGATTCTGAAGATAGGAAAAATATATTTCTCGTAAAATGTAAAATTTATCTTAAACACAAAGTATAATTTGATTCACATGTAGAATAAAAACTTACTATTCTTCTTTCTTTTTATTTTGAAGCTAATTGAGACTACAAAACCGAAGGTAAAACGCAGCTATACTAAAATTTCCAAAACCTAACCTATTTTACAATTGGTAGGTACCTATATACATAAAATGAAAGAGTTGCTATTTCGAAATATGTTTCAGTTTCTAACGGCTATAAATAACAAACATATATAATACTTTGGAAAAAGTTAAAACTGATTTTAAATCGGCTGGCCAATAGTTACGTTACAAAACATTTCATCTAGTCCAGGATATCAGGACCATTTTTGCACTTTGATTACCTACTATCAAGCTAATTTTCCGAAAGTATCTTAATTTTGACGAGACGCCCAACTCGGTTGTGGTAGCTAACAGAGATATGCAAAACCCGTCGTCGTAAGCAAGCATGAAAAACGTCGATTTGATGATTCTCAAATATGTACGTATTACTGTTGCTTTTTTTGCAAAATCTCAAGAAAATTATTAAAATTTCGAAAAATATTTGTCTTACAAAATCTATGGTTTGATCAAAGAGTCCTCTTTTTCCAACATGTATCGATAACGAGGTCATCATAAATGATTACTAACCAGCTGATTTTTTACTATTGTGAAGTTAAAATTTATATAATTTAACAGTCATTGTCCTACAAATTGCTTGGTACGTTATGCCGGTCCTGCGCTCGAAAGTAGTAGAACTGATCTTTGATGTAAAATAATCACTCAAGCTGAATCTTCGTGAATACGAGTAGCTTTCAATGAGACGCCCAACATTCCTGTGCGAAAATTCGCGATTGTGGTAGCTGACAGAAGTAGCAATGATAAAATAATTTCTCAGGCGTCACAATTTTTTTTTACTTTTTGTTCGATTTTCTTTGACTCGACAAAAAGCAAAAAAAAAATAGTAACTTAAATTCAACAAAACATTAACAACAAAAATAACCGCTGCCGCTTGAGTTTCTGTATTTTGCTACAACATCTGAGTTAAACCGCTGCGCGCTGCACCGGTAGACATGCGCACTAATGCGCAGAGCATTGCTTACTGCGTATTAGGTGTCCCACGTTAGTGTCGAACCATAAGTTTTTTTTATAAGTAAATACACGAACTTTTCTACATATGTTACTAAAAAATAAAGTTATTTGAATTAAAAAAAAAATCACTTTATCTTATGTTACAAGTAGGAATACGAAAAAATTACAATTCTTGCCGTCTAGTGATAGATACTCGTACCTGTTTTCTTGTAGGACATTGTTCCATTTGGGCAGAGAATACACTAACTTAACAAAAACTGTAACAGGTCGAATTCTGTTCATTACATATATTTTGAAAAAAAATCACTCAGAGGGGAAGTACTTATCGAAGCTAAACCCGAATCTATACATTTTTTAATTTTTGTCTGTATGTATCTTGACTAGGCATCACGCTGAAACTACTGGACGGATTTAAATGAAACTTGGAATACATATAGTTTGTACCATGATGTAATATCATATTAAATTTTTATCCCGAAATTCTCTGAGGTTCCTGTGGGAGGACCTGCATTCGCATGTTTTCTACCCGTAGGGATGGTTTTTTTTCTAAATTTATGTGGCCAATAAAAACAAATTATCGAAATCGGATTAATCTGTACAAAGTTATATGTAGACATATAAAAAAATACGCGTCTACTTGAGAAACTCCTCGGTTTTTCCGTCGGTTAAAAAGTAAACTGACTCCTTGAAGTCCACGACTGTTGTAACCAGTATGACGTTAGCTAATGTCCTTCAAACGCCTGAAAATATCTTTATAAATTTTAGTTGAGAATTATCTCATAATTATCTGTCTATTCGTCGTAGTCTAAACCCCATCAAATTCGTCCATTCATCGTAGTACTATTATTTCTTACTCGTATGTCTACGCAACAAACTACTACGCCACAGACAGACATTTCATACTTATAATAGGTACGATAAAATCCTCAGCGAGCTTCTTTCGAAAATACTTACCTAAAAATGAATTCTGCAACTCTGTCTCTGGTCGAGGATATTGTCCAACGTTAGAAACGATGCCTCTTGATGGTTTATGACCAAATATACCGTTGAAGTATGCCGGCATACGAATTGATCCTCCAATATCAGAACCTGTAATTAAAATAACAATGGTTATACACATGCGCTGAATTCTTTAACCAGCTTTCTTTGTATTCTATAAAGAAGTATAATACGAGTAAGTTCCGGAAGAATTTAAAACATATTTATTGTAAAATTAAGATAGTTTACAGGCTTAAAATTCAACAGTTTAGCCGGTTTCGCTCTAGTTCGTAGTTCAAATTCGGTAACTCGGTTTTCGAGCCCGTAGATGATTTTTATGTTTACAAAACCTATTCGTTCGAGGGATGGTTAACAAGCTCTAGGCTCATTATAAAATAATGTTATTTGTACTTATTATGATTTTATTTTTATGTATTTTATATATTTACACAGCCAAATAAAATAAATAAACGAGAATTATTTTATGTGGCTGTGGCATTTAAAAAATATTTAAATGATGTATATTTCCTGACTATTTCAACGTAATTTACATTTCAAGAATATTATTCTTTATACACTCCTGCCCTAAAGTCAGGCATGAGCAAGAAAACTTGTTATCTTTGACAATTCTCCGCTTGAATGCTAGCAAAATAAAACCAAATTTGTTTGCTCTTATTTGCACTTATTTCAAGCCTTACCCGATGTTTCGGAAGAAAATAATCTAATGACGTACCTATACCAAATATGCTTCCTGCTGCAGCTTGACAGCTGCCTTCACCTCCGGAAGAGCCGCCGACGATTCTTGTCGTATTATAGGGATTATACGTTTTGCCGTGGATGTGGTTGTGAGTTTCCCACCTAAAACAATCATATAAATAGCTTTCGTCATTTTATTTGACAAACAGCAACAATAATAGAGGAGGTTCTTATTTTCTTAATTCGTCGGTTAAGTTATGATGAGATTAGAAAAAAATCCACAAGGAATTCGGTTGAATGAAGATTTTGAAACTGATTATCGCATTTTTAATTATTTATTGTAGGTTTACAGGCCAAAGGTAATCTTGTTGAAATAATTGATGGTGGAGCCAAAACGCAATCTCAAGAAAATGTAATAATAATATTGTACTGCATTAAGATTTTCTTTATAGTTTTCTATGCAGCTCAATTAGTTCCAGCCATGGCAGTCTTACGCTCTGCGTTACTAGCTAAGTATTATCGGAGCCACCGTGTTTATTGGAAATTACAGGCAAAATGGTCCACACCCAAGAATTGCCTTATAGCAGTGAATATACATATAGTAAAGTAATACCGTTCTTATAGGTCCCAAAAAACAGTTTTTAATAATACTTACTCCCGAACAGACCTGCATTCACAAAAGCTACAACGCAATAGAAAATTACCTCAATTGCTAATGCTATAACTACCGGATGATATTATCAATTGATACTTTTACAAAACATTTTTAATCGCTATTCCAAGAGGTTCGACGCAGTTAACAATGGACAAAACAATGCTCTATTACGACTGCCATCTGAGGGCAGTTTAATTAATCACAATGCACTACGTTTAAGCGTCTTTTTAGCTCAGCTGTGCTAGCGGCTGTCCAAGTGCAACAAAATAATCAATCTTAAGTAAGTCTAACGAACCTAATTAGATACTGCGAAGACATGTAGGAACTTTGCCAGAGATCAACCACCGACTTATGGCACTATTATAGCACTTGGTTGGTTTAGCATCAAATAATCCAAAAGGGTTGCCCATAAAACAATCGCATTGGATTATATCAAAATTGCGAGTACACTTTCCTGTTCTGTCATCATTTAACACAAACTTAAATCTATGGTTCCTATTATTATTATTTGTACTGGTATTTTAAATAGATCAGTATTCATTCATTTTCAACTCAACTCTGATTTACATACGACTTACCACATGCACAGCTCCGGTACATTTGTTAGTCCAATGATAATGGCGCCTTTCTCCCGCAATAGACTGACGGCCACGGCGTCTTCTTCGGCGATCACATCTTTGCGAAGCACCACGCCCGCAGTGTTGTGGAGACCTGGAATAACAGAATGGACAATATAAACCATAAATATTCATTATCTTTATTTCAGTTGAAGCTTCTTGAATTTTATATTTCGTTTGGTTTATTATTTAATTAATGTACCCATACCAGACTCTTAGCGATAATGACGCCGCTTGTGGCACAACTTACATGCATGTTTTTGTTTGTATCGGTTTGCAGAGTGTTTATAGCCAACCTACCTTTTTCATCTTCTTTCTATACAAGAAACCACTCAGTACCAAAAGTCTCCCCACGAGTATTACACTTTATTAATTACTAAAATAATAATAGTATGAACCTCGTGTGCCATTATGCCACCGGTCTTTAGGGTTAGGAAAAAGCTGTGTTGAGTTCTCACTTAAATAACCATCAGCTAGTCAAACTGTAATCTTGAAATGCGACCACAATAAACAAACTGGTATATGATATCAATATTCTCAAGAACCAAGACGTAAATAAAGGATCTGTGCATTGACAAAATAATAAACATAGCAACAATATAAATCAATGAGGCAATTAGTTCATCATTACCTACACCGTATTCGGCTGAAATTTATTACAAAAATAAAATGTACAAACGAAAGTAAATCCAAATACGAACTAATTTTGATTTGGGAGGACTCGAACCATTTAACACATTTTGCACAGTATCCTAATTTCCGTTCAATATGGAGACGGATTGCCTCTCACTGATAATGTCAGAATCGGTTTTTAAACATTTAAAATTCCAGACTACTTTCACCTGTCCATTTATGGCTGGACACTTCTATAACACTTAAATTGGTACCACCTTAAATAAAATGTTACGTTTAGCTTTTATTGCCCTTCGGATCAACCAACGCTTACCTTTTACAGCAATACAATCCTTTGTAGTAAAAGGCACTCCTAGTAAGGGTTGGTCTTTTTCCAACTGCTCTTTAGTTTTATCTCCATTCCAAACCAGCTCGTCAGCTCGTCTTGCTTCTTTCAATGCCAGATCGAACCTATCTTCCACGAAGCAGTTCAACGCAAAGTTTACATCTCTTATTCTTCTGATACAAGCTTCCAAAACTTCTACGCTGGTGATCTGAAATGAAGAAAATTTACAGCTTAGATAACTAAGCTGTCTTTTAGTACAACAATAGCAACTGAAAGTACTTAGTATTTACCTAATGTTAAAATTCGTTAAACCACGTACCTACCTACGAGCAGATTATCATTTGATTGACTCTTTATTGTAATCAAATAAACTTTATGATTGAAAAAAGATAAACTTTATATCTAGTGCAATAGAGTTTACGCGATAGTTCGCACAACGCTGGCAATATAGCTTTGATCTGTAAAATAGCGATGTTACTCGCTCTCCAGAGCAGAGGGTCATAGATTCAAATCCCATACAGAAACACGCTTCCATGACTCCTAACTAAAATTAGTCATTGTCCTGGGGTTACCATGCAAGATTCACAAAGTACATGCAAAACAAAACCCAAACCCGTGAACAGAATATTCAAACAACGTTCAAATACCTGTCTAGGCTGGAAATCAAAGACAGGAACGTAGTTTCTTGAAGCTTAATCGCAAACCTCTAAGTCGCTTCATCCTGGTTCAAGCTTGTAGCAGTTTTATCACTCTCCTGACCTTAGAGTAGAATTGATCGTCAGTTAATTTTTTTTTAATTGTGAAAATATTTCATACTATACTATATTCACAAAAGCTTATAAATTAGTAAAACGAAAACAATCGTAACGGGCGTGATCAATTAATAAATAATTACAATAAATAGTTGATTTATTTGTAACGAACTCAATAGAAATATAAAACATAAAATCGGTTTAAAAGTAGTGTAAGTGTGTACATTTTTGTATAGTGTTTGTTGTAAAATGCTAGTAGCCAGGTTCTCCGCTGAGACCGACAAGTGACCTCACCATACCTCACGCTCAGGTGTGGTTAACATTTGCAAAATGTTTACAGTAAAAACTGTGTGAGGGATGCTCCTCATTCTTAATGTTTCAGGTGTGAAATTAACTTATAATAACCACTTCACTCGCACGTCTAAACTAACTAAAATTGTCTGCAGAGTTGAAGTTGTTCTGTTTCCCACTTTTTTTAACTACATATATATAACTTTTGCATCAACATAAACATGTATTATGGATTGTTATTACCGCCACGATTGTCGCAATGGCTGCCTACTCGTTTTCTAAGAGCGTGGGCTCATTGATTGACGCTTACATCCAATTCAATCCGTCCATTGTGGTGTCATTACTTCAAAGTGGTAAGCAGCAGTCTCCGTGGGATCCGATGCTAGTCTTTCTTATTTATCGAACTGTCACACATTTTGTTACTTTGCAATGAAGGATGCTTTGTGTTATTATTTGTCTACTATCAAATAGGTAAGAAGGTAGAACATCAGAGAAGTATAATCTTGAATAGATGAAATGGACGGTTCCGTTGAAGGTTGCTCGAACCTCGAACTATGTTCGACCATTTGAAAACAAGTAGGTAAACGACATCAAAAAAGTAACAACCGACATCAATCCGGCAGGTGCCTATATACACATATCTCAGATTGTTTTTGATGACATATTTATGGAACCAACCATATTATATATGTATTTCAAACCAAAGAAGAATTAACCAAATCGGTTCATGTTTGAAATCCAGAACTTCCTCAATTTATTCTGGAAAGAAGAGTTTGTAGTTGAAGAAATTAGCAACCACGAAACGGGCGGTTTCGGTGCCGTGCAGTCGGAAGACTAGTTTCCTATCTTATGACTCATAGTTTATTCAGTAGTTGAAATGTTGTGTGTACTTACCTAAATATAAAGAAAAACCGGGGAAATGCCTTTATTAAGAACAATGAACTGACGTCCATTTTATCATTTCTCGTTCTTTATCTGTAGTATTTCATTATGCATTATTGCGCCTGTTTTTCATGCATAATAGCAACATTTATGTACAAAATTAACCTTGACCTGTACACGATCTTTAGATCAGTTGTCCAACTACAATCCTTATTACATACCTACTACATATGCGACAGAATGGACCTTTCCAAATCCAAAAGGTTTATTGTTACTCTGGCATTATCTAATGAGTCATGAGTAATTTAAGATGAATCAGTATACATATATATATAAATATGGTTTTAATGTGTGATGTATCTTTGATTACGACTGTTAGTAGATAACGAGTATAATAATTCAACCGATAAGATACACATGTTGTGCTGCTTATCGCAGAGATACAGAATTTCGTAACTTTATTTACTTATCTACTCATACCTTTTGCTAATGATTGGTAATTTATTCAGCGTTGTGTGCTGAGATGTCACGGTAAGAGACATCTACGGAGTTTACATCTGTCACAAGACAAAAAATAATAGCTTCTGTGTGGCTTGTATAAGGTAGCTATTCAGTTATGTAAAATAACTATTACAAGTACAGTCATAATTATTGTTCGTAATCGATTATGACGTTACGCACTGTTATAATTTCAGCGTTTATGACTCACGGCGAAAATACATATTCGTGTAATTTTTTCATCATGTTGAAAAGTAAATGTGAAACCTTCCATACCAATGCAGCTATACCTTCGTAAGTTGGGACGTAAACTTATTTTTGAGAATTTTTTATTTAAGTACATAAGATAGCAATGTTATTGGGCTATTTATACATCGTCACCGGGCGTGGTATAAATTGATGCTTTATGACCAAATTTATGTGATTTTATTTTTTGTCTCGAACAATGCAACCAGATAATAATATGAAACGATTTTATGAATCGTTTATTTGCGTATAAGGCATATTTCTCGGTTACATTTCAAAGCTTACCACATCGTATAAATAACCTGCTTCTAGTACTTATTGACTTAACGCTCGTTACAAAGTTACTGACCTCTTTCTCTCTTATTTTTCTCGCTACTTCCACCGTCGGCTGCTTCAGGATGTCGTCAACTATCAGAGGAATTTTCTGCCCTTCGTTCCCATAATACAAGCCAAAGAAAAACTTTGCCACTCTCGCCAGTAACAGTCTCAAGACATGAAGCACTCTAAGTTTGAGTGGGGTCGGTTTGTCAGTATGGTTATCCGTACTCATATTTACTTTAATTTTTATCACTGTTCTATTTTAAACTGTAACATCACATGGGAACGAACACTATATTTAGATATTAAACGGTCTGAAAGTAAAAATATTAACCGACGCCAGCGTCTGTGTACGTCCGATAATTCGTACACACTGCTTACCGGCAACTCAATGAATGAGCAAAACACGCCAAGGACGCTTTGTATAACCGGCTGTGTTATCCGTTGCATAGTTTAATCGATTGTAATCTTTATGCCATTGACATAAAGGCGATAACTGCTTTGTCTGTTGCAGTTTTTCCAACTTGTTATGTAGACTATACATCTATAGTATCTCTGTCTCACTTGTACTCGGCTTTGTCGAGTCTGACGCCAGCGTTTCGTAGTTTGTTCCCCTCGTCCTCGTTATGGTATCCAATAAAATGTAGAACCATCGAGATCCATTAAGTTTGTATGTAGCCTTCGCGTTTAATATGACGTCTACTTTTAGCTGTATGCTAGGGTTTTATTGATCTAATTTTAGGATTGTTAACTTTGGTTCAAAAATCACCTGATTTACTTCTGTGACCCTAGCTCTCACAGTGCTTCTTAGCTTTGGTAATTCTATTCATAGTAATAGATTTTCATGATGTCATGCTGCGAAGTCTAGGTATATTTTATTTTATTATTCACTAGCTGATGCCCGTGACTTCGTCCACGTGGTATTTATTATTCCTTCTCTTTAATTTACCGGGAGTAGGAACTTAGGGTAGGAACTTCATAACTGGAATGCTAAATGGCGTTAAAGTAGCTAGATTTTAAGATTTTCTGACAAAAATTTTTTTATCTGTCGTAATTTTTTTTCAGTAATAAGTACTTATCCTATGTAACTTCTAATACCTCGAAACACATGTGTACAAAGTTTCATGATGATCGATTAAGTAGTTTTCGCGTAAAAGCGTAACAAACAAACAAACTTACATTAACTTTTAAAATATTAGTAGGGATGTTTGTGGGTGATCTATATCACAAATATATGATGTATTGCAAAATTATTGTTTACTGTTGTGTGTTGCACCCTCTACAATAGGTAACTAATCATAACTACATATAGCTACATATAACTCAGTAGTTATAGGACTTTGTTCAGTATACAAAGTATAGGTATTTAAATTCAAATGTTATGATTTGTTATAGCGTTTGGACAGTATCTCATACTGTACAAAGAGATTTTTTTATAAAATACAATGATTTCGGTAAATTGTACCACACTTATAGGACAAAGAACTTCAGGTCATATTTTGAACTTTTACAAACGATGCAACAGCCTTTTGGCTTTTCTAATTCCTTTGTGGTCAAACAAGCACCTAGGCACCTACCAGTTCCAGTTGTTGATACTTTGGACTTGTATTTTCCTCAAACAGTCTTCAATATTCATTAATTTTAACATCCTTCCTAATTACTGTACACTAGTAGTCAGATCTGATGATATAATAAATTGATTTATTATCATATTTATTTCGATTTTTTACCCGACTGCGAAACAAGGAGAATTATGTTTATCGAGTTTATGAATACATATATGCGTGTATGTATGTATATGTATGTATGTATATTTCTTTGGCACGCCCTAGAGCCTAAACGGCTTGTCGTATTTTTATATGAGTGGCCAATTGACGCCACTATTCGTCTTATTCGTGAGAGTTACATCAAGCCCATAAAAATAAAAACGGATGGATAGTACAGGCTTAAAGATTTAGCAGTCGGATTTTTGAAGTTTTTATCACTTGTGTTATTTAAGCATCTATAGGTATTAAAGACAGGTGCCGATACATGTTTGCACTGATATGTGCATATGTGCTTACGCAAAGTACGTTTGTAACCAAAATGTGAAGCGTTGAGAAATATTCGTAAATAAACATTAATTGTTGGCTTCTTGGATATTACTATCTAATCAGATAAGTCTACAAATAAATGAAAACTGTACCTGCGAGCTTATCATAATAGCTAAATCAACGTGAGTCACGTCGCTACAGGACCAGACTATATTACTTAATCATCGTCGACTCAAATGAGTTTTATAATCCTAATAAATAGAAATCTAGTAGGAGTAAATTAATTGGAGCATTTGAAGTTATAATGCCTACGCCTTTAACATGATTATACAGTCCAAATTTCTGCTTTGTATATAATATGCTTGGTCAAATTTAATATATACTTTTCTTTTCAGGCATGGACGAATCATCAGAAATAGCAACAGAAGATAGAAATAGTTCCTTCAAAATGTCCTTACCAACAGTCCTATGTACCCCTGAAACGACTTCAGTCGAAAATACAGAGCCTATTAAAACAAATTCCATGGTCACATCAGAGTCAAAGATGTCTCTTCCCTCGAATTTAGGAACACCTACGTCGCCGTTGCAGTTTGCCTCTCCTCTGTCGTTGCCATCTTCTCCGTTTAATAAAACTGAAACTCAATCCAAACCTTCCAACTCATTGTCCGATCCTAAAAGATTGACGTCGCCGACTGCCAGCCCGCAGAAATCTCAACTAGTCAACACAGGATCTGCCACGGGTAAGCTTGAAATAACGAAAGTACTTACAAAAAGATATGCTGAGCTTATGTAAATTAATGTCAGATATATTAAACAACATAAAAAACTCAACGTAAATAGACAACTGCAAAATAAACTCAACACCAAACTAAAACATTACGTTTAAAAACCTACGCTTATCTTAAGGTAAATCGTACAGGAACGACTATTTTCTGAGATTATTATTTTACTTTCCTATACCAGAAAAGCTTTGCATGGGACATCGCCATGAAAACATTTGTTTCGGCCTTGGAGGAAGCGTCCATCTAAACAGCCAATTAAGTATTAATTCTCAGAAGGATATAGGATAGACTAGGCCTAACACCTTTTTTAAGCAGGTTCATCGGAATGTATTGTTTTTTTTTTAAGTATGTCTATCGATTTCTCAGTCACACTTGCTTGAATCAGTCAACAACGATGCAGAAATGTTTAATTTAATAAAATAGTAAATGGCATATATATATTAATTGGCCCAATAGTTTGGTTTATAAATCAATATAAATGAAAAAATTGCCTGTCAAATTGAAATCGGTTTTTTGAAAGTATTATTTGTATCTAAACCACTGTAAGAATACTTGAGGACTTTACCTTCTTATGAAGAATTCAGGTTTGCACAGGTAATACGAAAAATATACTACTTAAAGTCACAATATTGTTAATTCCTTCAGTAATCTCTATCACGATATTGTACTTACAATTTTCAATTAACAATTACCAAGTCCCGAATGGCAAAGGAGCAAAGGGACAGAAATTTCAGCTTGTCCCAGTCACGCACTGTTCACAACTAAATCACATTGCGATCGAAACTTAACGTAACGCAATTGTTTCGTATTCCCTTCGTAACTTAAAAAACCTTCAAGGTCTATTGGGATCAGCACTGACCCCTAGTACTTTATTATTACGTTTTAACTTGATTTCATTAGAAATTTTATTTGTGTCACGATTTACTCGTAATTCACAGAGCTACTTACCAACTTCTTCATTCTAGTTATTTTCCGATTCAATTCATATCTCTTGACGTATCCTCTTGGCCCTGAATCATTTCCGGTTTCTTCTGGCCTTCCTATGACTTACCTGATCATCTGACCTGACCTATACTTGACAATAAATTAAATAATTGTATCAGGCTCGAAGCAGATGAGCTTCGTTCTCTTTCTTAGCTTAGTCAAATAAAAAGATAAGATATATAGAATCATTTTACACTTTTAAAAATACTGCCTCCATCTCTTGGTCGATTTTAATATTGAAAATATGTATTTTAGATGGTTTTCCTCATGTATATGCCAGATAATATCAAAATCAGGCGTATGACGCCTATTAACGTTCGATTACATATATTACTTCTCCCATTTTTGTGGAGTTACTCTTCCTTTAAAAAACCAAGAATTCTAAATGTCTTGTACCTTACCTGTATACTATTTTGATGAAGACTGAATGGAAACTACACTTCAGCGCGAGTACCAACGTCCTTACAAACTGATAGTCGAATGAAAAAAATGACAGATTCGAAGCAGAGTCCACTCAGACGTTGATTTAAATGAATATGTCTTGTTTTAGTCTATTCGCTTGGTAACTGTTACCTACATTAATTAAATTAATACATAATCTATCTATTCATGTCTATATCATATCGCTTTAATGCAATAAGTTATGATGATATGTTATTATGATATAAACATGATTTCTATTGTGTAGGTATAGAGAAATAATTTCCTTTTATCTTTTCGCTCTACGTATTTCTGATCGACTTGTTTACCAAAAGATCGAATGAGTCCATTGAAAGCTTTTTTATTTTTATTCCTCTTCAATTTTTATTGCCAATATCGACTCTTATAATCGACTTGTACACAAGTACGAGTAGGTATAGAGAAATTCTGAAAGGGCGATGGCGTAATAAGGTCATAGCCATAGTTCTCATCGTTATGTAACACAAATAACTAATTGTTACATATTTTAGCAGTAAACACAGTGCTAAAAATGGGTATATAAGAGCTACTATGTAATTTCCTTTTACCACGTTCCTTTGAAATGTGAATTTCTGTATTCCATTTATTCCTCGCACAATACTTTCACGTACATAACGCTGTCGTTGTCACGTTCATATTCAATGGTATTTTGACAGCTCATTGATCAGAATATTTGAACCCACGCAGCCACATATTATGTCCTCATAACGAAATTCTCGACGTAGCATCGTAGAGCGTCAGCTATATGGTAGCTCATCCTCACAGTTACGAATAGTTCAGCAATTTTTCAGGACGTAGACAGTGTAAGAGCCTCATCGACTTCATTCATATTCAGCCGCAGTCGAGCGCAGAGCGCGAGCGAAGGCAGACGCGTGCCAAATCGACGCCCTTTCAAAACAACACGTCAATTTCGACGAAACTATAGCCACCGACACCTTCAATCCCAAGACTTTAAATGTATACCAAGACCTATAAATACGCGTGCTCAAAACCTTTAGAGTCGATGTAAGGAAACTTTGGTGTATACAGCGAAAATATAATTTTGCTAGTTATGTGCCGGAAAAGTTTGAAAACGTAGTCCCACACGATAATTGCCTCGAATTACGTGTTTATTCATTGGAACATCTTTTTATGGTTTAGTTTCATATCCACGGGTTGTGAATTAAATAAAATGGGTCCAAGAATTTAGTCAATCATGTGATGTGAAAAGAAATGCCTTGTTGTGGTTGCTGGTGGACTGGCAGGCAGAGACATCGACCTCCCGACAAGCAAACTTCTTCAGGTTAAATCTGCATACTACCTAGTTAATCAAAAACAGCTGATGACCTTGCTACACTAGTGTTTTTAGTTTTCTAGCTCTTAGTTATGATAGCGCTCGACAAGTGAACGTAGCAAAATTTAATGCTTCTTTTTCGTTTCTTATTGGGGGAACGTTTAGTAGCAAACAATTTTTCTCGACGAAGCTCTTTATTTTTTTGTTTCCGACGAAAATAAGAAAGCTTTCACTTTGATTTATTTTTTCACCCCATTTGGTAAGTAGTAAGTATTATATATGTTATTAGAGAGAGCCTAGTAGCTCGATAATAAACTACTCAGTTTGAGTAAGTAGCCGAGAAGCTCAGCGTAAAGGAAAAAGAAACCAATTTGTTTTATTACCTGCGTACATAATATATTAAGTAATTTTTTCTGTATAAATAAATAAATAAAAATTAATATTTAGCGACCTGTTAAGCTTTTGACGTTAACTGAGACAAAATTACTCTTAGCACTGTTCTTACTAAAGATTTGTAATTTGGAAAGCATTTAAAATATTTCCCTACCAATTTAGTTATATCGGAAGCTACTTTAGCCATAATGGTAAATTAGCGAATTTTGTATAAAGTTTTATGAATTATGCCAAAATCCGAGCGGCGAACGTCAAACTCCTCGTCTCTTACATTGAAATATTATTAATCCTTTAAGTCGTCCTTCCTCAGACAATAGACCATTCCATCAAGGGATTCTGCAGAGATTTTCGTACGTAACACAGCGAGATAAACCTCTTTGTAGCACACAAATGCAGTGTGATGGAGTACAATCCGTTTATCTGAAAGCACGCGGCTATACCAATGCTTTCTCGTACATATACATACATTGGCTTTTAGAGTTTGGCTTTATAATTCTGAAGACAAAGCGTGGGAAGCTAGCACGGTAGAAATTGTGTAACAAAGTTAACTTCATCTAAGCGTAAGCGTCCTTTGAAGGCGTCGTTTATGGATAGTAGCGGTAATCTGTTTCGTCTCTCAAGCTATAAAGCTTGAGAGACGAAACATACGAATATTTTAAGACTACGTGAAAGAATAACGAGAATTAACACATATTAGTTTTTTACATTTTCTGTACTAATCTTTACGAACACTAATAATATAAATGTAGACCTTGAAGTCGAAACTAAGTTTCATAATCTTACAATACTTTCTTTATTATTTATGTAAAAATCTCGATCTACCCACGTCTTTTGCCTTAGCATGTCTCCACTTGAAAGCATCCAATAGAGCATACTGCAATAAAAAAAGTTTTCAAATAAATGGATCTACTTAAATACAATCGGCAGCAAAACCTTATGCCTATTGTAATTGTTGTGCTTGTATAGACATATGTAAGCTATTTGCGCATGATTACAAGAAATTATTTCAAAGTACGCTTATTTTCGTGCTTCTATAATTCTTCTAAATAATTTCTGTTTTTTTTTGAGTTCTCTTAAGCTCCAATAAATTACCTTATAATTTATTTTTTCGATTAATATTTATATTAATCTAACCTAAAAGGTTAGATATCTAAAATAGGATGAATTACACTTTCATACGCAGACTACGTAATAATGCAAAATGGTTTTACCGCAAAATTATTCTCGCTTCATTTCAACTGTTCTGAACATGTTCTGAAGCCTACATTTGAACAATGGAGATTAATTTAATTGTAATGTGAAGTGCCATTTGCGAGCTTTCTAAAGTTAATCATAATATATATATAATTTTGTTATGTTTCAGAAATATATTCTTAATATTTACTAAAATACTAATAAGTATGTGATTTTCGTCTTTTGTTGTGGTCTAGCATCCACCTCCACTATTTCTTTTTTTCATGCATTGTTTACTGTGCAAGCTGTTCTTCTATAAAACGCGCCATGTCTTGTTAGTCATAGACTAAATTTGTTTTATATTTTAAAAAATGTAGCGCAATTAATATATTTCTTTAAATTAACCGGAACGTCTACATATAAAGTAATACTTAAGCGTTGAGACCAACCATTATAAAAATGCCCTAAAATACAGATTCTCGTGCAATTTTGTGAGCAATTTGGATAAATATATGCTTATTCTAACAAGTACTTTTTGTAAATTGCTGAGCATCAAGGAGCTTAAAAACTACACTATATGAAATCAGCAAAACAGTCTCGCGAGGTCAGGAAACAATAATAAATTAAGCTAGTCGCTTACTTAGCTATGCACTAGCTTAATATATTTGTTACGTGGAAAGCTACGAGTGTGATATGAAATTTGAATCGCAAGACAATGAGAATTTGTGCTCTGTTATAATTCTGATTTTCCGAAACTTTTTCTTACTTTTAGTGCTAATATTTGACACGTGCACCTGTCTGGGTTGTTAAGTTTTTTTGGTGAAGTACGTGCCTATCTTATGAATTTGGTAACGTTTTCTTTAGCTCGGTGTGATAGCTGTGCGCCCGCCGTGGATTACCAGAGAACTTTAGAATAGTTTTGTTTTTTTATTTGACTATACACTAGTAGTTTCGCGAATTGTAGACCACGAAATTTTTTACGACAATATTATCAAAAAGCTACCAACGCTTTACCGATTTTTTTATATTCAGGAATCTTAATCAATAAGTGTTCCGCGTGTCTGTACTAAATATTATTAAAAGCCGGCCGGTAAATGGCACCATAACAAACATCCTCCCGTTTGACCGAAATACACTCCTAATCAAAACTCTCAGACGCGACAATAAAAACAATTCTAAAAATTCGTAGAACCCATACACCAAGTTTCATTATGATTGGTTGGATTGATGATTATGACCTGTACGAAAGTTCAAGGGACACAAACAGATCCTTATTGACAGACGAAAGAAAAATATGTCAGATCCAAGCTGAGACCCTTCACTTGCTTTTCTCGATCGGTCAACTTAACAACAACAACTTCAACTTAACTTATTATATAATTTAGTTTACATAGTTAAAGATAATAAATGTTAATGACAATTATTCAGAACATCAAATCCAGTTTTGATCAACTGTAAAACTACTTAGATATCTAACTATATAACTACAAATGGTTAGAAGCGACTTCAAAAATATCCGACTGCTAAATCTTTGAACCTCCAAAAAAATATATAGTTTTATATGTATATTTTCTTAATCACCGTTTAAATTCTTTATTTTTATATCACACTGCATGTTTTTTGAAAATAATTAGATGTTTGTTAGATTACTTTTTGGCGCCAAAAATCCTTATTTTTTAAAGTAGTCAGTGTCACTCTCATGATTAAGACGAATCTATTATGACCTCTCACTTTAAAATACGACAAGCCGTTTAGGCTCTAGGGCGTGCCAAATAAAAATACGTACCTACATACATACATTCGAAAAACGTAAACCTTCTTTCGCAGTTTGCTAAAATATGCCATCGAGTAAATATCTCCATGGTACTAGATAATCCAAATCAGTAGATTATAATTCGATCATCAATTTCCCATCACTTGCGGTTTCACGCTGCCGTAGTTTCAGTTACAGGTCGTAAAACGTGACCTACTTTATGAGCTCCATTGTTTTGTATCAATTAAACGTTGATGACGTCCAACGAACAATACAGCCTTATTGGATTTGTACAATGTGTCTTGCATGCTAATTGCTTATTGATTGTTTGTTAATTTGCCTGCGTCCAGCAGTGGACATTTGGCACTCTGCCTGACCGCTCTTATTTTGACCCTCGTGATTGTGTTACGAAGATTTTCCACTGGGATAGTTACAAAATGAATAATGTTGTGTTAGCTTCATCGTAAACTGAAATAGAATCGAACTATTGACGTTTGCGAAGACTACTTAAAAAGTTATCTGTGGTAATTTCTTGTTAAACTGGGGTTATAGTAAAACGATATCTATCATATATCTTTGCGCGTGAAATCTGAAATCAAACTTACAATAAGCTATTAAGATCCTTCTTAAAGCTATAAGAACTGACCGCTGTTATCGTAGAAGTATCTATGTTGGAAGTGAAATGTTCTGTTGTGTATCATCCCGTCGCAGTAACAGCCCAACTTCTGATGCCTTGTGTAAGTGACACCTCGTTATTTGTTAGCGATTTGTTACAGCAGCCATTTTAATTGATCCAATTTAAACTTTTCCTGAGAATGTTCCCGTAGGAAACCCTTCCTTATCGCCCATCGTTAAGAAGTTGATTCCGCGCAAGATTAATAATCGCTGACTGATTTATAACCTTCATAAAATGAAACCAATGTAATTTAATCAAAGCCAAGTTTATTATATTAATTAATCTGCGCTAGCATGGATGTTACGCAAAATATTTTAATAAACAAGACTTGTCTAGTTAGGCGTTTAAAATTCGCGAGCGTAGAAATTTTTTATGAAGGTGCGTACCAGGTGCGCTCAGAAAATGTTTCATGTAGACATCGTGATAAAAATCTTTCCCATTTTTCCTATATCCTATTTGTTGAAATTACACACAACCTTCGTATTACTTTAGAATTTATTTTTATCTATCTTTAATATTCGATTTGAGTCGTAAAAACTTATCCGTCCAGCGCCGCCGAGCAAAACGGCACCTGAATATTATAACATTTTAGAACAATAGCCATCAGCCATGTTTGAACTAGACAGAGCTTTTAACGAAATACGTATTGTTTTTTTATTGTATTAAAAGTTTTTATTATTATTAACCTACAGCGCTCCAATGGTGAGTTGTCAAAATGATGAAGATACCGAATCTAATCTGATCAAAATTTTGAAGAACCTGAATCTCAAGATGTTCTATTCCCGTTTGTTCCCGAGCCTCCGTCGTTGCATTGTAAAAGTTTTGAGTATCAATCTGTTAAATTTAATTAATCTAAGTACATACATTATTGTAGTCATGCATAGTTAATTACACCGTTTGTACTCCATTCTGTTCATATAAATACGAAAAACGTAAAGAAATTAGACATTTTAAATGCTCTTGGTGAAACTGGATTGTATAAAACTGCATCCGTTAGAAAAATTCTATACCTCAACTATTTTATAACTTGCGATTAACCGCATCTCACTTAATCACTCTATTGTGTGTTTTGGGTACAAACTCATTTTTATATCCTTATTAGCACCTAGCTGTTCCTAAAACAATAATAAGGAAAAACAATGAAGTGGACCTTAATAAACATTTGGGTTTTTTGTTTGTTTCTGCAATCATAACAGTTTATATTTACTACTCTTACACTTGTTCTTGTCATAATACCCAACTTCCTTATTACGAGTAACCGTTGTCAAGCTTTTATTAACTTACTCCATTGAGGCGGAAAAGTTGAAAATCAAGTTCAAAAACTAGCATTACGACTTCCTACCTCTCGTTCAGAGAAAGGTATACCGAGGTTAGAGGTACGGTCGCTGTTCACACATGACATATGTACACTGCATACATATATATTTTTAAACGTATTTCTATGTCCCTACCTTTGCCGAATGAAACGGTTGTGCGGTTGAGCTCTCACGGCGAAATTGCTCGTTAGTTCCGTTTCCGGCTCCACTTGAAGAGCTTTGCCAGTATAAATCCCTTCCCCGCGCAAGTGCCAAACAAGCAAGACCTACTAAGTAATTGCTCCGAAAAAAATATTTACTGTGCCGTTTAAAAAGATTATTTTGTTATAATGAAGTAATACATGTGAAGTTAACCGTGACGTGTTTACATACCAGTGATAGTTATATCAAAAGACCGTATATAAGTGAGCTATTAAACACAATCAACAAAACAATAAGCAACATAACCTCACTTTTAAATCATACATACAGATCGAGTAGCACAAGCGCCTGATAATTTTACTACATCAAATTTACTTACGTACACTTTGCAACGTTAATCAGTAAGTAAGTTTTCAACAAATTAATACAATATCACAATGTCAGAAAAACGCCAACTTCCTGGCACACCAGAACCTGGCCTACCAAAAACATCCTCTACGCATCTTGTGCAAATGAACATTGAGTCTAGTTTAGCGCGCAAATATCAGAGATCTGAATCAACACCAACGGATCAGAGCTCTTCCGACGCACTCAAACTCAAACGAAAACACGACGGGGACGATGATGGTAGCACGAACTCAGTTTTATCAGAAATTCGTATCCAGTTTAGGAAATTTTCAGAAGCTCAAGAATATAAGTTCTCTAATTTAAAGTCCTCAATGGACACAATGGCGTCGGACTTCACAAAAAATATGGAATATATAACTCATAGTTATGAGGAGATTTCAGAAGAGCTGTCAATGATGCGGGCTGAGCGGATCGCAGATAAAACTTATATAAAAAGCTTGGAAGAAAGATTAGAGACGGCGGAACGCAGAGCCCGTAATTCATGCATTGAGGTAAGAAATATACCTAAAACTGAGCCTACTGAGAGTAAGAAAGATTTGATTGAGATTGTAAAGTACATGGGTTTGAGTATAAACACCGACATAAAGAAATCCGATATCAAAGACGTCTACAGAATCCCATCAAAAAAAAATACATGTCAGCCAATAATAGTAGATTTCACATCCATTTTAATGAAAGAAGACGTAATAACCTCCTGCAAGAAATTCAATAGGGGAAAGAATCGAGATGAAAAACTAAACAGCATACATCTTAAGCTGAAAGGTCCGGTAAAACCAGTGTATGTCTCTGAGAGTCTCACTTCGAAGTCAAAAAAGGTATTTTACCAAGCTAGAGACTTTGCAAAAACTCATGAGTATCAATACTGTTGGACTTCTAACGGTGTTGTTTACCTGCGTAAAAGTGATAATAAGCCCTTTGTTCGAATTAACGATGAACAAGACCTTAAAAAACTTATGAGCTCACCTAAATGACTAGATAGGAAATTGTTTAAAAAATGTTCTTACCAATGTATTATCTCATCGTGTAATGTCTGGATATGGTTATTATATTTAATATCTACGCACCTTTTTTGTTCATGTCTAAACTGTACATTCTCTTACTACCTAATCACTCGACATACATTAATCAATACGATTAGTTGCCTCCAAAGCATATATCTGTATATATTCAGTGTAACAACTGCGCAACATAACGCTGTACCTTTAAAGAAGAATTTTATTGATTTTACATTTTTAATCACTTTAAGTAAAATTATAACTACTCAGCAACACCACCGCTTTTCCACAGGACTAAATTCCATACTATCATCTTATAGTGTAGAATACGAGCATGTATGTAACTGTGTTTATTTTCCAACGACAACTGCTGTTTGTGTAATCTTTAATGGTTAATATGTCAAACATAATTGAAGCGGAACTAGATAATTACAATGTGTCCTCCACTTTTACTTGTTTTCCAGAGGATTGTTCAAAGTACATATCTAAAAATCGGTCCCAGCTTAACATTTTATCACAGAATATCAGAAGTTTAGGCAAAAACATATTTGGGCTGTTTGCTCTCCTACCTCGTTTAGTAGTAGAACCAAACATCATTGTTTTATCGGAATGTTGGTTGTCATGCAATCCCTGTATACCTAAACTTGCTAATTATCATATCATCACTACTACAAAACACTACAATAAAAATGATGGAGTAGTTTTATATATAAAAGCAGATAATTGTTCAACCTATGAACCGCCATTTGAAGAAGGTAATTGTTTAGTTACTATACTTAACAAAACCACTGCCGTGGTAGCCTTGTACCGGCCACCAGCATTTCGAAAAGTTGATAATTTTATTCAGTCATTGGATAAAGTCCTCGCTTCTCTGGGCACACTTTCGAACATTATTGTGGTTGGCGATTGTAATATTAATATAAACCCTGAAAATAGTAAGAGTGATGCTTCAAACTACATCGACCTTTTGGCATCTCACGGCTTACTTCCGGCTCATAATATGGGAACTCGGTTTGACAGTTGCCTGGATCATGCCTTCATTAAATCCAGAATGGTGCCTACGACATTAGTAATACAAAGTACTGTAACTGATCATTACTCAGTGTTTGTCTCATTGAATTTAAAATCTGGAGCAATAACACTTGATAAAAAAACGACTTTTAAATTAGATTACTCCAAAATTTCAGAAGATATTAAAGCATATGATTTTCAACCGATGCTAGATCTGGCTGACTGTGACGAAGCCACAAATTTTCTTACCGGTGTTCTATCGAATATTATAAAAAACAATTCAAAAAAGATAACTTTACCTCGTAGGAAAACTCCAATCAAACCTTGGATTACTCCGGGACTCATTAAATGTATGAGGAATAGAGATAACCTGCACAAGAAATTACGTCTTTCCCCTAATAATGATATACTAAAATGCACGTACCGTAGATATAGAAATTTTTTAAATGGGCTGCTAAAGAAATTAAAACAACAATATGAAAAGTCACTGTTTGCTAAAGCTAAAAGCCCAAAAGACATGTGGAAGGTAATAAATACGGTCATCAACTCCAAACCTAAATCATCTGAACCCCAGGAACTGATTTCTCTGTGCCCAACTCCTCTAGATTCGGCTAACAAAATAAATGATTACTTTGCAAGTATTGGAGAAATGTTAGCTCATAAAATTTCAAACACCCATTCCCATCAACTGTCTCAGCTAAATGTGACAGCTTCCGGTACTCAGTCTAACTCATTTTGTTTACGTGAAATAAACTTGACAGACATAGTATCCTTAATTAATCAATTGAAATGCAAATTTACCGCAGGTCATGATAATATTTCAATGAAAGTTATTAAGGATAATAGATATGTTTTGGCAGGGCTGATAACACATATATGTAATCTGTCTATTTATACGGGTAGTTTTCCTTCTGATTTCAAGAAGTCTTTAATAACACCAATCCATAAAAGTGGCCCTAAAAATCTGATAAATAATTATAGACCTATATCTATCTTGCCCACCATATCAAAAATTTTAGAGCGGGTAATAAACAAGCAACTTGTGAACTATTTCGACAAGTTTCAATTAATATCGGATAATCAATATGGTTTTCGGAGGGGTCGTTCTACGGCCGATGCAGTTACTAACTTAACTGATTGTATTGCTAAGGGTCTGGACACTGGTGTCAAGTGCCTGGCCATATTTCTAGACCTTGCCAAGGCATTTGACACGGTGTCGATGCCATTGCTTCTTCAAAAGCTCGAAACATTAGGCGTTCGCAGCCTACCACTTAGACTATTTGAGGACTATTTAAGCAACAGATATCAATGTGTCAAACTTGGTTCTGATATAGTAAGTGACGCAAAGTCTGTAAAATACGGTGTACCGCAGGGCAGCGTCCTTGGCCCAACTCTCTTCCTAGCTTACATTAACGATCTATGCAATATTCAGCTTCAAAATGGTAAAGTTTTCACATTTGCAGATGATACAGCACTTGTATTCAAGGGAGAGAGTTGGGATTGTGTTTTTCGTGATGCACAAACTGGTTTTAACAAAGTTTCGGAGTGGTTGAGGCAAAATTTACTCAGCCTTAATATTGACAAATCTAAATATGTAACGTTTTCCATAGTAAAAAGAATGCAACCAGATACTAAATTTCTTATAAAGTCACATCAAACTGCTGTAAGCTCATCTCCTGATCTCTGCCTAACTAACACTTGCAATTGTCCTGCTCTAGACAGAAATGACTCTATCAAATACCTTGGTGTGACACTTGACAGTACCCTTACTTTTCAGGCTCATGTGATGTCTCTAACAAACAGAGTTCGTAAGTTAATGGCAATATTCAAAAATATTCGACATACAGCAGATGAAAAAACTTTGAAAATTGTATACTACGCACTTTGCCAGTCACTCCTACAATATTGCATTGAAAGTTGGGGTGGCTGTGCAAAAACACATTTGAAACCTTTAGAGGTTGCACAGCGTAGGGTGTTGAAGGTTATGAATTCTCTGCCGTTTAGGTTCTCTACGGACATTCTATACAAAGAGTGCAAGGTCCTGACGGTACGGCAACTTTACATATTGAAGGTTATCCAAAGCCAGCATAAACTCCGCCCTTCCACTTTAAACAAACGACGTCAAGACCAAGTGTTCAGTCACTCTAGGAATAGGGTTTGTTTTATTCATAGATTTCCATGTTTTCTTGGGGGATTCTTGTACAATAAACTATCACGTACACTAAATCTAATTCATTTAAATACTTATAATTTAAAAAAAACACTAACAAAATTTTTACTTGCAAAAAATTATGATGATACGGAACTTCTTTTTACAATACCAACATAGAAGATGTAATTATTTTTTGTTGCACTTGTAACAATAGGTTATTTATACAATATTGATTTGTACTAATTTTTCCATACTTTTAATGAACTCTTTTAACTATATCCATATCCAGACTAATTAAATTGTATGAAATAATTTAAGTAATATATTGAGGTACCAAATTGAGGTACCAAGTTCAACGACTTCAGTTTATTTGTCGTATATCTGATACATTTGTTTCTTTCCTTATGTGAATTACGAGTACTAATAAATATTTAAATTATAAAATTTTAATATACACTAATTTATTGAACGGATTATCCTAGTGTCTGATTGGTTATAATTAAAAATAATAGTTATAATTCAATTTCACGAACTACTAACAAATATGTAATGTTTCAATATTAATTTATACTGAGATGCGTTATGCAAGGATGTACAAAGAATTACTCTATTTACAATTGACACAAGGTTCAAGATTATTTATTTCAAGTAATTTCAAATCATTTACTTCAGGTAAATAGTTTGACATAATATCTTTAATATATTTATTTATTCACTTTTATGGTATTCTAACAGATACAGATATTTAATTCTTATACACACTAAATTAATTAAGCACAATTAACTTAGTGTCTGATTGCTTAGCAAACACTAATAATATTGTTACTTTGATATGTTTAAATTAATACAATATAATATACACTGCAACTGTAAAATATGTAATTACTAGTACTTATGTTTTTGTTTTTGTTTTTTTTTTTTTGTGATTTCTCTGATACACTTTATAATTGCTGTTGATTGCTCTGCTGCTACATGTGATATGATATTTAAATATTGTTAAGATAAATATTCGGACATTGTCAGGTAATTCTGTATAATACTACTGTAATAGGTTACATTAAAATATAGACCAATGTCGAGGAAGCGCAGATACCTATATCACAGGCTCCTGCCTAGCTTAGGTATCTGAGGCTAAGGATTGTCATAATTATATTGTAATCTAGTTTGTTCTCTTTTCTTTCCTTCTTTTATGTACAAATACTGTGTTTTAAGAAATAAATACTTTAAAAAAAAAAAAAAAAAAAAATGAATGTTTTTTTCTTCTCTGTGTTACGTTTTATTTATCGTCCCTGTTACCATTTGGAACGTGAAGGTTTACCTGGACGGTAGGTGGGTATTTCAGGCGGAGTAATTTACATGTTATGTATAATTCATATGAGGGATTATCGCACATTCAAATAAGTAAAAGTACACATTGAATTTTGTTCTTTCTGAACCATAATAGACTTTCAAGCTAATCTGTGGGTTCTGATGTTGGGGCTTCATTTCTGAAACTTTGAGATCACTTGCAAATTAAAAAAAAAAACACTCGTTTTAATGGTAAAAAAAAACTATTTCAAAAAACTTGCAATTTGCCCATTGGTGGACCTATACTTATTAGAATCGCTTCGGCCTTCTACGAAACTGGAGCTAAATAACCAGTTACGAACTAAGAATAATTTATCAGTTTACGATACCAGTTACGAGCAAATACGTTTTTTTATTAACAGAATACTAGCATTCGTAGCAAGAAACTTGAAGTGAGTTACGGAAGAGTACTTTATATTCTTCGGACGTAACTACGAGTAGTTGAAACAAGACAGGTTATCACTAAGATCTTTAGAGATTGGTGTGATATTTTTATCAGGAAACTGTGATTTATGGTCTGTACGGAGGTATAGCTAATTTGAATGTGACTGAAGTGCCTGACGACAGACGATTAATCTTACAAGAACCTTTTAAGTAGCAATTCAAGATTTCATCTCAATCTCAAGAGATATCAGTTGCCAAACGAAATGAAGGCGGAAATAAACCTAATTTTATTAGGGCTGCTTCTTGACGAATGAGACAGGTATGGGAGTGAAAGTGGGTCATCCCTGTGTAAACAAGTTCTAGTGACGAACGGCCCGGGCTGGCGCCGAGGGTCTTGGAGCCAACGAAAACACACTACCTACTATTATATATCGACTCGTATTTTATTTTATCACGTAGAATTACCTCTAAAACGTGTAGTATATGCAAATTGAGCATGGTTAGCTAGCAATAAATAAATATATAGAATATTATGATATAATAATATAGAGAGAATTAAATAAAAATAAATAGCAATCTTGGGAGCGTTTAGATTATCTGTATCTTAATATTTTTTTTGTTGTAGTTAGTAATTTTATTTTTTATTTTTATACTAGGTGCTTGTAGCCGGTATGGATACTTCAATTCGGCAGGTGTCTAAAAAATTTCACCAGTTATTTTGATTTTTAAAAAGCCAAATACAATATTATAAGTCAGTTATATATTTTAAGAAAGCAACGGATGTATTTTTCGTATTACCCTCATTCAGCATGCACTTAGCTATAAATACTATCTAAGCTTTACATACCCCTAAAATTATACAGACCCTATATGCTATTAGCCTTTCAAAGGGCGGTCGGTAGTAAAAACTAATGGTTTCGCACCGGGCCCATGTGAGATTTCCATTAGGCCGGGAATAATGTCGTTACGTTCATAGCCAGTGATATTACGCAGATACGCAGGTTATTATCTCTTGTAACGCGTTATATGAGAGGATTTTACTACGCAAGTAGATCCCTACTAAATCCTGCAGGTCATGACTGCAAGAACGATACACTTTTGTCCAGGCAAGCGCCTACATCCCAATCCGTCGCTTTACATCAAGCGAGTTGCCGTCAAGAAAATAAAATGGCTATTTTGTGTTTCATAATACTTAGGTCGTTTACAACCGTATCGAATAACTCACGATGGACAAAATCGACGCAGTTATGAACTGTATTCCGTAGACGGAATTGCATAGGTTTCTTAAGGGAGACCTAACTCTTACTACTTTTAGGTATTAACAACTAGAAGTGCGGGAGATTATTCGGTAGGGAGAGCATTTTAGTAATTCCTAGGCTCTATAAAAAGTCCCCACATCCATATTTAGATGACACTCATGAATATGTTACTAGTCTTCAGCCTCACACTTATGTTGGTGCATTTTTAGTTGATGAGAGTGTCTCGATGTATGCTGTTGAGCAGTGGACTCTATAAAAAAACAGATCAATTAAGTTTACAAGTAAAACTGAACATTTTGAAAACCCCCGGACATTTGTTGTGGCAGCCATCTTGTATTTGAAATTATCATAATTAGCATTCGGAGCTACGATGCCACAGACAGGCACACACTCACACTTTCTCTCTTATACACACACTCTCTCTTACACACCATCAAACTCTTTCTCTCTCTTACACTCCCTCACACACACGCCCTTACACTTCAAACATTAAACCTAGTTGACCTAAAGGGCATAAAATGTTCAGCGATAGAACCTATGTCCTACTGCTCAACAGCGCAACAAGTTGAGAAATTTAATTAAGCAGTGGGAAAGTAAGTGTAAGTAAAGTGGTCATTTTGGCATCGTCAACTCTATATTAACCAGGCTCTAGGTATCGTATAGTGCTCACCACATTCTAAGAAATTCTACTCCCTTAGGTAACCTTTGCGTGTGTTACTACTCCGTTCAATAGCATTTCCTAAAAATATCGAACTCCAGAGGATACTTTAGGACGCTGGTATAAAGAATGGGGATGAATGATATAATGAGGCTATTTCTGTAGACGATTCAAGGGCTACGGAACCATTATTTTGATAGAATTCTTTATTTACGACTTTCATCCTAGTTATGAACCGAATAATTTTCCTTTATCGTTCAATAAAAACGTATTTGAACAACTTTAAGGAGAAGGTTGTTAATAAGTCTGAAACTTTTTTTATGTATGGTCTCCTGATCCTCCCCAGTTTCTCAGATATATAAAAAAATATCCTTGAAAACATAATTATTCGAAGTGGTCATTACCATTACCACACATTACATTACGAGGTGATCGTTACAAGTATATAGATACTAGTAGTATCTATATACATATAGGTACATTATTTGTTACATTTGACCGAGTGAGCAAAGTGCCTCTGCTTCAGAAATGGATTTCGTGTCAGTCAGTAGATATGTTTGCATGTCGTCACATGCGTTCAGCAATTAAAACGATTAGGTACTAACTTCTAGATATTCGATGAATATAGGTGTATCTACATTCTAACGCGTAAATTTTGTTTCCAAAGAAGAGCGGTTTTTCTCACGATATCTAACTACGAATATATACCGCACTCGATCGAGTGTCAGATTTAAAGCTAGTGGGTCATACGTCCGTTCCATAATTCTGGACATAAATACTGTTTAATATACTGATACTAATATATTCAAATTAAATCTAGGATCGTGGAGCTTCGCCGAAAAGAGCACAGTCTGGTGATTGATGACCCCGGAAGGTTATTTTCACCAACGGAGGATAAAATCGATATCGTTCAATCGGCACTTGGTGGAATTTTATAAAATTGAATCTCTGGTAGGGAAAACGTGACGAATAAATTTATTAGGCGGTGGACTGTGAACCTTGCTTGACAAATTTATTTTTCATGGTAATATTTTGGTATTTTATTTTATTTTTTAGGTTATAAATTTAATATATAGCAATAAAATGAGGGAAGTGATGCGATATAATTATACAGGAGTTTTTACAGACACCAACTAAAAAACTGAACTTTTTTCTTTTTTTTATTACGAGTAAACTCACCTTCATGTACTGGTTTAATGAAGACATATTCTCCTCTCTGACAAATTAATTATCAGTTATTATTTGAAACTTACGGCGCCCAGCGGTGTTACCCGCATTAATACAGGATAAAAAGTTGCCTATGTGTTAATCCAGGGTTTAACTAACCTTACCAAATAACATCCGAATTAGTGCAGCAGGTTTTGCATGAAAGAGTAACAAACATACATCCACACATTCATACAAATTTGAAATGAGGTACTTATGTGATGCGATATAATTATACAGGAGCTTTTAAAGTCACCAACTAAAAAAATAAACATTTATATTTTTAATTAATGCGGATTTTATCTGACAAGATAATTACGAGTACACCCTCGTCCACACACTAACCTATTCAACGACAATATATTCCAACTTAACAATTTTATATAGATATAATATATAGCTATAGTGTCTGCAGGGACAAAAGAGCCGCTATGAATTTCATTAGACTTTATTTTATTTTACATTTATACATTTATTATATTAATTTCTTCGTTTACAAAACATTACTTTCCTAGGTAATTGCTAGAAGTGTTTTAATGTAATAGGCGACCATGTTAAGTGGCTTACCCGATCTCTAAATTTCTTCGCTTGTAATGTGCTTCGTTAGCGCCAAAAGGTAAGTTCAAATAAAATATTGTGTTAACAATAATCATATAATCAAATGATGACAATAGTTCAGTCACATTAATCGATTTGAATAAAAATAAGATTGTACTTTATACGTGTTGACATTTGTAGATTATAATATTTATTTATTATTGTGGTTGCATTCTCATCTAATAATCGGATCTTATTTACATTATTTCATACTTATACAATAGCTTCGCACTAGGATTTCTTATGTATCGAAGAAGCAAAGTTCAAAAACACAAGCATTATTCCACCCGGTTTCGGTTCTCGGCCGAGTATAATATGCTAACTACTAGACCACGGTGGTCGTATAGTCGTAAAAAATATCTGATGATGATATACAGCAATTACAAAACTATACAGCTGAACATGAATACCGAATTTTAATATATTTTTGTTTTTGATTACGAGGAAGGAATCTTCACAAGACACCCGGCTGTATTGGGTTACAACCGGGTTATGTAGGATTGTACCTAGTAAAACCCCCCAAGGAACTGACCGCTGTATCGCAATAAATATATGGGCGCTACTTTCAGCAGATTGGTAGGTTTGAGTGCCTTTCATGAAAGAAGTTCCTCGAAAAATACCTCGCGTTTAAGGGACTCATTTAATCACAAGCAGATATCTATGTAGAAAACCTACCATAGAGCTCTTCATACACTCTCGTCGACCTATTTTCATGTCACTACTTAACCTATACCCTCACCTTCATGCACTGGTTTAATGAGGACATATTATCCTCTCTGATAAATTAATTAGCAGTCATTAATTGAAACTAGCTGCTTCCTGTGGTGTTACCCGCATTAATACAGGATAAAAAGTAGCCTGTGTGTTATCCCAGGGTCTAAGCCATCTCCGTACCAAATTTTATCGAAATTAGTAAAGCAGGTTTTGCGTAAAAAAGTAACAAACATACATCCATATATCCACACATTCTTACAAACTTCCAATTTGCTGGGGCCAAGGGGCCCCAGCGTCAAGCCCGGGGAAATGGCAAGAAGCCCGACCCCAGTACCTTGTGCCCTCCCCACAGGGGCACGAGACGCCCCGCGATGATGATGACAAACTTCCGCGTTTATAATTTTAGTAGTAGGAAGTAGAACGTGTGTCATGACTACCTGGGAATATAATATTTCGTACCTATTGTAACCGACTTCAACACAGGACAGGGTTCTCAATTAGTCGGGGCCTTTTTTATGTAAGTATATACCCAGATCTCCCAAACATGGCTGGACCAAAAAGAAAAAATATTTTTTGATCGAATAAATATTAATTCCAATTTGTCCCATATAAATTTTATCAAATCTGTCCAGTATTTTTGTAATCAATATATCTTTTTAAGTAGGTACCTATAAATAGATTAGTACGTCTTGTAACGTAAGTTTTGCGTCAAGAATTACAGTCGGTTTTAACTTTTTAAAGTATTACTTGTAAAAGGTGTACAAGTAATACTTACAAGGTGTACAAGTAATACTTACAAGGTGTACAAGTAATACGTACAAGGTGTACAAGTAATACGTACAAGGTGTACAAGTAATACTTACAAGGTGTACAAGTAATACTTACAAGGTGTACAAGTAATACTTACAAGGTGTACAAGTAATACTTACAAGGTGTACAAGTAATACTTACAAGGTGTACAAGTAATACTTACGAGGTGTACAAGTAATACTTACAAGGTGTACAAGTAATACTTACAAGGTGTACAAGTAATACTTACAAGGTGTACAAGTAATACGTACAAGGTGTACAAGTAATTCTACATTAATACACATAGGTTACACTTATCATTCAATGCGGTCTGGAGCAGGCGAGTATTTAAAAAAAATGTGGTACCTGTATTCAAAGTTTAATAAAGATTGGTTCAAAAATACGACCTGTACCTGGGATTGCTTACATGTAAAAAAGTATACCGATAAACGAAAGAACATTTAACAAGACTCGAGGCAAAGACGCTGCGCTCGTACGGTCAATTACCGCTAACCGTCGTTAATTATGCCGCCTGTACTTAGATATCAGAAAGGCGGCGTTTAATCATCTACGTTTGAAACCGAAGCCTTTCCATTTGAAGTACCCTTGGTACTGCTTTGGACGGTCTGAAATGAAGAGGTTTTACTGTGTTTCAAGAGGTAACTCCATCCAGCTTCCATATTACGATAATGATGTCACGTATCAAAGAAACAGGAACTTTACATGTTCTAAATAATTAAAGGTTATTTTTGAGATGTAAGGTTATGAATAAGAAACCTGCATACCGACATATCATCTTTAAATTCATTGATATTCTGATGAGGTGATACTGTAGCTCGGCCCAAGGAGATCTTATTGCTAAACTTCTCAAAAGGCGTATAATGTTTTTGGAGTGTATGTTTCTATATTTTTATGTAAATATATATGTATATAATTATGCATGTATAACTAACTCTATGTGACCCTCTACAGCTCTAAATAGATTTTGATGTGCGAGGTGTCATTAGATTTGTCTTTATCTGCCATATAGGTAGGTTAAACTAGTTGCTTCCTGCGGTTTCACTCGTTAATAAACAGTGGTTTATAGTATTTTCTAGTCGCTTCTCACATACAATTACACAATAACAATTGTTTATGTGTAATTAAATTAAAGCACAAAAACAATTGTAATTGTTGGATTATCAAACAAAATTCGCAAGTTTTAAAAATATTTTTAAAAGCTAAGGACGTCTGACACCTGAACTCAAGTTTAGGTACACAAGCCAGACAGGCTAAAACGGTCTAATTAACTGACTTCAAAATAAAAAGGTTCCAAATATGTTTTGTTTACCTACCCGACTGCCCCAAAGAAGGTAATGTTTTTCCAGTGAATGTTTGTATATTTGTATGTCTACATGGTGCCCTACTTCCTTTTGTGTGATCAATGGCACACGCACATGTAGTTATTTAACTATGTAGCAGATAAATAAACATATTTATTACATGGGAAACAGCTTTTATTTAAGTTAAGGAATTTAATTAATTTTTATACAATATGACTATGTAGAACTTTTTCTTAGAGATGATAGTCAACAACTTGCCATAATATTTTCCTCTTTAAAGACGAATATAGGAGTGACATAAAGAGGTCCAACAGCACACAGCCTAAACCAAAACCGTCTAAATACAGCCTATACTTACGTACTGGACGTGCAAGGTATCATTGGATTGGCGTTTATTTGCAGAAGGTCATAAGCTATACTCGTTAGTTACTGCAGCTTCACTCGTTAAGATACTAAACTTGTGCGGTAGTGGTATAAAGTTATACCAGTCGGGTTTTTTTCGATAGTCGCTTCGAACTACTTGTTTATGTATGTTACTCGATTTCTTCGTCAATCATACCTATTATATGGATTTAGTCGTTTAGTTTATAAATAAAAATTATTAAGGCGTCTACGGATATGAAATCGGCTGTTACTTTTATGAAGTTTAAATAATTAACATTAAAAAAATTACATATATTTATAAAGTACCTACTAACACTTATGCTTGATTGTTTTATTTGATTCATCACTAGACTGATTTTGACCTAACCTAACTGATATTTATGCATATATTACACCCTTTTTAAATATAATCTGAAGATAAAATCGAAGTAATTTAGCACGCGTTTTGACCTGGCGAGGTTTAATTTAATAACCAGGGTTGGGCCTCTTGCGAAAACCCATCTTAAGTTAATTTGATCATACTCAAGCTTCCTAAATCACATTTTTATACGATAACTGGCGATCCCGGGAGGATTTTTTGCGTAATAGCATTGCGGTTGCTGTAACTAGAGTAAATATGTATTTTATTCAAATATGTACTTAACACCATGGAGTAAAGAGCGCCAATGCTAGCATGCACCTTCCTAAGGATTGCGTTGAGTTTAGTATCCTAGTGGTACGATTTTCTGGGTGATTTTGGTTTTAATGAATAGGCATTGATGAGCTAAATCATAACCTAGCTAGCTATTATAAGGAAATGCGTAGTTATTGAAAAATAGCGATTTAATTTTTGAGGTTAAATACGAAGCAAAATAGGTGCCATTTTTCAACAATAACACTACGAATTTTGTTAGAAAAAGATAGCAAACAGCACAATGTACTGGGGAAACTAGTGCTATCTCACTATTTTAAAACTGTTTTTATGTTACTTTCACAGTTCAGTTAGTGGAATGTGCCTTTTGTTTTTTTTTCGATTTGGGTTTTTTTATTGACCCGGCTTGTTTTTTTGGCTAAGTTTCATACCTCAGTCAGCAAGAGACCTTACATAGAGCACCCCGACTCCACCTAGTCTTGTGGCCGAAACCTCTAGAGTGAATAGAAAATGTGGGAGCTAGAGGTCCTGAGTGGAGTGAGCCGTACGAGGCCAAGCGTAGCGAATCGTACATAACAATTCAAAAATATTATTTACATATAGTGCCCCAAGTGGCGCCTTATCGCTAAAAGTAATCTCTTCCAGGCAACCTTTAAATGGAGACTATTGACAAAAAAAATGTATAGGACGGGAGTGTACTTATAATAAAGACAGAAATCTATACTTAATGACACAGATACAATAATACATACTTACATTCTAATACCTTACATAAACTCAATTTAAATATATAGCAATATAATATAATAGAATATACATATATTCTGATACATACTTACTAATAAAACTTAAGAATAGGATTTATAAAAATATTATATTGATGGTATACATTGACTATATTATTGAATAACTGTTGTTTCTTCGACCTATCTGTGCCTACATTCTGTAAAAAGGAGCAACGCCATCTGCCGGGCTGATTTGTGTATCTCAACCATCCAAGGTGCCACCCAAACGCATACAAAAAAACATTCAAATCGGTCCAGTCGTTTAGGAGGAGTTCAGTGACATACTCACATACAGTAGAATTATATATATGAAGATTTTATGTAAATCAGAAAGGCCAGAAACAATGTTGTGTTCCAAATTAAGTTTGAAAGTACAGGTTTAGCTTCAAACTTAATTTGGATATTTTTTCAAGGTTTTGCGTACAAATTTTCAGCATTTCAATATATTAGATAGATTGAATAAATAACAATTTATATTTCACGTAGCACGCTTATTTAGGTCAACTGGTCTGACTCTGTGAAATGCATAATCCGATGGGCTGTGCTCTGCCTCTGACCTCGCCACTCCACAGAATTCGAATACTAAACCAAACTAATACGATTTAATTTTGCTTGTAAGTATAATAGTAAGTAGGAAATTTCTCGATTATTCAACATAAAATTTATTGCCACGTGCTGGATTATTAGAACCTGCCTATCTATTCGTAATATGCTCTTAGTTTGGAAATAGCTTTAAGCAAAACAACAACGTATTATAGAAAAAAGATTCGTGTAATTTTAATCAGGTATTCATATTAACATTGATAAATATAAGTTCCGGTTCAGGTTCTTTTTCTAATTTCACTTCTTTTTTGGCCAAAAATATTTTCCTAATAACTTGATCCCTCATCTTTCGTAAATTAGTCATCATGTTGAGTGGCATTCTGTTTTCTAGAGCCCAGTTAATACATTTATCTACACAGTGTAAAGCATCTTCGGAATAAGTAGGATTGGCTGCTTCTAATACGCTGTCGTGAATTGTTGACTCTATCGTGACAGAGAATTTATTTATAATCTCATCATCGCTTAACTGCCGATCATACAGTTCAGGGGTTTCTTCAAACCAACTTTCAACATCAGCTCGCGTTAAACCTGCATTTGGAGTCGTTGCCAACGGTATTATTTCATATAATGGTAAATCTTCTTCTTCCCAAGGGTCATCGTCTTGCTTTAATGATGGCAACAAATTTTGCCACGATGATTTAGTGGCACAATCACCTATTTCTTCCCAAGCATCAGAAGCAGTAAACATTGCGTCTTTTACAGACATTTGTTTAAACAGTTCAGATATGTCTGTATCTCTACTAATTGCATATAGTAATGTTTTCTTTTTGTAGTTGCGTTTTATCGTCTGTATTATACCTTGTCTCATTGGCTGGATCTGGGAAGCGCACACAGCTGGTAGGAAAATTGTATGTATCAATCCGTCGCTAGATGATAATTCTTCTTTTGAACCGTATCCATGAGAATTGTTAAGAATGAGAAGAGCTCGTTCTGGCAAATTTTGTGACTTTAAAAACTTTTTTACTTCTGGCACGAAATAGTTATGAAACCACTCGTTAAATAACCCCTTGGTTAACCAAATTTTACCTTGACTTCTATAAATTACTGGAAGGTGAGTGTTCTCCGAAGAATTGTGAATCTTTGGTTGTCCAATCACTAGAAGCTTCAACTTATGTCTGCCGGTGGCATTGGAGCATGGCATGATAGTTATACTACTGTTAGCATCTGAAGAGGACGTGTCTCTTAAAGGGTCGTGTGTTTTATTTTGTATAAGTCTCCAAAACAATTCACTTTCGTCCGCATTGTAAACTTGATCTGCTGCCAGATCAAGTTCTTCGATTTTCTTCATAAACACTTTTATAAAGTGCGAAGCTGCAGCTTGTTTTTCTAATTTCTCTTCATGTACGGTTTGCAAACGGATTCCAAATCTTGCCACAAACCTAAAAAGCCACCCTTCACTGGCATTAAATGCATTATTTTTGTAAATTTTTTCATAGAAATCTAATGCTTTGAATCGTAATGTATCAGAAGTTATTGACTTGTTTCGACGACGTTCTTGCAAAAACCACGCGAAAAGAGCTTCGTCTAACTGAGGATATTTACCACGTTTCATTGTTTGACGCTCTCCAAGGCCACGTTCAGTCTTCGTTTTATGAATGTAATTTTCAATTTTATTTCTGTCCTTTCTAATGTCATATACTGTTGAGCGGCCAACGTTATGTTGTCTCGCTATTTCTGAATACGTCATTCCACTATCTACTTTTCGTAAAATTTCCAACTTTTGCACCAGAGTTAATGTTTCGTGTTTTCGTTTAGTAGTCGCGGGCGCAGGGGACGCCGCCGCCATTTTGAAACAAAGTTTGTGCGACAACAATACTCAAGTAGGTACGTGACGTGAGATGTGACCGATCGTCAAGGGCGAACTAACGCGCGGTCGCTGGTTTCATACGGCGGAATACAGAATATAACAGAGAGAGATGGCGGATTAGACGTCCTGGTGTCTGGCTAGCGTGAGCAAAAGAGATGTAAATAGTTTCTCGTGCCCTCGCTTATCAAAACACGAGCAGCGGGGCGCGAGGCACGGCGTGGCAACGCAGTTGTGTGCCTGACGGCTGAAGCAGGTACCAAACGAGCACACAAACCGGCCTAATGTGAACCGGGGACTGTTATCTATTATGTGCAGAGGGTAACGGCAGATTACAGAGAATAATAACAAAATTACAAAACAGTGTTGGGCAAGGTCAGACCTCAGATCAAATATAAGGATGTAATTTTATAATAAATATCTTAAGTTGCACCTAATTAATGCTGCCAATTAATTCTATAGTATCGTACTAGAAACTTGGAGATTATTCCTAAGCAGGGTTAGATTCAGTTCCTCAAAATATAATACTCAAAATATAATAGAATTTTTTTCTATTTCAAAAACGAGCGACTGGAGCGATTTTGACTAAATTTAAATGGGACCACTCCAGAATTATACTACCCTTTCATAAAAAGAAATAAAGTCAAATCGGTTCAGCCGTCTCCAGTCCGTAACAAACATAAAAAACCATATCCATCGAATTGAGAATGTTTGATATTTAAATGGAAAACGCTGAAAAAGATATATGTAGGTATCACAGCGCCTGCCTAATGGAAGGTGGTACTCACTTCTATTTTAAAAACTTGTTTTAGAAATAAGGTCATTGTTTTAAATGAAATATTTTTGAAAAAAAATCTTATTTTTCGTTAGGTTAACAATTCACAGAACTACTTAATAGTTTTTTGATAATACGAACTATCGGGAAAGTTTGAAATGCAACAATAAAAAAAATACTGTATAGCAGAAAAATTACCTACTTATAGATAATTTATGTTTTTACTATTACTGCTAGTTGATTAATATTCGGCTTTATTTTGTAACTTGCAAATGCAAAGAACTTGAGAACTGGGAGAGTACGAGTACATAGATGGATAGTTATTATTAAGAAAGAATGAAAAAATAGTTCGTTGTGAAGCACTGAGTCTTCTTTTCCGTCCAGCCGGTAAGTCTGTACAATGAATGAACTGCACGAGGTCCTATTTATACGAACTTTTCTAGTAAAATACACTTTCCGCTTGACGATTCTTCCTTTCAAGTTCAATGGTTTGGAAAGTTTCTTTCATATCTTTTGTAAAGGAAACTTATTTGAAGAGGATCGGATGATATGCCCTCGGGTATTGTACATTTTGAAACTTCGCAGTTTATTTTAAAACTTAACTTAAATTTCGTATCGTATTCGATTTTAATTAAAATAATTCAGAGATTTTCTGTTTTTATTAGATTCTTGTCGGTCTCCTGATACTAAATTATGTTCAAGTAAAAGAAGTTTCCTGCGTTTGCAAAAAAATGGCGTCTTGGTTTTTCAATTTATTGGATAACTCGTGTTTCTGAGCGTACTCTAAGAAACACGAATTTATATGTGCATTAATTGTGGGTTATTAAATAGTATTTGTACGTCAATGAGCTCAATACGGAATATCGTAGTAGGTTCTACCAATAATTTGTGATCACTGGAAATCTCTATCTATCTAGTTACTAGTAAGGGAAGTGACTACTTGTTTCGACTACTCGAAATATACATTTTTTTTAATGTTGAACTAGTCGCTAATCAATACTAAATTATTGACGCCCTAAAAATGTGAGTTTTATACATTTGCACATCCGGTGGTTAAATACATTTCTGGATTTTTCAGCGTGCGCCTTTGGCTTCTTAGTTCTGTGTACTTATTGCAAAACTAGTGATTCTGCAACTATTGTTGTCTAATAATAGTAGATTATTAACTAACGATGTATTTTTATGTGCACTAATGTGGGCAAGAGATATAGATAAAGACGGAATAATAATGGAATCGAATTCGAAATCCTCATAGAAACTTAAGTAGGTAGTCTCCACTGTTTTACAAGGATAGGTAAAAACATGACTTTAACTTCGCCCCGACGACGACTTATTTAAAAAAACTCGAGACTTGACGATACGTAAGAAGTGCTGGCGTATCATTAATAAAAAAAAACACATCTATGCATAGACTACTTTCCTGCAACTTATATTTCTTTGCATCTCACCCATTCCATCCCTTTATCTGCAGTTTTGTATATAAAATAGTTTCATTAGGTATGATAAAAATATGTCTGTAAATATTTGTTCTATGTTTTCGGCAAACATATCAAGTATGGCTAATCTATACTAGGTACTAGTGTTTCTGTTTCATACGAGCACAAGATATATGATGTTTTCCAACCTCTCGGCAATATTTACTCTATTAATTGCATCTCTATGATAAACATTATCTTGAGAACAATACACATTAATCACGGACCAAGTTAGTGAATGGTGGTGTATAAGCACTCTCTATAATATTGACTATATTAAATGAGGGATAGGCCTCATTTGCATACTGATACAGGCTCTTTGCTCTAACTAAAACTGAAAGCCTACTTTCCAAAGTTAGAATTTACTTACAGTAAGTGTTTCCGAATGAATATAGAACTAGGAAGCTTTTTATTAGTCATGAAATATTTGTGGAGACAGTAAAATAACTGAAGCCTTGAAGTTGGTAGGTACTGTGATTGATTTTTGAATTAGGTACCTATTTTAGTACAAGTAGCATTTTCACAGCAACGTAAAGCACGGCCAGATCTTGTATGGTTGATCGAAGAAAAAGTAAAAAGCTGTGTTTTATTATATTAAATAATGATGATCGTGGGTATGTCTTGGTACTTACATCAGGCGAGGTGCGGACAAGCGTAATCGATCTATAAAAAAAATATCAGAAGACTTCTGATGGCCACTAGAAACTCTGATATTCTCTGGTAGAGCCTTTCGAATAAAATAATCACCTTAGAACCCTTATACCCCAAATACCACGTCTCTATGCACGTATTAATTAGTATGTTATTGCCGTATCACGCTACTTCGTCCATTAGAGTAATTCATTAATTTGACATCGCTAATTCATATTTCACTACATCGGGATAGTTATATAGTATCCCTAATAATTTGTAAAGCAAACATTTTCGCTAGGTGGCGCCTTCGGTGATAGCGATGGATAGTATCCACCTAGCAAAAGATATCCATTGGATACCTTTGGTTACAAAATAAAAGTAGGTAGGTACTCGGAAAATACAAGAAACTGACGAAACACATTTCGGCCGCTAGCGATAAATCTAACTTAAATCACCTCAATAATTCAACTTGATGGATGTTTTTTCCTAGATTCCGATTCCTACGTCAATGCCAGTGAACATGCGAGGGTACCTTTAATCGACTTTTTTTGTTGTCAATTGAGATATCCGGGGCCCGCTTTTCGCCCTGACTGAGAGTAATTTGTAACGTCAATCACTTGCTTCGAAGTCGGGCCCAGCCTGAACTTGTTTATCCTGTAATCCGAACCGGTTTTATTACTCTAGTTAATACTTATTTCATGTTAATAGCAATTTTCATTCTTACTTAAATCACATTAATTAATTAATTACAGACTCTACCTATTTGTGTTTATTATAACTAGTGGAAATCAAGACGTTAGCCTGGCGTAAGCATCCAGCAAAGAGACAAGATAATTTTAACGTTACAGTGCATTATCCATAAACACATGACATTATAACCTGACGTATAATGTACCTATGACATAAGAATGCATTGTCTTATGTAACTTCTAAAAAGAAGGAGGTCAACTCGACTGGTTTTTTATGCTATTGATATCTCGGAGATGGCCTTTTTTTTTGTCTTTTGTTGGTCTTTTTCGAGTAGTTACTTTTTAATACGGATTAACTAAAATAATTGTTCCAGCGCGGCGTCTGCCGAATTGAAGTCGGCGATCATGTTTTTAAAAAGAACTTGTTTTGTACAACGTAGAAAATCATAAAAATATCATGCAGTCATACGGCTGCATAGCATATTTATATTACGAACACCACATCTTAAAAATAATATATCAATAAACCCTGACATCTTAAGAATGATTTAATACAACTTCAACCAATAACTGCAGATTTTAGCACCTAGTGACGATTACAATGAACACCATCGTTAATCAACTATTGAATCGGTTTGGCACGTAAGCAAAACACGTCGTTTATCAAATGCCCCAAATAAAATAAGTTTCTTAAATTCCCCATAAATGCCCACAATTTCTTTATCGAGAGCAAATAATTCACACACTGACACATTAAAAAAATACGCATTACACAACGGCTCTACCTCCCTTCTAAAATAATGTCGTGAAGAGATCTTTATGTAAAATACGATAAAGTTTAATATCTATACTTATAATAAAACTGTAACAAGTCAAATTCTGTACATTGAATATTTTGAAAATTCCTTTCGTGGAAAGGAATCCCCCAAATCTATTTTTTTTTTCATTTTTGTCTGTCTGTCTGTCTGTTTCTGGACTTCACATAACTCTGATACTGCTGGATGGATTCTAATGAAACTTGGTATGCTTAAGGTACATATCATAAGCTGGATCTTAACAATTTTTTATCCCGAAAGTCCGGTTCCCGGGGGAGGGGGGATGAAAGTCGTATTTAATTATAACTCAGTAACGTGTGCTTTGATTTGAATGATTCTTTTTTGTTGGAAAGATCAAACTGAAATTATGTCATCCCGAAAATTAGTGGGGCTTCCCGTGGGATGAAAGTCGTATTTAATTATAACTCCTTCACGCGTGCTTTGATTTGAATGATTCTTTTTTTGTTGAAAAGGTCAAACTGAAATTATGTTATCCCAAAAATTTGTGGGGGTTCCCGTGGGACGCATGAAAGTCGCATTAAGATATAACTTGGTAGCGAGATTTGGATGATTCTTTTTCATTAGAAAGATCGACCTGAAATAATGTTATCGCGAAAATAAGTGAAGGTTCCAGTGAGAGATGGTATGAAAGTCGTCTTTTACTATAGCTCGCTAACGCGTGCTTTGATTTAGATGATTCTTTTTTTGTTAGAAATTGCTAACTAAAATCAATGTTATCCAAAAATCAGCTGGGATGAAAGTTATATTTGACTATAACTCGGTAACGCCAACTTCGGATCATTCTTTTCCGTTAAAAGCTAAAATGTACCACAGAGAAAAGTCATCGTTTTGTAGTTTTTTTTTGTTAAATTTTGTTTTAGACGTCTGCATAAAACTTTTTAACAAGTTTTTTTGTTCTGGAAAATGCAAAAAACACTGCATTGGTATTGTAATTCATTTTTATATTGTTTTTTCGATAAACTATCGACAAGGGTTTTCTAATGGCAATCTAATTATCAGCATCCTACGGGTAACTTTGCAATAGGTAGACTAAACTTATACCGCCACAAAATACTATTTAGAATGTATAGCTGCGGCATAGATTATGATTGTACGTGAATGAACACAACGTCCACAATTATTTGTAGCGATGGTGTCCGAGTAGCTAAAGGGGGTTGATTGCTGTGCGAGAGGTTCAAAGTTCAATCCTACGTAATACGCTGGAAGAGCTTCCGTCAAAGGAAAACATCGTGGGAAAACAATAGCATGATGGCAGGGCATTTTTAACACTTGCCTGGCTAGCTACCACCCTCAAATTGAAAAATCTGTCGCCAAGCACCTAACAGTATGTTGTGGCGGCCTTCTTTGAGAGGCTATAGACGTATTCCAGACTAGGCATGCTCCATCTAGGGGCCATAATGTCGCTGACTTCTGTGAAAGTACGAGCTGATTGTCAAATGCCTACCTGTCTTGAATAAAAGATGAATATATAGGCAATCGGAATACATACATTAACAAAAAATAACTACGGGTTAAAATTAGTGCTGAATTTGCAAAATGAAATAGGCGTTAATGCTATGCGGAATCTTTAGTTCTTAAAAATTGTCCAATGTCCACTTATGGTGAAAATAATTGTGAAAACTTCTGTATTGCTTTAATTAATCAAATTTACAGTTCAAAACACTTCTATCCTATTGTATCTTTTACAATGATAAGACTTTCAAGAGGACCACTGATATACATTTTCTAATTTTTTAAGTCCCGCTGATATATTTATGAAAGGTTTAGCAACCGCGAACGAAGTCGCGGGTACAGCTAATTGTAACTTAAAACTGTACCATGTCTAGGGCCAGAAAGATAAAAATATGTACTTCAAACAATGCTGCAATAGAGGTACCTATATATTACAACGGATTACGTATTGCATTGTGTCGAGATTAACCGGGCAGAGCGCAATACCTAGACTTCCTCTCGATTCAGTTTTAAATCTCGGATTTAGTTCATAAAGAAAGAACGATTCCGTTTCAAGATCGGATATCGAAACGACAATTCTACAGATATCCGAAGCTTAGCGCAATATATGTTTGTCAAGTATTTATTTGTAGTAAGAGAGTAATAAAATATATTTTTCTGTTCTTCCTCGTTGCATCTAGTCGCTATATTGATACATCACTCACGTGAAAAGTATCTTTATTACATGTCGTCTATTTTTGAAAATACTTTATGTTACACATCTCAAAGGCGTGTCGAGACATGCCTACTGTCGGTTTCCTTAACATTATATTCGAGTTAATTTTCATTCAATTATGGATTGACTTCATCCACCCCTTTTTTGGAGTTTTATAAAGAAATTATTTTGTAAGTTTGCTCAAAATGCCTTTAAAAGCATTTAAAAACAAAATAAATTTCTTAATAGCAATACCTAGTTGCATCTTTTATTTCATGTCTTTAGTAATTAATACATATTTCGGTAATTATAGGGACTATACATAACCTAACAAAAACTATATAAAGTTATAAACTATATGTACAAAATCAATATCCAAAAATTAAAACTAACTTAAATCTAAACCACTGCCAGTTGGTAGAGTGCCCAAAATGCTGGCCCCATTGCCTCGTTGAATGGCAATACTTATGCGCTGACCCAGGTAGAGGCCAGCATTTTGGTCTCGAGTAGCGTCAACTAGACGCTTTGTTAGGGCTTTTATAATAATTTTGCTCCTGGTCCCCAAGGCCCGAGAGTTTCCACCCCAAAAGGCTCAAACATATAACCGCTATCTAAATTACTATATTTGCGCCTTTTGAGGCCTTCAGCTGACTCTGCCGCCGCACCAGCCTTGTTACTAGTAACGGGAAGATGAGACGGTGCAAGAGTGTCGACGAATGTGGCGTCCCACACTAAAGGCCGCCCCATCTTCCAGGGGATAAGTGTCATGCCGTCGGGTCTCTTACCATCGCTACGCATAAGACCACTCGGTTCTAGAATAGCTGCACAGTTAGCAGTGGTAAGAGCCCGGCGATATCGTTAAGGCTAGCGTGACGGGGTATCCTGCCTGCACTTTTCGAGCAAGATAGGCCATGGTGGCCGAGCTGGTCGACATTTGCGCCACACTGGCAGCGATGTGGAGCACAACACGTTGCACCCAAGCGAAGGGAGATTGCGATTCTGAATGAAGTGTTGTCAAGGAGGGTCCCAGTATTAGGCGAAGGGAGTGCCTGTAACCACAAACCTGATTCCCACTCAGAAACCGCTAAGAGACGGGCGCGATCTGATGAGCTGGAGCACGTATTAAGGAGAAGTTTCCGCGCTTGCTCACAGATCGGCCGGTCCCACTGCTTCTGTGAAGAAGGATTTTGGGGGTAATCAGTGTTTGGGCTGTCCACGCGATCCTAGCCTCATTCATATAAGCAACATTAATGACATCCGATGTCTTTGTCAGATTTTTTTCTATTAAAGTCTTATTGCTATGAACCGAGGATAGAAAAGCGGGAAGAGCTACGCCAGATATGGATCGAATACCAAGACCTCCCATTCTAATCGGAAGAGAAGCCTGTTTCCACTCTCGATCTGATAAATTTACATTTAAAATTAGAGCCAGAGTGGCTTTAACAATTTTGTCGAGATGTTCAATAAGATCAGGGAATTTCCAAAGATGCGAACATCGAACAATGTATGTAAATTTAGAAACAAAAAGACAGTATCGCAAAATGATAAAAGCCATGTGAGTGTTAATTTTAGATAAACGGTCCGAATATTGCAAAAAATTTTGAATTTTTTCTTCAATAAAAGAAGAGAACGATTCGTCCAGTATAGGCGAACCTAGTAAACGCAACGTGCTTTTGTTAACTATTTGGATGTTATGGGCTAATAAATCAAATTTTTGTACTATTAAGTGTTTCGTGGGATGATTATCAGGAATATACAGTTCACATTTTGAAAAATTTAACTCTTAACCAACATTGTGTAATTCCGATATCATATAGTATATAAATTCAGATTTAGAATTTACAATACCTAGTACAGGAAATGTATTTCGCCACGAAGATTTCGAAGCTACTATGTCTAATAGTTTTCAGAAATCCAGAAACGAACCATGAACACAGCCACTCTTAAAATATCTCACAAAGCCTTAAAATGTTATTTTATTAAAAAAATAAAATATTATTTTATTATGCTAGAAATTAAATCTGTACGTAAAATTATACCAACCATCACGTACTTAGGCCCAGGACGGACAAGCAAGTAGTAACTGTAAAGGTTTTCTGTAGTACTACAAACCCTAAAAGTATTGCATTAACTCAATATTTTATACCCAAAACTGTCGTCAAATAGTCGTCATTCGTTACACGTTAATGCTATTACTGCTATAAAGACACGCTTTCAAATCTACATCAAATATTTTAATTAACTAATTAGAAACATTCGATGTCGGTGAGTATTAAGTTAATGAAAACGCTTTCCCGGAATTGCGTTCGTCTCGGGTTGCCCGGCATATCTATTGTTTGTTTAAATTGTTCGTTATATCCATTACCTTACTTACTTACTCTTTACCATCAGGTAACGTTGTTCTTCTTTGGGTTTGGCTAGTATATTATTGGTAATCGCTTAGTTGAAATAATATAAATTTGAGGTTTGAAGTCATAGACGCTGCACGAATCTCTATACATTTAGCTACCAAATATTCTCGATAGCTAACATTAGACAGGTCCATATTCATAGATCGGGTTTAAACACCCGTAAAAGTTGTTTCTTATATTTCATGTTTTGTGTGTATCTACGATAAAGAATTTATCAATCGCCGCTTGCGTTACTTCCACATGAATGTTTATCTTTATCGCTTTGCTAAGCCATAATACAGTTTCACTGTTACAAGAACTTTATAGATAGGACAAAAACTGAAGAACTCGGCAGAAACAATACCATAAAATAAATAAAGTAATAAGAGAGTAGTGTGGTAATTAAATAATAGAGTAGCAAATTTGTGCTATTTTAACAGGTTTGTCGTTGAAATGTCGGCAGACGACCGCAAATGGCAAAGTAGGTTATCTGGCGGTTTCAATCTAATAGCAACGAACCAATTTCACTACTGGTGGCACATTGCTCTTCTGAATTCTGGGACCCCCTTCCGTATTCACGAGCAACTCTCCTAGTTAATGACCTCGATAAATGACATCCACGTGGAATAACGATACGGTTAATCGTTGTGGAAATCATTAAAACTATTTTACTATGAATTAGGCCTGAAGAGGGTTAGGTGCGAGTAGCATAGTAAAGTTGGGAGTTTCTTTAAATTATAAACAGCATTGGCCCGTGTGTCCGCCTGTTACAAGAGATCATAACATGCGGGAAATATTTTCCTTCTATAAAAAGTATATGTAGATTTACTGGTCTGATATAACTCTCCTGACCGCATTCTACCTTGATACAAAAAAATAATTTCAGTCCGTTCCATCGTTGATGAAAAAAAGAATGATAATCACTCCTACAAACACGCTTTGGCATTTGTAGTTGCTACACAGACATGGTAATCTATATGTATCTCCAGCATGTTTGCCGACGCCCGAGCAGACAGTTTCCCAGATATAATGCGAGTGCGCTCCGTCACTGCATACAAGGCGTCGTCTGCGTGACACCCGCAACGAGCTTTTGACCGCAGGCGCAGTGTCCTTAAGCCTGTGAGCCAAAGTCAGGGGTAGGACACTGACGTACATATTCAAAATTTAATTTTTTTGTATCATATAAACGCCCTCTGTTACCTTGCCCAAAAGGTGTCACATAGATGGCGTTATTTTTAATAATGTACTATTACTATATGTCAATGTCTTATCTTGAAATTAAAATCAGCCCAATGTGATTGATGAAATATATTACGAATTTGAAGACCAAATCAATATTGTGTTCTTAGTAATCCTCTAGTGTTAGTGACACTAAGTACACTTGCCTATCTGTTCATTTTATTGCCAAGGCAGTATAATAGTAAAGAGCAGTTGAAGAAGGCCCAGCCTGCAGAACTGCACTTTGCAGTATGAAAAAATATCATTTTAATGAATACTTTATATACATATCTATATGTATGTAGGTAGATAGAAAGTGCACACAAATGAATTACTGATACACAGGATACACACACATATAAAGAGCATTTAGTTTTGGGGCAGACCACCAGACAGCGTCAGACTAACAAAAAAGCGACCTCTGTGGCCTCTCTATTTCATAGTATACAGTACTCCTCTATGGCCAGAGTAAATGAGCATTAAGAACAGCCAACTTGTTCGGGAGTGGATGACAGTTTTGGCGAAAAGTTAATGTGGGGAATTTTTGATTGGAGGATATTTCTCTCAAAAATGGGACAATTATACCGGACGATTGTAAGAATTTATGGCAGAGACATGCGGAACACAACCTTAAACTAGTAGTTTTGAAAACTGATGAAACAACCCTAATAATAAATTGCGACTTAATTTTTTTTTCTTGCAAAGTTCCCAATGGCTTTAAAAAATTTCAAAGTTGATCATCATAGATATGTACTTACTCCTTCTATTCATGTCATAGCCTTTAGATCTTGTTTCACATTTATTAAAATCTACTTCAAAAGGTTCGTGATTTTTGCATTTCCAAGCAAATTTTCCCCAATTTTAAGGGAAATACAACCCCAATCAAGAATCCCTGATGACTAATAAAACTCGTATTACCTGTATACCAAGTTTCTTCAAGATGTGTGGTGGAAACTACGAAATATATGCGAGTGCGTAACGTCTTGCAGACTAACATCCATACATATAAACTGACAGACGAAATAATATTTTGCCTGACTCGAAGCATATACACTTCGCTCGCTCGATCAATTATAGGTACACATTTATCAACATATATTCAGAAGCTTTGGGGCTCACTGAATGACACCCTAGTGTATATCTGTTAGTGAACTATGTTTACGCCATTATATCTTATTTGGCCATATAAAAAAAACAAACAACAAGTAAAATTACAAGATTCCTAAAATGTCAAGAGACTGCACGTTCAGCGAATTCCCTAAGGAAGAAAATAGCGGGACACAGTGTGTTCTATATCTTATTGTGATCCATATATGTACTTAAATGAATTCTAATAAATACAGAGGAGTGAAGTTAGGAAAGCAATTTCCGTTCCCCAGGGTGTGTCAGATAATGGAACTAACAGCCAGGCCCGACGGATAAGCTCGTTAGTTGTGCAAATCAGATGAAGTGGATACTATGTATGTATTAAGGTTGTCTTACAAAAGGTAAATTCTTCCATCAGTCAATTAAATTGAATTGTTAGTTGGCGCTGACAAAATTAATGGAAAAAATTCTTTTTTTAGATATTAATGTTGCTAGATGAAAGTTACTTCTTTTAAAACATGTAAAAAGAAGTAACTTTCACTAAATACTATAATAATTATAAGAGAGCGAACGAATTATTAATATATACCTAAGCATTAAAATACTTAGTGTGCTCTTATATATGTAAAAAAAGTAATACAAAAATAGCAAAGGCCCGTTTCTTGTCATATTATCGTTATCTCGAATGACACAATATGAGTGATTGTTAAACTAATTGTATTAACGATTTAGATCACGTCCGTCAGATTCCATTTTCGTTAGAAAGCAGTTTTTTTTTTATAATTTCAGTTCAGTTTCGTCACGAATGACAAATGTGGAAAACCTCTAATGACCCTTTCGTCTGATTCCATTTTTGTCATAAATTGTCAGTGTCTTCTTAGGGAGAGAGAAAAAAAGATCCTAATCCGATTAGTGATAGTCATGGCATGACCAATAAAAATAGATTATATATCTCTTTATCCAAATTGGCCATGACAACGACATAACATAATTTTATATTTAATGAAATATCAATATTAAGACAAAAATGTAGTCTATGCGGACGAAGTCGTGGGCATATGTAAATTTTTACCTATACGGAAAAAGAAATGATCTGACGAAAGAGGAATCTGACGGATGAGGAGTCATAAAAATTGCTGTTTCGTCACCAGTTTCAAAATTCTGACCTACACGGAAAAAAGAAGTGATCTGACGAAAACGGAATCTGACGAACGTGTTCTTAATCGTATCAACACAGATGGTGTCACCGGTCGCTTAAGAACCGTAATTTGAAAGCGTTTGTGAATTTCGCGGCTGGCAGAATATCGCTGTCGTATTTTATAACAGCTAGACAGTTGCCGCATGGTCAAGGCAACTGGGCGTGTTACCTACCCAGAAAATTCAGGTTCGAATCCTGCCTGTTTTGCAATTTTCGGTCGCTCTTTTATAAAGTTGTGGAAGTTGTGCTGAGTACAGGGAATTCTCTTTTAAGTTTCATTTTAACCAGACACCTTATCAGAGAATATAAGAATAATACTACGACCTGTCATGTTGTATAAAACTGTTATTGTGCATTGATATGGGCTCAATAATGCACTAATCGTTTATGCCTTACTTATATAGGCATGTCAGTTCGGCCGTACCATGTATGACCGGCTTTAGTTGAGTTAATGATAAAATATACTCACACCTACTTAGTTTGTTAGCAATACTTTGGCAATGGGTTTGTATAATTCTATTTCTATTATCAATTTGTTTTATTTATCAAGTTTAGGCATAACTCTTATCTGAGTTTTTATGCGGTAATCTAAAGCTTTACAAAATGTTGTCTGCGTTTTGTTATTATTAAAGTATAAGCTGGATTTATTATATTTCTGCCACACAAAATAAAGCGCCCCAAAAAGCGTAGATATGAAATAAAAGGATTTACTATGGGTTCACGTGTATCATAAGTAATCGGATTAGTAGTTTAGGCTTCTTATATTTTGTATTTACTTATATATTCCTCAATCTCATCAACACCACAACAAATAAAAATAATACGTAAAGTACATGACTCTTACGTTTTCTTTACTTCCGGTAGTATTAAAAATCCAATATCCAAATCCATATATGTTTCCGTTTACTTAACATTTGTATGTGTGTCTTTTCTTATCGTATCTTATAGACTGTATGGACACTATGCCTATTCTTGTGATGTTTAAAGTAAACTTTGTAAAATATATCTTGGTAAACGAGGTAGATGTCAGATAAGTCGCTAAATTATTCCACGCAATGAAACCGAGGTACCGAGAAACACACTGACACTACCGTTAGTCGCCGGAGAGCACCTAAAGGGCGACGATACGATACGGCGGGGTATGCCCCGTGAGCTGCTGCCAGAATAAAAGACCAAATGCCCAAGTCTTAATTAACTATGTTGCTCCTGAAGAACAATGTGGCTGATTATAAAGAAATGTATATAAGGAACAACGGATTGTCAGAAACCATGGAAAATAATGAATAACAACTGTCGCGCGTATTGACGCATATTAAGATATAATTGACCGAGCGAGCGTGAAGCTCCTTTGTTTTAGCTTGTGCATAACTTCTTTCTTTTTGAATTTTACGAGAATAGGTAGAGACCTATTCTCGTAAAATTTCGATTTAATTAGTAGGTAGGTATATATCAATTATGTTCTATATGTGGAGATGTGTGACTGGACCTAAATCTGATCCAACCAAAATGTGATGGCCATCACAGTTGCCTTAAAAGCCAAAGAGTATGATTTATGAAATAGGGAATAACGAAGCTTATGTTTTTCAGCCTTGATGTTAGGACATCACATCATCAGTTTTAGCGTTCATTCTACATTTAGTTTCTTTTTTTTTTTTTTAATACAGACAACAAGACAACAGACTACTAGTTTACAAACTGTAGTACCTAGTTTCTGTTAGATACTTAATGCAATGTTCTCAAGTCATACATTTCCAACTTCACGTACAAGCGAAGTTGGAAATATCAAGTAAAAGTATTCATAGTACTTAAGTAGGTAATACTAAAGCAGCTTTATATCTACTGACGTACGAGATACTAGTAAATTATTGAGTGTCTTTGCATACGATACATTACTCGTTGGTACTTGCATTCAAGGCTGCGGAATTCAGAGTGCTAATTAATATTTACGACATACTGACGCTTGAAACTCCCAAATTACAAAACACTTACTATATGTATATAGATGCTTGTGGGAGTGGTAAGATAACTTAATAATAACTTTGCTGTATTAAAGTACCTCCTAACAAACCTCTAAACAAAAATTAAAGAAGCATTAGTTGGATTAAAATAAAACCAAAGCGTGCAGATGTCTTAAGGAAGGGAACTCCTGAACAGTCACAAGCAATTTTATTTTATTTTTAACCCCCGATGCAAAAACTACAGGCTGTTATTAGTTTGACGTGACTATGTGTGATTATGTGTAGTGTGTGTGTAAGGGTGTGTGTCTGTGGCATCGTAACCCATACGGATGGACGGATTTTTCAAAATGTTTAATCTTGTTATAATATTTACTCTTTTGTTTTTTTTCTTTGTTCAACAACAGTAGTTATAGAGATCCGTGTTTAACGTTCACAGTTTTGTTTGTGAAATTTCTAAAAGTTACACATGTCTTTAGGATTCCGTAGTACTGCAAGGAATACTAAGTATAGGTAGTTTCGCTCTGTCCGACCGTCTGACTGTCCGCCCTGTCTAAATTCTACAGTTATGAAATAAATGGCGTGAAATTTGGCACAAGTTCAGTTTCTATATATATATCTTATTTTTGGTGACATAAAATAATAATAATTTTATAATTCAAGGGTTTTTATTCAAGCATGCCGCTTGGGGTTGATACTACACACGATATACTTGGATAAAAACAATTACCAAAGTGTAAGTGTATTTTTAAGTTACATGCCTCAAATGAAGTTTACAAGTTAGTCTTACCCTGGGCTTTCAAACTAGGTACATAAAAACTTTAAATTTTGTTAGCTAAACGGTCTTTGGGAGGCAATCCTTTTATTGCCATAACGGATTTTAAAGTAACTTTTCAAGTTAAATTAATAAACCTTTAATAATTAAATCAAAACAAATTCTGATAAAATGCTACAGATAAAAGAACCTTACAATACGCGTGTCGTATTTCTTTGTTTGAAACTCAGTTAAATGCCGATATATCAGTAGAGCAAAAATAAATTATTGCACTATGTTTGGTTTTGACAGTTTTTAATCTTGATATTTATCGTTGTTTAGAAGAAATAAATAGTAGGTAGCTACTCACGTCACTTGCACTAGTATCTTATTTTATTTTAAAGTCTATTATATAACGAGATTGACTGCGACGGAGCGACATGTAGGTTCGTAACAAATTGTCTATTTTTGAACAATTTTTTTGAAATATTTTTTACATTTTCGCGATTGCTTTGCAATAAAATATAGGGGACTAATGAGAAATACTTAATCCAAATAGCGTCGTGGTTGAAACCCAATTGGAAATACCTAATCATAATATTTAAATAGAAAATTCCTTCGCCACTCATTTTAATTTCATGATCACTTTATATTTTAGCCTCCAATCACAATATTTACACCTTAAGTGCCGCCCACGATTCTTTGGCGCTGAATTACTGTTCTAATTCCGTCTATATTTATGTTATAATTAAAATGAATATAACGACAGCTGTTCTGTGAATGGCTAATATAATTTTCAATAGAATTAAAAAATACATCACTTTCGTTAATGATTGATTGTTTAATGTATTATTTATATCCACAAAAGATGTTAGTTGAATAAGTAAAATCCACATAATACTTATGGGTAGGTTCTACTTACTTAATATTTACTTTTGATTCTTGTCATTAATGTATACAAAGTAATACAAACGCCGGGCAGGGCTTTCATTGCTGGAATTGAGCGCCATAATCCGAAATTACGCTTATTTCCTGATCAATTTTCATTAAAGCAGCAACGTAACAAATCAGGGTATAAATGTGTTTGATGATTTAGTAATGTAATAATTTAAATAAGAAGCAGTAGTATATTCCTGAATGAATATAATTTTTCACCTATTGCACAAAAATTAAGGTTTTTGGAGTGTAATTTCTTTATATATATTTAATACATACATTTATACATCATCATTTCGGAGAGTGCCTTAAAATTGCATAATTTAATTCCTCGATCCCTATTCTACAAACAGACTAGATACTCGTAGGTATACAGCAAGACGCCCCCGGTACTAAGTTGGGGCTCTTACATATAACGCTTTGTGTTCATTATAAGCACTGCCATGTAGTGGAACTCGTAATTCTCGATGGATAGATACTATCTGGGTCCTATCAGTCGCGAATAGTGGATCAGTTTCTTCTAGCCAAGCGTGCTATATCAAATGCTGCATTGTCGTTTGACATCAGACGAGTTGCAGTCAGATGCAACCCTATATATTCTCAGTAAAAAAACTTACACGATTATGCTGCAGCCTTTATTTTATTGAACGTATTGTATAAATGTACAATTCAATCCAACAGACCACAATGCGCCAAAATATCGCTCACAATCAATTCAAAAGAATGCACTATCCAACAACGTATATCTGAATTTAGCGAACATTTCGCTCTGTGGATTCAGTTACGTAACATCTACTCGTGTCCAGCCGCATCAGGTACCTTTAGATATATAGATAGACGTTAAAGTGAGCAAAAAGGGCTTCGCTAGACAGTTTCCGTTTTGATGGAGCTCCAAATTGAGCAGTCCTCGTTTCGTAGATGACTGAAGCTCCACGTAATCTGCGAAACTCGGTCAAGCATAATGACTTACACTATGTGTTCAAAGATCAGACAGAAAAGATCTGGACAGCAGTCGTTGTAATAATTAGTTAGGACTGCATTACTTATGCAGAACAATACGAAAACAGCTATTGTGATCGGAAAACGCCTACTTTTCAAGTGAAAACGTGTCGTCGTTTAGAATTTTTTCTCTTCATTTTCTCCTGTTCACTTGATTATCTAAATAACTTCAAAAACGAGACTTATTTTGTTGTCGCAAGAAACTACAAGCAACTATGCAAGGATCGTTTAATTTTACTTCGAGTAAAATTTATTCAACTAGCTTCTAAATGTTTCACCTGTTTAGTAGAGTTCGACTGAAACTGGTTTTCCGGCCGAAACCGAAACCAAAAGTCACGTGGTCAAGTAGAAAATTTCCTAAAATACTGAAAATGGGCGAATTTTATCCATTTCTCTGCATTCATTGATATATGAAATGAAAACACAATATGTTAAGTTTGTTCAACAAACTTAAACAATAACGCATTGAGTATTTTGACGCACGACAACAACGAACAGGCCGCCAGCGTCCGACAAAGCGTCGCCGCCAATTTTTGGCCGAAACCGAAACTACCGCCGAAACTTGATTTTGAAACCGAAGCCGAACTTTCGGTCGGACACTAGCTTAAACTCGAGAGTACGATACTCCACATACGGACGGAAGAGCATTTGACTTCCATTTGCAAACTCATCTTTTATTCACGGTAGGTCTGCTAAAGGTAAAAATAGACTCTATTATAGGTACCTATCGAATACGTTGGCTCATCTCACGTTGCTCTCATCTTGTGTGTGAGTAAAATTCCATTGCTTTTATTGTTTATTCAAATAGGATTTCGGGAGGTGATCCGATTTCCTCTCGGTTCCTGCTACTGAAACCTTACTCGTGGATAGGCATCTGTCCAATTTTATCTATTTTGTTAGCTTTTCTTCGTCCATTCGTACGAGTTCTCGAAAAATAAGCAAACTCGAAGTGTTTTTTCTCGCGCTGACGCGGATAAAATATCCTCATTAGGGAGCTAGTACCCGTAGGCAGCTTTGAAGTGTTCACTTAATAAAGCACTGGATCCTTTCGTACTGAATCCTACGGTAATATTTGCTTTAGAATTTGATGTAATGTTTAACCCGTGGGTAATTATTTATCTTTGGCGTATCGAAGTTTTTTGCAGATTTGCTTTACATTATAACGAAGCAAGTTATGTTTCTTAAAAAACAGACATTCAACGGATTAAACGAGTAATAAATTCTCAGTTAATCTAAATACTATCTGTATTTGCGTGGTAACGTAATGATAGGATTAAGTATTATTTCCAATCAGATTAATTAATGTAGGTACCTATTACGAATATTTCAGATCTATGGTTTTGAATTTCATATGCAGGGTGTACAACGAGTAAGCCGAAAATGTTACTATACTCATCTTAAGGAACAACTTTATCTATGGGACCAACACTGAATTTGAGAAAAAAATCATCTGTTCCATACAAAAAGTTGATGGGTCGTTGACAAAATGTATGAAATAGCTGATTTTTCTTTCTCGAATTCTGAGTTGATCCCATAGTGAACGTTGTTCCTTAGGATGAGTATAGTGACCCCCTTTCGGCATAGTACACCCCTCACCGATAACCCTGTATAAGATTAATCAATGCAGCTAATGTAAGTAGATAGAAGGTTTAAAATATTTACTAACCTAAATGGAGTGCAATGCAAAATTTAGTCATATACGAGTATTAAACCCGATACGAACATTTCGCATTACGGTGGCGACCCCGTGGGACACCAATAAACAACATTTATCTCACCGTTATTTTATATACGGGATTTTTTCCTTTCGCAACAAAATTATATTTCTGTTTTTCACTTCGCTCGACATTAACCTGATTTGTGTGTGCCTTACATAATAACACACTTTTTAGAGTTCCGTATCACTTAAGGTACTCTTATAGTCTCTCAGACGGACGTCCGTCCGTCTGCTCCATTTCTAACTCTTACAATTATGGACAAAGGGTTAAAATATGGCTTTTTCGATCATAAATTTATATTTATGACCATTTTTGTGTATTTTAAGGGCAGCTCTAACATTATTTTGTAACCATGGCCAATTTACTGTGGGTGTAGTATCTAAGTATGTACTATTATTTCTTCTGTACCTATCTTAACATTACCCTAGCATTTTAGAGGTGCTGTTATTTTTGCCATTTTGCACCCACATAAAACGTAAAAGTTAAAAACTACATTAAATTTAATGTGTAATTAGCAGAATAGCATCGCTCCACAGAGGTTTTAGTCCATAAATTCGTATCCGCGTTTCGTTTGCAAAGCTCGGCTTGAAAACCACTTAGGTCCGTACTACAAGTTAGTAAATACAGATAGGCTGGCACCATAGCCTAGTGCCTACTGCCGAGGCTTACTAATCTCACTATACAGGGTTACAGATTATCTATTAGCTCCCTAAGTTGATTTTATGGCAATACAGTAAGGCACTTTCGTCTTCTATTTACCTATATTAAACTTTATTTTAAGACATCATTGTCATCTGAAAATTTTTATATGTGTAAGTAGATAAAAATCGACTGTCACATACAAAAAGTCCGCTGACTAGCGCCGAAATATCTAAATCAGCTTTTCAATTATAGTCATTTTACAAACAATTTCAAATGAAATAGAACATTTTTATAGGCAGATAACGCTACTGTTACGATACGAACTGATGACCAGCAAACCTGCATTATTAATGTACCAACCACATAGCAAAGCAACCCGTCTCTGCAAACAAGTCAAGGGTGGGCTAGCAGTTTCAATACGTGTGAGTACATCTCAAGAATACTTTGCTATCTGTCTATAAAGCGCTAGATCTTTTCCGAGTCTGCTATTTACACTGAACTAGTTGTACGCATAGCTTCTATTGAATAAGCTGTATCAGATTCTATTGGAGATGAAATATCGAATATCTATTTGTTCTTACTGTGTGTTTGTTTTTAAAAACATCCGAAAATCAGAAAATATCTTACATCCAAAAATATTTTTAAAACGATGTTGCCACGACAAAATTAACAACGTTTCGTGGTTCCGAGATTAAGTAATCAAAGAGAGCATTTTCCTCCCGCCTTAAATGGGCGTTTTGTAAACACGACCAAACAAAATTACCCTTTGTGAGTAGCCAGCCTTCGCACTTAGTTTATGTTGTCTCATCGCTCTAATCTCCATGAATAAGTAATGCATTTTCATTAAAAATTCAAATGTAAACGCTAAAGACCAAGTTGTCCTATATAGCCTTACCTAGGCCAAGTTAGTTTGCCTTCCCGTTTGAACCGGGCGGCGGCAGCCTGACTTTAACATTTAGCTTTGAATATTGCTTGCTAGCTAGAACCCCGCCCAGGCAGAGTTTATCCAAGTATTTTTAGAAACCATTTCAACATTTACGTTATGTACTACAAAAGTATTTTTATTGGCAGCTTCTTTGCGTATCCCACTCTATGAAATTGGTGCAAATAGTCCAATAACAATATTTTCGTAGATAAGTCAGTTTGCTTAGGATCGTTTATAAATCGTGAACGTAATGCTACGTATGGTTATGTTATTTTACGATAGTAATATGCAAACTACTTTCATTGGAGAAAATATAATAATTTAAAAAGACACCAACTTAAATTTTTTAGGTTTTTTTTTCTCTGTTATTTTGATATAAAATTATAAAACCAACAATTAGAAAAATTGAGAACCTTTTCTTTTTTTATAGTGAAACTAGCATACACAAAACTTTCAAATTGTAGAAACAGTTTATTACAATCAGTATTCATTTCATTTCTATGGTAAAACAAACTGAATTCAAAACAGCTAATGCTTGCATACTTTGTCTGTAATAACAGTGTCGTCATTTGTTTATTCCGAACTCAATTTAACTATTTTCATTAAACTACAGTGAAGTGTTTAAACTATTTCATGGATATCTATATCCCTAGGGTATATACGAGCAGTATTCAACTACGGCAGTGGCGTGATGGAGCAACGTTTATACTGGTCTTCAAATGAATTTTATTATCTTAATGGAAGCGTTTTAGTTAAACCAATTATTTCAAGGAGAGTTCAGTAACACCCTTGGGACCGCTTACGATTAGTATTCCGTTCTACATACGAGTAGCGAATAAGTTGGTAAAAATTTGTAGGTGACATTACTAACATAAGTAACAATACTTTTTCTTACTATACATTAATCCATGTCGATCAGTTCACCATAATGTATAATGTAGAACGTGAGTAGATAATTTGCATAACTTTCCTTAGTTGTAATGGTTAACCTCAAAACATGGAGTTTGGAAATAAGTAGGTACTTGTTTGCTAAAGCAAGTGTTGTACTGTTAAGTTTAAATAACCTCCTTCAAACTCCCTGAATATTTAGTCGTAAGAATTTTCCTTAACGATGATCGGAAAACCTTTATGGCGTGATTACTCTCTAACGAGTAGGTTATTGTAATTAAGCGGGGAAGGCAAATTGGTGGAAGGAATACAGGGATGGATCTAAGGTTGAGCTGCGGGGGTAAGCAATGATATATAATTGTTGGTGCCTTTACTTAATATATTTCATCTTATTGTGTTCATTTATATTATATAAGTATGTATGTATATCAGTCATCAGGTTATCATAGCACAGGCGTTGCCTAGTTTGGGACCTGAAGACCTTGTGTGGATTAAGTCGCATTAAAAAAAAAATGAAAAAAAATAACGAAGGTAACCCCGACAAGTGCCTACCTCGCGATGTCTCGACGAGGTCTTGGCCTAGGTAATAGAACTTATAAAATCTATTGACCAAAACTATTTACCTCTAAAGTTTCGTCACGACAAACGGTACTCAATACAAATCTTGGAGCAAATAATTAGATAGTAAGAACACGGACTCTTAGATTTAGGAGTCGTTTGTTTAATTAAGCTTTACCTTTTAGTGTTAAGCCCCTGATCTGAGTTTAAGGCTGGCTTCGTCACTTTATGGGGGCATGCTCAAGTACTTTGAGGTCCCGAAAATGTCGAGTCAACACGTGCCATTTTGCACTGACTGCTATTTATTCTATGTTTCCGTTAACTGACTATTACTTAGTCTATGTCACTGTGTCGGATTAATCCAGTCAATATTGATTTACACGAGGATTTCGCGACACGGCTTCGGTAATGTGGCGATTCCCCGCTGTCAAACATCGGCTACCTGCGTATTGGGTAGGTATAAGCATGTAGATTAAATTTCGTATTGTGTTGCCTGTAATGGAAACGAATTTAATTTCCTGTGGGAAACAAAATATCGTGTGGTTAACAATCAGACAATCCATGCCGCGAACTTCGGAATTTAATTATTTGTAGTATTTGTAGTGTACAGCTGCATTCATTAGTTTTTCAAATAAAACTTAACCTAGTCGGTAGATTTGCCGACTTTCCCTGTCTCAAAAGCGAAAGGTGTAGTTTTAATCCCAAGTTTGGGCATGCACCTCTTGAGTTTCTCACTCATGTGCATTGTGAGGAAACCTGCTGGTCGGAAAAGGTTCACAGCTTTCGAATAAGTGAAGCCGCCATCCCATAATTTGGCCAGCGTGATGGACTATAGCCTACACATTTATGGTGTTCTATGCCCAGCAAAGGGACGCTATGAAACAATACTTTAATCAAAATTGAAAAGTCTGGAAGAGATCACTATTAGTAATAAAGCCATACTCGTATTATGTAGATAGAAAACTCTTTTTTGTATCTATTTATCAATTTCCACAAAAATCTCACAAAATCTCATTCAGTCGCCTTTTTACGTCTGTATAAAAATGCTATAGAATAAGATAGTAATCACTATCGATTTACCCATTATCACTGTACTGTTTCCCGGCAACATTACATTGTTATCTGATAGTGCCTCTTTCCTCCGACAAGTAGGCAGAACAAAAAGTAGAATGGGCAATTCTCGCAGAAAACATATAAAAACGCTCCTACAGCGCAGTTTCATGTCCATATGTGCTTCCGTGAGGAAAACTTTATATATTATCAAGTAGGTATACGGAAGCATGTGTTTGGGTGAAAGATGAGCATCGAATTGGGCCTGAAGATAAATGTAGGATCATGAAATTGTATCAGACACTTTTCGGAAGTTATTTTGCTACTTTTTTATAAATAACACCTACACACACTAAATGTGATAGATCTTGAATAGAATATTAGTGATCTTGTACTTGTTTAAAAATACGTGTTAATTTTAGTAAAATTTAGTTTTTATAATCGATCCATCGCATTTTTTGTTTTCGCTGTAAGAAATAATTTAGAGGTTTTAGTCTTCAATCTTATCTCTAAGGAAAAAGGTTAAGTGTCGTTAAAATAACAAAAACAAAATTTTAAAATGTTGACGTGCTATTTATACTTTATTTCTCATTATTTCTTGCATACTGCAGATGTTTTTTGTTACTTGATAAATTTCCTGTTGAAATTTTTGTAGATTTAGCTGTGTGAAACATTTATTTATAGACAAAGTAAACAATGAGTTTAAAGTGATATTTGCTACTAACATTGAGTTATCACGTATTGGAACAATTGAGACTATTTTATCCCACTAGTCCATTAATCCTAATTTACATTTTTATACGCTGTTGGCTGTATAACTATTAAAATACTAAACAGTTTAGCATAACATTGCAATAAAAACCTAATAAAAAAGAAGTGATGTCCTCTACTCGCATTTGGCCAGCGTGATGAATTAACATAATTCATCACGAATTCCCGTGCTCTGTAGTAAAATGTATATGGGTTAATAAAAATGCATGTAGTATCTCGCCGTAATATATACCTAATATCTATAACTCTCTTAACCAAGCTATCCATCCGTAACTGTCTCAAACTTGCGGTCTCATTTCAGTAATGAGCTTCACTTACTCGGCAACTTCCGCAGTGTAGTCTTCGTACTTCGGCGCTGCACTCTATTCATTATTGCCTTAAGTAGCTGTTGTGATGTGCTACTTAGTTCTGCGAAACTTAGTTGGGATTAATGAACTTATGTAAAGGTATATGGTCCGTTGAAAGCATTGGTCTATAGAATAGTCTGTGTCGATGATTAAAATCGTCTTTATAAAAACATTCACAACCTTTTAAATTTGCTATTAAAATGCTTTTTTTTTTTAGTTTGGATTCAATGGGTCATACAATTTTTATACTATCTTTCCTCATATTTAGCATTCATTCATAATTAAATTTTTGTTGGCTATTTTGTTTTTATGCCAAATTGTGTTTTTCTGATTAATTTGCCGAGAAAGATATAATCCCATTTTACAGGTAAATGATTCGGCAAATTGGGGATGCGAATTGAAATTTGCCCACAGGAGGAATGTAAACAGTTTAGGCGTGTTTTTCTTATTTAGCTAATCGAAGTCAATTTCCATATTATACCTTTTATTATTTTATTTGTTTTATCGCCAAGAAAATGATATTATATCTTTGATTCCTCCATTTGAACTGAATAAGGTAACAATGCGAATGTACTTGGTAATAATTTCCAGGGTCACTGGTAATTAACTAGCATGCATTTTTCTGTAGCATTGTTCTGTATGGAAAGCAAAATTTTCTTTTGCTAATTATCAAAATCCTAGTACAAATGTTGCTTATTTATGGTAATCAGACACCCTGATAACGGCTGACCCTGACAGATATTTTCTAACAGTACAATACACTTTTTAAATACACGGTAAGTACTATTACATATTAGTAGCAATAGATATGTGTCTAATAGTCTATCAATGATCATATTATCGATGAAATATTGTTATATGTCGAAACGCATTTAAATTTTCATTGTTACAATGTGTAAATATGATAGATCGCTTTTGAAACCAAACCACGTATTGTTGTAGATTTATTACTCGTATATATTCTGTTATTGTAGCAATATTAAACGTTTAAAAAGTTTTGAATTAATGAATGAATAAAAAGAGAAATGAATCGTACTTTACTTAGATTTGATAAATAAATTTATATACAACGTGTAACAGAAGGGTGTTAGTAGAACAACCCCATCAAAGTGAACCCAAAATAAAACAAAATTTTGCAAAATTCGAGAAAAAATTATTGGGTCCTCCATACAACTTGACCTATCACATGACCAATTTTTGTCTGGAGAACTTTACAAGTTTTTCTCATACAATGTGTTTGATTTCATTGGTAGACTAACACTCTTAAGTATTATCACACTTTTCTGTTACACGTACTATGTAACCGTCACGTATGTAATCTTTGAAAAGCGCTCGCATTTTCCCAAAATCCTTTCACAGTAATGCATATTTATAACCCATTTGAGTCTGTCCTACAAGCTTTTATGATACATCTGATTCTATGACATAAATAACTTGAGCTGAACAAGAATAACCCCACTCTACAACAAAACATACCGCAAAAGTTTAGTTTCCACTAAAACTAACACAATATGACTACGATCACGTCCCAAAGTAAATTCCGAAATTCAAACACAAAATTACCAGTCAGAAAGGTAAATTGACATCTGAAAGGGAAAAAGCAGAAAGTTTCAAGGTCGGAAGCGGAACTTTAGTAATCTGTGATTTATCGATCTGTCCCGGCCCAGTTTGTTTTGCTATTCTGAAAGCGTTGACCGGCTGTGCTAGACGGAAAAATATTTTTGTTTCTAATTTATCTAAGATAGTATACACATAGAACTAGGGTAGAAAGAAGCACACATATCTTAACAAAAGATCTTTATTTCTTTTGCTTTTACCGTTTCGATTTTAAAATAGTAAATTGAAAAAATAGAATTCTGTACAGCTTAGGATGAGTATCGATACATAAAACATAAAAAAAAAATTATATCATTTAATTTAACCAAAGAACATTATTACAACAACTGCGGAATGCACCTTACTAGTAGAAGCCTGCGAAATCTTGAAGTGATGATAATAATGTATACATATTAAATATACCTTTGACAGCCTTATGTATTCCTGAAAATGTGTTAGAAATTGTTGTCATCACTTTTTTGAGATCTACGAGTATAAGTGTAGGTGGATAAGGAAAATATGTTCTGGGGACAAATGGGAATTTGTCCTTGAACCTCTGTCTCTAAATGTCAATAGATGGAATATGATTTATTTTGTCCTAAAATTTAAAAATAGGTACAGATGAGAATAATATGTTACTATTCAGACAGTCTGTTATATGGAATATCATCAGTCCACTAACAGAATCTAGAATTATTTAGTTAAAATAATTTATAGGTACAACTATTTAATCTTTTGTCTTTGTTTACCAAAAATACGAAAATTATAGAAATATGAACAGTTAGTAGATATAGCATATCTATACTATAACTACTCGTTAAATAAATAATATATATATCTAGATATTTTTATGTTCATTCTAGTACCCACAAAGTTTACAAAGGCGCCCTTTTCTCTCTAATAAAAATTAACGGTACAGGAACATCCTTTAAAATTTTAATTACTTCTTAGAAATGGCTATAAATAAACATCCGGCCCTTAAAAACTTCCTAGCGAAATTGGACGGAGATAACTTTGGGGCGGCGAAACTGTTTCGGGAGTTATTATTAGAATTGCCCTATTTTATTACATTTCCGGTAATACTTACGTTAAAAAAGTAATATCAATTTATATATATAAAAAAGTAAGTTCTGGCTGCCTGTCTGATATTTGCTAGGAATATATTAATATAAAAAACAAGACCTGACTGATTGACTACCTGACTGATATTTGCTTGGCATCGACATAGAGCCTAAACCGCTGAATTTAGAGACATGAAATTTTGGTGGTGTATTCATTATAGGATGTAGGGGTGTAATAAGAAAATGTTTTTGGATTCAAAATTTCAAGCTTCTCTAAATTCTATTTTCTATGCAATGCAATTGTTATTCTGAAACAATCCAAATAACAGAGGATTTTTGTCTCGAGCGGTTCCGACAATGTACATTTTATTAAAATTATCCTTCATATAAAATAAGTAATACATGTTGTTTACAGAGCTCTCCGAAATAGTCACGAAAATGTTCTTTGTTCGACAGAACGCAATTTGAATTTCGTATCATCATAAAGTAAAATTGCAAGCGTGGCTCCGTTGAATTATTCAAGTAAAATAAAATATATTTCTCGTACAAACGTGAACTCATAAATATTATCCGTAAAGCTGTTTAGTGATTAGTATCTTTCTTTAAACGCGACGTATATATATAATATAATATATATAAAATAAACAATTTGGATAATTTGGTTTACAAGCACGTATTTCACTGTTATTATTACTTGATGAAGTTAAAGTATTCAAGTTAAAAGTAGCCTCCTAAAAGAACCCCATGCGTCTCAAGCTAAAGAGCGCGGGTTTTATACCAGATGCACATGCACCTCTTAGTTTTTGACTCAAGTGCATATATTAGAATAAATTACGACTTGATTTAACGATGAAGCATAACATCGTGGGGGAAACTGCTTCCCGTCGAAGGTTCGAGGTTGGCCGTCGTGGTAGTGCGGCCTACACCCCCTTCATACAGGAGACCCGTGCTCAGCTACTGCTCCTACTATGGGTTCATACGATATACTAAGAAGTTAAATCTTGTAAAAACACTTTGTTCCATACTGAACCAAATTAAAAATAAACTCAAATTCTATTTAAAGTAAGTACTCTCTTTTAGTCTAGGTTCTAACCTAAAAGAGAGTACTAAATAGAAAGTAGGTACAAACCGCACAAGTGTTTTTTTTGTAAGTATTACCTTTGTGCTGCTTTGGTAGCATCATTTAATTAAATTAAATTAATTTAATTAAACGATGCTGCCATGACGTGAATCTTCCCTGCTAAGTCTTAAAAGTGCGCTCAGACTACTAAGTACTCGTAGCTATCTTTTATCCTCGAAATGGCACAGTATAGCAAATTATTAAAATCTAACAAATTATATTATGCTTGGTATATGCTGTACAGTGATTATCACCTAAATCAATGTATATATACAGCATTATTTGGGAGACATTTTATCCTAATTCGATTATTTCCAAGTCAACATACGTAACCATAATTGGTAACTTCTAAATTTAACTAAAAATATATAAGCAAAATACTTTTGCACAGATCAGCTATTAAGTATCATAACATTTTGTCGACGACTGATTAACTTTTTCTATGGAACAGCTGATATCTTTTTCTCGAATTTAGAGTAGGTCTCATAATTGAAAAATGATGTTAAGTAGTTGAGAATGATGAGTATAATGAACGCTTCTTGGCTTAGTATATGTACTTGGATTGATAAAAAGACCTAAATTTTCCTGGAATGTTATTTGTGGAGTACAACCAGCAATGGGACTGTTTATGTATATATGGTATGACCTATTTTTCTTGATAACCAATACGAGTAAATTTTAATAATCGCAACATAATATAGCTACTGTTGTCTTGTATCGGTGCGAGACGATCTCTATCTATAAAACGCATTTATTAGGCCGCTAAGGTAAGAAAAAAATGTGTTTATATCGATATAAAATACTCGTATGTTATCCACAGGCAATCCCCGTAACAAATGCGCACTGCAGCCAGGTCATAGTCTGATGGACTGGATCCGACTCGGGAACTCGGGAAAGGACCTCACTGGAGTCGGTGGCCGGATGCGATCAGTCACACCTAAGGAATTAGCCACGCACAATAAGGAAAGTTAGTACCCATCTACTAACAGATCTTCCTTAAATATTTAGGTATTTCGTATATTATGGGCTGGCAGAATTCTAACTCGACTCGTATAGAGCCATAGCAAATGTTTCAGATTCTTATAGGCAAGTGTGTAACAGTTTCTTATAGGCAAGTGTGGCCGCATACTTGCTTTCTAAAGCATAGTTGTTATCAGGTGCGTTGAGGTCTGACACAAGCTTCATGAGAAGATAGCTGTCAGAAATAGTTAAAAATGCGTTAAAATCTTTAACTACAACATGAGGCGCAAATTTGAATTTTTTTGTACAAGTTTTTGAACCTCTTTTTGTAAGTTAAATTGTATTTTAGTGCGGATTATCATTACTCTAAACGAATGTATCTATGGAAATAATTTAGAAATCAGAAAGCCGTACTTTTTTTTTCGCGGTAAGATTTGCTTCCATTTAGCTTGGAATTTACTTGTACCTAAAACTAAAACAATCAAAAGTAAATCCATGCAAATTTGAATTTCAAAGTATGGATTAACTTTAGTACCTACGTATAGTTCCAGAAGTCTTCCCTGTCTAACGGTGTTGGTTGGATTGACGTGAAACGGTTTCTGTCTTCAGGACTCTGGAGTACGAGTATGAAATGTTAGGCGGCTGCTAACTTATCAAATTATAAAAAGAGAACAATGGCCACCTGCCGAAACCTGGAATATATCTTTAAAAAAAAAAGGTTATACTCGGATAAAAGTCGTAGTTTTACCTCACCTTGCATGTATTAGCATAACTTGAATTTAAAGCTTTTATTCCGAAAGATTAAGATAAATCGGCGATACCTTTATCGGTGCTACTTTTGTTTACTACTTTTTTTTTCTACTTTTCGGCTTTATTTCTAGATGACGCCTGGCTGGCGATACGTGGACGAGTCTACAACATCACACACTACCTGCCTTACCATCCTGGAGGTAAGCATGTATGTTCGTTTGTCCGTAAACTAACAAGAAACATACTTTTTAGTAACATATTCAAAATATTCATAATTCTTATAGGTCCAGAGGAACTAATGCGAGGTGCGGGACTAGATGCAACGCAATTGTTCGACAAAGTTCACCCCTGGGTTAACTACGATTCGCTACTAGCAAAATGCCTTGTCGGCCCTCTAAGACAAGACCTACCAGATGCGGAAGAACTCTTCGACACCACCAGCATATCCTCGAAATCAGACCGATTAAAAGAACCATCCAAAGCGCAAGAGCTAGTTCGTAAATCTATGGAAAACCTAGCGAACTGTATAACTCCAGTGAGAAAGAAAATGGCGACTAAAAGCGAGGAGAGCGTCAAAGGAAGCCCGCCGAGTAAAATCATGCAGAGTTTGATACAGTCCAGTGATTTGCCCGTTTCGATAAGTCGTCGAGCCGCCGCGAGCCCCGCGAAAAAGGCTGACAAAAGTCCCGACACGCCGCAGCCTTTACGGTACGATTGGATTCAAACGTCCACAAAGCTAACGATATATGTATACACGGGTCCGCTAGCGAACCCGGGCGGGTGTGCGAGAATAGCTGACGGCTACCTCCTAATAGAAGTGGCGACGAACGACTGGCTGAGAACCCTCAAAATAGTCCCCGAGGCAAAGTTACGCGAACCACTACAGTTAAGAGTCTTCGCGGAGAGCGGCAAAATAGAGGTGAGGGTAACGACACAATTGAAATGTTTTTATAACGTTGTATGGAAACGAATATGCTACAATAAAGGTTTGAAACCCTGATTTTCCACAGGGCGAGCGCCAGTAGGTACATTAAAGTTTCACGAAGGTTGTTGACCTAACGATCCAACGTTTATCCCTCGCCTGCAGTTTATTACGGTTGAGATACTGACTTAATTCCATTCTCCTAGAGTTAATCTGATGGAACTTGTAATTTGACGGGTGTTTTATGAATTCAGTCTAAAGATCATTGCGAACAACCGCTTTGACTCGCCCCCTGAATTAAAATAATTAAATAAAGTTTAAAAGTTGAAAGTTTTTCTTGGAACGTTAATTGAAGAAGCCTAATTCAAACAATCTGTCAAGATTGTTTTATTATTAACGAAATTATAAGTAGGGACATATTCTAGAACGTTAAGAAAAGTAAAAATAAAAAACAGCGCCTCATTTATTATGGCATTTTAACGAGCAAAAGGAAGGATCCTGTGACGACAGCTTAATTTGTAAATGTTTCAACAGTATTCCATTATTTCTTCGCTGCTTCTCGATTAAAATGTTCCTTTACCAAAATGATCTAATCAAAATACCATCTTCCAAAAGTTTTAATACAATAGCAATGTGATTACTACGGAGTTTAACAAGGAAACAAACAAAAGTAACTTCGTAAACTCGCAATAATCTTTGAACATACAATGACTATTACTTAAATCAATAGCCGCGGGGCTCTCCTAACTTTCATTTCGCCCTTATTTGAACAGTAGGTAGTCTGCGAGGCATCCGTTGTACATGTACTACTAGATTCTTTTATATATGCTTTGTCTTGAAACTATTCATTGGTATTGCAAAGTATTTTACAATGGTCATACTAATATAGGTGATGAACGTATTTGCCCCGTGATCCCGCTTTCTTTATGATCTCTTGTCATATTTTATTACTTTTTTGCCTACAGATCACAGCATTCAAAGAAGAACCAAGTGTGTGGAAAGGTTGTGGAGAAGCCATCTTGGGTCAGGCCACTAAGGTTCCAAGCCCGCGTGCTGTGGAGTGTCGAGTGGCTCATGTGGGCAGAGTGTCTCACGACACTACCATGATATCCATAGCCCCGCCGGGACCGGTCGTGGTTCCTATTGGACATCACGTACGAGTGCATAGGAGAATGGAAGGTAAGAACCGGCGTGTGAGGAGTTAGTAACTGCTGCCAGGCAATTGAATTGTGAGTTTGTCATCAAAATCACATAAAGTAATAACGGTATGGTGGATGGCGTGGTGGTGTCTCAGGAACAACACCGATGGCTTATATCTAGTCTCACAAATATGATGGATGTAATAAATTTTGTGTGTTTTGGCAAAACAGAGCTTCTCATATCGAAATTTCTCTCCTTTTGATAAACACGTAAGCTTAAATTTTGACTTTTTACATACTTACCACCTACTTACTATTACTTGCTATATATTTACTTTGAAGACAACGCATTGTCTTCAAAGTTCCGTCAGCCGCCGCTAACTAAAAGCTCACGTAGGCTTTTACCTCAGACAAATGAAAAATGTAACATCAAGTATAGCTAGTAAAGTAATAGCCTCAGTACCACGAGTTTTTATAGTTTGTTCCAAACATACCTAGTACCTAGTTATTCAGTTGTGGTGGCGTAGAGATGAATCCTAGACAAAATTTCCACGTCGGTCGTTCTGTCGTAGGAGACATAAGAAAGTTCCTTTCATGCTTCTTATGTAACGATTTAAATTTTTAAATCGGTTATAGATAGAAAACTATAGTTTACTTATATGTACGTGTGCATCTTTGAATACAATTGTATCTTAGATAGTATTTAAATGTTTTAGTATGCCGATATACACCAATGAGGAAGAAAATCTTTCCCTACCCTTACAAAATACACATTTAATAATTTGAATACTGTTGTAAAAATTGATTCTCAGATAACAAAATATTGCTTGGTTTTTCTCTTAACCGCATCTATTTGGCATGTATCGCAAATGGTAGTAACTACCTCTCAAAATACGATACCTATAGTGAATCTCCTAGTAGGGGTAGAATGTTGCTGGTTAAATGTCACAATTATGCGATGCACGAATACAACTACTTAAAACGCGCGTCACGTGTTTGTTGGAACACTAAACCATTTACTGTAGCACCTAAAGGTACGTATTATTATTTAGGTAGGTACCTATAGCTTTCTATTGTTGAGCTCTTACGTAGTTATAAAGACACATACCTACCTCGTATAGGTACTAAGATCAAAGATAACTGTCATAGTGCTTCAATATTCTGTTGCAACACGATGTCACTGCCGATAAATGTAGGTAACTGGATTTAGTCCCATTTAGGTATCCTACTAGCAGCTTGATTCAGGTAGCGTTTCCGACCAGACTTGCGTAATTTGTGGTGCAGCAAACGTTGCACCACGAATTACGCAAAGCTCGGTACAGAATCTTAATTTTTTAATAAGAATATTTTTCTTGTATAAATTTACAATCGAATTTAAATGAATTTAAATGATTTAATTTTCTGACACACTTTGCTTTCAAATCCGGTCGGGAACGCTACCTGAATCAGGCTACAGTATAGAATTATTTATGGCAATAAGTGTTCTAGGCGGATGTATTTATCTTTTTCAGATTCAGATTGCGTCCGTTCTTATACCCCAGTGGGAGAAGGCTGGGGCCCCGCGGTTGACTGCGAAGGCCCCACGGTACGGCTCGCTGTGAAGAGGTACGAGCGAGGGACCCTTTCACCGCACCTTACTGCGCTTCACCTTGGAGACGTTCTCACCGTCTCTGGACCTTACGGGAACTTCGAGTTACAAAAGGTATAATCATTCTTACTCATCTGGTTACCAGGAGTTCAGAATTAGATAAAGATAATACTTGTGGAGTCAATGTAACTACTCATAAATACATTAAAAAAATTATATAGGATAAAAAAGCAAAATATATCTGCTGTTCTGTTAATACCGTTTTATTTAGAACTATAAGAATATTGTTATACCTTGTGTGAGTGTGCAGTAGAAGTGGGTTTGTCTATATGATCTCGAGATCCGACTGAATTACCGTGACCTGCTTTAACATCTTCCACGCTGTTCACGGTAACCGTATCTACAGCTAGTTCGTATTGTCAAGTATACAATCAATAATAATATTGTCGATAATTCCTTGTTATTTTTTGTCCTAGTTAAAATCTGTGAAAACCCTGTACCTGATCGCAGCCGGCACGGGCATCACGCCGATGCTCGCACTTATCAAGTTCATGCTGTCCAGATCGAACCCAAGATGGTAGGTAGCACAACTAACCTTGTTTTTTAAATATCGTTAGGAAACCTAATTGTCAGAAGTTTTAGAATATAAGTAACCATGTTAAGTAATTTGGCCAGCGTGGTATACTAATCCCTCCTCATATTAGAGCCCCGTGCCTTGCTATCGAACACTTATAACCTTACCAACGGCCGGGTAAAAAAATTAATGAAGTTCGGTCGAGACTTTTTTGGATCAAGGATTATTTATGACATATAACATGCAAAGATTTTATTACAAAATATTCTCATGATTCAACCATAAATTCGTGTTTATATTTACAGTGAACAGGTGCATCTGATGTTTTTCAACAAAACTGAAGAGGATATCTTATTCAACAGTAATTTCGAGGAAATGTCTAAGGAAGATGAAAGGTAAGCATTTTTCTTTTGATTTTGTAAATGACTTGCGAATCTATTATATAAGGCTTTGTGGATAGAGAGAGGTCCACATCTGAGTGAGCGGCTCATGCCGCCACTCATGACTTATTGTAAGGCTATGACTTCCTTTATGGCGCGCCGCCAATATTGCTGTAGGTATGCGTGCGATGGGAATTGTAATGGAATTCTGTATCTTTATAACTATTGCAAGCTGCAATGATGATCTTTATGTTAGACATTGACCCCGATTCGATCAGGCCAAACTTACTAAACTAACCTAATTTGACAGTTCTAAAATTTTTGTCCTCTCTTTTTGTTTTCATTAGTAAGAAAAGGAGGAATATAATTTTAGGAACTTTTAGTTTAGTCAGTGTGACTGACTGAATTGGACTTCTTGTTATATACCAATTTTAAAGATATATTCTTTTTTATTCCGTATTATAAATTAAATTGATTCAAGACCAACGTATACTCTAGGATATGATGTTACTGTACAATATAATTAATGGTCATTAAGATGCCCCCTCTTTAATTTTGGGCTATAAATTTTAATGTTCCTGATACACGTACTGGACACACATGTTAGAATCTATTTTTACCAAGTACTAAAACTTCAAAATATGTAAGCAATTTACCCGATTAAGTTCTACATTTAATGCCAAGTTCTCGGCCTTAGACATTTGAAAAACACAACACTGTATAAATTCAAACGTGCTATAATTGGCATATTACCAAAAGTAGATGAGCAATTGTAGCAAAGTTGAGCATATTTATAGGTTTTTGAAACAATTAAAATTGATAACATAATTTAAGTTCCTTAAACAATAATATATGTTTATGATTCTAATGTTATTCGCACACTGTAAATTTTGTAGGTACGAGTACCTACTTCTCAAGGTATGTGTTCAATAGGTAGGCATAATATGTAAACTTTTACTCTCACACGAACTTTAAAATTGACCTGTTATTGGCTATACTATCAATATTTATATAATATTTGTATGTATTATTTTTAAGTTGTTTGGTCATAATAGGTACATAAATAAATACTCCACAGTACAATTTAAATTACTATAAATAATCACACTGATGTCATTTTTCGCCAATTTTTACAAGATGACTTGATTATGTATGGTTACATTTTAGAACTGCAAGTAAAATAAACCTGAATGTTGCGTGCTCGTAATACTCGCGTAGTGTATATTGATAACTGAGATGCAAGTCTCTTTTCATTCCCTTAAACTTACGTAATAGACCCGATTGCTTATTGTTTCTTCGCGTGTGGCAACACTTGCTCGTGTAAAAGCATTTTCATGTTTATTATCTTTTTATAAAAAGGTACTTTTCCAATTCATAACATCACACACTATCATATCAAAAGGTGAAAGAACTTCGTACATTGATATTTCAGTATCCGGGATTTGAGTTGCGAATAAATAATTAATATTGATGTTTAGAATTTTAAGAAACTGTGTATTGTTTTTATATACTCTTATCAGTGCAACGAGCAATTGCCATTAGTATAGTATTAGATCGACAGACCACATTTTGTGCATGTAGTGCATGCTAAAGCTAAATATACATTACTTTTCAGATTAAAGATCACAAACGTCCTCTCTGATGCGGGTCCCTGCTGGCAGGGTCAAAGAGGGCGAGTGGACAGCCGTCTCCTCATCGAAGTATTAGGAAGGGATCCTCTCAGGTGCAGCGCGCAATGCACACACTTCACTTGCCTCTGTGGCCCGATGGAGTTCACTCAAACTTGTCTACAGCTACTACAGAAACAAAACATGAAGGATGACTGCATACATGCGTTTATGGGGTAGGATGACCTTAAAAAATTGGTGGAATTGGAAACTCGCAAGTCTAAGGACACGTCAAAAGTGGCCGTGGAAGAATTTGCTAGGATTGGAGTTGCTTTTAGTAACCTAGGAATCTCCGAAGTCCATTTGTAATGCTAAAGATTTTAGTAAAATAGTGACAGTTTTAATACTATAATCGGAATCTAGATATTGCTAAGACATAGAATACTTCGAGTATTATATGCGATTTGATTTTGTCATAGCCCTTTCTCACTATTTCAGCGAAGTACGGAAGTTATACGATTCTAAAACATTCAAAAGTAATCTTATAATTTAATTATCCTTGACATTTTAGTAGTTCAAGGTTCAATACTTACGCTGCTAACCCAGCCTATAATTAGCTGCGTTACTGTGCGTGCTACTGGATTATCTTTAGTATCGCTCTGGTAAGGGGATCCATTAATTACCTACGCGAGACATTTAGGGGGAAGGAAGAAGGTCTCAGCAAATGTTACGCTATGTCTCCACGTAATATAAAATGGTTAAAGAAGCGCATCGCCTATCTACTTTGAAAATACGCATCTTGAAAAATCTTACGTGAAATTAAGGGTGGCGCAGAGAAGAAAGGTTCGAGGGAGGGGGCCGAAGAAAATCTTAATCTTACAGGCCTCACTAAGGAAAGGGTGTTGAAAAATCAGATGACCAGATGGCATGATATGCATGCACTACATACGCGCGGCTATGTTAGTCGAAAGTACACGCGTATTGCACGCATCAAGGAAGCGTTTGACCACAGGTCGTGTTTCCCAGAATTACTTCACACCATATTTAGGTGAATTAATTACGTTGTAAAAACCATATTGGTTGTGAATCATCAAAGTAGAAGAATGATTAAGACATTTAACTTGTACATATACACCGGGTGTTCAAATGAACGACGGACATACTTGGAGTCAATATACTCACCAGTACGAGATTTTCGGTAGATCCAAGATAAAAACGAAAAATAAAATTTTTAATACTACTATAGGTACTAACTTTGCCGCGATTTTGTTTCTCTATAGTAAAAAAATGTATTGATGAATACAATGTACCCCTTGTACACTACCCACTCGCTATTTCTCTGAAGACCTGTATACATAATGTAACTTACAACCCGTATTGTCTACAGTGCATAAGGAGTGAGATAGATTTTAGTAATGAGTCCAAAATAATAAGAAATAGGTGTACGCAGTTCTTATATTGTTATAATAGGTACATAGTTTTGTAAACCAACACTATTGTTTTAGAGCTGAAATTAAGCATGGACATTTTTACACTAGGTTGGAAATTTGATTTTTACGTTTGGTATGATTCGGGCTAGCCATACAAACCAATAACATGATAGTTGTAACTTATTGCGTTCTTTTTACCTTTAAGGCGCATTGCTTGAAAAGTACATATGAATGTATTTCTAAGTGTTAAATTGGGTTCGTTCTCACAATATTATATTCTCAAAATATTACATTCGCAAAATATGTAAAAAAAATCGCCTTTATTATTTTAAAAATGGACGAAAATTAAAAATCCCAGTTTCAAGCATTCTCCAAACGTTATTTCACTGTTTAAACATTTTGAAATTATTTTATCAGGTATCAGATTTTCAGTATCATGTTGCCGCCGTATTTTTTTTTGTTTAGAATGCAGGTTACTTTTTCATTTTAATTGTTAGTAATTCTGGTTCTTTTTTAATTGTCAATATAAAAAGAAATAACTTCGGGTTTTTAATGACGAGTTTATCCTCCTGTCCCAACCTTTTAGTGTATTATTTGTCCGAAGTTTTTCATTGTGGCAACTAAATATTTCGCCGGTTATTAAATTAATCCATTGTTTCGTAAAGTATTATTAGGAGCTTTTTCACAAATTGATAAATATATAATACAATTCGGTGGGAATAGTGGAAGCATTGTACAATGACGCGTAATGATAATAACGCCCATCTCTAGATCAAGAAAAACAATTTTCTTTGACATTTTCCATTACAACATAAAAAATAATATATACTTACACGGAAATATATTTTTTACAGCTTGTGTACTTCCATTTCGTACGTAATCGTATTTGTAAGTCTTAATTCAAACTTAATTGTTCTTTTAAAATTGTGAAAAGCCTTCCGTTATCTTTTATTTTGCAAAAATGCAAAAATCAGTGGAACATAACATACTGTATCAATGCTTTTAGATATGTCTACATGAAGAGTGTACAATAATAATTTATTTATTTTAATTGTCGTGCAATAATAAGTAAAAATGTTTATCTACCGTTTTATGGATAATACTCTTGTACTTCATTTTACAAAAGATAATATTTAGAGAATATAATATTATGAGAACGAAACTTTAATTGGTAAATGCAGTTACCTTTGGTTGATATACCTACTATGGCTAGTACGTTTCAAGGATATTATTTGAATTGTGTCAGAATTACAATTTCATTGAACCATAAGTCATAATGGTCGTTTTCGTTTTCACATATAGGGTTAATATTAAACTTTATGTTCCAAATCTGACAAAAATGACTATTTTGAATGTAATCGTAATTCTAAAGCAATTAAAAAAACAGACTTGGTACCTAGATTCCTAATAGGCTGATCTAAATAGTGGCCATCGGCAAAGGTACGTTTTAAGTTACTTCGCTTGAAATAACTACTTTTCCACTCTAGTTTAACAATGTATTAATAATAGTTACCACTGTATGTAGAATGACGCATAAGAACTATAATAGACATTCTTATAAAATCATTTGTTTCAGCTTGTGTACTACTACTAGACTGAAAGTCTTTGAACTAAAGAACGGGTTTGTAAATAGTTATTGAATAATTAATTCATTATGTAGCTGCATTTTATTACATTTTTATAGCACCAGAGGATAAGAAATAAAATTTCTATATACTTATTAACAAAAGTGTGATAATTATGTTATTAAGTTTTAGACGATAGCTGTAAAAAATATAGTAAGGATTGTCACTGCAAAATGTTTTCAGTTGTAGCTCAATGTACAGAAAGACAGATTAGGCCACGGCAAAACTCCGCTATTTTTTACATATTATGTATGCCATATACTACGCCGCGCGGCGGTTGCCATTATTGGAAGAAAATCATAGTACGGATAGGGATATGTGGAATAGTACGGATAGGGATATATGGAATAGTACGGATAGGGATATATGGAATAGTACGGATAGGGATATATGGAATAGTACGGATAGGGATATGTGGAATAGTACGGATAGGGATATGTGGAATAGGGGGAATATATGGCTATTCGATAGCTATTCTGAATATGAAAATGAAAAATAATATCTAAATGTGTCAGAATGTCGGAACAATGTTTTTACTATTTAAAAATAGTAGATCTAATGTTTTCTATCTGTTACGAAGAACTGGACGATTCTTAAATAGCTCTAGACTAACAACATATCAATGATAATTATTCATTCTTCAAAAAACACAAGTTTTACGAACCTCTTATTTGTATAGAAATTATTACAATTCAAAATGTTGAAATGTGCGGCCGAAACTACGGATTATATTCGTAAACCGTTGACTTAATTCAGCATATCAAAAACAAAGGCCCGCTGTTGCTTACAGAGAGGCACCAAATTATTTTCTCTATTCCTGAATCAGGGTCACCTCTTTTCGTTTTAGCGCCGGGGTCAATGACCCATTTGTACAAACTTACTTGTGGTAATTAGTAGTGGACTTTTTTAAAGATTAATTATTGTATCTCTTAAAGGTGCAAACTATTGATTTATGTTATTTATTTACCATTAATTTAAATTTATTCAGGTGATAGTCAGGTTCTTAGTTTCCAATTAAGAGATGTACTTAGGTGATAATTTAGAAACATAACTGGTGGTCAAGTCTGTTATTTGAATTGCCTCAGAATTACGATTGGATTGTACCAAAATGGCCGATTTGACATAGAATAGACCACAGTTAGTATTAAACAAAACAAGATTTTTAATACAAACTCTGACCTATTCTATGTCAAAACCGCCATTTTGGTACAATCCAATCGTAATTCTGAGGCAATTCAAATAACAGACTTGACCACCTGTTTAATAGTTTCATGTACTTTTTTTATACTTCTATACAATTGTCTTCTATATTGGTTTGTAGAAAATTATTGTAAAAATGTAAAGTGCCTACATTCCAGATAAATTGATTTAGATTTATTTTAAGTTTTTGGTGTGTTGTTAATTCAATGGATTTTTATTATATTTTAAAAACTCCACACGTGTTTTATTGAATCTTAAAATTTATATTAGGTTTAGGTATGTACAGTCTTTTTATTTATATTATGCGCCTTAATTCATACGCATTTTTTAATATTTGGATGAACCTAAGGAACACTGCCCTGATTCAGTCCTGCAACGATATGTACTTCTGAGTACATTATCTGACTAATAAATGATGTCAACATTATCTGTCAATAAAAATAATCAAAATTGAGAGTCGTGTTTAAGGAAGACTAATTTGACCTTACCACGACGGCTAATTACTTGATATTCTACTTTACAATTTCATGATTTTTATAACTTGCAAATACAAACAACTTGAGAACTGGCGCTACGGACCCGCGACAAACCTGGCGATACCTCTGGTGGTATAGTGGGTCTTTTAAAATAAAACGATACCCCTGTTCGAAGTGACCGTAGTGTTGCGGTGTGGAATGCGGAAATGCAGTTATCTATTGCATGTAAATGACTAATGTACTCTTTACTATACTTTTACCTACTTTTAATATTGTATTAAGAAAATGTTACTAAAAGAAGACTTCATTTGTAAATATAAAATTGACGAGAAAAGATAAATCTCTTATTAACTAGTGTCACCACACTATCGGCTGGGGGTATCGTTTGATTTTAAAAGACCCACGATACCACCATCCGTATCGTGGGTCCGTAGCGAGAACTGGTACAGTACACAGACTGTAGTGACCAATTAAGGAAAAAGAAAAACGAATCAAAAAATTTGCAGTAGTGACGATGGGTATTTAAAATAAAAGCCAAGTTATTGAGATAGACATTGCTATTATAAACAAAACATAACTATAATACAGAAAGTTTTAGCTGGAATTCACGCAAACGAGATAGTAACCGGCATTTGCTTGGATTTTTTTGTAAATCTACAGAGAAACTTATTTACGAGCGCAGCGCGCTGTGGCAGAAATATGCAACTACTAAAGTGAACTTTTTAATTTGCGCAGAATACGATTACAACATTTATATCTTCAAAACTATGCAAAATTAAAAAACTTTCAACTAATCAATAGTGATTATGTGAAAGACGCTTTAATTAGGGCCATTCAAGATATCTATCATATTATTTTGATGAAATATAAGCTAAATAAAAAAACTATTAAGATAAATAACATAAACACAAACAAACAACGTTAGCCCTGAATAGTTATTTATCCTCGTGTGGTATTTTAGTCGTGTAATAATTGAACCTGTCATATCGACATTACGCATTTCGGCTCTAAATTAAATTAAAATTCCCATAGACGTGTCGCCGTCAATTACGTATTCACATAGACCGCGTTCGTGTAAATGCCAGCCACGCTATCATAGCTCAAATATCAGAAATAAATGCACTATCAGTAACATATGCCGATATAACCGCGCCCTGTCAAATTCAGACACATTTTACTTCCATATCTCGTGGAACATTCTCGCAATAAATTATACCACTATACAAAACAAATACAAACAGCGAAAAAATTTTCAACATAAAATTTGAAGCTATCCAACGTAACACAACACATAATAAATTATGTAAGTATATACCTTGATTATAACTAAACCTAACACAGCAACGATCACAACTTATGATTAAAGTAGAAATCGTTTGAAATTAGTTTTGTCATTCTTGTCGAAGAAGAGACCATTCATAATTTCGGTCAATACATTTTGTTGCTTGAGAAATAAGTAGGTAGCACCGACTGGACGCTTTATTATACAAGTTATATATGAACAAAAAGATTGATATGAAGTCGAATACTGAGATATTGTAATAAAAAACAAAGCACCGCAAAGTTACGTGCTCGTTACTTTGAAGCGGTGACACCATCACTACTATGTCACCTGTGAGCTTAAAAACAATTTTATCCCATGCTGGAAGGAGAGGGGGGGGGGGGGGGGGGGGTATGCAGGAAATACAAACCATTTATTACATTTCTGAAAATCATCTATAACTTTCAACTAAAAACCTATCTAACTTAAAACATTACATACAACTACACAGAGAACTCTTTTTTTATCACAAAATTATAACGTAATGTTAAAAATATAACGTGGACTGCTTAAAAGAAGTAAGGATATTATGCTAAAATACAAATAATAACATTAAATTACTTGACAATTTGTTGATTGTTCGGCAACCTCCAGGTTTTCATTCACGCATATTTTGAAAACCATTATGCCTAACAACAAAAACATATACACTTTATTATTATATTATAAGTAGCACAGATTTGCATACTTACTTTTTTATACAAAAAAGACATCTATTTTAATGCTTAGTTTTAATTTAGCTTGAATTAGTAAAGGTCAAAATAAAAAAAAATAAGATTCTTGACAATTGACCTATTATTTTTGCAAATACGTATTGTATAAAAACCGCACCTTCCCGATCAACGTAAAGAATGTCTATGTTTTTAAGAAACAACAACCGCCAATGAATTAAGTTAAATTTCATAAATAATCAACAAAAAGTGTGATGATCGGTCAAAACGGAACAGTTGACATTTATTGCAAATTTTCCAATAGTCGCAGAATATCCAGAAAAACAAAAACCTCTAAAATGTTCCTAACCACACCATATCAGTTATCCCCTATATAATAACCAATAAACAAAAATTGTACATTACAAATATTCAGGGTAGCAATTCATGTAACGTTTCTGATCGGATTCAAAAACTCTGATCTGAACTCAAGAGATCCAAAATTGAAAATCGAGTGCAAATCTATGCGTAAAAAACATAATAGCGTTCAAAAGTTTGAGATTTTGAACAGTGCCTTGAGTAATCTGTGGTGCAAAGTTTTCGGATAAGGGGTTTTATTTTGAAAAGTTCTCGCTTATGACGTCACTTACGAACGATATTAAAAAAATCGCATTGTCTTTTGTAAGTGATTGTCTTTTTTAATTAGCGAGTGAACTTTTCAAAATAAGATCCCGGATCCGAAATCTTTGCATCACGAATTACGTAGAATAAAGTATTGAGTATTGATGGAAACGCTACCTCAATCACGCTGATGAATTCGTAACCCTATCCAAACGTAGAAAATAGTTCCATACAATAACTACGTTTAAAGTAGGTACATACACATAGCTAGGTACAAGACATTTGCTTATTTACACGCTAAGCACATATACGAACTTATTAACTAAACGCATCTCGTTTGCTCTCTCGTCCTGGCGCGCGCTTCGATCGGATAAAACAAGACAAAAGATGCTCAAAGCTGAGATGCGTTCATTAATAACACAGATATTACCTAAGTTTTATACATCGGAGGAAACAGCAGGAACATTACGCATTACTCAAGCGAAAGTAAAACCCTACGAACATATTATTTTTTAAATTAAATTGAATATATATATATACATATAGTAAAGATTTTCTTTCGTTTGCGCTGTGCGTTAAATTCCTGGTAGCCTCACAAATATTCGGAATTTCTCTATGTCACGCTAACGAATAGTAAAATCTATATTTAGCTCAAAAAATAATAGCCCAAGTCATACAATATTATGTTTTATTGTACAAAAACAATTCCATAGGCGAATCAATTGTACTGGAAAAAAATTGTATGTTTTAATATGTATGAACACACATATGGGAACAATCAAAACAATATTCACCCCCCCCCCCCCCTCCCCCCAATATTATTTTTCGAATTAAGTTACGAGTATTGACTACGTAACGAAAACCCCAAGCCCCATTAACAACCGTGGTATTTTGAAGTCCTATTCTTCCCCCCATAAATGAGTTACGTTATATGGGTATGTTCCCTACTTCACTCCTTTAACTGGTATGTGTGATCAAGGCCTAAGATCTTGGAGACGATTGGCTTGATTATATAATTCATAGTGGTGTACCTTATCAGTATTTGAGACTTATTGTTAGGATTTATAGTCACCTTAAATGTTCAGCACGTGACCTCAGTGCATTAACTTTTGTTATTCTATTTTAGTTTGTTACTCAGGACACATTACACACAAAAGTGTGAACCTTTTAACAGAGTAACAAAACATCGGCTCATATTTAAGCGGAAACAAATGCAGGAAATAATATATACATAATACGCATTTTTATAGATCCCAAAATAATGATTTCAAACTTTGAAGTCCCATTGAAATACTCATAAGAAATATCTTCGGTAATTTGGAGCCTTACTTATTATAACTTCCAAGCATTCCTCGCTCAAAAGTGAAGTCACTTTCATAAGATCATGGCCCGCCCGTAACCCGTCGCTTTAATTTTTTTCACATATTTGAATATACTGTCACTGAAAAAATATACAAACGGAAAAGCAAAAACAGCAAAATGCACTTAGTACATTCAAAATCAAATCAAAATCTACAATTTAAATTGTGTCAGACTTGCGATTGGTACAGTGCAATCGCAAGTATGACAATTCAAATAGCAGACTGTGCCCGAAGGATTGATTTAGTCACGTGACAATGACCCTAATCCGGTTCGGTATCGATATAGCGTCATCTCAATCTTGCGCTAAGAAGGAAACGGAGCTATAACAGCAATTAACATGATAAAATAGCAATTATAATATGAATCCTGCCCCAAAATTGACAATAAGTTTCCCATTAGATTTCCGTTCCTTCCAAGAATTTCTGGACTAGACAAGACTTACTACTGCAATTGTCGAAAGATTGCATCACGGTGCGTCATGTGTCTGGCGTATCACAACGGGGGGCAAACCCCGAGGGATGTGTCCGGCAAAGGATAGCCGTGGCGGGTCGCGGATGTGTGCTATAGCGTTCCCGTGTCCCGCCAGTTATCGGCAGGGAGTGACACCGTGGAGTTTTAGTGGGTAAGAGTCCCACATAACCGCTCTGCCTCCCCGTGGTGGCGCAGTATGCATGCAGCATTTCTCCGCGTTAAAAAAAGGTCTTTATAAGCATGCTTAGGGACTGATTAGGCTTCTAAAAAGTTTTGCTGTCTTTCTTTGTTATGTTCTAAAATGTTTCGCTATGACGTCATCAAAAAAGTATCTTTCATTCGCTGATTAACCTCTGAACTCGAATGAGTTCAGAGTTAAATAAATTCATAATTTTATTTAGTGACTTTTACCATTTTATGCGCCTGTTATATATATATGTATATATCTTAACAAAGTAAGTTACGCGTTGAGATCGTTAACGAACAGTACGTCTCTATCCTTGAGCCCGACGGCGTGTATGGTGAGAGTGCCGCGTGCTATCTCGCGCTTAGGGAAGTTGGTAATGATTTCAAACTCTTCAGGAGCTTGTTGGTGACTGAACACGAAGTCGTATAGATCCTGCAAGGGATAAAGATACAGTTACAAGAGATAAATGTTGCGATGGGATAGAATAGATTTATAATATAGTTAAAAAGTAACATTAAATAATAAACAACCTAAACAAATGAAATAAATCTAATGTGTAAATATGTGATTTGTGGTGATGGCCGTCTTAGATTTGAAAGGAATTATTTAATTTTCAGCCAAGACAGTGCACGTCTACCATAAAATGCCTAAGGATGTGATTAATATTATGTATTATTGGAACCCAAATCAGTTGCCTACTTCATTGTGTACAAAAATATCAAATTTCTGTGACTTATAGTAGAATTATGGCATCCCTGGATGATTTTTATATCCTAGGTTGGATCCAATGTCACATTGGTCTTAATTGACACATCTGAAACATCGAAAATCACCTTTTTGCGTGAATAAGGTGGAAATCTTTTAATTCGAAATTAATTTTTTAAATTGCGGTAAGTTACGTTAATTTGAATTTTGTTGATAGAATAGAGATTATAGTATTAATGTTATCATGTACACTGACACAGGGCTCCACAAATAATTAAAAACATCTCTTTTATAAGTGTTTCAATTTTTGTTGTTTGAAAGATGTATTAGTCGGGAGCTGTTCTTAGAAATGTTTGATGAATATCGGTCCATGATGGCTGGCGCCACTAAATAGCGGATTACATATTTTATCAGAACTCTCTCAGTATGGGTATCAAATGAAAAGGGCTTGACACTTACTATACAATATGATAAATTTCAAATCAAAGATGACCCCTACCACAATATAACGTATTTAAATATATTTTTTACTTTATATCGGGAGAATATTTTTTAAATTTTACTTGAATATTAAATAAGTAACAACAATCCATCGCCGTTTTTTTTCTACTGCAGTAGGTTACCTGTGTGGTGTCAGTGAGCGTGAACCGGCGCGTGAGTCGCTCGCCGTTCGGCAACCTAATGAGCAACGCCACCGCGCTACCGGAGCCCGGCGCCGGCTCCGGGGGCAGCCGGGACGCGGTCTCCTCGCGGGATTTTATCACCTACACACAAGTATACAGAACAAAATTATATTAGGGAATTTCATATGAAAGGAACATATGAAATTGGTGTTTTGTCGTACTGGCCACTTTGATCTCAAATATCTCTTCTTTGGTTAGGGATTCCAATTTCAAATTTATACAGCTATTTATTCATACATTTGTATTTAGAAAACCGTAATTCATTTGTTTTGTCCTCGTTTGGTTTTTTCTTTGCGTCACGCAGTTTACAAAATGGAAAACTTGAAACTTGGCCGACGCTGTCTAAGTAGCTGTCTTCTAAAGATACAGCGATTGTTATAGCGTGTGTATAAAACGGTGGCGAGTGTATTACCGCTAGTCGCTTCTCCTCCTCGTGTTGCTTGGCCTCCAACTGTGCGTTGTCTCGTTGTTGTTGCTCTGCCCGCACGGCGGCGCGACGTCGCTCCTTCTCCTGGTCGGCCGCGAGTGACTCCGCATAAGCCTCGTCTTGCGCAGCGCGCAGTCGCTGGTTCACTTCGCGTTCAACTCTATCGATGGTAATAACGATTTCTTAAGAAATAGCGTCTTTTACACTTGCGACAAATACAAACTATACAAATTAACATACTAAATATAATTAATGCTACTGTGTTACGTTGCACAGCAAGCATGGGTTTTACTTAGTTTTGCAACAGTTTAGTCACACTGTGATTTTATTAAAATTTTAGAAGTTCGATAAAATCAAAAAAGCAAACAATAAACCCGACAAGCAGGATTCGGACACGTATCATTGCTATTCCTGTAATACTTGCAAGTAAATAAACAAGTTCTTTTCAAAATAAAGAGAAACAGCAAGCGCCGATATTTTTTTTTTTAATTATTTATATAAACATGTATATAACTAATGTGACTGACTGACTGACTGGCATAGTGATCTATCAACGCACAGCCCAAACCACTGGACGGATTGGGATGAAATTTGGCATACAGGTAGATGTTATGACATAGGCATCCGCTAAGAAAGGATTTTGGTTAATTCTACCCCCAAGGGAATAAAATAGGGGATGAAAGTTTGTATGAAACTTTGTCAATTTTAAACCGATCGGACTGAGACTTTGCATGCATAAAGCTTCTATGATGTAGACATCCTCTAAGAAAGGATTTTGAGATGCAGGCTATATAAGATTAGTAACTTTTCAGTATAAAATATACGAATTTCTGTATTAGCGCCATCTACATTAAGTCATTTTGAAGAGAACTTTGAATTAACCATATTTGTGCACATTCATAGACAATTTATGTAGCGAATTATATTTGCCAACTAACTTTTGCCCGCGGCTTCGCTTTAGTTTATATCTAAAAACCACACCTCTAGACTAATATTGATAAAAATTTAGATTGGACCACACAAGAAGAAAAACAAAAACCAAACAAAAAAAGAATTTTTCAAATAGATCCTGCCGTGTCCAAGAAATCAAAAAAATTACATAAGATAGAAACCAAAATAACATACTGTCCATTTGAGTACCTCCACCTTATTTACGGCCGAAATACTTCTTCGCGATGGCGCTAGTCTATCATTATTGGGGCAGTTCATCAATAGCTGGAGAGATGGGAGATTCGAATCCAGCCTATCGTGATTTGTTTTATTAGCTTAGCATTCTTATAAGCTTAGGTTATCTAAAAAAAGCACCAATTTAACCTGGTCCATGACAACAGAGTAACTTCAAAGGTAGCTGTATATTTACCTGTCAGCTCTCGCAGCAGCTAAATGCGGCTCATTATCAGTGACAACGCGTCGCAAGCGCTGCAGCAACTGCGCGGGCGCACACGACCCTTCACTCCTTGCCACCACAGTCATTCTATGCTCCCTAACACACACCACACAAAGCAACGGGTAGCGACGTCCGCCCACTGATTGAGCTACCCGCCAGCCTTCTGCACTGTCTATTGAACAACCCCAGAATAATGCATGAGTGTTTATATATTGTATTACTTCTGCGTCTGCTAGGGTGCTCCTGTGGATAGAGAAAACACATTACACAAACACATAATAGCACCCCACAGCTGGGCTTGGATCACCCTATAAGGGGGTGTAGGTCATAGTCTACCACGTTGACCAAATTGCAGGTTGGGAACCTCACTTATCTTCCAAAGCTATTGACCTTCTCCAACAAGCATGTTTTCTCAAACGGTTTTCTTTCACCATTTAAGCCAGTGGTAAATAATTATAATATGAACATGAGAAAAAACTCAGAGGTGCATGGCTGCCCCTGGGATCGAACCTACACCCTATTGCTTGTGAAGCAATGGGCTTACCCACTAGGCTACTACTAACTTAAACACATAATAATTGCAAATAAAACTAACACAAAATTATCACACTGATATTATATAGGACAAATAGTGTGTTTGTTTGTTACTCTTTCATGCTCAAACAGCTTAACAGACTTGGACGAAATTTGGCATGAAGATAGCTTATACACTGGATTAACTTCTAGGCTAATTTTGATCCCAGAAAAACACAATGTTGCCATAGGAATAATAAAATATTTGTAGCGGGTAACACTACAGGCCACCACTAGCTATACATGTTTAGCAGATTAGAAAGTCTTATCTGCTTTGGTATCAAGCTCAAGTTTGTTGGAATTGAAGTTGGAGATATTATCTCCATTTTGAAACTTTCTGATATCGATCTGATATTTTTTAGCTTAATGAGTACAAAGACATGCTATAAAAATATTGCATATACACTAAATCAGAATTAGTGTCTATTACCTATCAAACTGGTAGGAAATGGGGCATGATTAGTAGTGTCCGGCCGAAAGTTAAGTTAAGGCAAACCTTAATACAAATTACCAGTTTAAAATTATCTTATATTTATCTGACCTGCAAAAGTTTTGCGTTTCAGTAGCAGATTCTGAGTGCAAGTATACAACGAGGAATTTTAACTCATTCTTTGCATCATTGAGCGCTTGTGCATATGTGCCCTGGTAGAACACAGGGTGGGCATTATATTTAGTGGTGTAGCTGTTGATAAAGCCCATCACGTCTCCAAGAGGATCTGTTACCACTGTAATACAAAAAATATGAATCAAAATTGACCTAACTATTCTGAAAGGAAATAATACTAATATTGGCTGATAGAATTAAAAAATAATAAAGCTTGTCAACTTTATACAGACAAAATGCTCAATAAAATAGTCAAAGTTATGAGACTGTGCCTTATATAAAATTCAATGCAAAATGATTACACATTAAAAACATACTTACGCCTTCGCTCATCAGGACGAACAAAACTGAGCAGCAAATTTAGCATTGAGGTGAGAGTATTGTAGCACACCGACACTACTAAATTAACTACATAGCTGAGAAGGCCTCGCACTCCTGCCGGTCCCTCCGGGGGATCCTCTGTGAACACTTGCTGTGCTATGTGGTCGTGAACGACGGGCGGCGCGCGAGCCTCAGTCGCAAACACCGATGGACGCCCCTCTCGAATATTCAGCTGTTCCTGTATCGCCACCTATGGCACCAATTAATAAACAATGTTATAAAAATATTGAAACAATGTTCTACAAACCGAAATGCACGGAAATTAAAGTTCTTTTCACTTCTACAAGGGTATAAATGAGGATTCTGTTTTGTTTTACTAAGCTATGCTACCTGTAAAGATTGAACGAACGTTACCTCCAAATCCCATTGATGTCTCTGCAAAACATCTCTGCATATTGACATATCCTCAATACCCGTTAAATCTTGAAACTGTAAAATTTTATCAGTTTGTTCTAATGTGAGACCCATGGCATTGTCTTCGAGATCCATTTTGGCCTAATTTTTTGGTAAAACTATTTCCAAACAAATCACTAATTAAAATTGAGGCTATGTACAAGCTCAAACGATTGTTCTTATTTATTAATACATAGTAGCTCAATAAAATAGCAAACTATCCTAAAACGAAAATATTTTTCAGAATCACAATGAAAGAAGATGTCATGTCACCCATTCATGTCAACCATAGACAAAAAATACGATATGACAGCAGGACACAGGCCATAGAGATTCTTGCTCTATTTTCTCTAAAAACAGAGAAAGGCAGTGTGAAATCTTTAAATAACTTGCTTCTTAGTTACACTATAACAAGGAACAGGATATTATATCTCATTAGATTAACTCTTTATTATTATTGTAGTTGTTTCAACTGTCTCTAACGCTGATTCATTTTAAAATTAAATGATTTTAAAGTATTTATTTCTATTATTTTCTCTGTCTACAGACGGCGTATATATAGTTGATTTATAGTATCAGAAATCGCTAAGAGATCTATGTAATTTATATATAGATGCAACAGTAAATTGCATAGGATTTGAGATCACTAATCTTTAATCTGTGGTAAATTGTAAAATAGAGTGGATGTGATATGAAAGCTGAGATATGTTACTACTAGATCTTCAACGCGCGTGGCCACTTTAGTGCTTCTCGTTCTTCCAAAAGTAATTTAGTGCTGCAATATTTTTTATCAATTCAGGCCCTGTATTGTTTTTAATTTATCTCAGAATGAGACATAGCGTGACCGCACATGAGACGGTTATTTATATTATATTGGAAAATTCTCCTAAAAAAGTTGAAAAGAACCAGTGAAATGAATACTCCGAATTTCATAACACCCACTACGTAACTTATTTATTACTACTTTACTACTGACTTATATAGCTCACAGATCGGTCGTTCCCACAGCCTCTGACAAGATGGAGATTTGGGAAATTCAGTATTAGGGCAGCTAGTCTCAAGTTGTTTGGCCAACTTCTGTCAGATTAGACAGTTGGCCAAGCAAAAATCCGGCCACGGTATTAAGGACGGAACATCGGTATCTTTATCTTATTTTCACTAGTAAAACAATTATAGCATCTCGTTTCCGCAAGCTATGACTAGTGATCTTTCTGAGTCTAGTAGTATACAGTACTTCTTCCTTTTTGAAGTCGGTTGAAAAGGTTTTCATAATATAGGTGTGTGATAAGTCAACGAGTAAAGACTAGGCATATTAATAAAATCAAGGCTCAAAATTAGTCGTAACTTTGTTTGCCTACTGCACGAGCGTGTAAAAGCCAGAAGGCACGATAACTGCTGCCATTTTAGATACCTTTTGTTTAATAAACCAGGTTACAATTATTGTTGCAATTCATGACAATGACAGCATTATGAACTAGTAAAGCAGCAATGGGAGATATTTTTCTCGGAGAAAAACAGAAACTATATCGCACAATTCCATACATCAGTTTGCACAAACTAATACATTTATTATTTTACAATATGCATTGTTTCCAAGCATTTTTGATCAAAAACTATTCGACAAAACTCACTTTGTATATAAATATCTGCAAAATATTACGAATATCTCTACTTAACGTATAAATAAATATATTGTTTTGTTTTTACGGTAAGTAGTTATGCATCTCGGTACCACAGACCACCTAGTACGAATAACACCGCAGAACGCTGAATAAGCGTGTAGACGCGCATGGTGCGATAATGCATACCAAGATAAACATGGCGCGATCGTTCGACGGTCTAGATTTAACTAGTTAAAATATTCTAGAATATAAATTAGTCTTTAGCTAACCTCTCAAGTGTATCGGACACTATTAATTAAAATTGTATTTTTATAAAAATATTTTCGTTGAACCTCAAACTTGACTGGCGCAGCCGGTAGTATATTCGCGCGCGAAAGGCTACGTCATATACGTTAAAATCGAGTTTTCGTGGCGTTCGCTGTGCCACTTCGCACTGGCGTGAATATCCGTGAACCACTAAATAAATTCGTCTGACTGAGTTCATCGTGTACTACTGCCTAGCCCCAACGGAAGGATGAGAACGGCGTCTATGTGAGTAAACCTTTTCGCATTTTCCTGCCTATTTTCCATCTATTTCCGTTTGTCAGCATTTAAATTAGTAAGTTAATTGATTTTCCTTACATATTATATTTGTGTGTTAATATTATATTGAAAAATAATTTAAAATGGAGCAAATTACGACAATTCCTAAAGATTATTATGTATAATACCTAGATTTGATGGAGAGGAAGGTTTGTTGAACTTATTTATTACAAAGCTCAGTATGTATATAGTTCATTTATTCATCTAAATGCTGGCTCTGCATCGCAAAGGTTATACGTTTTCCATGTCATATCGAGTAGGCTCTCTGGCAGAGTAGCAAATCTCTTAAGTGAACGAGAGGATATAAATACATGGGAAACATTACAAGAGCATTGATTCAACATTTCGGCGATCCGCGCTCAGAAGAGTGTATCGCTATCGAATTAGAACAGTTAAAAATTAAATCCAGCGAATCGTACATTAACTTCTGTCATAGAATCCAAAGAACGCGAAGCACTCTATTCGCAAAGGTTATCTTACGGACGAGGGTGTGAAAGCCGCAAAGATGATTTTATACAATAATTTATCTTTAAACGTCTTCCTATTTAACCTACCAGAAGATTTAATTAGATTAGTACGCCTCAAACAATGCACCAACTTAGAAAATGTCCTTAGTGTCGTTACTGAAGAGGTTAATTTTATGACCCAATACAATGCCAAAAATAAAATGCGCATGATTTCTCAGTCTCATAAGCCGCTACCAGAGATTACTGAAAACGACCTCTACTACGCTGAGGAGACACCCAAATCATGTCCTGACCAATTCAACGAATTCGACATCAACTATTGCGACGGATATTACGAATACAATGAAAATATGTCCGACATCCAGACATACGAAGAAAACAACGCAACATGTAACTACACTGCTACGAACTCTGATGAAAATTTTATAGTCCAAGCCTCAACACTTCACCCGAAGTGATACAAATAAATAATAGCGCATTACTCCGATTACCACATATACAAATACCACAAGCACAATAGCACAAGATTGTTTGTGAGCCCCAAAATAACAAAAAAAATTTTCGAAAAATACTTACTTTATGAACCATTTGAAGTAGTAAGCACTCATGCCCGTAGCCAACACAGGGAAACAATATGCACCATGTTAAAGACTTTCCGGTGCCAGGTCACTACAAATTGTACATCTACGACGTCGACAAACGATAATAGGTTAAGACATGTTGAAGCAGCTAAAAGCTAAAATAGATATGGAAAACCAAATTTTAATAACACCATACACTAGAATACCCATTATCTACAGCCCATCTCATGAATTAGTTTTAGAACCGAGAACTGAAACAAGAGTAAAAGTACCAACAGACTTAAATAATGGCGAAACTATTATTGACTTTGTCGATTTTGGACAAGACGTAAAAATGCCGAGTGCATTAGTAAAATGCGTCGACTCGTTTGCGTACACCAAAATACAAAACGCTTCTGAAAATAGAGTGACAATGACGTTTTTAAAACCTTTGAGAGTGAGAAAGTATGAAAGAGAAAAATGTGCGGTGAATGTAACTACGAATGAATGTGATATAGATGATCTACTGATACAAAATTTACAAAAATTACTTTTAGACCACACTAACAAGAAAGAGAGAGAGTGTATCGACAAACTATATTACGAATGCCGTGACATTTTCCACTGCGAAGACATATACCACTTTCATTTACAAATGGCGTGAAATATGAAATTCGAACGAAAAACGAAGATCCTATATTTATACGACCGTATAGACACCTGCCGGCTTACAATGAAGAAACCCAAAAACAAGTCACTAAACTTCTTGAAAATTACGTCATAAGGGAATTGCATTCCCCTTGAAGTGCACCGGTACGCCTAGTGCCTAAAAAGCTAGATGCTTCGGGAGAAAAAAAAATACAGAATGGTGATAGACTATAGGCGTCTAAACGAAATCAGCACTGACAATAAATAAATATTGCAGACCTTTTTGACAAGTTAGGAAAGTCTGTATACTTTAGTACTATCGATTTGGCAAGTGGGTACCATCAGTTTGAGGTCAAAGAAGAGGATAGGCTCAAAACAGCGTTTTCAACACAAGCAGGTCATTACGAGTTTACTCGCATGCCGTTTGGGTTGAAAACAGCAACAGCCACTTTCCAACGCACAATGGATAATGTACTACGGGGTTTATAAGAACTACATTGCCGTTTACTTAGATTATATCATTTTTTATTCATCTAGCCTCAGAAAAACCAATTTGAAAGTAACATTAGATAAATGTGAGTTTTTCCGCAAGGAAGTCCTTTATTTGGACCATTTGATAACCAAAGAAGGCCTTAAACCGAATAATGACAAGATCAAAGCTGTCTTGGATTTTTCAATCCCGACAACTACGACTCAGATCAAAAGCTTTCTAGGACTAGTAGGATATTACCGAAAATTTATCAAGGATTTTGCGAAAATTACTCGTCCTCTTACTAGTTGTTTGAAGAAACGTAATAAGATCGAGTTAACAGACGAATTCGTAGGAGCTTTTGAGAGATGTAAAGAATTGCTAGTAAATACCCAATTTTGCAATGACCGGATTTCACAAAACCATTCGTACTTACCACGGACGCATCTGACTATGCGATTGGTGTAGTTCTATCTCAAGGCCCTATAGTTGCTGACAAACCTATAGCATACGCTAGCCGCACGCTAAATGACGCAGAATCAAGGTCGGTACAGTACTATTGAAAATAAACTACTCGCAACAACGTATGGGCCGTTAAACATTTTAGGCCATATTTATATGATAGGCGCTTTACCATATTTACAGATCACCGTCCTCTTACTTGGCTCAATAATATCAAAGAGCATAACAGCAAACTTACAAGGTGGAAGTTGCGAACCGCAGAATTTGACTATGACAATGTATATAAGAATGGCAAACAGAATTGTGTAGCAGATGCCTTGTCTAGAATTAAGATAAATGCTATAGGTGACGATGATCATTATACGAAGGTCAACGTAGACGACAACAAATTACAGGAAAACATCGATGATTTAATGAGAAATATCGAAATGTTGCAGAAAATGCAGCCTTAGCCAAACAACGATACTGATAGTACTATAATTTTATCATCGGACTCGGAGAAATCAATGTCAATAACACACATGATCCAAGGTCACCTTTCTCTATACCATCCCCGACAAACAGCACACTATCGGCATTATTACAGTCCCAAACGGAACATTCAGTTTTCAAAACAGATACGACTGGCATACCAATTCTACATGAAACCATAGATACTAAACCTAACCAAATATTAATACATACCTGGTTTAGAGATCAACTGGCTGTGAAAAACATCCAGATCCAAACAAAAGATTTTAGAGGTACACCTGCCAACAAATAGATCCGACTAAGTCAAACAATTTTTAAAGGAATACATTAGCCCTAAAACGAAATATTTCATTTATTTTGAAGACAAAGTTCATAGAAAACAATTAGCGAAAGCAACTATTGCATTATTCAAAAAGGACACCTCAAAAATTTTAGAATGCACCGAGAGAGTAGTGTACGTGGACCATGAGGATGATCAGAAGCAGATAGTTACTAAGTACCATATAGGAAAGGCATCAAGGAGACATTAACTCACATTAAACGAACATACTATTGGGAAAATATGGAACTCACTATAGCAACTACACCTGTGACGGTTGTAAAACAACGAAATACGACAGAAAGCCTCTAAAACCAGAATTACAACTTACTCAGACTCAGACCAAACCATTCCAAGAACTTTTTATACTTAGATGTTTTTAGCATTGACAGTAAAACGTATTTAACTGTAGTAGATGCTTTCAGCAAACTAGGACAAGCCATAGAAATAAACAACCGATCAACCCCGGAAGTGAGCCCTCCTAAAATATTTCTCTATTTACGGAATCCCTTACAGGATAAGCGCAGACTCAGGTGCTGAATTTAATAACGTACTACTGAAAGAAACTCTAAGTTTCTATAAAATAGACTTACACATAGGTACTCCCCATAACTCGTAATTCTATGGAAATCGTTGAACGGTTTCATTCAACTTTAATAGAGATCTACCGTTTGGCAAACTATGAACACAAATTTACTGACACGGCATCTGTTAGGGCATACGCACTTATGTCCTACAATAATTCTATACATAGTACAACAGGCTTAACCCCGTTTGAAGCTGTCTTTGGACATACCGACGCTACTAGCCCTTTTAACGTAGAGTTTAATAAGGAGTATACACAAAAACTAGTACAAGATCATAAAAAACGCACAAAATATTTATATGAGTACCTAACCAATAAAGCAATAGACAAGAAGGATAAAATTAAGAAAAAGCATGGAGGTGACGAGAAGTTTAATGTGCAAGAAGGTGACGTAGTGTTTATGAAAGGTGTGAATGAAAGAAGGAGCAAGGATAAAGCACGTTACAAGAAAGCGAAAGTAACAGGAGAAATAGTTAGGAACATAGTACCAGTTATTGTTAAGGGCCGTGAAACTAAAACACTTATAAAGGATCTGAAACGCCCTTCAAACTACCTGCTCGTGCTCGAGATGCAGCCTAGACGATGTCGAACTGTCAAATTTGCAACATTTGACGAATGTGTTATCAAAATGTGAAATTATAAGCGAAAAAGTGAGTGAAAATAGTGACGTCATGAAATATGAGTGATGGGACATTGCTCTTAATGTAATCCTCATTTTAGTTATCATATCTTATGTAAAGAAGTATATTGTTAGTCGAAATTCTCGGGTTTCTAAATGTTCACCCGATAATTTTGAAGTGAGGGAGGGAGAAGTTATGCATCTCGGTACCACGTATAAACACCTAGTACGTATAACACTGCAGAACGCTAAATAAGCGTCTAGACGCGTATGGTGCTATAATGCATACCGAGATGAGCAAGGCGTGATCGTTCGACGGTCTAGATTTAATTAGAATATAAATTAGTCTTAAGTTAACTCTCAAGTATATCGGACACCATTAATTAAAATTGTATTTTTTTAAAAGTATTTTCGTAGAACCTCAAACTTGACTAGGTATTGTGTTCTTTAGTTGTGTGTAATTAAATGAAAAATTAAATAGTTTTTAGCGTACCTAAACGTAGCCCATTTTTTTGTGTTTTAGGATTATTCTTCCTTATATGCGTAATTTTACTTACTTTATTTTATAATTGCGATGAAGTGATAAATACAATATCGTACATTATTGTTATAAAATTTAATCCAAACATGTTTGCGGAAATCACAGTTCAAAATGAAACAAAATAATTATAAGTAGGATAGAAAAATTACTTCTTCTTCTTCCCGCCTTTTTTTTCATTTCTCGCCGTGGATGGGGGCGGAAGCGGTGGATTGAGTGGAGGAGGCGGGGGTGGCAGCTCTGGTTCTGCTTCAGCTTCGGGCTCTACAGATGGATCTTCATCTGGGTTTAAATAAATATGCTCCACCTAAAATGTATCGTTATTGTGTTAGGACTAGTTAGGTAGCTATTTACACGGCAACTCATTTGTACCTATTATCACACTGTTATTATTCAAAGTGACTCAAATCTGCAGGTGCTGAAACTTTCAGAGAATCTATAGATATAAAGAATCAAAAGTTGTATCGTTTATTTTAGTTGGTCACAGAAGAACAACACACACGGAAGAACACTTCCAAAATAAGTACCTACCTACAACTTACGGTCCATAACCCGAATTTAATAAGCTTGCTGGACCTATGGCCTACATTCCTTATAGGAGACCTGTGCCTTGAGACTACTTACGACTCCGAGTTAACGATAACTTATTACTATGAATAATTATTATTATACCTACGGGCATATTATGAAGTTCAGGCGCCACGCTAAACATACTGTCAACGAATTCTTTGTAATATACATTCCCGTTGCCACGAACGTTTGCGTCTCGCAATAACTCAATTTTTTCTTCTTCATGAAATGGTTCATTGCCATACTCAGTTACGATTGTGTAAAGATCTTCTACTTCTAAAAATCCGCGATTTTCTGTATCAAATATCTGAAAATTAAGGAACGATGTTGCCAGACCACAATTTGATTGTCAAAGGCTTAATACAGTGATCGGGTGTGTGTGTGTGATGTAGAGATATAAAAATGTGTTAGATTACGAGTACGTACAGCATAGGTACTTTTCAATAAGATTAGCTTTATAATATACGTATACTACTTCAATTTGTAACCAAAACTCACTGATAATTAGAGCCAGCTGGCTCTAATTATCAGTGAGTTTTGGTAGTTTAACTGAAAATTTCGAGTAGTGATCGTGAAGTGGCATTAACAATCATATGGCGATGGTGTAATAGACCAGGGTAGAAGCCTTTAATAATAATAAAGAGTGAAAAAAACATAAAGTAGGATGAAACCCATTAGAAAAGGAAGAGAATATTATAAAAATTAACAGAAAAATAGTTTACGGGCAATCTGAGGTCGGGATCAAAATATTTCCAGCAAATTTAAGGAAAAAAGCGATTTTTGCGTTTTTTTTATGCTAGTTGTGACAAGTGCTGCAATTGATAGACCAATGTGACCATTGTAGTTAACTTAGTATATAAAATACCTCCCAGAAATATCGTAATTCTACTGCAACTCACAGAATTTAGATATTATTGTACATTGTAAGACATTAAGCACATCTTTAGGCATTTTTTTTGGTAGACGTATATCGTCTTGGCCGAAAATGAAACAAGTCCTTTGTCACATTTCTCTTAAAGAAACTCTGCCTGCACGTGTATTTTTATAAACGATGTTGTGCACTGCTCTGTATTTCGAATACTGGCTAGGCTGACGGTTTTTACAGCTGCTACGAAATAGCAGGTATGTAGTTAAGCCCAGACCCGCCTAGCCCCTTCCCCACTTCTCTATGAAATACCTTTTGATGGGCTAAAATTTTTCGAAAATCACTCAGGTATATAAGTTATCTTAAAATACTTATTCATATTAAGGTGAAAAAAATTATATTTCAAATCAAATAAATTACAGCGTATTTGGGACATAAAAAGGCATGTTTTCACCAAATTTCGTGAAAAAATATTGTTTTTTGTAAAATATAAAAATAAAAGAGCAAAAACATGTTTTTTTAATTTTTCACATAAATTTTGAGGTTATGTGAAAAAAGTGTCAGAACAAAAGTTTTAGATCTTTTTATTATATGCAACATTGCCATTCAACTTTTTGTCCGTAGGACTTTTAGTTTTGCCGGAAATCGTGATAAACCGTTTTTTACCCTTAAATACTCCCCCTTCCTCTTCCCGACCTCAGATCGCCCGTAAATTATTTTTCCTTTAATTTTTATAATATTCTCCTCCTTTTCCAATGGGTTTCATCCTACTATTATTTTTTTTTAGTTTCAAAAATTATCGACCCTCGTCTATAAGAAGATATCAAATCTTTGTACCTACGAGAACTAGTAATTAAGAAAAAAGAGATCACAACGGTCACAACATGATTTTGTTTGCAGCCGCCTCAATATAAGTAGGTATATTATGCAACTCAAACTATAGAGCTAAAAGTTATCGATTCAGAGTGGAAATAAACGCACAAATTATCCAAAGTACTGTGTCATCCTTGCTTACCTGGAAAGCCAGTATGAGTTCATCCTTTATAGTTGGTAGAATAATCCATTGGTTAACCATGAAAAGGAATTGATCTCTTGTTATAAGTCGTAATTCATGAACGTTTACTATTTCTGCGGCCTTCATAACTTGAGCATAGGTTGGATAAGCAAAGTGTCGCCGATGAAATCTGAAACTTGAACGTTTTTCTTCGCAGATAGTCGTTATACTATCTAAACATCTACTAAATTCTGTTTTTATAAGTTAACAACTAATCTATTAAGCCGATTTTGACAAAATTATAATGGGATCACATGAAAGTAGATATATCCTTTCAAACAACAAACGTCTGACAAAATCTGATATTTAAGGCAACAAACATAACAACCGCTACGGACCCACGACACCCCTGGCGATACCCCTGGTGGTATCTTGGGTCTTTTTTATTTAAATAAAACGATACTCCTGTTCGAAGTGACCGTAGTGTTGCGGTGTGGAATGCGGAAATGCAGATATCTCTTGCATGTAAATGACTACCTACCTAATGTAATTTTAACTACAACGCATAATTATTATCCGAGAATGCGCAATACGAACTCTACGCAATAAAAAGTAGTGGTGTATATGAAGGTGGTAGAAAAAATACCCCTAAGTTTTATTATGGTTAACTTGACAGTGAAAATTGTTTTACCGGTTATTTTTTCTGCTCACAAAGTTAACAAAATTTTCAATATTTACAACATTCAAGGGCGGTCCCTCATCAATAATTAACAAGGGCTTAGAGATTTTATCAAACCAAGCGTTCATCATTTCTAATTGCTCTTCGGTAAATTTAAGTTTGACATTTATTAACGGGTGCATTGGATCGAAATGAAACACCATTTTTATGTTTCTTGACGAATTGCTGGTCTATTCTATAACTTTAACTATGCTCTTTGGGTTTAATATAAACGCAGAAAGTCTACATAAAACTCTACATTTTATATAAATCAAGTTTAAATAAATTTGTCCGACCACTATGACTACACAAGACTGAGCTGACTGTAGAAATGTCTGTGAGACAAGGAACATTTTTTCTCTACTGTGTGATGTCTTTGTGGCATCAAAAATTTTAATGAAATAGGTTGTTCAATACATATCTACAGCAACCCGATCTTGGCAAATACTTTTCTATTGCAATCTTTACCATGCAAAAATAGGTAGGTATTTGGTTGGTTTCAAATTGAAGGGTGATTAGTATAAAAGTTCAGATACGTTCAAAATAATACAAATTTAGTAACTACGACACAATGAATGGCTTTGAAGCAACAGTGTAAAATATTGGTACTATACAAAGGCTCAGTATACACATTGTAATTCACTAGGTAGATATGCAAGAAACCCCATTGACGTTTGATCCCTTTATCAGTCAGTTAGTTAGTTCATTATAATTTTAAAAGTCCCAGCTAAGTACCGAAATAGCGATCAAAATGAGAATTTTAAGAAATGTAACAGTATCTTCTTATTAGTTTGTGGATGTAACCTACTATTTTATAATTTTGCATCTTCTGGCTTCTTCTCTGAGACGTAGCGAATGACTCTGTAATCATTTTCTCAATGTATCTTCGTGTCTCATAGACAAAGATATATAAATGACACTGGGTATTTCAAAAATTAATTATGCCAACCTATTCCAGGCTTTGCTACCATCTTTGCGGTATCTAGCTTTCAGTTCAGTCACACTCAAACTAAATAAGAGACAGGGCGTTTTGACCCGTCCCTCTGCCTCTTTCAGTTCCATGAAAATTGCACATCTCCTTCTTTGTTTATCTAGTTTATGTAAGGTAAATGTATGTGTATGTAATCTATGATATGTAAATATTTGATTTTTTATTTATAGTATGTTTGTCATATATATAGTCACCTTTGCAAGTTTATATTATGTGTATATAATTGTATATGTGTAATTAAGAGTAGATTTATTTCTTTATTGTAAGTACACCCCGTCCTATATATATATTACTTTTGTCCATAGTCACCATCTAAAGGTTGTCTGGAAGAGATCGCTTTTAGCGATAAGGCCGCCACTTGTGGCACTACATGTAATTTTTTTTGTTTTAATTATTTGTGTGTCTACAATAGAGCAACCATCTATCTATCTATCATGTTAACCGAGCGAGTAAAGCGTCTCTGCTTTCAGTCTGGGCAAGTGTTCTTTCGTCTGTCAGTTTTTACGAGTATGTATGATTGTTTTTCCACAAGCCTAGGAGCTCGCGTACAGGTCGTATTTTCTGCCCAATCTTAATGAAACTTAGTGGTATTGGTACTACAAAATTTCACAATTTTTTAGATGTCGAAGTTGTTCGGGGATTGGTATTGCTACCCAAATTGGGAGGATGTTTGCAACGGAGTCATTTACTGGCCGATTTCAATAATGTTTTTACAAACATCCAGAACACAACATACATTAAGATTCCCGAAGATAAAAAATCTGTCAAATAGTAGCCGATTTTTTTACAAAGTTGTAAATGATATCGTGGCTGACAGTTCGCGGATTTACTAGTGTGGCTGAGACGACATATACCTTGTGTCTTTAACTTTATCTGTCTACTTTCCTTGGCAACGAGTACTGTACGAGTTTTCCCGCGTTCGCTGAAAAAATGGCGTCTCAGTCTGTGTATTTATTGCAAATCTAGTGGTTCTGCAAGCTTTAATGTGTAATATTGGTGGAATGTCTTGTTTACGAGCACAAGTTTGGGCAAGCGATATAAAGACGAAATAACGTGGTTTTCGCATTCGAGGGAAATCTTCATACAAAACCCTGGTAAAGTCTCCACCACTTTACGAGGGAACGAGACTACGAACATTATATAAATGTATAAAGGTATGGCCTTAGTGGCTTTAGCCTGCCCTATGGACAAATAAAAAAAAATGTTTTCTCTACCACAGAGTTCAGTAAATAGTCTTTCCGATCGTGTCGGCAAAAAGGACAGTAGATTCAATAGTAACCATCACTATAAGCTATGGCTGCTGTGGTGACAATAGTAACTACTACATCAGCTATGGGGATTTTTTTTTCGCTTTTACTGTTAAGGCGACTAAAACCATATTGCACGATGCTCTACATAAGTTACGTCAGAATTTTCACTAATATTTCATAGAATTTTACATAAAAAAATGAGTTAACCTGAAAGTTTGTGTAGCGCTTTATGTGCTAAACAATGTAAAAACCAGCCATTCGCTACGAAACAAAAAATCGGTCACTCTGTCGCATTCATTTCCATAGACATTTTATATCTCCTTCCTTGTTATAGTGTGACTGAGATGACATATACACGTCGTCTATTTTTTTCTCTGTCCACGGTTCCTACTGACACTATCATTCCAGACTTTTGTAGTAACTGGCAAGTGTTGGGGTTGGGAATGGTGGCAGCAGTGTCTACAACTACCTATCGATAATCGAGAGAAAAATCAATGAACGACCTCAATATCAAAACTTAGTTGAGATTCAGGGTTCCATATCCAAAGGGTAAAAACGAGGCTCTATTACCCTAAGAGTTTCACTATATGTATCTCGTAGTGTACAGTTGTCACTGATGATATACAAAAAATATAATAACATAAATATTTAAAGGGGTTCCCGATATTAATAACGGTAACAGGTAGAAACTACTGCTGTTAAGTTGTTACAGAATCCTTAGGGAACTGAACTAATGTTGAAAAGATAATAGTACAGAACCCTTAGCGCTTAACACACTCACGCCACTCACACTTGGCATAATTTGTTTGGCTGGTCTATTATTTTTTCTGTGCTAATGGTACTAGTGGCTAGTATTAGAGTCAGATTTGGTAGGTTGCTAGAAGAACTATGAAATAGGTTTTGTTTCCCTAATCCAAGGATTAAGGAGACTTTTTCTATTTGTTGGTCCTAAGTTTATCGAAGAAATCTTTCCTCTATGCCGACATAAATAATAAATAGATAAACAATTGCTAGCATTGTCGATAAAAAGTATTTGGTACGGCTACAATAGTTAAGTATATTTATATTTTAGCTATCCGTTTGTTTAAAAACTTGAGAACTGGCACAATACTTGGAGTGTGGTGGCCAATCAAGAAAGAAGAAAGTAGTTTGTTTTATTTTGTTGTGTTCGGCAGCCTGGCGAAGGTCAGATGAATAAAACCAACGTACGAAAAATTAAGTAAGTGCATTCGGTCATGAAAACCTGTCCAAGTAAAAAGTATACTACTTTTCATGTATTTACATATATTCACGGGTCGTTTTTTTTCTAAGCGTGTTATATGTACCATTCGTACGCCCTTCACTTACCCTTCATTCTTTTATTTTATCTTTGCTTAAGTAGTCATAAAAAAGGAGATGACACAAAAATTTTGAAGCGGGTTTTTTTTAATTTGTATTATTATCAGTTTTGCGTTTCAAATAATGAATAATTAAGCTTATTTCCCACATGTGCATGTAGCAGTATAACACAATGTCTATAATAATAAAACCCCTATATATGCTGAATAATAAAACCCCTGACCAGGAATGTGAAGCCATTTTTATGGCTAAATTCCCTCTTAAAAATAAACATTAAGTAAACATACTATTTTCTTTGTTAAATACAGTTCATAATTAAGTTATTATATTGTGTGTATTTATAGTTTTCGAAGATCATACATCTTTTAGGCCTCATAAAATAGTGATGGACACATATCGATATTTTTTATCGATGATGCACAATATTGATGAACATAATTTTTTTTAACCAGAAAATGAAATGGCTTTTCGAGACATTCATATTATAGGGTTCCTTAGCATTAAACCCTAGTTGTTGTCACTCAAATACTATGATTCTACACATATTTTCGTATGTGCAGTTTGGGACATCTACATTATATTTTAATTTCGCTAAAATAATAATAAAACTATTGTTTTGTTTCAGATTTTTATTGCTAAGTTTAGTATAGATGACCCTGCAGGTCGAAAAAACTTGCCTGGATTCAGACCTCTTAAGAATCAAATACATATTTTTTACGAATTTTTTTTTATTAAACACTCATAGCATCATAATTTATAGCATGTGGTTAGTAGTGTTTTGTTTAAGTTACTGCATAGATCTACATGAAGCATTCAATTAAATATTTAAAACCCGTAGAGAAAAGCAATTTTGGTCATCATGTATGAATATTGTATTAAAATTGCTTACCTTGGTTAAGTACAGGATTATTTTTATCGATACTATCGATAATTTCACTAAACCCTAGTTCATCCTTTTTACTGATTTTTAGAGTTTGTGAATGTGTGTGTAAATTACTATATGAACGTGGAATGTGCTAGTGTGTAAAGTTACTCAATTTTATACAGAGCTCCGTGAATGAAGGCCAATTCTGTCTCTTATTAACGTAGTGATAGTTCCTCTATGGTGTAAGGTGTTTTGTACTCTCCCTTCCTTCATAATCTTGGGGTGTATATATATTATTCTTTGATCTTCATATGTAATTATGTATGTACATCTACCCTACTACGTGATATGTAGTATGTGCTTCGAATACTTCTCATAAAATCTGTTTGCTCCTCATTGTTATTAGTATCTTCTTATTAGTTTGTGTTGTTTAATTGAAGAAATATTAATTTAAATATAATAAAGAGATGGGTATTAATTAAGGCTCCATAAATCTAAGAAAATGTTTGAATCCGACGATTTTGACCAGGTACGGTAAATATTTTTGATGATACAAAGTTAGAATATAGTTTTTTTATACTAAAAATTATATTAATCAATAAAGAAGTTATATTAATCCACGTAATTCTTCTTACAGGTGCTCTCTCAGTTTGATTTTGCTGAAGTAGATACAGTTAAGGTGGATAAAAAAGAAAAATTTAGTTTAAACGAACGTGTTGTTAAATCTATACCCAGTGAATTGCAACATGTAATAAGTCCTATTGCTACTGAATCAGTCAAAGCTCTGCCTGCCTCATATTCTGTTATATCAAGTCCATATGTTAATCAAAGTTCAAAATGTCTTAGCAGACATCATAGTCCTAACTTGAAAAGTGAACAAGGCAAAGAAAATGAAGATCAACAACTGCAATCAATTACTCCTGTCCACGTAAAACATATTAAGAGAAAAATTATCAATTCATATTTTGATCACCAAAGCAAGAGAAAGTTTCCTGGCCCAGCTGGATTGTTAACAGAAATCCTTGAACAACCTAAAGATGACAGTATTTGTCAAGTTGAACTGCTTTCTCAGGTAACTCATAATACATTTATAAGATTACTAAGGGTGCCCTGCAGTTTTACCCTCAGTGGATTTTTTATGATCCCATGAGAACTCTTCAATTTTCCTGTATAAAAAGTAGTCTATGTGTTAATCCAAAAATAAGCTATCTTCGTGTCAAATTTTATTCAAATCAAGGATGAACAAACAAACACGCACACACACATACAAACTTTCGTCTTTATAATATTAAATATTAGGTTGTGTTCCAAAACCAATTTCCTTCAGCAGAGTAAATTTTACTGAGTGATTTTGTGTTTTGGAACAAAGAAGCGCATGAATTATACCTTGAGTGCTGCCATTTGTAAGATTTTTTATAAATAGCATAAAGCTTTTTAAGTATATTTGTTATATACTTAAAAAGCTTTATGCTCTTTACTGATGGAGCCATCAGTAAAGAGTGGAGCTGAAATAGGTCACTGTTCATAATGAACTATAAAACAGATTTTACTAAGAAATCAATGAAAATTTTTGTCAAAAGAATTAATATTACTGAACAAAAGTTTCAGAAGTAGGTAACTATAAAACAGCTGTAATTATTTGCTGATTTTTTTCTGATGGAGTCTTATGTGATATTAATATAAAACTCTGATTGTCTTCGTACTGTTAACACTATAGTATATGACAGGAGAATGAATATTATTTAAATGTAGCGTAATTTATAATTCTTTAATGGCTACTCAAAAGTTGGCAAATAAAAATGTTCACTCTAAGCTTTTAATTTTTCAACCATATATAAACTTGTCACTTTATCAAGACATGAGATAAGATCATCTGTCAAATAATCAGAGTGAAATTCAACTTTGATTTTACCAGGGTGAAATATTTAAACAGTCAGGCAGAACTTTACCCAAAGGTAGGCGTTCCAAAATGCCAAGTGAAATTTTCACTAAGTGAACCGGTATGGGGCGAAATTCACTCTCTACCAAGTAAAATTCACATGTTTTGGAACGCAACCCTAGTGTGATATGTTGTTCTCTTACATAGTTCTTCACCAATTTAAGGAAAGAGGATTTTAATTAATTACAATATCAATTGTAAAAAGCATTTGTATTGGTGCACAATGTTTCATGTGTGATCTTAATACAATAGTATACAGTTCACTGTCCGCTGCACAATGCAGTAAATGATTGATATACTCGTATTACTGAAGTGGTCACCACAAAACCTTAATAGTCTAGTTTTGAACTGTTTGTTTATAAATTGTAGGTATGTTATTTATATTACATTGAGTGCACAAATTCTTCATAGCAAAAATAATGAAGAAATCTGTAAAAGTAATTTAAAATCTGCGCTGCTTATCCAGTTTTTTAAGTTGGATTTAACTGTTTTTTAAGGATATGGATTTTACTCAGCACAACATTCGCAGGGGTCTCTTTGAGTCTCCAATATGGAGTAGATTACAAGGTGATACCAAGTCTTGGCACCTAGATATAGACTATATAAAGACAATCAAACAGCAAGCATTGTCTGGAAACTTGAGAAGAATGAAGGCACAAAATGTCACAGCATTTGTTGAAGCTGTTGATAATTCTACTATCGGCACTTTAATTACATTGAGGGATGCTACAGGTAAGTTTATTATATATAACAATACCATGACAACAAGACAAGACATAGCAGTTAAAATTATGATGAGTCATCGGTTTTCCATAGGTCCCATGATCACAAGTTATTCACTTTGATATTTTGAAATTAATTTAGATATATGGTTGAGTGTTCAAAACGTTTTTGTATAGTAGATCAGATGAGGTTTGAGCTAATTTCTTTATACAGATATTTTGCGCCGATAATGCAAATTGGATTTGGATATTACTATTTTATCCATTAGCTACTGCTATACTTAGGTAATAATATGTATACAAAGTTATCTATAAGTTAACTAGTTATATCTTTGCAGGTTCAATAAAATGTACCTTACATAGAGACGCCTGGTCTACTTTCTCTTCATACCTCGTATCAGAGTATTGTGCCCTTATACTTCAGAAACCAACAGTCTTAACTACCGGGAGTGCATTTAAAAAGCACTATCTAACGATTACCTTGAGTAATATATTGGCCATCTACAGCTCAACAGTGTTAAATGAAGATGAAAATAAAACTCTGCCTGATGGGTACAATATTGTGTATAATGAAGAATTTACTGTGATAAAGACTGATAGATGTTCAAGTAGCTTAGGTAAGAAACTAATAGTAATAATAGTAAATATATTTAACACCCAAAATATTGGAAACACAAAACCCAGCCTTGAATGTTGTCCCCATCCAGTCTATAATGTGGGATTGGAAATAAACCCACTGAATATCTAATTTTTGATGGGTTTTACCATATCAATTGCTATGGTTTTAAGTGACATAATGCTTATTTATCTTCTTTCATTATGATTTACGAAAAATATATGTACAGGCTTTTGTTAGTTTTCTACACCAATCACTCAGACCCGAAAACAACTCCATACAATAAAGAAAAATATTGTAACCAATATGGTAATTAATTTAGGCAATGATTCTTGTTTCAGGAACATCTTTAGATCAAAGCCATGGTGCAGAAGATTTGTCAGATGATTTTGATAGCTTCTTTTCCGAAGATATATTTTAATTTACTTATTTATTTGGTGTGGTGAACTAAAATGTGAGCTGCTGTATTATGTTGTTGAAGTACTATGAAAACATAGGAGTTAAAATATTGGGGTTTTCTACATCTACATCTATATATATAAAAGAGTGGGTCCTAACTGACTGATTGAATTTCTCTAGGAATCAACGCAGAGCCTAAACCGTTGAACCTTTATTATTTGGATACATAAAATTTTGAAGGTGTATTTTTTATAGGGTTTGAACCCCTATAATGAATGTCGCGGGTCACGACGCGGGTGACAACTACAAGTAGGTACATAATATTTGCAACAAGTCCCTAATATTTTTAAAATTTAACCGACTTTAATATGGCAGCCGTCTATACTTCACGTATTTTGAATTATTAGTAAATCTGTGCAAAAATAAAATCGCTTTTAAATTTTTAGATTTTGCATCGACCTCGCAGTTTCTGGTCCGAAACCGCTACCTGAATCACGCTGCTGAAATGCAAAACTATGCTCAAAAATTACCCCATTACACATACGTAGCTTTTAGGTCAAACATTTGCTGGGTATTGTAGTTAACTGTAGAATATGTATAAAAAAGACGAATAGTACCTACATAAACACATATGTATTATCTAATTACCTAGTACTTGCGTGGACGTTTTTCCCGTGGAAAGCGAAAGCAAAAAGACTAACTTGAACTGAATCATTGACAAAACTATAAATAAGTTTGCTTTGAGGCGTAATGACTGAGTTTTAATATTAGACTAGCTGCGCCCCGTGATGTTACCTGGGGAAAATTAGTTATCCTTCGAAAACACCGCCATGGCCCATGTTAGGCTGCAGAGGTCGCACTGAAATTAGGATGATGACAAAGGAATCATGGCCTATAAAACTTTACTCTAATTTTGCAACGATTATTGTTTTTACGCTGCCTCCTCAAACAAGCGTGTTTAATGTCGGTATGTAAAAATACGGTGATTCCCGATACGGAATAATATATCAGTATTATTTTTTTTGCTTAACCCACCTTACAGTACAAAAAATATAGAGAAAACTGAAGTCCTATAAAGTGAACACGAAACTCCTAAACTCTCCTAACGGTGCTAAACTAGGTCACGGCGACGACAAGCGAGTTTGGATGTGCGAGTTCATCTAAGCGCGATTACACAAATGTGGGAACATTTGTGTAAACGCGTCCCAGTTTTTTTAAACAAAAACGCAAAAAAGATGTGGTTTTTATTAGCGATTTATGTTATATTAACGATGCTGATGGTGTGGTAAAAATCACCCAAAAAACTATCAGGAACATGTAACAACTTACACTGAATAAAAGATTTAATATTTTAAACTTTGTTTATATTCGTTTGTATATGAGTTTTCACAATATGTTTCGAAAGACTAGAAGAATGAAAATATGTATTAGAACACATTTTGCACTTGTACACTTTGAGTTTCTTCTCTATGCCGACCTTGTGAGCTTTAATGTGTTTATTGCAGTTGTAAAGTCTCTTGAATTTCTCCTGGAATTAAATTATTACTAATTTAATGTCATTCACTCATTCTAATGCATCACAACAGAAATTACGAAAACAATTGCGGCAAAAAAATTATTGCAAGATTTCGGCGCAAAAAAAAAACACTACCGATTAATAAACGCCTATTAACTTTGAGCATCTTCTGCTTTTTGTCACCTTAAAGAGAACGTCACGTGCCAAAACAAGATGAAATAAATTCAAAGTTGAGAGAGAAAGACCAAAACGTAACAAGTGGTTAGAAGCGGTGTCAAACTTTCCACGAAGTCAAACTATTTTGTCAAACTGATTTAACCTGAAAAAAAACCTGTTTGTCAAACTTGTATGTTAATTACTTAATATCTTTGTAAGTAATGGTGCGATTAAGATAATTCAAAATTTATGCTTATTATGTCATAAAGAATAACGTGGACTCTTTCTACTGAATCTGCTATTACTATACTGATCTCACGATTGCATCGGTAATTACCTTGACAAATTACGTGAACGCTTTATGTGCAAAAAAAACGGTTTGACTAAAAAGTATAACTCTTTCTTGTGGTCAAATAAGTTTGACAAAATATTTTCAGCTCGTGGAAGCACCGGTTAGAAGAGACTTAACAAAACCGACTGCAGAAATTAGACATTGTTTCAAGTAATGAAATGGCAAGTTGTGACTAATATATGAACTATATGAGTATGACTACATACAGACAAAGTCAATGACATCTCGCACATCAAATAGGGGAAACAGCTTTTGGGGTTAAGGCTGCAAAGGCCCACAAGAGTTAGACTACAAGATACTCTATACAAACATACACTCGAAATGCGCAACTCTCCTTTGGGCAGTCGGATAAAAATTCAGTTTTTCATACCTCACACAAAGTACAGGAATATATCTTCTCTTTTCCTTCTACTGTCACGTAATACGATGGAGACTCTGTAATAGCTTCGTCAGTGTAGTCTATTGTCAGTTTATCTTCAACGTCTATGCATTCGTCCTGAAAATAATATATACATCTTATTGACTGAGCAAGCGAAGCGTCTAAGCATTAACTCGCGGAATTTGCTAATTGTCCAAATTTGTGTGTACGTAAGTATGTATGTATGTTGCTTTTCGCGTACAGGCCGCAATTTTGATCCGATATTAATGTAACTTCATATATAGGTTTTTTGATTTTTTAGTTTTTATTGTCGTCGGCGATTTTTGATTCGGGTGCTTCCCATAAAAAGTGAGGAATTTTGCCACTGCACCATTTACCAACCGATATAGCATGAAATTCAGAATATAGATTAAATACATAATTATCACATCTGCCAAATATTAGCAGAATCGGTCAAGTGGTTGTCAAGATATTAAGGTTTTCGTTTCTGATTTTGATAACAACTTATCTAAGCAACGTTCATCGCGTGGTCTTGGCTGGGTGACCGAAAGTGGCATTTAACAACTGGGTGGTTCCGTGGATCGGATGACACGTTAAATTGTAGGTCCCGTCTGTTAGTCATTGTATATCAGAGGACCTACGCAACTTATAGTAGGGGAGCCCAAGAGGGGCTCTTGGGCTCCCCTACTATTTTGTGACATACTCGAGCGTGGCAGATTAACACATGGGAGATTAAATCCCCATTTAGCATCGTGGACTCCCCTACTAAAAATGAACAATTATTACGCGTGTACTGAGCAGTTACATTTTTACTGAAAAAAGGTACGTTTGCGCTTTTGTTGGGAAATTTTAGTATTTCTTAGAAGTTAAACATATTAGAGTGTAACAGTTCGCAATCTGGGAAAAGAGCCATTTAAAAACGAAAACTACAAAGAAATAAAGTTGACCATCCATCAGGGCTATTGTTTCTTTATTATTTCTTTATTATTATGTTTATTAACTGATTCAGTTTTCGTTAAATTATGTACGTGACATATTAGAGTTGGATGAAATTAGTTTTTTTCACGAGGTCTATAGTTCGCAGATAGTTCTGCGAACTATAGACCTAGTTTTAGATAGGGATTGAAACTTCAACCGAATCGGTTTATTTTAGATAAACGTGCTATACCGAAACCGATGTACTAAGCCGAAAGAGGGTCACTATACTCATCCTACTGATCAACTTTCAATATAGAACCAACACTGAATTCGGAAAAAAACAGCTGCTTTATACATTTTATCGACGACAGATAAACTTTTTGTATGCAACAGCTGATTTTTTCTCTCTCAAATTTAGAGTTGGTACCATATTGGAAGTCGTTCGTAAAGATGAGTGACCCTCTTTCGGCTTAGTACACCTTTAACCGATAACGCTGTATTAGGACGATAACTCGCCGAACCCGAGGGCGCGTGTGATGTGATGACGTCACAAGTGTCAGTTTTTCTCATATAACAAATATAGCGTTTTCAGTACCTGTCTTAACACATCTACGTCATTGAAAAGGAAACTTCGGAATTGGCCCCCATTAACTTACATCTTGATGGTCTTTCAGCTGTTGCTCCGATCTGAATACCGCGCCGCAAGTACCGCATCCATACGTTGGGTTAGGGTGCTTCTTTTTTAGATCATTCAACACGTCTACGGGAATTTCTGGAAAAATAACATAAATCATCAAAGACACAATGTATTGTCTGCTTGCATTTTGTCGACAATTTTTTTGGATTATTTTGATGCATTCGTTCCCGAATAATGTGTTTACAAAAATCAGTACCTCCTGACTGATGAATGATGGTGATAAAATCTATACTGTCACAAAAAATATAATTATATAAACATATTAGGTCCTGGACCTATGACCCCTCGGGATCCGCCCTTGCCCTTAGAACATTAAACTTATTTTGGATAAAATAAAAGAGTTTCTTTTACAGAGTTTTACTGCTCTGCGGTTCTACCTACCAAGCTTTCCCATTATTGAGCGAATGTATAATATTAGTTTAAACTATCCGAAACCTCAGGTTTTCAAAAATGTAACAAAAACCGACGATTGTGACCCTCCTACCTCAAAATCATTTAAAAAATAAAACAGAACTGCAAAGACAGGCTTGCGACGTCTACAGCGGAGAGCAGAGACGAGTCTAGTTATTAATTTGCTGATCTAGGAACATTTTTACTCAAGGCGAAGCAAACCCGCAGAAACGCAAAGGCACTTCCCCCCAAGAAAGGCCCTGGTGCTGATTAATCTATTTTTATTGTATGTGCTATACTATATACACTCACTTCGTTTGCTCAAGTGAATAGAGGTTTCAGGCGGTTTGTCAGTGCACCTGATCTCCGATATGTGAATGTGGAACAACTCTATCAGACCTCCCGCAATCTTCTCGCTGGTATCCGTTTTGGAAGCGTTTGGGTCGGTATCGTTCTTCCAATCTATGAAAATAATTTGCATTTTTATATCGTTGTTTTACAGAACTAGCAATCGAGACACTTAAAAAAATAGATTTAACCAATGACAGTTGTATAGAGGTCTAACTTCAAAATTGAAAAACGTGAGTTTCGTTATGTCCGATTTATTAAAATCCGATATGAAAAAAGGACAAAGATGGTTTGTAAGACAGTTGACGTGAACTGAACGACGACTAATAGTCGAATCCGTCGACTCGGGTTTCAAGCGCGCTCGCGGACATGTCTCAACAAAACATTACGAAAATTTTAATAAAAATATAGCCACGGTAAACTCGTGAGATTGTCAAATGTTGAAATCCAATATTATTTTTTATCTATTACTCCTATTTAAGTTTTTTTGTTAATTAATTCATAGATATTTGATTAGAATATAGTTACCGTCACCGGTGTTCAGTTCCCTTAGCAAGTTAGGCGCGTGACAAAACACGTAGTTGTCGTCTTGCACCTTCATGAAGCCAGTCACCATAGTCGGCTGCTCCACCTCTTTGCCGGTCTCCGTGTGACTAATTATTATCTAAAAAAAAGTACTTACGATATGTTAAATGTACAATGCCCGGTAAATAAATATGAGCTAAAAGCACTAAAGACGGATAGTGCCAAAATACTATGGGTTACCGAAGTTAATATAGGTTCATTAAAATGGCGTTCGAGCAATACCTACACTCACTTGTTGGGACGCACACACATTCGATTCGTTAATTCCATTTTTTTTTAAAATTTTTAGATTGTACTTTGTAGTAAAATAATGATTTAATCACAATACAATAAAAGTAAGGCTCTCTTTACCTACCTTGGTAATAACCAGGTTGTTTTCCACAATAGAGTCAGTCAAGTTGGGCAGTCTCAGCAGTTGATTGACCACTGCGTCTGCGAACTGTACGCACTTGGCGGTCACGTTAGGCGTGTGTTTGTACGAGTCTTGGATCAGATTCGTGAACATTGCCGCGTCTAATATTGTGTTGTCTGTGGATAAAGCCGGGTACATATTACATGCATAATTTCCCAAGCATTTTAACGTGTTCGCGAAGGCACTAAAATCAACCGCGTGCACAATAAGTGCAATGCAGGGATTGTCGTTTGCCGAAACATGCTAGGTGATAGTTGTTGCAAATTAGGAATGACTGTGGCCTTTAGATTCATCATATGTTACGGGTATTTTAACCTTAAACTATCGAATATATCTTGAACACATAAACCTTCTGCAATTCTGTTTTTCAAACGATAAAGCTGTATAATATTTGTTACTAGCGTGCTTCACTTTAACTTTATCCTAAAATATAAAACAAATTAGGTTCAGGGTTTTCAGACTAACTCAAAAACAAAATAACAAAAACGTATACTGAATTAAGAAAGAAAGAAAAATATTTATTTGAAACAGAAAACAAACTTGATTACACAATTTATAGTCAGACTGAAGTTACAAATTCTGCCAACTCAACATAATGCTGGTTGGAACAACCAGCGTTGATCTTCCGTTGGAACCGGGTGGTGACGTCACGCACGTCACATTCGGCAATTCTACTTCATTCAGTAGGCACATTATTATGTATTAAGTTTGTGTTACAATAGATTCGAATGGAATACAAATCTGAAATTCAAATGATTTGTATTCCTAAAGTGTTGTTCGGTAATTATTCGGATTATCAATCGTAAATACTTACAATTTGGTTTGTTATCACTTTTGGTGTTATTTATTCGTAAATCTCGACATTTTTGTTTCCTCTTCACTTTCGCAAACAACTTTTTACCGTTGACTGTTTTACCTAAATATATTTTGTCTGGAATGTCTGAAAGAATACATTACATCTTACAATTATTATATTCCTTCACTACTGCAGCCTAATTCAGCTGGCTTTGTTTCGACGATTAGTATTCAAAAGTCTCCCGCCTTCGTAAAGAATACAAAGGACTTGTTTCATTAATGGCCAGGACGGTGTACGTCTATCAAAAATGCAAAAGTCGCCTCCTTCATTGAGTATAAAAATATCTAATTTCTGTGAATTGTAGTAAATGTATGGCATCCCTGGAAGATTTATGTATCCTCGGTTCACTCCAATGACTACTGCTCATCACAAACTTAAATGTCAAAATTGACACAATAATAACGCGTAATTAAACTTTTTGCTAAATTCATTTTGTACACGGCGATAAGTTACGCTATTTAAAATTTGGTTGATAGATTAAAGATTAATAGTCCTTAACGTATTTATGGTATCATGTACACTGTCTTGGCCGGAGCTCCATACGTTTTTGAAACATCTCTTTTGGAAATTTTATGCATTTCACACTGTCTTACCAAATTTTAATTAACAATGTATAACATTGGTAAACTTCTTTCTAATTGAACGTTTCTTTTTTAATATGACTAAATTTTATTTTTTATGTAAGTACTTACAATGCGTACTAAGATAGTACAACTTTTGTGTTTAACTTACCGTTGAATATGTATTTTGTTTTTATCTTCATGCCTATAGAGTTGAATTTTTTTGGCAATTCAACAGCGGCGCTGGTGTTTACTGCTGAGTTTTTCAGAAGGCTGTTTAGTACTACAGGCTCTTTGGCTACACGTGTAACGGCATCGCTAGCAGCCACACCAGGAATGTCCGGTTCGTTAATGGCTAAAATCAAACAAAAAAGTTAAAAAATGGCATAGTACTGCCGACGAACTGCCTCGCAGTTCGATAGAAGCGTTAAGCGGTAGAAACACAAAAATCTAACAATTGATTTAACTAACATTATTAATCTCTAGTTCAAGTTATATTTTTTTTTCTTATGTATCGTTTTGAACTGAAATTGGTACGGTATTTTTTAAATTTTTTGGGCTTGTTTTATTTTTGAAAATGAAAAACATAAAATCGTTAAAAAATATTTCCACAATCAGAAAATAACTAGATTTTTTTACTCAAAGAGGCAGAGAGTCAAGAATTTAAATAAAAATATTTTGATGACTGGTTTTGATGAGGTTCTTGATAGTTAAAGTGTCGGAGTACCCATTTTTAGGTGTCGAGAGGACGCAGCTCGCACGGAGAGGGGCCACCGCCCCCTTGCCCCGCACCGCACACCCGCGCGCCTACTAACACCGCATGTTAGTGTGAGTGCTGCATTTGTACACTACACACACGCGCGTTGCGCTTATGCGGGACTCGCGCTTAACTTCACAGTCTTAAAAAAGATTTGAGCGTACTGTACTAGTACATTATTAAATAGAGATATTTATATTCTTACCCATTTCTTCGTCCACATTGGGACCAGCAACATACCGTACATTAGGCTGGTCTTCAGTCTCCAATTGTTGTAATGGTGTATTGTTAGTTATAAAGTATTCTACTGCACTTTCCTCACTGCCTTGCTCATCAATATTCGCGTCAGCGCAAGCGCTCTCGTCAGCCAATACACATGATATGCTTTCTATTTTCAAGTGCCTGAAAATTAAGTTAAATATGGCATAAAAATCGGCCAAGTGCGAGTCAGACTCGGACACGAACCGATGTCGGTTATCACTTAAAAGTTTTACTTGGCCATTTTAGACTGAAGTGCCTTGGAAGACCGTTATGAGTTGACTAAGCTGATAATAAACTAGTGATTTCTTCATTAAAGAAGCCTGTAAAGTAAAAATACATGTTTTCTCGTAATTTGTATTGTACGCAGATGCATTATTCATAGTTCGTAACTGGTTACTTAGCTCCTGTTTCGTAGACAGCCGAATCGTTAAAAATACAGTGCTTAATATTTTACACTCAACAACTTTGATGATCACTCTATGCATGCCCGTTTAGTACTATGCCCGAATCGGTGAATGTGTTGCTAAGCGCAAATCTCGGGAGCACCTGAACAGATTTTGCTGATTCTTTTTTTAGAATATTCCTTGAAGTACGAGGATGGTTCTTACGGAGAGGAAAAATTAAAAAATCGAATGACAAAGTCTATAAACAACACTTTTCTATATCTCCCATAAGTTCGATTCGTAATAATACTTAAAAAGTCAATTTGAACTTTAATACCATACCATAAAGTTTAAGTGTTAGTGGAGAGGTTCCGGGAAAGCAAACCAATTGAGTGACGTTAGTGTCGTATAAATATTAACGTCTATATTTGCTGACCCGGCGTCCCAAATAGAAGAGTAAGTATTAATAAGAATTATTAAAAGTAAAAATATTAAGAATCGACTGTGAGGCGGTACAAAGTTCGCTGAGTTAGCTAGTTTCTAATAAATGTATATAATACATACCCCATCTCGCTACTTGTATCTGTGCTCTCCAGAAACTCATTTTTCAATCTTTGAATGAGTCCTGAAAAAAAAGCAGTTAAAATAATCATTCTCAATTCATACATCATTTTCAAATTAAATTAATTTTCTCGGTTATGGAGTTCATTTTATATGATTCAAAGCCTAACATAATTCGTTGCTTCTATGATCGGTGACCACAATAATTATAAAAATAACCGGTAACAATACCAAACTGACTGAAGCGATCATATTGTGTGTAAATTATCATATACATCTCGAATCAATGTCCTAGCTATATGATCTCATTAGCAGAATCGGTCACTCTTGACGTAGACTATTTTAGACCAACATTTGTACTAGATAGAAAAATAAATACTACAATAAAATTTAAGTACGAGTATCCAAGCAAAGGATTTAATAGAAATATTCACTGAACAGTTTGGATGTTATTGCCGGGATATCTGTGAATGTGTTTTTGTTACATAATTGAATGCAAACTATGCAATATAAAAAAAATATATGAATTTACGAGCAATTCTTTTTACTATGAACTTATTACGTTCCTTAGATATGTCATGATTTTGTTAGCTTAAGCTTTTTTTATTCCTCGGTGAATTAATAAAGCCTAAGCTGTACTGAAAGTTGTACTTACTCTCATTAGAAGTGATGTCATGAAGACCCAGAGTATTCAACACAAATACTCTATCATGGGACTCCAGTAATAACCAGCCTTTTTGCTCTAGAGTTTGATACTGTTCGTCAGTCAATGTGATCTGAAATGAATTGTGGTAAAGAACATTTGACTTAACATTTGATTAACTTTAGGGTTATAATGAGATCATCTTTCCAATATTTAATGGAAAATTTCATTGATGTCTCACAAGAATGCTTGTGTTTATTGTATTATATACCATTTAGAGTAGTAATGCGGCAAGTATATTCTGGGTATGCTGTCTTCTGGAAGAGGGTCTGGGTCGAGAAAATATGAACTATATGTAAACTTATGGAGGTCTATGATCCATTTGTTACCACATTCATCCCATGGAACAACTTTAACTAAGGGATCCACAATGAATCCGAGAAAAAAAAATGCTGTGATAACTAATCAAATTTTCTTAGTAACATTGTTTTTTTTTCTCTAATTTAGTGCTGCTCCCATAGTGAAAGTTTTTGGTATTGATTAATATAGTAGCCTCTTTTCTCTTTCTTTTTTAATACAACCTTAACCTTATAACCCTGTAACCTTTTTTAAATACAATATGTTAATTAGAAATCTCACCTCGGTCAAGTCAGTTGTCTGTTTGACACCATTTAACACTTCAATATTCAGTTGCTGCATTTGCTGTGCGTCAAGCTTTTGAGGGTCTATAACTGTATCTGTCTCCATCTGGAATCATTTTTAGCAAATTGTATGTGGCTCTCTGCTGTGGTTGGGTTTCTCTTAAAGGGTTGGCCATTCATAGTCTACCTAGGTTGTTAGGAACCAATTCTAATTTAATTGAATTTGCACAATATTCATTTGCTTAAGAACTCTACATTAAGATCAATTTCTGTACAGTAATGCAATAAATGATTATGATTATATTAAAGGAGTTTCAAAAGTCCAGTATAAAACTTGAGATGTACTTAACCAAAAGCTTTTCATCTAAAACATAAGGCGTATACAGACGCCTGAATCCTATGGCATGCATTAATCAGTTCAATCATTGTGTTTTACAACTTGACTAAATTACAAAACCTTAATCTAAACAATACTTAAATACATAAATCAAATACTACCTGTTGAGGCGTCGATGTAGTATCTGGCTGTATGAGAAAGCTATTTGCATAAACATTGTCATCTCCATTTGATATTGCAAATTGATCTGAAATTTTTGTACAATTGAACAATATTTTTTGACAGTTATGCTAAAGCACTAACATTATAACTTTAGGATAACTAGTATAGACCTTATCTTCAGTGGACTACTTTAGAGTTCTTACCACTAAGAGATATCATTTCCGAAGCATTGCCCTCATATTCTACATAATACTGTTGCGTTGAAACATCAAACACTGCAGGATTCAACTGACCAGCATCCTTGTTATCTTCTCCTTGAGTGATATACTGTATCTCCTTGTTTACAGCTATAAAGCAATTGTTTAAGGGATGTTAAAGAGTTAAACTCGCTAATATGTAACAATACAAAACCAATCTTTTTATTTACTATTATTCAGAACAAGTAACAGTGAACATATGGTAATCGTGTTGTTTCTCGGGACTTACTAAGAATGGTTCCATCATCTTGTAACACAAGGAAATGGTTGGAGTCAGTATCATGGTTGCTTGAAGGCAGAAATTCATAAGTTTCGTACACATTCTTTTCCATATTCCTGAAAACACTAAATAAGTATCAATCAAACTTTAGCACTCATAATCAAGGAACATTTATACTGTAGCGAGCTCTTAATTATTGTGGTATTGTTTTATTGAAATTATTACCTGTGTATTATTACTTTTTATTTGTATGAACTTTTTTTAAAAATTATCCTTTCCTGTTTGCACTCTATTAAATTACAGGCGGAGTACCATATTCTTTCCTATTACTTAAATTAATTACAGAACTTTGTTACAGAATGTATCAATAAATTGTGATTCTATACTTGTTTTGTTTATTTTTCATCACTCAATCAGCTGTTTTTGGCAGATTTGAAGCTGACATTGACATTTTGATTTAGCCGCGTTTAATTTTTTTTTAACAAGTTATTCATACGTTCTTGAAATGTAATACAAATATCTCTATTTACATTACGGCAGCGAAAAATCAAACACAAAATTGACTATTGAGAAAGCTTCGCAATGTACAGTATTTTTTAAAGCGTGTACGTAGTCTTTTAGCTCTACAAGCTGGTACATGGGAGCTTGGAATCGTCCTATGACCATCAGCTGGACTATTTCATTTAGCATCATATCTTTTTCCACAGGAGTCGCTCGCTTATCCCAATCGCTTAGATGAAACTTGTAAAAGGTAGCATCGCCGCGTAAGAATTGTTTCGCTAATGGCAAGTCAAATGCTCCTCCATAGTAAACTATTGTACCATTACATGCAAGAAGCTTGAGCATAACATCTTCATATCTTCCTCCTAAGCAGTTTAATGCCAATACCGGCCTTGAAAGGGATGTGCTAAAATTAGTCATTTGTTCAGCTTCTTCTAAAGTATGTACTGAGGTAGCGCCTATGCTCAAGAGATGTTCCTTAACAGATTCATAGGCACAGTGGTTTGCCACAATGTTATAAGTTTTAATTCCCCATTCCTTGCAAAGTTGTATGACGCTCTGTCCACACGGACTATTGGCAGCATTTTGTATAACAGATTGGCCAGGTAGGATCATTCTATAATCTTTAAGCATTCTGTAGGCCATACATGGGGCTATTGTTAGCATAGCTCCTTCTGGGAGTGGCAGGTTGGGTGAGACAATATGTACATCTCTTTCATGAAACATACCATAGTAGCGCCAGGTGCCACAGAGTCTGGAAGATAAGACAACTCTGTCTCCTGTCTTCACTCTGCTGACCCATTTACCAATTTCTACAACTTCGCCAACTCCCTCATCCCCTGGTATAGATGGCAAAGTTGGCAAACAGTAGTTTCTTCCTGAAAAAAAGTACATGTTATTATTACAAGCTAATGATTAGAAGGTTTATAAAAATAACCTTATAAATTAAATAAGTCATAATAAAAACAACTGCTTGAAACACAAATAAAACAAAATTATCTTTATAATATATATTACTGCCTTATCACTAATAGAAAAATATTAACATCACAGCTTGAAACTAACTGGCTCTATTCATTAAAATCTAGTATATATTTGAGTCCAAGGAACCCTTGTGGTGCCAGTGCATTGCCAAGAGCTTCTTCATATTGGCCAAACTTTACCATCTTGTGTATAGGAGCTTTTAACTTTCCCTCGCACATTAGATGAATTATATCATTTAACATGCGGTCTTTAGCGGCTGGCTCTGCTGTTTCATTCCATTTAGTCATCCAAAACCCATGAAACTGTAAGTTTTTGAAAATAAAAGATGCAGTTGGAATAGTGACCGGTTCTCTAGACATTCCTCCATATGTTACCATTATGCCAGAATGCTGCAACTGCCTCAACATTTCCAATGAGCTTTTCCCTCCAACACAATTAAGAGCAAGAGATGGCTTCTCTATTTCCTTATTTTTAAAAATGTTCGTTGATCTCAACTCAGTTTCAGTCAAAACATAAGTGGCCCCTAGTGTAATCAAGTACTCTTTTAGCTTGTCAAGATCTTTGGGTCTGTCTCTGATAATGCCAATGTTCTTTATGCCCCAAGCTTTGCAGAGTTGAATGACATTTTGCCCACAAGCACTGTTTGCTCCATTTTGTATAACAACAAGTCCTTTTTCTCTCAACGGTACAAAATCATTGAGCATTCTATAAGCAGTACATGGGTTAACTGTAATAGTTGCAGCTTCTACTAGTCCAATATCATTAGGTACAACTTTCAATGCATCTTTACGAAAGACACCAAAGTCTCTCCAAGTGCCTAAAGCTGGCTTTGTCACTATTACTTTATAGCCTTTGGTAATTTCTTTCACATTATTTCCTGCAGCTTCCACAACACCAACACCTTCATTGCCTGGTATCATTGGTAGAGATATTTTGACTGGATACTTTCCTGCAACAATAGTCTTTGTGTAAAAAATAATCTATCAATAGTTTCAAATAACATAGAACAGAACTAAACAAAAACAAGGAATACCTTGATAAAATTCTTGTATAGTCTTCTAGTAAGCACAAAGCACCACAATATTCAGTTTTGATGGAAACTATTTGAATATGTTTCAATTGCGGAAAAGAAGGACATCACAGTATGCATGTAAGTACCTTGAATAGTGTTTATGTCTGCTGGATTGACCGGCGCTGCCAGCATACGGACCAGCACATCCTGGGAATCCAGCTCAGGCACTTCACACTCTCTATACTTCACAACCTGCAGTGGATCCCCAAATTGAGCATAAACAAGTTGCTTTGACATCAAGTTCCGAACATTTGATAAACTTTTGCAACTCCTTGAACGGCATAACGAAGCCTTTAAAAGTCTTGTAAAAGGCATAACGGACATTGTTTTAAGTGTTTATGTAGAAATAAATGTTTAAGATTTACTGACGAAAATAATACGAATCGAAAACCGGTATATACTACTACTTTTTGACGATACGATGACCGAAAATTTTATCTTCCTGTTTTTTGTTTTTTTTCTTTTGAATCTGACAATCTGACGGTGACAGAAAGGCGGTGATCAGTAGTAGTATCAGGTAGACGGTGGCGTCTTTCTGATACTATTTATTACAGCTTTATACGATAACCACATTTCACCATCTTCGTTAACACAGAACTACTTGAAAGTACACTGCCGTTTAGCGTAGTAATGCTGCTGGCATACTAGGCACACTAGGCATGGATTACCTATATACCACTTAACAGAGGACTTAAGTGGTCTATAGGTAATCCATCTGCTATTTTAATAGCGTAAGTCCTGACTGACTGACTGATATTTTCTAGGAATCAACGTACCTAGAGCCTAAACCGCTGAACCGAGAGACATGACATTTGGAGGGTGTTTTCATTATAGGGTGTAAGGGTGTAACCAAGAAAGGATTTTCAAAATCCGTTAAACTTTAGTTTATTACTGAAATATAATGGTGTTTCCGTTATTAGTAAGAGTGTACCGTCATTACCACAGACTAGTAAGAGAACGCTTACGCGTTGACTAAATACCAGGGGAGGCACGGCACCTAAGCCCCCTTGGACCGTGGTACTTGTACTCTGTTAGGAGTTTCTTTTACAGAGTAACAAAAATTAAGTATATTAAGTGTACTAGTGTAAAGTGCCTTGAGTAAATATTTTCTTAATATTGCCTAATTGACTAATAAACGGGGCCCATCTACCTCGCGGCCGTTCAAGCTTTACTTTCCAATGAGTTGGACCTATTTAGTTATAATATGCAACAACCAGTCATCCATTGTCATCATCATTTATTTTTCTTCGCTAAGGAACTTATTGACGCGAATGTCGAGGTCTTTCCTAGCCATGGGTGCCGCCGCGGATGGTGGGGCGGTGGCTTCTGGTGGCATCTGCAGTTTAGGTGCGCGGAACCTCCTTGCGCGAGTCAGCTGCCAGTTTGCGCTGGTGTTGCGCAGTAAACGGTAACCGGGCACGTCTTCGTCTACCACAGCGAGAGATGGTCGTGGCACACTGCAAAAAAGGAAGCAAAGTGTACGACCGTAAGAATTTATCGTGATATTTTTATTAAAATTAGCTTGTTAAGTGAACTTTAAATGTTTAAGTTGGCTTTTCATTTCCTATTTAATTAATTTAAATTTTCCCGTAGATAACAAAGGGCGACGTGCTGCGATTGTTTTTGAAAGTATTTTGTAATCATTGGCAGAAAAAAATCAACTATGAATAAGAAATCTAAATATCAAAAGTTTGTCGTTGTATATAAAAAAGTGTTCGTGGAGTTAACAGACCGCAGAATTTTAAGTTATACACATGTAACTGTAGGTAGGTAGGTAGGATACCGACAGCAGCCCTAACGCACAATAACGTATAAGGATTTATTAAAGGCCTGTAAATAAATAGGCCCAGCACGTAACTCTCCTAGGTCAATAGGTATATAGTTAGAGGTCCTAAGTATTACTTGGAAGCCCTTACTAGGTCATGGTGATTGACGCCCGTAACCGCGCTGGCGCTATTACTGTAGGCATTTCTGATGCTGAGCTTCGTTTTAAACCTAGAAACATAGCAATAACTTATCTTTAAAATAAATATCGCACTAACTTAATTAATGTTTAATTAAATCTAAATGGTATTCTGATATCTGGTTCTGATACGATAAAGGTTAATCAGAAGGAAGGTTTATAAATAAAGAATATGAATTGAATCTCAATTTCAAATGCTTATTGTCATAAAATATTCACCGGAATATTTGACATTATTCACAGCACTTCTGTCCTTCCACTTCTGTGAGCATACGGGGCAGATAGACCTTCGGATGGACCACCGCGGAACTGTCTCGTTCTGTGGCGTGCTCACTTTATGGAAGCCAGGGATTTCGAGCTGAGTCTGCAAGTTTGAGAGAAAACAAGGAATACTTTCTTTTAGAAAAAATGTGACCTTATCCAGGCTAAAGTTATTTTCAGTTACTTTTGTAACTGAAAATAACTTTAGTACTTTGTACCAAACTATTGGACCAAATTTTACAAAATTTATATTGTAGGTACCGAACATCTGGGAAGTACCAACCGATTTCTAGCAAAATATATCTCCAAATTGGTCCAGGCGTTCTTGAACATTCAAAAAATAAGATAAAAACAATGCTTCGACAAATTGGAAACCTCATTCTTTATTGAAATATTAAACACACAAATGACAACATATACAATTTGTGATCCCCCATTATTATTACGATAATGGAAAGATAAATAAAAAATAACATATCCCTGTTTTTAATTTTACTCACAATGTAATAATTACGTTTTTAGAGTTTTTGAAAATTTAAGTACAATTCCGAATAATGTTATTCTCGTACGAAGCTCGTAATGATGTCATCAGTTATATGTTTGTTTGTTACTTTTATACGAGCTTTGTGCGAGAATGTCATTTTTCGAAACTTTACTTAAGATTTTCAATAATCTCTACAAACATAATTATTACATTCTGAGTAAAATAAAAGAAGTATGCTTTATTTTTACTTCATCTTTCCGTTATGGTAATGAAATGAAGGGTCAATAAATTTGAAATGTTGACAATTAGGATTCTATTGCACAGTGCAATGTCACGCTGCCTGTTCTATAAGAACAAAAACTGTAACTGTTCGGCACAAGCTCGATGAAAATCCTTAAAAAAAATTACCGGTGCAGTGGTGGTAGTAGTAAATGCAAGTATGGAGGGTATGTCCATATCTCGCTTGGTAGATATCCTGGAAAACCTTGACCTGGAGATGCTACGCTCTGTAAACCGCATGCTCATGCCGTGCACACACTCTTCGATAGACTCGCTGAAAAATAAAATCTTTATTAGGTAGATTTATACTCGTATGTATAAATCCATAAGTATCTAATTAAATATACTTTTCTGTTAAGTAAGCACCTAATCATAAGATATAAGTTAAGAACAATAACCGTAAAAGAAAGGAACTTCTTTTGCAAACATCGAATTAAACAATGTCAAAATATACAGACTTGTAAATAATAGGTGTTCAATTAACAGCTTCTTCCTTTTTTGAAGCCGATTAAAACCTTAAATGTGTGTGAATAACAGCAGATATTATTTCTGAATCCTATTTACATAATTCCTTCCACCTGACTTTGCGTGTTACTTAGACGATAAAACTATATCTATTTGAAGAACGAAATGATGATTAATGACGTCGAATTAACGACGTGTAATAAATTGTCTCTTAAAATATACTTTTTAAATACTGTTTAATAATATATTATAGCAATTCTAAAAACACTTTTTGCAAAGGATTCTGCATGGGCATACCTACTTAGATAGGCATTTCTATCCAAATAACTACGCTATTGAAACTAGAAACTCGTGTTTTATGAATGACGAAACGAAACACGAGCGATCTATTTCTCAGAACGGTCCCTGACTACTCTGCCTACTTACTATTCTAAGACCTTCTAGATCACCTATCACTCTTACTCTCATTGAAATTCACAACGCGAAACAGTGATCATGATATTCTCAGTGCCACATAATATTATCAGTCATGTCATATCTAAGCATTTAATTGCAGTAGAGATACAACGACATTGTAGCGATTTTAAAGACAATAATTGATGTATTTATGCTATTGAGTTCGTAATATGTAAGTACTTAGTAAGATCTTTATTGTATAAGAAAACTGTGAGAAAGTCGTCGTTAATAGTAATAATTGTATTGAGAGTGAAAGTGGTAATACTCATACTAGACGTTTTTACCATTGAGTCTTTGTCTCGGTTGACGCGTGGAAGTGTAATTACCCTGTACATAATAGTATCGAATTTAGGTGGAAAATTAGCTAAGCAAAGCTGCGATGTTTTTGACAAACATCGTAGAAAGCATATTATACAAAATATAGACGTCATCTAGTTATTTTTTACCGAATTGCAAAGAGAAGGAAGTGCTCTAATTCGAATGTTATTTTTTCACATTTGTTACCTGATTACGGTACGGCCTTTGATTATTTATATGCTCAAGAGTACAGCTGAATTTATTTGTTAAAATATTTTTTGTTTGAATGCAAAATAGTCCCAATTAAATGTCACCATAACCGGTCCAGTAGTTCGGTTTTTAAATCTTAATATGTAGCTGAAAAAATGTATCGGCGCCTACCGAATTGAAGTCGGCAATCTCTTAATAAGATGGTATATAAAAAATATTTAGTGTTTTTCCGCCTCGTCTTGATGTCAGCGTGAAAAATCGAAAAATATTTTTGTTTTTATGGTGTGGTTTCTCCTCACCACCGCCACACCTCACCTTATTATTTCTCTTTCTCTCAGTATCCGACTTCCTCGACACGTGTTTCGCCTTAGCACAAGGCATCCTCAGGAGATGTTGACTCTTCAAGCGCTCGCTCGAAAGTGAACGTGAAGTGTTTACTGTGGCGGTGGTGAGGAGGAACCACACCATAAAAACAAAAATATTTTTCGATTTCTCACGCTGACATCAAGACGAGGCGGAAAAACACTAAATATTTTGTATATACCATCTTATTATAAATGGATTTCCGCAAAGTAACGCCTGATTCCATCAATTATCGGCAATCTCTTTTTTACCTCACTGCCTAATGGCAGGGGAATTGTTTTTCGAATTTATGTTACCTAGTATATTTGTATGTAAATATACATACCAACTCTCTGAGACCCTCTTCCTACAGCCTAAACCGGTAGATCAATTTTGATGTGCGAGATGACATTGGATTTGTGACAACTCCAATGTCGGTTATGGTCATAGGCTAAACTAGTTGCATCCCGCGGTTTCATTTGCAGCAGTTTTATGCAGATGTTTTTTTGAGGTTGCTACTAACCACTTTTTAAAAGCAAACGCGTCCCATTCCAGACTAGTGCAACCAATGTTGAATATACTTGTTCTAGTTGAAGGGACATAATTTATAACAAATGAAAAACGAAGATATCACAGCACTTACTCTTCAGTGTCTCGGCCTGTTCCCGGCAGTTGAAGGCTCTGGGCTTCTCGGTCCTTACTGCTGTGAGCTCGCACCATGTCCAGTAACATCGTTTCGTGACCTCCCAAATCATCATATCTGCAAGGATAGGTCATAAAGACCGATATTACTCGAGGAAGTTATTCATGGAAGAAGAAACAAAGATCTGACAGAGACATATTAATTCTCAATCGTGGCAACTGCAACACATGTAGATGTTGCATCATCTAGTTGAAAAATTACGTTTATGCAAGTTACAAGTAACTCTGTAGGAGATGTCATTTTCGAACTAAATATTCATTTCGTCATCAATTTCAAATTGCTTATACCCAATTTGGTCAGATTATCCTTTATTATTTTTATCTCTCCTGCTAACTCCTAAGAACTTACTCTCTAGTCCCGACAGTTCCTCTGCTGGTGGAGTAAGGATCGCTTCTTGAGGACAGTATGGTGTTGGAGTATTCTGGCGTGGAAGATACGCTGCTTCGTTGGCTTCTCATCATCAGGGTTTGGTATGGAGTTGGGTTGTTGGTCATGAAAGAAATGCGGCTTGGCTTTTCTTCTTGAGGCCTGATAATGATGATTTAGCGTTTAATTTCTAACCCATATTCATTTAGTACCAACATTTTGACTTCTTTGGTTATTTTTATTAATTATATAAGTTAGCTATAAATCTTGGGAGTACTCGTACCATTGATTATTGAACGCTAACATTCAATAATCAATGTCAGTACATAGGTACCTACTACGAGTATTTACTACACATTGGTAAAACTATTCGAAAGCGTCAGCGTACCCTTTAGAATCACCATACAGTTATTGAAGATTGACAAAAAAAATGAGCCTGCCTGAAAATTAACGTTTTTTGCACCAAAGTTGTAAAATCAACTGCCAGAATGTATCTGCCTACTGCAAAGAGGTTTAATGTATGAAATACATAGCACGTCAATGGCTTACTGAGAAACGGAATACGTAGTGGTGGGTACTTTACGATGACTTTAATTTTATTGATAGTTTTTCCATTGCTTCACAGAGATATTTAATGATAATTTATAACTGCGTAAGAGTTTCTTGGACCTCTTAGTTATTAAATAAAAGAGTAACGACTGCCGAGCTACTTATTGTGTCTGCAAAATCAGCGCATCACGGCCAGTTTCAGTTCGTTTTGTCTTTATTGTTATTGTCAATGATTACATACAAAGTTTTTCGAAGTCTGACTCATTGAACCGTACCGAGATGACTCACCTAGTATAGCTGAGTGCTGGTAAATAAGTACGGGTAGGTGCAACTTGATTCCACGTAGACCTTGAAGCCTATCACGAGTTGGCGAGACGACAAAATCATCAGAATAATTTACCAACGTTTTGTCGAGTTTATTTTGAGCTTATCTCGACTCGGTGGCACAAACGTAAGTATAGGTACGAGTTTACTATGTAGCTCAATTTTTTAATTACTAACACTTGGATTCGAGTAAGTTATTATATTTTGTTCTAAACTGCAAACGTTAAACCACCAGGAAATTATTTATGACGTAAATGATTAAACTAGCAAAGAAGTTGGTAGGTACCTACATATAAACAATATATCAAATCCACGGAAATAGGGAAGCCCTTAGCCCAGTAATGGGAGAGTACTAAATACAAGCCGAAACAATAACGATGATACACACATTATACTAATACCTACTAGTAGCGTTACTCGGCTGCGCCCGCGTCATAGGATAGACAGATAGACCCACGCTTTATTGTAAACACACAAAACATAACAATACAAAAATATAAATTTACATGTAGTGTCACAAGCGGCGGCCTTATCGCTAAAAGCGACCGGAGCGGAAATGTTAATTTTCCCGGTATAAATTAAAACCCTATATATTTAAGACAAGGTACTTATTTTATGTTTTTACTCCCTTATCATTATGCTTTAGATCCCTCCATCCAAAGGTGGCCTAGAAGAGATTAAAAAGAAGCTTTTTTGTTGTATTTAGTTTTTTAGGTATAATATAATACTGTAATATGTGTTGCTGAAAAGTTAAATAGAAACAAACCAATAATCACTAGTACGAGAAATAGTTTTGTTTCTGGGCAAAATACTATTTTCAAATTAAAATCTAGTAATCTATCTGGATACCTAAGTCCTAGATAGTTAGATGCATTACAGTAAATGTCTAAAATGGCACCATGGTCCCACTTACATTTGATAATAATACAACATAGCTACTACGTGCGAAGAATTTAAGTTTCTTCCATCTTGAAGCAAATGTAAATACGAGTAGCATTATATGTATTTGTTTGCAATTAGGTACACTTACAAAGAAAGGCCTGGTGATGAGTACAGCTTCAAATATCTCTCTCTCCAATCTATATCCTTTCTCCATGCTGTATCAACTTTTCTATAAATAATAGAAAATAATAAAATTAGTGATTAATCTTCAAAAGGCAATAACAATTCAATGTTATCTAACCGTTTTAACTATTACTAGCCTTATCAATGTAACCAAATTAAAATATTGATACGCCATTAAAAGTATTCATTTAATATTAAAATATCTGATACTAAGATTCCATATAACTTCAGTTGTGGGCGTTCCTATAGCTACAGTTCCCGGCATCGTTGAAGACGCGTCGAATGTGCAATAAATTCGCATATATCTATTCATAATCTTTCTAGCATATCTGATATATCTTGCTTCAATCGTTCAAATCCAGTTCTAGAGAGAAAGACAGGTAACACACTAACTTTTAAGCTGAAAAACATTAGAAACATCTACCACATTTAAAAAACGTATACTCCTTGCTTCAAAAGTCATGTTTTCTTTATTTTTCGTAAGGCTCAACTGTGATATCTAGCATGTTGGTAGGACGAGCTTAGGGTCTAAAAACAACTGTCTCACTCTAGAACTATAATTATTATAGTCTAGGTATTACAATTACACGCATATATATAATATCCATACCATATATTTTCAACTGATTATCAAACGACGGTCTTAGTTAGGAAACGATTACGTTAACTTTAATTACTTTTATGTGAAGTGCCTGCCAGTTTATATGAACATTAATTAAATCTAAGCAAGCTTGTTTTATCACTGGCAAGATATAGATACAATAATGATTCGTTTTAATAAACGAATCATTTTACTAATGTAAAAACTTAAATGAGAATTTATGAGAATGATATTGAAAGAAAAACTGACTAATGAACACTAAATTAAATACCAGAATGATTCCTGGTTTGAGATTATCTCTAAGATCATTTATAGTTATGCAAAAAGAAGGAAATAATATATAATTATTATCACATTCTGAATATATATATCATCACATATCTCATCTGTGATCCTAAAGTGCACTTTCCTCTAACTGTAGCTGTATTTCGTGTTTGCTTGCGAAGTTGCCGTGAAAATATTTGCGTGGCGGCAACTATTTTTTAAACTATGTAAATCCGTCTTATCCGCATTAAATACGTTAGTACACGAGCTTGTCTTGTACATAACAGAAACGCTTTATGTAACGCTTGCGCATACATCTACTTTACTTCCCTAATTTAAAGGCTGTAAAAGAGTTTATAGGTGTCGCTTTGTTGATTAATCTGTATTATTAAGGCTTCCTTATGTATAGATTAACTTACATCGTTTGTTTTCTATTTAAACCGACGAAAACTCGTAGGAAGTTCTTAAGTCGACTTGTATATTTTTTATGTATAACCACGCATATGTTAGTTACTGAGTTAGTCCGATTTGAATATTTTTTTTATATTTTTTTTATTTCACTATAGATATTATTCTGTTTTCGACATGCGACGCCAAAACGACGGGGTGTATATTCCTAGTTATATTTCGAAGGCTATACCTACCAAATACTATTGAAAACGGGGTAAATAAGTCAATGGCGTCAAAGCAAATTTCCAACCTGTTTGGTAGAAATACCCGCCTAATTCAAATGACCCGACATGCCTTAAAATCGTGAAACTCATACAACACGTTCAAGTTAACAAGTTAATTTGAAACGACTTGTACACAGGTACAAAATGACCTGAAATATACTCGTTAAATAGACGAAAGAAAAAATTGCTAGATCCAAAACAGAGACGCTACGATCAACCATTAATAGGATATGAACAGCAACAGCACAGAAGATACGTCTATTATGTTATATTTACTCCATTCAATCAGTCACTATATCTCCAAATAAACACAACTCATTTACATACGTTATGGTACAAGGAAAATATCCTTCTTGCACAAATAGTTACGACTTTCCTTCGACTGCGAGAAACAATAATCGTAGTATGTAGTAGAGAGTATGAGATTGTTATTAATTACTATAACTCAGGCCAGTAATTGCGATTTATGTACATAGAATATTTTATGAATAAAAACTTATATTGCTTCGATATTATTTCAGTGAGGTTTACTTTACAGCCTATACACGTAATATATAACACTATTTATTTTGAAACGGAGTAAGCGAGAAAGGAATTTTTTTCATCAGTATGGTTTTTGTACTTACCAAGGTCAGTTGATGTTTGTGGTAAAAGGGAAACCGCAGAACACAAATGGACTATGAAATGGGTTGATGAATGTTTTGTGAAGCAATGTTAAGGTCGTCCAGCAAATAACTTACATTATATTATATAGGCACTTATATATTTGCTTGTTATCTCCCCATTTATTTGAATGAATAATACAAGAGCCTCTTCATGGGTTACAGATACACCACGAAAAAAAACGAGAGATGCGTTGATCCTACAAATCGATGGATGTAAAGCTTAATACATGTAAACCTTAGGCATGGAGGACAATCTTGATATGTAATTTAGATTTATTGCTACTGAGGGTCTGATTGCTAGAACTGAATATCAAAGATAGTGTGTAAAACAAGGGAGAGTTCTCGCTCTTATTCTTAACTGCTGCTAGATAATTTATAATAACTGCTACTGTCTGATGCAAAAGTTAGACATTTCTTTAAATCAGTCATCGTTATGTGCACCCTAGTCTAGTAGCAACTGCTCGGAGTGCTTTTGAATGATTTTATAGTAACAAATAATTATTTTAGTGATATTTAATCGGGAATTTACGAAAAGACTTATTTATTGTGCTTAGAACTTTAAATATTTGTCTTTTCGAAAATTCCCGTTCTAAAATATCTATAAGTCCCATTAAATTATTTGAAGTTTGAAAACAATCTTCGTTAACAATTAGAACTACTAAAAGCTACTGATAAAAATAACATGTTAATTATCTCAGCATCAAACGAGCTCCATATTACTGAGAGTTGTGTAAAGAAACACGATCACCTTGAGATGTATTGACCTGCAACCGATACAGCGCACAGCTATAGATATATATATAATACATAAAGCTAAATAAATCTTTACGAATAGACTGACTAGCTAGACTACAAGTAAGTATTGTTCGACGATCTAAGAAAAACGAACACCCAAGTTTTTAAATTAAAACATTGTTAAATTTTAGAAGGTTATTTACTTGTAACATATTGTGCATTGTAAAATTCTGTATAATTATTATTAGAAATAGATATGTCAAGTAATACAATTCCAAAAAAAACTTACATTGAGTTAGAAAAGTGCCTGAGCATTGCTGGATATTATTGGAGCTAGTTTATTAACCTTATAAATTGAAATGAAAACCGCATGACCCACATAAAATTAAATGAATAATCCTTGAAACTAAACTGAAAAAGACGCAAAAAGAATCGCAAATAAAAATGATGTACAAGTAAGGGGTCTAAGTCTATTTGTTATAAAACAAATGTAAGATACAAATCGTCACTTTGAAATCAAGTTAATAGTATTTTTGAGTTGAGGCTACCAGAGGCTAGTTTTGAAAAAGAATCCAATATGTCAAAATCGTTTTCCATAACAAGAGCCGACGTTTTTACAATTCTTGAGTCAATGTAGTTTAGATATTTGCAAATTTAATGCAACTGTAACGCAGTCCCGTTACTTCTCTGAAAGAATATTCAAACTTATTTGAAAGATTCGTGAGCAACGTGGCCAATGTTCCGCTTTAGAGTCAAACATCTCGTGGGAGCGTGAGCTCCTGACTATTGTTGATTTTGTTTTGTGTCTATGTTCAATGGTACTTTTAATGCGATTTAATACGATAAATACTGACTTCGTCTTTTGTGTACTTTACATATAATTTATGTCTAAAATATGTCGCGAAATGTTCGTTTTTGAACTATACGAGAACTCCAAAATGATAAACCTATATGAAAAGTAGAGCAATTCATCCGCTCTAAGTCCATGACTTGAAATCGATATCCTTTGATAAATTATTTCAAACTACAAACGTGCCTATAGTTTAAAAATATAGTAGCGTTGACAATAACACGCCATGACTAGCCTTCCAACAATTTTCAGGCCTGATCAGACTGAACACTGTTTAATTTCAGCGATCGGTTACATACACTGGTATGATCGAAGGTGTACCATACCAAGCAATGCGCTCAGATAAGTAATTTGATTGTCAACCGTTCAACCGGAGAAGGCGGTACGGATCGCTCGCAGTGCGACGCGACGCGGTTGCATCGCTCGCGCTCGGTTTACGTTTACAGCAGTCTCTTTGCTTGCGGCCGCCCGAACGCACGTCCGTCGTCGCGTCGCGCAACGCTCCTTAACTCACGATAACGAGCTCCATTTAAACGTAACAATCGAACCCATTCAAAACGATCGAACAACTCGCCGCTCGTCCCGTTTCGCTTGTCGTGAAACCGGCCCGCGGCCATATGATCGGAAGCTGCGTGGACCTGATTACCAATCGCGATGAAGTGCATTCAGTGACTCAGTGACAGAAGACTTTCAGTTGAAAGTGTCTGGTGTTATAAATGATGGAGATGTGAATTGTTAAGTGAGGATAGAGCCATGGCTGGAGGAAGTGTGGAGGGTGGTGCGGAAGAGACAGCGGCTCCTGAAGCCAGGAGTAAGCGAGGGCTGGGAGGTTCCATGTCGATGCGAACGCGAAAGCTGGGGCGCCGGCTAAGTCGGAGCATGTCTATAGTAGCTCTCAAGCTACCAGAGAAGGCGCAGAGCATCACACGCTCTTCAACTAAGCTCATACGCAGCGGCAGTCGGGACAAGAAAAACAGGTCCTTCGAACTGTCCATTATACTCCCGGACAAAACACAGAGACAGGTAATTTTTTTAAGTTTTGAATTCTGAGAACATAGTATACCTATTAATCTAGGTACGAGCACACAGTCAACTAAGCACGTAAGTTTCTAATACTATGACGAAACTAGTTTTTATTTTCTTAAAAGGAAGATAAATCACACATCGACTTTATACTCGTAGTAACAATGTGTATTATCTAATGTTTACTTTGCCCCAATACTTTATCGATATGTAAGTTCCTTATCAGATTTGGATGATAGGAAGGTAATTTTTATAATTTGGTCACCACTAAACACAGATAAAAATATTACAGATAAAAACGTAATTTCTAGAAATATTGATGTTAGGTTTATATGACAAGAAAATCTTACAGAAAGAAAATAGGCGAAACGAAATTTGCAATCAGATTTAAATCTCCATAGATTAGACATAAACGCGCGCGTTCCGTTTTGCCATCTTCGAAATCATAATCCAGACTGTTTATTGCAGTGTATATGTACGGTTCTATTTCTAGCATTCATGTTATGTTATTCATAACAAGAGATACAAAGTCATGTTTACGATCTGGCTAGCTACACTTGGACATCTAATTTAAGGGTTAAAGATTTTCCATATTAGTTCTTTCATATATGCTCTGAAAAATTGTTTTATCTTTAATGTCAGACATATCATTTTTAAGAAGTTACATTTTTTTTATCAATAAGCTTTAGTCCATTACCTTAAAAACATTTCTATATACGAAAAATATACTATGTAACTTTTCTCTTTCGTATGTGATATACTTAAATATTTGGTAAAGTTCTATTATGTTGATGAAAGAAAATACTATCATTAAACTATTTCGCATAAAGATTTCGATACAAGCCGGCAATGTTATGCATTCGAACGTGTCGCTTCTGACTCACTGCAGTTGTGTACTGTTTCGCCATAGTCGCCCACATAGAGATTTCTCCATTGATACAGTAAAGAGGTGCAATTGCCTCCGCGTTTGGATCCGACCGGGCATTGTTTGCTATTGTTAGTAAACGGGGCAATAGCTATTGATTGTGGGACAGCTGCTGATCGAGCGAGCATCAAGCGATGTTTTATTGATCAAATATATTTATTGCAACGACCGCCGTGGCCTAGTGTTTAGTGTACCCGCTTCGAGAACCGGCGGTTCCGGGTTCGATTGCCGTCCGGGTCAGGTGTTCGAACGATGAGTTTGAGTCTGTCTTTAGGTCTAGATGTATTACGTATGTGTATGTGAATGTTGCATGCCATCCCCAATGCAGGTGAAATCCTAGTAGAACGCTGTATATGAAAAGTTATTCGTTTAAAAACATCTGTGGCTTAGTGGTTAAGATACTCGCTCCAAGAGCCAGTGGTCCTGAGTTTGATTTCTCTTCAGAGAGTGATATGAGGAGTAATAGTTTTGAATATCTGTTGTATGTCTGGATATATTGTGAATTGTGCATGTGTTTCTAAATGTGTCATCTTATTGGAAAAATTCTGGTAGGCACCTGTGAAATTCATTACTTTAATTGTGTTTCGTTGTAGGCATTGTGTCCGTAAACCCCTAGGAGTAGGTACTACGAGTATAGTGAACTTCTACATACGTAACTATGTTATTTAAGATCCGTACTTATACATAACTAAAAAATAAATTATTCATTTTATAAGCAAGCAATGTATTGAAATCACCATAAACTCTGCCTCAATACTATATACAATACATTGCCCGCTCATATTTCAGGATGTTTTATTATGGCCGCCTTCCTATTTCAAGCGATGTTTTTCAGTGAAGCGATAAACACTAATGCACACATTTTTAACGTGACCCAAATTATAAATGTTCGTAACAAAATCGGCGCACGACATTCTGAGTTACGAGGTACGAAAATGACGCTGTGCAGTTGATGTTTAAAGTAAATTTATACGCAGTAAAGGTTTTAGTTCTAGTTTTCCCAAATTTCCGAAGTCATGTTAAGTGTACTTAACACTTGACATGACTTCCTAACTTTCGTTCTACTAAACTTATATCTGGGCCTTTAAAACTGTGGCCTCATTATACACCGGTAGGTATCAACCGCATGTCTCTGATTATTATCGATACTACGAGTAAATAAAATCCCCGTGAAAGTAGTGTCCCTTTCTTATATGTAGGCTACTAATTCATCGTCCAAAGGACCAGACAAATTTTTAAGAAATATGTTAATGTACCTATGCTTGAATTGAATCATACTGGTAGCCAAGTGCATTACCACGGTGATCTGTTTTGAGCACTTAGTAGTGTACCCAAAGCTGAAAACTGTTGTTTTAAACTGACTTAAATAAGGAAAGAGGTTCTCAAATCATTGGAATAATTTTTTTGTTCCATGTTCTCATGTTCTCGTTTAAAATTCATTTTATTCTATTCTATTTTAAGCGATAAATTTGAAATATTCTTTTTTATGTTTCAAATCAAAGGTACATTTATTGCACTCTTATAAATATATCAAAGTCGCTCTTGTAGTTGAAAATCAATATAACTAAAAAAAAAATGCCTACCGATTTGAAATTGGTATTTAACTCTTTTAGAGTATTAATTACTTGTTAAGATCACGGTTAACTAATTAACTTTTTAGTTTCCCGCTTCCTCGAAAGTGAAGGACTTTGGTTCCGGTAATCAAGTTACGTTAAAATAACCCGCAATTAATTTACCGGCAACTACCGTTCACATTTACCATTTTGTTACATTCCCTATAATTTCGTAAGAAACTTAGTGATTCTGATATTTTTGGATGCACTTGAAAGCGTTACTGGTATAATTTTATTGGTCGTTATCAAAATAACGAATCTACTTTTTTATTTCTCTTTCGAAAAAATATTGTTTAATTTATTATTATTATTAATTTCTTTTTCTCACATGTTTATATTTACGAGAATACTTACACTTACACATAATCAGGCATACTTTGATTATGCCTGATTATGATGAAAGAAGTGTCAATAGATCCTTTATTATGGTTTGGTTAGTCACCCAATATCGCTGTTTTAAATACACAAACGTTTATAGAGGTGCTTCCATGGATGCAATTTGTTTTTATATATCTAGTTATGTTCCTGTAGTCTGCATAGAGTTTTGGTTTTAATAATAATAATTGTTATAGAGCGCTCTACACGTCTCTACCAATATTTTTAAGCTTATTTTTATTTTGATAGGTGTGTTCGTTGCGCAGCGCTTATTCTCAGTCTTGTGTACCACTTATCTCATTTGCTGTTACTGAAAATACTACCAATCAGTTTGATCGCATTAAATTGCAAGCGATGCGTCTCTTCACCTTTGCTCTTAAGAGGACACCAGTGTACAAAAATATTTACCTCAATTTGGCTATTTTGAAAGATGATTTCTCAAATTTAATTATAAAAAAATGTTTTGAATAATAAGAAAAACAATGTAATATGTCCTTTCATTAAAGGCTGGTCAGCACGGGTCTCCTCTATGAATGGCTGTGTAAGTCATTGTCCGAAATACCGGGTAAGGAACTTCACTTATCTTGAAAAGCCATTGACCTTCCCTGACAAGTAGCTTTCCTTAAGTTCAAATAAACTACTATTTCAAAAACCTTAGATGAATTGTATTGAACAAGTGTGTATTACTTTTATAATATAAATATAATGTACGTATTTCCTCTTAACGAATTCGCTTCTATACAGAGGATAAACGCAAACGAATGTGGGCAGTGAATGGATTATTAACTGTTTTTGTCTTTTTTAAAATAACAGACAATGGAAAGGACGCAGTCTTTGTTCAGACTTTATATGCTTAGATCCTTGAGACAATGCGTGTGACATAACGGAATGTAGGTAGCTATTTTATTAGCTTTCTTAGTACTGCACCTGTGTTTACTGCTAATTTTATTTTAGCCTTTGTAGACAGAAATAGGTAAGTGTATTTAAATGTATAGGTTAGTGTTATAACATGGGTACTTGTAGTTATACAAACTGTTGATTATGTGAAAATAATAAATTTGCTGAGAAATACTAAGTTTCATCAAGATTGGATGGAAACCGACCTGTACGCGAGTATGAAATTTCGGACCAATAAAAAGACAGACAAAAAAAATTGCGGTGACTCCAAATAGAGACACTTCGCTCGGCTCGGCCAATTATAGTATTTATCTATAAATTTTTATTGTGAAAAAATCTTTCTTTATTCGTAATTTATTCTTTACAGTTCTTATCTTCAATGTGTATTTAATTGTTATGCCATCTGAATGTGAAAAATTTGCTTGCTAAATTGAAGTCGGTTTCCACAGTTTTGGAAGTATTACTTGTTCTTGCGCCCAACTCTATTAGTCATCTCATCACTTACCCCTAAACCACCAAACATAGCAATCCTCCTCACAGCTCAACTCCGTTACTTAAGTAGCCCTCTCAGAAGTCACGGACACCAGTCGCGCGCTGTGCCGCACGGTGAGTGCACGCGTTAACGTTTGTGTTTATTATACTTGCATAGCGTTTATCGACGAGCGTACAAGTTTATGGCCGAGATCTTCGGATCTCGGGCCGACTGTGTAATGAGTGAAGCAGACGATATTGAAATTGGGATGTCGGGGCCGCAGAGGTTGTACGATATACTTGGAGAAGGAGAAACAATGGATTTTCCCGCGTCGTCACCGGACTCAGTGATACTAGGCAGCGATAAGCCGCGCGCTGAAAAGAGACATTTAGAGGACGACGACGGCTTTAAATTGGTTCAACGCAAGACGAAAACAAACAAAAGAATTATTGAAAAAAATATTGATAAGTTTGAGGTCAGTGTTTCGTCGTATAATTTATTGCCGAAACAAATAGGGCTGGCGAAACTTCTGAAGGCGGAGAACATTGACGATCCTATCCAAATAAAATATAAAAGCCCCTACAGGATATTGATCTCGTTTAGACAAAAACAGGCTGCCGAAAACTTAATCAAAAACAAAAAAATGGCTGAACTTGGGTACCGATGCCATTTGACGAGTGAAGTAGGTATTTCTTATGGCTTGGTTAGAAACCTAGAATTGGATGTTGAAGAAGAAGAAATTTTAAAGTCATTCCGATGCGAACCACCGATTGTGTCAGTAAGGAGATTAAGGCGTTTGTCTGATAAGGGTGAGTGGGTAAAAAGCGAAACTGTGCGTTTTGGTTTCAAAGGACCCATTCCCCCAAATTACATAACTGGATATGACTGCAGATTCAAAGTCGATTTATATATTTACCCCGTAACACAGTGTAGTGCCTGCTGGAAATTCGGCCACGCGACCCGAATATGCCCCTATAATCCTAAAAGTTTCTGTCCAAAATGTGGAGCAGGTCATGCGAACTGTGAAACTACAGTATACCGCTGTGTGAATTGCAAAGGAAATCATATGGCACTGGACAAAGCTTGCCCTATATACAAAAAAGAAAGACTAATACGCTCAGTTATGTCTCAGCAAAATTGTACATATCAAATTGCTCTGTCTAAAGTCAACGATGAGAGGCGCAATATAGGGACACCAGAAGCATCATGTAGCAGAATAAGTGAAGCGTATGCTCAGCAAAATAGTAAAATGAATAAGAAGGAAGGTAAAATGACATATAGCCAAAGTTTAGGCGCAAAACTGACTGAAACTGATCAACAGGATAGTAAAGACGAGGATAATGAGACTAGCGAATATACTGAGGATAGCGTGATAGAAGTAGGACAAGGAAAACGTAGAAAAATTATCACGAAGAAAGGTCAAAAAAGGAAATCTAAAAACATACGAATTGAGAAAGGACAGTCGAAGAAAAACGTACAATCAAGTCAAAAATCAAAAGAAGAGTTGACAGGCGAAAGAATAGGCACATTCATTGGCATATTACATAAAATAAAAGATATAGTATTTTCCTTAAACAGTTTTGAAGAAAAAGTGCAACAGGTGCTAAAATTAGTGTTCGACAAACTGGTAACGTTGATTGTGAACTTAACATGTAGTGGGGAAGTATTTAAGAAACTAGTCGGTCTCATCTATAATGGATAGACACAACTATAATGTAAACGATACTTCGGTGTTGGACTCGGCTTCCTTTCGGCAATGTGTAAACGTTGCTCAATGGAATGCCCAGAGTCTGACATCAAACAAAAGACTGGACCTTGAATTATTTTTGACTCAAGAAAAGATAGGCATATGCATAGTTAGTGAAACGTGGTTCACGGATAGTGATAATAGTATTAAAATTAGCAACTATAATATTTTTAGGAAAGATAGACAAGATTCTTGGGGCGGGGTTGCTATCATAATACACAAATCAATTAAAGCCGAAAATATGACATTTGAAGTAAATAATTTAGGAATCGAGATTTTGTGTGTTAAGATTCTTAATTGTAAATATCTAGAATACATAGTATCGCTGTATTGTACTTCTCCGATTAGAACTACACAATGTGACTGGGAAGACGTATTTTCAAAATTTTCAAGTAAGACTATTATAGCTGGTGATTTTAATGCTCACCATACCAATTGGTCAAGTAAAATAGACAACCGGGGTCAAAAAGTTCTTGATGCATCATTAGAACATAATTTTGTAACTCTTAATACCGGAGAACACACTAGAGTCAAATTAGTTAGCGGGAGGTTACAACAGACTTCTCCAGATATCACTTTTGTTACCACTGATATTGCAATTTACTTTAAATGGCTAGTCACAAGAGAAAATCTGGGTAGCGATCATCTTATTATTAAATTTTCAATGCTTTTTAGTAGCGGTCGTACATACTTTGAACGCCGCAATTTTAAATTAGCCAACTGGAAATTATATGAAGAGACAGTAGAAAAAAATATCGATAACATAAGAATAGATAAAGATAACTTCCAAAATAATTATAAAATCTTCATTGATAAACTAAATAATGCAGCAAAGAAAGCTATACCTTTAGTCAAAGTTAGTACTGACCCTACCCAAAAATTTAAACCTAAGGCGTATTGGACTCCGGAGTTATCAAAATCAATCGCGGAACGACGATTAGCGTTAAAACTATTCAGGCGTAATCCTACACCAAATAACTTGACCACTCTTAATACGAAAATTGCAGAAGCACAGCGTATTCATAGGCAAGCACGCGCCAAGAGTTGGCAACAGTTTTGTAGTGGAATTAACGAAACATTAAATTCATCAGATATGTGGCGTCGTATGCGATGGATAAAAGGGCTTAGGCAAAATTATATATTACCTTCCAGAGATAATAAAGTTGAACTTTTACACAGTTTAGCACCAGACTATGTCCAATTTGAAATGCCACCGCTTAGATCAAATAACGTTAAAATTGATAGCGACATAACATTACAAGAGCTACATAATTGTCTTAAAAAGAAAGACACTGCGCCAGGAGCAGATCTTATTACCTATTCAATGATCTATCATTTACCTCCATCGGGCATGCTACTATTACTCGATATATATAATACGATATTTAGGTATTCCATGGTACCTGATAAATGGCGCGAAATCCAAGTAGTGGCCATACCTAAGCAAAATAGTAGAACGAATGAATCGCCTAAATATAGACCTATCTCCTTAATGTCCTGTATGTGTAAAATATTTCATAGCATATTATGTAAAAGATTGGAATGGTTTGTCGAATCAAATAATATTTTGTCCTCTATTACAAGTGGATTTAGAAAACGTCAATCTTGTATAGACTGTATAGTACGTTTAGTTTCAGACATCCAAATAGGTTTCTCCAAGAATATGAACACAGTAGCAGTATTTCTAGATATACAAAACGCTTACAATGAAGTTCATCCACATACACTTGTATCAATTTTAGACAGTTTGAACGTTGGATCGCGGTTGTGTAGCTATCTATGGAGTTTTCTAAGCCAGAGATGTGTGGAAATTCAGGATAATGCAAGTTGTGACTTATTATCTAGGTGGACTGGAAGAGGATTAGCTCAAGGTGACCCTTTGTCTCCTCTTCTATTTAATATATTAACACACAAACTGAGTAGTGGTCTATCGAATGTGCATGTACTGCAGTACGCAGATGATTTTGTATTTTATACCCAAGACTCGGATAACAACCTCAGTATTTTGTTAATACAACTTACGTTGAATTCTATGGTATATAGGCTGGATATTTTGGGATTGCAACCATCTGTTACCAAAACCAAATGGTGTTTATTTCAAAGAGGCAGAAAAAGCCCCTCGGCAGGTATTAAATTAAATAATTTCGAAATAGAACGTGTTGAAAATTTTAAGTACTTAGGTGTGTGGTTAGACAAAAATTTGTTATGGAACCGTCATATTAATGAAATAAAAATAAAGACTGTCAAACTCATTAATATGCTAAAAATACTTGCAGGAGCATCGTGGGGCTTACATCCCAAACACCTACGCCGATTGTACATAGCTTTGATTCGAAGTAGGATAGATTTTAGCAGTTTCATATATGACACTGCTGCAAAAATACATTTAACCAAACTCGATAGAGTTCAAAATGCTGCGATGAGAGTAGTTGGAGGTTTCATTCGTACAACACCTATACATGTTATGGAATGCGAGCTATGTATTCAGCCGCTGCAACTAAGGCGTAAATATTTAGCTGCTAAATACTGCTTAAAAGTGAAATCGCTATCAGACAAGTTAACTATTTCTATATTCAATAATTTAGCAAATCTTGTTGAGATAAGATACTGGCAAAATAAGAAGAAACCATTGCTCATATCAATGTATAACGAAATCAAAACTGAAACTGTCAATTGTAGTAATCTATTGAATATGTTCACATTGGATACTTGGGTGTCCAATATTGATATGAATTTTATTAAAACTGAAGTGCAAGGAATAGTGCAAGCAAAAAAACATTGTGATTCAGTGATACTTAGAAGTGAAACATTAATTATGTTAGATAGTAATTACCATGGGTACCACAAGATATATACAGATGGTTCAAAAACAAACGACGGCTGCGGAGCGGCCTTTTACGATCCCAGTCGTAATGTGAAAGAAAAATTTAGAATGGTATCTCAAACAAACTGTATAATGACGGTGGAAATGTTTGCAGTCTCAGAGGCCTTGTCCTATATTATAGCCACTTCGAGTATTAATCAAGTCGTAATTTTAACCGACAGTCGAAGTACCCTACAGCATATTGCTCGATGCGCTTCCGGTGCGAGAAGTGCCAATGAAGCTTATGCAATTATTAAAAAAGTTATGTTTCTTATGCAGAGGGGCGTAGATCTGAGACTGCAATACATTCCAGCACACGTAGGTATCCGAGGAAATGAAGTTGCAGATCGATTGGCTAAAGAAGCGGTTTTAGAAGGAGCCGAAGTATTCATTTTCCCAGAACAAACAGAAATCCTTATAAAATATAAATATAAAATTTATGAGAAGTGGAAAGACACGTATAACAGCATCAGTACTGAAAAAGGCGTATGGTATCGAACCCTGCAATCTGCACCACCTCGAATACCTTGGTGTGCAGAAACTAATTTAAGTAGATGTCTAATAGTAATAGCGCATAGGCTTCGTTCTGGCCACATGCCGCTTAACAGCTTTGATTACCTTATGGGTAGGTCGGAATCTCCGGCTTGCTCTTATTGCGGGACACTGGAAGATGTACATCATCTTCTAGTCGAGTGTCGGCGGAGCGAAGCTATGAGAAATCATATGCTGAGCGAGTATGGTGTTAGTCCGCGAGACCTTGGAATGTTCCAGGGAGTTCTAGCTGCACCGACGTGTGATGCAGCGAAAGATCTATTTTCAATGGTGTCATCCGTGCTCGCTCGGCGTAAAGACGATAATCTTTCGTAGTTTTAAGATTGCATGTACCTAGTATTGTATATAATTGTGGAATAACAGGGCTGGCGTAATCGCTAAGCGATTAAAGCCCTATTAAAAATTAAGAATAATAAAAAAAAAAAAAAAAAAAAAAAGTCACGGACACACCCGAACCTCTGTAAATAACAGAGGTTAGGAGAAGATTTGCTTTTCATACCAGAACACAAATGATGTGTGTACTTAGTTTCTGTAAAGTCGAATTAATAAATAGTTAACGAAACTGTATTTTATTTTTAAATGCGTACAATATTTATAGGTACACCACTAACCTCTAATATCCAAGAGACGTCAGTGAGGTACACACTGGTTTCACATTCCTTAGACGGGGAGACTAGGTTTTAATACATTTAATAACAAGTGTCATCAAACTGCATTAAAAGGTTTGCATTATAAATATTCAATTACGTCCCTAAGATCGCGATTACTAAGTATTGGCAAGTAGCGTGCCCCTATACGAGTAAGATAGCATGAAAACCATGTACCGTTAATAATTGTATCACAACCATCATTCAAGTGAAATGCGGTAGTGTATCGTTGGACACCTATTTACTTTTAAACTATCCATAACAATACACGCATATTGCATAGCTAATCTATTACTATGTCCTTATTGGAGTGATTCATGAAAAACAATACGTTTTTAAGAATTAGATGAATCATAATCTTAGAAGTTAAGTTTTGCGCACAAAACTTTACAAAATTGTTTCATAAAGAGTGAAGGGCTTAAAACCTGTCAACGGGTAGGAAGAGCACCATTGAGTTCTTGCTCACTACACATCTATTGTTTATTATGAAGAGTATATTTCAGCTTCTCTTTAGCACCTTCTTTGAATAACCACAAAAGACCTAGAACAGGTCTAACAGTAAATATATTACAGGTAAACTTCCTAAAATTGGAGAGGTAAAAGAATATATCAGACAGCTTTGTAGAACTGAATGTGCTATATCTAAAAGTATGTTGCCTAAATTGTCTTTATGGGTGGGTTTATACACATCACCATAAATCTACTATACTCACAAAAAGTCGCGATCTCAAAAATATTTAGAACAAACCGAGTAAACTCAATTACAAGATGTGGTTAGTTGGTAACTCTCGATTAACCCAATCAGTTGTATGCAGCTGTGCAGCGCTGCAGACAACGAGGTCAATAAGGAAGACCGCCCACTGTCTGCAACTTCTAATGTTGCTACCGGAAATGCGGATCCGGAATGACATACCTAGATCGTACGTCGTATGTTTTTACACTGCCAGTAGTTCAACTATATATTCCAAGCTATTTTACTGAAAGCAAATCCGATAAGCGACAAAGTTTATAATGGCATTGTACCTCTCTAAATGACCAACAGATTAATTAATTTTTAATAATTTAGCTATACCTTTCGAAAATAAGCGACATGCCTTATCCGCAATTTGGCCAGCGTGGTCTGCTGTGGCCTACGCTCCCTTCATAGAGGACACCCGAGCCCCGTAGTAAGACGTTAAGGGTAATAAACACAATAGCTGTGGCTGACGTGACGTTATGTACGATTTAATAAATATAGAAGGTTACAGTAAGAAATAGTTATTGCTCGAATTAATATAATGAATAATCGAAAAATTGTTCACTGAGATAAATTTGATTGATACTCGTAATCTCGTATAAATAATTATATTATTGGTTTTTGTCGATCATCACTTTCACTACTATTACGGAGTTTGATGAAGACATATATTTATACAGACGCATTTATTACATACAGAGACACAAATATTTGTTTGTTTGGTTTGTTATTGATTGCTATCAGCATCAGCTGGTGTGACTGGTGGCTGGTGTTCACTCATTGTGTAACCTCATGTTATGTCATTTAGATTGAATAAAACAGACAATTTTTTTGCAAGACAAACAAGATTTTTATTTTTATTTGCATTTATATCACTTTTATAATGCGGTCGCTAAGTAATTGAAAGTGCGTGGGACTGTCAGTAAAAAGCACGATAATAAGTGACTGGTGGTAATTTTTATGACAGACGTATTTTAAGCCAATTGGCCAAAAAATATGCAATATTTAAATTTACAACTGACGTGTTATGCATGTTTTTATAATTAAAAGTACATTTGAATAAAATATGAGTAATTATTATGATGTGTTAAATTTTTCTAGTTTTGAGTCCTGCATGTTGTGAAAGAAAATAATTGCAATCAATTTTAGAAGGTACTTAAGAAACCAATTCTAATTAAAATAAAAAAAGAACAAACAGTTGCAAAAGTTGAAACTGCTACTGTCAGATACGTTACAAAATATAGAAATGGATGCCAATAACTTAACAACATAACAACGATAACAAAAACTGTGAGCCATTAAAGGTTCTATACAGCTATTTGTTAATACACACACATAATTGAATCCATCTGTGACATAAGTGGAGGATGATGGATGGCCGACGGCAATACAAATTGCGGAGAAAGTGATGTCGCAACTAAAGTGAGGTGGTTGTGGTTGATGTGGTGTCGCCAGACTACGGGGTTTCCTTTAGATTGTCGCTGATAATAATACATATCTTCAAAAACAAAGTAATGAAGACATTTTAAGTTGTGGCATAAAAAGACGCCAATCTCACATTGTGCATAGGTGTGTGTAGTGTAGTGTGTGTAGGGTGCATAAAGATAGCTGAAGGCTAGTAATAGTTAAAGTAACTAAGTGATAGTGGAAGGCTAATAGAAAAGATGGTGTAGTAATGAAAGAATATTTTTTTCTAATCATATTTGGCAGAAACATTTTTTAATAATGATATACACCAACACAAGAAAACATAAGGCAGTATATACAATAACAACTGGCACAAATGGTGGTCTGATACCCAACTGGTTCTCATTGATTTACTTATATTGCAATACATTTTTGAGTTGTTAGCTATATTCGAATAGTTAGTGTAATAATCCATAGTTGCCCCGTTATATAGTCAAATTCATATGCTCATTAAATATATCTACTAAAGTTTAGTCAAATCTTTGAAATAAATAGGTTGCGTTGTAAGCATCATTTTGTCGTGGCATTCTTAACTAAAACGTTGTACTAGGCGATAAGGAAGTAAAAAGGCAGGTAATTCGCGTCTAAATCTAGCAACACTGTTGCTGTGCCTTGTGCGGACTTTGCGGACCTGATAGTTAGCAGTCAAACTACTTAATTAGATATGCCAAAGCGTTTACCGATCGCAATTTCTATGATACAACCTACTATTATTACTGTCTTGCTTCTTCATGCGAACAACTTCGTGCTTATGAGGAATTTGAGCCTTCTCTTACGTTTACTAGATTAATTGTTCTATATTTTGTTTTAATCTATAACAGACCTAGGCACACTGCAAAAAGGCAAGAGGCTAGTAAAGAAGTATTTTTAAGACTCCGTCATTTCCACTATGCTACTCTTATGTTTGAGTATCAACTCAATCGTAAATCTTAATCAAAAAATTTCGTACAAGGACGGTCATATGTATAAGTGACAAAAGGTCTGAACATTTTACTTTCGAGGGTAGTTCTTTATTTTATGGACGAACAGACTCTCAATAAAGAACATTTTCATCGTGAGGTGACTAGCGATATTTACTGTTATTATGTTTTGCTTTTTACTTGGATTTAAACTTTAAAATGATTTTTGTCAAGGAAAATGACTGTACTCGTACTGTCTCTTAAATATATGCGAAAGCTATTTTAATAACTAGTTGCACTAAGTACCAGCATATTCCTGATTTTGATCGATCGGTATTCTGCTATTATAATTTGGCACCGATGCAAGTGTTGCACTACCAGCATTTCTTGTTGATAGCATAATTAATTACTGTCTAAATCGGCTGAACATAATATTTCGTAGAACTTGATTATAAGACACACTTTTGTACAAAACAACTTTATTAAAATAACTTCATTCACTAGCAATTGTAGAATATTAAATTAATTGAGCTAATCCTGCCAAAAAATCTATCCAACCAAACCATGGGATATACTTTCATGTACAGCAAAACTAATCTACGAGCCTTTTAAACTACCATTTATTTCGACTTACCTAATTGATAAAGAAAAATGAGTATTATGCGAACATTATCAACTCAAAACGTATCGAGGAACAGGAATGTTTATTTTCCAAACACAAATTTCATAATTATTAGCTCCATCGTTTATTAATAACACAGCCAGACGAAGTGTTATGATTTTTTTCAAACCAATGTTTACGATATTCTTCATCCGATTGTGTTGAATATTTCGGTGCAATATTGATAAACATATCAGTTATAAGCGCTTAATTGGATAACTGCCATGTTTTTATTTGTATTGTACAACGATTTGTATATTGTACGGTTGCTAACGATTGATTTTTATGACATCTCTTGTAGGCGAAAAACAAGTGCTTGAATTTTCCTTTTCTCATTTTCATCTTTATTAAGATAAGGCTCTATCTATCTACTCACTTTCACTTTAAGATGCATGTTTACAGCATAAAGTGCCCTTGAATTTGAACGCTAAATTGAAATTTCATCATCAGTTTACACCACTGGTTCATTGCTAACAATGTAGAGATACTAAACCAGTCGCTTACACTGCAACATTTAGGCCTTTTCAAAGCTAGATTTGCATAATATTTAACCATTAATATTTAACTAAATTTTATTTGGTAGTACCTATGAAAACATACATCATTCTAATAAGTTGATTTTGATAGTGTAAGGTAAAAAAATATAGCCATACCTGGAAGTCTCCCCTTTCGTATATTTTAAATTCCATGGAGACACCATAACTTAAGGCGCAGGTCCACCAATACACGAGATCATGAAAGGTGTTTGCGCTGTTTAGTTAAATATTTACTAAAGTTATACCGATTCTATTTGAGTTTTTTGCTGCTTCTGTTCCACAGAAATATAAGTTTACGATAGCGCCAGGTTAGTTTTTAATAGTTTAAGATGGAGTCGTCGAAAGTATATATTTCTAAATTTTTTTAATGCTTGGCTAAGATCAACGACGAAGGAAAAATAAAAATCAACTTGACACTTGATGCTGGAATCTCGTTGGTCTTTATTCATGTCATTGTCATTGGGAATTTAATCAAGAAGTTATTAGTACTTCAAAATATCCAATCCTAAAATATGTTCACTGAGTTTTCATGTATCCAGAACATTTAGATGGTCTCAGCAAATGAGTTTAAATATTGATAAAGGAATAATACAATATAGTTTTTAAGAATCAACCAAGTCGGCAGTAGTTAAAATAGCACAGACAATCTCAAATTAAACTATTAAAAATACGGGTAAGTAAATTTGAACAAATAACTTCAGACTGCAACAATGATATAATTTTATTAATACGAGCGAAAGGTGACACTTTCGGCAATCGATATATTTTATTCAACATTGTTTCGTAACTTTGCTTTTTGCTTTCGATTGAGTACAAAATCTAATTAGCAGGTAGGTAGTATAAGTAGGTATTACTCGTACTTACAAGATTAATCGATTACTTTCAAACCGGAACCTCAAGTTTGCAAGCGATCTGGAATTTTCTCGCAATACAAAGAAGTAGAACTTTTTATTAGGCTTTAACGCAATGTATCGAAACTGGCTTTAAGTTGGTTGAACATATAGCTGCAACAAAAAGTAGTTGCTTTCCACGTAAAGTAAATACGAGATTAATCAGTTTCCTATTTGATGATTCTAGAAAAGTGGTCTTCTATATATGTATGTAGTGCTGTAGCGGTATTACATAACTGGATGGTCGAGGTATGTGAGTGGTGTAAAACCACATGAGCTTGCAAACTTGAGGAAAAACGCCAGCCTGCTTTTTCTAAACAATCTCGACATCACGCAAAATAAACTATCTATGTTGTTTTGAAATCCCCATTATATCCATCCCCAACAATAGCACCATAACAGGGTTTTATTTTTGGGTCAAGTTAATAACCAAAGATTTGTATTTTATAAAGAGCTAACCATGACAGCGCCATATATTTTAGGCTGCTAGGTAGCCACTAATATATCTTTAAGAAGGTATCCTCTTGCACTATGCTAGTGCAAGAGGATACCACCACTGCATAGACCGAAGGATCTGTTCTCACTAGGAGTCCTCTCACAAGAACAGGACTATCTACCTCATTAATAATTAATAATAAAAAAAAGATATTATACTTCCTCGATATGCCGGGGAACTATTGGTCAGTACAATACTGCAGCATCCACGCGTGCTTCAATACTGTCTGGGTATCTTATGAAAAGCTACACATACACCCTTCCTTCTTGCGAAGTTACCGAAAGAAGGCTTTTAGAACCTAAAATGAACTCCCTATAACTAATTTTTTTTTACTTGTTCTATGCTAAACTGTTTGTAACGAAAGTGTCACTGATATAATTATGATCTAACGTTGCCAATACATACAAACAATACATTAATGAAGCAAACCTACGAACCATTGATCAATGCCATAAATACCAGTACTCCAGTACCGATTACTGATTTGTATATAATCAAGCGATAAGTTACCAACATACGGTTAAATGTCCTCACAAATAAATCAAAATGCAGATTGATTCTCATCTGTAATATTTATTTGTTAAGAGTTATAGAGGTCTTGGTAATTTTGTATTTATCGAGTATAGTTTCAATGGATTTTTGTGGAACAGATTAAGTATTAAAGATACTTAGCTAATAGGTAATAAAAATATTAATTCTGTATGAATCGCTTTCGGATGGATAAGATTGCTATTTTACTCAGTTACCAAATTTTTTAAAAAACACTACTAAGGAAACTCTCTAAAGTAACATATAGTCTCTACGTTGATTTGCGTTGTCTTTCATTTCAGGCCAAAGCTGTATCATTAATAGATGACCTAAGTCATCAGTTTCAACTTTCGATACCGGCTGTTCTAAGAATGCTAATTCTTGCATTCAAAAGATCAAAAAATAGTTAGAGTTTATTAAAATGTTAGGAGGCAGATATACGAGTATGAGTTTAACATTTAGAACTATTATTTTGTTTTGTAATACTATTCAATTTAAATATTATCTTTTAGCGCGCTTTTAAAGAAATACTAACTCTGTATCAGCCGTATTAATATAATCCTTATCATTTAATTTGGACAGACATAGACAAGAGTGCAACTCATATGAATAGCGTTACCTATATGCAAATATGGTGAAAGGATATGCAGACGCGTTTTTTGCAACCTCGATCGAAAGGTATCGGAAGTCTGCGAAAGTGAATCTGATAAATATCTAGACGTGATACATGCCAAGTTTTGAGCTACTTATGCTAATTTTTTCTGTATTTTTTTAGATGAGAATATTAGGTAGAGCGTTTCCGTATAGTGAAAAGCGGTTAAGGTGACCGTTTTAGAAGCCATTCGCATGAGTTTCTAAGAGGTTTATTATTCGAATATATTTCAACGTAAATTTTGTAAAAGTTCTAAGTTTAAACTTTGGTTTTTATAAACGCTTTTGAGTGATGCTGCAGAAATTTTTACCCAAAGTTTTACAGTGATGTCATCATTAGAATTAGTTTACATGTGCTTTAATGGCTAAGGAAAACATAGTGAGGAAACCTATTTTTCGGAGAAGTTTAGCCTTTCAAAGATAAGTGAAGTCTTTACCTGCCATTGGGCAGCATTTTGGACTATGGCTTTCACTACTTTTATAGGGGAGACCCTAACCAACAGTGGGAAGCTATAAATAGATAGATCAATTCTTTATTGCAGACACACACAGAAAAAAAATTAAGAGAAAAATTCTTACAAAATATAGTGCTACAAGTGGCGGCCTTATCGCTAAAAAGCGATCTCTTCCAGGCTATACTATAAGTAGGTAACTATTGGTTGCTTGGTACGAGCGACTTTCAAGTTGTACCTTTTATCAAGTCATTTTGATTAAAAACGTAGAGTCAATAATTAGCTGTTGGTTTTTTTTATCACATTGAACAAATTACGTCTTACATGATTCTCATCTGCCTAATGTGTGTATGCATTAACGTTTACGTACCAGCTGTTAGTTAAAATCATTCTTGCATAACTAAATAGGGTAATCGAATCAAGCAACTCTGGTGGTGCTTTTTTCTAAAAATAGAACCCATCGTAAAGGCTAAAAATATGATTGTGTATTTTCTAGCGCAGAAAGTTTTGTATGTTAATAAAGTCATTAATTGATAGCCAGTATTTTTATTAAGCTTAGGCAATACCTACTATGCGAATCACAGATTAGTAGATTGTGAGTGTTCATTTGTAAACGAGGATAATTAAGTGAAGTTTCTTTTACAAAGTAGTCCAACGCTCTTTGGTAATAAAATCTTATAGACATTGACACATGAAAATGTTAGTGAAAGGTGAGAGAGGAAGAGATGGATAGGTATTTTTATCTTCTTTCCCCTAAGAGGGTTTTGCCTTAACAGGACTCGTGTATTTGCCATCTTCAAGTATATAAGTCGTCGGCAGTTTAATAGTAAGTTTGAAGTTTGAGAATGAATATTTACAAATGAAAAGGAGAATAGATGTACTTTGAGTAAAACTGAAGCTAATATCCGATATGATATAGTTTTAGTTTAGTGTTGGTATAAAAGAGATTACTGACGATGATTACTATTGATTTATTTGCTATTTTTAATAATTTTAAGAAACAAAACTCTCACTTATTTTTATGTTTCTAAACCGAATAACAGCTTCTATTATAAATTTTCGTCTAACGAAACTAACGTTGAAATCTAGCTGTAGAATGTTGAAAACAATAACATTCCCATTGACGTATATCGATATTTTCGCATATTTTCAGTGTATTATCGCCGGAGACAAGACCTCTGTGTGTCCAATGAACCGTGTAGAGCGGACATTGTGCCTTTGTCGACAAGACGTGAGCTGGATGTGGAATTTACCGCAGAAATTATGTAAAATGGAACGTTTGCTTTATGAATTTGTGTGAAAAAGTACCTCCGTGTCAAAGAGTGTCAACGAATAGCTTTTCAATAAGCTAAATTTAAAAAAAAAATCTCAATCGAAAATACTGGATAAGTTAATGATTCAATATAAGTAAGGCTTATTTGGTTTTAAATCAATAAATGTTTGTGTTTGTAACAATACGATTAAATATTTGTTTGAAATGTCTTTCTTTAATCTTCTTTGCACGGGCTTTATGGCTGGTTCTAGTCAAATTAAAATCAATGATTTGCACTAGTGTTATCTATAACTAAGAAAAATACTTAATCTAACTGTGCTATGAACGCTGCGATATGTAAAACATAAACAATTGTGTAAATATATTGTATAAATATAGTAGTAGCTGTCATTCGCGGCCTTACATGCGACGTCAACTAGAAAGTTTCAAACATTAAGCCCCAATTTGACCCCTTAACAGATGAATTTCCAAAAACCCTTGCATGTTTCTAGGTTCAGCGGCTTAGCTCTGCGTTGATTGTGACCTGTCAGTCAGGACATCATAAGCAGCTTGACCTCCTCTAAGTCAAGCAAAATGTGATAGATTTCTTTTAAAACTTTTGCTCACAACCGTACACGCTATTTTGTCGTATTGTATTGATAAAAATACTTGCAAATCCGCAAAACTTGCCAAAGTATAAGGAAGGTGAACTACCTGATGGATGGCATTCAAACAATCGGCTATGCTTGCCTACACGATATTATTGAAAAGGCCGCAAAAACAATACCTACACTGACATGAAATTCAAAATTCGTAAACATTTTACCAGTTATAACTGCTGTCTGGGTACTTTGCCGAAATAAGCCGATGTGCAAGGAAATTGATATTTTCATAGTTAGGAGTACCTATAATGTGCAACATTTAGGTTCACTAATTATACTCGTAGTCCAAGAGTGATAAGCACTTTCACTGTCGTAGTTCTAAGATTCACCTTGTAAAGGTCCTATCCAGTGGTGATGAAGGTATGGCCTCATCATTATGAACTACTTTTCCAACCAAGTCAATACTGATAACGAGAAAATATCAGTTACTTGATGTATTTTATTTAAGCTTTTTCTATGGATCAAATTTTTCTGCTATTTTACGTTAATGTAAGGTACATCAACATAAAATAGGGTTCTTTTAAGATATTCTATCTTACTGTTTTCTTTAAATTTAAATGTAAGTTATACATTCTTAAAATACTTTAAACATATAATAAATTATACTAATTATTTTAATTTATTATGTGGTAATTTATGTACTTACCTTATCTTTTTTCGATAATGTCATGACACGGATCATGGCCAATTTTCATAGCAAATTTTGATTAAATTTACAACGCAATAATAAAAATTATTTAAGTTGAAATAAAAAAACGAAAATTCTATCATAAAGAGACGTAGAAAAAAGAAATGGTGTTTAAAATAGTTAATTTTTGGCCGCTCGAACCAAGCAACGTTGCAAAGTTTCGTAATCTCCATTCGTTTCAACAATACTCGAAGATTTTTTTGTATTTTGACTTGTTGATTATGAAAAGAACATAAGTGATCTAGATAAGGGTGATTACGTAGACTGTTGAAGCAACATTAGTAGTTTAGGTCACCTAGTTAACGGCCAATAAAGAAGAACAATCAACGATTGAACATTTCTTTGTGCGTGTTATATATCAGCCAAAACTGTGACACACAATATTTTAAACCTATAACGGTCTATTGCTAGCTAATCGAGTTGAAACCTTTTGATGTTCAGTAAAGCTGAAGACATTTACAGAGTAGACGATCCATTAAGTTTTCAAGGACAATTTTGTAACAGCCTTGGGAGCTCATTCTTTAGTTAAAATCGATGGAATGCGGATGATTTTCAAAAACTGTTTATTAGTTACGTTGTTTAATCTGAATATTTGAAATATACTCGTAGATACTGAATTTGTATAGGCACCTGCCGAATTGAAATGAGTCGTCACTAATATAACTTGTTTGCTTGTAAACTTAGTTCAAATAGTGTCTGTATAGTGTTGATGGGCATTACAGTAATGGCTAGCTTTGACCGATGCAAATGATTTGAAGAACTTTCAAACGTGTGTGATATACGAGCTGTTGATTGTGTGAAAGTAGGTAGATAGTCTGCGGAAGATTACTTTATCGACGATATATCGAACATTATAATATACACAAACGAGAAACCGCGACATAAAACTCCCATTTTCATGTTGTAACTATCGCCTTAAACTTTCCATACTAGCTGTAAGGTTATCTGTAGCTATTGTATAAAAGTTTGGTGACGTCATGCGTACTAAAATCTCAGACAATGGATTTTTCCAGCTGCAAGCCGTGAGCGATTAAAAAATATGCTACTAAGTACTGAAATAGAATTCCCGAGAGAAAGTTGACACGTGCTTCGTTACTTTCGTTCAGATGAAGTCTCCGGCAGTTTTGGGTCAGTCCCGCAATAGTCCCGGATAATAAATTACGATTCATGTAAATATTTACGCGAAATGTTTGGACGTCGTCGTCGAGTTTGCTACGAATCGTTACGGTGTCTTGAGACAAAGTCAGTTGAAATATGTGTTAATTTCGTCTGCATCGTTTTGTGTTGCGCAATTGCTCTTATAAATATTGATACCGGAGTTCAACATTCTTTTTATTGTCACCAATTGTGTTGAATATGTTGGTGTAAGAGTGTTGTTTTGTAGGTTTGATTAATTTTAAAACTATAAACATTTATATATATATTTTATAGCTTAGCATTTTTTGACGGTTAACATAGTTGATGTTTCATTCGTTTATGATTAAAATGTAAAATACGGAAACTTCCGAATTAATTAAATCTCTGGACTCTCGTGACTTATTGCCAAAACAAATGTCCTAGAATCTACTGAGAGCAGATCATGATTTTCTACAGATTTTTAAGGTAAATAAGTAATTAAATTTTCTGCTATGTCAAGATGTCGTGAGGTTCCAGTCTTAAGTAGATAGTATAAATTTTAATTTCTTTTCGTTCTGAATTATCAGTTTTTCTACAGGATAAACATTGGTTCACGAATACGTCAACTGTTTAAGAGACAAGGTTGCGATCGAGAAATTCGGCCAGGGATGCGATTAATGTACATCCTATATCAATTAATTAGCACGATTACTGCACGGCTGTGTTGATTATCGCCGCGGTTATTTCGTTTGATTGGCCTCTAACGGTGACAGTTAATTATTGACGTAATTACAAACTGTGATAAAGAGCTCGCGTTTTTAGATAGAAAGCATTATGATGGGGTAAAGCGAGCTATATACACCTAACTACCTATGAGGTTTTATTACTCTTAACATTAAATTAACTAAGATTGCGCGGGCTTTATGGAAGTTGTAACATAAATAATTTAGCATGTCGGCAAGCCACGATCCGATATTAATTTATGAGAAGCTGCTCTTACTAGTAGTTCGTCGAACCGTTGTCGTCGCGATTACAAAAATTTTGCGATTTAAAGAAAGAGATCCCTCTGGTAGTTTTTTTATTTATTTAGAACATTTGTTTAGGGCTGTTAATATTTGTTTGTCATGCTTGGCATGCGGAATACAGCCCTAATATAATAAAATAATATTATTAAAATCTAAATTAAATATAAATGTAAAAAAATTCCTCACTTTTGATCGAACTACTCTAACAGTAAACATAGTACTTAGTTGTAATATATTTTTTGAATGATAACATTGACCTACACAATTTATTTAACTGTAGGTTTTAAAGTCACTCATATAAACCATAATTGAACACTGATATTGTACGGGCCGGATATTTAAATATGATGTACGGTCAAAAAAGACGACTATGATTCATGTTAAATGTTGTTATTCGAAACATTAAGTTTTACTATCTACACAGTGTACCAATATAATAATTAGTTCGCTCAACAGCACTAGCCAACATAATTTTATATAAAAATCACGGCCAAAGTTTAAATTTTGCTGTTTTTAATTCCTGATCGCTTTACCAACATAATGTCAAACTCACCATTTAGCAAAACCTGAATACACAGTGTTAATATCCAGGGTTTTAGGGATACCGGGTTGTTATTAAGCCTATTGAGCGGCATGACGTTACATAAAATATATCTCTGTATATAAGTAGTAAAAATTTACTTTAAGACACGAAATATCATTTTGAAAACAACACTTTTCTATACTCAGATACAATCAATTCGCAATAGTACTTAAAAGTCAATTTGAACTTTAATACCATACCATAAAGTTTAAGTGTTAGTGGAGAGGTTCCGGGAAGGCAAAATAGAAGATAGAAATAACTATGACCCGGAGTCCCGAATAGCAAAAAAGTATAAAAAAATAAATAATCTACTATTAGGCGGTACGGAGTTCACTGGGCCAGCTAGTATCTAATATAGTAACTACGAAGAAAAAAAACACACAATTATTTATTCATGTTAAGACTGTATTATACTCGTATGATGTTGTTAATTTCTAACACACATACAATACCTCACGTCATTTTAGGACAAGAATATTTAAGAGATTTAAAATGTTTATATGCATATGCATATATAAAGGCTTAAAAACGAACTCTTAAATAACATTGCAATTGTCACTGACCTTGCAATTGGCAATTGAAAGCCGAGGAGTAGTTAAAGACAAGCCAAACGATTGCAGATGAGAGAAATGCGAGCCAAGGTGGACGGAACGAGTTTTCCCAGAGAGATCAGGTTGACGGCACTGTATTGCGTATTAAAAACCAGAAGATATTATGATATAGGCATAAGAATGGGCCGTTAACGTTAGGTTCTCATTTTGGCTCAGAATATATTCTTAATAGACATGTTCAATCGTTATTCGGCTATAGAAGTTTATATTCAATATATTATGCATCTATCCTTCCTACATCACGGAAGCAAGCTGCTATTGCACTCTCGTGAATAGTGTCGAAGTTTGGGTATATAATAAATATAAGTTGTGATAAATTAGGGATATATACAAAAAAAAACAAAAATATAAACGACTTGACTTCTTAAAATATAATTGCATCTACTGCCGCAACCTAAAGAGCCGGACTATCGGCTAGAGTTACACAGGAAAGAAGTGAAAAAGAGAGCAAGCAAATTTGGTTTTGTTTTTACAGTTCGCCGCTTCAACGCTAGTAAAATGCAACCAAGTTTGTTTATTTGCGTTTTGGCGGCTTGGAAAACTGAAACCAGAGTTATAAACTCCTATACGAAAATGATGACTAGGTGCTATACTCGTAACAAATGTGAATACAATATCACAAAGATGTTAGTTATTGTGATTATGTAAAACAACGCTGCATTAGAAGTTAATTAATGGCAACGGTAGTAGTTATACGATAATTTACTCACGCTATTTTAGTAAGCTATCGTAGACACAGGTGGATAGCGAACGTACATTTAGCTAGCAGATGCACATTTTACACATTTATGCTTTAATTCATACTCATTAGCCGGTTAGCAGCTAAAATACTTGCGAATTATTAGCTAACACAATAATTGGAGGGGTATTTCTCCCAAAAAGGGGGAAAAATTCTATGGCTCTGTTTATTGGCTGATTTCAATAATATTTTGTAGATATATGCGGAGCAAAACATTAAGATTTGTATTTTTTTCGCAAACATATCGTATTTACAAAAAATATATTTGGAATTAGAAAAGAGCATAATAAAATCGTAGCAACATATACCTACACAGTCATTATCATTAGCTAAGAGAAGGAAAGTAAAATGAAACCATGGACAGTATTGTCTTTGCTATTTTCCCACGAACAAATTGTGTGATTGTAACCGAATATAAATACCTAACGATGATGAAATTTAAAGCGTTCTGTTTATTTAAAAGCCTAATAAAAAGGTAATTGAAACTCGAATGTTATCTTGTTGTATTGCAAAGATAGAAATCTCATTGTAATAGGGAATGCAATTATCACTTGCTTAACCGGTGAATAAAAAACTTAGCAGTATAAACTTCAGTTCAAATTCAGCTTCGATTATAAGTCCTAAAGATTGAATCCTAAACCCGCAGAGTGCAGGGTGAAAACCAAAAAAGTTGCACTTCTGTAAAATGAATGTTCTATATTTAATTGCATTGACATAAGTAATAAGTATGGACCGGCGATTCAATGTATTTATTTCAAAAATAATAAGTAAACACGATTAGATACTCCTTAAAAAGCAGATGATACGTCTAATCAGTAAATACGTTACTAAAGAGAGATAGTGAACGCTGACACTGCAAGAAAAAAAGAGATCGCAAGTGATCTTTCAAATGCCTGCAATTTATTAATGTGTCAACTTCTTTTGTCAATTTCAAATTTATACACACTATTGTAACCTAACAACTACCCCAATGTAAATTTCCTACCTACTACTATACTATTTCCTCCTTACATGAGCACAATAATCCAACGAAGTAAAGAAGCCTATTAAATTCCACTTGTTTTGAAATTGAGAGAAGACCTACACTTGACCTTGCAGTGTTACTCTATAATGATCCAAGTAACGTATGTAACACCTACCTGTGTAAAGTGTACAGGGTTACAAGCTTGCAGTAAAGAGACACGAACCTCTTTAAGTACGAGTACGTAATGAAACGTCTGTTTTACTATCATGGCTCTCTTTTTAGCTTGCTAGTAAGAGATGTCATGGATTGTAATGATGCAATGCATTAGCAGAAAATACATAATGAATCTAGACTTTTTTTCCTCCTTTTGGGGTACCCCAGAAACTACAACTCTACATTTATGATCTAGAACACTTCTATTGCTTATTCCACTATCAGGGCGTAAATATAAAAAACGAAATAGCTCGTACATAGGAAACGATCAAGTCTGTGTGAGTATTCATTTCATAAGTGGTTCTAGATTTCTGAGTCAGCTACGATGTAAATTCTTATTTTTTCTTGGTATATCCCAAGCTTATAACCCTGTGTAATCTAGAAAGTGTGAGTGTTCAAACTTACGGGGAAGAGTAAGCAAGATAAAAGAGCAAGTAACCAAAGTACCTCCCAGTATAAATAGCATCGCTTTATGTTCCTTTTTGTAGTGGGCAATGCACTATCGTATCTTGAGCGATGGCTACGATACTTGTAGAATGTGAACTCGGTAAACTGAGGTCAGCAAAACATTCTTGAACGTTAATGTATAATTAACTTAATTATCTTTGCATCTATTTATTTCATTTTGAGTAATCGAGCTGGAATCCTTTTGAGATAATCTGCATTTTGATACATATCTACCTACGTATTTGGATCATTCAATGTTCAAGTCGAATGTTGTGTACATGCGTGGATTCATGAAGGTAACAAGAAACTAGATTTGGTCGAGGAGGTTGAATTATTATTTATTCCTTACTAGATAGCTATTATTTATTATTTATATGCCCTGGCTTTGCCCGATCTCTCCAATCTTAAAGCTATATCTTTGCAAAAAATCAAGACGATCCGTCTCTTGCTTGCAGAGGTGAAGACGAACAGACAAAACAATAAACGAACAAACACACATTTGTATTTATAATATGTGTTGGGAACATATTAATATGTTATGCAATACATATAAGTAAAAAAAAAACTCCATGTCTCGTCCTTAATGGCTAAAGAAATACCGAATGCGAAATATTGCTCTCTTTAGAGGGACATAAGTCAATTAATACCTGTACAAGCACTGTCACGAAATATTAGGCCCTATTCATAGCTGGTTATAAAAATTACTTATTTAAGATAAGTTACATTTTGAAAGCTGATCATTTTTAGTTATGACTGTAGACGAAAAACTAATGTGTTCTTTGATCCTTAGAGGATATTATATATATTTATGAACAGCGTGTATATCACGCCCCTTGTTGCTCAATTAAGTTGTTTAATGTTGTTGATTTTTCGTTCTTTTTTACCATCGTCATATTTGGAAAACTTGTGGCCGATTCACGTCGTAGTCAAAGGCACGTGCGGTGATATCCTCAATTTACTTTGTAGGTATGTACATACTAGGTATTGTTTATCTCGGAACGGAAATGGGTTTGCCGTTTGTCGCTTCAATGTATGTTATTGGATGACTTATATAACTACGCAAAAACCCATGGAGGAATAAAACTGTTGCGCTCTAGTTTTACCTTTGTTCTGTAGCTCGGAATTCGTGTTTTCTTTTAGTTACAAATGTGTACTATAAGCTATAAGTAATCTCTAGCCAGTGCGACGGATTTACCCTTTCAGGATGAACAATATGCCCAAAAGACTGTTTTGCTACTTGGCAGGGGCAAATACTCGTATTAGGATCCCACCCCATTAGTCCTACTGAGTCATGATGGAGTTCCATGGGACTCGTGGGACAGAATAGTTTCAGTAGTTTTATAGGATAATTCAATAGTATTATGTGGAAATTTAGTAGACATTTTATGGTGCAACAAAACTTAGTTGCGAAATCACATTAGACGTCATGTATGTAATTATGTTTTTACGTTTGTATATTTATCACACGTTCTATTATTTTTTAGTACGTGAGAAGTGTCAACTTCCCTAGACGTGTTAAATATACATATGTTCGTTCATAAATAATAGAGTCACCATCATCGTAGATAGCTCATTCAACCAATCACCAATCCTGTGCCAGTTTACCCTGCCATTGAGCCAATCTTGTCCAAATCTTTCCGCAACACCTATTAATGTCACCAATCCATTGTTGTACCGATCTGCTGGGATATATATATTTAAAAGTGTTTACCAAAAATGATATATTTATATCTTTCCTAATCAAAGTGGCTTGGTTGATGTTATCCAATCAATATCATGCTCATGCAAATGTGAATAAACACTAGAATAGATTAAAGTTAGATTAAGGTAATTACATATCTTGACTTTCGAGGTTATCTGTTCTTGTATTACGCGAATATTATGAAATCAGATATCAAAACATGGCATAAAAATCCAATTGCTTTGCAACTGCAAAACGCTTGCATACACGATGAAATTAAAGTAGGTACTACGCACATATATAGTAAGTTCATGGTCTTAACGTGTTACATCCGGTTATTTTCAGTAGTTCAAATAACAACCGCGATTCCTTCAAAAACACTACATAACATCTACTAAAAAAAATCTAGCAAACCTGATAAAATCTAGCACGTAAATCACAAGCCTAGCAATTGATTGGCCGTCACCGCCCAGACAAGCTTAAGTTGACGTAATTCGAGGCCGTGTTTAATTATCAGACCTTTATCTCTAGCAGTCATGCAACTTGCTGAAACCCACGCCACGCTTTGTTATGTGTCCTAGAGGTTTATGAAACGTTCACTTATCTAGGTCCTAGGTAACTATTTAATAAAACTTTTACACTAATATTGATTGAAAATGTACTAAATAATGTAATATATATATTTATTAATATTATATATAACTTACGGGTTGTTTCTTTGACTATCTTTATGATAACTATAATTGATAATAGCTAATCACCATTAGATCGATGGAAAAATAGTGGCAATAAGCCATATCGCATATATATATTTTTTCGAATTCGGGTAACACAAGTATTTACCTAATATTAAATAAAAAATCTGTTGAATTTCAGTAAGAATCATCTCCTTGTTTGAAGTCGTTTACAAACAGCTCCTTTTCGACGAACTTCTTGTAGTATGAAACAGACATTTTTACTGTGAAATTTAATGTTGTGGATAGGTACTATTATATCCTCTATGTTGTGGTATTAAGAATTTGCACCAATAGGTTCAACCTGTAACTTACCGAGACTAGCAAATAGAGCCACTTTACCTAATCGCGAATGCTCGTCGATATTCATTGTTATTAATACTTTATAATAATAACAATGACTATCTAGATATTCCAATAACAATAAAACTATATGATTTTACCTGCGAGATTACTTAAATTAAAATAACTTCAAAATCTTATCATTCAAGTATATATACAGTATATAGACCGTTATAAAAATATCAACAACCCCATTAACCTTTATTTCTTTTTCATCAAGTTCCAACAATACGGCAACTGGCAAACAGTAATGCCAGATAATTTTCCTTTAGTTGAATATTTATACCTAATATTTAAAACGGCGCTAATTTTAAATGAGTGATTCATACATCGCGACTGTACGTTACACTGCTGCTAATAAATCGTGATATTTAATTACATTTCAACTCAATTTCAGCATTAAATTTTTTGTACATTCTTATTTGACCCAGAAGATAGATCCATAAATAGTTAAATTTCTGACAGACAAACTAATTTTAGTTAAATAAAATTGCTGACTTCAAACCACTAGAAGGAGATACAAATTAAATTCGAATTCTAAGCGACACAAGTTTTGCTAAATCCTTGTTATGAGCTTCTCGTCCGTCTATAAGGGTGGCTTGCACCAACCCATTAAATCTCGATTTAATTAATTTTAAACTCAGCTTAAGCCTAAACCTAAATTAACGTCTTGCACGATGCCAATTATTCGTTAAATCTCGATTTAAATTTAAACCATCATTTTCGGTGGTTTAACTCACTAAACTCAGCTTAATTACAATATGGCGGATACAATAACAAGATCTACACCACATGACCAAACAAAAATACTTTTTCTACATTTTGTAAAGTATGGATAACTATTTGCCAGTGGATTTTTCAGCATTTAGTAGTGATGAAGACTTGTTATCAGACGAAGATGAAATATTTAACGATTAAAATTAGGCGCCCTATTTCTCTTCATTGTAATTATTCAGAACACCACAAACAAATCGAAATCACAGTCCGAAAAGCTTCCCAAACCAAACACAATCCAAGAGAATATGACAACTACGATTATGACATTGACTTTTTTGACCAGGACCGCCATGTTTTCGTTTCATTCCACGCGATTTGTATAAAGCACTCGATTTTAGCGTTAGATGGAACGTGAAAAAGTTTAAATTCGATTTAGTTAAGCGCACCTGTCAGACCACTGGTGCAAGAGAACGCTAAACCAACTTAAGCTAAGCGGAACTTAGCGTTAAATCTCGATTTTACTAAATACAGCTTAGCGACGTTTTGGTGCAAGCCACCCTAAAACGGTTTTACGAACTAAGAATAATTCGTCCTTGTACGATACCAAGTCGGAGAAAACACGTAGTACCTACTAATTTACGTTTTAGTACATAGATTTCTCCACTAATCTCCCCAGAGTTCGCACCATAAGTACTTTTTGGAATTTCACTGGTGTTATATGAAATTAGATGCATAAGATAATTTGATAGCGGTTATGTTATATTTAATTCACACATTATCTCAGCGAGTGTAGTCTAATTAGCATAGCGTAACAAAGGCGTCATCGCTTGACGACTTCCTTTCATGACATGACTTACACTTTCATCCGCTATGCTGTGGGAAGATGTTTCTTTCTAAAGCAAAGATAGATAGAATATGATTTAGCGTGACCGCGTTATTTCATGGTTCCGTAATCGACTATGGAATGATGCATTTCGAGAAAAGGTCATACAAACAATAAGATATCTTGACCCCAAGAATTAAATTGAACTAAGTGTTGAAATTGATATACGGATGGGAAAAACATGATGGCAATGGAATTTAGCAAGTTCAAGACCAAGAAAAAATTAAATTAATGAAATATTACGTGTAGCTGTCACCCGTGGCATTTCCTACATACATAACCAGACATATGGAGTTACATAAAACGAAATAAAAAGAAGTTTCAAACGTTGAACCCCCATTTGTTTCCCTTACGGGTTGAATTCCCAAAACCTGTACACTCTATAATGAACTACTAGCCTAGTTGGAAAACGCTTGCATGTTAAGCGAGGAAATGACGATTTGATAACGCGTTACGGACCGAAACAGTTTGGTAACCTTCGCTTGTCCTTAAAGAACATCCCTATAATCTGTGAAACCCACACTCGCACGGTTAAAATACGTTTGACACTCATATAGGTTCCCGACTACAACTTCTCCTGCGTCGAGGACGCCACGTAACATTTACTATGTTGGAGTTGGAGTATGCCTATATATATATATGTTTTGACGATTGGCGACCAGCTTGCTAATACAAAATTACTCCTATAGCTTATACACATATTTGGCTGTATTCATCGGTCAGTATTTAGCTCTAAAAGCTACTTGTTTAGAGCATAGTTCGTTTCCGTTAAACTTTTTTGCTGTTATCACATTCTCTATCCAAATTGTTCGAATCATTCTCACAATCACCGGTGGTACAAAGTACCGACGTCATCTCGCTACCAGTTGGCAAATGCTTTGTTTCGTTTTTGCTAGTGTCACTCAGTCATTGCTTTAAAAAAACCTTGTCAGCACAACTTGTGTACGAGTGTTCTCAGTATCTACTCTATTATAATAGTTATTTGTTATACAAGAGTTGCTTTTTAACCGCGTGCTCATTTTTGATGACCGAGCAAGCGAAGGTTTCTAAAATTTATTCAAATTCAATAATTAGAATCCTGAGCGAGGAGTAGGTAGCGAGGGAATTAAAAGAGCACAAGGTGAAAAATCTTACCACTCGAGTGCAACACGCAACTTTTCATCCCACCTCAGCGAGGAATTGACTACAAACGAAAAATAAAAAAAATTAATCACTCATTTTAGTTTTTTCACTTATTTTTAACATAAGGTTTTAACAATATGATGTAAAAAACAACTGGCGTGCGCAAAACACATTAAAAAAAAGCACAGCAAAAAGGTTCCGTGCCTAAGTTTTTAACAAAATAAAAAAGGTTGTATGATGAATTCGGCACCATAGAGGTAGAAGTAAATAGGTTGAATGAGGTTTTTAATTTACAAACTTAGTGCACACGACATTCTAAATTCAAATTTACTTTATCCTCTAGCGGATAAAAACGGCTTTTGCATTCGGATATCGAATAGCAAATAGTCTTTCTGAGATGGTGGGATGAAAAATACGTTTCTTTGAAATAACTATGTACTCGGATTAAATTCGAAAAAAAAGAATTTTGCAGACATAAACGCCAGATTTACAATTCATAAACAAACTTATTCAATTTTGCTATCAATATCTTTAATTTACTCGTAATGTTCTACTGAATAATATTACTGCATATTTTAGTCATAAATAAAGATTTCATTATTTATTAATTGCCCTTTACATACCATGGGTCGAAAGTCTATACTTACAATATATGCGAAACACGTGGAGGAGCCCAAGTGATCTCAAAAATATTCTATCAGTATGAGAATGAATCTCAAATTAACCGAAAAATCAATGTTTATAAATCAGTGATAAGATATAGATAATCAGTGATACGATTATTTTTCTTGTCTGGACAAAGTAAACATTGCAAGTTACCCTCAAATACTTAAACTTTTTGGACAAGGACATAAGTAGGTACAGCCGGTTGTTTTATTTCGACACGATTCTTAAGAACAATAATGGGTTTGTTGTATCAACAATGACACGGTAGGTTACTTGTGTACTCGTATGTGAACAATCTGCCTGCATAGTTGCCTTATGTGGTAAGCCATGGTAGTGAAACTTACCGTATGGTGTATACGAATTGCTGATTCGATTTTCGTGGGCATGATAGTAATGATGATCGTTGTTTTCATTACTTAAATTATTGGTATGTACATAATTAACATAGTAAATTATTATTATTACATGTTTTATTCTTCAGGTTGATTAAAATATGGAGTCTACCAGCTATCTTTTCTCGCCTATCAGGTCATTTTTATTATGATTCTATAAAGACGTTTCGATATGGCATATAGATAGTCTACATATGTGATTTGGTACTCAATACAATTTGGTAAATGTAGAATTACATGTATATATCATTACAATCGCCCAGACTAGGTTATATGGATGTTGTCTTGTTAAATTATATCTCTCAGCAAAATACTAGGATATATAATGAATTAAATTATAAATAAGTCGTATGTTTTTTTAATTTGATTTACTCAAAATCAAACATTAATGTACAATTCTGAATGAAGGAACAAATTCCTACTAGGTATATGCGGTGTTGAAATAATTGACATAGTATCAAAAATCTAATGTAGGTCATTTACAAACCACATCATAAATATAAATTTATTATCTAAATATTTTACCTAATCAGTACCTATAGGAAGGGCTTAGTCATTTGGTTACTCTAAAATGTTCGTACGCATGATGTCACACGTATTGACAGTTTACTAACTAAACAGAAGCCAAACTGTTCATTGCGTTAAAATTAAACTTTGAACGAACAAGCGTGAACCAGAAACATGCAGCTCATTAAAAATACGGTATTGAAAGCGAGTCTATTTCGGTACACCGGTGCCCTGTTTAATGCGTGGGAGAAAGTATTACTACTAGCCCATTTTGGTACAAACATATTTAAATATTCATCACTTTCACGTCAGTTTTGGAATATTATTAATTGATTTACTGATTATTATGGCGTCCATAAATGAATTGATTTGCGTGTCATCGTTGTTTATCTTTATTGACTCGCCGTGTGTTCTGGTTTTCACTGTTTGGTGATACGTTTTGCTTTATAGAGGTTTTTGGTTTCAGATTTTGATTCTGTACACAGATTACCACAGTTTTATTTCTCTTTATTTGTGTTTCAGCGGGTTCCTATCAAGTGGTCTACAACGTTTTATTTTTAGTTTTCTGTGTTCAACCAAACATAGCTGAATTAATCTATATATACATATTATAATTTAAATATATAAAAGAGTCTAAACTTTACTTAAAGAGATGAAATTTGGAGGGTGCATTTATTATAGGGTGCTACAATAAGGGTTATTATATTTCAATATTAAGTAAAACTCTCTCTCTCTCTTTTTAAAGAGATAAAAGTTTGAAACTATAAATTTAATTTTATGTTGCGGGCATCGATGCGGGCTGCCACCAGTTGATATAATAGTTGGCCTCATCATCAACATCATCAGCTTACTCATGTCCACTGCTGGACATAAGCCATGACACGCCACTCGGCCCTATACTGGGCTTCTCGTCTTTACCCCCTGCCTGCTATCTTCTATTGTTGGCCTATTTACTAAGAATGGTAAATCAAAATCTATTTTTATTTATTTTTGAAATTGGCATGAGAATTGTTGGCTTGTTTATCTACTTTCTGTATTGCACACGTTGCTCTATGTATTCACTGAATATTGCTCAACATGACGTTACAATTACGTTTCAGCTCATTTTCAAGTATCTCAGATTATTTTAGTGTTTTTTACCGACATACTTTGTAAATAAAATTAACAACTTATGTGCTATGGTCCATCAAGTCTCATCTGAATCAAAAATCAAAAGATTAAGCAATCTTAATCTTTGCTTTTATGAATGGTCTTCTAGCAAGTTTGATCTGTTTGTGTGCGAGTGTGCTAAACTAGCTAAGAAATAAATCACTTTTATTTATTCTGCCTTTTAGCTAAAAGGCTGGCCCGCCAGACCGTGTGCCTGTCTACTTGCTTTACCGCATGCCTGATCTTGGCACACGCATACCTCAGTATGCATGTTAACTTGCGCATTTCTAACAAATCAGGTACATAAGTTTTTAATAAAAATGTTTAGAGGATTGTCGGTTAGCTGTATACTAAGCCAAAACAGTACTAGTCAATCAGTGACCAATATTTTTATATTGTTGATTTTTCGAAGGTTCTGAGTTAGTTGAACTTGCTCATTATAATGATTAAAGTGATTACTCAAAGGCTTAGAATATCCATAACTTATAACCTTGAATAACTGTTACAGCACATTTGAATTGAATACGCCAACAGTAGATATATGTAATTAGATATTATTTTAGATAACAGAAACGAACTATACCGATGTGTTCACTTGAAATTAAAATTAAGTAATTAAGATTATTTATTTAATTTAAGCCACGAAATAAAAGAAATTACCTTATTAAACTTGCAACGGACAAAATATCAGCAAAATCTCTATCCAGTAATAAAGCGTTCAATTTTAACAACAAAAAATGTAATTCCACGTTGATCCGGCAAGGCCGCGGTCAGTCGCATTGAGATAATGACCATTGTGGATGTAATTTTGCACTGATCATAGCGTGCCGTGGATCTTTTGTGATGTTATCGAGGATGTCATGTGGTACGAGTATTTCAGACTGGGTTTTACAGTAGGGATGTGCGACTGAGATAACTCTCGTTTTGAATCCGGTTTTTAGGCATTATGGTAATATTTGCAATTTAATTGTGCGCATCCCCTGAAATAAGATCAGTTTACTTAGAGAGCATAATATTTACACTCGCTTTAGATATTACTAAATTTTATAGATGTGTGTAGTTAAGGTACTTATTCTTGACTGAATAGTTGAGAACGTAAAGTGGCTTTCTTGTGATTGCATCCTCAGCTTTGGTGGTAAGTCATCTAAGTTTAATGGTTCAGATTTGAAAGTTACATCCCAACATACATATAGCCATGATTCGATTGATTATAATGCAATTAAATCCGATAACAATCGGATTTTAGAAGCATGCAATAAATGATCAGCACATCCCTGATTTAGTCCATTTATATTGCTGGAATGTTCTTTTTATACACGACGTGGCAAATAGGTTGTTGTAAAGTGTGCTGTGCAGACTTTGGTTTTAGTGGTAAAAATACTAAAATTTCCAAATACGAGTATGTTACCTCGATTCTGATCGACTTTAGAGTATAATAATAAACGGCTGTACACGTAATAGTTCTAAAAGTCAAATAGATTTTCATCCAAAGCAAATTATAGTGTGGACAAAGTGGCTATTTTCTAAAACCTCGTTATTACCCTTGTGTTACAATGATTTTCGTCATGACACCTTTACCTTTTTATGGTCACGTACAGATTACTAAAATAAGCATTAATTCTAAAATAAATAAGAATAACGTTTCTGTTAACTACTCGATATTATAGACCTACAATCTACTATGTAGGGTACCTAAAGTACATAAAGCAAGAATTTTACGCAGAATTACTATTGTAATTTGCAGTTTCTTTCAAATACTCTAGGAATGCTGCTTTATAGCTATAGTTTATTTCTGAAATTTTTGCTATTAGTATATATCACATGTTGCTTGACCTACTAAAACAGATGTGGTGCGATCCTTTTGTAATCATAACTGTTAAGATCAATTCAAACGAAATAAAATAGATATGCCTATCATACTGAATGGTTTTTTTAATAGAAGTCCTAATTTACATGTAAACTTGCGCTAGAAATAATAAGATAATCTACTATAAATCTACTAATGTAAACATATTTTAGGATTTTGTATCTAAAAGTTTTAAACACTTAATTATAGCGAGTTAATTTGAATAGACTAGTTTTATTTGAATAGATCTTATTGGTGGTCATCATTACTCATTATTTCCAGTTGCTTGCTTTCCTTTGTGTTGGTGATCTTGCTAATTACAGGTTTAATACGTGAGTAGCGATTTACTTTCTTGGTTAGTAAATTATTATGAGATATGCGAGTTTTTATGTTATGTCTCTAGTTATTGGTTTATGTGTACATATATAATATATCATAATATATTGATACGTCTAAGTGTCGTGAGAAAATTTGATAGGTTAACTAGAAACTGGTGAAACGTAAGTAAAATTCAGAAACAATCTATTTAGGTTGGCAAGTTAAATTTAGGAATAGCGACTGTTTCCCGGGATTATCAGGTAACAACTGTATGTTATTTGAATATAATAATAATAATAATAGAATATATACAAAAAATAAATTGAACTTTGTTTTAGGGATCCGTTACTCCACGGGTAAAAACGGGTCATTTTAACTAACACTTCACTGTCCGTCCTATGTCGGTCTGTACCCAGGCTGTAATCTCATGACTTGTGATAGCTAGGCAGTTGCAATTTTCATATTGAATGTATTTCTGTCATCGCTATAACAACAGAATAAATTAAATATTTTAGGAGGACTCTCATACAACAAACATGTTTTTTTGTCTATTAAAACAGGTGTAAACTTGAACTGAGGCTGTATAGATATAGCGCTAGTCCGACTCGCACTTGGCCGATTTTTTAACATCCTAAAACATTTTTTTTTATTTTATTAATCTTAATTAAGTTTTAACGTTACTATTATTACCATTATCCATATAATTTTACTAGCCCAATACACACGTGGTTTTAGAATGTTATCTTATCAGTGGATGTGTGTGTGTAAATTTGAAATGTTACATATTATGTGCTAAGTCTGTTGCCATAAATGCATCATTGTTTGATAACTATAAAGAATTAATAATTACATATTTATAGAAGAAATCATTGTTACATAATCAGTTATTAATACCACTATGATATCATTATTTTCTCTAATACACTAACCTAAACGTATCACGATGTCAATTCTATTATGTATTATTATGTATATAAGTATACTTTTATAAAAATTAAACGGTTACGAATTCTAAAGTAGGTATTACCCTAATTTTATTGGTGTTTTATTAAATAACTTATTAATGTGGCGATTTCTTACTTGCAAAAAAAAATTTAACTTGCTTTAACTAGCATCTACAATTTTGAATATCTCATGTTTATTATTCTTTATTTAAAATGTTCAACTTAAAATCCTAAATAAATATAGATACCCAGTGGGCTGGTTGTAAATCTAAATCTAGATACCCTTAGAATCCAGAGATTAATACTCAGTAACCCGCTCCCGATTGCTCATAATATTAATACACTGGATCACCATCATCATCATGAATGTCTAATCGGCAACGTTTTAATTAAAATTATATCTTTGTTTCAGGTAAATACAGTTGTTAAACTGGAACACTTTAGATACAACTTTTAGTCTACAATATGGTACAGATGAGGTAAATTATTATTTAAATATGGTTATAGTAATTATAAACAGAGGTACCAATACAATAAGGCAAATATTTCATTATACGTAGGTTTTTATTATCTCAATAATAATATGTCATATATGTAGTGATTCTTAATCTGGTTTAAAAAAGGATCGTATTGCGTATAGATAATAAGCGGCATAAAATCTTATCAATAAACACATTTTACTAAAAACGAGAACCCCAGAAAATTATTGTTTCACATTTTGAGTATTTTCATGAAATAATGATATTATTATTATTATTCTTATTCGTATTTGTATTCAAGTGCTAACTTTGTTAGGCATTCGTATTCTAAATTTCACAATCGAGGTCAATATCGGTTACACTACAAGGCCCCGCTGATTTTTATGAACATCAGGCCTTCTTTTTAGATTTTATGAACGGGTATAATTTAAACGGTTACCAAAAATATTTTTTAGTTTTATTACATAAATTGGTTTAGAGAATATTTAGGTTTTTAATTAAAAATGATTAAGAAAATTTCGCAACTTTTTATCGTTGATGAGTTATGTTGTGATCAATGACAATTCCATAGGGTAGACAGGTGACGTTCTAACTTTAAAGCAAATAAGTGTGATCTTCGTTAGGCCAGATTTTACAAAACATACTCTTTGATTTCTATGGCAATTGAAGGCTTAATTGATACGGCCGGCACACTTTGGTAAGAATTGTTTTAGGTCCGAAGCTTTTTGTCTCCTTATCCCGTCTCGTCTTTTAAACATATCGATTTTTCTTGATTATTTTTTACTTTTCATTCAACTTGTTAATTATGACAGATTATATAAATGTGTAATGTAATTATTATTCGTCGTTACCTCGCCGTCCCTCCACCGTTATTACGATCGGTTGTAGTTATTTCATCGGTTACGCATTGGTTATGCATAGCTGAATAAAGTAACTCGAATAGCTTCTTTTTGTCCGAAAAGTAACTATAATGTAAGTTGAAGCCACTGTAATGTAATTACCGTGATTATAATACCAAATTACCGGTGTGATGTGAGGCACTCGCCATTGTCGCCATACTTATGAAAACTTGCTATGATCATAATGTAACGAAGTGTCATTATATATTGCGTCGATAATAATAAGATAACAGTTCGTGAAAATATATGTTACATAAAAAGAAATATTGCACATCTCACACATAAAGTAGCAAAATATTTTTTCTTGTTAAAAAATGAAATATTTCCGTGTACTTTGTTATGTACTAGTTATCTATTTAGTTGATACTTATACTCGAAATATCATGAAGAGGAAAGATTTGACTTATAAAATCTTTTGCTTTTAGACAGCTAAATGATCACTGAGTAACATAGGCTACACTTATTACTAGAACAATTAGAGATCCGCGGCTAATACCGCTGAGCGCAGCTACTATCAAATAAACATCTAATGCGAGTAAAATGGAGAGGGCTTTTTTAATTTTATGTATAGAATATCCCGGACTATTATTTAATAAGGAATCTCTTATACATTTATTTCATGATTTCTATGATTTTAGATTTGATTTTGCTTTATTATCCGATCCTTAACTCTACAATGCCGTTTTAAAATTAGCAATAATAGAAAGTGGGCAGACTGCTACAAAAGTGTAAAACACAAAACTGACTAACAAAGCCGTTTGAAATCGGCAAACGGCTCCGAAACTCACGTTTTGTAGAAGACGACACTAAACCTTATTTGAATGTGAATGCTTGTTCGAGACTAGATGAATGCGTTTGTTTCTCACATTCACACCTACGTTTCGGTCACCTACATGGATACATGCAAATGTCCTGCCATGTAAGTAAGCCACTGAAAGTAGCACAGACTGTTTCGATGTAAACTATTAAACATCAGAGGTTCATGTTACGACAATGGCATTGGTTTAGTTGCAGATCGACCAATTCTCTGGTTAAATGACTTATTGCTCCTTTGTCCGTTGCTCGAAATGCACTGTTTTGACTATACCATCATGTCTTAATAAAAAGGATAGCTATAACGAGCTAGGTTTCTTAGAAAATATTATAGTATCTCTATCTAATTATATGTATCATTTTAAAAATTAACAAATGTATCTTGTGCCACCAGAAAACTTATAAAGATAACTGTCAGTTTATTTTGTAAACCCACGGCGTGACTCTTATTTTGGTTATGATATTTTAATCTAATGTTATGTTATGACACATTCACCATGTTTTTACAAAGTTATCCATCTGTTTTCGATTCATCTGTGCGTGGGCATCGTCCTTTAAGGTTGTTTCAACTCGCTACACATATAAATAAGGTACCTTAATTGATGAAACTCTTCTGCAATGTTATTAAGAATTGTTAAAACACGACGAATTACAAATTCGTCGTGATGTCATATATATTTTAACGTTCCTTAAAGCAAAGGTAGGTAGTTAAACTTCCAGTAAAATAAATTCATTTACTTCTTTACATAAAGGTATCAGTAAAGAATGTTATAATTGACCAATTAAGAAACCTGTTTGTGTATAGTTAGATAACGTTTCAGTGGCTCGATGTTATACCATTCTGTTTCTTTTTCTACTACTAAATTATTTTTGTCGGTTTTTAGTTCATAGACAAAATCGCAATACTTACTTTTGGCAGGCTCTGGCTGCTATATGTATAGTCTGGCAAGCATATTGCGTTGCTATGAAATGACTTCATCACAATGTAGATTTCTCTCTAATTGACAAGGGAAGAAAGTTAGGTTTACTATTACATACTTTCGACTATTACTAATTCGATTAGATACATAGCGGTTAACTATTAGGTCCTGCGAAGTAGCTTTTTTTTGTTAGGCTGTCTTGCTCGTAATCTTTGATTGGTCAGATATAATCAGTTTTAATTCACACTTTATTTGTTATTCGTGTATTGAAATAGAAATTTTCCTAAGACAAAGCCATCTTGAACTGAAATTAAATGTATATTTAATACTCTTAGAAATTCGTGGCACGTTAGACAAACAAATTAATTATGCGTGTTACACAATGGCTTGTCAACGCCGGCTCTGTTTAAATTTTACAATCAGCTGACAGACAACCGAATATCCATTGTAAGTTCCGTAGGCGACCATAATTATACAGACACACTGTGACTGTTCAACATAGTCAAAAAAGTGACGTTCTAATATTTAATCTGAAAGCTGGGATAATAATTAGAACATACTATTTTATTACTAGACTAGCTGAAATAATCAGTAGGACTTTAAAAAATTAGAGAATTAATTTCAGTGGTCTTTCTGAAAGTTTTATCATTATAAAAGATACAATAACCGCTATAACGTAAAAATAGAAAAGCCGCTTGTTTGACGTAATCATAAGTTTTATTAAGTTTATTGTATTATTTATGTGTGCATACAATAAAGACATTTTTTTATCTACTTGTATCTATCTAATAAGATAGCAGTGTTTAGAACTGTAAATTTAATTAATTGAAACGATGCAGAAAAGTTCACACAATTATGTTCAGCATGAGTGGACAATTCTGAAGAACTAAAGATTTTGCATAGCATTAAGACGCCAATTTAATTTACACTAATTTTGGTCCTTAAGATTTTTTTGTTAGTGTATGTATTATATATCCCGATTGCCCATTTTTATTTTAGAAAAATAACTAACTAAGCAAATTAAATTTCAATACTTACTTACTTGCAGTGTTTTTGTAAGCGCCTAATTTATTTTTGTAAAAGCTATAAAACCGATGACAATTTGTGGTACATTTTACGTAGTGCTTTATAACGAAAAAAAAAAGATTAATTGCAGGCGCTACCTAGTTAAAGGTAAATACGACCTTCACCTCTCTTCCCAGGGAAATCCCAGCGGACTTTTGGGATAACATTAATTTTAGTTAGTCTTTCTAACAACAAAAAAAAATCCAAACCCAAGCACGCGTTACCGAGTTAAATACAACTTTCGTTCCCTCTCTCATAGGTATCCCTCCCCCATATTACCTAATTTTTGGGCTCACGTCATTTCAGTTTGTTGGTTCTAACAAAAAGAATCATCCAAATCGAAGCACGCGTTACCAAGTTATAGTTAAATACGATTTTCCCCCCCAAAGCTTTTTTCACTGCGGGGAACTCCATATTTTTTTGCATAAAATTAATTTTATTTATCATATCTAATGAATAAAGAATCATCGAAAACAAAGAACGCGTTGCTAAGGTATAATTAAAAAATACTTTCGTCCCCCCTCCCATGGGAACCCCATCTGATTTTCGGGATAAAAAGTAAAATTATAGATTTGGGGTCTGTATTGTTAAGAACACCCACCGAGAAAGAATTTTTTAAGATATATTAAATGTACAGAATTTGACCTGTTACAGTTTTATTATAAGTAAAGTAGGTATAGACTAGATAATAATACTAGTAATTCTGTATCTAAAGAATTATGGACATGTGAAACAATTTCACTTCACTCTAACTCATGCGGGTCTTATGGCCAAATTAATCAGAGTTTAGAGACAAGTTAGAGGACAAAAATAAGTTGTTCATATATAGCGTTATTACAAATATCAACTTTCAAAGTGTGAATTTGACCGAAATTAACAACGCTCATTCTGTCTTGGAATTTCGCATATTGTTTATTTAACGAATTTTCTAAAAACCAAATTATGCGATTTTAAATTAAAAGTACCTAAATAAGTAGAGTAACTACTCCTTCGAAATTCTAGCTATCAATGTCCTCATTACAAACGTTTGCCTGTACTACGTAATATACTCACATTTCAACTTTCCTTTGCCTACACGTGCGTTGAATTCAATAAATATTACGAAAGATTTTCTTTGCAAACTGATAGCAAGTGGAAATGCTCAATGGTAAATATATATTTTCAACACACTTCCTCGTAAAGGGCTTCTTATTCTATCTATTTTAGTGACGATGCATCTCATTACGCACACTCACCTTTTTCACTTTTCCATTATTGCACAGGTATAGTTTTTTTTATTGAATGATTTTCAACTACAACTTGCACTAATGAGTTTTTATGCCGCTAAAAATAGTTGGAAAATTTTGAGAAATTAATTGCGCACACTTAATAATGAAGAAAAATATTTTTTCATATAGGTACTAAATTAACATATTTTAACTAATTAGGTTTAAACAAAAAGTAAGAAATACAAAAACATAAAATTGATTCATTCTTTAGGTTGGTAACAGAACTCTTTCGATCGCGCCTTCTTTAATATGCGCGCGCTGTTGACTGATGTAAAAAAAACGCGCTCGGGAAAATATCCTCGATTTTTCATAACCCTTTTTTGTTTACTGTTTTATTAATACTTTTTTTTCTCGCCATATAGCCACGGCTTCCTAATCGCACTCGCCTTCGGCTTCTTGTATCATTATGTACTATTAAGATGTCCTATATTTGACATGCTTGCTATGTCTCATTATCGTCTGGCATATTATGTTTAGGTACAACGTATAAATTTCTGAAAGTACTTATTGTTTTTCTGCATTTTTGGGAGTTCTGCCAACTGGCAGATGTCTGGAAAAGTATTAGGTATTGTGGTCGATGTAAGAGGAAAACTTTGGAATTGTTGAATGAAGGAATTGCTTTGGAACGTTTGGAACAGCAATTTAATTTACCTCTTCACAAATTACTTGAGACAATAACTAATACATATATGTATATTGAAAATATTTACTCTCATAAACAAGCACGTAAGATTTGTAAAATCTTTCATCAAACAGCTATCTGCTATGACTTTACTTCTACCACACATAAACTTATACTTACTCAGAGATACTATCTTGTTATAATAATAAAACAAGATAAATTAATAAAACAAAATAAAACAGTAAACAAAATATACTAAAGACGATATTGTATTTAAAAAGCGAAGTCATAAAGAAAACTTATGTGGAAATGAAGATTTTAATAGATTTAGATAGTTAAGATGAAGACAGCGTCTGATACATTTATAAAATCACTAGTCATGGTTAGCAAGAATGGCACATCATAAGCACAAATACTAAAAGCCTTATCACTGGCAGAAATGTTTTCATCTGCAGTGTATTTCTCTGTTTCGTGAATTTGGTGTAAAAAATAAACACAATGTACCTAATCACATATTATCCAAAAAAATTGTCTAGTTTTGGGACAAAGAGTGCTCACTTACCAATAGATACGACAGTTGACCTAGTTTTAATTGACCGTTATCTAATGCACACAATAATAAAAAAATAACATACATTCGAATTGAGTGCCTCCTCTTTTTTTTTGGAGTCAGTAGAAAAGTACTACATTTTAGCTGTTTTTTTGTTGGCGTTGCACTTACTCGTATTATGCACGGAGTCTTTGTATGTGGCACAAAATGTAAATCTGTTTTGCGAATAAGCCTTGAGTAGCATTACTCTAGAGCTTCTGCTCACGTATCTATGTGTGTTGGATGTTAGATACCGTTGTGGTACAACGTATGTTTGAGGATATGCTGCCTACACAAGTCATACACGTAATTTACTTAGTCGTACTGTTTTATTATCTTTCTAGGAAACGTTAGTATCCTATTTAGAAGAAACCTTTGTTTAAAAATATACTCTTTGTTTCAAGCAAGACCTTAAATTTTAATAAACAACTGTATGCATTTATGTGGCGTTCGGATGAACAATTAAAGGTAACTGTACTCATTATTTAGAATCGGATGTATATAGACTCAATTTGACTATAGGATCGAAAAGAATAAGCTTACAAACTTACTCTTGTTTTTGGGAACTGTTTTTCACTACAATATGTTTTTCTATTTTATTGTTGATCACATAGTTACAGAAATTAATAATGTATGGTATACGTATAATGACGAAAATGGTTACGGCGCCACTTTGCTAGAGCCATGCTGTCCTTTAATTCTGATTCAACCATGAATCAGAATTCTAGAATGTAATAAAAGGCCAAGTGGTTGTCGCAAAAAATATTGTGTTTTCTTTGCAAAATTATTAGTTACATGTATGTAGAGTCCAATGTGCAAGATCGGTTCTATTGTCGCAAGTAAGTAGACCACGTGTCGTGTACTATTATACATGGAGTTCAAAAACTTCATTGCAGACGTTATTAACTGTTAATTTAAATTTAACAAGTTCTCATCGTCAGGAGAAACAAATATTATAATAATTATAATGTCTACAATGGCATATCTACACAATATAATACATCATACAATGATGTAAACGAGGTTATGCTAAATAACACTGAGTTATGTAACTGCAGGATAAATGTGTCATTTTGATTAGCGTAAAATATAGGGGATGATTAGCAATGATTTGTCACATGGTTGTTGCTACTACTTATATTAAGTATATCTGAAGATACTTATAATGTAATCTACTATACCTATATAAATATATACTTAATGCAAATTGATAACCGGTTTCATATCGGCATGCAAATGTTACAAATAAAAACAACAAAAAGAGAATTTTCAGTCGTTGCGCGTGTTTTAGAATTGCAAGGAATATACAAAAAATAACTTCCTTCTTTTTTGTAGTTGGTAAAGAACTTTGGATATTAGGTACTAAGTAAGTAGGTAGGTATATCATGAACTCACTGTTTCTTTTGTACAGGAAAAATCATGAATTCGCCTTTAGTTTTCAATACCTGGTTTCATGCTCTATCATTCTCTATCTCTTTCTACTTACTCAAACATATTTACGAAAACTCGTTAGGTAATGCGTTAATTGTCTCTCATTTTATTTATTTTGTTCACAATATTATATTTATTGATTTGAAAGAGAAACGAGGGTATGTTGCATAAGAAAGGATATCACTAAGTTTGTCGCGTCATTCACTTTCACATATTTCAACACACAAATATTTTGTTTGTTAACTCCAAGCCTTACTAGAAGTTCTGCGAACTGTTGTCCTCGCGACCACACTAATATTGGTATTTTTTAAATGCTTCCAAATCTCAGATCTATGATAACTCTGAAAAGAAACTCGTAGCCTTATGAAGAAGTGGTTAAAATTGGGTTTAAAAATCCCGACTTACTGAACATTTGACCCATGTATCTTAAAATGAAACAGTGGGATGCAGCTTGTTTAGCCTATATGACCATCTCTAGGTGAAGACATATCTATTGTTACCATTCACATAAAAATACGACAAGCTGTTTAAGCTCTAGGACCTGTCAAAGAAATATAAACACACTAGTTGAACATGCGCCTTCGTTCGCAATATCCTTGTATAATTTATGTCTATCAATTTCAGTGATCCTTCTGAAAGTCTTATTATCGTGAAAGATATCCATGAATAAGATAGTAGTGTTTTGAACTGTGATTTTGATTAATTGAAGCGATACAGAGAAGTTTGCGTCAGCATATCTATCAAGATAACCATTTTGAAGGGCTTAAGATTCTGCATAGTATTAATGCCTATTTCATTTGGTAAAAACAGATTATTGTGGTGATTATCAAATGGCTACAAAAAATTTCAAAATTACATCTGATAAATAACGGGAATTAAATATCAGCACGCAACGCGTTGCTCGCTTCGTTAGCATACGTAAACGTACTCTTAATTCATTAATTAATTCGTACGGTAAGGCTTAGTATCGCTAAATACCATTGAATACGTTGATCATGACACATACATTCAATAAACATCCTATAACACGAATGGCTGTTGATTCATCAATATATTGACCGGAACTTACAATGACTTGTCGATACAACGATAATGTCTTATGCATTAATAAGACAAAAAGAAGACAATGTCGTATAGGGACCAGAAGACGTAATGTTGTTTCTATTTTCGTAAGAGTAAGAAATAATTTGGTGACTTGTATAAACAGGTAATAGACATATGCATATCCTAAATAGATAGATAGATAAATCAATTCATTTATTGCAGACACACAAAAAAGTAAAATTAAATACAAGAGAAGATTCTTACTAAATATAGTGCTACAATTGGCGGCCTTATCGATAAAAAACAATCTCTTCCAGGCAACGTTAGGATGGAGACAATTGTGAAAAAATTTAATGAAATAGGTCGGGGTATACAATAAAGAATATACCTACTTAATTAACTTAAAACACAAAATATTATAATCAATACATGACATACATACATCTACTAAATAGTACAGTAGAGCAGTAGTATTAGTAAAAATTAGAGTACATACATTTTTTAAGTTTAATTTTAAAATTCAAGCGTCGTTTTAACAAAAAGACTCAACGTATTCAAATTGTATTATAAGTTCTGCTTTCAAAATATTACATAGTGAATACTGCGGTCGAAAAACGAGAAAAAAAGTAAGAAAGACCCATCACAGTTAGGATAATTATATGTTCTATGCTCTTTCTGAGGTGTGCGTCACATATTGTATAGTAAAGCTAAAAAAATCATATACATGCAGTCGGAACCGTTGATTCATGTAAAAGAGCCTTTATACAATACGTACATATTGTTGTATAGGTAGGCATGTCTGTTTGTGATGTATCTAATGTATTCAATTTATGCATGACGAAGTCAATGCGTGTCAGATGACTAGCAAATTCTTTTGTAGTTCAATGTTCAGCATTATGTAATACGAGTAACTAATAATGCACACTGAACTTCATGTCAGATCATTGGACATCAGCAAGCTGATTCAAAGCTATTCAAAAATACTTTCGATTGTAGACGAATTCTGAAATAGAAATAATTGTTTGACCCATGAAGTCAATGTATCATACGTTACAAAAATTCGCATTAAACGGCATATAACCTTTTAGATGCCATAAACAATAAAACCATTTACCATTACTATCACCAAACAAAAAAAAATTTAATTAATGTCTAACAAAACAACTTCGACCTTCATGCAATTTTCCAATATTTTCGTAGCTATAATATCATATAAACCAAATAATAGAAATAAACACATACTTAATCAAACTTCTGCCATATCCTTGATTAGCATATAAATAATCAATGGCCATATGTAAGTTTGAAAACTTCATTAAAAATATAATCATTTTTTGGTGAACAATCTCCTGTTTTTCAGACAATTTAGTCATTTTGCAGGTTTAAGTATTTGACTAAAAAAGTGAAAGCGTCGGGCTGCCCCGAATTTTGTTCATTTCAATGATTTGGTTTTGCAAGAATACTATTGCAGAATAGGTGCCCTAAGTAATCGAATCCGAGAGGAAACGCTTTCGAATGATCTAGAATCATGCTGTAGATTCAGCGAATCATTTTCATTCGTGATTCTTTTTGATGCTTCGCTAGATTTTGATCACGCAATATGTTGAATTACCGTAATAATGGTAGTAATGGTTAACTGTTGCATGTGATATGTGGATCGTCAATGCTTCTCGGTATGTTTTACTAGAAAAATGTACTTATTGTTTGTTGCTAAGATTTTTCATGCCCAAGATTTGACATGATCATTCCTTTTCAAAATAATTTGTTAATACACGTGCAGTCAAAAATAAATTGAGAGTTTATCAGGTGCATATCCTACTTATTAATAAAAAAAAGGTTTTTTAATTTTCACACTCTAACGGCTGAACCGATTTGGATTAAGTTTCGTACGGAGACAACTTAGTCTCTGGATTAACTTACAGGCAACTTTTTATCCTGTAATAACGCGGGTAACACCGAGGTGTGCAGCTAGTATGTTCATTCAGAAGAGGAATCAGAAAAAAAAAAATTTCTGAGATAAGGACTGGGACATAAAGACCGAATCATTTGACTATAATCAAAATTAATTTTTAGTTCAAATGTCTCATTTATTTTATATAAACCTGTGCTTCGTTAAAATGTTAGCAGAAAAAGTTTTAATTTTTCACTTACAAATCTGACCGCAAACGGTTCTCACTTAGTTCTGGCACATAAATGGTAGTCACGGACAATCAGAAATTACTTACGTTTATTTATGTACTAGACATTGTCGCCTTCACAAAGAGAACGTAGAACGAACAGTACCATTTTGGGCAAGTTTTTAGTATACATTTCAATACAAATATAAAGTAATTCAAGGTAGAACTGGCAATAGAATACAAGTATGGTCAGGTACATAATAGTAAGTTCATACATATACATACTCCAAATTACATGCACGAGTAAGTATGCACTTTAATCACGATTAGTGATTAAATTAACATGAGTTTATATATTAGAAGTATAACTCTTATAAAAGGATCTCGACGAAATCATAACCTCGTATTCTAACCACAGTATTATCTCATATTTCAACTTTAAAAAGAGATTCTTAATTCATTGGAAACTTAATTTTTTATTGACCGAGCGAGCGAGCAACTAATCTTTACGAAACTTGGTGTATAGACTATACGAATTTTAAGAATTTATAGGCGTCGGCGATTTTGGGAATATTATCACAAATAGGCCATACCGGCCTATTTCAATAGTATTTGGTACAGACATGCGAAACACAACATTAATTAAGAATACTAGATGTTAAAAAATCGGTCAAGTGATTGTCGTTTTTTAAAGAAAGTCTAAAAAAAAATCGTAGCCGCGAGGTCAACAGTTCGCGGAATTATTACTAGTTTATTCTAGCTATAGCTATAACGTTAACAAAAAAGTAAACAAATATCTAAAAGACGCTAGTTGATAGTGTTACTGTGACCAGTTGTAATTCAAGTTGGTCAGAGTCACTCAAGGTGAGATTGCGTTTTGCATTTATAACGCCACTGCCACCTTGTCCTGAAACGTTTTGTGACGCGAACGTTATGTTTATTTCATGGTAATAGTAGAGTCGAGCAACTTATCCATAAAAACCGATTACTTTAAAGAATATACGTTGAAAAGTTCCTTATAATTAGTGACTTTGTAAGCTGCAGACCTCGCGGTTTAAACTATGATATTACTCATTTACGTTTCCAAAACCCCAAAAGAGTATCATTTTGAAAAATAAAATTGTAACAACTGCTAAATTATGGGTAGTTTCTCCTTTCTCTATGACGTATAATACAAGTTATAAAAAAATATAACAAGCTTTTTAGAAATGAGTCTTGTACAGAACAGCCTCTTATTATGCAAATGCGTAATTAATAATTGAGTTACATTATTATGACCTAGTTATATTATTATGTCTTGTTTTAAAGCATAAATTTACGTACGTTTTTTATGAACATCGTACTCGTAGTAATAACGGAGTGTAACAAACTTAATAAGAATTATGCGAATTAATTCCTTTTAAATATATTAAACCTTCACACAATAAGTAAGCTAGTAGCATTTAAACGAAGGTAACATATCTATAACAGTCATTTAACCCAATTTATGACATATTATATCTATATATAATATGTCATAACTTGGGTTAAATGATTGGTTGATATTAAGTGTTATTTAACGATGAAACAGGCAGGGAGCTGGTACTTAATCGGCTTTGTAATTCCGGGAAGCCTTAAAGTTGAGACAGAGACAACTTGAGGATAATAGTGATTAATGCGGAATAATCATTTACTCAGGAATTATAATATGGTACCATAAAGAAACATGATTCTGAGTTATTCAAAAGTCTTAGTGATTGCATTTGAACTTAGTGACATGCTTTTTGTGATTAATATGATTCAATGTTCATATACATTTAGCACTGCTGTCTTCTTTATTGTTTTGTATTTTTTTTTGATAAATGTATTAAAAGGTAAGCAACCTTTGATTTTTAGTTACATTTAGAATATTGTAAGCTTGAGCGTTTGAATTTCCATCATTACAAGTAAGTTGCAAAATCTATTGTAATAGCTTAAAAATTCAGGTTTAGAAACATCTAAATACTTAAAATATGATTTCAAATTAATCTGTATCTTTTACAAAGTCATAACAAAAATATGACCTTAAGACCTGTCTATCCAGTTATAAGCGAAATGTCACGTACCTAACTGGTTCTTGGGTAACTTTACAGGTTTTAAAATATTCCTATTTGATTATGGATCAGACAGTTCTTTCAAGGAGCCATTGGCCGTTTTAAGGCATTCGATCTATTCGAAACGGCACGGGCGCAAGCTTGCAGAATAGTATCGGGTATTATTATCTGGAAACGACATTCGTAGAAACCGGTAAACTGGTTCTCGAGTTGGCAGAACCAGGTAACATTATTTATAAATCCCTCGAACATTAATAATTTGGATATTTTCACCCTTCCGTCTTTAAAAAATATACTATACAAAATGGGCTTTAAAATTATTGTAACCAGCCTGTGAGTTTAGTCGTTTGGGCTATGTGTTGTCATTGCGTACAAAAGATTTTATCAATAATCTATCTATAATAAAAATATCAATTCTATAATCTTTTACAAATTAGGTATGAATAAAATTAAACCACGTATAGTATTGAAACCGAAGCCAACTGATCTCAATTCGGTTCAATGTAACCTAATACCTAAATGTTAAAAAGAGCTTGCAACTAAGTCAAGGTCCCACTCTCCTGGCGGTTTCATTGTACAAAATACCTAAAAGAACTCTATAGGTTAATATACTCTTTAATTTTCTATGTAATTTAAGTTTTACAGGACACCGAATTAGAATATTTTGTTAAAAAGATGTTGTCAGGTTTCAAAGGCGTTTCGTATGAATTTAAAGGCCAGTCTTTGTAACAAAAAGCTGTAATCATAACATGTACAAGAATGCACAAGACTAGCAACGCAGATAATTGCTGAAAAAAGTTGTGAAATCGAATGTAAACTAAGTCTTAATTCGGTATATGTCTCTCTATAGGAGAAACTTTCCAACTAATTTATCATAAATAATATTTTGATTGTACTTGTACAAACTAAATTTTAAAGTAACTTTACCAATGTTATTAATATTTATAATTTTTCGCTCAAACTGTTAAAGAAATTAGGATTTATATAAGATCACCAAGTTTTCTTATTCAGTTTGTATATCTGAGAAATAATTAATTGGAATATCTTATTTCTCCTTGCTGTATTGGCTAAACAACAACTGTGTTCAATATTTGGAACTTCTAGGTTTGCTAGAAGTACCTTAGAATTCTGATAAACGGTGAGACAGTGAATCATTGACAAAACTAAGAAACTTTGAATTGCTATAATTCTTAAAGAACTGGTCCAAATTTCATGTAATTTGGAAATATATCTATAGATAGATCTTCTGGCTTCTCCCACAACAAAGCTACAAGGGGATCGGAAATGGCTCGAACCGTTTCGGGAAATGGATGGCACGGCCGTGCCTTTGTTTTGCTCGACTTGGCGGGGTACTACCGTGCTCCAAGATTAAGTGCACAGAAATTTGAAGTTCTTCTCAAAGGCGCTGCTCAAATGTACACTAATCGAAATTATTTTTACCTATTATTGTCTATATATACGAGTATGTATTTAATGTTTGTTACGTGATTTCTCGGAGACAGCTAAACTGAATTTGACATGACAACGTCTTATAATTCGATGGAGCCGGCTGAACGCACGAAAAAACTGACTCATGCGGCGTTACCTCGCTCTGAGGCGTTCCATTTAAGGCTTGAAGTGCAAGCGAGAGCGCGGAACGAGCGACAAAGAGGCACAATCGGCCTCCGCGTTCGGCAGCGTTCGACATCTGTCTCTCTCCTACTTGAGAGAGCGATGCGTCCACATTGACAGCTGCTATACAATAATACATTTACATGTTTTCGTCAAGTATGAAGTGCAGTGAAAGTGAATGTGGTGTCAATTGTTTATAGCAACGATAATTGCGGCGATAAAGGTAACGATTCTTTCGATACAAAATGTCTCTCAACCAATTAAAAATAAAATTTTCTTTTGAGAATTGATACCATTCCATCAGTATTTTCTTATTACGTTGTCACGTGCAACTATCGTCAGGAAACCGACTTTACAGACAATCGATTTTTAATGAAATGGTAATTGATACATTTGAAGTGAGCTGCTTTCTTCTATGCTTCCAGTTACTTGTCTTTTAATTTGTTTCAGATGCTCTGACACGATCGAATATTTTAAATGACATTTATTCTAAAACTAAATAATTGTTTTGACCTTAAATAAATTAAACCATAAGCAATACACAAAACTCACTTGATTCAGCCCGAAGGTTGCTTTGAAAGTTTAAGGTAAAATTTTGGAATTCAGACAAATCTTTTTTAAAAATTCATTGCGCAACACCAAAAGTAGAAATAAGTACTTTGAAAAACAGATAATCATTTTATATAAAGCCTTCTCGAGTCAGACCCTCCTGAAAAGGTTTCTTTGAAGGTTTATTTTCGTACTATCCCTGGTAAAACCATTAGCAAATTACGCATTCAAAAGGCAAAGGTTCCCTTTTCACTTTTATGCTTCACATTTCTTATTCAAGTGGGTTTCGCAAAATAAAATAATTACATAATATGTGGTGCTGCTGAATTGGTATGTAAAAACTTCTAGATCTTTTTTGGTAGGTTACCGGTAGATTGAAGTTTTTGTGTCTACGATACTACGTCATCATGCTAATAACTAGTAGGTTTATGTGAACGGTCTAGTTTACATAAATGAATGTATATAGTTACTTCGCATATTTTTCTTTTTGTCGTTTTCATCATAATCAGCTTTCCTTATCAAATCGTTGGGTATAGGCCTCTTTCATTTCATACCATCTGCTATTTCGTTGCTATTCGTATAATAATATTTTATGTGAATCTGTCCTCTGGTCTATACTCTAGTAAGCCATCATGTATATTATAGCATCGATATAGTATAGCATTTTTTTCGTTGATGGTTTTTAGTAACACGATCCTAAAAACCCACAAAGCGTAAATAATGCTTCTGAAGATGTTATAGAATGAGCCACTGAAATAGTAATTGTACTTCTGTTTCATAACAAGTTACGCTATCGTCTCGGTGCTATCAAAACATCTATTCAACCATTATGAATAACTATAGTGGAAGTTTTATAACAATTGCAAGTCTCACCTACTTTAGAATCATATAATTTCAACTCTAATACAAGTCCATAAGTTCCAGAATTCGATGTCAGATGGTGGTTTATTGACAAAAATACTCTATCAAATTGTTATAGAGTTGGTGCAAATAGAATTGATTGATTTACGGATCTTTGTCATCTGCGAATGTGTCGGTGTCCGTCAGCAGACAGATATGAACAAAGCACTGAGAATGTTTAGGATAAATTATTATTGTGTGGTCCTGCCGATATGTCAAGGTTCAGGATACTAATGGGTTTATTGTTTAAATACGTCATATAATTTGTAATAAATATACATACATAATATTGTGTATATAATAATAATAACGTAGTGGTTAGTGACAACCGAGTCTATTTTGCTTCACTTTAATTAGGTCCCTGTTCTTAAACGACTGCCTAGTTCACACTACAACCAAACCACTCATTACCAACAATGATCACTTCATTATCGTTGGATTATTACACCTCTAATCATGTAATTATAGCGAATAAAACGTGTGTTGTGTTGTGTTGTGTAGATATTATAATGATATTTATTGATGAATCAGCCGCGTGTGAACACCGTTCTGTCTCACCGGACCAACCTAGTTAGGGTCGCCTTACATATCGATCTAGTCTAGATACTAGGTATATCTGTTTTACGAATACGTAACCTACCTTATTTTAAAGTATAAGTTATTATTTAAGTAATAGGTACCTAGTAAAATTAACCGATATAAACCAAGTAGTAGGTAGTTAAGTAGTACTTACTTAGTACTTAATTTTTTTAAACTAACTTCAACTCAAGGCAAAATTTTCAGTTACAATTTTAGTATTAATTATTTATAACTAAGTATAGTTGAACCATTCCAACAATCGGTTCCCGTGAATCAAACACTCGCTAGTTTTTAACAAACGAAACTACTTGATCGGTTTTAATAAAAAGTTGCTATTATGAGACTTACTAGATAGTATATTCTTTCAAAGAAAATAAAGAATCCTTTAAATTGGTCATGAAGGTGTCTTAAGCAGTCGAGGAACATACATAGAATTATGTAGAATAACAACAAAGTTTTCAACGAACTGAACAAATCTCCTCCTTTTTGAACTCGGCTAAAATTGTAAACACAACAAAATGAGTAGGTATCAAATCAAATCGCAATGGGAGCGCAACGTTGCCGAACTTTCAACAGCGCCGGTCGCGACACGGTCGGTGGTAGAAAGTGACCCGCACCACAGATGACAAAGGTCGGAAGCGATTTTCTAATCGCCAAGTAACGATCCTTGACGAGTTGCGTACAAATACTCCTATTGCAAACAAAAAACATAGTAAAAGAGATCTTTAAAAAAGCGATTACCGACTTCATTTCAGTAGTCACCGTATTTTTTTTTCGATTATTACTTTTTAAATCCAAACTAATAACTAATTAATTTGATTAATGTCAAAACTGCTTTCTTACTGAATTATATGCCATATTCGGCCCATGATAGATTTTACTTAACTTAATAAAATCTTATTTCGTCCTACTTAACAAAACTATCTACTCCACCTAAAAATCAAGCTATTTTTATATGAGTAAATTATAATTATTTTAGAAGTACAGTTCAAGCAACAAGTCCTCTTATCTTTTAGAGTATTCTCCAAAAAATGTGGAACGCTTCACGATTTTGCGTGTCATCCTTGCGCAGGGGCCATGCTAATCTTCTCTGTATCGTTCCAATTTTAGTATATGTACTGCCGAAGCAAGTACATCAGTATCACTAACTTAGTCCATCACTATCGTACACACAGAAAAATGGCAACTTGCGCGATGCAGAACTTTTTTCTATATTTTTATATTTTACAAAGGAATCTTTCTTTTTGCACTGTATTTCTTTTAGAAATACTTATTTGCTTCATAATTTATAACAATATTACTTACCTTTTCATTCAAAGGTGAGTTTTATAAAATTATAAATAATAAGGCAGGGTTTTAGCGGAACTAGCGCCATCTGTGGCAAGTCAATGAAACTAAAGTAATGCGAATACGGACTCAGTTCATGCAGCTGACTTTATAATATAAACACAGCATTTGGAATCTTTACGGAACTATATTAACAATTCTGTAATAAATAATATAGTTGCTCCTCTTTCAAACATGGTATGTAATAATAAAAAAATTATGCATTTACATAAAACATCATTATTTCAAAAATTGTTGATTAAAAACCATATTACATTTCCAGAATATACTACTAAATACAGCATATCGAAAATTATAGGTCCTCATATCTAATTTAGGTACCAAATATGACATTATGACATTTATGACGCAATGCAATTGTAATTCAGAAATAATTCAAAGTGAAGACGCAAGACGAAACTAGTACAAATATATTAACATCGCCAGTGGAAAGTATGTCAGTAGACGTTAAGAAAGAATTTTCATTCATATCGTTAACAACTGTTATTCTAAATATTAGACATCTTCAAGGTCATTTGAAAACTTATAATTCGCTCTAAACCACTTAGCGTTTAAGAAAAACATTTTCGTGTTTTGTTTCTTGATTAAAATTAATAGATGTTGTGGTAGCGAGCACCGCACGTTAGTACCTACATCAGCTTGATCAAAATGCTCGTATTACTACACAATATTCTAAAACTGTAACAGAGTCGCTATTTAGATATCTAATTTGAATATTGTGAAACTAGTATTTAGAACCAAAATTGATCTCGACAAGCTTGGCATTAATATTATCGACTTTCATTAAATTTTGTCTCCTTTCACATTTCTTCCCAAATACCTATTGATTTTTAGAGATGAACTTCAATTTAAAAAATAAATTATCACTCAAGATTTGTAGCTATAGCTATATGAAGTACTTAGTACTTTCTCTCTCAGAAATATATAAATCACGGTATACGTTTGCTGTAATTTTACCATACGTTCCCCTGTCATTCTTTTGTGTGGGTAAACAAGGCTGTTAACCGCTTGCAAGTCGCTGAGTTATGCATATATTATTTAAACGTGCATTAGGTACCCGAGTTCCTAGATTGCCTACCAGCATATTGCGAAGCTGAGATAAAACCTTGTTTGTAATTTACACCAACCAATATACAGTTAATTACATAACTCTGGCACAGTTAATCTGCAAAACATAAATTTTGTAACGCTGAGAAAATCTAGATAAGTACTTACACCTATGAAACAATACATTGGATCATCTGACAACCGCTAAAATACATTTATCGCAAACTCTTAAGTAACATGACTAAGTATAATTGCTTTTTTAATTATACTCGTAGTTATGGATTTGAGTTTAACGATGATGAGTGGCAGATGAAACGCTTTGCCTACTAGAAAAACTTATATCATTCAGGCTCTGTTCGTGCCTAAGTAGAATCTGTTGTTACATAGAAAGATCTAGACTGAAACAATCGAGTAACAGAGAATCCGGCAGCGATTTCCATCATATTGGAAGTTTACACAATGAAAGTAGACGTTACGCAAAGATTTTGTTGTGATTCCGCTGATAACGGATGCAATTCGTGGAATTTTGACGTACGTGTCGGTGACACCGAGACGTTCGAGATGATACGGGTAAGCCGGATAACCTGTATACCTAATAATGAAATATATGGCCTAGTCGGCTCCCTACTACCCCACGTGAATGGATTAATGAGAACGACGTAGTGGTACTCAATTAATTTTTCAAAATATGTATTTACATTCAGAAATACCTACCTTGTTTGGTAGGTAACATCTTCTGTATATTTGATCGTTTCACATTTACCGATTGCTTAGTGATCCTGTGCTAGACTAAGCCATTATTTTCCGATGCGATGTGCTTTCATACAAACTTACAACTGCACTACAGATATATTTAAATTTCCTTCTCTCTAAATGAGTGGAAAGTCTACTTCAATTGTTTTCAATATGTTAGACATTATTCTTTGTGTTTTTGCGACTTGTTAAAATCGCCTTTACTTCTTAAAGTTTACAATAAGTGTATTCATATCTTGACCTAAAACATTTTCTAAAACATTATGAAAGATTGACACTAGGGCAACCTAACTTTCTAGAACCAGTTCTGTGCTCTTGTGTAATCTGGAAAAACTAAACTTGTCTAATTTCCAAATCTCTTCTTTAAGAGTACAAAGTAAAGTAAAGAGTAGTGTAGAGAGTTATACAAGTAAGTCGACAAAAAGTTCTGTAGGTTTTTGTTACGTCTAGAATTTATTATTAGCTATTGTAAACGAGGCATAGCGTACTTAGATTTGTACGAATGTTCTTTTGCCTTGTTTGTTGTACCAAACTCCAAAAAAACAATGATACGAGAACTTTTATGGCAAGTTAATAAACAATGAAAAATTTATTATTACCTGAAAATAATGACTCAATTCTTATAACAGGCGTGTTTTTCATCTCATCTCGATATTTGTTCTCTTGTCTTGTCTTCAATATGTCTTGTGATCATCGAAGGGCATCGAACCCAGTGACTCGTGACAGACAAACTGACACCGTGACTCGGCCCCTACATTCAAGGGGACCGGAAAGAAAAAGTATAATGTTTCACTGACATAATTCCGCGGAGGAATATCGGTCAGTAGTTTTTCCGGTCGTTTGCTTCGATGGCTTTTAAGAATATAGGGCGAATTTTTATTTGGATTACTTTATGATTGTTTTCTGGAATATTTTCTTTGTTTTCGGTCACTATAGTCTGAAAGCTTTGGCATTAACTATCTAGATAGGACCTGCTTTTGTTTGCTATTTAAAAAAAAATGTTTTGTTATCTGTTAGAGCAGCGCTATCTGTGTTATCCACGCATAACTACGTCAAACAAAGCCAGCTGCAAGACTGGTGTCGTATTAGTTCAACAGTACTTCTATAGATGGCGTTGTATGAGGAAGAACGCTTTTGGTTTTTAGACGTGTTCTTAGATGGCAGCACGGGCATACAATTTGACCCCTATAGATTTCTTTTACCCCAGTAATTAAAATATTCTCGTGGTGGTCTTAAAAATTGTAACTTACTATTAATTAAAATTTATAAGTACACAGTTATTATTCGCTATTGTAAGCTCTACGTTTCTTAAACCTTTGGTAGGGTAGGTACTTATTTAGTTCCCCTTCTAGTATAATTGTGTAGGTAGGTACCTATAACCTATAGGTATATATTTTAGTTTAACTACAAATTATTATAATGGGTACCTATAATAAGTTCGTCCCGATGCGTATCAATACATTTTACCAATTTATAGCCAACAGCCGTCAACTACCACAACGCCGACCAGTCGCGTACGCAGTTGATGACAAGAAAACAAAAACACCACATAAAAAGTCTGTAATCAAGGAGCATCCATCTCCCGTTTGAGGGGAAGGGCCGAACGCGTTGGCCATGTAAAATTGACGGCCCGCCTGAGCTCGACTTTGCTGGATCTTGTTTCATTTTTTCCTCGTTGGAGTTGTATCAGACGCATTATCCTGAGTTTCGTATTGGCTGTGATGGGCAGGGTTGTCGACGACAAGATTAAAAGGTATACATGGAATTCACGTTTCGATTAAAGCTTTAGGACTCGAGCTTATTATAAAAATAGATCAGATTTGTCTTAAATTGTTTGCAGTTAAGTAGGTTGTTAATGGTACCTAAAGATAATGTAAGGAAATCGTTGTAAAATTTTGCAACCTTCGGTTTCAGCCTTTTCTACCTGTATTATTACAGGATACACAATGGTAGCAGCGGTCGCAATTGAAATTTATATTTTTTCTTCTATTTTACAATATAACATTTACATAATATGGGACGATATTGCTAGTTACCTGCGTACAGCCTGGACTAACACATTTTATTCGCTTAGACCTAAGTTGATGTCTCACTATAGAGAGGTAGGAGGAATAGTAGGTAAGTATGTCATGTATGGTACGTAGGTAAGTAAAACTGTATATTGTAGTATACATGGTTTATTATAAAACCTGTCCTTACCAGGTCAAACAAAACATATTCATCTCGGGTTGTATCGTGACTCATTGTTATTTGCTGATAACTACTAAAAACAAAAATAATCGAACATAGTTGAAGTTACGTCTGTATTTAATGACGGTTGTTACTTTAAAATGTCAAACTTGATCCATTTCACCTATGGTGAAAAATAATAAAAAGACGAAGAACTTAGCTAATTATAAAAATTGCTAAAGGCATTAAAATATTTTACCATTTATTTCTTTAACTTAAAGACAAGTTTGCTTGGTAAATATTATCGTTATTATCGGTAAGCCGCATATAGCAGCACTGAACAATATAAATTTGAATAATATTGTTTAACGTTGATTTGATAAATAAACATTTTAAATGTATCTTCAAAAATTTTAAGTTTATGTAAGTTCATAACTTTTCCTTGAATGCTGTGGTAGCCCTACATAAAGCGTGGACCAAGCGGGAGCGAGCAGGCAGCGGGCGCGCGTGCGCATAGCTTTGCGGTGACGTCACTTGGGCTCGGTACTCGTGAACCCCGTTGTCAAGGCCTTACCATGAAAATGAAGGAGAGGCCCTGGTATTGTGATTCATTATTTTTTATATCAGCATAATCATTAAATTAAGTTTTTATTTACAAGATATAAAAGTCTTCTGAAATTCAAAAGCTCCGAAGATCTCAGTTTAGAAACGCAGAATTTTAATTTTTCCTACCATTATTATATTATGTGTGGGAATTCCAAAGACAATTTTATTTGAACTGACGTCATAGAGCTTTACAAAAAGCCCAGTACTTAAAATAGCAACTAAAGTTTCCTCATAAACTCTCAAGAGTATTTTTTATTCATCTCAACTAGTATTTCTAATATAATGTAGGCATTATCTCATTATAGCTACTATAGTGATTATCTCACTATGGTAAGGGTAGGGGGGGACAAGTTGATACAATCCCTGTAAAAAACTAGGTTGGAACCTGATGCAGCCGGGTGATAAACCTTTTTTGGTTTGATGATAAACCCTTGTATACAAAAAAGTTGACATCCTCAAATCCACACACTCTGTATTCTCAGCCTTTATAATGATGTCTTTACGAGTAGTTTTAGAGTCTCAAATTGATATACTCAATGGAGGCTTAATGTACTTATTATTAAATATTACTAAGATTTTGCGATTATTCGCTTTGATCATTGCGTTACATTCGTAAAACCTAAAGCCGTTCGTATGTGTGAGTTGTTTTGGAATTTATTGAGGAATTTCAGTTTGATACCAATCAATACATAGTAAGATATTCAAAATGAAGAGATAATCATTCTCAAGGATAACATAAAAGCTGGAGGTGACGTCATGCAGGCTCGGCAATACCCACTGACAGAAGTCATGTCCAGATTTTATAACAATACAACAAAAAGAGATAAATGTGATTCGATCACGATTTCTTGCTCACAAAAGAGCTTTGATTCTGTTTGAATGTTGTTGATATTGAAAAATATAAAGATTTATATGAGATTTGGAAGACATTTTAAGCAAGAGTTATAAAAAAAATATATAGCCTTTATTAATTAGTAATGATGTAGCTTCCTATTGCAGAAAGAATTTTTGAAATCAATCAGTAGTTTTTAAGTTTATTCGTTACAAACAAAAATACAAATCGTTACTTTGTAATTATAATATTATAGTATATTGAATATATAACATTATAGTATATTGAATTATTTATAATTCTAAACTATATAATTACAGCAACATATTAAGCTTCCAAACTAATTAAATTTTTCCAAATACAAAGATATTTCTAGTCTAAAAACCTTAGAACTAGCAACTCGTTATCAAAGTTTCAAATAAGTTATTAAATATTCAAATCGCCGCTAGAATACAAAGTATATTTCGTCTAAATGTGTTCAATTTCTTGATAAGAATTTTATCCCCCGACACCCACGACTTTGTTGCGCACATTTAGGCTATCAACCTGTAATTTTGTGAAATTCATCATCATAACCATTAGCCGAAACACTTTAGACCGATCGGCAGGATAAGGGCAACAGTTTAGCAAGCTCATTTGTGTATCTCATCTCAAACCACGCTTTGAGAGGCATATTTGGCACGAAGTTACTCCATCTGTACCTAATAAAACATATTTTAGTATTTTTGGCTATATGGGATCAAGAATTTGCAGTTTACCTACGAATTCACAGTTTGCGAGAAATAAGGCGACAAAGTATGATAGTTCTATAGAAATAGACGGGTTTTTAAGCTCAAAACATGGACTCCGTTTCTACTTGAACTTTAAAACTCAAGTAATAATTCTACGCGATATCATACTCTTCATTTTTAGAAGCAAAGTAAATATCACTCTTTTATAATTCGAATATACAGGTTTTCCAAGAATACTGGCACATCAGCTGCAATCTCGCAAAGAAATCACGAAATTTTAATAGCATAGTAATTCCTTACCACTCTTACCACCTTCATCACTTCAACACAACAACATCATAATCATAAACTTATATGAGAAACGTGTACTTTACGCAGTAGCTACGTCTTACACTACAGCATTATCACAATCTAACGGTAGTAGATAGTGTTAGATAGACACTCAGACAAAGCTTACGTAGATTTGCCGAGTTCTCGGAATAAGCTGTTGTTTGGTTGAATCACGTTGTTATGTTGCTCTACTAGTTCGTACTATAAGTAGGTATGTGAGTAGGTATGCTGCGTGGCGGTCTACGAAACTACCGAACAACTATAGGACACGGGTATCATCTAAGGAGGGTGAGTATAGGTAATATATAAGTATGGCACTATAGTCAAATAGCAGGTACCGAAGAGCAACTTGACAAGCTAAAACGTTTACAATTTTTTTTATTCGGTACATATTTGGTTTACGCAAGTATGATCACATCTCCCATTCAGAGTAATGGAGGGTCGAAGAGAGGTGAAGCAAGTAGCTTAAACAAATGTGAAACGCTCTTTTAAGTAGTGAGTTTTTAACAATTATTTAGTTTTAACAAAAATAAATATCATCTAAATCGAAGCATCCGTTACTGAGTTATAGTTAATTACAATTTCATTCCCCCTCCCACGGGAACACCCACAAATTTTCGGGATTATATCATTTCAGTAAGACCTTTCCAACAAAAAAGAATCATCCGAATCAAAGCACGTGTTACTGAGTTATAGTTAAATACGATTTTCATCCCCCCCCCCCCCCCATCCCACGGGAACCCCCGCTATTTTTTCGGATAACATTAATTTTAGTTAGTCTTTTCTAACAAAAAAAAAAAACATCCAAATCAAAACACGCGTTACAGAGTTAAAATTAAGTATGACTTTCACCCCCTCCTCCCACGGGAGCCCTATCGGATTTTTGGGATAAAAAGTAGATAAGATCCTACGTCATGGTAACAACCTTAAGCATACCAAGTTTCATTAGAATCCATCAAACGGTTTCGGAGTCCACAAACAGACAGACAGACAGACAAAAATTTAAAATATTATACATTTGAGGTCTGTATCGTTAATAACAACACCCGCAAAAAATATTAAAATATGTTCTATGTAAAGAATTTGACCAGTAACAGTTTTATTATAAGTGTAGATTAGTTTGTTTGTTTCATGTATTACTTATTTTATTAGTATACGTTTGGTTGCACCAATAGTTTTTTTTATATAAGTGCAAATACACATGCAAAGTTTGCCTGGAAGAAATTGCTTTCAGCGATAAGACCGCCCAATGCCTTGCTGTATCTTTTTGTATTTTGTTTGGTGTGCTATAAATCTATATTCATTCATTAATTCAGGTAAAATAATAGCATTTCTCTAGATATTGCCAGCATTTTTTATTTTGCTATGATCACTGTACACTACAATGTGAAATCCACTTACCTCGCAAATTTGATTGCTTGCGTGTTTATCAAGGCTTCTGGTAAATTGAAAGGATCCATTAAAATGCAAGGGGAAATATTATGTACCTACTTACATTTTTAGGGCATGCTTATAATTAGGTCTCTGAGGAAATATTCTCAAAGAAAATATTCTTCTTTAGACACCTAATATTCAATAAACCGCTGCTTATCTCACTTGTATCTTTATCTCGAAAACTAGAAGCTAAAAGCCATTTGTCCTAACGGTGTACTGTTACTGCTATTTGTGGTACAGTACGTGCGTTGACGTTGATTAATTACCCCAATTCCTGTTATCAAAGCATGCCATCGATTATTTAAATTGTTATCTTACTTATCAACTGATTACATAGCTACCTTGCACTATATATTAACGGTCGATTACAACAAGCGGCAATCCAAGATTGGGTTCCGATCTTTTGATCTGATCTCCGATCTTCATTCCAATAAAGAGCGATCTCCGAATCAAACGACAGGAATTTAGATACAGTTCAAAGAAATTATTTTCTCAATTAGAGTACCTATCTTAAAATTCTAGGATTAAGTATTCATTTTCTTATACATATGGAATTCAGGATATGTTTCAAAATTGATTTTACTTGATTACGATCACTTCACTATCAAATGCTTATATATCTGGACACAAGCTGGTACTTTTTGTCTATTTGAGGATGTTTCTTCTTTTCAGGTGACGGTTTGGGGCAACATCACTGTAGCCGAAATCGTCTGTGAATCGCTGCGTGAAATAGGCGTAGTAGTCGCAGGCATACCCTCTGGCCCTGTCTCCGCCCCGCTGTCAGTTCCTCTTGGTGGCCCGCTCCCGCTGCCGCTTGTGGCCACCCCAACTCCGCCCGCCGCCTTGCTGTTCCTAGGGGGATCTAAGGCACCAGTGGAACCAAGAGCCTCAGCTACAGTGCTGGAAGGAGAGGTTTTAGTAGCGGAGTTTCAGCCGGAACCGTGGGATGGAAGGGATCTAGAAGTCTTTATTGCTTGGGAAAAGATCTATGGTAAGTTTGGTCAGCTTTCTTTTAGAATTCAGGCAAACAGTATTTTATATGGTTACTAGCTTTTGCCTGCAGCTTCGCCCGCTTTGTATTGCTCCGGAGAAGAAATACAAACTATATCTGAAAGATCAAGTAGATTCGTCAATTGATTATAGTGGAGAAGAAAAACAATGAAACTAACAAACACAGTTCACATTTATATGTAAGGGGATGTGGGGTTACTACGAAGTTTAAATATATTAGTCATAAACGAATTTTTTGACTTCGTGCAAAGTCTTAAGTTTAACCTTATGGAAATGAATAATTTAAAATTAGTAATTGTCGCTTATGGTCTAACTATACGACCAGTATAACTAAGTTGTAACATATATGTCGATCTCTAAGTTATATACTTATATTACTTAATTAAGTAAAATTCCGTAAGTTTTACTAACAAAGCTTCGAACTACACTATTCATATCCGTGCAAATATCAACTAACCAGCCAAATGAAAGAACAGAATATAGTCACGAACCCGTCGTTAAACTCGATCTGCATTGAACGAGAAAACATAACTGACGTTTTTGTACCGCGTAAATGAAGACAAATATGTAAATATTGTTTGTTGAAATCCCGGTGGAAGTAATAAACGTGTAAAATGCTGCTTGTCTTGACAAATGGGAACTTTCTTCGAAACCAATGCCAGTACTGTCATCAATGCTTAAGCAGCAGCCCTTCATTCAATATTCCGTAGGCTTGCAAGCGATGTCAGTGTAAAAGAAAGCCGTTTGCCATACGCAATCCTTTGTCCGATAATCTTTCCAAGAAGTTTGTTCACATGAATGTATGAATTAGATGCATTTTATTGGATAATAAAATGTAATAAATATGAAATGAAAACAAAGGAAATGTTTGATACATAAAAAATGAGCATTTGATGACTTTTGTAAGCTCATCAGCTTACAAAAGTCATCAAATGCTCATTTTTTTATAATAATGTAGTGTAGGAATAGCTGTTGCGTGATAATTTTATACAAATTATTATATATCTAAATGTATGATAGTGTCATATGATACTTGATCAGAGTACGCTTAAAATATAAATGATATTCCCTTGAACCTTCGCTCAAAAGGTCAGTGTCGATCTACGGATGAACTTTAATGCAAGGTGAATTAATCGACACGTAATTTGACCTTTCTAACGCCCACAAATATTTTAGTAACAGTACTTTATTACTAACCTATTCATACTATATATTATAAACTTCATTAGAATGATGAATTAATGAAGTTTTTTTTCTTCACAGCTTCAACACTATTCTCAGCCGTGGAACTTTACGGCAAGCCACTACTACGAGCAGCAGTCATAACCAAGGAGGAATATCACTTACTATTTTACTATTTAGAGTCGGTCTCGGAAGCTAGCGGGGCTCTCACGGAACGTATGAGGAAGTATATAGACTCTGGTTTACTAATGAAAGAAGTCACAATTGACGAAGTTGAACAAAATAACTCTTCAGATAAATCTACATCGGAAGACGACCCAAAAAGTTTGCTCACTGAACTAATTCAGGAGGGCGTGTTGTCGCAAAAAGATGTTGATGCTTCGTCTATTGTCACAGGTTCAGAGTTAAATGAAATCACACCAGAAACTACTAAGGCGGATGACAGCACGTCTTCAATTAGCCCTTCACTTCGTAAAGTAATAGTGGATGTAGCTACAGATTGTAGTGAATCAGTCGCTGACAGTGATTTGGTGGAATCAAATGATAATATCACAACAGTAACTATAAGGAACAGTGGACAATGTTGCGCTGACCACAGGATCTCGGCAGATGTAGAAGAAAACGTATGGGCAAACGTTAAATGGGATTTTCTCAATCCTAATGATTTTGGTTACGATCAAATTCGGAGCGTGAAAAGAAGTAGGTCTGATTCCGCTCTGACTCCAACGGCTCAGAGAAAAAACGAAGAACTTTACGAGAGATTAAACGATAGAGAAGACGAATCTTGCGGCAGTATGACACCTTATGAGTCGATTGAAGATCTTTATGACTGCATCAAAAATGCACAATACTCAAGCCCTGCAGCTGAAGAATCGACTCCATCGACTGAAGGCCAGTCTGAGCCACGATTCCCGGATTACTATGAAAAGACGAGCACCACTCGACAGAGTTCTGCCTGTAGTGAGCAAAGTGGAGCTTCGTCAGCATTTCCATTTTCGAAATGTGGTTCGAGCGATTCGACCGATGCGTTTACATCCTGTGACTCAGCAAGTTTGATAAGTACGTTTGCAGTCAAGAGTATCCCAGAGTCGTTGAAGTGCAGAGTGCTACCACCTCCACCTGCGCCAGTAATAAAAGGAGATACGTGTGAGAGCGCGATTTTGCTGAAACAGCTATTCTCGGGGGAACTGCTGGATGCCTACAACGAGTTCCTGGCAGCTTACCCGTACGCAAAGGCACTGCTACGTCGGAAAGCTCGTCGGGACGAACATTTTACTGCACTCGCTGACATTCGCCGCGGTGCCGCCAAGCACACCATCGCTGACTACCTCGAACTACCGGTAAGTACATTCCTTAAAATAATTACTACGAGGAATTTGATCAAATCACTATCACGTTCAAGATTTATTACGAAAGTGAACAATACAAATGTTTCTTCATTGCACTTGACCTTAACGAGTCCAGAGTGGTGGAATGAAACGGGTCGAGTAATGAACGTGTCAAATGTGGTCATTTGGTTTAATCGGCGCTGGAAACGAGAACAATGCGCCAGAGAGCGTCGTCGGAGATTGATTTAGATGAAGAGTGTGTTTAATCGCGAGCGCGACAATGATACCCGAGCCGGGCAGCGCACGCGCCGCCCATTCAATGCTAATGGGCCGGAAGAGTGCACGTGTAGCTCTCTCTCGGCGATTGCACCATTGTTTCCCTGGACACGCTGCGGCGGCAGTTTCAGGTTTCAATCAGCCCCGATACATCGAGCCGCAACTCTTGCAACCAGTTCTCGCTTGTTCCCAATCAACATTATTGCATAGTTATGGTGCAACTCTATGTACGCCTAAAGCAATTTACATTTAACATAAGCTACCATTTGTATCACCAGCTCTATTGCTTATTGTCCATAGATAAGACATGCCCGTAATATTAGTCACAGAAGTTTAAATTTTTTTCTTATTGGCATTCCACTAGCGTTTTTTATCAGAGATTCACGAATGATGTTTTTCATCATAATAATGTTTGCGATTAGAACATACTTAATAAAAACAGCCCGTTTAGGATCGAGCGCACGAACGCAACAGTGTTTTTCTAAATGGGCCATCAAACTAGCATGTTAATAAATGTCTGAACGACTCTTGACAGGTATCTTGTTCTTTTGTAGTCACTACACGTGTTCGTGTATGTGTAAAATACTCGTATATTCGTGATGCCGATTCTATCGACCACATTCCACGATAGTTATAAAGCTTCTAACCTTAGGGTTAGGTGTGAGTTGCACGTTCAGTCAGACCTATATGCTTTGAATATTAATTCGTCTTCATAGCTAATCTAAGGTGTGACATTTTTAATTCTAGACTAATTTTTAAGGTCTAACTAAATAATATCTGGTGTCAAATGAAGGTGACACTTTGGCAGCTTTTTGTAGAGGTAAGTATACTATAGTGATATAATAATCATTTATTTATTTATTGTAATTAGTACGAATACACCAGTCACACTAATGATAATAATCAAAACATGTCAACAAAATCAAAAATTATGGAAAATATGAATATAATGTATTAAAAGTAAAAAAATAATAATTATACAACACAAGTTCAATAGACATACACGGATAGAATCTCCGTCCATTCACCCGCGAAAACGTCAAACTTACTATTAGAACTCAGTATACCATTGAGCGCAGCAAGTGATCTGGGTATCGCAGATTTAGCGTGAGAGACCGTTCTACACTTCGGGACAATAAAGAGTTTGTGGTTCCTGCCCCGAAAGTAAACATCGGAAACGAAAAGACGACACAGCTGCTTACTGAGACGCGATGCATCGACTTTCCCATGAAAAATTTTGCACATGAGCACGAGCCCAGCAAGAATGGTGTATGATACATGTAAGAGCAGTACCCGTACATGCGCTTCTAAAGATATCTGAGAAAGACTTCTTGTACCCTCTCCAAAATCTATGTGTAACTATCCTTGAGTGGATGCCAAACAACTGAGCCGGCTTCCAGTTTGCTTCTGACTAGCGTAAATTAGCTTGATTACATAGCAGTTGCTGAAATCTCTAGCATTTCTAAGCGCAAAGTATGCCGCTATTATTATAGACAATTATAAGTGGCAACCAACAAGATAATCAAAACAGGCGTTACGAGCTGTGGCCAAATGTTTTAGTAAAAAATTTATACAAACTTTAAAAGTTCAGCAACAAAAAAAATCTAGGAAGCTTTTACATATTAATTAAGAGGGAGACGTCTGCATTGGTACAGAAGTTTGTAGTTATACTGATTAAAAAAACTACATTTATAACATCACAAAGATCGCAATTGCTAAATTAGTCTAAACATACACCGTGGCATGTATTTAGAGAATAGTTATATGTTTTTAAGAGTTAATATAATGAAATTTCATATATATTATTATGCTCGTACGTAAACGATATTTCCTATACTCTCAATTTTAAGTTTTTTGTTATTATTTACTTACTGATAAAATATATGACGTTCAACCAGTTTGAACAGGTATCTAAGACGAACAAAGCTTACATAATGTACATAAACACAGCTTAAATCCGCCTACACTGGTGCATTATAAATCGCTACACTTGACCGCCGCGCTAGGTATCTTAATCCTATTGAATTTGATACTTTATCTCCACCATCGTCGTAAATATATGTCAGGACGTAAAATTACACTTGCTAGTATAGATTTTACCTGTGACTTCATTGGCATGTGCGATAAAGTGGTAGATTTTCAATTCACGGTTTGAACTCCATCTTAGCAGCCCATAGGAGCGAACGGCGTGGCGTGGCGTGGATTTATAATTTTGCGCTTTGAATAAGTGCATCTATAAGTTCTTAGTTTTCCCCAATGTCGTTAAGTGGTTTATTCACACAGTATTTTTTTATCTTTACATCTTGTGCTTATGTCATAGGTATTATACGTAATATTTTTTAACAAAGTTTTTCTGCAATTTGTACTAAGAACCTCAATAACTGCTGCAATTTTTGTATTTGATATGAGATTTTAGCAATTGTAAACTAATTTTTGCTAAATTTAAATTTATATCTAAATTTGCTTATTTACTGCAAGTGATATAACCGCTGCACTGTAGCGAATGTAGCATTCGAGAAATAAACAGTTTGATATATAGGGGATCTTTCCTATAAAATTTCTAAGAATCTAAAAATATTTTATAGTAGCCTGATCTTGGTAGCAAAACGGAAGAATAATAAATCATCAGAGTTACATAACTAATTTAAACCAGGCTATAGATTAACTACATTCTATAAACTTCCGTATCCGTCGTCGGAACTGTTTAATGTAACTTTTGCTTGTAAAATGTTGGTACGTATATGCACTACCTTATCTGTGTTCTGTTACTTTATGGGCATCTGGATTGTATAATTATAACACAGGTTGGGTATTATGCATCGATTCCATTTTGTAATTAATGATTTCATTACATTTAATGTATGGTAAGGCTTATCATAGTAATTCTCAAAGCACAAAGGAATTGGATTACGGTATGCACACTTAAACTGTTCATGGTAACTGCAAAAATCCTGCAATTAGCAAAGTACAATCTTGGGATTAAAAAAATGGACGTGATTAAATTCTATATGTTTGATGCAAGTGTTATTGTATTGTTTATGGCATTTCCACGGCACAAAAATCCTAGTAAAAGTGATTTGAGTATCAAAAATTAAAATTATTTATTTCAGAGAGTAAGCATACATTGTTTGTGCTGTTTGAAAGACTTAGAATTTATAGTAATATGTCCAAATATTGCCTGGAAAAAAAATTAAGCGATAACGCCACCCAATATCCCTTGTTTTTATATTGTTCGACCATCATCACAAAGACACAATTAAATATACTTGTATATTTCGCTTGATGTGCAATAAAGTTACAATCAATCAATTAATCATATAAAGTAATTGTGTATGCTATTCTAGTAACTTTGAATTCTCTACTCTGAAAATCTTGTTGCATTTATGATGTTATTTTCGGACAGATTCTTTTATTTCAATTCTTTTCCTTCGTCTTATTAGTATTTTTTTCATTCGGTAGCAATTAAATGCCTTTTCGATAAATCTTCCATATACAAATCTAGTAGGTGTGAAACTAAGAACATAGTAGTCGCGGCGCGGCTGCATTTGGAATGCTAAATGGTTCTGCGAGAGCCCTAGAATCTAGATGCTTATGCTTAGATACGCCGACATTCCTCGGCCACTATACTTAACTCTGCAGTGCAGACTCTAGTTTTAGATAGACGATATTACTTTTTATAATACCCGGATACGATAAGCGACTGGTTAGGGTTGAGATGGAGTTGATAGAGGGCCTAATTGGCGTTTTGCGTAAATACGTAACTAACAAACGATGCAGACATCTGATGTTAGACTAGTTCTTTCTACATCTCACAATGTTTTTTTTTATTGATCTAAAGTATATGGCATACCTTACTAAGTCATATTAGAATTTAACCTGAGACAAAAAAAATATTAGTCAAAAAAAATTTTTAGGCTTAAACTTCTACCATAGAAAAAGCTCACAAATTGTGATAATATTTTATAAAATAAAAATGTACCTAATATTTTATGTTGGAGGTTTATTTTATTCCGAAAAATATGTAAAAGTTTGGTGTAATACCTATATATGAATAATGGTTACCACTTCGTCAACCCACCTAAGCATGACCTAATAAACTCTGCATAATTATACCCTTTTAAGGTAACATGTCAGAATCTTAACGTAGAAATATCAATGAACACTTTTTTAGACCAATTTGATTATTACCTCAGATGTGGCCAACTACCAGAAACTAGTCTCACTGGAACAAAATTTATCAAAATATAACATAAATTAAGCCTTACCTTTATATACAACTTCGAAACATTGATACTATTCCAAGCTTGTGTTGAAGTAAAATCAGCCTTCAAAAACCACTTTGCTTTGAGATCTGCAAATTAACTCTAATCATGATTCTTATAGATAGTTTGCGCTTGATCGCAACTCGCCTGATGTAAAGCCTAGATGTGGCACGCTTGCCTAGAATAAACCGATTCACTCGCGATTTTAAAAGACCAAGATATATACCTAACAGGATTTTATAAACGATTTTTATTTCAATAGTCTTTCGAATAAGTATTAATTTAATTAGTATTGAAACTTTTTATTGCTACAATAGAAATAAACATCGGTTAAGTTAGATAATTTAGCGGGGCAATGCTACCAGTATGTTAGGAAACTTGCCGCACGACAGTGCAGTAAGGTAGGCCCATGGTACATGATATTATCGGGTTCTTTTTCTTATTAACATTTTTATATACATCAATTACAATACAATAATTCTTTAGTCACCACAAAAATACAACACAAAAATAATTAAAGAAAAACAAAAAACATAGCACAAACCGCGGTCTTTATAGGACAACCTTTATAGGAATGCATGGAATATAATAATAAAATGTAGCGTAGACCGTCGTGCAAAACAGATAAGAAAAAATATATATGTAAATATAAGTAGTTTTTATGTTATATACCTACATAATTAAATTTATTGCACTTAGTAAATTTTTTTGAATAAATCTATATGGAAAACTAACGCATGTTTGATACATATTGTTTAAGAAAACGGGTTTTTATGCGTACCTGACGGTTGGAAAGGTCCAACTATAGTTTCGTTCACATTCGGTGAACTTCATCAGGGATGAAATGAGCCGTTCGTGTCTTCAACTATAGTTGGACCTTTCCAACAGTCAGGTACGCGTGAAAATCCGTTTTCTACAACAATAAAACTATATGGGTTGTTAAAAATGCGCTGGAGAGAAACTCTCAAAATAAATAGTGTGTATTAGATGTTTTTATCGAAATTAACTGTCCTCGCACTACATCTGTGGCGGAAATGCCTAACATATTCAAACAAACGTAATACAGTGAGCTAAAGCTTCATTTATGACATCAATAAATGAACTGAAACTGAAAATACTGTACGAGTAGCTCGTGTTGACATTCTTTAAGGCGGAACGTACAAAAATAACATCGAGATGAATAAAAACTTTTAATAAACACTAACATTCAAACTACTCTTGAAAACTTAAAAAATATTTCTAAATATTGTATTGAAGGCCAATTGGATCCTTATAAAACCTCAATAAAGTTCATTCTTTATTTATACGAGTATATAACGATATTACATTGCTTGTAGATCTTAGAAGTCCATAAAAATGATTGTAGATGGTAGCGCCGGGAAGGGGCGAAATAAGATGTGGATGGATTGTGTGAAACGGGATATGTATAAAAGGGGAGTGAAAGAGATGACGGCTGATAGAGTAGAATAGAAGAGGAAGACACGCTGTACCAACCCCGCGTAGTGGGATAAGGTCAGAAGAATCATGACATTTATTGTATATCTCAACAACCACACAAAATAGCATAGATGAAAAAAACATGTACCTAACAAACATACATAACTTAAGGCTATCAGAATCATCAATAAATTCAACCTGTGCCCGTCTTACCTAACAAAGACCGTCTGCTTTTGCGCAAAGATTTGCGCCGTAAACGTGCCTCGAGTCAAAATATGCTAATCTTTATCAACTTGATAGATACTCGTACAAGTCGCATTTCACAATGAGCACAACTCAACTCGTCACGAAAGCTTTTCGTAATGGACCGCACCTAGTTTAATTATGTTAAGAAAGAAGCTCTTTCAAATGTAAAGTGCAATTGTAATAAGTTTATTCATACTTGATGACATTGAAACTTGTTGAATGTAGGACCGGTTACTGTACCTCGAGTTAATAGACGTTGAATGCTCTTAAGATGCGCCTTTCAGGACATACTTAATTAAACACGTTGGCTTTTAAAGTCTTGAAGATGACACGCAAGTATTAGTGCATACGCTGCATAGCAAAACAGTGTATGAGGTTTTGGATCTTTATATTCTTGGATTTTGGTGTCATTTTTGGTATCACACTTCACACTAATATTAGAAAGGCGAAAGTTTGTATGTGTGTGTTTGTTTGTTCCGCCTTCACCTTCAAACGGCTTAAGGGATTTGAATGAAATTTGACACAAATATAGCTTATACCTTAGATTTACACATAGGCTATAGGCTATTTTTATCCCGGTAAATTAATGTGTTCCTATGCTATGATCAATTATCTACCGCGGGTAACACCGCGGGTCGCAGCTAGTAAAATAAATATAATGTAAATATAATATTCACATTTAATTATTTCTTTCTTTTAAAGTGATAAGGCTGGCTGAAATCGATTCATGCTTTTAAAATTGTGACTGCCTGCATATCGTCGGAGTTGCATCGAATTATGTTTGGATTGTTCAACTAAACATTTAAGCTTGTATTTAAGAACTAAAATAATACATACAATATATGAGTATCATTCTTCCTCTAATTTTTAACGACGTCTAAGTTACTACCACTCACTTCAAATTCATATCTCTTAACTTAAGCTTAAGTCGATGATTTGAAAGGAGCCATAAACACGAGCTTTCTTTGCGCCACACTACATTTAATTTTCTCATTGGCGCCAATAGGTACTTGTTCTTCATACTTAGTTTACATGTTAACCAGTACTGACTTCAGTGGGTCTTTTGATTTGCAACTCTATGGTCTATGTGATAGGGGTCCTGTATCACTTTCAATCGTCAATCTGCATTTGAAAACTATCTCGGCGAGTTCAATTTGAATTTTTATTGTGACATGAGGAGACTATAAACCTGACAGACAAGAATCCTTTATCAGAGAATAGGCACATTATGTTTTATGGGCTGGGACACGAGTCTGTAGGAATCTTTGTATAGGTAGTTTATACACATACTTGTTATGCAAATTCGTAAAGCGCTCACGCTCAGTGAAGATGATTCCCAAGTATTTATTATAATCGATATTTTAGAATTATTTACTTTACTTTTAGCTTTTACGGAACTGAGTAATGTGTTATCAGTAGTCATATACCCATTCAATTTTTTCAGTTATTTTGATTTTTGTAACTACGAGTAAACCCATTTTGATAAAATTTATGTAAGATCCTTTAAACAGAAAAATAATATTCGAAATCTCTGAGAAATAAGAAAACATAATTAAAAATAGATTCCGACGAATTGCGAATCTCCTAGGAAAATAAACGAAACTATCAGAGGCCTTGGACGTGACAGAACCTCGGATTTCCATGTACTCGTACACTATTATATGCGAGTATAAACATCCAGAGTTATACATATACATATTGACAGACAAAAGTAAATTTTATCGAACTTGACGCAGATATACTCGCAGGAAAGACTGCTTAAAAGGGTGTGAGTTATACATATATGTAAATATAATTAATGTTGTTACATTTTGCATACAAATGCGATCGTAGAATTGTTATATATAGGTAGGCAAATAAACAGAATACAAATAAGGAGAAGTGTCTTACTCAATTCGAAGTTACGATCCTTCGGTAAAAATCCGTGAGAAAGAAACAACCTCCTTCCTTTTGCGGAGAAAACGATTCTAACATTTCGAGCGAGAACTTGCATGTAAAGTTCATTGTTTTGTAATCTGAAGTTCAAGTATTTTGAATTTTTAGGTATTATTAACAATTGGGTAATATGGCAATAAAAATACTTATATATATTTCATATAGATAATAGGGTTGAAAATCTTACGATTTACGACAAACATTTTAAAACCATCATCCTTCCTTCTATTTAACCATAGTGTGAAATGATTATACATAAAACAGGTCGATGCTAAATTGGTAATGTATATTTAGTAAACTGAAACAATATTTTAAAATTAAATACCCGTGTTTTTGATTACCCCACTTTAATACAAAAATGTTGAGAAAACTTTAATTGAAATCATGCAACGTGAAAACGAAACTCATGGACACCCTATGCCGCGGCGCCATCCGGTGCGAAACTAGGTCACGGCGACGGCAAACGCGTTCGCTTGACCCAGATTTGTGTATTCGCTTTTAGGTGATCATATTTCCCAGTTTTTTTATAAACAACAATGCAAAAAATTGGTTTTTTAGCGAAATATGTTATGTAAACGGTGCTGATTCCGTGGTAAAAATATACCATTCAATTTAAAATCACCCTATATGTATTACTTACATAATAGTTGCATACGAAATGTTTTGGATTCTTAACTATATTCAATACAATGAACTGAAGTTTCTTTTTCTGTTTTTGTAGAAAAGAAATCATAAAATTGAAGTTCTAAGATAATATGTACCAAAAATTTGACCAAATGTGAGTCGGTCCTACGCACTAAGGGTTACGTACCATTATATATACAACCTGTTGTTTGATTATTAGTTCAGTTCTACCTGTTACCGTTATTATTAACTAGCAAAACGGCATAAAACCACGTTTGTCTGAATCCCTGTGAAATATTGATTGTATTCTGTTTTTACAGAAATATGTACATCGTCTGTGAAAATATCAAGTGTTTAATTATCACGGTTCGTGAGATACATACAGTCTGGTGACAGACAGACGGACGTAATCCGAAGTCTTAGTAATAGGTATTTACCCTTAGGGTAAAGAAATTATAAAAATATGTAGTCGAGACAATGAACAAATGTTGTTATGAAAAAAATTTGAATATTTCGTGTGTCATGTATTCAACTACTAACTTTTAATCGAGAGATTAAGGTCAAACAAATTTATAAGGCCGCTAGAAAGTTCAGAAGGTTTAGTGCCATAACCATCCAAAGGTTTTGAATACAATCTTTGCCAATTATTTACCATTTACAGACAGTCATAAATATCTCTGTGCTGTTGCTTAGGATGGCACAGAATACGTTGACGGGACTTTTCCAAAATGTGACCTCAATGACCAACCTCCAATGCCAATGGAGCGGGACAAATCGACCCAAACAACTCCATAATAGTCTGTAATTTCGCTCATGTACTCTTACATTTGAGCCGACTTCGTAGGCTTTTAATAGTTGACACTTAATCGAGTAACAGAAATTAAAGCCACTAAAATTTTATGTTACATATTAGTAATGACCGCACGTTTGCGCACGCATTATAAAATTAAAATAGAAGTGAATCCATAACCTATCTTCTATTCTACTTAGTCAACTATTTTGGCTCTTCAGATTTACAAAAAAATATATGATGCAATTAATGTATCAAGTTCATTCACTTACATTCACTTTACAGGCTATTCACTGCAAAAGTGACTTTTTGAGGAAGCATTATATGGTGTGATTTTAATTTCGATATGATTACGACAATTTTATCGAAAAATATTGTAGAATTTTTCATATTACAATAATTAGTAATTTACATTTAATGTATATGACTATAACCTAAGTTATACAATACATGCCTACTATAATGTTATTATGATATGTAACTGTCCGAGTATCATATCACGTATTTTTTGCTTATCAACCATATTCGTTACTAAGAGTAGATTCTGGTATGATGTTTCACTGTGTCTCTGCGTTGGTGGATACACATGAGTGCAGGTCCTAACTAACAAAGATTATGACTTCCTCATCGTCTTCTCAGGTTACGTTAACTTCTGGTTTGTTAGCTGCAGTTGGAAATAACGAGTTGTGTAAATACACGATTGAATGGCCACTGTGTTGCATTGGTGCGTGTTGTGTGCAACCACTTCGCCCCTCCCAGTTCTGCTTTCTACACGTGCGATTTCACTAGTATCAACGCACCGACATCGTCGCCGTTGAAAACTGCTTTTAGTTGACACGCAATTTTCACAAACACTCGACATTTTCACACCTGCACCAATGGCTGCGGTAGTCGCCGATTAGGTAATATGAGAACGGTAGTATTACTTTACGTTGAAAAAAGTTTAATGGCTGCGACAAAAGCTTTTGATTGTTAATTTATTTGACAATACTACCGGTATTGGCTGTAACAGTCAAAGAAATTTTTGTTTTATCGTTGTTTCACCATAGGCTGTACCTGTAAAGGTGGGTTATAAGGCAATAAACTGCTTGGCTCAGTTTACAATGGGATTCTTGGGGCGTTTGTTGCGTACCAGTATCTACTCAACCTTGCGAGGCTTTCTTCGCCGGTTTGTGACTCATAATCTGACTCAGTATTCAGTGCATCTGACTAATACTGAATCCTTGCGTCTTATCCTTTTATCTTGCTAAGCAAGTTTATATAATCATACTCAATACAACGTTTGTTAAGGATTTATAAATGAGCCGCTGTTGTATTTGAAATAATGTTATTGTTACTAAATTTATAATATTATTACCTTAGTTTTTTATGTTAATTATGAAACCAAAAACCAAGTACTGCCGACTGTCGCTGTCACGATCATTAATGAGTAACAACAAACTAAAATAGACTGCTCAGTAGAACTAGTCTTGCAAATACATACTTTTACTTATACTTTTAGAACTAGACTAATTTTGTTAGCTCAGCGCTATCACCTATTGCATTGTTAGATACACGAGCGTGCTCGTCGTGTGGTTACGTTGTTTATGTAAACGAAATAATGTCTATGTGGAGTAAATAATGCGTGCGTAGCGGAAACGCTCTTATTCCGATGGAGCTCATTTCTAATGTCCATGCAACATCCGTTGCATTGTACTACTTTAATACATTGTGTAGCTCAATACAGGCCGGGGCAGACATATGGACGATCCCAGCATTACAACTAATGAAAAAATTAACTATAACTAACTATAAGCTATCTTAATGCAGATGTTGCAAAAAGAAGTCCTAATTGATTACTTCCAGGAATGTCAAACTATATGACATTTAAGATATATGAAATTTGAATAAAGAAATCCCTTCAAACATGCACATGTTATTGTGCATACACTGCGGGGTCTTCAAAGCAAATCAAACATTATGAGCACACACAAAAATGAAGGACGACCGGCACACGTGTCCGCAAACATTTAGGCTATTTGGACATAACTGAGCTCTTAACCTTATTGTTTGTTTATCTTTGTTCAGGTTTTAATTTCGAAGGTTGTCCGTGAAGTCGTTTGACGATGTTTTGATTTTAAATTTGGTTTGGAGACCATTTTTTTACCACCATTTGTGGCGTAGGCGGTTGCTGCGTCAATGACCCGCAAAACTTGTGGATCCGCATTCAGGGGGCTTCACATCTTCTTCGCTTTGATTTTACATTCGGTGCGATCTATTGTCTGATAAATACCGATGCATTTGCATTCGCGCTCGTGGACTGTGTTCCGAATTCTATACCGGATCACCAGGAAAGTGACTTATTGATTCAAAGTTTGGAAAGGTGAGAGTTGTGAATATAAAGTTTTGTAAATCGGAGACATCTGCTCATCAACAGACCGAACGATGGGGCAATTAATTATACACTGAACTAACTGGGTTATTCGAGCAAAATCTCCTCGTCGGAAGGCTTGTCATTTACAACTAGTTCCGTGACCTCGCTCACGCATTCCCGCGCCTGCACCTAACTGTACTTTCCCGTTGACTTAATACCGACTTTGGATAGAACCTGATTGCGAACGGGCGTGCGTTAGGTATAGAGTTGAGATGGCGATCGGGTGTTGCGATTTAATTATATTTGGTGTACGCGGCGAGGGCTAGAAGATGATGCGGCGCAGCCTTCGGGCCCGGGCCGCGTTCCGTGCATTCCAGCCTCGACGCGCCGGCAGGCTCTGTGCCCGCGATCGCAGCGCCGCCTGTCGAGCACTCCACAACGCGCCGCGCGCCGGCCGCCACTCGCGCCCGACTTCACACCGGAGTATGCGCGAGCGCGGCGAGAACGTCTCGTCTGTCTGCACAGGCTATCTGTCAACAAACTTCTTAGTCGAAAATTACTAGCCCAAGTTTCCAGTGCTCCTCCTCAATATTGACTGGTTTATTGTGTGATGTGACTCCTACGAGCAGAAATTGATTTAACAGTTCGTTCGGACTTAGTGAAAGAACCGTGTTATTTTTTCTTTTGGATCGCGTGCGACGCTCTCTACGGTGGCTGTGTGTGAGTGACTGTTCCATCTACCTACATGGAAAGTGGCCCTTGATGAAGTCAGTGCTCGATTCTCATGCGACGAAATTTATGATGACCGATGATTTACGGTAATTAATCTGATGATGTGTTTGTGTAGTCAGTGTCTACGATAGGCAGAAGGTGACTCTGTAGCCTCGATTCCTAACTTCACTAATGTTCCGTTAGCTCATTTGTATTTTGAATATCTTAATTCATCATAACTTATCGATGTTAACATTTTGATCTCAATATTTTTAGAAGAATATTAAAGATATCAAACATGTGATCACAGGTGTAGGTCACTACCGACAGGTGTTTTATGTTCTGACGTAAAACATGCGTTGATTTTAATATTACGAGGAACATTATGTGTAACAACAGTACATGCTCAAATATAAAAATATATATGTATATTAAAAAAATCATGATTCCAATTTAAAAAAACAATACCTTGCTAACAAACATAATCAATGATTTCATACAAATAAAATATGAAGCAAGTAAAACAGCTATTAAGAATGAATGTGGCATCAATTTAAATGATTAAATGTTTAAATAACATATCAAACTTCGTTTAAGAATCAATGAACGTACACAAAGACGTTGCTATTATAATAATGTCATTGTTACTCATTGTTAATGAAATATTTATTATACATATATAAAGATAATACAACTACATCTCTAAGAATGCAGAATCGTTTCTTTGAGCTGGATCATAAAATAGCTCATAGGAACTCAGTAACTCATCCAAATAGATTTTCTTCCACAAACTTGCTGACAGTAAACTATAAACATTCTACTTTATAGATTTAATAATAAGTAAAAGACCCCGGGAGATAAAATGATTCCTAGAACAATATCGTCATCAAGCTATAATTTAGTCAGCCTCATCAGACAGGTTTGAGCCCGCGATTCGAACAAAAAAGATCTCTCCAACGGAAATATTCAACATCTCTGAGATCTGTGTTCCAAACCGGTAACACCATAAAGGCAAAAGGTTATTTAGCAAACACTGATACTCTAACATTTTCTGCTTGCATCGGTCATGATACTTCAATATCTCTGATGTTAGTCCCTAATTCAAATTATCTCTGATTCTGAACCGAATACATTGTTATGAGGATTAGATTAGACATAATGACAGTGTCGGGTTCAAACTAGTTCCTTGGGTAATAATGCCTTCCTCTGAGGTAGATAAGATGCGAGAAATGATCGTTAGTGTTAATAGTTGTTTCTCTGTCAGTTTTGTAACCAGTTGTCAGCTCTGATTTCTATCCCTAGCGTAAACATCCGCGACGGCCTGCAGGGCCCGTTTGGCAACTAGTGCTTTCTATTCCCGACCGCACCACCGGATCTAACCACGGAAGATCTGATTATAACCTCATTACTTCAACGTACGCTTGTATCTATAACTCGACTTTCCATTTCTCTTTAGCTAAACCTACTTGCGGCATCTTTCTTCAATTTAGTCACCGACAATGTCGAACATTATTTGGCACTTATACCGTGTTATATAATTCTGAAGGCATTTTTGTGAATCATTTGTGTTGTTGTCTAACTTCCTTTCATTCAAATTGTAATATACAATACTACTCTTATCTTTAGTTGATGATTGTATGGAAACATCAATGAGAATCTACTTTAGATAGCTAGTTAAAATCAAAAACTTTCTTCTATAATAGTCATGTTGCCATGAATGATATCTGAGAATAGGCTTACTTATACTTTATACGTATCTCGTCTAGTAAATAGGGTTAAATGTGTAAGGCTTCCCACCTGCACGTGGAGCTACTATGACGTCTAGCGCTCTTCATGTGCATTCACGCGTGAACTGCAAACCACTGCCAGATCATATTGTATTTGATAGTTTTCTTCAGCCAAGATTGTCGCCTGCCAATGTTTCAATGCTAGTAAAAAACTTCTTTCACAGATATTTTTAGCCGGCTCAAGGTGAATAATGTATGCAAGACAGATTACAAAAGCGCTTTTCAAAGTTTGTCAAAGCCCTACAGACAAGCTGACAAATTGGAAAATAATGAAATATCTATACAAAGCTAGCCACTCGTTACATCAAAACAGTCATTAAATACGATCAGCCAATTAAAATCGCATTATTGCGTTCGGGAACGTAATGAATTCGCGATCTATTTGTGATTTAAACTTTCTCCGCAAATAAGCAGTTTATTGCGCTGACAGGGGCTGGCTGAGGAGAAATCTCATTATGCAGTGCAACAATAGTCCTCAGCCAATGTGGTTTTGATCATGGGGCTAGAAATTAAACAGACCATTATGGTTTTTGCGGCATTGATCTCAGTCAGGTCTGAATGAGCTTAGGTTTTTGCTCTTCGGTTGTTGTTGTTGTCATTGACCCACTGGGATTTCTCTAATTAACACAGAGGTTGTATAATTTATACGCTTATGCGCTGCTCTAGTCATCAATTTGCAGCAAATGGTTACCTTTAAACATCGATGAGTGAACGATTAACAACGGTTTATTATTGTTAAACAGATTCTTTAACTAATTGTCACGTAAATTAGCTATTCATTCGACGCGTTCGTAGTTCAAAAGTAGCTAATCACCGTTTGGATAACATCCAATTATTGGAAGATGGGTTTTTATTAGCACCACTAAGTCATTGAAAACTTAATTTTCGTCGTTTCTAGCTTTTTGCGAATCTATAATATAAATAGAAACGCAGTTAACTTGCGGTCGTTTTAGTAAACGATCTAAATTTTCCAGCAAAAACAAGACGGCAGTTTTTACGTCTCATGACGCAACTATGCCACTCAGTGGTTTTACTGAAATAACAGTAACAAATTTAAATTTCGTCAAGTCTGACTAGCAATACTAGGAAGCGTGTGGGATATATCGAAACCATAATGTACTTTTAACTGCCTTAAAAATTGGCCTAAAACTTGTACACGGTCGTAACACTCGTAAGTGGGCGGAGCTAATGATGCAAGATAAGATATAATTGGTCTCGGTAATTATCAAATTTCACGTGTCTCTCGTATTTTATCTCAGAGCAAATATTGTTAGCCTGATTTTATCGTTTACGACACACGTTCGTTTCGTAACATCTATTTGCTTATTGCTTATGAACTATTGAGCGTAAACGTATATACCAAACACGTCTGGGTGTGAGTTGTGTAGTTATCCACTCTTTGAAACGTTTAGCCACTTCGTTTTGTTTGTTTTCATCCACTCTCGACATATTAACGACACATGACAAAGCTTCCTGCATTAAAATTCAGTTAAAAAAAGACACAAAGAATGTTTATTACTTTAGAAATGGGAATATAAATGTTATTTCTCACTGAAAAGAGGGACAACATAATTGACTAACACGAAACGTAAAATATAACTGGGACGTCTGTAGCATGATTTTTTTACTTATTTTTTATTACAAAATAAACCACTGTTCGTTAATGACGTTCTTAAAATTACTTAGTATTTGTGAGAAAGGTTTTGATTCCAGATATATAGCACGAGATAACTATTAAATCTACCTAAACATGTTACAAGTACCGTTACAGATAAACGTTCATATTTATTATATCTCCCTCGATATCTGAAACCAGCTTACTTAAGAATATTTTGTATGCTTAAAGTCAATTTAAATACGGCATACAATCAGTGTTAAACATTTCAATTCCACCAGTAAGCTCTTCCTTGACCTAGCAATTAACACTGCATTTACAGAAGTCGAGGTATCTATTTAACACATTTTATTGAATCATAATTGGTTCGACCGCCCGATTCCACAATCTCAGGAACCGTTATGGAAGTATAACGAATGCTTTTTACACAGATAACAAATTGATGAGAGAAATGTAACCTACGATTTTAATCATCTCGTCAATAATAATTCGATGTAAGTGGTGGTCCAGTACGAGCAAACGACCGGGTTATAGAGCTCCAAGCGACCCAGGGAACAGTTAGAAACATTTAAATAACTCTGTCACGCTGTAGCTAATGTATACGAGCACCATGTAACGGGATTTCGCCCTTCATAGCATCTCGGAAGTACAGACACTAGCTTAATCTGCCATCCGCAAAACATTTTCACAATTTACGAATTGTTTACAAACCGAAAAGACATAATATAAACACAAGTCGAAACCAGAACATAAATGCTGGAACACTCTGTCAAATAACATTATAAAAATAGAGAGAATAAACACACTATAAACTAAAATAAAACCACCAGTCTCGGAAGCTTACGCGTAACATCGAATAGATCACAATAAAATAAATTGGGTATAACTCTTCAAAGGAACACCAATATAGCGCAGCGAGAGTGGGCGTGTCGTGTACGACTCGAAGCTTATAATATTTGAATAAAAGACTTGGATAAATTATAAAGTTCTCTTGCTTTCACTCACGTCTTGTCATTAGGAAAAATTTTTTTCACGGTCGCTTGTTCACTTTTAATGCTGCACAATTCAACAGAAAGCGGCTGTAATAATTCGGTCCGTGTGTGATTAGTTAACCGCGACACATAAAACTGTAACAGAGTTGAAGTAGCACGTCTTACAAAGTTGTTCGTATCTGATATGTCATGTGTCACTTTATCGTGTGTGGTGATCTATAATTTTTCTTGGAAGCTTTTCCGGTTAGTGGCTCTGGACGGAGATAGCCGTGTCGTGTGCCGGTGGCAGTGGCGGCGGGTCGGGAGAGCGGCGCGGGCGCAGCGAGGTGGGCCCGAGCGTGACGTCTGCCACCCGATAGGCCATCTCACGACTGACCTACTTCGAGCCAAGGTCACCGCCTGACCTCCTAAACCGAGACACATTTCCGTAACCCGCACCTGAAAATAGATCTCTATTGTGCAATTCTATTGCCACCCAGTTACGCAACTTACCGACCTGAAATCTTGCTCTAAGTTCGTTTACCTCAGCCTTTTCAGCTGTGGTAACGAACTCCAATCCTTTATCGAGCCTCACAAAACGAGAAACATGAAGCGATGTCAATCCCGGCGGACCATAAAAACTTGAGACAATAAATGAATTCGGTTCACCTCATCGATCATGTAAAATTGGTTTGTATTGGGGATCACCGACGTTTTTGTATGGCTTCTTTATGTTTCGGTGCAGCATAAAGAAAAAACTTTCATTTTGGAGAAGTTATTCGGTCCGTTTATAATGTTTTATTGGTGGTAATAAAATGTTGGAGAATGGAAATGAATTAAACAACAACAACGGTTGATTTCAATTATCAACTACATTATAAAATACAATTTCAAAAGTACTTATTAAATTTGACTTTAATTTAGGACAGTCCTAACATCTTTGGCTTAACTTGATCAAAATGCGAGCTTAAAAATGCAAAGTCATGTTATGATACAATATGACAGTCGATTACAAAGTAATGCGTTGTATGCAGTGCGACAGATTTAAAGATAGGGCGGCAATCAGAGCATGTGCGGCCGGGCCGTATCATGGCCCCTCATATACTGCAGACTTTCTAATCTAAGCCTTTGTCACTGCGCTCGTGATTGGCCAACTCGATGTTATAGCGCGCTTTCGCCAATTGTTTTCACGCTACATTAGTTATCACAACGATTTTCGCGTGAAAACTGTCGATATGTTGTTATGATTGTATCATACTCGTACTGCGCTCCATCAAACTAGATCGGCAAGAGCGCGGTGCTGGTTATGTTGTTCTCAGATATTTACGTTTCATCTAAACTGCGGTTACGCAGACCGCTGGCCGTATAATGTTGCCGGTTTGTCGCTATCCACAAGAACCTGGTCTTAGTCCTGGGATACTTTTAACTAACACTTATCTAACAATATATCGGGATTCAATATTTAGCCTAGCATCAGGTTAGTCACATCCCTTTTTTTGCTTAGTTTATAAAATCTTACAACTAAATAACTGAAAAAAAAAATCATGATGGACGAAGCGGAGATGCTTCGAGTCGGGCAAAATGTTTTTTGCCAGTCCGTTTGTATTTTTGTCTGGGTGTTGGAACATGAATACAGGTTGTAGGTCGTAATTTTGTGATATTTTTAATCACAGTAAAAGTGATGCTAAGATAAATTATATTGAGATATAAATTAAGATTGTAAAAAAAATCCAATAAAGGAAAAATTGCCGACGATTTCTTAGAACCTTATTCAAAAATGAAATCTCAGTTCGAAGTTGTACCTATCCCTGCTCATGGAGCCGTGAAATAAGATCGGTTTCTGATGAGCTTATAGCCGCTGCGGCTGTCTCGATATAGTGACGTGTATATGCGTGTATTTCAGAAGCAAGGGGTGTAAGCGCGCGGGGAGTCACCCGACCGGTCTGCGTACCGGTTTGCTTCGACGTCGCGGCTTAGGACAACCGTTTTATTAGCTCAGCAATGCTCCACAAACCCTGGCTACCAGAAACACCGACTATGATCACCCTAGGGCACAATACTAACAACCGTTTTAATTTATTCACTACATCCCGACAAAAACTAATTAAACCTACTCGTATACTGAATCTAATGTATTTTTCAGATTAATAGATAAGTATTTTATTTAAAAAGTTAGGCACAAATATTGAAACTTGTAAGAGAAGTCAGGGAAGGCTGTCCACCAACATACGGGAAACTTCGCCTAGTTTGGTGGCCATGCCTGCATCATTTATGTAATTATTTATACATGAATAAAAAAAAAATTGTATCGAATGATCATCGGGTATCGTAAAAGCGTATTCCTTGAGTATACGCAATCTTAGGTGTGTCGAGAGAGATTCTTATATTTTTTTACTAAAACATAGTCTGAAAACGACAGGCGATATTTAAATTAAGTACCTCTAAATACACTTTTTTTATGAAACAAACAGACGTTTGTCATTAAACATGTACATATTTTATTATCGGCTAACGTGTAAAAGTGAAAACATGAACACTTTTCGTTTACGACATTGTTGATTGAAGGCGCGTCCGAATAGTATTTTTGCAATAGTTTATTTTGAGCTTTTACCAGTCTCTTTTGGCAAATAAACCTTTATTTTCATTAGTGGTTACGGTATTACGCATGGAAAGTTAATAAGCTTTTAGCTCAAAAATGCTAAGAGGAATTTGGATAAAGCTAACGCAACGAGCAGAGCTCATGCGCGTTGGTACAGCGAGCGTGAAACATTGTGAAATTCGCTGAGGCATTGTACTCACAGATATGAGAAACACCAAGATCTAGTTATCAAAGTATATATTTTGAGAATTTGATGCCGTATTTTAGTTATTCTTAGTTTTAAATAACATCGCATTCAGTCTAAATACTCACGAATTGTATAACATATTTCTTATAAAGCATCTGCCATAAGATGCACAGAACGCGACAGGTATCTTCGTCCATTCGGTTTCTATTTTTGTGTCCAGTTATTGTTGGCCTTGCGTGCTTTTATCCGACGCCATGACGCCAGCGATGGCACGCTGCCATACCTCTAAACCGCTAGGTTGTTGTAGGCACAACATGAACACACGGCACACTTTCGATAACGCTGATCGCGACGAAATCAAACACAGCTTTCTTAATTATAACATTATGTCGGTAACTGGGTTAACGAAACACGTATACACAAACCGTGCGAAAACTTACACTAGACCTCTTTCAACAGATCAACGCCCATTGTTCGCACTTAGGTACATTAGTACGAATTTATAATTCTCGGCCAAAATGATTCCACTATTTGGATGGCCCCATGCAAATGTGGACGTGTTTTGCCATTTCCGTCCGTTCGTCACGGTACGAATGCTACATGAATGGATCACAAACAAAGCTATTTCGAGAGTAGAGTGACAATAGCACTGCGGATCGGTCAACGATCAAAATTGCATACACCTGAGTGAGTGCCGCCTGTGATCGCATGTAGGTACTGTAGGTACGGAGGCTACGGTTTCGCCTCTGAACTGCGGGCAATGTCGTCAATGTCAGTCTTTGGTTGTAGGGGTTCGACGTCGCGGGACGGTCGAGAATGGGTTTGTTTGAGGGCGGGGTGAACTAAGAGAATGTTCGAGTCGCTGGTGTCGCGGCTGACATCGCCGCCGGTGTCGCGGCGGAGGCACACGGTGCACGCGGCTCGCGAGGTATGCAGTGAGCCCGAGGAGGAGGCGCCAGCCCCGCGCCGCAGCCGCGCCAAGCACCTGCTCGACAAGCGGCGCAAGGCGCGTCTTTCATGCGCAGATCTCACCGCCGCTGCTAATGCGGAGCCTGAACGTACTTCGCGCATGGATGCATTTAAAGCGTTCCTGCCACTACGCCAATCCAAATCACTTGGTCGGCTCGACGGTCTAAAAGAGGTGAGTGTTATACTTTCTTTAAAAATTGCGACATTATCTGCTATTGATGTAAGCGAAATCGAAACATAATTTCATAACTTGTGATCAAGGTAACACTGTACAACATTAGAGTCCAAGAAATAAAACCACAAAATACTATGGAAACTGTAATCGGTAATCGCAAGATCGCTAAACTTGCGACATTAGTGAACGCCACGAGCTGTGGCGGCCTTCGCGTCGCTCCCATGCGCGCGCGCCGGCCTCGTACACCTGTTGTAGCTCCCCTGCTCCCCCCTTCATCTCCCTCGTTTCCGACCGGTGAACCTTCGACCTACGTTGCACAACCAACACCCAACAATATGACTTGACCATTTTGTAAATGGCCACGTATGTCGGACGCACCCAGTACTTTGTAACTTAGTGCCTGTCCCGCACCATCCATCGGGTTGCGAAATGCGACGTCGAGGGCGGTCCTATGAACTATAACATCACACCGGGCCTCCATAAGACAATACAAACAATGCAAGGGAATCGACGTTTGACGGTGAGACGCCGTGACTTGACGGATCTTTGATGTGAATCATAACGCAACACGAGATTCAAGGTGCACAGCAGGTCGATATTCATCAAAGGTATATTACATAACAATCATTGATTTTACATGTACCTTATTAAAAGATAATGCAGAACATTACGAGTATTTCGATCGTGCCGTTGATTGGCTGCTTACGTGGTTGGTAGGTCCGCAAAAACATATCCATGAAATCTTTGATTGGCATGTGCCATGAGTCGATACAAGTGGTTGAGGTATCGATGTAGCCACTTCAGATTGTTTATTAGCCTCTTGGCACTTTAAGGGTTTTTATATTCTGTTACTGACATGGCTTTTATACGATGATTGACTAGGATATTTGGAGAATATATACAGATATTAATTTGTTCTGCAGCGTTCACCATATTTTATACAGTATTTCTTTACAGTTTTTAATTGGGGTCGCTAATTCGTCGCATAAAAAACGCTAAAAACGGGAATATCACACAGAAACAAAACGTGTTTGACATGTGATCAGCAAAAAACCACACAGATCAATCACAAAAAACTAGGCGCCTCGATATTTTAACACTCAATGTCTGAAGCCATTCACGCATGTATGCGGAATGCCGTTCGGCTATTGTTAAGTTTTATGAAATTCCAAAATATATCCTGTGTGTGTCGGGAAGAACGGGTAGATCGGGCTTTATGTGCTTACAAAATTTTCAATGCATTTTTCGTCCTTTTTTGAACTGTTAAGCTATCATTATGAATATGACGCGCCGTGACATTCGCAGTGGCATTGCCGCATTAGATAGGTACTAAATTCTTGAATAAATAACAACCAAGTAGTTAAGCATATACAATTATGAATCATACTTTCCTTGCGAACAGGTATTTAACTATCTGTTTATCTGTAACTACTAAAACATTAATAGATTCAAAATTGTAACTCGAAGGTCCCGCGATTAGAACAAGAACAGCGTTTATAATTATGTTGTCAATCAATGGCGAGATGTGTCAAAGGTTGGGAACGGTTCGCCGAGGACAGGTCTGCTCGAAGGTAAAGTTCAGGCTAGAGTCGCAAACACGCAGGCACCGTTACGCCACTCGCACATCCGATACTCGCAGATAGAGCAAGAATGCGAGATGCCAGGTAGGGGCAGGTACGAGTAAATGTACCACAACAGACACAACACTTTACACGAAAATCACACACACAAATCTGCTTCACGCACACTTGCAAACCCTTTGAATGACTGGTAGATATCTATCATACGTGCAGTTGTATTTACAGTCTTATACTTACAATTTTATAAAATGCCAGAGGATGGCATTGAAGATGCGAATTGCAAATCCTCTAACGGTCATATTTTATAGTCAAATTGAGCTCATGAATTATGGAGCGTTAAGAGTCGCTATTATTTTTAGCCATTACAGATAATGTGCCAGCCATGTTTTGGCGTTAGCATGTTACATTCATGGTCAGATGACAGTGAATGTTGCATGCCATTAGGAGGCTGTACCGCGTGAAATGGCAGTGTTGTACGGTGCGCCGCAGCAGCCTTGGCGAGTAGGTACACTCACACAGCTACACTAAACTTGTACTATTATTTATTCTCTGTCCAGAGTCATAGTAACTGCTAGTTAAGCTGTATAGGTTGCAGTCGGGGGTGCGTGCGGTGTTTGCCTGTCTGATTTACAGACAAACTTGAACATCTGTTGCTCCCTTTTGTGAGTTATATATCGCGTTAACGCCTTTTGTCTGTCGGACCAAATGGATGTTCCCATCTGCGCTGATAAAAAGTCTCTAATTTCTATCGTGTACTCCGATCAAGTGATATAACATAGAAGTACTTGTATGATGTAAGATGATCTAAACTATTTTCAATTGTTGATGGGTACTTATGCCGTCTAACATATATCAACAGTTCTTTGTAGCAGACATTACTAATAACTGACCATTACTTTCGTGTTAATTTTTTGTTTTGCAAGTTAATTTATGGCCATTCTGAATAGTCGTAATAAAAACCAGTAGGTTTAGCGATGTAAACAAGTGCACGTTTAATTATGTAGATTAATAGACATTTAAGGCCAGGTATATAAATAAGTATGAACCTACCTACATGTATCTTTGAAAACTGTTAGGCTATTCTTATGCCTCGAGGAGTTGTTAAATGTGTGCATGTTGCTCTTAAATATAAAATATTCAGTGTAGCGCGTTTACGGTTGATTAACAGCCTTTTATGTTGACGTAATATTTTACGTCGATGCCAGATTCCCGGTAGCGAGGCGTGTCTTCTTCAATCAGAGGTAAGTGGTAACGGGACGGTAAACTGCTCATCCACTGACCACCAGATCAATTATCCGATTGTGTGTCGATACGATAGGCACATTGATTGCCTGTCTTCAACCAGAATTGCACACCGTTGGAATTCTATAACTGGCTAACTGACCGCTCGAAAACTTTTATCGTTGATTACAAATACAATTATTTCCTATCGACCTGGTAGAAAGTGAACAATTACTGACGTTAATATCGCGTTCTACTTTTCCAAGACTGATGAATTAGTTTCAAAAATCAATTTGAGCCGTCTGTCTATGTCTAGTGGCATTTTGAAAACAATACAAATATTTTTTCGGCGACGCAATCGCGACCTATTCAAGACCTGTTTATACGCAATCTTTGTTTTGCGGTTTTGTTCTCGATCGATAACTAAACAAAAAAATATTGTACTTGTTTATGGAGAATTTATAACTTGTATCTACGTCCTACTTAATGTTAGTAACCTTAGCCGTTATGAGCACGATCATTCTATAAAAGGTTCTAATTATCTTCGCCTTCTACGTGTATTTTCTAGGTTTTGTACTTAATATTCTACTTTCTTTAAGTCTTTTAATTTATGTACAAGTAGTCGATATTTCATAAACAATTTTAATTTTTTTTAGTGTGTAGTTGATTGCCTAATATTAATTATACTGTTAGCCTAGTTTATAAGTAGCATCGTAAATAGGATTGTAAATAAGTTGAATTGAAGTATATTTAAAGCGCAGTTGAAATCGCATTAGCATTATGAAGGAGATAAAATGAAACAAGTGCTTAGAAGCGACTTCGAAAAACCCTATAAATCTTGAAACCTCCTTAAATTAACTTTTTTTATTTTTATGTACCCAGTGTCGCTCTCACGACTAATCTATTGACTCCACTTACATAAAAGTTCAATAAGCCGTTTAGGCTCTAAAGCGTGCCAAATAATTATACATACATACACTCAAAAAACATAATCCTCCTTATTTCGCAGCAATGTCACAGGTAGAGGTGTAGTAGATATAATATATCTAGTAGAATTTCTTATACAGCTGCAACTGCGTCGTGGCCGCGTAGTAATTTGTCAGGTCTGAACAAAACACTGCCTTCGAAGAATTGCCTCGCCGCAGCATTTTGTTTTATTTACATACTGCTTTTTATCTGCTATATGTTGTATTCTTATTTGTTATTACAAGAGTTTAATATAAAGCCAGTGATATAAATATGCGATGAACGTATGCCCTTTTTGAGAGTTCGAGTTGTATTTCCTAAAGTATACAAGTATACACCGAAAAGAAAATTTCAAGGCCTTCTTAATTGCTTAGTCAATTGATTGCTGTTTAATATGAGGTTTTATTTCACCAGCAGTGCTTTTGAATTCTTTATAATGCTACAGGTGGCGACGTTAAAGCATGTGTGGTTGCAACTAATTCATCACTCTAGAGGTAGGCTACGTACTAGACAATCCGAATAATTTCTTAAACGCTCCAAAGACTAATAAGAAGGAGGTAAAGCTGAATTGCATAAATTTGTACTATGGGGTATTTAAATAATGCTGCGCAACTTGTATAGTGGCGACTGCGCGACACCCGTCCGCCTTGAAGAGGAATTCGCACTCTGAACACAGAATAAATGCCAGTTTCTACAAGTTTCAACTACGTAGTAACTACTATGTAATCTGTGGTTACTTACCTCCCCTCCCTGATGTTTCCCGCATCAGGTTCAGCTTGGCAGGACCCCCGCAGTGCCTTGCAATATGCACGTACGATGTGCAATGTAAAAAAGTGGATACGGTCATTGTTAATTAAAATTCTAAGGCATCTAGACGAAGGCGAATAGCTATGTCGACTATTCCTAGATTGTCTTTGATCTGGATTCAATGAAGTTTTTTCTATAAATATTTAACACTAAACACTCTCGCTTCAGTTTAACTAGTTATTCACTTAAATCTTGGCTAAAATAGTTTATAAAGATTTTTACTCTGACGATTTACAAAAGTGACATAGAACGCTTGCTTAAAAAATGTGAAGTAGATCATTTTTTACGACAACAAATCGAAGCGTTTGGCTTGAATACTAATAGCTTTCAAAAAGAAGCGGATAGAGCTTCGAAATTTTATCACAAAAACTGTTGTAACGGGCGCAGCAGCAGCACTTCATTGTCGGAATGTTCAATGAAACGTACGAATTTCTTTATTCCCGCACTGGGCACTGAGGTTATTACACTCTGCACTCCACCGACTCGTGCGCAGTTACATACGCAATGTAGAAGCACGCTTACTGCTTAGCTTAATCATACGATGGCGGGTAATTTACGCACGGCAAGAATGCTCAGTAATTGACTTCCAAGGCTGAAAATTATACCGGGGTTCGTACCTCTTTGTTTGGTTTGGTCTCCTCTTTGTCAAAACATAGCTTTATAACTTATTATCTAAACGTAGAATTATATCTTATTATTATAATCACAGATAGGTACAACATATTTGAGTATTGAGTTGGCAATTTATATGAATTGCCAACAATTTGCTGTACTTTGATAGATGTAGGCTAAAACTAAAGCATAGCTGGTCGAGTGAGGGAAGCAATCGAAGCGTATCTGATTCGAGTCTGTAAAAAATTTCCTTCGTCTGTCACTATGTAAGTTTGTTTCGATGTTAGTAATCATGCTATCAAACTAATACTATCAAAATATGGCATACAATGATGTCATACTCGTACGACTTCTTTGTTTCTAATCGTCAGGTATTTTTGTTAAGAAGTTATGTCCCCAAAAAGTTTGCTACGGCCCCATTTGCCGAGCTATTTTTATATTATTGGACAGAGACATTAGATTAAGTGAGAATTCAAACTACCAGGAACATTACTAATGTCATCGATATTGTTCAAATACTCAAATTACTCAAATCATATACACGTTTATTATTGGAAAAAAATATTATCGTAGATCTAATAGTCGCAGACATATACTAGTAGTTACGCGAAATATCGAAATGTGTACCAAATATTATTGAAATCATTCCCCGACGTCCAAAACTTTGAAAAATTCGTAGAATCTACATTGGTTCGAAACTAATATACAACCTGTACGCGAGAAATTTTGGGAGACATACAATAATCCTATCTGACAGAGGAACGACAAATTCCAGATCCAAAGCAGATACGTATTTTTCGCTTGGTCAACCAGTATTCTTGAGAATAGAACCAATCATAAGTGTGTAAAGAGACTGAAAAAAAGTTTTGCAACCTTCACTAATGGACCTACAAAAGACATCAACGCGCGCCCACAAAAATGGACCAATTGTCATTTTATTATTCTTTATCGTATTGTGTGTTTTAAATCTCAATCAATTTTAAAACCTATTTATTATTATTTGATGTCTATGTATTGCCGTTTTTTACATAATATTTGTAAATAAATTTAGTAGATGTTATCTTACGTGTCTTATAATAAATGTTCTTGATATTTTGTTACGTTGTTGTAAATGTTGTAATTTTGTAAATTTGTCCTACATAATTGTAAAGTAACTTATTTTAAAATTACCTAACATGTATATGCAACCCATGTAACTAATAGGTTTCTCTTTGCGGTTTAGCATAGCCACGCGAATGTTGTAAGTAAAAAGCACAGACTAGGAAAGTTTTAAGAGCCCTCACACACGGCGCGACGTCTTTCTATAAACTATAAGTAAGCCATAGAGGAACTATCACTATGAAGTAAGCTACAAACTTGCTGCAGGGCATTTATATATAGATACTATTGTAATTGACACATCTGAGTGAAATCAGCGATCATATTCAAAATAAATATGTTGCGCCCCGACTGTCAAATTTTGCTCGACCACGGAGTCTCTTTTTGGGATCAGAGAAAAATATTTTTTTGTAGTAACATATTGATATTTTTCTCGGCTACTGTAAATATGTGCTATATTAATGAATATCTAAAGTATCTGTTCTTAATTTGAAAAAACGTCAGTAAAGCATTCTTGGACCCTTTTATATTTTACAACTTACCCTAAGCAAAAACGTCCCAGCTCGTCAGCGCGTTTAAAAACCGTTGTATGTAAAAGCCCTAAGATTAAGTAAAAGCAATATTGTGTGTCGAAGTGAACGGCCGATGCAAGTGTTACATCTTCGTTGATGCAGCATCACTTTCCATCACGTACTGTGACGACATCTGGGAACTTTTCCATTGGCGAGCCCAAAACATGAACTGCATTTATTTTTCTATGACATAGAATAGAGAGAGTGATACTTGCTTGTGTTTATTTGATTTCGTGTTGGTTTTACAAAAACAGCAAATTTGTGAAATCAAACTACATACTTAAGTATGTACATCACAATATACACTGCTTGTTTTACCCGATTACATAAAACAAGGATAATGTTTTTCAAGTGTATGTTTTTATATTTGTTTGTAAGTATAAATGTATGTATGTCCAACATGTTTGTGACCCTCTACAACCTAAACTGGTAGACCAATTTTGATGTGCGAGGTGTCATTGGATTTATTCATCTGCAGATGGTCATAGGCTATAGTAGTTACATTGGCGATTTAACAACACACGCGACAATGTAATGAAATTAATCAAAACGAATTTTAATTTAAATTTATACCGTTTTTGAAAAATCTAATTATTTTACGCATAAGCAATTATGATTTTATTTTTATTTTAATAGTATATATACGTGTCAATTATTACGTTTATGCAGATCTATCAAGTATATACTTATTGAACATTATTTTACTCTTGAACATTCAACAGCATACAGTAGCGGTAAAACTTAACATTTATGAACCATCAATATCTAAACAAACATAAGGCATTTAATTTATGATCTTAGTTTCTAGCGTTTAACTTTCGCCAGTTACGGGCGTAATTAAAAGCTGACTAGCAATAATTTTGCCTATATCTGTGAATTATAGATATTGTTTGAATTGTGAGACTTTCTCTGCAGTTGATAGAGTAAATGGATAAGTGCATGGGAAATGGAAGGGTCTAATGAAATAATGACTGGAAGTAATGGAATTGGTGAGATAGAGCTGCCACTTTTGTGATGCAACAATAGATCGATGTTACTGCTCGGATGAAACGTAATATGGTCATTATGGTTATGACATATACATATCTTTGCTTAAGGTCCTGTACTCGTGCATGTGATGCGATATCGCAAGATAGCATTTGTCATGACGTTACGAGTAAACTCGATATAGAGTTTTCATATGTCATCTTTCTCACTTTCCTGGCTATTAATATTTTGTCGACGAAAAAAATATCTTGGTCTCCTGATAAACTCTATCATTACCTTTGAAAACGGATTCAATTTGTAATCAATCTCCCGAAATTCTATTAATTAATGGTACACGGCATTAACTTGGATGTGCTTAAAATTTATTGCCTGACAATACAGCTCCTAGTAGTCAAATCATCAAACATTTAAAAAAGATTTGATATTGTTTGGATTATTTGATTGCATCGGATTGTGTTATGAGTAAGGAGTTATTTGATGTAACTTAATCACAATTGGTTTTGAATATAGAATATAGTAGAACTTATACTTGCATTAGGTAAAGTGATACGCGTGATAGTTGTAATAAAAATATGCATTTATATCCCTCGCAATTTTCAAGTGATTGTCCGGATGTGGGTGAGCCATTTAATATACAAAATATAAACATAAACAGTCAATTTTCTTCTAATTGGATTTTAGTTTACTCTGTGGTTAGCCTAGTTTTTACCGATTAGCTGTTTATATGCATTAATTCTAGTCGCAAGAACCAGTTATGCATAGATTGCCTAAGTTTATCAAGCCTCTTATAAGTGATAAAGCGATGTTATCCCGCAGATTATGACCACATATTTTCCAAAACGTAATAAGATTTCATGTTATGATAACGCAAACGTAGTTTTATTTAGCATAATTTGCTCATTATAGCACTGTTATTCTTTACCGTTGGTGTTGGTATTTTGATTATGATTTTATGACACATGTTATATCTATACGATTATGCCCCGGGTTCAATGGTCAGGTTTCAGGCAACCGTTAATAATTTTTACAGAGTGACATATACAGTGACAATTGCTATATTCAACAACTTTTGTTGTATGTATGACACATATAACGTATACAAAAAATAAAACAAAAATGTTATCGTAAAATCGTAACATTTATATATATGTTACGATTTTACGAACTTTAGTTTCAGTACGAGACTTTCGTCAGATAATGATAACAACGGATTGGATACCATAATTGTTTTCATTCTCTAAATAAATAAATAAATATAAAAATTGTCCATGAATTAGTCCATTACCTATTTTTTTGTCGACTACGGAAGAAGGAGGCTTATGATTTTCGAGTGTATGTAGGTATGTATATTTTTTTGGCAAGCCGTAGAGCCTAAACGGCTTGTTGTATTTTTGTGTGAGTGGTATCAATAGATTTGTCTTCACTTGCATATGATCATAGGCTTTAAAAACTGCATCCCGCGATTTTACTTGTTAAAATACGTGGGTCTAAATTTCGTGCAGTCGGGTTTTTGAAGTCACTTTTAACCACTTATGACTTACTCATGTATATTTAAGTAATACTTATTTAGAATTCAGTACTTTGTTATTTCTACAAATATTATGAGTCAAGTCATTCTGTATATCTGAAACAATAATAGCTTGAGAAAAAATTAAGCGCATGAAGTCGTTGTCAAGCATGATTAGATGGTATCTGTTGACATTTTATTAATATACTCTCATAGTTAAGCAACTGTTAGCCGTCTTTCAGCCAGTACAGGTTCTTTACCCTTGGTAATTACATTCGGTTTCTCCATATTATGACTCAAGCTAACTGAAGTTTTTATGATCAGATATTTTATAAAAACGTTTCTTTGAATTGAAGTTCTCGGTAGTACTTTCCTGTTCCGTAAAATTGGGGAGCTCATGCATTATTTATGTAAGATTGCACAATTTTTCAATTGCGCAAGTTGATTGAAAAGACAACTTTTCTTACCTTGACGTAATGCATGCCTTACTTTGATCTTACATCGTATGACCGTATAAATATCAACTTAATTATATGACGTTATGGGTCTTGTTAGTTTAACAAACAAAATAAAACTAGATGCTATCTGTAACATGATGGGATGTCATCAACGAACGAGAATAACTTGAGTGCAAACCGCAAATAAAAGATGAAATCCAAAAAGTAGCTACATCAAACTAATTAGACCGAATTGCTGCAAGAAGACAAAAAGCACGTAATAGCACTCTGGTATTGTACAGGTGTAACCAAAGGTCCATCTGCATCTTAGAACAAAAACACTCATGATACATCTGCGGTTCTGTCACCTGTGTAATGATATCAATTTATCTTCGCAGATGAGAGCGCAGTTGAGGTCAAGTGTTTTGAGACTATACGATAAGACAATTGCTATTGTAAGTTGTAGTTTGCAACAAGCATACTTAAGGTGCTTCTTGGTACTCTGGTGATTGGAGTTCTTCAATCATTTTACTTAACTAGAGCTTTCTTACCTTAGCTGTTTTGTGTACATTAAGTGCGGCTATTCACGCAGCTGCATCTTATCAAACAGAGCATTGTCCCTGACGTACACGTCTCAAAGTGATTGTCGCAGGCACCTGAGTGCACATTTAAATTGAATACATAATATGTGTATTCAATATATGCTAAAGTGTTTTAGAACTTTTTCATTTGATGCTGGCATATCAGACAAAAGACATTTATTTTATTTTATTGCACATATAAGAAGATCTGGCTGAAGCAATTTTTCTTGTAAAGTTATGGCGTAATACGATTAGAATATTTACAAGTTTAATACAAGTTTGATTCTGAGAATGCTACGCTTGCTATTTTATTACTATAAGACTCGGGAAATTAATAAACAGTTTCAACAGGATAAATAAATTATTTTATAAAACCAGTAAAATCATACAAAAAACTAGTAAGTCATGATCCCGTGTTTTTCCGAGGGTTGTTGTGTTATTGTTTCGCAATGTCACCTTCATTGCACCCGCCAACTCATCAGCCTCACGTGTGGAGCCGGCCGGCTGCGAACCGTGTGGGCGCTACACGTGCTCTAACACACGAGAACGTTGCAGATGTACAACTTAAAAAAATATATAGCAATTTAAACATGTACCACCTCACCTATGATGAGCTGATCACACAATTTTAATACCATTGTCATCGTTATCTGTCGCAACCTTTTTTTTTCCAAATGTCAGGTATAATGAGCTCCCTTACGTTATTCCATATATGTCTCAGTCTTGAGCAAATTTTGCCTAGGTTAGGCTCGTCAGTATGTAATTTTAATTTTGATATTAAAATTGTAGAATTTAGGATCCTGTGTCATTATGCGCTCCTTTACAGTGCTCTACTTTTGAGTGAGAGTAAGTGAAATCAATATCAGAAATCTGCAGGCAAAGTTCATACTTTATTTTTTTCAAATTGACGGCTTTTACGATTTAATGAACTTGTGCATCTGTTTTTGTATATTTTGTGACCGCGATGTACGCTTGCGACACGGTCGGAAGTTACTCATTGTGCACGAGAGCAGGTACATTGTGACAAAACCTATCAGTACATATGGACTTACTTTTAGTTATGGCATAACGAGAGGAAGTCAGACTTTTGACAGTAATTCGTGACGAGCCCTTTAAGTTTACGTAATCTGTCAATTATAAAGCGTTTGTGAAATAAGTAGTTAGATATTTACGATTTTTGTCTCATATTGTTGTTCGTAAGGTTGTGTATTCAACCAAACGTTTTTGCGAAAATACTAGGTTTATGGACAAGAAATCTAGTTCTTCATAAGTTTGTCAATAAATCTCTTCAAAAGCTCTTATTAATTTTCACCTGGCTACATTTGTGTCATACATAGCTAATGCGTCAGGTGCGTAGGATTGTCCACCTCTATATTAAGACACTTTACTATTTTCACCGTCTGTCCACCCACAGACGCCAATTTTAGGCGGCAATTTATAGTAGTCGGCACCCTACACGTTACGTCACAAACCATTAATCTTCTGTGTTGTAAAAATAATATTTACCAAATCATTATGCAACGATGATGCTGCATACTTTCTATCGGTGCGCTAATTTGCGTGTCAGTACAAGTGTTGTGACTAAGTAGATTCTTTGTGTAGCTTAATTTGTGTTTAAACGGCTAACGTGTTAGTCTTGTGGCGTTATGTGAAATGTACATCAGCTACCTATTTGAGTTTACTCTCTCTCTCATTATGTAAATGTCTATCGTTACTTACGCACTAGCGTTAAACGGCTTCGATTTTCTATTGTTTTTCTAATGGCTAGTCGACTTCTGTGACTAAGTTTTTCCAAGCAGTGTTTATATAACACGACAACCAAGTCGTTAGACAGATAACAAGTACCGGGCTTGTCCATAACAGGTGTTACGAAAGTGCCCTTAGTTTTTTTTTAAACATTAAATCTTGACTTACCCTTCTAGATATATTAGAAATTTGTAAGTAATTGCAGTTTTTGTCAGATATTTGTATTCGATAAGTCGTTCCATAGATTTTCTGTTTAACTGGCTAAATATCTAAACAGAGTTTGAAAAAGTTTTATATCTAATTTCTTCTAGTTAATCGTAAAATTGTTTGACCCATGCGTTTACCTCGTAACATAAACAACATTATTTTACATTCCACTCTCTTTCGTTAGGCAATCCTGTTAGTTCAAAGCACAGCATCGGATCTGAACCTGGTTTGCAATGAAACTAGGACCGTGCGTAAAATACAAACAGCGCGCCGCTGTGAACAGTAAATAATCAACCATCACCAATCGTTGATTGCACATCAGCACCACGATTGGTTCCCACGTACTACGTTATTCGCAGCGGTTCTTCTGTACTACTTTTGGTCCGTAATTTTCATCTTGTCTTGCGGCAACACGTAGGATAGCAATATTTTTGTTGAGTCAGCGAAAAGTTATCTTCTACCGCTATTAAAAGAAGGAACGGATGTTGTTACCGTGTAGTGGAATATAAACAGTTAATGTATGTATCAAACGTTACGTGAAGTCTGCTTTTGGGAACAGCTTGAATATGGAGATATTTCGGGATAGGTCTGCTTTGTGGGAATGCTATTTTCTTAAAATTTCAAGCGCAACTCACTTCATGAACGGAAGAACTTTATCTGATCTAGCTTAACTTTCTTGTTAAGCAAGCGAATCAGTAATACATAAATTTTTCTCGGGGTAATATTTTGTAAATCTTTATTATTTAAATATATGTTTACGATTACTAAGCACATGACGCTTTAGAGATGATATACATTTATAATAATTAGGACTAAGAAAATTCATCATACTTCAGTGAAGGTATTTGTTAACAAAAAATTCAGAAAAAATATAAATGTACTGTTATTTTACAGTAACACTTACACACATTCTTGTAGTTCCAAAAACATAAATATATAAAGACACACTGACAATACGATTGTCGCGCCCTCTCTCGACATTCGGGTCAATCAGATTGCGATTGTTTATTGTATTTTAATGTACATAACTTCTTGCGGAGACACGTCAGATCTTGCGCCGTCTTTCAAGGTCCTGATGGCAGCACCATTGTGTTTGTATTCTACGGTACAAAAATATTTTAAGATTAAGGTCTCATATTAATTTTACTAATAAGATTCTTTGCAAATCTATAATGATCACTCAAACAGGAAATTTCTCAGTGATGATAATAATTATGTTAACGCGGTTCTATTGACAGTTGTCAATTTTCTTCAGATATCCGTGTTGTTACCATATTTTTTTGCTACCTATAAAACATACTACGAGTACAATAACCTACGTAAACAATAATCTAATTATGTAATTGGTCGTCATGTTGTTCTCTAAATACATATTTATGTTTTCGGCAGTCTTGACTGCGACTATCAACATTGTCCATTAAAACGCGATCGTTTGTAAATAGTTATTATCAACAATAGCAAAACAGCGCCGTCGAGCATTGTCTACTCGTATAATTACAGCGAACAACAATAGGGCTCTGTGAAACATTGAATAGCATCAATAAATACTCGGCCGCTGTGAAAACTGTCTTGTTTCCCATCGGTTACACTTTTCTCGTACTTCCCTTAACTGTGCGATTTTTCATCACAGTTAGTGGTTCACTTTCTAATCTCTAGTGAAATAACGACCATCACGTAGCATTACAAATTTGTCGCCTTGTACTTAACGCTTATCGCCAACAATTACGTAGTGAAAGCGTTTTATTTTACAACTTTATCTGTATATTCACATTTACCATGTTTGGCCAGTAACTTGCAATTAAAGATTTTTAGTCGTTATAGTAGCATTCCTTATAATTTCGCCGACTGATGGTGTAACCCTGAGGGTTACAGCTACAGTACATTTGCAGGAATTTTCCCAACGCTCGTTTAATTTACCACTGGACATTAATAGAAAAGCATCTTTAGCGGGCATCTTAGCTTTAAGAGCGTCGTAATCGTAACGTTGCTAACAGTTAGGGATAAATCGAATTAGTTATCCTATAAACATCAATCGGTGCGCTTCGCTGTTCCATCTCAGTGATTGAGCAGGAAATGATAGCAGAGATTGCGCGATGGGTGTATTTGCCATAACAACGGGATTCGCATTCCTTTATGTAGCGATCTGTCTCGAGCATAATCATTTTATTACTCTACACTACAACCTGAATTTATCAAAGCAACTCTATCAACGGCAGTCGGAGGCGGTCGTCAGCAGAACGACCATTTTATAGATATTTCATAAGAAAACTAGTTTCAAACTACACTCAATCAACATTCTACTGCATTAAGAATTTACGACGATTGTACGCCATAAGCTTAGATTTGCATATGGACGAACCTTTACCTATTAACTTTACGATTGCACCCGTACGCAATTACAAAATAATTTATTCGTATTTGAAGCACATCGTGATATTTTACGTTCAATGTGTCTGTCGGCTTATGATTATCTGCTTATATTTTAAAATATTATAAGTATACATATTATACATTCCGAATAGATTTGACCATTAAAATGCGATTTGTTGCGTTATATTTTAGTTGTCCATTTTGATTACTCCACATAAGCTCGATATATCTGTCAACATTGCGTTTCAGATGGATTTGGTGTGTAATCATTATTTGTTTGGGTTTATATTTCCACATAAAGGTATTTTACTTGTGTTAAGCAACATGGGGACCAGCGTGTGACAACCTGTCTTGAGTTTAGAAAATTGCTCCATGCGTGGCATCTTTACGTAAAAACAGAAAAGCACTTTGAGTTCGCATCGCACAATGCGTAACGTCGGTTTTTGCAGTCACGATGCTCACACAAACACTTAATCACGCTCTGTGCATCTGCAAGTTATGAATTTGCATGTATAAGAACGAATGTTCTCAGTAGGTGGTCCGATGCGATATGTCCGGGGAATCGGTGACCGCATGACAGCTGGTTAACCGAACACCATTAACCAAAGGAGGCCGGTCGCCATTAATATCGTCGATTCTTATACCCAACGTATTTTGCCATCGATTTATCCCTCCCGCGAACAGTGAGTTATCTTTCCGCTATTGGAGAGCTTTGAAATATAATAGGATGGCGTGTTTTATTTGTATAACATTGTATGCTCGCTAAAATTATCTATCAAACTACCGGTCAGTAAAGACTGCGTCTAATCAGAGCTTGCTTACATAGAAATAAGAGCACATATAATTATTGTAAATAACTATTTTCAAATCTTGATTATTGTCATAGCCAATAATAGCTCTTTGTTACAACCGAAACCACCAAGACATGTATGTTGAGGACCAGGTTTTTTAAAGAATTGTGTAATAAGGAAGTGTACGAGTACTTGTATGATGACTTGTAAACTTTATCTTTACAGTAGAAGGTAGGTACCATCAGATAGTAAAGCTAGTGTGGCGTGGTAGGAGGTCGCAGGTCGTCGTTACGTCAGCGATGCACTTTCGATGCACCGCATAGTGAAAGGCACATCCTCAGCTTGCCGCAGATGTAGGTTCTATTACTTGCAATACGTACCACTAAATTGCAGTTTACAGTGCGTAGTTTACTCTAAACAGGTGCATAAATCTATTGATATACTCGTATAAGTCTATTACTACTACTTCTGCGAACTGTCGACCTTACGACTAATTTAATCTAACTGAATAAAATCTTAGATAACTAACTCTGTAAGAGAAACTCTTCGCCCTAGGAAATAATGTTATAGTTCTGAGTTCCAAATCGCTCCCAAAAATGACAAAAGTGGCATCTGCTGTGTTGACGGGAATCAAATAACAGCTTTGGTAACCATGGATACCTTCTTCTTCGTCTTGTTAAAGCTACACAGAATTTTAGATCTTATTTCAGTAATCCTAATATCTACTTTTATAGTTTCGTCGCGAATTATTACATTTTCATGCGAAAATGTATGTTTGGGGGAAATATACTAAAATATATAAATATAAAAATAGAAATCGAAGCCAGATCCGAAGCTTGAAGAAAAATCTCGATATAGAAAAGTTAGTAAAATTGGTTTACTAAATATTTCTACTCCGCAGTATTTAATAAATGATAAAGCTTCAACATAAAAATAAATGATGGCACTAGGAAGTAATTCGCGTATAATTTATCTAAGCAAATAAAACTAAAAAACTGAAGATAAATTCTCCTAATGTGGACATAACAGTACTTTCCTTATAAAGCTTTTAAGTGCCACTACTCGACTTTTATGACCAAAAACGAAAAGTAGTACAGTAGGTACAACCTGCGTGGTTGAGATTTTTATCCACTTTTATAAAGTGGGTTACATAGTTACATCACATTATGGTGCTTGCTACGATATTTAAAGCACCATTAGAAAATGTCCTTTAAATGTTTAAGTTTAATACTCTAGAATTAATTAAGTAGTAGGCTTTTTGTGTCAATAATATATTGATGATGGAAATATTATAAGATTGTATGTATGTTATGGTGACAAAAATAACATGTAATAATTGGTCAATCATTGTAAATTGTACTCTAACGTATCACTTTACAGTAAAATTTATAATAGTATCGTAGAGATACATAGAACATCTTTGCTCTAGCTAGGTGGTCAATCACGTCCAATAGTTAAGTACTGGTCTACTTGTATATTTGTAATATGCTCGTAGAGTCCGTCAACTCTAAAAGCCATAATCTTATGTAAATTGCCTATAATTTTATATGCCTAGTAGGAGTATGGCATTACCATTTTTAGCAAGGACATGTTTACGAAAAATATTAAATCGAGACAGTCTTTGCTGTACTTGCAGGTTATGTTATACCAAGCTACCTAATTTCTTACATGCGAGTAATTTGTTGTTAATTTATTTTATTACTTATATGTAATAATGTATGACAAAATTGCTTCCTTATTTTCAAAATGACGATAGAAGTGCAGTCACAATGAGACCACATTTGGTTCTAATGATAGTCATCAACGCAGCAGCACCATATGTCTAATGCACTGATTTCTACCTTTGATGCAACTTGCAAATCACATCGACGCTTGCAACAGTATGCATACAAAGTTGTTTAAAATATAACGTTAATCCGGATAAGTTCGTGCACTTGTCAAAGCCAACAATTTTTATAATCGCTAAACATTGGCAGATTAAAATCAAAGAATTTTTTTCAGTAAACCCACCATTTTTATTTAGAAAATTAGGCTGGTTTTTATAAAAAATTTTTTTGTAAAAGTTACAACAACTTTTTTATTTTGTTAATGCCTTTCTCATTGCCTATAATTTCCTTATTACCCGGTCTGTTACTTATAGGTGTCTTGCAAAATATACTTACTAAAATGTAAAGTTGTCTAATTTTTGCAAGACATATCTGGGTTATATGGAGAGGATGTTATTAATTAACCTAATACTTGTAGGATGACACCGCGCCGAACTATGTCAATTAGTTATTGAATAATAATTAATGCAATCTAATGTATTAGAATTTGGACATATCCGCTGAAATTTTAGACCACCCATCGATAGTTATATCGCATTAGATAACACACGGTTTATTGGATAATCTAATTAATATTATTTGCATAAGAGATCGTAGCACCAATAAAACATAAGTTTGTAAATCATTAATTTTATTGCGAAATCATTTATCTAAGAAATCATTTTGCTACGTGCTTGTTTCTACTTTTAGACATTTATTACTTCTTATCACAATAACTGTAGTGATACTTATTTGTTGTATTTTTTTGTGCTAAGTATAAATATTAAACAGTTATTTTGTTCATCACGCCTCTACAACGTTGAGGTTAGGTCTCTGTCGGCAAGCGTTTCCAAAGCTAGTCTCGCTATTAAGTATCCCGATGTCTCTCATTATCCGGTACCAATGCCTATCGCCGTTGTTTCATTATTGTCGGCTAAGTTGCAGCAAGATTGCGAGGCGTTTCTGAGGTGCAAGCAGAATATTGTCATGGGCGTCTGCGGCGTGCATAACGGGAAGACGAAGCGAAAATTATAACATCCGCCTGCAATCAGAGACGTAGAATAATAGCCTGAGATTCCTTCGCTGAAAGAGTCAAAGAGCCGACAAAGCCGACAAATAACAAAAGTGACAAGTGATAAAAGAAGGATAAGATTGTCTGCAAGTTAGACGTGTATTTATGCAGTGACTCAAAGATATGAAGTAAGCTTTAAACATATTTGCGTAGCAATGACGATGGTTTCAACTAGTGCAAAACATATACCAAGATATCAGGTCTTTTGACCATCGGTTTGATAAATTTCACTAATTTAATCATGATCTTTGCACGAACTATACGCAACAAGGAAGTTAATGCCTTTAATGAAGATATTACAGTTATTGTATGCAAAATTTACCCATACTTAGCAATGAGCTTTTGCTTTATACTTTTTGGTTGCTTCAACAGCTGTGACTATTACGAGATCCATTTTGTATTTACAAGGCAAATAGTTGAATGGAGACACAAACCTTCGATAAGCAACCTGCTACGGGAACGTAGAATCAATATCCACATATAAGATTATATAGCGTAACTTTACTTTCGTTTAAACTAATGACAGGATGTGTGTGTCATTTCATAACCTAATACGGTAGCAATTACTAGATAAATATTGCATACCCACGTAACTTTTATAAACGCGGTTGGTTATGCTACCAGTTATGGAAGCAATCGTAACACAACTATAGTTTAGATGTTGATAACCGATCACCAAAGTTCAGACTGGTTATCCCTTGTATGGGCAATCTACGCGTCTACCGCGTCGTGACGCGGCAGAGAAGTATTTACAACTGAAACGATTGCAAGCCACTTAGTTCTAAAACTCTCACAATTATGTGGAATTAAGTCCAAAAACTAAACTAATTTTACATGTCTGCAAAGTACGCGTCAGCTATGCGAGATTTGCTAAATTAAAAGTTAGCGTTTAGCTTTCAGGGTGCAACTTCCACAAGGCGAGCCACTGCATGCGCTATGAAGGAATATAAGACAATACGTACCTACCATCGTGTCTTATACATATTAGATTAGACAACACGGGAACTAAGGTTTATGAAGTTCTTACAATTTAGAGTTGGCATAACAGTTATACAAGCACTTTTACTTCCTTTTGTTACACACGTTTCGAACAAAACGCTTGAACCTGTTGTCGATGATACGAATCAGTAATAAAACTGAGTTATTAAGTCGTTTTTATGGTTATAACTTTTCCTATGGTCACACATTTATGTATATTATTTATAGTTAGCTTTATGACAGTATTTTCTTTATAGGTACCTAATTTAAAATGTATCTAAACTTGCACACATCAATAATTAAATTACTACTGCGAACAGTTGATCTCGCGATCATAATTTTTTTTGGGTTGTCGGTTTCGGACCTCGAGAGATTCAAATTCGCAGTGCGAATCGCCGATTATTGTTTTTGCATGAGTCGCACCGCTCCAACCAAACAAAGATAAATGACGCTTTATCGTTGGTTGGTTGGAAACTTCCACCTTACTTGAGGAATTTTAAAACCGGAAACTTATAATTTAAACTCCACTTGTATACCAAATTTCGTTAACATTTGTTGAAAAACGTTGTAAAAAGTAGCAGTGCAGTAGACGGAAGAACTTTTTGCCAGATTTGATGCAGAAACACTTTGCTCGGTAAGGTGCGTAAAACGCTTTGTATCTCATTTTCTCATACAGGGTATATACTCTATAATTTTTACACATTGTTATCTTGTCACAATCACTTAGTTAACGTGTGAAAACGGTAGCAGGAAACTTATGTTAAGTAGTTAGCACAATGGCAGTCGGTTTAACTCATGAAAAGTTCAACGCCAAGATTGGAATATGCACGTTCAAATTGTGACTTGAAACGTTAATAAATAAGTGAATAAGAAAGATTTGGTTTAAACGATTGAAACCTTTTTTTGTATGCACGTTCTAATTGATACTTCACTAATAGTTAGATCTTAACATGAATTTATAAAAAGCTAGCTTTTGCCGGCGGCTCCGCCCGCTATATGTTTGTTTTCCTGAGAGAAAATATAAGTAGCCTAAGGCACTCTCCGGACCTCTGTGCATAAAATCAAGTCAATCTGTTGCTGAAGAGAAGACAAACGAACAAACACGTTTGCATTTGTGTAGGGATAACTGTGTTATGAATTTGGAGCCCTATTCATACAATCAAATATACTCAATCATTGGTACTAATAGTGTCAAACATTGTTTTACTCGTAGTGTCTATTAGTTTAGTACAATTATCAAAACATCAATAAATTACGAGTACCTACCTATATGTGCCGTTCATTGTTTTAACGCAAGTGACATAATATACTGTTTTATTATTACTAGGTATAAATAATATATGAGATGCTGACAAGTATTAAGAAGCTAGTTTTTTAACAACACAATTAGCTAAAATAAAAATACGAGTAAACTTAAGTCACAAGTAGGTATTTGCATTTCCTTGAAAACAGTTTGGCTGCCAGTTTGAATAAATAACCGAAGATTTAGTCATCGTGACCATGTGTCTTATTTTGTAAAAGACAAATAATCATTATAGGAATACTCAATGAAAAGTTTTCTTTTGCGGAATTTCACCTTTCATTCTAGAGCAACATTTGAGTAAATAAATATGGGGCATACAATATATTCTAGAAATCCTTGCAGAACTAACAAGGTTGTCAATGAATGAAACATAATGGGTACGAGTAAGCAAAAAGCAGTGACCTTTATTGAATTTTAATTAAACAAAGAAACATATGGATTTGATATTTAAGTAGGTATTTAATTCTGAATACTCTTAAAATTACTTGTGTGCAAATTCTTTAGCTGTAAATGGATTAGATATCTTCTAATTCTTGTAAATCGCCTCGCACAAAATTAGCGTAAGTAAAATCAGGTTACTTTCGAGTAAAGCGATTAAGTTGCTCTTTAGTAAGTTATAGAAGCGTGATAAAATCTGCTTTCTAAAGATACTATGTATGCATGACCTTAACAATAATATCTAATCGAAATTTTCTCTTAAACATCTTTTGTAAAAGTATAATTAAAAGCCGCTGCAGTAACGGCTACCGCATTTAAAATAATTCTGCTCGTGTCAGATCAGTTTAGCCTTATAAAGGTTGTGTGCGAACCATCTGATAACTAAGTACCAAGATAGTCTTATATGTTAAACAGTGGAATGCCGGAAAATTAACAGCTTCGTGTTATTAAAATAATGTGTGAAATGACACCGTTATCGTTTTTTTTTAATATATCCGCAAACATTACAACGTTGTAATAGACTTATTTGTATTCTTATTTTTGAGTTTCGTAATTTGATCTTATTCTTGGTATTAAATGATATGATGAATTTTTATAATGAGGATATTTAAGAGCTGTGGCAAGAATAAATTTTCTCCCAAAAACGAGGAACATTTTATAATTTATCACGGCGTATATTAGTTTTCGTTATGAAAATTTTTCATTTTAACTAATTATATTTATAAAATTTGGAAAATTTAAGTTGTAGTCATTTAGTTTAGTAAACTTAAGAGCTGTGTGTATTTTTTGTTCGCAATCCTTTTGCAACTGATGCACGTTTACTCGATTGGACAATTTTAAACGATTATGCCGTTAAGCCAATTAATACGTTTTGTGAAGTAAACATGACAGAAAGTGATCAATTTGCAATTGAATATGTCGAATGAGCGTGTAGAAACACAGTTGTCGATCGTGCAATCGAGCCGCTTTCGAATCGGAACTGTTTGATGGATAGCTGGATAGCCGAAGAAAGTACCAACATGATTGTAGATATCCCATAGAAACCATGCAATCGCAGTTGACACACGCCGCGAGCTCTGCATTACAAGCCAGCGAAGCAAACCGACTATAATTTTAATCCCACGTTTACACAACGATGCTAACAGATATTTTATTCTAATTCAATTGAGGAAGAAACTTTTCTTACGCATTAAGCCCACGTTAGTTAAATTGCATCGCAGAGATAAGGACGAGAATTTCATACAATAAAAAGATCCGATCGCAGAACGCGGTTCGCAATATACGGTCGATAGTGTGGTATCTGCATCTACACATTTATAAGGGCACTGATTTATTTAGTCGATATAGTGAACGGTGCAATAAAGAGAGATTGAGTTCCTTTATCGTTGAATAGGGATGAATTATCGTTGTGTAATTTAGAGATGCGAACCAAGGGCAGTAATTAGAAGTAATCGATCTCGGTTTGCGCGAAGACGTATAAGGCATGGGCGGGATACGTAGCGAGAATCGCTCTCTTGGAGGCGCTCGACTAATTTCTCTATCTTTAGCTCGGTGTTACTGACCGCTACCAAAGAGAAACTGCATTAGATGCGTCCGGTTTATGCGCATGCGTCAAATAGCGAATGTTTCCTTGCACCTCGAGTATACAGCTTTACGATGCCGGTTTACGACTCCACATATACTGTTGCTTACACAAGCTCGGATATAGAAAATGGAATTTAGTAGGCGCGAAGCGAGAGGACGAAATAAATGCAGTGAATTAAGATACATAAATCCCAAAGTTTACCTTTTATCACACTACTTCTTTAATGATCAACAGAAGCCCTACGTTGTTCTTAGCAAATAATTAGACGTAAGCTGCAAATGCTTACTAGAGGTACGACTACGCAGAGAAAAAGTTATGTTATTACATTACATTGCCTTGTGTGTCCAAGATTCTCCATCAACTGTCCAAGATCGAAAGTAGATCTCGTAATAAATACACCTGTTATTATCTCCGTAATGACTGACGACAATTTCCTTGGACCAGTCTCCGCAATTTAGCTGCAGAGTGCATAACTGTTCCTGGAACTGTGACGCGCGTTTAACTCGGCTAATTCTCTGCAACTTGTTTCTATGCCTTGAAACCGTAATTTGGCTTATGATTTAATTTGGGTTCTTGTTGTGTCGTGTTCTTTGTGATTACCTATCTATTGCAAGACGTTACTAGTATTTCTGCGTTAAAGACAAGGAAGCAAACTTATTAGCAACGCTTTTACATACGGAATTTCTTTTGATTATGATTTGAACATGCAGTTAGCGATTGAGTACCCTTTACTGTACTGAATCTCCTGTATCAATTCGACATATCAAGGCTACGGTAAGGCTATATCTAAAGGTTACTTGGAAGAGATTGCTATAAACAACAAGGCTGTGGATAGTTACACTGATAGTAAGTTACTATATTTCTTTGCATGCAGTTTTCCGAGAGTTCCATCTATGTAATTATGTACTTGTGCTGCCGAAAGTTTTATGAACTTTATATATATATATATATATATATATCGGTTCCGATAACATATACAAATACATTAATTAAGTACTTAAACAATATCGACTTTCGCTTTAGTGCCAGTGAGAGTGAGTAGAGTTGCAGTAGTTACGATAAACGAGAAATCATCGCGATTATGGACTTTTATAACAAGTTTAAAATCAACGGTCAGTTTTTAATGTGGATGTCGTTCGGGTTTATAGCACTTTATTGAAAAGTGACTTCCACGCGAATGAAGTTAATTAATACGAAAATCATTAAAATAAAGACAGTTGTGGCTTTCTGCAGCCAAAATATTAGGTTTCAAGTTTATATCGTACTTTGACTGTGATATGCACTTTAAAGTACATATATGCCTGTTTATCCAATGGCTAACCATACTCATAAAAGTTTGACTTTTTTTAAACGGATAATGCGCCATATTCATATGTATCATGCCACAATGACATCCAATTCCAAACATCCACTAATACATAACATGTAAGACTCATAAGAAGAAGACATAATAATAATAACACTTTAAAAAAATATAGGTATCTTTGACATGGCCTCACTTGTCGTCGTGGAACAGATATGATTTGCTATTAATTACTCAGCCTCGATAATACTGAACATGATATAATCTCAATGTCAAAAATAAGTTCATTAATATACAGGTCCGAGACGTAACGTTACGTTCATGTTAATAAGTAACAAGTATTTAGGCTACGTTTAATTAAAAGTAACATAGTTATCATTATTCATAGATAATCATTTATGGATATACGAGTATGTATTCAATTTAGGTCAAATAGATTATGAGAAATTGTACAAAAAGAATAAGAGTTCTTATCTTAAAAATGTACCTACTCCGAAATAAATCAAGTTCTGTAAACGGATCTGGGTGTATAAATGATTTTATTTGATTTTGCATCGTAAATATTGCTGGTGGACTTTCTCGAGAATAATAATTAAAACTGAATCTTTAAAATTAATAAATACCTTTCACTAGTCCTTCATATTTTGTACCTGATAATAGGCACTGTTTTTTACTGATTATGAAACGGTGGCAGATGATGAAGCACGCTGTCCTAGAAGATTTGTTTATTAATTTTGATGCCGCATCAATTTTATATTTTGATTCATTTTGTATTTACATCTTAAAGCTACATCTCAACTAAGTCACTGAAGTAAACAGTTTTTGAAATGCAAAGAGTATAAAAATGTTTACATAGGATCAGTATTAACGAAGCAAAATATGTTTTAGGTGATGATATACCTATTTTTCCGTTCTATATACTTAAAATTATCATTACCATATTTGATTTTAGGTTGTAGTAGCAATTAGCAATTCTAAAATTATTTTGCAGTTAGGTACTCTAAAATATTAATCTTTTTTTTTCTGACTACTAGAAAGTCTGTGTGTTGGATGTACGTCTTTTACTTGCAAACTTATTTGCATGAAGTTTGAGTCGATCGCTGAGCGGTTACCGAACTAGCACATCAGAATACTTACAACCCTTTATAAAAACGATACCAGGCTTATTACAAAAAAAGCCTTGTGTAAATCGGCCTTGCGCAAAAAGGGTTACGTGGTACGTACCACTATCCAAACATTAACTCAAGTTTCTACCTATTGTCGTTATTGATTTCGGATATAAATCGGCAAAAAGTCATTTATGTTGTATGAAAGCCCCTTAAATATAATATATTTTACTATGTTTAAAGTATTTGTTGTTTTAGTGGCCACAGCATTTCTGAAAATTTCCAGCTATGTTAACGGGAAGTCTGCTTGCTTCCAAATTATAATAGCAAGTAGTTTCAACTCGTGCCTACTGAAAGTACTCACGCGAAATATCGATAAATCGTTATGTCATCGCAAACGGTTATGAAACAATATCGAGATATCGTTTCGCATTGTAGTTAGTTATTCGTTAAGTTAATTAATCAAATTCGTTTGACACGCCGTGATCTAGATTATGGATCGTGAAACAAAAGTAGGTACGGTGTATTCGTGACCGAAGTGATTGCACTAGTCTAAATTTTGTTAAATTGTTTCTGTGCTCTTTGAAGAAATTATAGCGATGTTAATAAAGTCATTGATTATTATACACTTAAAGCTAGTACTAGTGACACTATAAGTTTTCAAACTACAAATCTAATAAGAAATCTCAGAGGACCGATATGAATATTTTATATAAATCACAAATATTTAAAAAAATACAGTCGAGTCGATACAAGGTAGCAAATTAAAGGTTATATTTATTGATTTATAATTTTACGTATTTATTTTCAATATCGAATGCTGGCTGCCCGGCTTGCTATTAAAATGCGGCTCTTTTTTGTTTATATTAAATCTAAGTACTTAAACATCAAAGTCTAACATTGTAAGATCTTATTACCTCTTAGTAAAGTTGAAAACAACTCTCTTAATCGTCGGGCGCCCACTAGGCAATCAGGAATAGATTTCCTCCAGCCAGTCATTACTAATAGCTAATAACACGTGTGGTCATGTGTCGCGTAACGTGTCACACGCGACGAGTGACGGATGTTGGGCAAATGTACTATACATTCACCGCTTGCGAAAGTGTAGGGTTAGAGCCCACTTGATCACAAAACTACCTGTTTGCGGGACTAGTAAGCTATTTCCTTTGTGACATAATTACGCCTAGAAAATACTGATGATGTAAAGAACTATACAGATAACATAAGTTTCTAAAAAACAGAAATTAGTAGATTGGATTGCTTTAGGCTACAAATCGAAATTGCACGACCAAAAAATACAAAAATTATAAAATGTTTCTGGATACTCATCGTAATAGAAATATTTAATAAAAGGCTAATTCTTATGAGGCACTATAAATTTACAGTTTCGTAGCAATAATTATAAGACAAGTGTATATCTGATTTGTTCGCGATTTGAAATTAGCACAGTAGTCAAAATGTTTTAACACCGTTTATGAGTACATTACAAATATGTACAATTTTCATATATGAATTTCTAAGTGCAATACTACCCTAAAATACAAGAAGACTCATGTGCCAGCTTCCTGTTTTGTATAATTTATGATAAGGAGCCATTTCCTCATGAGACTTGACGCACGTGTTGTGTGAGGTAAGTCGTGGTTAACTACCTGTTGAAGACCTGTTGCGTGGTTTTTTTTATATTAATCTGAATCGATTTACTTATCGTTTTTTTAACCTACATTCGTCCTGCCACTAGGCACGGCGAGATTCTTTGGTCATAGTCTACCACACCGATTGCATTGCGGGTTAGGGCTTAAATGAATGAATTAACTCTTTATTGCAGACTCACAAACATCAAATACACAGGAAAAATTTCATATCTAGATCTTGTGACTTTAGTTTTTTAAGATTATTTTCTTCACCGCTAGAGCAAGTTGTCATACCGATAAGATAAATCATTACTCTTTCGTTTTATACCGTCAACAATTAAATAATGTTGGTTTTATTTTGTTTACAGGTAAGCATTGGGCGAACTCTCTTTCAAAAAATTGGTAAGATTTGTATTGCGGAATATTTCAAAAACGTCACAGGTTCAGTAAAAATAACACCCTTGGTATAACTAAGTGCAATTAAAGCAAGAAAGTTGTATAAAATATATATATCGTATTGAGTACATTTACATACATACCTACAGCATAGCTTTTATTATTTTTGCTTTGATTATACTGTATTTATTTATATAAGTTCTAGCCGCGTCACCTGCGGCGTTACCTTCAACATAAAATGGAATATAAAGAAGCTTCAAACTTTGAACCCCTATATATAAAAACATGCCTTAAAATGGTCACCCTTTAGGAAATTAATTTTTAAAATTCCCATATTTTACTGTCCTACATCCTATATGAATACAGCTTTCAAATTTCATGTCTCTAAGCTTAGCGGTTTATGCTCTTCGTTGATAGCAAATATCAGTCAGTCTGGACTTACTCTTGTATATATATAAATATTAAATATAAACCAATTTCTCGGAAAGTTGTTGACCTGTATTATCATAGCCGTATGTATACTCGTAGTAGGGTGAACCCGTGTGTGGGAACGCCTATCGCCGCCTCATTACCTATCCTATTACACGAGCGACCGATCTACTATTTATCTCCTCTACACTCACTCTAGGACGTAATTAAAGAGAAAGGTTATTATTCCGATACACACCCGCTATAATAATTTTCCACTCCGTACACTTATCAGAGAAAGTCCCTAAAGGAATGCACGATAACAACACGGCTTTACTATTCTGATTTACGTCAAAGTTTCGGATTACGTAACTGTTAAATAGCTGTAAAGAGAAAAGTTGTTATTAATGTCCTTTATGAGATATTTTATGGCTCTAAAATTGTGTCCTAAGACTCGGATATATTAGAATGTAATGCTCGACCATGAGTGTAATAAAATCTTAATTATCTGTACTTGAAATTAATTCTATTTTTTTAAAAGGTAGTTGAGAAACATTTGCAACTTTGTAGCATTATAAAGTTTAAGAATTAAAAGCGCTAAAAGCTAGTCGTAATTAAACAGAGTTAGGAAATCTCTGGAAAGGCTCGCAAGTTATTTGCGATGCCATGAAAGTATAAGCCTGTCATGTGGTCAGTGGTTACTGCGAGCATTCTTGGCAGTTTTGTAACCCTACGCTAGGTATACAAACATAAGCGGCGTAGTATCACAGACATGCTCGTAATTACGCGAATTATCAACTGACTGTCCCCGGCAGTGATGAAATGTGCACAAAAACAAACATTGCGTAACATACTCGCTTTACTTCTTTACGCTTACTTTTTGCTCGTTTGTCATTAATTTGTAGTGAAATTCCCAGTCCGTAGTTTGACATATTTTATTTAACTTACGCCAACAGTGGATAAGGGTTCACTGTACTCCTTTTTTATATGTCTCTTTGGCTATTCGTAAGTAAACAATATGAAATTCGAAAAATAAAAAATCTGGTGTTTCATAGAAACATTTTATTGACAATTTGTGGGAAAGTTCTTTATAATGAGTACAGTGTTCGCCTTCCGCATAGAACAGACCTAACCGATAACCCTATATGATGGTTGATAAAACTTATTATTGTCTTGTGTCAGACTGGTTTATATTTTAAAGCATCTAAGAAAGTATTGGAAAGCGTCTCAGTGCTGTTTAATGATGAATACATTCATCAAAATTTATGAATCATATCTTTCAAAACAATCAAAAGTTGAGTAATACCAGTGTAGGGAAATAAATAGGGCCCTAAAAGTGAAAGTTGGATGCAGCGGTCACTAATGCGCTTATCTAATTTAGCTCGTTCAATCACGCGGAGTGGTAGACAAAATGAGCCGCGACACTAAGTACCTCATATATTTTAAATATCACTTGTCATTAGTATTATCTATTACCGTGGTTACGTAACAGTCGTGAGATTCATGATACCCTCCAGCGATCGCTTATGGCTTTATTGATGTACCTCAGATGTGGTCGCCTTTTGTGATTACCGTAATAACCAATAATACCTACTGTGAACTCATTCTGTCCGAATTTATAAATTCTAAATATTATTTAGTTTTAAACAAGAACATTCTATAAAGGCGTACTTTGCTTTATAGGCGTACTTATAAAGAAACTGAGTTACCCCAAACCTAACTAACTAATCTTTTCACTTCGTTTACTTTTAAGTTCTGAAGCATCCAGTATCTTAAGCAAGATTAATAACTGTGATTCGCTTATAACCTCTTACATAATTTTAATTTCTACAAACATAGATAAATCATTTCCGACTTGGTCTTCATTAAAAATTAGGTATTTTGATGATATTTATCTTGCTTGTCTATTATTGCTACGCGAAATGTTACGTAAAATCGCCTGAGATCGTAATTGTTATCCCCTACATCAAGAATGACAATTCAAAAGCTCTGATAAGTAATAATTATTGGTTTGAAATATTGATGACGCACTTGATAGCTTTTGGTATGTTAAAGCTTTATCTCGATTTCGTTATTATTTCATGGACTTTCATATTGTGTCTTTCCCGCCATTACGAAGTAATCTCATATGAAGCAACTTGACGTCTTGTATCTCTTCATAGACGTGTAACTTCAGGCGCCCTCGACGTTATTAATATCGAAACTTATTTTACAAATGTCTCTTGTGTCGTTAGAGTGAAAGTGATCCCTTTGACTGCACCGAGATAAATGATAATCATTAAAACTATCATTCATTCTGAGATTTCTGGATGGACCGGAACGAATGACGTCACAAATTACCCGTCCCACAAATTATTTCCCGAGTAACCCATCTACGTCCCACTGACGCAATTGCATTACAATATTCGGATTATAAATTACAGTATTGGTCGAAGTAATCTGTTCTATATGAAAGAAATATTGTAGTTTTAAAGCTATAACGTCCGGTAAATTGCCTTATCTCATGATGTTAGGAAATGTGCATCTTGATTGGAATGTTTATTAAAAACGCTCTTATATTATACTAAATTTTACAAATGATCTTACAATGCTTAATTTTCCACAAACGCCCTACTTCTTTTCGATGTATGAGCATCATTTTTATACTAACGTAAAAAAACAGAATTCAAGTGAATCAATCCATTCATTCTTCATTCAATTTTTTTGAAAGCCAAATGAGATCATTTAATACATTGTTTGATTAATAACCGCTTTTTGCATGCTCATAACTAACTTCGTTTTATGAACATAAATAATGCTAATAAACATTAATCGACAGTCGTAATGAGTAGCTATTAGTGTGCTGTTAGCAGTACATAAATACGTGGAAAAGTAAATGTGAGTATAATAAGGCTTTCTACAAGTTTCAATGACTGGCTATAGTGTTAATGTTGTTAAGTGGCACATTAGTTGATACCCTGTCAATTGATGTACGGGTCAGTCAGGATAACGAGAGTAGTTATTAACAATGTCGTATCCAGAAAGCCTTATACTAATGAGTCTAGAGCAATGACGCTTTAAGAAGGCAATTGCAAGCCATCTTTTGTCAATTATACGATAATAAACAATGTGTAATTTATATAGATGTACGAGTATATAAGGACAAGGGAAATATTAGGCAAGTACTGTAAAGTTATCTCCACATGAATTATTAATTTAAAAAATATTAAAATTTACTATCAGTAACTAGAAACGTTAAAACTTCTCGAAAGTCAACTTTCGTAGTATTGGTGTCAAATACTAAAAAAATGTAAATGTGTAAGGTATTTTTTTATATTCAGGTAATGCGTAAAAGGATTTTACTGACTGCTAATCACTCATCGACATTAATGATAAATTTGAGGAAAATCTATCGGAATAATTTTGCGTTTTTGTTTTCTTTTGCCAAGAACTTTATACTTAGCGGTACCATTTTCAACATCTGCTTCGCCGCAGGGGGTCACTTTAATGTTAATTTAGTGTTAACTGTTTGCCCAATTTTTTGCTTGACTACATTCTGCGGCATTGGTTCCGTAATACAAAAAAAAGTCTTATCTACCATCAAATGTATACCTGCAATTTGATTGATTATGAATTGTTACGTCAATCTCAATGAGTATGAGGACCTGCGCCTTTCAGGATTGTCAGAAAAGCATATTTTCGGGGTACATAACTGTTACTTATAACCTTTAAACTTGGGTGGATATTCTTTTGTAGGTAAGTTAAGGTAGGTTTATATTGTTAATCAATTTTCAAAGTAAATATTTGAATGAATATAATCTTAACTAGCTATCTTTCATAGACCTTCCTAGAGCTTTTGAAGATGCTCTAAAAAATAACTTTATAATTTATTCACTCTACAATAAATAAATAATAATTTAGTGTTTCTTGTACCATACCCACAGCAATATCAAAATTAAAATGCTATAAACATTAAATACCCGCATACCTTATAACAAACAATGGATTACACTTAATAATCAATTCTCAAAAGTCCTCTTATTCGCCTTGTGTATTCATGAGCTAATTACTCTATTCAAAGTTATTCTAACGTCATAACCATCGGTCAAAGTCGATATGCCTTCTACCCGGCACGCTAGTGTCTAGCTCGTGACTAAAATCTTTAAATGGGCATATCCACCGATCCGTGTGGCCTGTGAAAGCATTACGATTCTCATTTCCTTATTAAATACGTAATAGAGCATATATTTGTGTAAATTTCGTCCTTGACGTGTTAGCATGCGCGTATCAGTAAAAATCGATAGTAGGTACCGTCGTGGACAAGGCAACCCATTGCGCATAGGTAATGCGCCCGCGCGTCTTACGCATAAAGATGAGGGTAAACGTCGTCGATGTAAGCTTTAAGCTGGCTACTATGAATTTTGTATTTACCGCCGTATTTTATTACCGTATTTGTATTCAATACTTCCTTTATTAATTCACCAAAATCGTCTCGAACAACGCTCGGTAGTCGGCAGTAGCGGACAGTGAGACCATAAGCCTGATCCGCTCTTACAAATATCTAAGTTTTGTAATATGATTATCATATTTACTGCCCTGTTGTAATATTATGAGAGAAAGTTTTTTGAAAGTGAGTGTGAAGTAAATTTTACTTATTAAGCTTATTTATTTTACATCAATGTCATTTTCATTTTATTTTACATGCACTTATAATATTATCTTCAACTTTTTTCTAATGCGTGGATTAAATTAATAATTTGAAGTGTTGGGAAATGGGTGCTTATTGGCAACGTTGAAATAATTCTAAAAAAAATATTCTAAGGTTGATAATTATCTGTGATATTCAGACTCAAGCCAACGTCTAAATTGTCTACCTAGATATACTAGCTAAACCAAGTGAAAGTAATATATGCGATAACAAAATTTCAAAAAAGAATTTCTCTAAGCCCTCCTACCTTGCATTTGAATCCTTGAATTAACCTAAATTGTCTGTTATTAAATTACCATCCAAAGCATAGTTACCATTGCCCTACATTCAGTAAACGAGGACTGCGGATAAATTAATCGAACAAAAGAATCTCTATAAGGAGACAAAACGGTACATCAAAAAACAAAAGAACAATAGTTTCTCTAATAACCTCAAAATATAGCTAGAGCTATTCAATTTATTACTCCTTCAATACATCTTAACTTTTATATGTAGAAGGAAGTAGACTATATAATATCTTTGATAAATTACTGTTATGTATTATGCTCTCTCCGTCGAAAACCATTTATATAATATGTAGTTTTAGACAAAGACAACGAGGATTCTAATTCAAGAGGTCACGAGAGTAAATTATTAAGTAGGAGGAACTGATTGAATTGAATTAGTATAATGAGGGATGATTCATGGCTTCGTATTGTACGGAATGAAACCTAGTAGACTTGATGTGGCGATATGTATATATATTTTACTATGTGTAATTTTGACAATAAATCACATATATTTTAAATGTGTAAGAAGCAAAAGTTTAGCGCAGTATATTGTACATTAGTATTGATTTTAATATGAGTAAACAAAGAGTGAATCAAGAATAGTGGTGTGTGAAATAGCCAAGATGTGCTCTACCGATCCCACATAGTGAGAAAAGAAACTGAAGATAAGAAAATGTGATAGTAATTTTTAATACTTAATTGTTACAATCTAAATTACATGTTCAAAGGAACTATATATATTTTTTCTTTTTATTCTACTGAACTATTTGGCTCTTTTTTATAATTTAAAATGATAAGATTTAAGCAAAGCTTTCTGTGCATTTTTTTCAGTGAGATTATTAAAGTCTCAAATGAACTATTTTATCCTATATCGTGGACGTTTTAACTCTCTATTTGTATTATCTTACTAAATATGTTAGACTTACCTTACTTATGAATGATGACTTCTTACAAAATTATGAGTACATATATTTATATTCCGACTAGATCACAGTATTTTCTTCAAAAGATGTTTATAGATCTCATGGATCGCGTGCGCTCGCGCAACACGCATTTTGTTACAAGCAGCAGCTCCATAATGGATGCAAAATGGAAAATTAGATAATGCCTTATAAATAACTGTAAAGTAGCAGTCCTATTATACCAACCAATATATTTAGTTGAATTAGGCAAACATGTGTGAAAGTCTAAATATAAGTTGTCTATTTGGTAATGTGCAGGTTTACACACCTAACAAATAAAATACCTGCTAGGTAAAAATATGCTTTTTTGTGACTGTACTATGTCAAGAAATAGATTTCTTGCCAAATCTTGTGACTTATCGTGACAACTGTAAGTTTCCCAAGTTTCGTGACAAATGTTTCACAGCTAAGTTAATATTCTACCACAATTCACTTCCATCGTAGTGTTGAAATTAGAAATTCTTGAAGCTCTATTAGGTGTTGCTTTTCACTTCCTTTTACAAAATTTGTATTCACCTTGAATACAATATTTTCTAAGTGAATGTTCAAAGTTGTTAACGTATCATGTAGCATTGTAACAATTGTTTTCTTTTGTCTTAAATCAGTTTCTTTTTACTAGCCAGCATCGTAAAACTTTATGCTCGCATTCAAATATGCACACAAACATACATACAATAACAACATACATACACACGTGCTGAATCGCCTCACCTATGCTGACACGACCCAAAAACAGCAAAATCGTCTACGATGTCCTACGTAAGCATTACGACCATAACGCCTATCCACGTCTTTAGCTAGCCGAAGTATTAAAATACTAACACAGCGAATTTACATTAATAGTCAATTGCTGATTCAGTGTATTTCGTCTTTTAGAGCGTCGTTCTACCAGTTTGGATATGACACATGTTCGTGTACATATCTGAGCGAATACAGACACCGCTGGCATATAAATTGCGCACAGCAAAAGTATGTGGACGATCAACATTCAGATCGATGCGTCTGTTATTTAAAGACTTGTTTTAAACTGGTACGAGAACAACGATACTAAGCGTTCTCAAGACGAAAATAAAATTCGTGTTAATAGTTTCGAAGTACCCTATCAAAACGCCTACAAGCTAAAGTAATAGATAAAGTAGAAATTGAGAGAAAGGACTATAAAAGGAAATGGGCGTCGCGTCGTGCCCGACCATTCGAGCGTCCCGTGCGGCAGTTAATCGAATTACGGACGACGTCGGAAGGCCAATGATATAATTTAACTGGTTTAATTCAATCAGACACTGTTGGGGTCGATGAATTCAGGTTACTCTGCCAGAGAAATACAACTCCTCAACATCATTGTTCGTTATTTAGGCCAATACCATAACAGATTTCTGACTGCGAGTGCGATTCGTAGTACTTGTAAGACGTTTATTAAATTAAACGCGTCGACACAGTTATAATATATCGGCACTTTTTTAATTTATGCCCCTCTCTAAAATATTTTCGATTAAAATCTGTCACTGTAATGTGTGGCGGGTTCGTATTGTATATTTAATTGAATAGTATTACTCAATAGAAGTTATTCAACTGAGTTGACAACCAAATGGCAATCGATAGCCATTTGGAGTGTGTTGCAAGCACTCGGAAGTTTCGACACGGTATTAGCGGCTAGATGAATTTTAATAAGCATCTGTTACGATTATGAATTCATGCGGTATGGTTTTAATTTGGTTAGTAGATTGGCTTATGCAGTAGTTTCCTAATTTGTATCGTTCCATATACATCCTACTGCTGGGCAAGGGAGGATAAGGTTCGTCCACATTCAATATCATGTACTTCTTAATTTTGGTATATTAGTATACTCTATGATAAAAACTGATTCATGGTTCTTTTAAAATCATTCACACGTACTTGTAGATTAAAACTATGTCATGGGGCAATTTGTTCCGGTTTTGGTATTTAGTATTTTAGTTAGTTTCTTATTTTCGAAGAGTCCTTTTTCTGATAAAGATTTTATACACGATGGTATTTATTTTTTAAATTTTAAAGTAATAATTAGTTTTTTAATTTCTTAGCTTAAAAATGGCTGAGCCTGCACCAGGATTTTAATCTCTGGATGGATGTTAAGGGATATTATGCCGCTTGGAAGTGGTACGTTATTACCATTTACAATATACGCATAATGTGTTGAATTTATTAGCTGTACAAGTATAAGCGTTTATAAAAGCGGGCGCGTACGTTGTGGTTCTGACTGATAAGTTATGTGACATACTCTACTTGCGAGCAGCCATATTGGAGCGTAGTTTTGCTGCAGGCACGCGTGTCATGTTTCAATCTCATCACGAAATGCTATAATAACCAACGTAATGCCCATTCCATCAGTTCATATGCACGGATGATTTATATGCGTACTGTCTACCATTCGTTAATAACTTAACCCACAGCAACCATTGTATACGGCTCTATACAGCACATCAAGATACTGAAGGCGTTTTTTTCGCAACGACCGGTTTTTAGGACTGTTTTGTTCGATCATCGGTGAGATATCAAAATCGTCTACGACAATATATTACCGTCATAAATTATGGTATTTTATTCACCATAAGAACTCGTGATTGACTCGACTTTTACTTTCCGATGCGCCGATAAAACGCAGCAATGACCCATTTTATATTTGTGCTGTCTATAAAGTTGGATTTCAAACCTGCAACAATGAGAATGAGTCTATTTTATTTTATCGCATCGATAATTTTACCTACATCTTTTACGTAAACTTTTATTTTTTCTTAACTATAAAGTTTTTGATGCCATCAAATCAATGTTTGACTAAAAATGGAAAGTTTCATTGCTTTATCAGTCGGATTTACGATGCATTTTATGTATCCGACGTGTGAATACCAAAACTATTTTCTTTAAACAAGTTTTTCACGATTTGGTTTATTTTCTGCCCAATAGATATGTTAGGGCAGGCATATTTTTATAACGCGTAGCTGGCAGGGCGGAGTACGCTATGCGGAGGCGTCTCTTGCAACGGCCGGGAGCGCGCGCGCAGCCTGACCGACGCGGCCTCAGCAGTCCCAATCGCGCTTCGTTGCAGGACGCACGAGTTTGCACTACCGAGTGACTCGCTCGCGACTAGCCTTACACACCGGCATACTAATAGACTGCACGTAAAGGACGGGTCGTAGGTGACCCAGGACTGTAGTGATGTTCGTATACATGTGACCTTTGCTGCAACAGTTACTGTTATATAAAGGACTTATAAATGATGCATGTAAGTACTTTTTTGTCGTTCTTGTTTTTTGACTAACAAAGTTTTTTTTGTGATTTGGTAGTAGTTAGGAATACTTACGTATATGAACTAAATTGTATTTAAAGCTCTAATTTTATATTCAATTACATACAAGCATTGTAAAGGATTACTAACCAAATTTCTAGCCGGTTATTATACATTGTTAACAGAACAATTGTGTGTAACTAGTAACCCTATTATTCTAGCGTCTATAACAATCAATTTTCTTTGGCGACCGATGACTACAATAGTGGGACAGAGCCTCAACTTACAAAACATCCTGCATTTGTACGAGGCCTTATTGCCAACAGGTTCTAGTAGATGCTAGGTAAGTATTACGCTTCATGGTGTTTTCCGACCATAATTCTAGATAATTGAGATTCTATGTTAAACATATCCTGTTATTTTCCTTATACTGATTATTCTTAATTCAGATACGTTTATAATTCAATTTTAATGTAGCACCTAACGCGACGTCTTATATGTATGCGTCTTCTTGATCAAATGTGTTCCTTTTTATCTATATGTTAAAAATGTGAATACCATGTCCTTGCCTTGCCTTTGCTTATTCAATATACTTTTACCATATGCTCGTTCGACACGACTAGTATACAATTTGCAAATACAATGCCTGTTTGTAAAACATTCGACACAAAACTAACAACAGTGTACGAGTAATGTATGGAAGAAGAAAAAAACGTGCCGAGATTATACAGCAAACCTGATGGTAATCACGGCACATAATGTCCACAACAATACTGCGCTTCTCATGGAACCTTGGACAAGATCGGAAATGATCATTATTCAATCATGTTGTGCGATATATGATTTTTACGAAAAACTATTAGGTTTTTTGCGGAAATGAGTAATTATATGAATATAGATTCATGCACAAAATCATGATCAATCAAAAGAAAAAATCAAATGGTAATACCAAATAATAATAGTACACACGCGATCGAAATAACTTCCGAAACGATGCACCTTCCTTGTATCTTTCAAACTAACTAGAACACGCTAACGACCACGCCGCCCTCATTTACCTGAGTCTAAGAAATAAGAAAAATTGCTCATAATTACCTAATGAATAGGTCCAACAGAGCCGGGGGCTATTCGGGCCTATTTGAGCGTCTTGCTCTATCTGACGAACCTTACCGCACGTTGCATAAGCTTATTGGAAAGCTTTTTAACACAAGAACATCCACGCGGTAGATTGAATCGTATTTCATAATGATCATTCGTAATTATCAACTCTGAACCAGATTTATGTGCGAGTAACCCAAAACTTCATTTTAAAATTCAACACAAGATCAATTACGTGATAGATTGAATTGTATTAATATATATTTTTAGTCTGTGTTTAAGCATGATCACTTTTCACTCTCGCGCTATTAAAATCATGTCAATGCAAAGTGGAGCATAACATTTACGAGCGTATAAATAAATTTTAATGTGTAGTGATTTCCATTCAATGAAATGAGACAAATGACACTTCTTGTTTAGGGATTCAAATAAGCTAATTTGATAATAATTTATGGAGGCAAACTAGACAAGTCCTAATTTATATTTATGAGACCTCCGAAATGGTTTCTAATATATATGTATATTTAGAGTACGTGTTCTAATTTGGTTAGTAATTATTTTTTAAATGAATTCGTGACTTATTCAAATCGAGCTACTTACTTTTTTCACCTTATTATAACATAAATCTTGTTGAAGGTATGTATGTGGCTACACCATTAAAATCCAATAATCAATAACAGTTTCGGTAGCCGAGGAAGATATTACTCGTACTGGGAAATTATAAAATAAACAAGTATGGCTTCTTAAAGATTAGAGTTAGTGATAAAAATTGTGATCAGTAACGACCACCCTAACTTATTTTTGAAAAAGTTAGCATTAAGCTCGTTGTCATTTACATAGTAGCTTATTGTTTCAAAACCGGCCCTCACGCTGTCAATCAAATATACTAGTAACTTTGAAATACATATAATTACGTCTGTCTGCAGACATTACAAATAAACTATCACAACGCATACTAGTTTTTGTCGCACACCTTCGTAGTATTTGATGCTCGAATATAGTTGGACATCTTTTAATTGGTGGTTTCTAAAAACGAATGACAAAAGGCAAAAGAGAACCTTGAAACTAATTTAAAAAAGTTTCTGCAAGTGCATCGACGCAAAAAACGCAGGCTGGTAGTCTGATGCGGTCGCGCGTGCTCGTCTTCAACAATAAAAAACACCAATTCGATGACATTGCTGTAATTACTGCAGATATACCATCCATATATGGACAGCGCATCTGTCCAACGATATTACAAACATCAACAGGTTATTGTAGTAAGAGCCTTAACCTTTTGGATACAACTTTGTAATTAAAACAGAGTTAAGTATATATCCCTTTTCTTTTTTCAAAGACAGATGGTTTAAAATTAGTGGACGAAATTAAGTCGAAACAACATTGAAATAAAATTAGTACTCGTATGTACAATATAAATGTGTACTATAGAGTTAATAAATCAATTGCGTCGTTTTTATTATAACTATAGGAATACATCAGAGGGTTTACAAATGTGCGTTGCGTCATACGTGGTAATAAGACGGCATTACAAAATTACACACTATTGTTCTGCATTCGCAGAACGGTGTTTCTTGGTCACTATCGACGGCTAATAAGTCTCGCTTCATTGTACATCTCCATTGGTGTTCACAAATCCATACAAAATCTTAGGGAAGTATTAGTACTATAATAATTGGGGTACTCCGAAGTCGCTCTATATAACGCGACCGTATTATAGTGATTACTAAAGAAACGTCACGTAATTCGTAAAGTGTGAGGTAATGGTTGCGTGACGAGGCACAAAGGAATGCTTTCTAGTCGGTTGACAACTAGGCGATGATCCCAAAGGATGCATTACGGAAATAGAGTTCTCGGTGCAATCTGTGCAGCTAAAGATAACGTGAGCACCACGTGGCGGGAGCGGGTTTAGTGACCCGTGACGCCAGCAGTCGGCAGCCATTAGCCGGCCTCCTGCAGGGATCTGTTCTTTTTCCATCCACCAAATGTTTGATTGTTTTCTGCCAACAATACAGTAAAACACCTTTGTAGTGAACACAAAATATCCTCAACAAAGAAATTCAAAAGAAACCGAAATAAAGACCGCTGCCTGGTAATCATGACTGCAAAAAGAAGTTCAAATAAATACGAGAAAATTACTCTTAAATCATTGATCAGTTCCGGATAAATTGGGTGCATTTTCTCAAGATGAGTTATTTAAATTACAGTTGTACGCCCTTCTGGCAGGTGGACGTGACTAACTGAAAGAGTTCCACTGGAGTGACCGGATGTCCTCAGGAAAAAAAATCTACTCGTGCCCAACTTCCGAAGGACTACGTGACTTTAAACGCAATGCAGTTTGACCAGAAAAAATGTAATTCCAATGTTAAAGTTTCATTTAGATACAAAAAAATATTTTCTAATCCAACTTGTTATTTGGCATAGGCAACGAGGATAAAGGCGACCTTATCAGGACAATTAGGTATAATGAGCCATGTAATCAAAGTGCTAAACATATCACCATAATTTGGTTCTTTGGAAGTTCTTCTTTTAGTATGAAATAGTTATAATAAAGGTAGAGGCGAAAAATCTTAAATTTTTGTGGCATCCGTCGTTCTAATTGCTAGGGTGCTTATATAAGTAGGTACGTGGAATTACGATCCGGGAAGCACGGGCTGTGCGCGCGCTGGTCCACTGCGCTTTATGCTAGGGGTGTCTCAATTATGTACCCATGGAACAAATTAACAAAATGTTATAAATAAAAACAAAGTTCAAAGTTCTTAAGTTTATAGTTCTTCATCCTACAATTTAGGTACGAGTAAATAACAAAAATAATGTAAATTAACTATGTAATTTTGATGTGTAGTATAAATGTTTGTATAATGCCTTTTATTTTGAGTATCACTTAAATCGATACAGTATAATATATATATATATATGTTTTGTTAGAAAAACTTTCTTTCATTCAACCAAGCTGCAAAAAAGTAAACACATTAAATAATAATTTGGAACTAGGTCAAGTGACTTGAAAATTTTATGGTAGCTAAGAATTTAAATAAACTTTGTTATAAATTTTTATTTAATTTGTTTATGTATTTTTATGTTGAGCATAATGCTTATTGATGGACATTGCTGCTGTTGAGGTAAAACTAACAATCTAGAGCCATGAAGCATATTTCAAAGAGCTCGGCTGGCGGCTGGATATAAAACGCCCGAAAAGAAACCATGTGAAGGACATATCGCCCCCTCGTGAACGGGATTACTATACAAAAATACACCAAGGTATACATTATTGATTTAACATTAGATACGCTATTTAAATACTGTGCATAATGGTTGTTTGCAATCGTGATTGTTCTATCGTATAATTGTAAATAATTATTGGTATTGCCGACTCAAGGCGAATGCGTCCTTTAAGCCACTGGTTTAATGATAGTACCATACCATGTGTAATCTGTAATTATATTGCATTACAAAAATTCAATTACAGAAGCGTTTTGTATTATTGATTTATTGACAGCATATATATGTAATTAAAACATCACGATGAGTGCAATGCAAAAACACAATAACTGTACTACTGACATAGATACTGGTAATTGAATAAAGATCTCTACTGACAGGCGGTACGAGTATTGTTCTGGGATCAAAGATGTTAAGTGTATTATTCACCATACAATATTATGCAAAACGCCGCATTCACGGCATTGATGGCTAATGTACTGTTTATCTCCAAGCTAATAATATACATTATGTAACACATACTCAGATCTGGCACGATGATAATTTAGACTTCTTCTCGATAAGTAATAGGTTGTGCTATAAATCATCATTTGATAATTTATTTATCGATTTGACCTCATGTTCAGTCGATTACATGAGCTCAGTTTGCTTTTAGGACAAGTCACAATTCCCATATCTAAGAAATCATTTATTAGGATTACCAATGTATTTCTAATAGCTGAAGTCGCCCTTAATTGAATACAAGATTAAGATCAATAGAAAGATAAGTAATGAAGTTACGCAAAAGTGTGTCACGCCGTAACGCGAGTGCTTGTACTCGATAGACTAGTTCAACGGATTGAGGTATCGAGTCGAGTCGTGAATCGAGCGGCGACTCGATGATGTGTATCCGATGATGTAAATTGATAAACAATGCCGCCGCTTACGCAATGAGAAAGCGGGAACAAGAAGCCGGCCAGTTATCGAATAACCACACCGCGACCCACTCATTCTATTGTTTTAACTTTATCTGTTGAATTTTATCATTTCTATAAATAAGTCCCCGGTGCAGGTAGATAAATTAACTCCTTACCTACCTGCGTGTCACATCCATTCCATCCCTGCTCGTATATTATAAGACGACGCAAATCCGATCAAATATTTAACGGTATTCGGATTTTATTCTTCGCCGCATTGGATTTTGAGAGATAAATACTCGTCTAATGCGATTATTACGTAAACCGACATTTTTCTGCTTTTACGCTTACAAATCGTTATTAGGTAAGAAATGCACTAGACAGCATATCGATGGACATTTATAGCAATAAGCTTCGTTTCACTTCATCTTACGAGTATATGAAAATGTGCTTGTGAAACGACGAGATAATCAACTTTTTTTTGTGCATTGGGCGTAAGACTGCGTAACTGACGACGTAAATGTCACTTATCAATCCAATCAGTGGATTGCGCACATACTGGGGCGTGCCGAGCAGACAGCCGGGAGGCCGCGGCGGAGGGTATAACATTTTATTTGGTGAGTTCGCCAAAGGTCAGAAGAAGTGACCGCAGGCCGATCAGATCTTGCCTCAATTAACCAGCCTATACATGGTTCTCGGAGACTTAAGCCGGAGTGTACACCGCCGCGTTGCGTGCCTGCCCCAGGGCTAAAGTACTTTCTCCCATGAACTTATTTAAAAACGTCTCCAACGCATGATTGACGTAGCTCTATTGTTGCCTTAAATTCTTATGTAACCGGATTTGATATGCCGTCACTCAAACGAAATATTCTCAAAAGAGTATGTTTTGTTAATGTGTAATGATGTGTATTCTTTGTGCTTGCCATTTAATTGTTGGGCAACAGATATGTCCGTTTAACCTATGTGTTAGAAATATTGCTAAATATGACACATTTGAATGCTTCGTTGATAAACTGTCGCAAATGACGAAACGTTGCCAATCATTACCTCGTCTGCTATTACTCGTATTTGATAATAACAAACAAAACTTGTCACTTATTACACGATAATTGACAAGTGGTTAAAAGTGAATCCAAAAATCTCAACTGCAAGAACTTGACACGTATCTTAACAATTGAAATCGCGTTTTGCAGCTTATTTGTAGGTAAATTACCTATTGACACCACTCACATAAAAATATGACAAGTCATTTAGGCTCTAAGGCATGCTGAAGATATAAACATACATACACTCGAAAAACATAACCCTCTTTCTTTCGCAGTCGGCTAAAACATAATACAAAAAATCTGGGATCTCATATATACTACAAAGCACTAAGAATTTCACATGTTTCATAAAATGCAATTAAGTGACACTGTCCTGTATCATTTAAATTTTAAGCTTTCACATTTTATTTCCAGTAATAGTCATTAAAGGGCGATGTAAAGCATTTTACTTTAAAAATGGCCAACCTCACAGCGGCTGCATTGATTGGAACATGCGAATTTGTTTTATCACCATTCTTAATTGTTTATCGCCGCTCAGTGCAATTCATCTCGTCAGCTTCATTTGAGTGATTGTGAAATTTTACGAGATTCTTTCTTATCCTGTTTTAATATGAAGGGCTTTTACTTACGGGCCGTTGACGGCGTTATCTCAGTGATTCGGTACAGAATGCATTATTCCAAGCCACGCAACACTCTTCCACGGTTCCCAATTGGAAATTCCAAACATCGAGAAATTGATGTCTTCTTCGCTTGCTTTCTTTATGATTTACGACGGACGAGCATCCAGTTTGTAATTACAAGACATTATTTTTGTGTCAGTGTATTTTAACGCTGCTTGTTTTATGCTGAGTCAGCTGCGACTTACTACGCATACTGGCAAACCAATCTTATGTAAAAACTATTTCTTTACGTGTAAGTTTATACTGTGTGGTAATATACTACTTCTGGACATGGATTTCCTCTAAGGAAGGGGAGTAGACCATAAATTATATGTTGTTCGTTGTATACTTGCATCTAGTTGTAATTTGAATTGTAATTTCTTATGTTTTTTTCTTATTTTTTCGTAAGACCTTTATTTCTGAGATTCTAAGGCGTCTGCAGAAATTGAGTAACTAATTGTTTTTAACAGGTTAATTTTTTTATCAAAAAGGTAATGAAAACCCTTACAGCACAAATTAAAACATAATGAATGTAAGGCAACGCATTAAACGCGCGTTGATGTCTTTTCTAGGTCAGATGTTTTTTCATACATATTTGACTACTAATACATACATCAGAACTGTTCTCGTGATAATTGAACATACGAACTCTTATTAACACAGTAACTAATATCTAACACAAACAGAACAAGGCTCAATGTTCTAGTTACCTCCTATTTCACTGCGCTGTGTTTAAATAAAAGGTTTTATTACTGTATTATTTTTAGGTCAGTGATTTTGGGATTTTTTTAACAGTGTTTGAACAATACAAAGTTCGAAAAAAATTACCCGTTATTTCTTATTTTATTGTTATCAATCCGATCCACCAAAAGGTGACATGGAAAAAGGAAATAAGGCCCTCTTTTGTAATATGAATATCTTTTATATTTGTATTACAATATAGTTTTTATTTTGAATCAGATTATTTATTAACGGATTAATAACCTAAATATAACGTCAGCCTCATAGAGTTCACAATTGACAATACCTACGGTCTATTTTTAATAAGCCATAGGCAAATTTGTAAAGCATCCTAGTTACACCAGAAGATGGTGACGCAAGAACACTGGAACAATTCCAATATTAACTATGGTATCACCTAGTAAATCTAACAACCCTTTTCTCATAGTTGTGGTCTGGACACATTCTATAAGGAAGTGGTAAGTATCTTCCACTACACCAATACCAAATATGTTTTGTTATTTTACTCATCATATACTTAAACTTATTCAATGGCAAAAAAAATTCTTTGTAGTTTGACATTGGTGAACCATGGGATATGAGGAGGTACTTTGCTTGGTTTTGTAATCTGCCCTTGCTTGTCTTGAACACTATAAAATTAATTCCGAGATCTCTATTTTATTTCCGTATTGATATAAAGAGAAACTTGTGCAATTCTCTCTAACCGTGACCTTTGAAACAAATAACTTTTACTAAACGGTATTCATCTAAATGAAATGAGTTATCATTTATCGACCATCATTGAGGATTGTTTCACGAACAACAATAAGTCGACGGTTTAATGTGTTAGTAACAATGGAGAAAAAGAAGTCAAGTTCATTTGAAGCACTTTCGTTAAACGATTTCTTTTATACTTACCTAAGTCATTGAAGAAAGAAATCATCGTAGTACTTCTCTGGCCAATAACTCTATTCTTTTTTATTGAGTAGTTTTGTTCTACACCCTTTTCATATTAGACACCCGATCCAAGAACTGGATGATTTGAGTTGATACGAACGTTGATCGCTTCACTGATTATAACTTTTTTATCTAACACAGGTAGGCATTTATTTGACCACAAGCTCGCTTGACCACGGATATCAGCGGCCCTAGATAGAGCATGCCTAGTCTAGTCATTTGCTCTCAAAGAAGGCTGCCGGAACACACCTTTAGGTTTTTAGTGACAGATTTTTCAAATTAAACTGAATATTAATTAGTGTAGGTAAAACTTAAGTGATGAATTCAATGTAATGATTTTAAACATATGTAAAAATGTTACCATGTAACAGGATAAAATATTTACAAATGATTTTACACATAAATACTGTACAATATATTTTACGCAAATGATCATTCTCATGGTAGTATAAAAGAAAGCGATCGTGCGACTCAGTTTCAACTCGGCAGCGACCCGCTATTCCCTGACACGACCTCTTGAGATGTCACTGCGATAAGCCCAAATATTTTCACTCGCTACAATACGAGTACAGCTTTAATGCTTACTCATAGTTCCGGTTCATCTTCAAAATACGTACAAAATACTCTCGAAAGTAAAGCTTTTGTTATGCTTTTATGTTCATTCAAAGGTATCTTGTGTATTGTGTTTTTGTTTAAAGTTTGGCTTCTTTGTACGATTCTAAAGATTGATAAGCAAATATGTGCGACGCTTTTTTATTCCTTGAAATAGGCATATAAGATGGACGCCACGTAAGATAGGATTTTAGCAGGCAGCTTGAAAACTATTATGACTTTGTGCTACATATATTATTGAACCACCGTGACTACTTGATTTGTATTCGCTTAAAAAGTCACTGCATCTAGTTAAGATATTACAGTAATATACCTTCTTTACTTAATATACCTGTGCAATATTCAGAACTAGTATTTGTATGAAATTAAAAAATCTATGAAATTAAAATCTTTTGTGTAACTTTCTTGGAATTCTTCATATACAATTTCGTTGCACCCATCTCTATAAACGCGCGTCAAATATATATCATAACCAACAACATGTTCATTGGCACTTTTCAATTATAAACCACCGAATAACAAGAAAGGAATTCGATCTTGATTTGTGTAGGTTATCTTGTATCTCGCTAATGCTTAACGGGCATTAGTATTGCATGGGCTATAGAGTTACCAACGGCCGATACTGAGAAGTAAAGCTCTACGCATGTGCTGAATGCGATATTTGCTGAATGTGCCAACTATTTATGTTTTATTCCTACCTACGGCCACCGGCATCCTTGACAGGGAATGTTACATGTGCCAGGTTGGAATGGGTAGGTAGGTATGTTTTATTCATTAGAATTGAAGCGGACTTTTGCTGCTGCTAATCTCTTAGGTAATTTAAAGGTTTTTTTCCTTATTCAGTCGAATCCCAATATTATGGTTTGTGTATAGATATTTATCTCTCAATTTTATTACATTCAAACAAAAATTGAAGTATTTTTTTGAAAGCAATCCTTTTTATAAACTCAGCGAATATATGTCAATGCAGCTTGTAGAATCATCGTTCTTGTGTAACAAACAACCATTATAAAATATTAATAATAACTAAACAAAGCAATTTTAATGTAAATATTTGTCATGAGAACTATTAAACTAAGAACTAATATTAAGTAATCGTATATAAATGAGATTTGTAAGTTAAATTTTTTAAGTAATTATTCATTCAAATGTAATAAGACTTGCCTGTAACGAACGTTATTTAAAGGTCAATAAATATTACTTTACTTTACTTTACTTTACTTTATAATTCGATTTTAAATTCTTTAAAAATGAGAATGCGTATCCGAAAGAAAATAACTGTGCTCGTTCTGAAGAACAACTAAAACTATGTAGCCAACAAAGAATTCGAGAAAAATAGATAAATTACTTTATAGACAAAGCTAATCGGTCGTTGATATTTTTTGAAATAGTTTTTTTTATATTCTGTCTAAGCCTCATAGCAATAATTGATCACCGTGATTACTAGATGCAATGAGTTTTCTTTGGTTACTCGATGATAAAGCAAATGCAGTATGAGTAATAAATCGTGTAATCAGTGAAGCATCGGCAAGAGCGATACTTAATAGAGATACCGACATCCTCCTCTCGATTCCTTTAAATCGTAATCCACGATGAATCACGGTGCATACAAGGAACACGCCACATACAGGGCCATGCACCGTTAATAACCTTTAAAGCAGTAAATTCACTCTTAAACCAATGTCAAGCAATAATTTCTGCGTAATTATGGCGCCTCGAAATTCTTAACGCGAGTGAAAAGGGCTCATTTGTTAAGTGTCGCTGAATTCTTGGGATTTTATGAAGGAAAGGTGAATTGATTTATATTTCTGACTATACAGATTATTATCAGAAAAACCAGTAAGTACCAACTTAACGAAAGCTTTAACATACATTAAATTGAATTTTACAACTTAAGTTTTACATTTAGACCTGTGTCATAACTAGGACGGACGTCATAATTCCTAGCATCTCATAAGCTTAATCAATATTTACCTCCTAAGATTGTATTTTTTTACGTATAAATCATTTATGATTTTTATTTAAAATATTACATGTCAAATGAATAAATATTTAATAGTTTTTTTTAAGTCACAAAACCTAATCAAATTACACGTGTATAATTTTAATCTCCGTGCACTCTTATGCGAAATGAGTAACCTCAAATTACTTCACATTTACTTGATTAATATACATTATAAATTGCAAAAAAATTACATAAGAACATTAAATTAGCTCTCGATGACAACTTTCCACTTAATACGCAGTTCTGCGTACATGAAATTACATAAACTTTGCTAGCATAAGTGTGTAGTAAAATAATTTTAAATAAACATAATCTATGTATGTCAAACGCAAATGTTTATGTTGGTTTTAATGGCTTAATCGTTTAAAAATATTTAAAAAGCGTCGTTTAGGCGTGGCCACTTAAAAGGAAATGTAAAATAGATAAAGATAACTTGTAAAAAGCGCAGATAGAGTCCATAACATAACTTATGGTAGGTATAAGGCACGGTCTGCGCACGCGCTTATCAACTCTTTTAGGACAGTTTACGTGTTATCTAAAAACTTACGCTTGGGTCCACTTACTCCAGAGTAAATATTTGAGTTAGAAAGTGCAGTTCCGTGTAACATGCGTATAGATAACGTAAACGCCTATTTGATGGTGCCCTGGATTCTCGGTACCAGCCCTGATTTGAACCAACCTGAGCCAACCGAGGTAAACAGTTTAGTGAAAGCAAACAATAACAATCGGAATGTTATGCAGTTCCACCTCTAAGATTTTACTGGTAGTTTTTATCTCTACACAAAAACATCCGTCTCCTGTGCTAAAGATTTAATCTCCGTTTTTAGAGTTATTAGACAGATAAAACACCAGGTATGTCTTAAATATTTATGTGCCTGCTGCCCCTTGTTCTTGGAAATTAGGTATCTTTTTCTTGATTTACTTTAGTGAAGGTCAAAAGTTTTCCTAAATAAATGCGCTTAAGTATTTGTATTTGCTAACCGTTTGTATTTTATCATAGGCGTATTTGTGTATGCATTTCTGCAATAATCTCTGACGACTAAAACACTTCCCTCGTTCGTTCAATCAATTGAACCGTACAATTCCCACCTACACGTACTAGTAGTAATCACCATGTTGGCACATCAATGTGTCCACAGTTTGATCATGTAACGGGCCGGTGTCAGGCTGCCCATTCATATGGAAATCACAGCGCGTCGGGTCGCGTTGCAAGCACTTTAATACATAATTACTTACAGTACAATAACTCTACACTATTCGAGCACAATGACTGACTATTGTTAATGTTAGGTGCCTGATTTTTAATAATCGCCCACTATTTTTTTGAACACGTAAATATGTAACTGCAAAAAGCTGAGCACAAAAAATGAAGTATTGTGGATATGTAAACCTTAAAAATGTAATAGATTAATTAGAACATATCAAAAAACTTGATCACAAGCATGCGAAATACGGGATATTATACATATGCTTGGTTAAATTTCTGGGTACAAATCATTATTAGGTTACAATTGTTTCATGCTTCACGGTGAACATAGTGAGTCAAACTCATAATTTCACGGCCCAGTGGTTGCGCGGACTCGGACATCGCCACATTTTGTTTACAGTTTACTGCACACAGTTTCAAAACTATCCGCAAACCATCCGTTACTGTAACCTCTAATAGAACTGGCATTAAGCGCAAATATTTCCTAGAACAGCGTGAGTACGTGACCTCTCATATGGCCATTAAAAGCCTTTTGTAGGTGTGCGTTTGTAAACACTTTTGTTTAGGGTGTTTATGCACGTATAGTAGACAATGACTTGTAATTCTCTCACGGTCCTTTGTCCTGCATGTAATAAGGTAGCATTGTCGTGGCCACGGTTGAGAGATCAAGGCGCCGGGAGTCGGGACGTCTACGTCAAGACGGGACGACTGCACGAGCGATGAGAATTTAGATTACAAATAAGTTACAATAGATGATTTTAATCGACTCCATCATGCACGTTTCGAAGAAAATGATTTCCTGCCTCCGATGCATAGGGAATAATATTGCTTTAAGTGACGTTTAAAAAAGCATTGTATTGTTCCTCGAATTTATATAATTATTATGTTCCAAGAGAATAATACAATCCTGAATGATTACATTGTTTTAACTGAAATAGACTAATCAACAGTATACTCACATTTATATTTCCTCTCTCAAGATAATTTGCGATTAGGATTACGCACTTACTTTCGTCTTAGTTATTATTCTTGGTTTTCGTCCATATGAAAGACACACATCCGTACGCGCGGTTTGTAAATGTGTGTTATGAGTACAGGCATGTATGTCTTTTAGTCATTTTTTATTAGTCTTCCCTCTAGCCACTTTCTCTGTAGCTTGAATTTATTTTAACAGAATTAACTAACTAAACACTTATATCTCATATTAGTTTAGCGTGAAATAGTCCATCCCTCAATCCATATATAAAAAATCTAGCAACTAGATACACCAGTACATAGAATACCACTTTTGAAATTTTAGTCCACGATTCTTGGTGTTACTTATTCCTGTTACACTGGTCTATCTTCCACTTATTAACAGAAACCTGTATTTTACCAACAGATCGAGCGGCTGGCCCAATACGAGCGGCTGGTGAGCGGCGGGTGTGGTCGGCGCCGAGCTGCACGTCTGTCGGACCTGGAACGAGTTCAGGACCTGTTCCCGCACGACTATCTCGCGCTTCATGATGCAGACGCGCCTTCAGCACTTGCTTCGCATCATGCCCAGGTAAGAGCGATAACGTTTAAAAATCAGCAAAGCGTTTAATTAAAAAAAATCCGAAAAGGATTTTTAATGCACTAATTTCTGAACGAGATTTCGGCGTGTTTGTAGGTCAGGAAATGTATGCCTTTTAAATTTAAATCTGTACTTTATCACTATCGCAGAAAAAAAGAGGCAACGGGAGGGTTTATTTATCAATTTATTTTTCTGCAATTTTTAGATAACGATGTATTTAACGATGTATATAAATTTCAGAAACAGAAAAGCCTACGCAAGCGGCCAAGCTTGGACATCGGAGGCACAATCAGCGCAAGTACCACATCGCTGTCACCCCGGACCTTCATCATGGAAGCTCCAACGCAACTATGCCCCCTGGGCGTCACCTCCCCACCGTTAGATCGCCATCTGTTTCTCTTCAGTGACTTGCTTCTAGTCGGCAAGTCGAGAGGAACTAACTGCTTTAAGTTGAAAGAGAGCGTGAGGTTGGCAGAGATCTGGCTGTCGTTACCCGATGGTGACGACACAGGTTTCTTGATCGGATGGCCGACGCCGACTGGTGTTGCCAACTACCTCGCTACCTACCCCACGCAAGCGGCTAGAGATACTTGGTATAGGTAAGTTAATTTACATTATTCCTGAATATACGTACATCTACAAGGGCAATTCCCTCATATTTTTTTACGGTGCCAAAAATCTGCAGTTAAATAATAATAACAATGTTTTGTTGTAGGAAAATTCAAAATGCCTTGAACGCGCAGCTGGCTACAGAACCAAAGTCCACCAATATCCAGATTATCTATAAAGATGCAACAAGTTCAATAGAATTCGTGAGTATATATCAGCTTTATATAAGAGATGTGCTCGTGAAAACATCCATGTCTTAAGTATGTAAAAGTTTAATTTCATTCAATCCTGATTTGAAAACTCCTTTTTGGAACTGTTTGGATAAAATGTTTGGTTTTCCAGTGTAAGACAATATCCGTGAGTCCGGAGATGAGCGCTCGCTGCGTGATCTGTCAAGCGTTGCACGTGCTGCAGAATGGCACTGCTGATGCTGAGCGCGATGTAGAAGGAGAGGGAGAACACGAAGGGGACACCAGGTGGGGAGCTGCCAGCGAGTTCACCTTATGTGTGAGGACTGGCAGGGATGCGCCGCCTATGCCGCTGCGAGGGACCGAACGGCCTCATGCAATACAGGTAACATCCTTATGTTTTAATTCAGAAAGACTTCACAAAATTTAATTATTCTTGTTAGTTCCAGTAATCTCTATGTTTTTAAATAATTATTCATGAAATTAGCAATACACTAAGTATAGAAAATATTAGGCATCATCATGCCTTTACTGCTGTATCTAGCACTTTTATGAGCTCAAGATGATCCGATACTTAAAGTCCATTTATGTTCTATGTATTTCAGATGTCAAGAATACGGCAGACGTTATCTAATGAAGATGGTTTCGACTTGGAACATGTCAATGCTAAGAATAATCCATGCGGATTAGTCTTTGAGCTAAGGAAGAAAAATCAAGGTTTGAAAAAGTAAGTAGATCCTTTGAACTCTTCTAGCATGTCATTTGCATATCTTAATTTTGATATATACCCCTCATTCTTGCCTAAAAGGTAAACACCTGTATTAGTAATTCAAGGTTTATAAAAAATTAACCATATGCGCAAAAAAAATCTTCGGTATGTAGTTTTATCTAACGAGTTCTTTTTTATTTCAGTGGCAACACGACGCCTGGTCGTGGTCTCCGCTTGCTTCGCCGCGGTGGTCGTCTGTTTGGCGTGCCTCTCACCAGACTGTGCAACGGCACCACTCCACCTGCCTTGCTGCAAGCGCTGCGGCGGCTGCGGGCGGTGGCGCCACTTACACATGGCGTGTTCCGTCGTAGTGCTAATGCTAAAGCCCTCAGACTGCTTAGAGATAAGGTAAACAGTTCACTAGTTAAAATTATGTACTGTTATTGGTATATCAGTATCAGTAAAACCGCACTATTCAAATAGTTAATCAAACTATACCTAAATATATTAGCATCTGCGTTTACCAAATATTATCGGAATCAGCAAATTGTGACTATTTCTCCCAATGACCTGATATCTTGAAATTGTTTTCACATATTCTCTTCATATTTGAAATGCTCACTTGTGAGACTAGTTTGTATCAAATCGTGCGCTAAAAGGTTCTGTAACTAATTATATAAGGTAATTATAGGATTTAAAAAAATCCTAATAAAAAATAAAAACTAAAACAGCAAATTTTGTCACTATAAGTTGAAAATATAAGCGAGTACCAACATTTAAGGAACCTGTAATACTAACTGATTAAAAAACATGTAGCTAGACTTAAAAGTCAGACCCGGTTCGTCAACTAAGTTAGTTATCTGTTTATTTTCAGCTGGACGCGCTGGGTCCGTGGGCAGAGTGTGCAGAGCTGGATCGCGCGCCGGTGCTGTTACTAGCTGCTTTGGTGAAAGAGTTCTGCCGCGCGCTGCCGCAGCCACTGCTTTCAGCCGACCTCTATCCATCCTGGCTGCAAGTGCTCGGTATGTATAAAAAACTTCAATAATTCAGGCGGAAAAATCGTTGAAATTTGTTTAACAGTTATTGCAATAAATGGTACGTTAGTTGAAACTATAACTTGATGTCTCCACAGATGAATAAAAGATGCCCATCTTTAATTCATCTTTCTATTATGCCTTGTGTAGGCAGTTTTGTTTTTATTACACCAAACTATCCGCCAAATGCCGCGTTTATTTAATATTTGTTAATTACCTACTCTTAAAAGATTTTTCTTTCTTTCCCCCAGGTTTACCCCAAACCGAAAAAGTAACTACAGTACGCTCCTTACTCCTGAAGCTGCCAAAGGCCCACTACACTTTGCTGACATACTTCATATGCCTCTTACAAGCCATCGCCAAGAAATCAAACATCAACCTCATGTGTCCGATGAACCTCGGTGTATGCGTGGGCCCTAGCCTACTCTGGCCCAACACCCCCTGTGACAAAGCTCCCAAAGCAGTGCCAATGGTCGTAGAATTACTGATAGTCAAAGCCGAAGCTTTGTTCGGGCCGCAGATAACCGGACTTCTGGGCAACGGCAGTCCCGAAAACTCAAACGCTTTGTTAGATTCCGGAGCGGAAGAAAGTGACAGCTTACACTCCGTTGGTATATCTTTAGATTCTATGGAGCTATCGACACCGAGAAAAGAAAAGTTATCACTCAGCCGTGACTCTGGATTGACATTATCTGAAGACGATTCTAACTCTAACGGTGGAAATAGTCCAGCTCCAAGAAATATCCTCCATAGCCTTTCTGCGCCAACGTGTACCATACAACAAGTATCCAGATATCATACCGATAATCATAACGTCACTGGTCTTCCTCAAAATGCGCAAAGACAAAACATATATTCTAACAAAGCAGAAATATACAACAATGTCAACGAAGAATTGTACAACACGCCTTACATGGGTGAACGGTACGTCCACAACTCGATAAATATAGGAATCTCCACTGGCATTGATGAAAGAAACTATGTTTCCAAAACGGCCCTTCAACGGCCCACGGCAGATATTTATGGAAAAACTCCTGCCATTTACATCACAGGTTTGGAACCGCAGAAACCACCCCGAAGCATGGTCTCCAAAGCGGCACGAACTTCTAAAGTATACAGTATGTTCTCTGAAACTCAAGAATCAGACCAGAAAAATGTCACACAGAAGAATTTCAACAGAGCAAAGAGTTCAGACAACTTATTAGAATCAAAACAAGAATCTTTAGAAAATAAGCGTGACCTAGTTTCTAGTCAAGAAAATATCGTGTATAGTAACATTCACGACCTAGCTATGTTCACAGAAAACATTCAGCGACAGAACCATTATCAGACTCAAACAGAAGTAATGTCGAACTCCAATTCAAACTACTCTCGCGTATACTCAGGTTTGGAAAAAAATAGCCCGTGCTACGGCAAAACCACAAACTGTGCGGAGAACATATACAGTCAAATGAGAAACGTTCAAGGAGAGCCATCGAAAAGCAAGGAAGTAAGTGGATCGCCGGCAGCCACCATTTTTACTAGAAATGACTGGTCTCGTCAAGCAGCAAGGACTAAGAGCTTAGAAGCAAGCGAAACACATGTCAACACCACAGACAAACTGCGTAACGGAAACTATGATGCGACAAATACGAACACGTGTGTCAAGAGGCAGTATGAGCCATCACACTTGTGCTCCAAGAGTTGTACGATACCGGTTCATAATAGAGAACAAGACCAACGCATGAATCCTCTGCAAAACTCATATTCTTACGTGGAAAACATCCGCAGCAAGGAGTCAGAAGACAGCAAAAAATCACGATATCGTAACTACAATAATAACAAGTTAAATCAATCGAAATCTATGGCGAATATCATGGTACACAGTGATTCTAGCAGCAGTGATACTTTGTACCAACCACAAAACTCTTTGAAAAGTAGATCGACAGAGTCGCCAGCCAGCGAGAATTCATTTGAGAATTGCTACTCCCAGCAGTACGTGGACCCGATCTATACATCTGTTTACAACAATAGAGTAGACAACTCTTGGAAACTGCTGAAAAGTTCGGACTTATACTCGGACAATATTTACAAAGCGACTCCGACGACGGTGCAGCCTGAGTACCAGGGAAAGGAGCAAAATAACAACAAGAAGCCGCCTCACATGCCACCACCAGTACCGCCCAGGAAAATGGTGTACCAGCGAGTGCTGAAGAAATTTCAGCCAGTACATATCAACAAGGACGACAAGACGTCGCGATCCAAATCAGTGCCTCGCTACAGAGAAATCAATGGAACGGACAAGCCACAAAACAGCCTGGCTTTGGAATGCTCGGAATCAGATACCGAATCCGAATCATATGTTTGAAATATAAGCACAAAAATGTTGAGAATATACTAAAAAAATCTTACGGTTATATTTTGTTATCAGAACCTCTAACTGCACGTACTGTTTATGCAATTTTAAGGGCGTCATATTTATCCCGCCTGAAATAAAACTAATGTGTCCATAACTGCAGCTGTTTTGGTGATGTGATTCCAAAGACGTAAGGGTAATTTCAAACTTAATCGTATTTTTAATGGATTTTATGTCGAGAGCAATTATTTCAACTGTATTGTAGTATTTAGGTAGATAAATCACAGAGTTATTAGAGGTAGAGAGTTATTATTTATCGTTATGATATTCATGTTTGGGCAAGCCAATGTCATTTCAATGAGGACTGTACGTACAGATTGAATTAATAAGATTACTTTATATGGATAAAATTAAATATACGAGAGATTTGTGTAACATCGTTATAATTTAACAGTGTTTAGTAATCAGTATTTTTAACTGACGTGACTATGTTTTATTTAACTACTTATGGCTTTGATGTGTCATGTATTGTCTCATAGTAATTATTTAAGAAACTTAGATTGTAATAAGTAAATGATTATAATTTACCTTTGCCTTTTGTAAATAGAAAATTGTATGATAATGTACCTAAATGTACTAAAATGTAATAAATGACGATTGTAATTTATAAATGGTTATTTTAATATAATCTAAGTATTGTTAGGAAAATAACCTCTAGCCAAAAGCAACTTTTAAATGAAGACGAGTTCATAAACGAAAGTCTTTATTTAGCACTTTTCTTAAAGTAAGTATATGATTATAGTGCCAAAACTAAACATCTCATAAAAATACTATGAAGAATGTTTAATAGGTTATGTCTACATATATTACTGTTATTTTGGCATTATTTGGTTGGGAGCTGTGGTATTTGCTTAATATGATCAGCATCATGTACATGATCCCACGATTGCTTAACTGTCGAACCAAAGACTACAAACTGCAGACCTGATATTATATAAACAAATCCTCCCGTATAGAACACTGGTCGCCAGACTTCTTGGCTGGTCTGAAAAACAAAATACATAAGTAGTGTCACACTCATAGCTGCCAACGAGTATTGCTCTCTAGATGTCACGCTTCAGTATCGAGTATATACACAACACCCAAACCCGGAGACTGATATTCAAATTTCTTATTCAAACAACTATTCCGGCTGGGACTTGACACCTGGACTGGTTCTCAAAGCGATTTTGCTAACCGCCACCATATGCAGCCACGATAGTCATAAATAAGATCACGTATACACGGGCCTAATAGGCTAAAGTTAGGCATGAAAGATAGTTCGCATAATTTCGATAACTGAAACAAGTCTTTTGAAAAATCATTCAATTTAAGCTGTTTAGATATACTTTTGGCGTTATTACTTACTTTCTTTGTATCTATATTTCTTGTTCCTTCCTGAATATAACGTAACTCTTCATCGCATATTAGAGGATGCTTTTCCGGAGTATCATATTGGTACTATTACCACCCAAATAAGACACAAAAGGTACAAATACCAGCCAAATAAGACCGACGATTCCAAAGAGATGGAATCGCCATTCCCAGCTAAAAGGCTCGATGACAATTCCACAAAGAGTTCAAGCGATGAATGTGCCGACAGTAACGCCGATTAATGCGCCAAGGAATCTTCCTCTTTCGGCTCTAACCGCCCATTTCTATATGAGAACGTGGAGTACTGGAAACGATACACCCTGAAAGTAATTTTATCATTAAATTTTAGAAAACAACTCTCCCTCAAATGCATTCTGGTGCTGCCTGGGCAAAGACCACCCTCCAACCATTTCTAGTCAACGAGACTCGTTCGAGTTTTTCATTGTGTTTTAATCAATATCAAATGTTGACCTAATTAAAAGTAATAAAAACAAATGATGTTGCGGAGTTTCTATATTAAACTAGTAATTCTGCGAATTGTTAACCTCGCAACCACAATAATTATTCTGCCTTAAAATAAAATATAGCAAGCTATGGCTTCAAAAGCGGTGTTGAAAGAATAACGGCTCACGTAACTGACAGCTATTGTTCCGGTAGATCACAGTATTTAAGACCTGTTTTACAAACAACCAGTAACGATATAATGGAAACTATGAAGTGTACACAAGTATAGAACCTTTTTTCAGACTAACATCTATACATACAAACATACTAACTGACAGACGAAAAAACATTTTGCCAGACTCAAGGCTATTGACTCGAGTCTGGAAAAATGTTTATAATAATATTTAAAAAAGGCAATGCAAGAATTCCAAATGTATCGATCATTGAATGGACTGGTTATTGAGGTATCTCTGACTTCCGCTGCTGTTTTCGTATATATATTATGCACCTATTAAATACTATAGCTTCTGTGTATAATTCCTGATTTGCTTCAATGTAACAATAGGACAAATGAAATTTACGCTAATTAATCCCATTGTGATTCTAATAACCAGTAGTGCTACGTATGAGTGTTTAGCAGCAACAGGGCTCATAAAGGTTATCATACTGCAACTCAGCATTACTAAGGACAACACGATTCTAGGTCCAAAGATCTCTGATATTGTACCACCCATTACAGATCCAACAATATAGCCCCAGAAGAAACCACTTTGGACTTGAGCTCGCTCGTATGCCGTCCAGTCTAATGTCGTTTGAGATGACTTAAAGATAAAACAGTTATTAGAGGTTTCGTGTAGTCCAAACTCGAACAATAAATATAACATATTTATTGCGATGCATTAATTATAGTTTTAGACATTTATCCATAGCCATCCCTATTTATCCAGACATGAGTTCTTTCTTCTAAATCGAAAGGGAGGTACTTATATTACCAACAAAATTCTTTTCTTAAGATCGATAAGAAAGTCGAGTAAAATAAGTGCACTATTTACACATATTTGTTTATTTTACACATCATGTCTTTTTTTTCATTAAATTAAGGTATTTGTGAAAAAATGTTGTTTAGCAGATCGGGAGTTGATAACCCCCTATAAACAAAATTGGGGCCCTATTTTTGAGGTCGGTCCAATGAATATAAGATTCACGTGCGAAATAAATCACCGGTGAATTTCATTATGTATCGTTGTCTGCGTATCGTTCTAAGTGTCGTCATAAGCGAGTGTTGAACTTATCCAAACTTGTTTAAAATAGAGCCCTTGTAAGTGTAGACATCCATTTAATTTATTATTTAGAAACTTTTGAGGCTAAAATATAATTAAGTTCAATTTAAAATTGCCTCAAAGCAAGAATAATGGTAAGAAACATATAAGTACCTACTCACGGTATGAGTTTGATTTCCAACAGGCACCACAGTAATTAGATGTACACTTAAATTTACTGTCATCACGTAGTTCACACAAGAACAAGTAAACACCATTATCGCGATCCTAAACTAGATAAGACTTGCAGATATTACCAATTGTCAAACTAGTTGCGCCCCCGTGGTGTTATTCGCGGATATCTGATTATGATTATCCTACGGGAACATTACATTTTTTCGGGATGAAAGTATGCTGTCTTAATATAGGACATAAGCTATCTTGGTGTCAAATTTCATTCAAATCCAGCAGTTTTTGCGTTAAACAGAAACAAACATACAATGCATTCATACATACAAACTTTCTCGATAATTATATCCGATTACGGTCCAACATTGCCGGCATTTAGGGACGAGGATTGATAATTATAGAAATCAAAAAAAAAAAATTGTAGGATGAAACCCATTGGAAAAAGAGGAGAATATTATAAAAATGTTGCATCCTTTTTCAATGGTTTTTATCCTACTTTTTCTAGTAGAATACTATTGTAACGGAAGTGGGTACAGAGATTGGAAGATTTTCGAGGCGAAGTGTCTAAGACCTTGGATTGTTAAAACTTTTGCTTATCATTGTTTAACAACAAAAGCTTTGCGGATGCTAATTGAGTAATAGTAGTATGTGGGTGCGAATAATTTTTACTTTGAAAGTATATTTTGACCGGATAAAAAATATATAAATAGTATTGTTTGAATTACCTTACTAGATCATCAATTAATAACAAGTGATTTACTTGCAGTATACTAACTACATATACAAATGGATAATAAGATGAGCTCCCGGTCCCCACGGTCCTAAAGTCTCGACTCCAAATGGCTCCACGATTGCTTATCCGTCGAACCAAAGACTATAAACTGCAGACCTGATATTATATAAACAAATCCTCCCGTATAGAACACTGGTCGCCAGACTTCTTGGCTGGTCTGAAAATCAAAATACATAAGTAGTGTCACACTCATAGCTGCCAACGAGAATTTGTCTCTAGATGCCATGCATCAATATCGAGTATATACACAACACCCAAACCCGGAAACATATTCTAACTTATTTTATATATCAAATTGACTTGCGCTTGACCACAACTAGCCTAATGTAAAGCGAAAATGTGGGCTAAGATGTGGCACGCTATAAGTAGAAACCGATTCACTCTTGATTCGAAAAGACCGAGTTTTTGTCTATCGAGTAATTATATACTGGTCAATTGTGCTGAACTTTGTACACATAAAAGTAGGCTTATCACCAAGATACATGCTTCACGCCTAGTTTGGTGGTTATGGCAAAATGTAAATAATGAGTATCCTAAAGCAATTACCGAATTTGAAATTTGTCTGATCCCGACAATCCGACCGGTGCCGTCTTACAGTACCTCTACTTGTCCGATTGTAGAAAGGCTAATCATTCAAACACTTGTTCCGGCCGAGAGTCGAAACCAGGATCGTCGGTTCTTAAAGCGAATATGTCAACCGCTGCCATAAGCGACTACGGCATTCCTACTCGTAAATAAGATCACGCACGCAGGTTGTATACGCAACATAACAAAGTTTAAGTTGGAGTTTGAAACTTGGTTGCAATATCTGTTTATCTTATTGCAAGTTATTTTGTTTTGTTTCATTGAGTGTACTGTACAGATACGCGCTAATATTTTCCCAAAACTTATCTTTAATTGCTGTAGGTACCTTATATTGCATCATCAGTAAGGTGCAATCTCACGTGTCGAAATTTATTATTGATTGTAGAGCGTGCTTAAGAAACCTTATACATATACACATATAACAAACATATAAGAACATTTTAGTCTCGCGGTCTTTTAAGTTAAATTTTACTACTGACCTCATTATCTTTCGTAAAGTAAGCAGTAACAAACGGCGATATTATTCCAGCAGCAGTTGTCAGCATACCAGTGAATCCCGTCAAAGTACCGACAAAATTCTTCGTCAGATCGTCAGGATTGGCCAAACTTGATACTGTCACCGAACTATTTAATCCCATCGCTATTATCATTAGAGATACATAGAATATTGGATCATATTCAGGTATAGCCATACAGAGAACTATGCATCCGGGTGAGAGAAAATACAAGCCACTTTCCTTAGAATTTTGATAGACATGAGATTTTTTTTTGGATAAAATCGCCCCAAAAACCAAACGCCACTCCACAAGAAGATCTAATTAAATATATAAGTGCCGATAGGATGCCTGTAGATGAAGTGCTATATCCCAATACAGATGCTATATAGTTAGGCGCTGCGGTTATGAGGAAGTATATACCCCACCCTGTCCCGAAATTAATTACAGACAATGACACTAACGGTACAGATGTCACTATTTTTAAATACGGTGGGATCAACTGAAACAAAATATTAATTTAGTAAGGTTTTATGGTATTTGTGCATAACTATAAGTAGTATTGTCGTTGTTACTTACTTTCTGGGTATGTATATTGCTTGTTCCTTCCCGAATGTAACATAACTCTTCATCGCATATTAGAGGATGTTTTTCCGGAGTATCATATACTACAAACCAATATATTACCACCCAGATGAGACCGATAATTCCAAAAAGATGGAATCCCCATTCCCAGCCAAAAGGCTCGATGACAATTCAAAGAGTCCAAGCGATGAATGTGCCGACAGTACCACCGATTAATGTGCCAAGGAATCTTCCTTTCTCCGATGCAACCGCCCATTTCGAAATGAGGACGTGGAGTCCAGGAAAGACGACAGCCTGTAAATATTCTATAAAATTAAATTTTGCGTACAATTAGAATCATCTTGTTCTTAATATGCTTAACATGCACTGCCTGCGTAAAGACCGGTTTACAATTTTTTCTCTTCAATCAGTCTGATGCAGAGTTCTGCCAAATGTTATTATTTTTTCGATGACTTTGCTTAATGCTTCTAGATGCCTGAAGATGCTGCGCAGTTTGTACTCTACTTACTAACTTTTGGCCCTTGTCAAACGATTAATTTATTTACCCAATTATTAAAAGTTACGAAAATAAAATGACGTAGCTGAGTTCCTACATTAAAATTTAAGTTAAATCTATCGAGCATTGAATGAACTGGACATTGAGATATTTCTGACTTCTGCTGTCGTTTCCATATATATATATTATTTTCCTACCAATTAAATACGACAGCTTCTGAGTAAAATTTTTGCTTAGCCTCAATGTAACAATAGTAAAAATAATACTTACGCTGACTAATCCCATAGTGATTCTAATAATCAGTAGGTAGTGCTATGTATGAGTGTTTAGCAGCAGCTGGGCTCAAATAAGTCAGTATACTGCAACTCAACATCACTACGGACTCAACAATCCTATGCCCAAAGATCTCTGATATGGAACCACCCATTACAGATCCAACAATATAGCCCCAGAAGTAGCCACTTAGGACTTGAGCTCGTTCGTAAGCCGTCCAGTCTAATGTCGTTTGAGATGTCTGAAAAATAAAACAATAGATTTTGTGTCAATATCTCGGAAACTTGAATACTCGTAGGTGATAAAAGATAATGACTTACTATACTATTATACCAATGAGTTCTAATGTACCTACTATATGTCAATGATATATACAGCTATCCCTATCTCTCCAAAAATTTCAGATCTCTTAAGTGATCTCTGTTTTAAGTCAAAAGGGACGTATTTAGTTTATACTTTTTTCGTCAAGACGACGATAAAAGTGATTCCGAACTCAAGGAATGAATAGTAGCAAGTACCTGTTAACTATGATGCCATGCAAACCATCTGTTATGTTCTGGGAGAACCGAATGATCAGCGCATGCACACTGTCAAGCGTAGGTCTCACACTCAACTCAATACATTTAATTCCTACTCAACACAATACAACAATTTTCTGTGCACAAATCATCAAGTGTCAAAATCCTGGCAGTTTCTTTGTTGCAATACAAAGTATTTTTTATATCAACATGCACACGGTATGAAATCTGACAACGTAGTACATGGTAAAATCATAATAATCATTCATGCCAGATTCGTTGTCACTACTTTCTGCCTTGTTTTTATGTTAGCAACGTATACTTTTCAGTAGGCCCTAATAACATTTATCGCTTAATAAAATTATTCTATTAGTTTAAGTCACAAAGAAAGTCTCAGTCGATAGGTGCTAAAATTTCGAATAATCTACCTCAAGTTTTAAAAAAAAGTAGTTCGAAGTTAGTTTTAGTTTGTTTTAGTAGAACTACGCGGATGAAACCGCGGGGCACAGCTAGTATTAGTATAAAATAGAAACTAGAAATATTTTAAATACGCAAAACTAACGCAATTAGAGTTCGTAAAACAATTAGTACATATGCAAGTACTCACGGTATGAGTTTGATTTCCAACAGGCACCATAGCAACTAGATTTACACTCAGATTTACTCTCATCATGTAGTTTACACAAGAACAAGTAAACATCATTATCGCGATCCAAAACCGCAGTGGGATTCTATTCAATACTGAAAAGTAAAAACACTTAATTAAAATAAAATATAAAAAATATAAATTATTTAAGAACATGGCTTTTCTTTAATTTTAAAATAAATGATTATCACTTACATATACTCATGTTGGTGGTAAATTATTTTACGTTATTTTTATTTATTATTTCCTAATGAATATTAAAGTATTGCATTTAATCATAATTAATATTTCATGCAGTGAAATATATACTAGGAAGGAATCTTACAAAACCGAACTGAACGAAAACTCAAGATATTATCCAACATCTGTCATTTATTTTATTAAGATAGCTGTTTGTATATGTTTAGATATAATAGATAAGGCCCTTGCAGATACATAATATTATCAAATATCACGACAAGTGTCCATATGCATAAACGGTAGATAACATAGAATAGTTGCTATTAAATTAAGAATTAGTTATCTCTGTGATAATGCAATTTAGCCAACAAGAGGTACAGAGTTCCAAGTTTGTTATTTGTATTGATTCAGAATTACAATTACAATAATGGTCTTTCACATACTAGGATGTGTGTTTGTTACTCCTTCCCACTCACATGGCTGAATGGATTTAGATGAACATGATGAACCTTTCCAACAATCAGGTACGCGTGAAAACCCGTTTTATTAAGGAATATGAATCAAACACACTTTAGTTAAATAAATACAATTTCTAAATAAAATATCGCAAAGGTATAGTTTAGGTCATGGATTAACATATTTTATTGTCTATTTACTTTTCTTCTTGAAAAATTTAATATGCAATCCCATTGGTGACATACTTTTAATGCTTAAACCTACACATATTAATTAGTATTTAACGTTTTATCTTAAAGGACTCCCTATCATTTTTATTTCGGAAAGTAAAGCACGATTATCAGGATGTTATCAGGTATTTAGGTTAATAGGTAGCTAAATGATTTTGTAACACAATGCGTACTATTCAATAATTTAATTATATTTATCTCTTACATTACACAATCACTTTATACTCATTAAAATCATCATCACAGTCAGTAAAATTTTAAGTATAAATACATAAAATATAAAGTTCAAACATTTCACGTCTGTTATACTAAATTAATAAAATTATATGCTTAAGTATTTCATAACACACAAGTAATGGCAATGTTTATCAAAAATGCCGCGAATTAGAGAAGCGCCACATTTACCTAGACCATACATAGCGCCGGATGATCCTTAGCATTAGCATTCTTTCGGCTTAAAATTAATTTGCTTAAACCAATACTTTATTTTATATACTAGCGTAAAGTAAACTACTGATTTGCGTTTACAATGGTTCATTCGCCTTCTTGTCTGTTCGATTAGACTATTTAAAAAGTTAAAATCACCGCAGGCATTCAATAAATTTTAAACCTAATACGCTAAAGGAGAAATTTCAAAAGAAAGTCTTCGTAAACGTAATAAGTATCAAGAGAATAAATATTAGGTATTAAATGAGTCGTCAGTGTACATACATACAGGATACAATATCAATACATATGCATAACTACATATAACAAGTTAGATGTAAGTTTTAATTGGTCATGTAAGTCACTATGCTGTACCAACTGTAAATATTAAGCTAAGATATTAACATCCATAAAAGAATCTTTTTAATTCAACTTGTACGAAAACTATTCCTATGTCTGAAAATAAAATAATACTTATCGATCGATACTTATTTTGCATCATAGAGAAAAATAGCGGAGGTCAATCGATAGCTTGAAGGAAAATCCATTTGCCAACTTCCGGTACTTGTTCTAGATAACAAAGTTGTTTACCTTATTCACATAATTACAAGCTATTTAATTAATGATAAGAGTCGAGCCCATGAGAAGTTTACAATGAAGAGTTTAAGTTTTATTTCTCATTGTGCGTTTATCTAGCTCTTCATAATTTGCGCATTAGTAGATTGATCGAGGAGCAATCTTATAAGCACTGGCGTTCCAGTCTTATGCAGATTATAAATAGACTTTAAAACCATGTCTGTCAATGTAAAGACAGGACCGCTAGAAACTAAAACACATTTCTTATTTTAAAAATATAATTAGGCCTGTTTAATCTATCCTGAAACTGAGGAAATAAAATTGCATATAATTATGTTGTCTTATTTTACGACTATGGTCTAAAGCTTGAAGCACTCAAAAACATATTTTCTCAAAATATTCTTGGAAAGGATATAAAATACCGAAACCCCTTCTCTTGGGCTCGAGTATTTTTCTAAAAATGCATTAAGTTCCTAATGATTACACTTAGATCTATGTTTTAGGGGGAATGACAATAGATACCGTTGTATCGGAGGTATTTACACTAGGGCTCTTATCTTCTTCTTCTTCTTCTACTATCGTGTTCCAGGACTGGGTCTCCGCTGTACCGAAGAGGATGAAATAGCAGGCTGATGCTATGTAAAGAGACGCACCAGTGATAAAAACTGGTCGCCATTCCGCAAAGCCGTTCTGGAAAAGAGTTTTCACTATTATTTTGGGATGCTAAGTTACAATTTTAATAAACGGTTATGAGAATACAAGAAAATAATAAATTAAGATTAGGAAAAAAACTGACACGTGTTTTATTTTTATTTACTTATTACAGACTGATCACATTCAAAGTTGTGGTTGAATGAATGAATCCTCGTTTTATTTTTTCTATTCCAAAGCTAATAAAATTCTAGACGAGCTATTACTAATACAACTACTTTTTGAATGGCATGCTGTGGTACGGAAAGACCTAGCTCAAAACATTTTAAAAGAATTTGAAAAAAATCTAAACGTGGGTAAGTAAATATAGGTATATAATATGTAAATGTTAGGTTAAATATAATAAAATTAATTAATATTATTGTTTATACGAGTACCTAAATAACTTTAACTCACCCCGTTTTTAGTGAAGTGAGCTGTGACCAAAGGCGTAACAAATCCAGCCGTATTCCCAATTCCATTGGCTATTCCGTACAGAGTTCCTGCGAAGTTCGGCGCCAAGTCCTGATGATTCACCAAATTTGTCAGGGTGGCTGCTCCGTTAGACCCCATGGAGAATGTGATAAAGGTCACAGAAAGGATAGGTGCGCAGCCGGTATAGCCCAGGGCTATAAGGAGGAGACCAGGCACCACGTGGGAGAACAAACAGAAGAACTTTCTCATAAAGGTGGTGGAGACTTTATTCTGTTTCACGATCCTGGAATATAGATTATATGAGTAAATTATTGAGACGACCTTGGCTGATTTTACTGCGTTCTCTGATAGAAACTCTAACTAAACGAATAGATAGAGGAAGGAAGAGCGAAAACATTCAGTAAGTATGACATTGGTTTTTTTGATAGATCAAAATAAGTGGTTGCATTGATCTTTAAAATCTTATTACTAAAATACCACGTAATAATATGTTCACCTCTGCCGCTTACCTACTTTTAAGGATAAAACTAAGCAAATAGTGTATTTCTAAGAATTAACAAAATACTGGCTAAACTCAATTTATTAAAACGCAGTCAACGTAGCTGTATCTCCCGAATTGAAATATAACTAAAATTTATTCACTTATTTTAACTTGGCTAGTTAGTAAGAATCCTTAATTTTTCGAAGGCCTTCTCTAGAGATTTCCACGAGTCGCTGTCCTTTGCTCTTTTCATCCACTGTTTGACAGTCACTTGTACGAAACTTAGATACAAAAGATAAAACTTATAACTTATTTTGATTTCTCACCTGTCACCGATAGCTCCAAATATCAAGGAAAATATCATTCTCGCTAGATAAGGCAATGACGCCAGCGTGCCAGTAGACGTCAGGTTGAAGCCGAGGGCACTTGACACGAACTTGGGAGCCGCTGTCATCACGAAGTAGAGGCCCCAATTGCTGCCGTAGTGAAGGATCACCATGGCCAGAAATGGAAACGATGTGACGATATCTATAAACGGTGGAACGATCTGGAAATTTTTCAAATGAAATGATGAATAAAATAAGAGTTCACACTAACAACTCTGCATTAGGATATCTGTTCTACGTAGGGAATGTCACGCAATACACTCGAACCCAAAGATAGATATTTAAAATTATCGCAAAAACACCTGCCCGGGAATTGAATCATTAACCACCATCTCCCAAAGCACGAATTCTGACTATTACGGAGGTATCAAGTATGATTAATAAATATTTTATGCGCTCTGCCTTATAACCGTTATAGTACGATTAATTTTAGACTATCAGATTTAGACATAAGACCTACTTATACAGAACAAAAGTTTCATTCAATATATTATTGAGTCGGAAGACTATGGGATAATGACCTGTCAGTTCAGTTCAAGTCTTCTATTAACATCAACATTTCTTCAAGAAAAATATTGAATAAAATAATCGAATAAAGTTAGTAAGAGCGTTGTCAATATGTTAAAAAAACTTCATTTATTAGTACCCAAAATACCTACACATAATCACGTCAGTGACGTAAAAATAAAACTTTAATATAATACAACAGACAAATAATAAATACAGACATCATTTAATCGCTCATATAATAAGGACCGCATACTTAGGCAAATAGTATGAAAATATAATAACTTGAATAAGTGAGGAACAAAGTAAACGCGTCATAGATGTTTGTGATTATACTTGTTATAATTATATTGTCTAAGTACCTACAGCCCGAGTATACTTTTTATAACGTTTTCAGTCACGATATTTCAGTTAAACCTAGGTCATTAGACGAGTAAGGTAACCTAGATTCATATCTTATAAACCAAGGTTCTACGTGATGTTATTGTGAAAACTACTACTTGTTAGAATAATTTTCAAGAACCCTATTGTTGAAGAAATACACGACATAGGTTTTACTCTGTACCTATGTATCTCGTAATTTTAATCAATTAATCTACGTCTAGTAAAACAAACGATTTAATTTTCTTTTTACTAGGATTAATTATTTTAATTACCTTATGTAGCCAGCAATTTAAGTTAGATAATCACGATTTTCTAATAATAAATGAAAACATTTAACGGATTCTTGTTTCCAAAAATAAAATGTAATTTACTCGTTAACGTAGTCTGATTCTACAAACGATTATTATTTAGTTTATCTTAGTATTTGGTTTGGAAATCTCTACTCTAGACCATTTTTTGTAGATAATACTTTCACATAGGTGACGATTAATAGCAGTTATTTTTACCCGTTTTAACATTTATTTTTTAAATTAAATCTCTCGTAGATATGTACGACATATTTCCCCCTGCGATATTTTAGATCAGTGACAAAATTATATTATTGTATATTTTCAGTCTCAAACTAACTGACCTTCGTTTCGGTAGAGCTCTGATGAACCTTGTCACCGATGGCTTCCAGGATGTACTGCTTCTCATCTTCAGATATCCGCGGGTGCTGGATAGGCGAGTCGTACACAAGGAACCACCAGAAAGCACACCAAACCATTGCGATTATACCTGGAAATGAAGATAGCTTCTTAGATTTATTTATAAGAGACGCCTGGACTGAAATGTTTTTTTTTTTATTTATTTGTAACGTTTTTTATTTGTTATACATCTGGTTCATAAAAATTACATCAAATAAAAATTACTAAAAAAACGTATACATACCGAACTGATATCGGTTTTTACTTTTCTGAGTATCGAAAAAGTAGCTATGCCGTAGTATAAAAGTTCTAGCAACAATAGGTAATTAATCTGTATTAGTACTTTTTTCACATTGTATTACATAAGTGTGTTAATAGCTAAATTAGTACTTTATCTGTGTTTATATTTGTAAATTTTGTCACGTTCGGATAGGCAAGTATGTAGAAATCTTTACATACGAAGTTTTCCCTGTGCTAATTAGGTAACAAAAATGAAAGCAAATCGACAATTTAGTATTAAGGAAAGTGAAGACTTGTATTTCTTGCTTATAGACATTCATTTATTAACTGTGATGAATGCGAATGGGTATGCACTTGCCAGGATTTTTATTCGAGAGAAATATAAAGGTAGGCATATCTTGTTTCAGTACCTTCTAATGTATTTTACGCTATCATGAATCTCAATTTGGTAAACTAGATAATTAAAAAACATACCAACTACATGTATACTTACTACTTAAACGGCTAGCATTGAAAAGCAATGTGAATAATGCTGTCAGAGTAGGTACACATTTTTTTTTATAATTCTCTCGTTTTATTCGTTTACTAGTTGACGCGGCAGATTACGTACGTCGAAAAAATACTTTAGTATTATTTTTTATGCGTCAAATATTCATAAATTGTATTAGTTATTCTGCTATTCCGGGCGAAGATGAATCCTACAAACTATAACATTAAAAACATTCCAGTCGTTTTTGATTTCTAAGTGATGTAAAATAATGTACTCTTGTAACGAAAACACGTAGACGGCTATCCACCAAGATACGGGCTATTTTAGCCCAGTTTGGTGATCATGGCTATATAATATTATGCGACTTTTCTGGTCAATAAATATTTTTAAAATGTTTAACTAACCCCATTTATTTCTATAATAAAATATTTTTACTTTTTAAAAGGTGTGAACAATTTTTGCAGGCGTACTCACAGGTTACGTTTATTCGGATGGGAATACTAGAGAATGTCGACAACATTTTGAAGGATATTTTTCTGCGCGACAGACGAATTATTTACGCTTTGTACGTTACCACCTTAACAAGTATAATTCTTAGCATATGTGTTCATTTACAGCATAATTTACCTCTTTGTTAACCTAAACGTATAATTTGTCAAAACGTTCATTTGCATTGTTCGCTCTCAAAGAAGCTAATGGGATGTTGCGAGAATGCCCTATGCAGGTATACAACCTCAATCATAATTAATCTCCATCAAGGGATGACAAGCTAATATTACAACAATTTTAATTACAATTTACAATCGAACAACAATTTTATTCTATTTATATTTGAAGTTATTTGTGGCAGAATAACAAATAATAATAACCGGAGTGCATCAAAAAGAATGATGTAAAAACAAAATTTAATAGTGATCATATGAATACAATAATAGTAGACAGACTTTGAAGTTTTACAAAGGAGAACTTTGAAGTTTTATTTTTTTATTTTATTTATTTGGATAAATACAGTAATAACATCATAACAGTAAAACCAAGGCGATGCTACGAGTACACTAAACTATTTATGGAACATGAACTTTTAAATACAAAATTTTCACACAGTCTATTGGCAGGCTCTGTGAATTTTGCCAGGTTACAGTTAAAACGTCAATATCCTCCGCTATAATATTTAACAAAGCTATTGCGCGTGATGAAGTGAAGATGAAGTTATAAGTCACTATCATAAGGAACAAATCACGTAAATTTTAGATTACGCGATATGTTCGTTTGGCAAAATTGTTCAATTTCAATCGTCAGTAAGTATTAATCGGAGGTGCAATAACGGTATGTTATGTAACTTTAGAAACAAGACGACTTTCTATTTATGTTAATATTTCTATCACTATCACCATTGACTCTGCAAGCCAAGCGTCTCTTCCACATATCTGGCAATTTTTTCTTTCGTCAATCAGTCAATATGTGTGTTTGTATGTATGTCTCCTGGAATTCGTATTCGCGCATAGGTCGCAGTAATAACCTGTACAACCTGACGTATTTTTCAACCAAAATTAATTCTTTCCCAAACTTGGTGTATAAGTTCTCCTAATTTGTAAATTTTTTAGTGAGATGTTCAACTTGGTAGACATTTCTCCCAAAAAGTGGGAACTTTTTTACGTAGCCATTTACTGGCAGATTTAAATAATATTTGGTACACACAAATAGAACACATCATTAGTCATCTGAAAATACTGAATAATTTTTTTTTATTAAGTGGTTATCTTTTTTGGTAAAATTAATTTAACGTGCCGTCCAACTCGAAGCCTTCTACTTGCTCAACCATGATCGGACGGCAAATGTTGCCGCACCGAAATGGAAAACTCATAAATGTGGATATCCACTCTATGGCAATGATTTGAGTTAAATAAATTCTTACCAGGCACATAAAACGCCCAGTCCCAGCCCATGGTCTCAATGAGAGGGCCCGTGAGCGACCAGGTAACCACAGTACCGATGGCGCCGCCCAGCAATGCGCTTACAAACTTGCCCTTCTCGTCGGGCGGTGCCCAGTGAGCCACCAATGCATGTAGGGCGGGGAATAGGAAACCCTGGAACGAGAGAAAATATATTAATAAACGCGAAAACATGTACCAAAAAGTAAATATAATTTTTCAAAAATAGGCATAGTGAAGTATTTTCATTCAGAATGCATTTTACGAGTATAAATGAGCCATGGTGTATGATTACGAGTAGAAGCTTATTTTCGTCAACAATTTTTTAAACCAAATGCAAATTTCAAGAATTGTCATTTTAAACAGGGTTAACAGTTAGGGTTAGGGTTAGTATACTGAACTAAAAGTGGGTCAACTCTGAGAGTTGGTCCCACAATGATTTTTTCCTAAAGATAAGTATAGCGACCCTCTTTCGTCTTGCGGCCCCTAACCGATAACCCTGTATTAGTAACATCATATAAAAACAAACATATCTTGCACAACTTTTATTTATATACCGTTTCAAATTGACTCTATATTGGTGATTATTGCGATAGTAGTGTCGTTCCTAACGCTCTATAATTATTATGTATGTAAGTACTCGTACCATAATTAAATAAGTGTTTCAATTAAGTTTGCAACTCTTGCGACTAGATCACTGTTATATAGTAATACTTACATTGTTACCTGCTTACTGCAATCTGTTATTTTCCATAGATTAATATTATCATCACATTTCAGCAGTCAAAGACGTCATACTTAGTTACATTTTTACAATCTCATAAGAAGTACAAATGAATAATGCATTATGCAGAGCTAATACTTACGTACAAAGTTAATTACATACATTAAACATTGTTTCACACTTATGAAATTATAGGATCTCTATGGAAAATAATACTTTTTGCAGTTCTATATTCATAGTGGTTTATTACACTGGTAGCATAACGCTATTCAAGATGCTAATGTTTGGTGTTTCATTATTCTATTCAAACGGAGATGTTTAATTGAGAGTGCTTGAGTTGTTTGTTTCAGGTATGTAAAAAACGTTATTTGGTATAATTATTGGGTAGAAATACATGTTTTTAAATATACTTTTTATTTTGACATTCATGTATTATTTATTGTAAGGGTTTTAAATGTAGTGTCTTGCGTGCCATTAAACCACATTTTCTTCTTTCTCCTAAACTAACTCAGACTATTTCCTATTAACTGAGGACATTTGCGGTACAGCTTATAATAGGCTATAGATATCATAGATTATTATACGAGTATAAAGCGACTGATACTTTGATTATACGTAAAAATTATCGCCGTTAAATAATTTTAGGAAGAATAAACTGCTCCCATTACATCCAGGATTGAGGAATCTCAATCCGTTGATGTCTTTTGCATGGCGGCTAAATTCGTGGACACCGATAAAGGAAATTTTTTTCTCGTCGATGTACGCGGATTTATTTTGATTGATTTTGAATGAAAGCGTTATATATTTCTCACATGTGAAATTTTGTAATTGAATTTATTCAAACTTTTAGAATCACTTTTAGAACAGAATCCAAATAAAGTGGTTAGTGTAGGTATGTGCGGAAATAGAAACGTCGTGGCTTAATATGAAACTAACATTTTAATTAATATGATAGCCTGAACTACTAAGTACATGGATAACAAATAATGAGTACTAAATAATCAAATATAAAAAAATAAAATTAGTATCCTGAGTCGCGCTATGATAACGTAAATGTATTATCAATATATAAAATGAACACAGTGGCGCCGTCATATCTTACGACGGTTCTCTTTCCTCGCAAACTCTAATAAATCTGTATGCAATGTTAATATGTATTTTATTATATGTACTTTTCGGTGTGCAATAAGAACGTGAAAATCATAAAACTGCGCATTATTATTACCTGTTTCTTATCTATCTACAACATCAGAAATAGTCCAAGTGCGGAAACAACAATATTGATTTAGGTACAGTAGCCTGCGTAGAAACAACTTGAACGCTTTTTTTCTATACACAATAGAAGCAAAAACACTTTATAGTATTTCTAAGAAACGATCTCGATAGCATCTTTACACCTTAAGTTTTTTTTCAGTATTTTTCAACCACATTAAACGTAATTGTTAACAACATCGAAGAAGTTTTTCGAGAACTCCGACTTAAAAAGAGAATTCAGTAAATTGCTTCTAACACAAAAGGCTCGGCAAATTAAATAATTCACATTTTGCTTTTGTGTTTTATGTTTATGGCGTTGTTGACCAAGATATTTTTTGCGTAAATAATAAATGATTTAATTTTTATTGTTGTAAAAAAGGCGATAATAATAGATTGGTTGACTGTTACTTAACCACGTATTATACGAGTAGACATGTATTCATAACTACAATTCATAGAATTCTCTAGCACGACTCACCGTTGAGTAATGCGTAATAGTTTGTGCTTGTTTGCAGTCTCTGTGTTAAAAAGTATCATTATCAAAATGACCAGAATATTTATTCCTAAAATTCGGATTGCTGAGGGCAAATCAAGAACTTAGGCATAAACAATCTGGTCAATTTCGATTATCATAACTTCCTGATTAAACCCTAGCTAATTAGGAATTTAGGCATACCTAAACAATCCTTCAATAACAGATTCAATAATAGAGATATTTGAGCAGCGTAGCCAGCAGATGTAGGTAAGTAAGAGGTGTTTGAAACTTAAAATATTATATCAGTTGCTCTTGGCACCAAGACTTACTGATTTGACTTGAGATACTCATTATGACTAATTTACTTTATAACATACGTATTTCTATGACTATGTTTATCTGCTTAAAGATGATAGAAAAAAAATTAGATACGCATTACTTATGAAAATAGGTTCGAAGGTTTATTTCTTCTGTGGAACTATAGTGCGATTTCCATTAGGTATTTTTCATAATTCCAGTAAGGCCGCTAAAACGGGGTTAATTTCGATGGCTTTTTAGGACGAAGTGACTGTTATTATCTTAGGTAGGTAGAAAGGGCAAGGCATTGGCAAACTTTAAACTACCCATTTGATTTATCACAGGAAGTTTTAAAAACACAATTTTAGAAATATGTGCGGTGAAATGGCTATCAAAATGAAATATTAAATATAGTCCATTCCTTAATTTAGTATTAGCTCTTAGGCACAGCAAGGCCAATTGGTGTAGTTGAATTGAACACCTTACGTAAGTTATAAACTTTTGTACTATAAAAGTTAGATTAAAAATACCTTGGTAATGTCAACAAAGACAAAATTTTCTAAGAAAACTTCAAGAATTACGTAGTTTCGTAGTACAATAGTGAACGTTAAATAAATTTAGTGTTCAAAATATTTGTTAATAGCCGTTAAGTATGATACGTCGTTTTAAAAATACACATGTGTAAAACATGCTTTTGTTGTACAAAAAGGTTTTAGGAACAAGCTATTCCACACACAAAAATTATTACTGGTATGAAACAAAGGAAGACTTTTCTCAAAAACAATTCTTACCGATGCCAATCCAATGACAAAACGCAGCGCCACCAACACCATATAATGCCACCTCGCAGCCTGAGGACTGAGGATGGTGAGCGCAGCGCTGACGAACATAGTGAGGAAGACTAGCTTCCTAGGGCCCCAGAACTCAGCAGCTGTCCCACCAACCAAGCAAGTGATGGCATAGCCCCAGAAATATCCGGACAGCACGTAGGCTTGCTCTTGCGCCGTCCATGTGAAAGTTGTCACGCCATCTGGCTGGAACATTAACAATTGTTAATTGCATTGCGTTTAAAAGATACAGTAATATAGGCACACATGTCACTGATTGAAAAAAACGAAGACCTGTGCCCAAGCGAGTGACCAAAAGGTCTCAGCTTCAAGTCTGGAAATATTAAATTTGTTAGTGGTATTGTTTGTCAGTATGTTCATTTCGATGTTGGTATTATATTTGTATACAAATTAGTCCGGTTGTTTTATATGTATGTAATTCTTTTAAAAAAACGCCTTCTATTTGGCACGCGCCTACATATTTTTGCATTATTTTAAATTTGAATCGTAATTGCTGAACTATGCTATTTTGATAAAATTTATATGGAACTACATGAAAGACGCAAGTACACTTACACTTTGATTATATAATCAACGAAATCCCTTGCAACGACATTTTTTATAGCGGTTCTACCGTCAAAATGAGAATTAACTGTATATTATTCATAGTGTATATTTTTGTTTCTTGGAACACTCATGTATATTATATATGTATTTATATATATATATATATATATATATATATATATATATATATATATATATATATACTAGCTGACCCGGCCACGCGTTGCTGTGGCTATTTTATAGCGTCAACAACACGTGGTAATTATGCTGTTAGACGTGTAACGTGTAAGTAAACCTCTAGCCGATAACCCTGTACACACATATATATAAATACATATATAAAATATGGTTTTGATAGAGATAACAATCGTTACAGTTATTTGGTTTTTCATAGCTATAAAAAATATACTGAGTCTCAACTTAAGTTTATATGTAATCCTTACAAATAAAATGAAGAGTGAAGATCGTCTGAAATTCGTGTAAAAGTATATTTTGCACATATGTTCTTTACGTCATAAGCTAATTATAGTTTCTTTTGAAAATACGTATTACAACTGTGTAAATATATCTTTCAAAGTACATTCTGTTCTGCTCAGTACATGTGTGAAACCTGAACATATCAAAACTTTACTCAAACGCTGAGGAAAAGAAGGACGGACAAACAAACAAATAAACCAACAAACACACTTTTACTTTCAGAATGTATGAGGGGATCACAAAAAGCATAATTGATCGAGTATTATACATACATATCATCGTGTTAGTAAACTATAATGAATCTGAAGAATATCTCTAAACAAAGTCGGACTCTAAAGAAAATTTGTAGATACATTTGATCGTAGGTATACCTATTTTATTTGTTTGTTTGAATACCTACACCCTACACATATTATAAATATAAAACTGTGTTTAATGGTTTGTTTATCCTTTACTCAGCAAGTGAGTGACGGATCGACTCAATTTTTTGCAGAGAGATCGTTCGCACTTTAGAGAATTCTATAAGCAGGGATTATTTATTATACATTCCCCATTATCCAGGGAAAACAAGTTAAACGTGAGCGAAGCTGCGAGCTAAACTTAGTTTCTAATAAAACATCGTTCACTTGTTTATATTCCAATACTAAAAAATCTTTAAAGCAAGATTTCTCGACACTTTGTTAGTAATATTGTTAGCGGTTACCTGCCGTAGTTCCCGCTTTATGACCGTGGAGTTGTACTCCAGCAATGCGCTGTCGTTCGCGTCGATGGCCTTGCATTCGCTTTTCACCCTGCGAATGACAAACATTGTACCTGCATTATACGGATGCTATTGTTAAATATGACCTAGGATTATGTACTAGAAATTATCTAAGTATATAATAAGTAAAATTAAGAGTAGTTTATGAATAGTTTTAACTAGAAGAGCTGCTGGTACCCAGAGGAGGAACTTGCCAAGAAATAATTCAACTCATAATAATAGTGATTTGATGTATTGGTGCTTAAAATTTTCAATTACTTACTTAATTTACGTTGAATATTCTTTTTGTACTTTGCCAATTACAATTAGTCGAATAGCGTCCATAATGATCGCTCTGATGTTTTTTACGAGTCTTCACGAACAGCAATTAAAAAATCAATGTTGTCTGGAATTGCCACATAAAATATTGCTTAATTGAGAAACTTAAGCGCCCTTTATACATAAACCAATTGATGGATCTTAATTATACTCTTAATCAATTGACATGTTACATTAAGAGCATTATTATGATATATTCCTCCCGTTTCCCCAAAATCCCAGCAATTCTAAGCTTTCCACTTCACAATTGAATCGAGATGCACATTTACACAACACACTAGGTCCTACCTAGTGTGTTGTGTAAATGTAAAATCGTCTTCTGGTTGGACCAGGTTTAATGGTTCAACCAGGGGACTTCATACCCAATATGCTAGGGACATTAAAATAATATATGTACGTTAATTTAGTAAAGTTTGTGACCAACGGTATACAAACTTTTGCTACAAAAAAATAAACCACTCCAACATGGTGTCATACAAAATAGGTAATAAAAGGGTTCATTACTCCCAATGTGTTAAATATATGTCTTATCATAATTGATCCAGTAGTTTAGTAATCGGCGCAACGAATTGAGGTCGATGTTAATTTTTAGTTTAGAAAACTATTTCTCTATATATACGCCATGTACTTAACCAACAAACACACTGAACACGTTTATAAATGTTGGTACATGAGAAAAAGGTGTAAATGATATATATATATATACCTAATAATCCATTTACATATCGCTAATGCGGCAATCATGTCTTGTGGCACCCATGACGACATGTCATATAGTAACTTTATTAAATGCTTGTAAACTTAGATTATAACTCTTTTATATACACACATCTATATATATATATATATATATATAAGGATTATTTAAAATATATATTTTTATATGCGTTTATTGCAAATATAAGCTTCAATATCTCCGTCTGTCTTAAAAACATTATCTAAAAAAGCGTTGAACTCTGTAAAAGATACCCTTATATACCTAACTACGTAAACTGAAAGGGCGGGGTGGGGTAGAGGCAGCTTCCCTCCTCAGAGCAAAAAATGTGAAGCTTTAAAAACTTGCCTTCAAATAGTCAAGAGCTTGTCTACAAATTGTACTTTGAACCGTCTATAACACAACCTGTTGGGCACAGGCCGGGCTTGAACTCGCTTTGCAACCGAACGTAGCGCCACTGACTAGCAAGCGATATAATAAATGACTGCTCTTATATATTAAATTCCTTCAAAAATCATGTACAGTGCTGTAACTAATTTGAACTTGGCTAGACTTCACGTGCAAATACACGCATAACGAAACGATACGTCTTGCACCGCACCAGCTCGTTCCAGTCACGTTTTATCCAAAACACACTATTAAACCCTGCATAATATACAATGTAATTTGTAGAAGTTCGCTTCCAAAAACTCTAATGTTGGTAAGATATTGAGACGTTTTTCCTTATTTTACAAATTAGAATGCAAATGAAATCAAGTTATGAATTCTGACGCGCGTGTTTGAGGGTGTTTGACTGTAAGTCATTGCCTTGATCGATCGAACAAGTAAATAAATAGAAAGTAAGGTTGTCCTACTGGTTGGAGTTTTTTTATATGCTTAACTATTTACCTATATTGAGTAGGTATTTGGTATAGTTTGTGCGAGTGAGTACCTACGTGTCGTTCAAGCGAAGGACGCAAACGATCGCGTGAAGGTAGCAATTCCATTCATAACGCTAATTGGTGACTTTAGGTTTTATTGTAGGAAACTGTTTTGCAAATAACGTAAACAAACCATATTCAGAAATATCCAGTACTCACTTTACTTAACTCACTCCTACACATTATTTTTGTCGACAGCCTCCAACCACATGATCTATCTATATAAAATTATTTGGATAAAATTAAATATGGTTTTACATTGATGATATGAAAATACATTTTAGACATCGCATATAGTGATACTTATTGTATCACAGCTATTTACGGTTTCTAACTTAGATTATAGCACACAGTTAACGCAGCTATATGTCTACAGGTTAAAACTGGACCCTTGATTATTTATCCTATAATCAATGAGTGGTCCGAAAATCTTTTGGTACATAGGGTGCGTAACTTTCATATCAAACTAAAACAATACGCACTAAATATACCAATATGTTCGATGAATAAAAATATTTAATCTTTCTAAAATATGATCGTGGGTCGATCTTTCCCTTATCCTGTAATGGAGGGTCACTACGGGAGGGTTGACTTCGTAAATATTTTTAAGTCTCATATTAAGCGTTTTTCGTCAACTGTCTTAGTCATTGAACATTACTCTCTATCTTATGTCAGCTGTTATAGTCATTAAACAAGCAGTATTAAAAAAAATATGATAAACAAACTTCAATTCAGCAGACAAAGGTATTTGATTTTTCTCGAAAGTATACCCCTCAAACAAAAAAAAATACTTTTCAAATCGTACACAAAAGGCAAAGCATAAAAAACCGACCAATTGATAGAACCTCTGCCTTTTGGAAGTAGATAAAAAATCGTAATCTTACAGGATAGAGTCAGCCTCGTCTGGCACCATGGCGATGATGTTGACACTCATGTTGACCCGGAGCATGTAGTTCACCCAACACGCGAAGAACATCATCATCGCCACGTTGAACCGCGCCGGGACCACATCTAAAAAAACATTAATGAAACCAGAATAAGCTTAATCAATAATAATTATCAAGTATTTATAGAATACCGCTAAAATTGACAGATCTATACAAGTATGTGCTGTGCATTCGACAGAAAAGCTAAGCAGGCTACCTTTTTAAAAAAAACACGAAGTAGGGTCTAATTTACGCACATATACGCAAAGCTACAGAAAAATTACCCCGTTCAATTCTTGGTTAATATTACAGCAGTAAGATAATTTCAAAAATCTTAATTTAATTAACACCTTATAATATTAATGTTTTAGCGAACTCTATCTGATTGGGATATTTCGTCTCGTTTTGGCAAGTACCCAAATTACGAAGCATATACGAATTCGAGTAATCTCAACAAAATGTAAAGCAGGTAAGGCTTTCCAAAAATGATATTTTTCAAAGTAAGAGTTTGAAAAATCAGCCGGCTTAAATAAATTTCTTTGTTCAATTCTTGTTTGAAATTACACTGCGCATCATCTGAAGCGAGTCGACAGGGATCATAAATAAGGAGACTTGTAGACAACAAGCACCCTCTTAAGGGTTCTGATGATCGTAAGCTAGTACTTTTCTTCTAGGCCTTATGAAAATGTTAATGAGGATAAAAGTTTTAGGATACTACGAGGAGTTGATTGCCAGTGGCCCTGTATTTACGCTTGCATATATATGTATGCCTGCGTTTGACCGTAATTCGCTTGACATAAAGCTATGCTGCTGCTCAGAATGTGTCTTGTTATAAGGTTTATTAGATATAACGTATCATACATTCGTATTATACAAGATATTCGTATCCCAAAGACAGCGTACAGACAAAAGGTAGACAGAAGAAGAGATGGCGAGACGACGTGGTGGATGTCGCGGGTGTACCTGGCTCAAGGCCTTCATTCATTCTTGGATGCACAAACAAAATAATTGAAACTAAAATTACAATGTATAAGTAGATTAAATATTAATGTGTATAGTTTAAAACGGACATGAAAGGCTATTTTATTTCATTTATTTGTTTTAGGTATAACAACCATATAATATAAATATTTGTTAAAATAACTGTAATAAATAAACATAATACTAGTACATAAACATTTCGCGTCGTATTTAACTATAGGAAGAGCTTCTCTTACATGAAGCAGTCAAACAACGATGACATAGAGACTCCTCAAAACACATTTTTTGCAGTAGTGATGTAATAGCCAAGGCTGGCCTGGCACAGCCGTAAACTGATGACCTTAACGTATCGTAAAAAAATTATAAATTATATTATTATCTACTCTTTATATCTTGTATTTACATTGTGGTCTGGTTAGAATGTGCAAGGCATTAATTTTCATATTTTTGTTTTGTCTTATGAGATTTTATTAAAACTTGTTATCAAAAGCCAACAAAAAAATTGATTTTGATTCGATGATAAAGAGCTTAAGTACAAACAACTGCCAAAAAGTTTATACTGACCACACAGGGTTATCATTTAGGAGTGCTTAATACAGAAGGGTCAGACTTATTAAAATAAAATCACTTTTACTAAAGACCTAACCGCGAATCTGAGAAAAAAATCGGATAATACGGAAAAAAATGCTCGGCTATTGATAAAATGTATGAAACAACTGATATGAGACAACTGATGTGAGACCACCCATAGTAAACTTGTACGTCGTGGTGAGTACGATGACCTCCTTTTGGCTAAGTACATCCCAAACCGGTAACCCTGTATGGCAAGTAACCAAATCTGCAAAAAATAAATAAAAGACTTGTCTTGTACTTATAACATTGTCCATCCGACATCTTTAAAAAAACACCAAGGAGGCTTGGCGTTAGAATGCGGAATAAAAACAAGTCTCGAAGCACTGACATACGAGTAAATAGTTGCGAATGTACAGCCTCGAAGGAGCTTGCGAGCATTACAGTTCGTGGAAGGTTAACTTTCCATTACAATGTCAATATCAGTTGGTAAGTCGGTAAACATAACACGGACTAACCGTACCATCTTTCATTTAAATAGTTTACAACTTAATAAGTGAAATGTCTGTACCCGTGCCAATATAAAATGATGAAAGACTTTATTTATACGAGTAGGGGGGCTCATTATAATAAATCATATTTGCACGTAAATATGTATTTGGTTACTTATGGTCCTTTCCCTGTATTTATATTCTTCTTGCTTAAGAGTATATCAGACTAGTTGGTGTAATTATCATATTATTATTTCAAAACATCTATGTCATGCCCATTTATTGACACGAGTGTTATCTAAGGGATTGTAGGCTAACAAAATAATGGCCTAAACTACTTACAGGTTGGTTTCTTCTCTTACTGATAAGCACATTTCCACATTATGTTTCATTTCGCTGTAGTGTACCGAGTGTATTTCTAAAGAGATAGCAGCTAAAGTTAATAATCAAAAGAAAATTGCTTAAATATTCTACCTGTGTTTGTTTAGTATTATCTAACTATTGCTTTAACAGCTAAGGAAAACATCGTGAGGAAACCTGCCTATCGGAGAACGCTTTCGGGAAGACCCATGTATAGCAGTGACTCGAATATTATATTTGGTACTGTTTCGTTATTATTCATGATAGCAATATCTCACTATTGTGAAACATTATTTAATCCTCTTATATCGAAAGTCCTAAGAAAGGACAGCATTAGGGCAAATTTAATTTTATAGGCCGCCACTCTGAAGATCGATGTGCTGAACAAACAGGTAATTAATTACTCAAAAATATAATTATGATAATCGAGGTGGGGCGAAAGCGAAAGCGGCATTAGACACGTTGCTCGCTTGAACTAGTTTGGAGACGAAATAATTGTAATGATGCAAGTGAAATTAATCTGACAAGTAAATGACATACTAGAAGATAAATTAACTATTTGTAAATAGTAAATAGGTAGAAATGCCTGAAAGCATTTTGAAAATTGAGTTGAGTTAGTTTGGAAACTAGATCATTTTGTACTTCCACGTTCTCTTCGTTGCTGAAGGTTTAGAAATATTTTGGCTTGATGCAAGCTTATGTGTCTTGTTTACAGCGTAACAAACAAACTTACATTCATATTAATAATATCATATATATAGTACGGATATATCATTGTGTACTATTCTACTAGTCAATGTCTTACATTTGATACCCATATTGATGGATTTGTAACTCCCGATATTTATCGAACATAAAAATAACACTGCCGAATTATTCACCTTTCGAACAAAAAACAAAATCAAAATCGGTTCATAGGTTTAGATGCTATGATGCCACAGACAGACAAACACCCACACGCGCCTGTATTGACATCAAACTTATTGCACCCTGTCCTTTTCACATCGTTGTTTAAAAAGATCATTGACGCGCATATAAAACATTGGTATTTTCCTCTTGCGTATTTTCGAAAGTTCTCGAACATTGTACTATATTGTAGTACTACCAGTAACCCTGTATATAATATGTATTAAAACAAAATGATGTTTGAAACTTGAGAGGAATACGACTGAAAAAGAGTACTTAGTTGATTGCGCCTCATGCCACGGCCGTTAGGTCAATGACACAGAAGTAACGAGTATCCTAACAACATAAAATGTAGAAAATACCTACCTATTTATAAATAATTGGTTCGTAATATTATTTTATTGCAAAACATCTTGTTTTTCTAAGTCCGTGGCCTCAAATCGAGTGGCAAAGCATCGCGAGTCTAACACGAGAGGTTAATTTACATTCGTTATTCAATGTTTTGTTTTTCTAAGTTTAACTTAGTAACCTCGAGGAGAGAGGTCACTCGGTGATGATGACACCTAATTATTAAACTTGGCGAAATATACGAGGAAATAATCAATACTATAACTATATCTTCTCTTTATTTTTAATAGCGAAGAAAGTGCAAGTACCTTTATTAATATAAACAAACTGACTAACTACAATAACAAAAATTATATAATATACTTCCCTATTAAGTTAAGTTAAGTTTCTTTTTAAAGTAATTAATAATTAAAATGTAACAGACTTGCCTGTAACGAATGTTATTTAAAGGCCAATAAATATTTCTTATTCTTATTCTATTTGGTCTTTAGAGAAATTATAACAAAGTTAGATCAATAAATAAAATATCCTGTGCCGAATATTATACTTCATATCTCAATTAGCATCTATAAGTTGTGTGTTACATAGAATTTATTTCAATTGGGTGATCACTTATATGTAAATTAGTATAATTCTATATAATAATAGGAAGTGATTATGATATGGCATGTTATTTTAATTTTTTGCAGGGAGCAATTAAACAAACTTTTAATGGCTAACGTAAACAAAAATATAATTATCTATGAATAAGTTATTTACTACGACCTTTGCGACGGAGTGATACAAAAGACGCGTTTTCGTCACAAACATCTTTTGATGTCACGCATTTTCAGAAAGAAATCTCAAGATCATTAGCGTGTTTTTCGAGTCCTTTTTAGAGGTTCAAATTTTTTAGTCTTTCAACTTTTAATTGTGTAGTTAATCACCTTGCACACTTTCAGTCAAACTGATTGACTACCTCTTACGGGAGACCTGTGTCTAGCAGTGGGACGCAGTTTCATACTCAATTAAGTTCGTTTCAACGCATAAACTGAATCATTGACCACCTCAAAGAGTCGATATATCAAATAGTTAGTAAACCTACAAAATCACACATTGTACCATTTTGTACGTACGTTGCGTCGCATTGCCAACATGATGGCATTATGTTGAATTACCACCCAGGATGACCTACCTAGGGCTTAATAGCCATGTTAGGTACGCGAATACACAATGGCGATGCTTGCTCAGTGGACTGAATCGTGATGATTTTAGAAGCGTTAGGCATACAGATTGTAATTTATTTAGGTTTAAGATTGGCATCGGATCAAAGTATGCAGCTCAGTTTTCATAAAAGACATCACAGGTGTTACAGAAAATATAATTTCCTACGACAATGACGTTGGGTGTAACATTTTATTACTTTTACTGAATTGATTGTTGTTAGTAGAATAGACCTTCATAGTGAGAAATTTGCTAATTTATTTATGTATAAAAGAGTAAGTTCTGACTGGTTGACTAGCTAGAGAAAAACGTAGAGCCTAAACCGCGTATTTATTTTAGGGTGTAGAGGTGTAATAAGAAAGTATTTTTGGAAGTTCAACTCCTTAAGTAGTGTAATGGGGATTCAAAGTTTGAAACTTTTATATTCCATATTATGTCGCAGGCAAAGTCGCGGATGATATCTAGTTACTATACATTTTAAAAACTGACAACAGGAAGTATTTTTTCCTTCAATTACCTATTTAATTACCTAGTATAACTTTATATTACCTAGTATAACTTTATATTACCTAGTATAACTTTATATTACCGAGTATAACTTTATATTACCTAGTATAACTTTATATTACCTAGTATAACCGTTGATAGAGCAAGAATAAATCTCAGAACAAAACTTATTACTTTTCTACATTTTTTAGTACGCCCTAATCCCGCAACAATATGGCCTTCATTGACTTTGATATATTTTTTTATTTTTTTACTAACGTGAACGAAGTTACTTGATTTTCTCTGGAACAGCGTGATTTCATTTTGTTACCAAAAAAAAAATTCCCCCATTTCCTAGGAAATACACACAAATCGAAAATTATCGACACCAAAAAATTTACCAAGTTTTGCCAAAATTTATTGAGAACCTGCACTAGAGTACCACTTACAGCCACTAAGGACCCACGACACCCCTGGCGATACCCCTGGTGGTATCGTGGGTCTTTTAAAATAATACTATACCCCTGTTCGAAGTGACCGTAGTGTGAAATGTGAAAATGCAGTTATCTCTTGCATGTAAATGACTAATCTGTTTATCTGTACTTTTTACTATACTTTTTTGTACTATTTTTTACGGCTATGCCATGCGGACAGCAAGTACCTAATAGAATAGAAAACTCTTTATTGTATGCACATATAAATAATACAATAAACTTAACAAAACTTATGATCTTTGTATAGAGAAAATTTTACTGAAAGAAGACTTCATTTGTAAATATAAAATTGACAAATCTTTTATTTGTACGATATCGTTTGATTTTAAAAGACCCACGATACCACCAGGGGTAACGCCAGGGGTATCGTCCGTAGCGACTTACAGCTTACTGACACACTTATTAAAAATACAGACGCTTTTTTTGCTCGGTCAAATAAAGAGAAATATGCATACGTCCTATTGAACAAAGTACACACTTATTTAAAAGCGCAGTGAAGTAATGCATAGATTGAAACATTGCGAATATACCAAGTGCGGGACCCGCATAGCTAACAGTAACTCTAATCATATTGAGACGATAAAAAAAGGTGGTTAATACTTACCTGTTAACTACTTATCACATACCTTCCTATTTGCACTAGCTACTATAGTTACTTCCTTAAAACATCTTGCCGATCAAATATTATTTATAGAAAAAGCTGACGCATTATCGCTGTAAAATAAATTAAAGTCATGGCAACAGCAAATGGAGACAAGCTGTTAGGCATTTTACATGCAATGATAATGTAAATAGCCTGCTTATTTCCGCAGCAGTGTCAATAAAAAGAACATTTACTCGTAACAGTTGGGTGCCTAATGTGAATACCTACTACTTAGTACGTGATTAAATCAGCTACTTTGCCCGTTAGCCCCGAGCTAGCGTTGTTAGTGGGTATCGAATACCAAGCCTGTGATCTTTGCCTAACGGTGATATTATGTATGACAGTGGCTCCTGCTACTGTATATCTGTTAGTACTTAATGAACATCAGCAAGAGTCAGCCATATTTATTTAACACTTCGCTTTTAGTGACCAACCAAAATTGCTATTTCTTAGATGTAACAAATTGATAGAGCTGACACGCTGCGTCGATCTGATAATAAAAATATTAATGAAAGTGTATCATAATTCATACAATAACTTTTAACTCTAACTCTAACCGCTGTTAATATCTGCAAATTATCCGTTAAAAGTGGTCGTTTCTAGATCAAACAATGTGGTTTTCGTAAGATCTTAAGTTATAGGATCATCATAGGACGAGTATGGGTACGAGGACGATTCTATTCATTAAACTCATACGGAGACAGTTCTGATATGACAATACTGTAGAACCTTAGATTCGAGTATGTTTAACTAAACCCTTAAGGGCTAGATTAAGCGGTTCCAATAGGCACATGGAACAAGTTACGTCTAAGTCTCGCAGGAAAACTAAAGTAATCAGAGAACTGTTATTCCAGAAGCATCTCTGAAGCGTCTAATACGGTGAAAGTGCAAAAATGCAGATGTTTGCATACTTTGACGCCAGACAGCATTTACGCCAGACTTACTTATTCCTTAGGATTAATTATCGCAATATTCCTACCATAAACTGAATGATACGAACTGCACTGCACTGACGATCAATAACTTCAGTCTTCGATTATTAACAGCGAATACTTACGATTGAGTACGGGCTACTACTTGCTTGTATTCTGGAAGGATCTGCGAAGTGGTGAAAGTTCAAGAATGCAGGCCTTGGCGCCGTGTCCGCTGGCGCCAGACGCCCGTGTTAATTAGCTCTATACTTATTTATACAAGCCATCATCATGTATAACACTTTGTCACCGTCGCCGGCATCGCCGTGTACCTAATGTGCGAGTTTATTAAACGCCAGCCGTTAAGTAACCAGCTTGCTATGGCAACTTTTTACCAGCAGACACTGCTGTATAGGTCCTAAAAGAACTAAAATAGTTTGCGTTCCACTGCATTGTTTTCTATTAATGCTTGTTAGTTACTTATAAACCATTTTATACATATAATAAATCTATTATTTTCAATGTAAAGAATACGTAGTTGCGCTCTTAAAGCGTGAGGAAAATTTTATACACATTTTCTCGTATAACAGCATATAGATCAGCTAAACTTGCATTTTTATTGCTTTTTTTAACAAACACATTTAGAAACCCGATGTAATTTTTTAAATTAATTATATACTTTGCAATTTCAAATTAATATAAACACTTCTGTCTCAACCATTCCAAAAATAAATATTTTTGTGACGCTGTTTTCTCTCTCACATCTTTCGCATGCATTTTCCACTCCATGATTACGAAGTTTATGATAATTCCACATTACACCGTCATATTAGGGTAAGCTTGAAGACTTTATTTCGGCTGGCGCCGATACAGTTTTTCTGTTATTTCAATTTAAAAATCATAACCTCCTCAATGATTTTGAAAAAATCTAAAACAATCTCCACTTCAGATGCCACCCGTTTTAACAAAAAAAAAAAACAAGTTTTTTTGTTAAATCGATCCAGCCCCCTCCGAGATATTAGGTAAGAAAAAAATACAGGTTGAATTGAGTACCTCCTTCTATTTTGGAAGTTGGTAAAAAGATAATTATGCAATGACTAAGTTTAATTTACCTGTTCAAGGTAACAAATTCCGTGATAACTTATTAGGGTTCATGCGAACAAAACGAGAAATCAAGATAATTAATCGGAACGCGAGTAGAGTCTTAGCCATAGTAAGGGCAAGGACCTTAACACGTACTTTATCGACTTTTTATCGCTGCCATAATGGCGTATATATATTTTAAGAAAGCGCTCGTTGCTTTGCAAAAAATGACCCACAACAGGAAAGTTCTTAGGCAGGTATTTCTTTGAAAACCGCTAACAACATTGTAATCTGGATCACGTAGGCAATCAATTTATAAATAGGTAGTTTATGAGATTACAAAGTAGGTAGGCATAAAAATACAAAAACTATTGATTACCCGACTGCGAAAAAAGGAGGGTTACATTTTCCGAGCGTATTTAACTATGTTTATTTCTTTGTTACGCTCTAGAGCCTAAACAGCTTGTCGTGTTTTTACATTGACGAGAATAAAAAATATGTGAGTGGTGTCAATAGATTCGTCTTCACCTGCAGATGGTCATAGGCTATACTAGCTGAATCACGCGATTTGACTTGTTAAGATAAGTAGTGGGTCGGGTACAGTCGGGGTTTTTTAATGTCATTTATAACCACTCGTTTAATAATATACCAAGCCCCAGGAAATAAAGTTTATATCTTAAGCATCTTTTAATAATAGTTCCATTCTTGTCCTGTACCTTTAAATAGATTTTATAGTCTAGTTTTAGTAGATAGTCACCTAACCATTTAATGATCATATTTCTGACTAGGTTTTATACATAGTTTTAAATTGTACAATTATTAAGTTAAAAGATTTCAAATATTTAAGTTGGGAACTAAGCTTGTATGTTCAGATATATTATGTCTCTAATTTTGACTGAAAACAGTCGGGAACTAATTGTGTCAATGAAATTAATTTCAACATAACTAAGCCATTTGTGAACTTGAAATAAGTATGCGTATATGAAATTATTATCAAGGCACAGAACCGACAGACAGAACAGACCGAGTCTAGGTGTAAATTATTTAATTTCAAGCAATTCCTCAAGTTTTTGGGATAACCCTTGTTTCACCTCATTCATCTTTTAGTAGCGCTCAATCGCAAATTATATTTTAGTCACTTTTAGGATTATACCTAATGGTAGTAAATAATTACGAGTACAATATCACTGAAACACAGAATATATATATTATATATATTCATAGTCGATAGGCTTGCGGAACTCACCTGATATAAAGTGACGATGCGGTCTAGGATGTAGCGCGCTTGCCTAGAAGAAACCGATTCTCTCGCGATTTGAAGAGACCGAGATTATAGCTATCGGGAAATAGAGAACTTGGCAGCGAATTCCACAACCTAGCAGTTCGCACAATAAATGTAGACGCAAAGCGTTTTGTGCGAGTCCGTGGAACCTCTACCATGAACCGGTGGCGCCTTACAGTATCTCTACTTGTCCGATTGTCGAATGGAGATGGGGGAATTAATTCATGTAATTCCAAGGCACACTCCCCAAAATGTATCCGATAAAACTAGCTACCCACTTTTCGACGATGCTCGAGGTATTGAAGTTTTACTTTGGCCAAAGCATCGTTACCTATAAGTCTTAACTAAAGTCTGACCGGAAAGATATTAGTCCTAGCTTTACTTCTTCAATTAGTTAGGTAGCTACTGAACGAGATGTAGTTAGCGGAAGTGGTAGCCTAGTCGGTAAGCGAAAGGGTGCGGGTTCAATCCCGGGGTCAGACATGCACTTCAGAATTTTTCACTCATGTGCATATTATAATTAATTACCTCTTGCTTAAACGGTGAAGGAAAACATCGTGAGAAAACAAGTCAAGTCCCCAACGCGCAATTTGGCCAGCGTGATGGACCATGGCCTACACCCGCTTCTAGAAAAGACCAGTGGGACATTAAGTATTGATAAGTAAGCGAGTTGCACATCGCAATGGGTCACTCATGTTATCATTAATCAAGTTCACATAACCCACATTAAATTATATCCATCCTTAGTACACATTACTCTCGGACATGTGTGCAGTAACGGTACAGCCTACTTGCCACACAGGGTTATTCGTTAAACATTAACAAAAACGAACAAAAAGTATTACATATAATAACAGATGAAAAACCAACCGCAATTTGACAGGCAAGTTATTTAGTTGTTTCGATTTAAAAATTAAACTACTGGTCCAATTTTGATAAAATAGGTTCCAACTAGGAAATACTATCTACAAAACAAACATTTTCCAAATCCGTCTAGGTCTGTTAGAAACCATCGTAACTAACTAACGAATTGAATTGAAATCGGTTAAAAGAACATTTTGTCAAAATAAGTAGTTATGCAAACATTTAACATCGCGACTACAATAATGTGAGCATATAAAGAAGACAACTTTTTACCACATAACAGCTTTTTTTTTCATATTCAGAATTGATTCTACTTTAAAATTGTGCCCGCATGTTTCTGCCTAATATTGATATTGAAATGGCCAGTATAAATATCAATAATAATAACAATTTAAAAATGTATTTTTAGTATATAATATAAATAACATAAGGTACTCGTATGTGTTTCTTTTCACTATTAGTTTGAAAGCCTAACTTTTTAAATAAAGAAGTTGTTAGATGTTATAACTCTTTGGACATCTTACATAAATATTACAATTGTTCTCGTGTGAAAACTTTACATTTACTTTGTATGTCTTGTAAAAACAGTTCACACCTTTAACTATAAAATATACGTTAAAGTTTAACATATATTTTATTAAGAGGAAACAACGCCTGTAAATTTCCATACAAACGCAGGTAATCCCCGAATTCATCCATCCTGACTGGATTTTGCTACTAGATTAATATATGTAATGTATTAGAAACCCAGCAACTTTTGGTGTTCACCTTAAATAAACCTGTACATCTTTATGATCATAATAATTCATATCAACCATAACTCGCGAATTCTTGTTACAAAATTAAAAGATACATAAATCGTTTCGGGTACTGGCCCAAGTTCGTTCACAAATGTTCGTTGCAGAATCAGATGCATCGAATGCATTTCGAAATAATCGTTGTTGTTTTCCTGTATGCTATAGAAACTTTGATATTCTCGTAAAAATATATTGTGCAGGTGTTAAATGCAAAGTATACACGAGGCGATCGACAATGTATTATCTACTTTGTTTGGTGGTTGTAAGTTGGTAGGTATTCGCGTACATGATCGTAGTTTTCACGAATCTGTACTCTGGATACTTTTCTGTACTGGCACCAGGAACGGTCAGGGGTGGGTTATTTGATTAGAGTAATTAATTATGACGTAGTTTTTTGTATTTTGAAGTAATAATTAAATATATATAATTATCTGTACTTGAAACTTCGTATTTAATTTTGATAAATTGTTGTTGGGAAGGGATCGGTAGGGATTTCGAAAAGAATATTACACAGGAAATTTGCAACGGCGAGCGCCAAGTGTTGCAAAAAAGTTTGTTCTTCCGAGAACTACTATTAGTTAGTGATAAGGCTAAATAAATATTACATATAATGTTATCCTAGCTCTTCAATAAAATTATATGTCATATTTATTTAGGTTTGTGCTATAGACATACAATTCGCTCGTGTTCGTGTATGTCAGTAGTGACAACATTGACGACACGGACGGAAACATGGGTGTTACATTGGTTCCCAAGGACAGATACAGTTGCGTCATTTTAAATTGGGTTTGCCAATCTCTTCGGTAAACAAAAAGTGTTCATTTACATAGTAGAAGTTTACATAACACTTTATAGTAATACTATCAGATAGACAAATATATTTATCTAGGTACTAGCTGTGCCCCGCGATTTCACCCGCGTAGTTCACCTTTGGATAGTCGAGATAATGGGGAACTACTTTTTTAAAGTCGGTTAAAAAGTATCCTATGTGCTTTCCCGGGGTCCAATCTACCTGTGCACCAAATTTCATCCAGATCGGTTAAGTGGTTTTGTGTGAAAGCGAAACAGACAGACAGACAGAGCTACTTTCGCATTTATAATATTAGTTAGGATATATTACTATTGCACTTTAGTATGATTATATCAATAGTTAGGCAAAACTTTTTTTTTGTTAAATTCCTTCGTTTCGCTGAACATAGGATTTTTTAACCGACTTCAAAATGAGGGTGCTTAATTCATCAGAATCTTTTTAAAACGACATCTCGTAATGTCCGGATCCTATGACTGCGCAGTCCGTCCGTCCGTCGATCCGTTCATCTGTTTGTCACCAGACTATTTCATGAACCGTAATATCAAGACAGTTGAAACTATCATCATTTATGCAGCCACTATAACAAAAATACTAAAAGCAGCGTAAAATAAATGTCAGAGGGAGGATCTCTTACAATAAACGTGGTTTTTGCGGTTTTCTGCTCGATATTAATAACGACAACAGGTAGAAACTTCAAGTAATGTCTTAAGATAATGATACGGAACCCTTAACGCGCGAGTCCAACTCGCACTTGGCCGATTTTTTTGGGTATGTTCCCCGATCTATCTGAGATGGCTGGACCGATTTGAAAAATACATATTTTGTTCGATAGTGTTTATACTTTCCAATAATTCATCTTATATACATTTTATCAAATTCGGTCCAGTATTCTTATTTATAGCACAATAACTTTAAATTTTCTTTGACTATCGTCCATTTGACTGCTAATTGATTCCGGTTTTCGCTTTTTTAAAGTACTTTCCTATTACTCGTATAGAAAATTTGCATATGATATAATATGTCAGATGTCAATTTTCAAACAGTATGTTAGCAATTTAGGGTTGCAGGTTATCAATACATTGACAAATATTTAATTAACGTTATCTACTCACTCATATTGAGCATTGTTAGAAATACGCGACCAACAATTGACGCTGCAAGGTTTCTTACAATAAGCAGTTATTGCTTTACACTTACTGTAACAATACATACTGCATTGTTCTATATACTCGTATTTATGTAACTCTTCTAGATTTATTTGACCGAGCAAGCGAAGCAACTCTGCTTCGGGTCAAACGATTTATTCTTTCGTCCATGAGTTCGGTTTGTATGTCTCCTGTAATTTCGCACTCACTTACAGGTCGTAGTTTCCAAGTCATCTTGACCGAAACTTGGTCTACTTATTTGTACCCACTACGTATTTTTTAGTTGTCGTTAAATCTTGATTGAAGTTGTATTTCTCCAAAAAAGGGGGAAAGTTTGATACGGTGTCATCTACAGGCCAATTACAATAATATCTGCTGCTAATTAATTTATTATGAACTAAGATTCTTGAATATAAAAAAGCCGCAAAAATATCGTGGTCAACCTATCAATTCAGGGTTAAATTGAGGGCAGACACCATGCAGGCTCGTATTAACTATTGGCATTGTGACTCGTTGACTAGACACAGATAACAATCCAAAATCCAATGATTAGATAGGTATTTAACAAGCTAATACATAAAGTATTTTTTAAATCTACTATTTAAGCAATTAGTTTTTTTACCCGACTGCGACAGAAGGGGGTTATGTTTTTGACTGTATGTATATACCTACCGCGATTTTACTTGTTACGTGGGTCTAAAGATCTTGCAGAGTTGGGTTTCTTGAAGTCACATTTAACCACTTGTTCGTAAATAGTTTCAAATCATTGTACCTACGTTCATTTTAAGATATAATATACCAAAAAGTCAAACATGGAAGATTTGATTCCTTTTCGTTCTTAATTTAACTACCAATACCTAATCCGAAATGATTTTAATGACTTTCGCAAGACGTAAAATGATGTGCTATAAAGAGTTTAGGATTATGAAGAAGAAAATGGTACCTTTTCCTGTCATTTTCTCATTGGTAGAGCATTTATCTAACTAAGTAATTAAAAACTAAGGATCGTTGAGAAACTTGAGAAGTTTATTAACGATTGCTATGTACAAGTACCTGTAAATCGCTATTTTCGCATTAAAACTGACTCGAGAAGCAACTATACTCGAATAAACGAGTGAAGATATATAAAAACTTTACCTACCTGCCCAAAAAAGACTAATTTAAATATTTTCCCAGATGAAATCAACGACCCAAATCAGATAGTTATCTCAGTCTTTAGTTGGAATAATAAGGAACTTCTAAAGATTGCTACCAAATAACTAGGTAAAGTTTCTATTACGAAAATTATTAATTATTGACTATTACGAAAAGTTATCCAATGGTTTTGACTCAACGGTCTATCTAGCGTATTCGCATATTTTATATTTCTAATGTTTAAAAATATATACCTACTTATGACTTCAATATAAAAGAAAAAAGGATAATACCCACTTGCCTATTTATCATAACCGTAACTTAATTGAAAAAGTACTTGAAGTTATAATTTAAGCAAAGCAAGATATTTAGTTAAAAATCTTGGACGTACTAAAATACAGTTTAGATTTAAAGATCCACAGATGTCCAGCCACAATAATCCCAAATAATATGCTTTGGTACCTAATTTTCTACTCCGAACCGGTATATGCAAATAAAGGTAACAATGTTTGATAAGTAATATTCATTTTCGTTTATATGACCTAAAGCATCTAGAAAATCGTCTTGTGCTAAATGTGGTCGACCTTTGCCATTTGCCGCTCACTTGTTAATGATATCTCCTAAAACAGAAGTTTATGTCAACAAAAGAAGGCTACACTTCAATCGAACCGCAATATCTACGTCTTGTTAATATATAATATTTACGATCTTTCAGCTAAGACGATCTGATAACGCATTTGTAATTGCTTGCAGGTATTAATTGGAGTTTATTGTTATAAAGTCGACAACTAGATAAATCTACTCGCAATGAATAACAGTTAAGTTAAACCTATACATTGGTAGATTGTATTTATTTAATTTGAAAAACACTTTTACATAATACTATTACATATTACGGAAAAGTACTCGTTGTTTTTACTTACCGAATAGTTTGATATTTAACTTCATTTTGTAATAGCACGCAACACGACAGCACGATACGTCCGCGTCTATTTGCGCGTGTTTTGCACGGAAGCGCGCGGTTTGCGTTCTGCGCGTTCGCCTGTCTTTCCGCGACTGCCTGCGCCAGCGCTACCTCCGTGGATCCGCACGACACCGGCGCCGCCGGCGCAACGAAGGCCTCGCTATGCCGCCGTCGCGTGCCACTTCTAAACACCCGATTCCGTCGTGGAAACGTTGAATGAGGGCTCATCGGCACTGTTGCTGATGAGCCCTCACGACTCTTTGTGTGTCTCTGGGGCTGTGTAATTAAGTAATTATTCACAAATAGATTGAAATTAAGTAGGTACTCGTACGAGTATGTTTAGCAGTAAAATGAAATTACGTCAAAAAACTGTTAATGAAAATTTCCTGCGGCAAAGCGTTAAATTAAGTATAGGTATTATATAGTATAAGAAACAGAAACCGAGACGGTTTTTCGAGGTTCGATATTTTAATTTTTAAGCTCCCTCTACGAAAAATTGAGATGTGAGTTCGATAACGAATTATTTTAAATAGTGATAGGTATCTGTTCGATTACAGCTTACAGGATACTCATCTTGCTACAAGAATTGCGCCTCTGGCAGTAGTCCCACGGCTGTTTTTTTTTTCTCTTGCTGATTTAATTATTCTCTATAGATCATAACACCTTGCTACAAGCATTACATAACGATCTATTAAAACCACCACCTGAATGTTTGTTAAGTACTTACTGACTTTTTTGCACGTGATGGCTCTTTAACTAATATTTCTTTTTACATAAGCTGAATATCAAATTGGTACCCATCCACTGGCTGGTGACGTCACTTAAAGCCTATCTGTGGTACCAGTTGTTTTGACGACAAGTCGTCGACGATTTCTCGGTAAGGCAGCCAATGACACGGTCGAATAGAAGGAATTCAGACACACCTCTTCTTGCGAAACTGCCTGTCTAAGGTCTTTATAACTAGTAACTATTCTGTACTAAGGTTGAATGAAGATTATGTTATTTATCTATCTGTCAAACCGATGAATATAATTTTAAGTGAACAAGTTAATTGAATTTTTAACCTTGTTAATTTTTTTGTCTTTATAAGACGTGTTGATGTCATAGTATTCTATCATAATAGTTATATCATAATACAATTAGATATTAATCTTGTTATATATATATAAAATAGTGAGTCCTGACTGACTGACTGACAACAGAATGACTGACAGCCTAAGCCGCTGACCTAGAGACTAAATTCGGAGTGTTTACTTATTATAACAGGGGTGTACTAACAAAGGATTTTTGGTCAAATGGAGGTTCAAAGTTTGAATCTCAAAAAACTATAACATTATATTCTATTTGGTAGCGGCCACGCTGGTGACAACTACTTCTGATAATAAGAAATAAATTTAATTTAGTGTGCTAGGGTGTGTATCGGTTGGAGCACTTACCCTCTAGAAAAATCAGACAGCGAATAGTAACTTAAATTCTACTCGTACTACGCAGAGATGGCAATGGAGTATGGTAGAAAACAGAACTTGTCTTTTTTTATCTTTCTCGTATTTTTCTAAGTGCCTCAAGACTATCGCCGTATGTGTTAAATCGGTAAAAACGATATTACGATAACGATATTGCTACGAGAACGATCTCATTAGGATCTTAATGGAATACAAAGTAATCGGTTAGAGATGTAAGCTAAAGCTTAATGCGGGTCTGCATAATTATGTTTATAACCAACTTAGGAAAAAGAGAAGATTCTCAATTATCAGTATTGGTGTACGTTTCCCGACCGATCCGGACAAATTTTATTGTTTCTTTAGAAGGGTTTAGAAGGGTATATTCACATGGAATTTCATATAAGTGTTATAAAAATAGGTACAGTAGTTTGTTTGTTTTAAGTATAAATAAGAACACTAGAAAATATGCCAGTCAAATTTATCCACTTTCACTTTCTTAAATATTGATTTGCCATGAAAAGTTTTTAGCGAGTAGGTAAGTAGATGTATCGTCATAATAAGTCAATTGTTCCATAAATTGTGTATCAGTATTCACAAAATGTTGCTGCATTTTTTCTTTAGGTACTTTAGGTTTCTTTATAACAAAAGTTATTTATAGCGAAGGTTAGAGATGACAGCTCAGTCCTTAGCAAGACTGTCCACCCCTTAACTAATATATTCTACAACTTAAGACCGGAGTAACTCGTATCTATACCAATTAGACGTCTCCTAGCTAATGCGAATTTCATTGCTCAGTTAATTAAAAATGTAGCAGATAGATATGTGAACCATTAACATTGCTTGCTATAGTATCGTTTTGACTAGTAGTAGTAGTAGATAACTCGATTTATGGTCAGGACTATTGAAAACAGGAACACAGAAAAATATGCTTTCTAACAAAATTCATTCAATCACAATAAAAGCCATTACGAGATACAGGTCATGGGTACAGTAGTATACCTACAGCAGGGGCGCATTATAAAATTAGCGCCCCTAAAATATGACATGTCCAACCCCGAAATTTATTTTATTATCACCGCGCTGCCTACACAGACTTCCTTGCACCCAGATCGCGCCCACATAAAATATAAACGACACCGACACGCGCAACGTCAAATCATCCCGGCTAGCTCCGAGTCGTAAGGAACTAATAGAGGTCAAATACTTCAACGATTTTTTTTAATTTTATCTTTATTTTATAAAGTCAACATAACGCCGCCCCTCGCAGCCAGCCGCTGCAGGCTATAGGGTAAACGTAATAGGGTAACACGAACCCGGTATACGGTTTACATGTGCACTATACATAAAACAATTATAGTACCTACTTAGTGTTGCCAGGCAACAATACCTAGATATTCTGGAATTGCTGCGTTCAATTAGATGACGTTATTTTCTTTCTTTGGAATTCCTTGTACCAGGTATGAGTTAAAATCTGTTAAAAGATTTAGACGTGTTTTTCTTCGTATTTGCACAGTAGGTGTAGGTACTAAGAAGTTTAGGTAACAATAGGTGTTGTTAGACTACGAAAGCTCAAAAGTAGGAAAACCTTTAAATTTCATCATAATAACTTATTTTATTTAACTTTTTAGATTATTTTTAGAACACAAAAAACGTTCAAAACAATTAGATATACTTACTTGCCTACTAATAACTAGTATAACGACACCAGATTCGGTTTTCGTGGTTTCATGTAAGTAATTTTTTTAAAGGAATTACATAGGTAAGTTTCGGCTAGTTTACGAAATGCCCGCGAATGCGAAGGTACCTGCATAGTTATCAAAAAATAGTTCATGGACAGGATTCATCAGTGAATCAAATGCCATAGGTCATTTGATTCACTGATGAAGGGACCTACTTTATTGCCTTAGGTTCTATAAATACATACGTAGGTAGGTAGGTACGTATAAAGGCGTTGACTGCTGTCTTAGTGCAAGTGCCATGCTGTATTTTTGTTGTTTATTTTTTAGCTTTTATCGTGAGAACGCGGGCACTAGTTCTGTGTCGAGAAATAAAACCTACGTTGCTAGGTAGTACTTAGTTATAGCCTAGGGGATTTATTTTTGCCGGTACTTCGGTTCTATGTTTGGGATTTCTTTTAATTGATATCGAGCGAAGCGTTTCTACTTCGAGTCTCAAAAAATTTCCTTTGATTTGTCTTCCAACCAATCATCGCAACTTAACATAATTTACAGTTTTTCTACGATTATATAAATTTTTCAACGACTTCCCAATAAAGAAGGAAGTACTCTATTCGACTCTAGGTATTTTTTTATTACCTGATTTCTCTGTTCAGTTTTTCGGTTTTTCTGTCGGAAAACTGAAAAAAATTGTTGTGTGCCTGCCGCATCGAAATCGGAAGTCCTCTTCTAAAAGAACTTGTGTGAAGTCATTGAACTTATTCATGTTTATAGAGATTTTAGACTAGGATAGTATTTTCGCCATTAATGAGGGAAACTTGAGTAACTGCCGATACTTCTGGCATAGGCAAGTACCTACTTCAAATTCGATGCCAATTTCAACACAATAATTATGGGAAAACTCGATTCAATTCAATACCTACTTACTAAAATATAGGTAACCAACCATACCACAAACATACATACAGTTATTCGCAGAAGTGATAGTGAAGGTTATTAGTGCATGATTAAATTACAAACTTGATCTGACTTTTTGCTGGAAGGCTTCTTTCTCTTCTGTTTGCTTGCCTGAATACGAAGTATTCAGGCAAGCAAACAGAGTGAGCACTCACTTAGACTAACATTGAACACATGTACAACATTTGGACGAATCAAGGACGTTATTTAAAATATATAACTATGTATGTGTCATGAGATATCATCCAGAATCTATACCTACACTGAAAAGAAATATAAATTGTTCACTACGAATGTCATACCACGTGGATTGTCAGTATTTTTCTGTCTCTCTCAACCTTTGGTAGCTGCACTGCACTGCTTCAATAAGTGCTGCACTTATTGCACGTAACCTACCAGTCACATATGTTATTTAGGTATAAAGAATGAGATTATTTTATCTAAAATATTTACTAATGCGACAGATAACTAGATTTTCCCTGCCTGTTACTCCCGACTATATCTACCTACCTACTATTTACGGAAGACCAGCGCTGGTTATTTACATCAAGCGTTATGCTGAGTTGGTAGTTGCTTGTGCCAGGAAACCATGTTAATATTTATTTAAATGGTTGGTTAGGTTTTTGGGAACACAATAATTTTCATTTTCTTTTACAGGTGCTATCGGTTCATGCTCGAAATCAGAGTCGACCGACTCGACGGATGCGACTTACTATCCCATTGCCAGTGGAAATCTTTTAAATTATAGAGAATGGTCATTAGTAATTTATTCGAATACTGCAAGCTTGCAGGGATTTTACACAGAAGCTGACCTAGTACCAAAAGTGTACCTACTCAGTAGTGGTGTTCGATTGGTGTGTCAGAAAAGTGTGTAGTGCCAGTGTTTAATTAATTAGTATGGTGACAAACGCCATGCTACTGTCCCTAACATCTTCGATCTTGTGAAGAGCTATCAGCTATCATTTTAAAATAATAATACTCACACAGAATATGATCTACAATAACTGAAATGTTTATGTAGGTATTGTAAGCAAGTTAGATTTTCTTCATCTATGTTGTAAGCCACAGGACCAACCACAAATGATAATAAAACAACAAACTTCAGAAAAATAGTGCTTGTATTAAAGTGCCAAGTCAAAAGCATTAAACATAATTGCCAACATATTGAGCGAATTACAAAGACATGACTAGTATAACTAAATTGCCTACTTAATAATTACAATTACTATTTTAAGTAAGTACATAACATAATTATGACAACATTTATTTAGGTTGGGTGGGATGATCTTTACAATATAATTACATATATTTTTAATACTTTAAATGTGTATACATGAATAAGATCTTACAAACGGGTAGTTTTTATAATGTGTCAACAAAAACAAAATAAAAGAACGACCCCAATTCAGGCATGACATAATGACTAAACTGATGGTTTTCGAAATAGAGCCGACGTCATTCATCTCCTCGATCATATAGACAAAGCTAGAATAGAATTAGCGTAGTGTTCATAAATAGTGACAGTAAAATACAGCAAAAAATGTCAGAGTAAAGAACATAAATGCACCGTCTCTTAAAGAAAACGAGAAGTGTTGAGAGATAAATTATTAGATACATTATACGGTAAACGATTAGGAAAAATATAAATTAAGGGTGTGGTTTGCAGTTAAGTTAGGAAAACATTTTATGGGTTTTCCTTATGCAATAAAAAAATAGGCTTCTCATTCAAACTTACAAACCGAACATAAGAAAAGAAAATCAACAGTATTAGGATTTTAAACTTGAGGCATATGTAAGCCTTATCTATCCAACATAATATATGAAAAGCTGTTGCAATTTCTATTCATTTTTATGTACGAAAAAAGAAATTAATATAGTATTATCAGATTAGTTATAGTCGTGGCTTGTCTGAATCGGAGTCAGTAATTCAAAAATCTTTTAACTTCAGTAACATG